>CM057458.1:107743750-109129375 GCA_016271365.2 Neoceratodus forsteri
CTTCCAAATTAAGATGTCCAAAAAGGAATTATCCATCAGATCATCAACGTTTCCAATTCTAGCATTCATATCGCCCACACCAATAGAGCTATCTTTGGGTGATTTAATAACGCTTTGGTTATTATTTCTTCAAAACAGTCCCAAACCTTGTTATAGCAGAATTTGGAACCATTAGGTGGTATATAAACATTCATTAATATAACTACCTTCCTTGGTGTCCTAATTAAGGAAACTCTAATTTTTTTCTCCATCAACAAATTTTGTTGTAACTCACATGTATTTATTTTAATGTAAGTTGCTAGACCACCTGAGGGTCTTCTAGACTTACTATTCCTAGTTGCAAATACATGTGACACCTCGTATCCATTCAAGTTTATTTGATCCTCAATCTCGTGCCAGGTTTCTTGGCAACATACTCTGTCTCCTAAATTGAAAAAGTCTTCAAAATCTTTTCTCCCTATCTTTTTGACAAACCCTGCCAAAGTCCATGATGTTATATTGATTCTGTCATTATTCTCTTCGTTACTAAATTTTATAGAGGTCTCTTTCTCTGTACTCAGGCTGTCAAGTCACTCTTGTAAACTTTCTAACCTGTTTTCACTACTCAGTTTGTTTTCCGCATTCATATATAAGTTTCCATTCTGGGTTCCATTTAAATCAATCAGAAGCAATTACAAAGCATCTAAGGCATTGCTTTTCTATAGGAGTTGATAAACTATTTTGTTGTTTTTAACACTAAAATCCATTTGTGATGAATCACTGCTCCTGACCACAAACTGGACACCAGATTACCCAATGTTACACCCATGTAATTAGCAAACAAGTTACATATAGAACCCCTTATCTTATAATCATGTTCTCTAGTTAGTCTTGCCATTTCAAACAAAGAAAGTACCACTGGAGTTTCAGAGCTCCCTGGCTCCCCATGATAGGCATTACATTTTTCCTGGTAAGGGAAAGTTACTTTCAACTCCTTAAAACTGAGCAGGTGCTCATTCCTCCCGATATAATTTGCTATTACAGCAGAGGCACAGAAGATTTCAATAGTGCTAATATGGCCATCTTCACTTTTCCTAATTTCTAATATGTCACGTTCTTATACCTCAAGCTCTGCTGGAACTAATATTTCCTGTATTATATATTTTTTTAATAAGATGACCATTACACTTTTTAGTAAAATGAAGGAAACGTTTGCTTTTTTCCCAAATCAATGTTTCCTTAGATTGCCAGGTACTATTAACTGCTCCAGGGTTTACGAATTGGACTATTTTATTACCCACATCTTTAATTTGTTCCTCCATATGGATACCAACGGTATCTCTTTCCTGATAATTTTTACTAAGCTCTTTTATCTCAGTCCCTTGTGTGTGCCAATGATCACAAAGGGACTGTAATTCCTATTCAAGATTTTGTAGGTTCTTCCCCAAATCACTTTTCCAAAATCTTTGTTCCATTACCCCTTCTTCAACAGCCACATTAGTAATTATTGCTTCTTTTGGCTTATCATGATCTTCCAGGGGTAGAGTTATTAGTTTTCTTATTTGAATATGATCACACCCAACTTTCTTTTTACTTTGTTTCACATTCTCAACCTCACCCTTACTTTTTTCCTTAATATCCTCCACTAGTTGTCCTCATTCTTGTTATTCTTGCTGGTCTTGTTTTTTTTTTTTGCTTCTGTTATTCTCTCTTTTTTCTTGTTAGTGACTTCTTTAGTATGTTCTGGAGTAGGTGTTATCACTAGTTCTGAAAAACTTGTCCTTATATTATTAATTACATTCTGTGACTCTAGCAAAATTACTGAGTCAGATTGTTTCAGTGGGGATATTTCATCTAATCTACACCTTCTAGTGATCAATTTTGCATCCACCACAGCAATATCATAGCTCACATTCTTCATTTCATTTTTAAGGCAACTAATTGCTCCATAAGCAGCAAGTTGGCCATGCATTGGTGTCCAAATAGTTTAACCAGGTCATCGCTTAGACAATCAGGAACATAATGTGGCTTTGATCCCAACATAACTATGTTACCTGTCTCTATGTTCTTAGTCTTTGTCTTTGTTTCTTTAGACTTACAATATGTAACTTGTTAGCTTCAAGAACTGTTCTGATGCCTAATACAGTTCTCTGAAGTAACATTCCTTAACTCAACTTCAGGGACCAACAAGAAATCCCTTTGGTACTTGCAGTCGTCCTTTTGCAGTTTTGCCATAATTACCTCATTATAGCTTACCACAGATAAATTTAGGTCACTAGTAAATTCTGTACTCTTTATATCCTTACAAAATGACTCTTCTCCTATATGGATGCTTGCACTGTCCTTGTCAAGGAACAGCCTGAGAGACTGTTCTAAACTTTTACTTAATAGCTTCTAGGCCATCTGCATGTTCTGGGGTGACTGTGTAGCACCCTCTCTACTCACTAACTGACGTCAGAGGCTCAAATGTGCTTCCTTACTGGTTAAAATAAATCACCTGACCTCTGTTCCCCCGGGGAAATTTAAAATGTAAAATATACTTTTAGACTTATTTTTTTTTAAAAGAAAACATTAAAAATACAGAATCTACAAAAAAAATTGTCATGCTTGGTGTATACTTAAATGACGCTCACACAAATTTTAACCACAGGAATGCCACTAAATGCTAAAATGCTTGCATGATAAAACGCTAAATATTCAAAAGGGCCCAGACAATAAACAGTGAAAATAAAGAATGAATATTGTCACTTTCCATTTTGTTCCATTTGGCTCTTTTTGGTCCATTTTTGTAGTTTTGTAAAAGCAAGTACTACGACTACTGTAAGTGTTGAAAAAAGGTCTCCCTGGGATGGTCGGTCCGCTGTCCTCTTTTCACTACTCTGAACAGTGCTTAGTCCTTCAGCACTTTGTTTGCTGAGCCATCAGTTTAACCATAGAAAATCTCCTGCAAACAGACAAACAAAAAGGGCAGTGGACCACACAAGCTGAGTTCACAATAAGATGGACTGGAAAGACTGCAAGCTCATGGCACTGATGGCATACTTTTCATAAATATAAAACCAGCTGTGCAGTCCTGCTACTGTTGTCTCCTCCACAAACAAGCAGCATGCGTAGCAACCTCTTAGCCTCCTCAAGGATTGTGATTCAATCATTGATTCATCCAAGAAAACACTTAGCAAGTGTGATTGTCTTTGTGCTAGGTAGTAGGCTTATTCTTTTACAGATGGATGTAACAGCAAAATGACCAAAGGCATTGCTGCAGGTACAGAAGGTGAAAAGGTACACAGGTCCATTGGGGTCCTTGATCTGGACTCAGATAAAAGACTCTGTCCATCCCTCTGCTGGGATTGCACCCAGGACTGAATGTTCTATATTTGTCACATTTCTGGGTCAGCCAAATGCACATTTTTCCCTAGAGACAGGGAGATTAGGGACACCTAATGTCTACTTTTCACACAGATTCCTATGACATGTAACCTTTTTTTAGTCAGAAGCCCTTCCCCACCTTTTGGTCAGAAGTTTGGCCGCATCTTCCAGTCAAGATGATCCACTCCATCTTCTACTGGATAAGTGTCTCCACAGTACTTATTCCGCAGAAGATGGGTGGATAAGTGCATAGAAATACAGAAACATAGAATTTAATGGCAGATTAGGACTGCTTGGCTCACCTAGTCTGCCCATTTCCCTACCTAATGGATAAGCTGCAGATCCCAGTAAATCAACAGCCTACTTCCTCCTTCCCCCCACTAGAATTAACTTATGTCTGTCCCATGCATTCTTGAATTCCGGCACTGTTTTTGACTCCATGACCTCCTCAGGAAGGTTGTTCCATGCATCCACAACCCTTTCTGTGAAAAAAATACTTCCTCACATTACTTCTGAGCCCCCCCCCCCACTGTCTTCAGATTGTCCCCCCTTGTTCTTGCACATCTCTTTTTCTGAAAGATGCTACCTCTTGGACTTTGTTGATCCCCTTGAGGCACTTGAAAGTTTCTAACATGTTCCCTCTCTCCCTGCTTTCTTCAAGGGTATACATATTGAGCTCCTTTAGTCTCTCTTTGTATGTCTTCTGGTGCAGACCCTGCACCATTTTGGTTGCCCTCCTCTGGACAGTGTCCACCCTGTCCATGCGGAGATGGGGTCTCCAGAACTGCCCGCAGTACTCCTGAAGGGGGTCCCACCAACTGTCTGTACAGAGGGAATAACAACTTCCTGTTTTCTACTGGTGATGCCTCTCCCTATGCATCCCCCCTCCTTACTGCCTTCTCACATCGAGTGCCCACCTTTAGGTCATCTGATATAACTACCCCAGGTCCCTTTCCATTTTTGTTGTTGTCATTATCTCACCCCCCCCCCCATTGTGTACACTTTCCCTGGGTTTTTGTTTCCCAGGTGCATTACTGTGCACTTCTTTGCACTGAATCTAAGCCACCATACATTTGACAATTCCTTCAACCTTGCCAAGTCCATTCTAATCCTTTTCACCTCACCTTGTGTAATAATCTTGTTGCAAATCTTTGTGCCATCTGCAACGAGACATACTTTTTCTTCCAATCCCTCTGCAATGTCCCTTATAAAGACATTAAAAAGGACTGGACCCAGCACTGAACCCTGCAGCACCCCACTAGTAACCCCCCTTTCTTCATTGTGGACTCCATTTACTATTACCCTCTGCATCCTGTTGTCCAGCCAATGTTTTATCCAGGCTATCCCCCCGGGACCCACTCCCAGGACGGCTAATTTGGTTATTAATCTTTGGTGTGGGACTGTGTCAAATGCCTTGCTAAAGTCTTGGTAGACCATGTCCACAGCCCCTCCCTGGTCTACTACTTTGGTCACCCAGTCAAATAAATTGATTAGATTCATTTGACATTACCTTCCTGCTGTGAATCCATGCTGCCTTAGGTCAAGTGCCCCACTGGCCTCTAGGTACTCAATAATTCTTTCCTTCAGAAGTGATTCCATCATTTCCCTACCACTGAGGTCAACCTGAAAGGTCTGTAGAATTTGACGGCATATAAGGACTGCTTGGCCCACCTAGTCTGACCATTTACCTACCTAATGCATAGGCTGCAGATCCTAGTTAACCAACAGCCTAGTTCCTCCTACCCCCACTAGAATTACCTTATGTCTGTTCATGCATTCTTGAATTCCTCCACTGTTTTTGAGTCCACTACCTCCTCAGGAAGGCTGTTCCATGTATCCACAACCCTTTCCATGAAAAAATACTTCCTCACATTACCTTTGAGCCGTCCCCTCTCTATCTTCAAATTGTGTCCCCTTGTTCTTGCACATCTCTTTTTCTGAAAGATGCTACCCTCTTGGACTCTGTTGATGTCCCCCCTCTCCCTCCTCTCCTCAAGTGTATACATATTAAGCTTCTTTAATCTCTCTTTGTATGTCTTCTGGTGCAGACCCTGCACCATTTTAGTTGCCCTCCTCTGGATGGCCTCCATCCTGTCTATGTCCTTGTGGAGATGGGGTCTCCAGAACTGGACACAGAACTCCAGATGGGGTCTCACCAACTGTCTGTACAAAGGGATAACAACTTCCTGTTTTCTACTGGTGATGCCTCTCCCTATGCATCCCAGTATCCCACCAGCTGTTCTTACTGCCTTCTCACATTGCTTGCCCACCTTAAGATCATCTGATATGACTACTCCCAGGTCCCATTCCATTTCTGCAGTTGTTATTATCTCACCCCCCATTGCGTACTCTTCCCCTGGATTTTTGTTTCCTAGGTGCATTACTTTGCACTTCTTTACATTGAATCTCTGCTGCCATATATTTGACCATTCCTCCAACCTTGGCAAGTCCCTTTGCATCCTCTCCACCCCACCTTCTATATCAACCCTGTTGCAGATCTTTGTGTCATCTGCAAAGAGATATACTTTTTACCTTACCTGTACTGGCATCATTGCCCTGCAAAGCCCCTCCAGCACTCCTGTGACAGTGATGCCCAGCATCATACTCCATTATAACTAAAGATATTCAGATACTTCTGTCACAGGGGCCCAAGTTGCAGCTGGATGTAAGGCTTGGTGTCACTTGGTGCCACGTTTTTCAAACAGTAACAATGCACATTGTTATCCACTGGGTTGTTAAAGAGTCAGATGGTGGTATTGTACAGAAACAATGCTGCATGTCCACGTGCTTCCACAAGTCACTAAGTCAGTGAGCTCTAGTGGTTATCTGGCACATTAAAAGAAGAGACAATAGTGCACAATGACGTCCATTAGTATTCTTCATGGTTTATCACTTAAGGTACCTAAGTTCCTGACACTTGGTACCACTAAACATTTTCTGTGGCGCCTCCTATGAATACTTCCTTATTGCCACTTTACCAACCTTTACCTTCCTGTACCAAGTGTATGACTGGGCAAAATTAATGGACATTTCATTTAATTTTATTGATTTTACTGCATAGCAAGATGAGCTACTGTAAGATAGCCCAGAAAGACATGTGGGGACTGATGCATTGCAATGCAAGTGGGGTGGCAGTCTTCCTGGAGACATTCTGGAGACTGCAATGCTGCCCTATTTGCAGGCAGCTATCTGCTTTGAGGGAAGAGGATGCCCATCTCCAGGCTGACCTGTTAAAGAGAAGGGAAACTTCCACCACCCAGGGCTGCTGCCTCAGAGGTTGCCAAGAAAGAGGTGCGGTTGGATCATGGTGGTCTCAGGGAGGGTGAAGGTGGTGGAACATAGGCGCATGTCTCCAATTGTACCTTTCAACAATTCATTCACCATTCTGGTGGAGCATGTTTCCTCTATGGAGGAGCCCACAGTGGAGAGCATGGTGGATTCTGGGAACCTACACAAGGGAGATCTACAGGAGGGTGGCAGGGGACTTCACAGGGGAAAGAAGCAGCTCCTCGTGGGGGACTCAATTGTTAGGGGGTAGAACTGGGAGAAGGAGAGAGGAAAGGAAGGTATCTTCCCAGCACTGTGGCTTGAGGGACATGAAGCAAATCCTCGGGATCATGGGAGCAACCACATGGGAGAGGGAGCTGGAAATCATTGTCTATCTAGGGGCAAATGACCTAGCTAGGCATGGGATCAAAGCAGTGCAGGAGGAATTTGTGGAGCCTGGGATGGGCCTTACTTTAGTTTATTTTATTCATTGAAAAGTTTCACCAGGAAGGGACGCAGATCAAGTTGCTCATGTCCTGGTGAAACTGGAGGGGGGTAGGGGAACATGCGGATAGTATACAGAGATTTGATATACAATATAGATATACAATTTGATTACATTCAATAAAGTGAGCAGACTATACAAAAGTACTGAAAAGGAGAAATGATAACAGGTATGAACTAGGTGGAACACAATGCTATCAGTCTTGAACTAGATAGATAACAATAGCACAAATATCTTCGGCAAACACTTGGTGGGACATAGCTCTGGAGTTAGAAAATGGCTGGATAGAATACAAGGAGGCTGAACTAGGGCAAGATTGTGAGGAGAGACACAGATAGAACAAAATTTGCAAAGTGTAACAAAGAGCAAGGTTGACTATAAGTGCATTAGTGATTAGGGTTTGCCAATATCTACAGCAAGGAAGAGGGAGGTAGGTGGGTGGGTGGGTGGGGGCTTCTTGGCTGAGAAGCAGAGTGGTGGAAAGGGGGGATTTGGAGGAGGGGAAGGCAAAGGGGTGGAGGAGAAGGGTCTGCAAAGACCTGCCTCATCCAGAATGCGAGGGACCCTGACTGCACCAGGAGGAGGTCAAGCATGAACAGGAGGGAAGCAGGTTGTAAATAATGGGAGTTAGAGCATGTCAGAAAGGAAAAGAGGGGTAAAAGAAGAGTCTGTCAGGGCCTGGCCCCTCCAGTATGCTGTGTACCCTGCCTGCACAATGCAGAGGTAGAGCACAACAGGAGAGAAGAAGGTTGTAGGCAGCAGAAGTACAGCACGATGGGGGGGGGAGTAGGCAGCCATGGGGAGTAGGCTTCAGAAGGACTAAGAGAGAGGGAGGGAGGTGGGAGAGAAGAATGGCTGAGACCTAACCCTTTCAGGAAAAAATGGCGTGGGAGTAGGAGGTGAGGAAGGTGTTTGCCTAGGTTCTGGATCACTCCAGGATGCAGAGAACCCTGCCAGGGGCTAAGACCAAGCAATAACAACTGGGTAGTAAGGGTAAGCTGGTGTACAGAGGAAAGAACCAGGGGTGGGAGTAAGGTGAAAAGTAAGGGGTACTGGGGGAAGGATGTAGGGGGAGGGTTTTGCAGGAAAGAGGTGGGTGTGAAGCTGAAGCAGGCTCATAGGGGAACAAGTTAAGTAGGATAGTAGCAGGAGCAGCTAGCAGAGAGTAAGTTATGTAAGGCAGAGGTAAGGGAGTGGGAGGAGGAGGAGGAGGAGGAGTGTCATATTTGAGATGGGAGGGAGTTTCAGGTTTTGGGGAAGTGATGGGAGAAGCCTGATTGGCCGATGAGGGTAGTATGATGAGGGACTAGCAGAGTACGAGTGTCAGAGGATCTGATGGAGTGGTAAGAAGGGGGGAGGGAGGGAAGGAGGGAAGGAACATGAGAGGTAGGTAGGTAGGAAGGAAGTACACCAATTCAGAGTTTGGAAGTTAGCTTAGCACAGTGAGTCAGGCATCTGTTAACAAGCGAGAGGAAGGACAGAGCACAGTAATGGTCACAATGATGGGCTAGAGATGGGGCGTCAAGAATGAATTGACAGAAGGAGTTGAAAAGACAGCCCAATCTGGTAAGGGAAGATATGGGAGCAGCACCATAGACTACATCACAGTAGTCAGAAATGGGGAGGATCATCTTCTGGACAAGTTCTCGCTAGGCCGTAGGAGGGATGCAACTACAGGTCCTGTAAAATGCTCCAAGCTTGGGGAGAAGTTTTTTCAGAATGGCGGCAATGTTGCCTGAGAAGTTGAGGTGTTGATCGAGCCAAACCCCAAGGTATCTGAAAGAGGGGACATCCACAAGGATGGTGCCATCAAGAGTGTGGAAAGGGGGTAAGGGATGGAGCCCAGAGAGTCTCTGTGTCAGAGGGAGACTCATGACTCTTCCTGGAGCTAGAGAACTTTATCTTTCTTTCTTCCCTCTTTACTTCAATCTAACAGCTCCCCCCTTCTTAATAAATCTCTATGTTATTATCTCTTTCTCAGACAATTTTGGTGGGCTGGCCACCTGCCAGTTATGTGTAAGGTTCTCCTATTATTGTATTTCTCTTCTCTGTATTTCAGAGGAGTTGTTTAGCCTCGGGCAAGTAAATAAAAAGAGGGTCTTCCGAAAACGCGCTATAACGTTTAGTTAAATCTGAAGTAAGTGCTTTCCAGCACCTTGTAGCATTTCCTATAAGGTGCTGGTATGAGTAAATGCTCGCAATGCCTGAGTAAGCAAGGACGGCTGGTGCTGTTGGTAAAGTTGGCTTACTCAGATGAGTGGTGTAAGGTTTAATTGGCAGTTTTTCTTTTCTTACTCTATTGCAGCCTGAAAAGTGAATCTCACCATCTCAGCTTGTTCATAAAAAGACCAGCTTCACTTGAATTGAGGAAGCTGGTAAATTTGTTAATTTCAAGGGCTAATATTAGAGAAGTGCTAGAAATGCCACAAGAACAAGAAAACATTTTAAAGTAAAATAGTATTGTTGTACAAGAGATGCTCAATAAATGTACATAGTGTAGGGGTACTTGCTGAATCTCAGTAAATAAATTATATTACAGTTTTCATTTCTCTGGTGTACTTAGCTGGGGACTCCCTCCTCACATTGTAGTCTTACCTTCCTAAGAGCCGGACAGACCCTTTCTGATGTCATTTATGGTAAAACACAATGTGGGAGGAGTCCTAGTAAGCAAGTATAGAAAGTTCTGTGCTAAATGATTTTAAAAAGTATGTCTTTGCTATAGAAAAGCATTGTTATATAGTAAGAAAGTGAATACAGTTTTCAACTAATTAAAAAGGTGTTTTAGTAAGGAAATAAGAAATGCATAATGAAAAGTAGGAGGAACTAGTGGGTCACCTGATTTAGTTCTTGTATAAAGAGAGCTGCTTCCAGCTATTTAGGAGTGTGTGTTGGTCTGTCTAAGGATCAGCAGCTCTCTAGCCTGTACTAGAGATGATTTCTGGATTTCTTTTGTAATTATGCATTTGGATGTTTATTTTGTCATTACCAGTTGGTTCAGTTTATTTCCTTTACTACTGATTTAATAAATAGAGGACGAAGAAGTCCATTGGTTGTTTTCATCTTGATTCTGGTGTCTGAGTCATCAATCCCACAGCCTTCACAGTTGGTGTTAGAAGTGGGATAGTGGAATGCTGAAGTCTACTTGGCGTATTTTCCAAGCTGTTGATGGACTGGCCCAGGTATGGAGGATGGAAAGACAGGTACTGAACCAGTGACAAGACCCAAAGGCGTGTTGACCAGAACTATGGCAGATAAGTTGGGAGAACTGCTGTTTTATGGGCTGCTTGAACATAAAAAGGAAAGGTTTAAGGCAGAGCAAACCTTAAGAGAAGAAGATGAGGATCTCCGGGGGTGACCGCTGGGGCCCAGATTGAGGAGGAACCACCGGAACAGTCACATAACCTTTTGAGCTGGCTTTGTCTCAAACAATTGGCCATGGAAAAAGAGAGAGAAAAAGATCAGAAAAGGAATGAGAGGAGATGGCAGAAATCTCTAAGAGCTATTTAGACATTAAGTACTCCCCGAAGTTCTCCAGCTCCCAATGAAAATCCTAAAGAAATCAAGCTAACTAAACTAGGAGAACATGATGATATAGAGTCCTACCTGACAACATTCGAACGGGTAACAGGAGCCTGTGGATGGCCACAGGAACAATGGGTCATCCGTTTGGCACCCTATCTTACTGAAAAGACTGAGTTAGCCTATGGCAACATGGACACAGAAAACTACAATGTTGTCAAAAGTGAAATATTAAAAAGGTATGACATTAATATCGAGATATACCGTCAAAGGTTCTGTACACTCCGGTTTCAACCTACTGACCATCCAAGGGAGATTTATGTGAGACTAAATGATTTGTGTCACAAATGGTCACAGCCCGCGATAAAGACTCTGGATCAAATAATGGAGGCCATTGTAGTAGACAATATATACGAGTATTACCCCAGGATGTACAACTATGGGTGAAGGAACATTGCCCAGAAACTTCTGAAAAAGCCATCTCCTTGGCAGAGGACTATTTAACAGCCAGACCCTACAGGAAGAAGAGTCAAGCAAGTCAACTTAATATGTCTAGCATGGTAAGACCTCTTCTACTTCTATGGCTACTAATAATGTTGGGAATTCTGCTAAACAGGGGCCAGAGTGCTCTTTGAATAGACATTATAGATAATTTCCTCCAGATATAATATGTAGAGTATGTCATGAAAAATGCCATGTTGCTCCCTATTGCCAAAAGAAACAAGCAGGGAATGTACATCTGGCTTTGCCAAATTTGGGACATTACACTATTCCAGTTCAGCTTGGAACACAGATAGTTATGGGACTCATTGATTCTGGGAGCAAACAGATATTAGTTTGAGCAGAGTTGGTGGAAGGCATGCCTAGGAACCCTGCTAAGATGGGGGGTAATCTGTATTCATGGGGATATACATTATTATCCAACAACATTAGTGGAGTTACAAACAACATACTCCAATAGAGAAATGGAAGTAGGAATAGTCCCACAGTTACCAGTCACTGTGTTGTTGGGACAGGATCATCCTGACTTTAAGACCTTTATTTCATCCAATTAGCTTTCTGCAGTTACCACTAGGGCACAAAGTTAAATAGAGAGACAGAATCCTTTGTTCCCGTATGAAGAGGACATTTTTGGAACACCAGGCAAAGATAGAAAAACAAAGAAAGAACGTCGTTTGAGAAAAAAAACACTGGACTCAGACTCATGTTTCAGACATTAACATTATGGGAACTGATGTGCCTGATATAATTGGTATATGTGATTTTGAAAAGAAACAAAAAAATAATGAAACATTATTGCCTTTTTATTCACAGATATCCCAAGGAGAAAGAGGGAACACCCCTTGGTATAAGTTAAAAAATTAACTACTGTACAGGGCTTGCATAAATCTCAGAACAGGAGAACAGGTGGACCAACTAATGGTAACTAAGGAATATAGGACACAGATATTACAAGTAGCCCATGATAGTCCCATGGCCGGACATTTGGGAAGGGTTAGTACCCTATCTAGGATTCTATACCACTTCTTCTGGCCAGGAATACATAAGGAGGTAGAAGAATATTGTTTAGGATGTCCTGAATGCCAGAAGAAAGCCAAAATAGATAAAAAGGATACAGTTCCCTTACAACCCCTACCTATCATAAATCACCCATTTGAATGTAGTAGCAATGGATATTGTGGGTCCCCTACAGAAAACAAAGAAAGGAAATCGGTTCATATTAGTGTTATGTGACTATCATACCAAGTACCTGGAGGCTATCCCATTTCAGACTATGGCTGCAAATAAGATTGCAGAGGAGCTTGTTAAAGTTTTCAGTCGGTTGGGAATACCCAAAGAAATCCTCACCGAGTCCGACAGGGGTACTCATTTTTGTTCACAGGTCCTTAAACGCCTTTACCAAGCCTTAAATGTACATGCAATTCGTACCTCCCCATATCACCTACAGACTGATGGTCTTGTGTAATGATTTAACCAGACCTTGAAATGCATGCTAAGAATGTATGTTCAAGAGGAAGAAAAGGATTGGGACCTCTATCTCCCATTTTTAATGTTTGCCTATCGAGAGGTTCCTCAGGCATCAAAGGGTATTCCCCCTTTGTATTGTTGTATGGGAGAAACCCCAGGGGACCCCTAGATATAGTAAAAGAGCAATGGGAGGAAGGACAAGAGGTAGGCCCTACTACAACTCTCGAATTTGTAACTAAAATGAGACAAAGGTTGATGAGATATGTCAAATTGGCTCATAAAAGGGGACTACAGCAACAGGTTCAACAGAAGTCACTCTATGATGGGGGGTTGGATAGAAAACATTCCAAACAGGAGACAAAGTTCTTCTGCTCTTACCTTCTTCTGAAAATAAATTAAACATGAAGTGGCAAACACCTTATATTATCAATAAACAGAGGGGGCCAGTGACATATAAAATTGAGTTACCAAATAAAAAGATAAAAAGGAAAATATATTATGTTAATCTTCTGAAACCTTGGAGAGAAAGGGAACCCCCAGTCTGTTATGTGTATCCTGAGCCAACAGAAAGTGGGCTGGAAATGGCCTATAACAGATTAGAAGGGGTAGGGTACTTGGCAGACATACCTAGAAATCATGAACTAACAAGTATACAGAAGCTGGAATTGGATCAGATTTTACAACAGTTTCAAGGGATGTTTACTAACACCCCTGGGAAAACAGACCAAATTCAGCATCACGTAGAGGTCTTACATATGACCCCTAACCGGATAAAACCATATATGCTCCCGAAAAAGTTAAGGGGAGACGTAATTGAAGAACTGGATAAAATGCAAAAATTGAAAGTGATAGAACCCTCTAAAAGTGACTGGTCATTCCCAATGGTTATAGTAAACAAAAAGGAAGGGGGAATATGTCTTTATCTGGATTTTTGAAAACTCAATGCAGTGTCTAAATTTGACAGTTACCCTATGCCACGAATCGATGATATAGTCGACCTTCTAGGAAATGCACATTTTTATTTAACAATATTGGATTTATCAGTGGGATATTGGCAGGTACCCCTGGACTATACTTCCAAGGAAAAAACAGCTTTTAGCACACCAAAAGGACTTTTTCATTTTACCATGATGCCTTTCAGGTTACATGGAGCACCAGCCACATTCCAGAGGTTAATGCTTGAGTGTTACAATCCCATATGGACTATAGTGCAACATATCTGGATGATGTTATTATCTATAGCCCAACTTGGGAAGATCATATGACACATCTTACAGCCGTTCTACAAGCCCTGCATGAAGCTGGTTTTACCATTAATCCGAAAAATTGTGCTTTGGCCATGCAAGAAACAAAATATCTTGGATTTGTGATAGGTAAAGGGTATATCAAACCAGACTTTGGGAAGACAGATACTGTGGCCAATAGTATGAGACCCACTACAAAAAAACATGTAAGATCTCTTCTTGGTTTGGCTAGCTATTATAGGTGGTTTAGTTCAAATTTTGCTTCACTAGCAAGCTCTCTCACAGATCTTACTAAAAAGAGGAATCAAACAAAGGTTAAATGGTCCCCTGAATATGAAGAAGCATTTTGAACTATTAAAGCATTATTATGTACATACCCAGTATTGAGTCCAGACTTTACAAAACCTTTTATAGTACAAACAGATGCTTCCGCTACAGGAATCGGAGTGGTATTGTCACAGGTGGTAGATGGACAGGAGCATTCCATACTGTATAGAAGTAGAAAGTTGCATGTTCGACAAAGTATGCAACAATTGAAAAAGAAATGTCTGGCAGTTCGCTGGGCAATTGAAACTCTTAAATTCTGTTTGTGCAGAACACAATTCGAACTGATTACAGATCACAATCCCCTTTGCTGGCTCTGGTAATGAAGAATAAAAATCCTCACATTATGAGGTGGTATCTCACCCTCCAACCCTACACATTCACGGTGAGACATAAACCTGGATCAGCTCATAAAAATGCTGATTTCCTGTCTTCATTTGGTGCAGGAATAAATACTCAGGAATAAAGGCACAATCAGACCTCGGGGTAAAAGCTTAAATTTTGAGTAAAATGTATAATGTCTGACAGTAATGTCAATATTTGTAGAGCTTTTCAAAATGGACCCCGAGGTGGAGCTTTGGGAGAGGGTGGGCTTAAGCTCCATCTCTTCCGTAAGAAGGGATCTAATTGATGCTATTCATTTGTACTGTAGAACAGGAAAACGTACAAAATATTTGTCTGAATGATTTTGTACAAAAATGGGAAGGTATGTCAGAGGGAGGTTCATGCCTCTTTCTAGAGCTAGAGAACTTTATCTTTCTTTCTTCCCTCCTTACTTCAATCTAACAGCACCCCCCCCCCCTTAATAATTCTCTATGTTATTCTATCTCTCTCTTGGACAATTTTGGTGGGCTGGCCATCTGCCAATTATGTGTATGGTTCTCCTATTATTGTATTTCTCTTCTCTATATTTCAGAGGAGTTATCTAGCCTCAGGCAAGTTAACAAAAAGAGGGTCTTCCGAAAACGTGCTATAACGTTTAGTTAAATCTGAAGTAAGTGCTTTCAGCACCTTGTAGCATTTCCTATAAGGTGCCGGTACCGGTAAAAGCTCATTTTTCTACACAGTGCCTGAGTAAGGCAAGGATGGCTAGTGCTGTTGGTAAAGCCAGCTTACTTAGATGCATGGTGTAAGGTTTAATTGGCGTTTTTTTCTTTTCTTATTCTATTGCCACCTGAAAAGTGAATCTCGCCATCTCAGCTTGTTCATAAAAAGGCCAGCTTCACTTGAATTGAGGAAGCTAGTAAATTTGTTAATTTCAAGGGCTAATATTAGAGAAGCGCTAGAAATGCCACAAGATCTAGCGGTGAGAGAGAAAACATTTTAAAGTAAAATAGTATTGCTGTACAAGATATGCTAAATAAATGTACTTAGTGTAGGGGTACTTGCCAAATCTCGGTAAATGAATTATATTACAGTTTTCTTATCTCTGGCATGCTTAGCTGGGACTCACTCCTCACATTGTACTCTCACCTTCCTAAGAGCTGTCTGGACCCTTTCCGATGTCATTTATGGTAAAACACAATGTGGGAGGAGTCCTGGTAAGCAAGTATAGAAAGTTCTGTGCTAAATGATTTTAAAACGTATGTCTTTGCTATAGAAAAGCTTGTTATATTGTAAGAAAGTGAATACAGTTTTCAACTAATTAAAAAGGTGTTTTAGTAAAGAAATAAGAAATGCATAATGAAAAGTAAGAGGAGCTACTGGGTCACCTGATTTAGTTCTTGAATAAAGAGAGCTGCTTTCTGCTATTTAGGAGTGTGTGTTGGTCTGTCTAAGGATCAGCAGCTCTGTAGCCTGTACTAGAGATGATTTCTGGATTTCTTTTGTAATTATGCCTTTGGATGTTTATTTTGTCATTACCAGTTGGTTCAGTTTATTTCCTTTACTATTGATTTAATAAATAGTGGACGAAGAAGTCCATTGGTTGTTTTCATCTTGATTCTGGAGTCCAAGTCATCAATCCCACAACCTTAACACTCTGCCTAGTGCCGAAGGTCATGGAAAATGTCTTTTTGGCATTTAGGAATAGTTGATGTGAGGCAAACTAGAGCTGATTCCTGAACCTTAGGCAAGTAGCACATATGGTAACCTTCTTGGAGGTGCTGCCTGTCTATGGCCTGGGTGGGGCTAGGGTACACCACACTATGCTATTCAATGAATGATTGAAAAACAGGTGCGGAGCACAGGGCTTTGGCTTCATTGGGACTGGGGTTCACCTGGAGGGATACAGGCCTATACTGGCACGATGGTCTGCATCTCTCCGGGAGGGGAATCAGGCTGCTAGGTGATAGGTTTAAGTGCTTCATTGGCAATTTTAAATTAGCCAAGAGGAAAGCACTGATAAGAAGAAGAATTTAGTTTGCCCAGTGGTGCTGAGGCGCTGAGGTGCTGGACGTACCTTGTGCTGCACCGGACCTGGGTTCGGAACGACCTTGGGTCACCGGATGCCAGCGGGGGGGTGGGAGCAGGATTGAGTGAGGGCTCTCCTCTCTTGGGGTGGGGGGGGGTCACCAGCCCATAGTTCTGCATCACTGGAAGGAGGTCCGGTGACAGGCGTAGGTGACATCGGTATGACTGGTAGGGTAGAAGGCATCTTGCAAGATGTGCGTACCCATGTCTCCATGCACGTGCATCATGTCAGGGAAGTGTGGGAGTAGGGGTCTAAAAGGGGAGAAAAAAATGATAAAGTATAAATGAAAAAAAAAAGAAGCTGGGAATTTCCACCCTTCCCCACAAAACAGGGTAGTTAGCAAGGTAAACACCAATGTAGAGAGGTCAATAGGGAGCAGGACAGCGATAAATGGAGAAAAAGAAACACCTGTAAGGGCAGGGATGGGGCTAAAAGGAGTAAGGTCATCAAAAAATGGAGGGCAATGAGTACCATTGCCCATAGCCTCGGAAACAAGCTTCCTGAATGTGTAGGCTTGATGGAAGAGAGATATCTGGATATCATAGCAGTCACAGAAATATGGTGCACAAAGAACCATGACTTTGATGTGAATATACCAGGGTACACAATCTACAGGAGGAAATGGGAGGGTAAAAAGGAAGGAGGAGGAGGAGTGGCTCTCTATGTAAGGGAAGGGATCAAAGCAACAGATGTAAAGGGTAAGTGGGGAGGAGAGGAGAGGAGGCAGTGTGGGTCACCTTGGAGACAGGAAAAGGCCCCACGATCTGCACGGGGGCTGTATACAGACCCACATCTCAGGGAGAGGAAATGGACAATGAAATGATAGAAGGCATCCTTAGAATGGCAGAAAAGGGGAGATATTGTTGATGGGGGACCAGAATATGCCAGATGTTCACTGGAGCACATTTGCTGCTGCCACATCCAAGAGAAGGGTCATTCTCAATGCCCTACAGGGGGGTATGCCTCAGACAGCTAGAACTGGAATCCACTCAGGAGTGAGCAATCGCAGACGTGGTACTCTCAAATGGGGAAGGAGAGTGGATCACAGATATAGAAGTGGGTATCCATCTTGGAACAAGTGACCACCAAACAGTGTGGTTCACAAAAAACACAGCCATAGACTCAAGCCATACAAAAGTGAGAGTACTGAACTTTAGGAGGGCTGCCTTTGCAAAATGGATGGTGCCTAAGGAATGTACTAGCAAATGGACAGGAAGGAGGTGTGGAAGAACAATGGGGAAAAATAAAAACTGCCATCACAGAGGCAACAAGCCTTTGTGTGTAGCAAATAAGACAAAACAGAGCAAAAAAAAAATTATGGTTTTCAAAAGTAGTGGCAGGGAGGTTAAGGAGAAAAAGATAGCATTCAGAAAGTATAAAGAATCACAGAAGGAGCAGAAAAGAGAACTGTATCAGTTAAAGGAGAAGAAAGGAAGCAAGGAAGGCAGTCAGAAAAGTGAAGGCCCAAACCAAGGAAAAGATAGCCAACTCAGTTAAAAATACCTATTTTGCTATGTGCTATAGCTATTCCGGTATAGATCATATCCATTTCGATATGTGTCATTATTATTTCAACATTTATTATTTAACATTTTCAATGTGTGTCATATCCAGTTCAGTTAGTATCAAATCCACTTTGGAGTGTGTCATACCCATTTCAGTATATAATTAAGCAATAATACATGACAGGGTGTGGTATATCATGGGATATCATCACACCTCGGGTTGTTGGGCACGAGGCTGCAGCTGAGTGCGTCCAACTGCCCGAGTAGTGACGCTATCCCATGATATACCACATCCTGTTGTGCATTATTGCTATTATGAACTGGATTCTTGGATTTATAGTTTTATTAGTAAAAACAAATGCTTTAAAATTGACTTTTAAAATGTTTTAGTATTGAATTATGGTGTAGGAATACATATAAAGAAAATAGTTCTATTACTTATAAACAGCAGGTGGTGCTGTTGCACAGTACTGCATATGAAATCTGCAAGAAAGCAAGCAGAGTGTACCTGCTTTGTATTGTGTTTCAAAAGATCTCTGTAGCTGCACCATTCGGGAATGTCCTCTCAGCAGAGAGAAGCATTTTTTTTTTAATTTATACTTTGTCCTGTTAGTCCAGTGCCAGCAGGAGTTGGCAATGCCTGGCATAACAGTCTGGGAGTCTTACACTTTTCTTTGCTGTATGGTGTTGGAAGGATTTGCAGTGAGTTGTGAGTAACTTTGGTGAAGTTCTAATATTTGCACAGGAAGAGCTAAGGTTTTCTGTGAGGTTGGCATCCCCCCCAACCCGTTAATTTCAGCAGGTTGAAGGAAGCAGAATTTACGAACTGAGTGAAAGGAAGACACTGGCATTTTCCACAAGCAGGCAGGAGCACTACTCCGTTGTCATCTGTGAGAAGAGAGGGCAGATCGGTGTGAAGCTAGTGTGGTGATCAGGAGCAGTTGCCGTGTGTGACAGTCTCTTTTTTACCAGTCAGCGTGAGACAGTTGCTAGTATGGGAATATATTTCCTGCAAGAGACCATTGTGTTGTTCCGGTCGGCGGCGGGCTCTAAAGACGAGGGTGACCGTTGCTTTTAGGACTTTTGCCTTTTTTATAAACAGTCTTGGATGAGGAGGTTTGGGAGAGACTCTGAGGCTGTTTTGCTGTGTTTTTTCATTTTTGTTAAAGACCTGAAAGGGAGTGGCATGACATGACAAATGTTTTTTTTTTTAAACAGGAAACACACTTGCAAAAGTGAGAAACCACTGTGACCGTGCTAGAGTTGCCTTGACTGACATGTACGGGTGGAACTTGGTAGTCGGTGCTGTTGCTGTGCGTGACCGAGGGTTTGTGTGTTTTCTTTTTTTTCTTTAGTGGGAGACCGTTTAAGCCTAAGTTAAATGTATGGCAGCCTAAGTGAAAACCACTGCCCTGCCTGCTGATCAGTGAACTAGAGTACAGCCTTGCCGGCACTGAAATGTACAGGTGAATGGATTTCATGTAGGTGAAACGAGCTGTTGGTTGGCATCTTTTCTTACCCGTGATAATGTAGCCGGATATCATCACGGGTAAGAAGAGACCTCAGCCAATCAGCTTCCTCCATTTACGATCTCCAGTTCATAATACCCATTTTGCTATGTGTTATAACCATTCCAGTATCGGCCATATCCATTTCGATATGTGTTGTAATTATTTCTTTATGCATCATATCCACTTTGGTATAGCAAATCCTTTTCATTTTGTGCCTACTCATTTTGGTATGTGTCATATCTATTTTGGTATGTGTCTTACCTGTTTCAGTATGTGTCCTAGCCATTTTGGTATATGTCATGCTTATTTTAATATGCGTTATTTCTCTCTCGGTGTATGTCATATCCAGATTGGTATGTGTCATATGCATTTTGATATAGGTCATTCCCATTTCAGAAGGTCTCAAAACCATTTCGGTGTGTGATATACTCATTTTCATGTTTGCTGTTCTCATAACATTATGCTCTAAACATTTTGTTCAATGTGTGGTATATAGCTTGGTGCTTGTGTACACTTATGAGTTTACTGGTATATGATTGGTGTTTATAACATGAGCTTTGGTGCGTCTCCTCATCCCACCCTCTGTACGATAGTGGGAAGGGTAGACTTAAGGCCCAGCAGATAGGGTGAGACAGGAGTGCCAGAGAAGAGGAGGAGGAGGCAGGGGAGGATGGTGGGCACTACCAAAATGCTAGAAGCAGAGCAGGAGGTGGCCTGCTGTTTAAGTAGGGGATTAGGAAGGAGCTATTTCTCCCCCATTGAACAGCAGGCTAAAAGCCTTTCAATTCAATGTGTGGTACATATCTTGGTGCTTGTGTATACTTATGAGCTGACTGGTATGTAATTGGTGTTTATAACATGAGCTTTGGCACTTTTCCGCATCCCCCCCTGTAGGAAAGTGGATAGTGTAGACTTAAAGCCCATAAAGAAGTAGTGAAGTGACTACCTCCTTCAGCTCTGGAGAGTGCGATCAGTAGCATGCAGGACAGGAAAAACTGCCTTAGGGGGAACCTCCGAGGACCAATGGCTACTGACCTGCCTGTCCTCTGGGCATACTAAGAGGAGAATTATCCTAAATGTGCTTAGGTTTAGGTATGGTTATGTCCAGGAGTATCGTCTGATGTTGCTGGTGGAAGAGTCCAGTTTATTGTCGAGATAAGCAGGCAGTTGATGTTGCAGATGAAGATTCGAGCAGATGGAATATCCAATTTGGAATGATGTCCAGATGCTATGACAATGGTTAATCCAAGTCTGAGATAGATGACTGTTGTATATCTGTAGCACTGCCTTTGAATACTAGATAGAGCTCCGTAGTGGGTCTATTTGTTGGGATGGCTGGAACCTGTAGCAGGTTTGCCATCGCTCTATTATGATATAATCCAAGACAGAAAGGTCGATAGCCTTTGTAGGAATGGTGGGACCCCACGTGGTCTGCTATTGCAGTAGTAAGGAATAATGCAAGATATGAAGGATGAGAGTCACATGAGGCTGATTGAAATGACATAGAAGTATCAGATAAGGCCTGGCGTGGGGTCTGCGTAAATGAGATGGCAGGACAACACATGGTCCGCCATCACCACGGAGATATTAGGCATTGAAACGGGAATGGAAGATGGTGGATTGTACCAGAATAAATTAATGAATTACTGATGATAGTACTCTCAGAGGTAGGCTAGCTAGGGAATGAAATTCCCATGAGGTCCTGATGTATGAAGTAGTCATGTTTGAACAACTGAAAGTCTCAGGTGGTCAATACTGGGAAGGCAAGACCCCAGCGAGGGTCTGCCATAGTGCAAGAAGAAGTCCGCATAAGTAGAGAGGATAACTCCCTGACTGAAGGGTAATATGAACTGATGGGATGGTGAGACCACCACATGGGTTCACGATCGCCATGGAACGATGACTCTGAAGTGAGGGGGTGAAAGTCCACCGAAATCTGTAATATGATAGATGCAGTTGAGGAAGGAGGGTTCCACGAGGGTGCATTGAGAAGTGATAGCGGCAGGTACGAACATATCCTGAATCACTGATTAAAACATGGTCCGAGATAAGTCCATCATTGCTGTCCTATTGCTTAATGCAAGGTAAAGTGAGGGTCACAGAAGCTGGATTGGAAGACAAGGAATAAGAGGAAGGCTTTTGAAGGGCATGTAGAAGAGGGATGGTGGGACCCATGTGGTCCGCCATCTCCATAGTATAGAATGATCCAGGTAGTAAGGGGGTTCCTCATAAGCCACAGTCTGTTGCGGGCCAAGGTAAAGAAGGTGATACCCCCTCGTATATACTCCTGAATTCAATAGGAAATACATTTCAGCTATGGTAAGGCCTTTTTATATGTTTGGGATAGCAGGTCCCCATGTAATCTGCCATCGCCGTATGACTGAGTAGTGGATGACTGGGATGGCAAGACCCCACATGGTTCGCCATCACCATGGAATGGAGTACAGTATGTGTGGGATGGTGGGACCCCACTTAGTCTGCCATTGCCGTAAAATAGACTGAATAAGGAATGGATGCAGGACTCTGCTGTTTGTTGTCATGGTGGTAGCATATTCCCAAGTAAGGAGGACAATACCTGAAGTATGCCAATCTGCAGTATGGGGACTTGATAAAGCAATGAGTTGACTCCCTTAGAGAAGATGTTGAGTGGGATGGTGGGACCCTGTGTGGTCCATAATCGCCGTAGCAGAAGTTGTGCATGAAGTGAAAGGCAGGACCCCTTGTCTCATGGAGTAGTACAGGATATGGGTAGCGGGACCCCACATGGTCAGCTATCACCGTATCGATGGAGTAGTTCATGATTGGGAAGGTGAGACCCCATGTGGTTTGCCTTCACCATGGTAAGCAATAGTGCATGATAGGGATGGCATGTCCCCACGTGATCCACCATCATCGTATCTGAGTAATGTAATGATATTCATCAAGTAGTGTGTGCTAGAGATGGTGGGACCCCACATGGTCTGCCATAGCTATACCACAGAGAAGTGCAGGATTGGGAAGACAAGACCCCATGTGGTTCACCTTCACCATGGTATAGAGTAAAGAATATTCAGGGTAGTGGACCCCATGAAGTTCAGCATCGCTATGGTGTAGGAAAGAAATATTCAGAACAACGAAGCCCCTGCAGTCCGCTATTGAAGTAATAAGCATAATCCATGTGGGGGGGGGAATCCATTGAAAGATGAGGTAGAGGGGGATTGACAACTTGAATTTATGGAGAGGGGCATACTACAGCTACTTAATTGTCCAGAACAATGCTGTTGCAAAGACAGGAACTGAGGATGCATGACAAAAGTTAGACCCTTTAGCACCATAACTAGCTGAGTTATGAACCATGGTGCTGCTTGTTGTGGTCTCAAAGGCACTGAAGCAAGAAAGAATGTAACCTGTTGGTTCATGAATCCCATGCAAGAATAGAGATAGGACACAGAGCTGAAGCTGAGCAGGTCTTGTAAGGCAGCCGCAAAATGCAGATAAGATGTTGGCCCTTAAACAACCATGTATGTCTTGCAGAACCCAGGTATTGCAATATGACTGAATAAATGAAGAGAATAGTTAAGCAAACATGGGGACATCCTTCCCTTACTGAGTAACCACAATGGAGAAATAGTATCACAAGCACTCATTCATATAAAATATCCTCCTGTTCAACGTAATGCAATATGATACTAACACAAGCTGGAGCGTGATAAAATATTACTGTGCACTTGTACCTGCTTAGCTCATCAGAACACAAACCACCTCCATGAATGCCAGTGAGACCTCTTATTTCATAACCTCTGTCATCCCCCCTCACTGCGTTGCTGTGCTCTGACTGTCTCGCTCCTCCTGGCACAAAGGGCTTTTATGAATACCAGTTAGTTAAAATATTTTGGCATTTTAGTTTTGCCAAGGCTGTCTCCATAAATAGGTTCTGTAATTATGAAAAATGAATGATGAGAACACTGGGGCTGGTAAGTGTAATAGCAGGTCGAGGGGACTCACAGGAGATCGAGGGGAAACAAATCAGGGAATGATGTCAATGTGACAAATTAATTGTATCAATAAGTCTCTGCAGACAAACAGTCAAGGGTAGCGAGCTAGGAGGGAATGCAACATCCATGCATAAGAAGGAGGGAGTGCAAGGAAAGCAGAAGCTAAGAGTGACTGCAGACTGAAGGCTCGATTAAAAAAAACTCAGAGCAGAGATAATCCAAGTGACATGGTACTGGTACTGCATTGTGTGGATCAGGTTAGGTTCTGGGATCCTGGACAGCTGGAATGAGGAAATGGTACTGTTACAGCTGTGAATGAAATGGTTTGGTTCAATGCGTAAGAGAGCTATGCTGTAATCCAAGAAGAAGGATCAGGGAAGCATTACTAGGGCAAGACCGGTGGAAAAAGTCCAGAAAATCCAAGGAGAGCAATCCGGAAGTGAAAGTGGTGGGACAACTGGAGCAAGGGGGCAAGCAAGACAGCATGGTGGCTGACCGGGGGGAGAGGCCCCAAAAAGAAAAAATGAGAGGAAAGAAGGTGCGGGAAAGCCGGGAGAGAACAGAAGGAGAGCATCACAAGGGGATGTGAAACGGATGGTGGGGCAAATGGAGAAACGGATGCTGAAGGGAAAGCAAACAGAGACAAAAGGAAGGAAAGGAAGCACACAGCCAGCCAGCTGCACCGCCAAAATGCTCGAAGCAGAGCGGGAGGCGGCCTGCTGTTTAAGTAGGGGATGGAGGAGGAGCTATTTCCTCCCCATTGAACAGCAGGCTAGAAGCCTTTCAATTGTTAATCGTAAACATTTCACTATTTATCATATTCTGAAAACTGTAATTTTGAATGGAACAGCTTCCCATAGCAGGGTACCTGGATATGAACAAGCGTTCAACTGTCCATGAGTACTTCCAATACAAAAATAAAGCAGGAGTGTGATTAACGAAGAGTGACGGGAACAGAACAACTCAGAATGAGAAACTGCTCAGATAAAGTGACTCAAACATTGGTCAATACGTAAGAACAATATTACAAATAAGTAGCACACCAACAAAAATACAAAACTTAAAAGAAATAACAGAAACTTACTCACAGCTTGTGAGAAATCTGTCATTTGTTAGGAAGTAGCCTGCTCTGCTTACACACACAGACACACACACACAAACATGCACACACACACACACACACACACACACATGGTCAGTCCTCCCCCACTCAACTCCTTCACAGACCTAGGTTGCAGAGGCTGCACTGAATTTCACTGTCCTCAGAATTATTTTTTTTTGGGGGGGGGGGTGAATGTTACTAACCTCAGTGTGGTAACATTTTTAAAAGTCACAAATCCTACTTCTTTATTTCACAGTTCACTTCAGTTTCAACCAGTTCTGCAGACAAGTGCTGGGTACTGTAGGTTACATACAGGCATTTTGCTGATTTTCAGCCTCCCTTCACTCCCTCACAATACCTGTTGCATCACACTCAGTCCCCTGCACTCTCTTCTGATGCAGTATAAGTGATCATTTTTTTACTTTTAAATTTGTCACACTTTAATTCTCTGAATGTGCTCAATCAAACACTCTTCTAGCCTTTTAACTGCTCTCTGTGCTCTCTGTTTCATTGCTGGACCACTACCCTAAGAGTCATGCCAGCTGATCTTGGAGTGCCTGCCAGCCACTGGCTTGCAAGACCTGATGGCTATATCTCCTGTGCATTTTGTTATCTCAGGACATTTTCCACAACTTTCGTCTTGACTGCTCCGTCCTGCTGCACACTAGAGACTGTCATGCCCTGCCATACTGCCATAGTGCCTATGAGAACTCTCTCACTCATTTTTTTTTTCTTGCTGTCCCTTTCAGCTTCTTTCAGAGCATGCGCTGGTGGACAGCATTTTTGCATTTAGATTTGTACTTACTGATGTCTGCTTTTTAAACCAGACACTTCATTGAACGGTCTGACCTAGCCATCAATGACCACCACCATACACCTACACCACTGCAGTATGAAACAAAGGAAGGACCCACATTCCACTGCACCATGTAGTTACACTGTAGGCATTACAGCTAGGCCATTATACAGTTCTTTGCTGTCAGATCGTAATCCACACTCCAAGGATGCAGCTGCCGACCCAATCCCAGCAGTCATTGAAACTCTTAAACTTTTTGAAAATAGGATGTTTCACTAGTTCTTTGTTTACTAGGTCATGCTGTGCACTGCTAAATGGCTTTTCCTTAATAAGTTCAGCTCCGCTAAAGAACTCGACCCACCTCCACTTACACAACAGACTCGGTTTCTCAGTGTTGGAGCATATCAATCAACCCCAATGCTAATTAAGGCAGGCCCAGACTCTCTCTTTTTATGATCTCTCATATTGGATACCATTACAGTTCAGAGTGCAAACTACAGTACCATTTTTTTTTGCAGGTCTGAAATCACAGTTTGAGACCACTTGTCTCCACAGCTAAATCTACAGCTCTTGGAATGCTGCCACCAACAGCAACAGTCCCCATGCTTTTTCTAACACAGCAGTAGACCCACAACATCCAGGCAAGAGCCCTTACTTCTAAGGAGTCCTCCCCACACTAGAGGTTCACTCCATTAGCTCTGTGGGGGAGGGTTACATGACTATTTCTATTTATAGCAGGAAATGGGGGCAAAGCAGGGGGGATCCACAAAGTAAGATGGGGCACCAGAAACACAGCAATCAAATACCATGGTCCACGTCTTGAAAACGGTGTCAAGTAGTAGTTTTTTTCTGTTATACATGGTTTTAACAGACACACTGGGCCATGGTGGGCTGCAGGTGCAGAGGATTCAAATATACATTTTATGTGCACTGCCTGGCGAGCTGGTTCAGAGATCCACAGTGCAGGGCTTCAAGAGAGGGTGGGACAGACACAGAAAGTGGATGTATCAGATGATGGCCTGGCCCAGAGGGGTGGGGATGGATGATAGGGGTTTCTGGAACACAAGGGGGGGGAAGGCCTCGGCACCCAACTAGGGATCTGAGGTTCGAGCAGACTCGATAGACCATAAGGCCTAATCTGCTGGCAATTAGTATGTTAGTATATGAGCTGTACAACAAATGTACCATGGACCATGATCTGGGGATCAGAAAACAGTCTCTTTGTTTGTCCCTCTTCTGGGATCGAAACCAAGACAATGAAAGTCCTTACACATTTATGACGTCTTTGGGTTAACAAAACTTAATCTCCTCAGAAACAGACAGGTTAGGACAGAGTGCGTCCTTACATTTTCACACACAACCCCATTGCATGTAACCTTTTGTTGTCAGGAGCCCTTCCCCATCTTCTGGTCTTGAGCTTGGCCACATCTTCCTGTCAGGGCAAGCCACCCCATCTTCTATTGGTAAGTGCCTCCACAGTACTTATCTAGCAGAAGAAGGGTTCAATAAGTACCTCCAGGGTACATATCCACCCCATCTTCTATTGGATACATGCCTTCACTGTACTTACCTAGTAGAAGAAGGGTTCAATAAGTACCTTCAGGGTACATTTTCACTCCATCTTTTATTGGATAAGTACCATGGGATCACCATTTGGTCTGTGTAGTATACTGGTCCTCCCAAGCCCTTGGTGTACATACTCCCTAGCCACACAGGTATTCCCACAGGGGCGAATCTTGGATAATCCAGTTCCTAGGTAGCATCCCAAATAAAATCTTTCACAGTTGGGAGTTGCTACCCAAAAATTAGTCATGGTTCCTTGATAAGATACTTTTCAGGGCTTCAGTCCTATGTAGTGGCACCACAAGAGATGGCTGCCACCAGGACTCCATGCACTGACTTGCACCATGAACTAGCAAGGGACCAAAACAGAACAAGAGAGTGTTCCCACCTCTCTTGAGATTTTCCACATTAAGACTAAGTGAATACTCAAAGCAAGTACCTGACCACCCCTGTGTCATTTCATCATGGCTTAATCTGGTGCAAGGCCCCTCCCACTTGGAAATTCGGCCCAGATCAGTTACAGGGGGTTCTTGGGAGCCCTAAAAGTTAACTATTTCTTGCATAGACTAGCTTATTACAAAAAACTATTACACTACATACTTTGCTAGTAACTCTAAGCAAAAAAAAAGGATTTTGAAAGCTAAATAGAAAATAATGGATTGGCATGTGTGTGTTATGATGTTTTTTTACACACCTGAGGTGAGTGATGAGCATATACCTCCAGAGTGAAGCTCGAGAGGTTTATGCACTCATCACTGACTGATGGTGTGCAAAAAGCATAATGAACACACACCTGCCTAGACTTTATTTTTTTTTTTATTGTGGGTGTTTTATTTCTGTGGCACCACAAGAGCAGCCAGCTAGCCCTGGTTAGTTCCCAGTCTCACTGATAGACTGGCTACCAAAGCCCCAGTGGAGTGAGAGTACAGCAGGATCAACCAGATAAGTTTTTTGTTGCGAAGACAGGATCAATCACAAAAAAAAAAAAAAGACAAAATTTAGTACTTCACTAGTGTGGAGATGAGGCAGGTAAACGATCAATATGGGTCTTCGATAGTGCTGAAATGGAGTTGCCATGTTGTTGGGATAATCGGTCCACCCACACATAGCCTGAGAGCCAACAAGGGGATGAGCTAGACTTGGGTAACACCAAACACCCTGGAACTGTGAGGTTAGTTAAAGCAAAATGCAATAATAACCAGTTGTCCAGTTATTACGGCATTTGAAACATACCTGTTAATGGTGTGATAAAGGGGGTCACTGGTAATTATACATATGTATATACAACTTGTGAGGCATTTTTTTCACATCTATAAGAAACATTCTGCCTTGTTTCATTTCAGTTTATTGCAATTTCCATGACTGTGCTCTTTGTTGTTCCAGGGAATGTTTTTGTCTACAAAAATTACCAAAATGTAGTTTGAACTGAGTCAAAAGAGCTTTCTTAACTTCTGTTGCCAGTTTATTAAATAATAACAGATGTGTAGCTACAGTAGGAACAAACCCAGATATAGTAAATTCACATATGCATAAAAGAATGCATTAAAGTGCAGGTATTCACATCAGTTTGTAATTTATACATGACACACCACCAACTGTTGACATTATGTTAGATGTGATATGCCCCTGCCTTGCAGGTTCAACGAGATTCCTGGGCCCGGGTCCTATAAACCCTTCCTAGATGGGGAGAGGGTTATAGGCAGACTAGATTGGCTGGCGGATCTTTTTCTGCCAGCAGATTTCTAAGATTATACGATTCTTCCCTAAAGAATCACTTAGAGGACAGATTGAGAGTTATATGTTGAGAGGATCTAACATTAGGGTGCACGCTTGTGGTTGATTGGATAAAACAAAAACACTACTACAAGAAGAAAAAATTAGGAGCAGAATCCCATTAATTTGGAACCTTCAAAAACATGCTCAAGGCTGTAGTTATATATCCACATTCAGTAATAATCCCACTTTGAAAGAAAGAAACAAACTGAATAAGAGACTTCACCCCCTAGGCTGTAAAACATTTCTCCATATTGCTTTCCATACTGTAAAACAGTACTTCCCAGTTTATTACTTCATTGATCCCAAATCCTTTATCAAGCATTTCCGACCTCTCTGTCCATTGTGCTTAATTTAAACTAAATCTTTTTGACTAGTCACCTCTCTTTACTAGTATAGGTACCTCTTCATTCCCCCAAAAAACGTAGTTGAGATATTCTTTGTCTTACATTAAAAAATTAGAATTCATTACATCTTACATCATTTTTCTTCTCAGTGATACATATCTCAAGTTTTCTTGTTGTTTTCCCACGTACATAAGTTCACCGGGACATTTCAAAATATCATCAATATTCTCATCTGGGTAAACAGTGAGTAAAATCTCCTGGACTGCCACCGAACCTTTAATAACTTCCACCTCAGCAGTTAAAAAAATGGAACATTCAAAAGAAACAATAAACATCTTAGACAACATTATTACACTGAAACACATCACTGGTCACTCTTGAAAATAGTCATGTTTTGTCTAGTGTGCTTACCTGGTAAATTAAAGCTAAATAAATAATAACAAAAATTGTCTAATGTATTTGTGTTTCCCTGCATCTTCACAATGAAATACAAAACAATGCAGTGCAGTACGGTTTGTGCTACCTGCAAATAGGAAACTCCTTCAGACAGAACATCTTAGTTATCAGACAGGATGATTAACCACTTTAGCCACACACCACAGATTTCAGCAGCTTGTAGGTGCTCATGAACAGCAGCATACAGTATTTGAAAAGAGTAAAAGAACTGAGTATAAGGAAACTAACACCTAGCTAAAATGAAGACTTCCAAACTTTTTATCTGGGACTCCTGTCTCCTAGTTCTTTTTGCCCTTCAACTGGGGAGAGGTAAGTCAATACTGTTGCTTTAAATTAGTAGTGTGATGGTGACACCATCAGATGAGGATAACAATGGGATTCAGACCTGAGATCTCAAAGTTCATAGTCCAGTGTTCAAGTCCCTAGACTGTGCAGCTATTTGATTTCATGGAATACCCTAATATGAACTGAGCAGGTTAACTGTACCATACAACAGTATATATTGATTTTCTTGTAGTTTTCCAAAGGTAACACAATTGTAAAGTTGCAGCAATTGACACGGCTAGATATTTCCTGACAGTTCTATGATAGCTCTACAGAAAGTCCTTGCCTACCAGTAGTACCTCAATAGGGCCAACAGAGAGAATCTCTTTATAAATATATCAAAATATCTGGAAATATCTGAGCATGGAATATGCTGCAATTGTACTACAGTATTTATTCAAACTTACAGTTACAGGGATTCTCTCTGTCATAGGGTTCACTCCATTTACCCTCAGGGGATTGGCTACACAATCATTTTGATTTGCACTAGGAACTGAAGGGGCAAGCAATGTGGGGTCTGTACACTAAGATAAGGGTGGCAGAAACACACAGCAATCAAAGACCACAGTCTTCCACTTGAAAGTTGTGTTGATTTGTAGGTTTTATTCTATCACAGATTGTTTCAACAGACAAAATGTTGCAAGGGGGAAGGGAGCTGAAGGTGCAGAACATATTAAGATACATTTTCTGTGATACTGTACATGTTCATTGGGTCATTGATGTGGGGATTTGAGATCCCTCTAGCTACACAGGCATTCCCATGGGGCAAATTCTGGTGAATCCCATTACTAAACAGTGTTCCAAATAAAAATCTCTCACAGGTGGGGATTGGCACCCACAGATTACTCCTGGTTCCTTGACCAAATGCCTTTCAGGACTTCAGCTTCATGGAAGGGCATCACAATGTACAGCTGCCTCCATGACTCAATGCATAAACTCACTCCACGAATGAACTAGGGACTGAAACAGGACAGGAGATGGTTCCAACCACTCCTGTGGTGCTCCTCAGTCAGACTGATTAAACAATCTTAGTGAGCAACTAACCACCAGTGAAGCATTCCATTGTGACTTATGCTGCTGCAAGGCCCCTCCTTCTTGAAACCATTGCCCAGATCTTTGGCAGGAATTTCAGGAGAGCCACAGAAATTAGCTTTCTGCTGCACAGACTGGATAACTTTAAAAATCCATTACTCTGAATAGAGTTTTAGTATCCCCAAGGGGACATAGGGGTAACACCACCAACAAAAATTTTGGTGTCCTAAACTAAGACCTCAGACTTAAGCAATACCTCATCCCTCAACATCATATGAGGTTGCTTTCAAGGCAACTCTTTACCTATGACCAGCATAGGTAGACTACCACAGGGAACAAGGACATCATAATGATAGAGAACTACCATCCACTGTAGGAACCTAACTGTAAGATCCCTTACAGGTAGCACTTCTGAGTACCATGTAGCATATCTGGTGACCAAATGCATCATCCCATTAGGCAGGGTGGCAGTGTGGACTGCCATCATTGGTCACTAGGGCGATATTTGTCTGCACTCAACTGGAATTCACTTTTGCTCCACCATAGGGCACCTACTAGTAAAATCTCTAACCAGGAATTACAGACTTTACAAACCTATCCCCACATTTATGTCATCGTTATCTTGCATGAACCATACCTAAACCCAATGTGTTCCAGAAGACCATGTAAACATGCAGATGTAGTGTAAGATTTTCAACCCTTTTAAAGCAGTAGTGCAACGAAAATAGGTTAAAATTTGACCTCACCTTTTTTCTTCTTAATTGATGCCATATGTCTTCCAGTTTATTTTGGGGGTAAAATTTTCAGTTTTCATTATCATTTAAGAATTTTATGAAAGTTCTAAAATAATTATTTCTCAAGAAAAAAATATGGCCGCCTCATTTTTGCATAGAAATAATATTGAAGACCCGAGGAGGGTAAGCGTCCAGGCAAAAATGCAAATGTACAGTACACAGCACAGGAAGCATCCAGAAAACCCAAATCAACAGTTCTGACAATATTTTTCATAACCATCACAGAAAACTAGCTTTTTGGAATAACTTTTTTCATTGCACTGCTGCTTTAAGAATATACAAATATGATGTAGCCATATGTTTCCAAACAATCTGGCAACATTTCAATTCATAAACTTAAGAAGACATGCACAAACTATTTTACAACTGTGCAAATTTAAAATATTTTAAAACATTGTAAAACAGCCCCTTTAGTGCTCTCAAATGCTATGGTTGATGCTTAAGGCCCTCTTCATCAGCTACATCTGAAAGAGAGCATGCAAAGGCATGCAAATAAACACTACTGAATACTAAAATTATTGTAAAAGACTGTTTTAATAAGTTTCATGCTTTGTATTTTCTATTTTTTGTATTTTTTATGCAAAAACTATAAAACTGGGGAAATGGACTCACTTACACCACCTAAGTAGAACATTCTTTGGATGGGACTTTCCAGACAAATGTCATTGTAAAAGGTGGAACAAATGCCTAAGTTCCGTTTCAGGGCAAACACCCACTGGAAATGTCCAGAATGCTGTCCAATGGTTCATGGGTAGAAACTCTGTCCACAGTACCCCTTGGACTGTTTGTCACACATTCAATGGTGTATTAGAGTAAGGTAAAGGCAAGAAAAAATATGTCTGCACCAGTGAAATGGGCAGGATGACAACTAGGATCATGGCCACCACTCCTTCAGTTGGTGCCCCCTCTTTTGGCAAGAACTACAGAACTGCAAATTACCTGGAACTTATCTTCCACCTGGCCTCTGAGCTGTATTCACTTTCTGGTACTGGAACTGCACATCCCTGATGCAGTGGATTGTTATCCTCCACTTCGGCTGATGCTATGCAGACTGTGGCCCTCTGGCCACTGCTAACAGTTCTTTTCCTTGCCAGTGGGGAAATGTTATACATGCTGGGGTTCTTTTCAGGGGAACCATCTGGAATGACCAGGAGAATGGTCATGCACACCATTCAGGATGAAGCTGGTAGATTATTACCCCATCTGGGCATTTCATGGCTGGGTTTGGATTTTTTGGTGACAATCTAGGTTGGTACAAATTTCAACATCCTTGCAGAGAGTACACCCAACCTTCCAGTTATTGACCATCTCCTTGCAGATCCTTCCCACTTTTGACACTTCAGCTTCTGTGCCAGAATACTATCTAGCAGTTACAGCATCCCATGTATGTTCAAGGAGCCATAATCTTGGTTGTCCTTGTCATCTATCTTGTACCATTCCCACAGAGGAAGGTAAGGGTACTTTTCAGCAAACTTGTGCTCCAGTCTCCTCCTGATGATATATTCCTCCTTGCTGCATTTTGAGAGGTGTCTGTTTCTGGCCCTTCCAGTTGGTGCTAGCTCTAGTCATCCCAAGACCCTTTGTCCCAATCCACTTTTAGATGGTCATCTTCTTCTTCCCTTCAGTCCTCTTTCTTTTCCTCAGTATCCATTATCTGGGCAGGTCCAGTGGTGGCAATGGCACTGACAGGTGGGAGAGCATTGTAAGGGTCATCTTCAGAGTTATGTATTCCTTGATTATCACTGAGGTTGTCTCTAATGGTCCTGCCAACTCCAGTGTATGTACTGCAACATGCCTTTGGAGTTCTATGAGTTCCTCTTTATCCATGTGAGCTCCACAGGACATCACTGGTGAATATGTCCCAGAAGCTCCATATGGTTGGTCAGAATCTGTATTTTGTACTGGAATCCAGTCCAGCAGTGTTGCATTGGAGTTTATGTTTCAGAGGAACTTGGCTTTACTTTTTTGCCTCAGTACAAAGCTGAAGGGAGCATTATTGCAAGGTTCTTCATGCCAAACCCCTTTGTATCACTTGCTGGCTTACACCAGGTGCCCACTCAGAGCAATGACTTACTTCTCTCCTTCTGGGTCCTCTCAGGTGGGCTGATGTCTGATGTGCTGGTGCCAGATCCAGAGCTGGATGGCACGGGGTCATTATGTCGTATGACATAATGCCATGTGACACAATCGTGTTGCACAATTTCTTGTTTATTTTTCTGTGGGGGGCTCTGTCCCCCCATACCCCCCGTTACAGGGGACTGTGCCCCCCGGACCCCTCCACTAAAGAGTACAACTCTAGGGGGGGCCAACTTGGAGAGCGCACAGATCTGGGTTTTGCTATAATGCCGTACGCTATTAAGCGTACGACATTATGACCCCATGCAGAGCTTGGATGTTCCCTGTGCTGCCTCCCATGGATACCTCTCAGCTACTTTAGCTCTGTTAAGGGTTCCCTCATCCACTTAACTGCACTCTAACATGCTGGTGGCCCCATTAACTACCACTGGGACGCTGGTCATTCTAGCTGGCAACTAGCTAGTTGACATTCTCAGGCCATGGCTACTCCTGCACCCCCTTCAGTAATGTACTGCAAAGATGAGCTGGCAATATAACCTAGAGGTTAAAGTAACAAGCTGTGATCGAGCTTGATACATCCAGCTGACCAGACCTTGGTTTGAGTCTCACAACCTCCACTTGCATACTGTGTGACTCTGAGCAAGTCACTTAACCACCCAGTGCCCCCAGGTCACCCCTGAAAACAAGCATGTGAGCCTAGTGCACCTTACCCGATTACCAAAGACTAAAATAAAATATCTCACCCCTGTGATGACAGAAGCTACACATACTCACAGGTCATTATGCCAGTGCTGTTTCTGTGGATGACCCCAACTGTGGTATGCCCCAGCAACCCTCTCTAGGGCCACCTCCTTCTAAACTATCCACATCAGAACATGCACAGGAACTGCTGTCCTCTGTCTGGTTTCCCCTTTACAAGCCATAATGACTCTAATCAATTCCTACAAGAAACCAAATAGCAAGTGTGATTGTCTCTGTGCTGCTTCTTGAATTCGCAGTCCATTTTTTTTTTATTCTGTTCACATATCATTCAGCACCGAGGCTGCATGTGCTGCATTGAATTTCACTGGGAATAGTATTTTTGAGAGGGGAAGTGAATATTACTAACTTCATTCTGTTAAAAATCTTAAAAGTCTGAAACTATACTTCTTTATTTCACAGTTCCCTTTACTTTGACCAGCTCTGTAGAGAAATGCTGGTTAGCAACATTTAGGCATTTTGCTGATTCTCTGCCTCTATGCACTCGGTCTAAATATCTGCTGCATCACATTCACTCCTGGTGCAGGGTGAGGGACCATTTTACTTTTACTTCTGCCGCAACTGAAATCTCTAAATTTATTCAGTCAAATTCTTTTCTAGCCTCTTAAACTGTTTTTGATACTCTCCGGTTCATATCTGACACACTGCCTTCAGTGTCCTTGTTACTGCTCCCAGAGTCCTTGCCTGGCCTGCCAGACCAGGCTGAATCTCCTGTGTATTATATTTTGTCAGGACATGTTCCACAACTTTCATCCTGACTGTACCTTCCTGCATTCTGCATTCACACTTGAGCTTTTCATATCCTGCCATAAAGCCCATGACAGCTCTCAATTTGGACACACAGTCCCTTTCAGTCACCTTCAGAACATGCTACATATTTAACATTCAGATCCTTTACCCATAGTTGGCTGCTTTATACACTAGACACTCCAGGGGATCCTCCCCAAATGGCCTGACGTGGCAATCCCTGACAGAAACCACACACACAATACTGCTGCACCAAATGAAGTAAGACCCCAAACTTGACTGCTCCATGAAGTTGCATTTTTGGCATTACAACCAGGTAATGACACATTTTGTCACTGCCAGACCACAATCTGCACTCTAAGGATGTACCTAGTGACACAACACAAGCAGTCTTGAAATCTTGAACCTTCTGAAAACAGGATGCTTTATCAATTCTTTGCTACACTTCACCACTAGGCCTTGCTACATATTGCTGAATCGTTTCTCCCTCACAAGTTCTGCTCCACTATGAAACATGGCCTGACCCTACTTTAACAACAGGCAGTCCTGGGGGTAGGGATTCTCAGTGCTGAGCATATCAGTCAATGTCAGGCTTATTAGGACAGTCTCACTCTTTCTTGTCATGATCTCTCACCCAAGACTCCCATCAAAATTCAGACTGCAAACTACTATAACATTTTTTGGTAGATATGAAACTGTAGTTTGAGACCACTTGCCTCCACAACTAAATCTACAGAATGAGTAAACGCACTGACACAAAATGCAAGTCTCCATGTTTTTTTCCAAGCAACACTACACCCACAACTTCTAAGCATAAGCCCCACTCGTAAAGTATCCTCCTTCACTAGGGGTTCTCACCATAAGCTCTCAGGGGGAGGGTTGCAAAACCATTTGTATTTACAGTGGGGACTGTGGGGAACAAGGAATGGCGGGGTCCAAAACTAAGATAGGTGCTCTAGAAACACACAGCAATCAAATACCAAGTTGCTCTCCTTGAACATAGTGCCAAGTAGTAGGCTTATTCTGTTACAGATGGTTTTAACAACAAAATGACCAAAGGTGGGGCTGCAGGTACAGAAGGTGCAAAGGTACACTTTCTGTGGTACTGTACAACAAGTCCATTGGTGTCCATGATCTGGGTTCAGAGAAAATATTCTTTGTCCATCCCTCTTCTGGGATTGGAGCCAGGACTGAATGTCCTCACACATTTATGACATTTCTGGGTCATCTAAAAGCACATTTTCTCCTCAGAGACAGGCAGATTAGAGACAGATCATGTCCTTATATTTTCACACAGTTTCCTATGACATGTAACCTTTTTAGTTAGGAGCCCTTTCCTACATTTTGGTCAGGAGTGTGGCCACATTTTCCAGTCAAGCAATCCAGTCCATCTTCTACTTGATAAGTGCCTCCATGTAGAGCTGTACAGTATATAAAATTCTGTCCACGGAATGCCTGTCAAATGACCATTCTAATTCCACAGAATTCCGCAGAATTTTCACAAAAATGCAGCGTGATTTTGCATAATTTTAAATTTCAGTTATTTTGCTATAATTGTAAAAATACATATCCACATAGCACTACAGTTGGAATATAAGCAGTACCTCACGGCTAACAACAGTGTACCAAATTTCTTAGTTGAAGATTGAAAGAGGGTAGAGTTATGGGTGGCCAAACATTTAATCAACATTTAATTTTCAGTTATTTTGAGATCATTTTAAAATTTATTTTCCAAATTTTTCCACAATATCAGGATTTAGAGAGGCATGTGGAATGCATATGTGCACTATGTTTTAAGTCTCAAGTTTTAATGAGAGTTGAGTTATAGGTAGTCAAATAGTTTACCAAAATTTAGATTCCTGTAAGTTTAGCGTAACTTTGATAGTATTCATTGAAATTTTACAAAAATTGGCAGGTATACAGGTTATCATTACATTTGTTTATGCACATAGTTTCAGATTTCTAGCTTTAAATGGGACTGCATTATAGCCTGCCACACATGTTGCCAAAATTTAAATTTTGCTTAGTTCTCTCTAATTTTAAAACTACATATCCAGATTTAACCAGAGTTGAAACATTTAAAACTACAGTACTATGCTGCATGGTCATTACTGAAAAAGTTTGTATTTTCAGTTTTAAATGGAATTGAATTAAAATAGTTAAACTTTCACAACATTTAAACAGTTAATTTAGCAAAAATGTAAACTACAAATTTATAAACTCCTGAAACTTTAAAAACTAAAGAATGCAATACCATTAAATTTGGCAGGTTCTTAGACCTTACAAGGAGACTGTGTGTGCCAAGTTTTTCAATTGCTTACTGCAAGAGACTGAAAAATAACAACTGTCCTTAAAATAAATCCCATGAATCTTTGTGAAAATTGCAGAATTTCATGAACAGTTCCATAAAACTGGAATTTTCTAATTTCACTTAGCCTCATCTGGGGGTTCAAATTAAAGGATAGGGGTATTAGTGGCAGTAGTGCAGGGGTCACCAGGTTCCGGAGTTAGATGCACAGTTTCACCAAGAAATACTGGGTAGCTCAACAGTGGAAGACCCCTAGGTTGGAGCAAGAAAGTGCAGAGTGTCAACAATTCCAACCTGAATGCAGGATATTTAAGGATCACATCTAGTAAACGTATGATCCAGAGAGCATGGTGTACATGCAAGTCTAGGACTTAGAGGTACTCAAAAAGATGTAGTGGGAGAAGACAATGACTTGGGCAGCAGGGAGAAAGAATTCTTGCTATTAGAACAGTGTAGGTCAATCAGAAAATGAGTAGGTGACTTACATTTTAAGGGAGTTTGTCACTGTAAAAAGTAAAGAGGATATCAGTGGGATCAGCAGTTCTACTGAGTCAATCTGGCTATACCAAAAGAGAAGGGGGGGTAGTTACCAAGTGAGGAACAGCAGGACTGCAGACAACTCAGCCCAGCTTATCAAATTAAGTAGTGATATGTGCATTGTTAATGTTAAATTCCACACAAAAAAATGCTGGATGCTTCATCTACAGAATATGCTGTCATAAATATGTGAGAAAATGTTACTAATCATTTTTTTTCTGAAAAATTAAAACTGTTTAACCAATTTATCCAGTCGTGTTAGACACCAGGATACATGGACTATGGATATGCATGTCAAATGTTCACTGTATGCATGCAAGAGCAGAGAAGTTACAAACATCCACATTTTTGATAGTTTTCACAATGTTTTGCAAGTATTTGCATAGTAAAGTTTTGAACCCCTGTAACTTAAAAATCTCTTATCTAATTCTCTCCATATTTGGAGCATTCTATAAGCAATACAAAAAGGTTATCTGTACTAATTTACACAGGTCTAGCTCCAAAGTTGCCTGAGTTATATGCAGATAAAAAATGTTTCATGAAATTTCCTGAAAAAAATAAAATAACAGCTTTTGAGCATGTATAATTTTGAGACAATGCATCATATTGTCATGAAATCTGGCACATTGTTAGAACACCAATCATCAAGAAATCATGTGAAATTTAAGATCCCAGTCCCAATAGATGGTTAAGGTATATGCAGATAAAAAATGTTTATGACATTTAGTACAAACAATAAAATGACAACATTTGAGCATCTGTCATTTTGAAACTGTTCTACCAAATGACATGAGATTTGGAAAGTTTATGGCCATTGACACAAAGAGAATACATTCCTTACTTCAGCTCTTTAGCTTGAACAGTTGCTGAGTTATAACCAAATTACTAAATTTTAGAAATTCCACGAAATTCTGACAAAATTCTGCGACAGTTAAGAAGGACAAATTATGATATTTGTGGCTTCAATTAAAGTATCACAACATTCCATAATTTCACAAAAGCTCATAAAATTCAACTTTAATTACTTGATGTTAATTTTAAATCTTTGGCTTCTTATAATAACTTGCCCAGCCTTTGACACAGAGTTTAGAGAGTTGATAACACACAGCTTCTTTTTTTTACTATTTTGTTGTTTCTCCCATCCGGCAGCTAGTCTCTCATGTATATGCCCTGTTCACAGGTATTTACTGCAATGAGGCTGAAACTAGCTATCATTCAGTTGGCTACCAGGTTTTTCTCCCACATTTTTTCTCTGCCACCACTCCTTGTGGGGGCAGTGCCTCTGTAAACCTTGTACAACCACAGCTTCCCCAACAATAGCAGCAAGCTCCCTGGACCAGCAGCAGGGGTCCCTGTGTTGGTGGAACTCACTGCTAACCCTCTCCAACCAATATGCACTGCCGAGCAGCATTGGTCTCAGCCACATCCTGCCTTCCAACGTGACTTTTCAGGCTTGTTTCTGAACCTGAGTTATCAAAGCCTACAATTTAGGTCAATGAACCAATCAAAATTGGTAATATTCTGTTCTCTAGTTTTAAAGTTATAGGTGCTTCAAATTCTTCAATTTAAATAATTGTGAAATGTAATTTTAAAATTTCTGAAAGTGTGGAGGCTTATAACCCAGTAGCCTTTAAATATAATGATTTGAAACTTGATACACTTCCGTATGGACCTTGGCATTGTCTTCATACCACATTTGGTGCAAGTTCAGCAAATACTGTTTAAATGAGATGGAAACTGAAATCACAGTTTTGGCAAAATTTCATGACATTTCCTGTGGAGGTTTGGACTTGGAGAAAATTTATCCCATCATAATCATAATTTTGTCAGACTTTTGCATAGATTAAAAACCATCAACAGCCAGAATTCACAAAAAAATACACACACAAAAACAAACTAAATACAGTGTTATCATGCAGAAAACAATATGTACTGTAGAATAGGAACTTTTTTTTTGCCTGCTCCTGGTAGGTCTTTCCCTCCCACCCCACCCCTTCTCCTGGCTTCTCATGATCTTACCTACTCTCTCCTATCTGCCTCCATAGTTTGTCCCCATGGTGGGGTGCAGCAGGACCACCAACTGACAATGCACAGGGTCCAGTTTCTGGGAATGCTCACCATATCACTGGTGCAGGTCCTGAGAGGGGTCAGTCCACCATTCTGCCTTGGCCTACCACTGTTTTCCTCTGCTTTTTTCCTATCCCTCGAGATACCAGCTGGGAGATTAACACAAGCATGCCTGCAAGTGTGTGGCTTGTCAAGTTACAGGACAGCAGATTATTTCACATATTGCAGGTATACAATTTTTTGCTTTTTTGGTATAGCACCATCATGTATGCATTAATTTATTGCATACAAAGCACTGGAAGCACTTTTTGGGGTGTATCCAATAAATTTGTTAAAGCGATGCAGCAGGAGTGCTTTGATTTTTTTGTAATCTGACACACATCATGTGTTACTGTCTCCCCTGTCATTGAGTCACTCCCTGTGGCTGTCCACATGGCAATCATTCACTGGAGTTGGCCACCCTCCCAAGAGGAGGAAATCATCCTCAGGGATGCTTGATCTTCCTCCTCTAGCTGGCCCCCGGTGACTAGGGCTCACTTCCGAACATGGGTCACCAGCATAGTGAGCAGTAACCTTACCTCTGTGGCATAGGCCTGGCAAAGTATAATAGGAACCTTAACACAATATATAGTCAAGTAGCATAATTTCTTAAGTGATGTTAAATTAGGTCCACTGCAAATCCGCATAGAACACCAGAGTGACACAATCATGCTAGCTCATGTAGTCCTGAAGACTTGAAGGCTGGCAGTATAGCCTAGAGGTTAGAGTAATGAGCTGTGGATGAGTTTGGTATATCCAGCAGACCAGCAGACCTGGGTCTGATTCCCACAACCTCCACTTGCATACTGTGTGACTCTGAGCAAGCCACTGGGTCGCTCCTGAAAATAGGGACTTGTGCCTAGTGGGCCTTACCCAGTTACCAAAAGAATAAAATAAATAAAACTTTAGAGGTGTGTGAGTAGTGGATAGTATTTCTCAAATACCATGAGTAATAGGCTATTTGTTACTCATGAAGAAGAGAGAATAATCTGGGCTATTTGGCATTTTGGTATTTGGTAGGAGTTCAAGGTCTCCTGAGATGTCCTGTCAATCAGGGGCCACATTTTGGAAGCTCACTAAAGGCAGATCATGTGACCCAACACTCGTAGAAGCTTTGGCAAAGAGAGACAGGCAACTGGGCTGCTGAGAAAGAACAACCTACTTCCATCCACTTGTTAAAATGTGTTAAAATTGTGAAAATGTGTGTGTGCTGTGTACTAAAATCAAACTTGATTTAAAGCTGCAGTATAATATTTTAAAAACTAAATTTACAGGAGTAAGGGGGGTTATTGGGGTTTATTTTGATTAGAAATTATAGATTTGCTTGTACTGTAACTCAAATGCAGTCTGAAACAAGGAACAAGGCACACCTCTCAACTGTTGCACATTACGAGGAGCAGTTCCTCATTTTATCTTGGAAAATCCCTCCGTTCCACATTGAGTGGGCACTGCCCAACATTTTATGCTGAAATTTTACAGCAGAAATCCAAATAATGAATGTTGAAAAACTGTGTTGCTCAATTAATAGAAAATTGTGTGTACATGAAAACATTTACACACTATTCTGAGCTTCTGTCTTTGTGAGTTAAGTTTCCATATTTGCCTTTTGTTCCACATTTTGAAGTACAGTGTTCCACATATTAGTTTAATTTAGCTTATTGTTCTAGGAATTATTACCTTTGAGCCAATGGCTCTTTTACAAAGGTTCCACATCCCACATATGGGGGTTAAAAGATACTGAACAAAGCAAGTAGACTAACTGAAGTGTAATCAAATAGGAACATTTTCTCTATTGTTGTTTGTGGCTTGGTTTCATACCTGAGAAGGAGTTTAAGTTTGTTTCTGAGAATTTAGCCAGGCTTGACTATAATGAGACCTGTCAGGTCTGCATTGCTGCAGCAACCTGAGTGACTTGATTTCATAATAATATCATTTAAATGTAATATCACACATCTTCCTGTGAGGAACATGTGCTCAGGTCCCTGAGCAGTCACTTGTGCAACTGTGAGTGCACCATAGCTGGTACGGTGATATTAGTTGATTTCCATTGCATCAGTTAGCTGCTTTTTGTTCTGTATGTGTGTGCATGACTGTGCTTTCAAGATATTTTTCTAAATTTGAGGATTTGTTCTCAAAACCTCAAGAAGAAATTAAATTTCTGAGAATACTAGTCAGGCTAGTGAGTAAAACTTTTCTGCTCAGCTTTACTGCAGTCAGTGAATGACTATGTTTCATAATAATGGAATTTAAATTTAAAGCACCAGTACTACCTATCCATGAAGTGATCAATTTCCATTTTCTGTAGATCTACTGAAAATACGATGCCTGCATGTCAGCTTATCTTTTATGGCTGCTGTCAACATAGCAGGAGGCAGAAATGTAAATAAAAACAATGGACAACTAAACAGATTATGAGGTGATAGTGCAGTGCCAGTGGAAAAGATTACCAGGGACATGTTCAACAGAGCACAGGGAATAAACTGTCAAAAAGCACAATTATTTTACATAGTACTGCTGCTTTAATATCCAACATCTCCTGTGAGAAACCTGGGCTTGGATCCCTCCATGGCCATTTGCACAACTGTGAGTGCACCATAGCTGGTAGGGTGGGACTAGTCAGTTGACTCACAGGGACTATGCTCCTGGTTCACAGACCTACAGAATAAAAAAACACATGTGAGGAGTTTTGTTCCTGCAACAGTCCCATTGTAGTCCACACAATGGTAGGAAATACAGGCTCTCTCAAGCATGCATGTATTTCTTGATATTTATTTCAGGTACACAATGATCTGACCTTCTTTAAGTCAACATTTCATCAGGCCGTGCCCAGCTTCTTCAAGGCTGTAGAATCTACAGTAAATAAATGAAATTAAATATTACATGTATTTACACTTTTTAGTATGGTTGGTCAAGCATTTTTTACAGCTGCATGGTGATGTCACCATGCTGACATATTGCTATCAGTAGTAGGGGAAAGGAATGACAGGATTGTGAGTCTGTTGTCTTCCCAATGAGTAGTTTGGCTCATATTACTCCCCTAATCTCTCCATTTACTACAGTGGTGTGCACCCTTGCCTGCTGTAGATAGCACTATTTCTAGAGCCTGTTTAATAATTGTGCCTGTTAAAAGAGCTTAAGGCAATAATTGCTGCAATTCCTATTGAAACCTTGCCTCTGTCTTTTTCCTGTTTCAATCACCGTTATCCCCTACCTTGTTCTCACTTTTAACATATTGTACTCTGAAGAAAAAAATAAACTACTCCACAGCGGCAGTCACTCTCACTGAAGGTCAATTATTCCCCTTACCCCCCCAATAAGAAATAGCAATGGACACCATGGCTATCACACCCAGCCTACTCATGGTTACCCTTCATGCTCTGCCCATGTCCCATTCTGCCCCCCCACCCTCCACCTAAGCCCCATCCCTCTACCATCCCACAGCAGCTAACCGCCCCCCATCCTGGACACCCCTATTTCTCCAAGGCACCCACCTCCATCCAATAACCCTTTCCACCTGGGGCACCCTGGGCCCACCCCTTCCTTGCCACACCTACCCTCCGCTCCCTACCCATCTCTTGTACCCCCACTAGTAGGACCTTGCATCGGTACCTGGCTAAGGGTCCTGATCACTACAGACCACTCATTAGATTAATTGCTCTACTCCTTCTGCTCTCTGGGAACATATACCCCAACCCTGGGCTGTTGTCAACTAGCGACCCCACACACCACTCTGATACTGGCCTCAGCATTGCATCAATGAATATTTGCAGCCTCCTAAAAAAAACCATCACTCTCCAGTGCTGGGCTATACAACACCATCCTAATGTTATAGCATTAGTCGAGACCTGGCTCTTGAGAAAAACTCCTGACTCAGTTATCTCCCTCCCTGGCAACTCTCTGTTCAGGGAAGACCATATAGGCAAATGTGGTGTGGGTGTGCAGTCTTTATGTGTGACACACTTTTAGGCCATGCTCTCTCTGCCCCCAAGCTCAGTTTTAGTGCCCAAGCCCTCACTCTTAAGTTTATCCCTGAACCAGCCAGAAGCCCTTTTTTTCTCACAGTCTCTTACATACCCCCAAGGGACCAAGGACCAGCTGTCCACTCCCTCATTGATTACCTCACCACACTCCCACACAAGGTGGAGCAGCTCATCCTAAGTGACCTTAATGTCAATTGGATGAGTACCACTGACCCCCATATCAGGGACTCCTTCGATGCCATAGATATGACCCAACTAGTTACCTCACCCACTAGATTTAACCAGTCAGGCGGCTACAGCACCCTCCTAGATGTAATTCTGTCAAACCAACCCCATAAAATCAGGGATATTAATGTACTACCAGACTCTCTTAGTGACCACTCTCCTGACCTCCATCACAGGTCATTCCCCACAACAAAACCAGTGTCCCAGGCCACCTTGCACCGGAGCTTTCACTCCGGGGGTCTCAGAAAGCTAAAAACGAACCTAGCCCAGCTTGACTGGTCCCCAATCCTACTCTCAATGGATATTGACTCTGCCCTAGCCTATTTCTCCAGCGCCTTCAGCAAGGCCTGCAACCTTTTTGCCCCCCTGACCAGAATCTGTACCAAGAAACACAATGCCCCATGGATCTCCAAATCCCTTATCCAAACACTGAAACAAAGAGATAATCTCTGGCGTATTGCTGTCTAGACAGGCAAACTAGCTGATAGACAAGCCTATAATGCAGTACATAACAAGTGCACCTGGGCTGTAAGGCACGCTAAGGCCAAATATTATCAAGCCACCCTTGAATCCACTTGGGGCTCATCCCATACCATCTGGGACAATACTGTTTGAAAGAGCTCAATGGAAAGACCCGCTCCCCCCACCATCACTACTCTCCATAGATGGTACTGTCACTACTGATCCTCCCCGCATAGCTGAGTGCCTCAATATGGCTTTCTCAGATCTAAACTTTGTCCTCACTAACTACTTTTTCAACCCTATCCCTGCCTCCACCCCCCACCTCGGATCACCCCCCCCCTTTCTACCTACATGCCATATCACCCCTTGAAGCCAGGCCTCATCTGCAAAAAAGCCTTAGCTAGCAACAACCCCATCTGTGATCCCCTGGACTCCAGGATTATCTGATTAGTCCTAGATACTATACTAGCCCCTCTCACCAACCTTTTAAACTGGTCACTATGTCTTGGTTAATTTCCCACTGCCTGGAAAATTACAGAACTCACCCCTCTCCATAAGAGTGGAGATAGAACCTCCCCTAACAATTTCAGGCCCATCTCCATTCTCCCCCCCCTCTCTCCAATGCACTAGAAAAAATAGTGGCCATTCAGCTCTCCGTGTATCTGACCAAATATGACCTGCTGTGTCCGGAACCACATGGATTCTGCCCTGGACACAGCACCACTATAGCCCTCCTGGAGTTCTCCTAGCACCTCCACTCTGCTCTTATCTCTGGTCATGTTGCGGGTGCAGTGCTTGTTGACCTTTCCAAGGCCTTTGACACTGTATGTCACCCCCTCTTACTTGACTCCCTCCACCTTCTCCCCTGGCCCACTGGCTTAGTTCACCAGTTACTTCTCTACCAGATCACAGCATGTGAAGGTTAATGGCACCCTATCTAATACCCTGCCACTCACTCGGGGTCCCCCAGGGTTCCATCCTGGGCCCCGTTCTGTTCAGCCTATTTCTCAACACCCTCCCCAGCTCCTGCTCGGGGAATATGCTACTCTATGCCAATGATGCGGTTCTCCTTGCCTCCCACCCTAACCCTGCATCTCTACAGGAATCCCGGCAGCACACATTCAACCAAGCCAAAAAGTGGTTCCTTGACCACTGGTTGGTCATTAACCTAAAAAAAAAACAAATCTATGCTTTTTTTGCATCACCAGAATAAGGCCAAAAATGCCTCCCTCTGCATTCTCCCCAGTAATACTCACCCTCTCAAGCAGGTGTCATCCTACAAGTACCTGGGCATCACCTTTGACTCGGCGCTTACATTCCACACCCACATCAATACCCTGTCCTCAGCCATAAACTCTAGGATTGGCGTTCTCTATCGCCACAAAGATTGCATCCCACAAACTGCCCTCCAACTGGCCATCATCTATGACCTACCTATCTAGGCTGCAGCCAACAATACCACACTCATCAGAATCCAGACCTTGATAAACAAAGCCTGCAGCCTCCTGACCGGCACATTCCTCTGCACACATACTTGCCTGTTCTATTCCACTGCCAACCTGCTCAACTTGAAGGAGCGCCTGCACTACCAAACCTGCTTACTTGCCAAAAAATCCCTGCTAGAACTCTCCCACCCAGGGATCACTGCATTCCTGCAGCTTGCATCCCCATCTGTTGCCACCCATAGCTCAGTTAAGACCACATTTCTGGAGCACCATGCCGAGACCTCCTTAGTCCAAAGGTTCTTCCACTACTGCGGCCCCACATGGTTCAACTCCCTCGTGCCCTCTGTCACTAAGTCTATCAAAATTGATCCCCTTTAAAGTCACTCTCCGTAACCACCTCTTTGGTGCCCGAAGCTGTAGTTGCCCTTAATCAACCTAATGTTGGGGTTCCTCCCTGTTTCTGGCCCATAGCCTTGACAATATCTGTTGGACTGCTCCCCCCCTTTTTTTTTCTTTTCCTCACCCCTGTTTCCCCCCACCCTTCCATATAGGTATTTCCCTGGTAGGACCAGGGTTGTGACTTCTACTATTGTTATAATGTATACGATTGCTATTTACTGCATGTAACTTTATTCCATAAATGACTGTTATATTGTGTTCTTTTGTTATCTGTATTGCACCTGTATGTTACCACTGTTGTATCTCACACTGTAACCATGTATACCCTCCCTGCAACAAGGTGCTTTTGTAAATGAGTCCCTATCTCAAAGGTTGTAAATCCAACTTTCCAAAAAAAAAAAAAAAAAATAAACACATTTATCATTTTAAAAGAATATTAAATAAATAGCTTTGGAACAGTTATCAAACTTTGATAAACAATGAAAAGTTGGTTATCTTTGATTGGTACTTCTTGGTCTGCAAGGTGTCCTGCATTTCACTGCTTCCTGCTCTCAGATTACTTTGCAACACATTGGAGTCTTAATCCTTGATTATCTTGGTAGTTAATCTTCAGCCTTCTTGTGTTAGATGCATAGAATGACATTTTATTTTAGCTGCCTGTTTAGCGAATTTCCTTGTTCAGATCCATAAAGACATTGTGTTTTTATAGTTTTATGACTTTCTCACCTCTCTCATTTTATTTTGCTGTCTAATGTCCACCTCCACATTTACGTTTTTTAATTCTGTTTGATCAAGCTTTACAGCGTGTGAGGCTAGCCAAAAGGAAGGGTCACTGCTGTAGCTATAGCAGTCTGTATATTGAGGGTCTAACAATCCTCAAACAGTTTGCTTCCCCTCTATGCATGCAGAGGTCCAGGAAAGCTTGTAAGTGACTCTGGGTCCATCATGTCCAACCCCCTAACTGTTAATAGTAACTTAATGTTGTAAGGGACTCTGGGTCCATCATATCCAATCACTCAATGTAATATCACTTCATATCGATCACTTTCCATCCTTCTATATGCCATCTAAAGATAATTTGTGTTGTAATTTCTGGTACTTTTTTTTATCATACTATTCTTTATTCTCCTCGGCAGAGCGGACCTACATGACCTCAGGCCGCTGGCTCTGCAACCCCGGATCCAGTCGTGAGTGCGGGCCACATTAACCTGCTATCCCAGTGGGTCGGCCATTGTTGCTCTCTCACCCACCGGGCACGCTCCCCTCTCGGGTCTCTCCAGGGGAGCAATGCGCGGCCATCAGCCACGAAGATCGCCCTCCGCATTTTCCAAATTTTCTCCCCAGTGGAGAGCTGGACATGCAATGGCGTCCACTCATGTAGTGCTAACACCTGCTGCGCTCTCCCCCCTTACTATTGCACACCACTTGTAGTGTGGCTGGCCTCTACCAGTCACCGCCACAGGGCGATAAAAGCCCCACTACCCACCCCAGAGAGAAGAGAGCAGTCTTTGGACACTCAATCCTCCCTCTCCCCTGCCAGCTCCCGGTGGCCCGAGTCCATTCCTGAACCCAGGTTGCCGGCGTGGCGCGAGGTGTGGAGTCCAGCGCCTCAACCCTCAGCACCACCAGGTCGGCTTTCTGGTACTTTTTAATTGTTTTACTTGCTAATAGGTTACATTTTGGCATGAAGTTGTTTTCACAAACTGACAGAGTTCTGAGCAGTGTTGAAGGTGGCTTCTACTGGCATACCTCTTACCTCATTCTTGAAGTGTGTACTTTAGGAGTTTTTTTTTCACTTGGCATATAATTTAGTGAGTAGAGAATATTAGTCTTTTGTTATTCATTAGACTGATACATGGTATAATATATGTGGGCCGAACTCTCTGTCTGCTGTTTTCTTTGGACAACCTCTGACCTTTAAGTTTGGTTCAGCTGAAAGCACACTTGAGATATTCAAGCTCTCTGATGGCATTTTAATTATGTTCTGATGGCCTGTTTTTAACCAATGAGAATTGTTTTCTGTTTTTTTTCTATATATTCTAAGTGTTAATAATATGGGATTTTTGTAAATAACTGTCATTAAGCTTCTGAAGAAGTATTTGTTGGTCTGAAAGCTAAAGCTGTTTGTTCTTTTTTGTACAGTCCTTGTTGGTGTAATAAAAGGTATCAAACCATTTGTTCTGGATTCACCGTAACATAGTAATTTCATGTTGTAAAGGACTCTGGCTCCCCCATGTCCAATCCTTCTTTGTAAAATAGTAATTTAATGTTGTAAGGGACTCGAGGTCTATCATATCCAACCCCTCACTGTAACACAGTAATTTAAGGTTGTCAGGGACTCTGAGTCCATCATGTCTAACCCCTCACTCTAACATAGTAATTTAATGTCGTAAGAGACTCTGGGTCCCTCATGTCCAATCCCACACTGTAACAGTAATTTAATGTTGTAAGGGACTCAATGTCCACCATGTCCTACCCCTTACTGTAACACAGTATTTTGACATTGTAAGGGACACTTGAACCATTATTTCCAATCCCTCACTGTAATATATTCATTTAATGACATTTGGGACTCTGGGTCCATCATGTCCAAACCCTCACTGTATTATAGTAATTCAGGTGGGCAAGGGACTCCAGGTCCATCATGTCAAACACCTCATTGAAACATAGTAATTAAATGTTGTAAGGGACACTAGATCTATTATGTACAACCCCTTGGTGTAACATAGTAATTCAATGTTGTAAGGAACTCTGGATCAATCACGTCCAATCCCTTATTGTAACATACTAATTTAATGTTGTGTGGGATGAAAGGTCAATCATGTCCAATGTTTCACTTTAACACAGTAATTTAATGTTGTAAGTGACTCTAGGTCAATCATGTCCAGACCATCACTGTAATATAGTAATTTAATGTTGTAAGGGACATTAGGTCCATCATATCCAACCCCTCAATGTAGCATAATAATTTAATGTTGAAAGGGACTCTGGGTCCATCATGTCCACCCCCCTCACTGTAACATAGCAATTTAATGTTGTAAGAGATTCAAGGTCCATCATGTCCAGCCCCTTACTGTACCATACTAATTTAATGTTGTAAGGGACACCAGGTCCATCATGTCCTACCCCTCACAGTAATATGGTAATTTAATGTTGTAAGATACTCTGGGTCCATTATGTCCTTCAAATCTATCAAACTGTATGAAGCTCACAACTACATCAATAAAGCTATTGCTAGGTCCAGGTCAAGTGGGGACTCCCTTGACTTCAAGGTACTTGCCCTCACCCTCAATGAGGTGCTCCTACCATTAACAAAAATCCTCAACCTCTCCCTCTCTCTTGTGGCCAGTTTCCTGACAGATGGAAATTTGCCTCTGTCACACTGGTCCACAAAAGTGGAGACAGGGCCCTTCTGGTGAACTATTGGCCCATCTCCATATTACCCCCCGCTCTCCAAAGCCATAAAGCATATAGTATTGGGCCAGCATTCGGAATACCTTGACAAATATAATGTCCTGTGTGCTCAACAGCACAGCTTTAGAAAAGGTCACAGCACCACCTCAGTCCTCTTTGAATTCACTGATGCAATCCATAGTTCCTTGGACAATAGCCTTCTTATAGGGGTGGTCTTCATTGACCTGACAAAGGCATTCAGTACCGTCCATCATCATCTACTACTCTCTCATCTGCTAAATACTGGACTGTCCCCTGAATCTACATCCTGGTTTAAGAGCTACCTGAAAAACCACTCACAAAGAGAGTGAAAATAGTTGACTTTCTCTCTGATGCCAGACCATTGTGCTCTGGAGTGCCACGAGGGTCAATCCTTGGGCCTCTTCTCTTCAGCATCTTCCTAAATAGTATTCCAGAATCCTGTCTGGAGCAACTCCTCCTATACTCTGATGACGCTGTCATCCACTCCACCCACAAGAACCCCCACCTTCTGCAAAGCAAACTACAACATGGCTTCTTCTCAGCTGAAAACTGGTTCAGTAAACACAAACTTGTCCTCAAATATAAAAAACAAAGTACATGCTCTTCTGCAGCTTGCAAAGCAAGAACCAGGATCACCCCCTCACTATTGCAAACTGCCTAGGTGCAGTCCTAGAACAACTGCAAACCTTCAAATACATTGGAATCACTCTTGACAGTTGTCTATCCTATGGGGCTCACATTGACAATGTTGCCAAAGCAGCTAACACACGTATTGGCCTGCTTTACAGGCATAGGCAATGCCTAACTCTGGAAGCCTTAAGGATTGCAGTTGAGAGCTCGGTGATCTCAACTATCAACTATGGCCTCATCATCTAAGTTTCTGCTTCCACCGCCGCCCTCAGGTGCATATCTATGGCTTTGAACAAAGCTTGCTAACTCATCACTGGATCCCATTATTTCACCCATACATGTGACCTATACATCCAAACCAGGTGGCTTCAACTCTCAAGCCGCATCAAGTATCTAACATGCATAATGGCTAATGAAACATTGATGGGCTTTACCCCCCCAGAGTTCAAGCTCTGCTACAACCTGCACAGAATTCTTGCCTCACCAGGGGCTCTGAGTCTCAATTACTGCATATCCCAAGATGCCAGACCTCCTAAAGATCCTTTGCCTGCAGAGCTCCCAGCTGGCTAAATGGCCTCACCAGGGATATCTCCTCCCTACCTAAGCTAGGCCCATTGAAATCTAACCTCTGCCTATTCCTCTCTGCCTCTAGCACATGCGACTGTCATCTCTAACCTGCTGTTCCCTTTTTGGCACTTATCCATTCTCATCCACACCCCTACTCTCCCCCTCTACCTTTCCCCTCCACCTCCTCTTACTTGCACTTTCCACTTGAGTTTCCTGTGTGTTTTGACAATTGCCTCTGGCAGCATCTTCTTCTCATGTCTCACCAAGTTCTCATTATCATTGTTATCCCTGTTCTGTGCATGCCCTTAGTACTGCACAATCTGTATGTATGTACTCATGTGATGATAAACAACTGTAACCTGTTATCCTGTACTAATTAATGTCCTGCTTGTTTGTTCTCATCCTGAAGCGGAACCTTTGTAGAAGAGCCTTGGCTTAAAGGTAATTGCAATCCTAGCCTCTAATAAATAAATAAATAAAATAAATAAATGTCCAACCCCTCACTATAACATAGTAATTTAATGTTGTAAGGGACTCTATGCCTCTCATGTCCAATCCAGCACTGTAACATAGTAATTTAATGTTGTAAGGGACTCGAGGTCCATCATGTCTAATCCCTCACTGTAACAATTAAATGTAATGCCATTTGTGACTCTGGGACCATCATGTGAAACCCCTCATTGTAACATAGTAATTAAATGTTGTAAGGGACAATAGGTATATTATGTCCAACCCATCACTGTCACATAGTAATTTAATGTTGTAGAGGACTCTGGATCCATCATGTCCAATACCTCACTGTTAGATACTGATTTAATGTTGTAAAGGTTGTAAAGTCAATCACACCCAATTTCTCGCTGTAACATACTAATTTAATGTTGTAAGGGACACTTGGTCCATCATGTCCTGCACCTCACAGTAATACAGTAATTTCATGTTGTAAGGGACTCTGGGTCCATTATGTCCAACCCCTTACTGTAACATCATAATTTAATGTTCTTAGGGACTCTGGGTCCATCATGTCCAATCTCTCACTGAAACATAGTAATTTAATGTTGTAAGGGATGTGAGTTTCATCATGTCCAACCTCTCACTGTAACATAATAATTTAATGTTGTGAGGGACACTAGGTCCATCATATCCAACCTACTACTGTAACATAGTAATTTAATATTGTTAGGGACTCTCAGTCCATCATGTCTCACCCCTCATGGGAGCATAGTAGTTTAATGTGTTAAGGGACTCAAGGTCCACCATGTCCAGCCCCTCACTGTAACGTAGTGATTTAATGTTATGAGGGACACTAGGTCCATCATGTCCAACCCCTCACTATAACATAGTGATTTAATGTTGTAAGGGATGCTAGATCCATCATGTCCAGCCACTCACTGAAGCATAGTAATTTAATGTTGTAAAGGACTCCAGGTTCATCATGTCCAGACCCTCACTGTAATATAGAAATGTAATGTTGTAAGGGATTCAAGGCCTGTCATGTCCAATCTCTCACTGTAACATAATAATTTAATGTTGCAGGGGACACTAGGTTCAATATGTTCAACCCCTCACTGTAACATAGTAATTTAAAGCTGTAAGGAACTCTAGGTCTAGCATGTTTAGTCCCTCATGGTAATATAGTAATTTAACCTTGTAATTGACTCTATGTCCATCATGTTCAATCACTCACTGTTTAACAAGAGTTATTATAAGTCATAGGAAGCATTTGTGTTCCAAAAGAGACATGTTACAGTACCTTATCTTAGAAACATAGACGTTGATGGCAGATAAGGACCGCAAGGCCCATCCAGTCTGCCCATTTCTTTTTCTACCTTATAAATGTGCCATTGGCCTTTGCTCTGTCAGTGACCTATCTATTCATAGTCATTTGTATTGCTCCCTTATGCCTATCCCATGCCTGTTTGAAGCCCTGCACTGTATTCATAGCCAACACTTCTTGTGGTAAGCCATACCATGCATCCACTACCCTTTCTATGAAAAGAATTTCCTCACATTCCCGCTTAATCGGCCTCCTCTAATCTCATGCTGTGTCCTCTTGTCCTGCTATTTTTCTTATATTTAAACATGTTAGACTCTTTCACCTTGTTTATGCCCTTAAGGTGTTTGAATGCCTCGATCATATCACCTCTCTCCCTCCTTTGCTCAAGGGTAGCCATATTGAGCTCACGTAATCTGTCCTCATATGTCTTCTGATGCGATCCCTGCACCTTTTTGGTTGCCCTTCTCTGGACTGCCTCAATTTGATTAATGTCCTTGTGAAGGTGTGGCCTCCAATACTGCTGCGCAGTACTCCAGATGGGGCCTAACCAGTGTCTCTGTACAGAGGGATTATTACCTCCTCTTACGACTTGTGATACCCTACTAATACACCCTAACACCCCCTAGCCTTACCTACTGCTTTAGAGGTCTGCTTGGATGATTTTAGGTCATCAGTGATGATGATGCCCAAGTCTCTTTCTTCCTTTGTGACTGTTAGCAACTCCCTCCCAGCCTATAGGTAGCTTCAGGGTTTCTCTTCCCCTATGTGCATGATTTTGCACTTCTTTGCATTAAATCCCAGTTGCCACTCTTCTGACCATTCTGCTAGTTTATCAGATCTCTTCTCATTCTGCCCACCCCATCTGGATCATCTACTCTGTTGCAGATCTTGGTGTCATCTGCAAACAGACAAGCCTTACCCTCTAGTCCATCTGCAAGGTCACTAATGAAGATGTTGAAGAGGACTGGCCCCAGGACTGATCCTGAAGGTACCCACTGTGACTTGCATCTCTTCTGACTGTACACCATTTACCACCACTCTGTTTTCTGCCCATCAACCAGTTTGCCACCCAGTTGACCAACTTCTGACCCACCCGAGCCTACCCAGCTTATTTATCAATCTTCTATGTGGAACAGTGTCAAAGCTTTGCTGAAGTCAAGGTAGGCAACATCAACTGCTCCCCTTGGTCCACCACTCTGGTTACCCAGTCAAAGAAATCTATGAGATTAGTTTGACAGGACCTTCCTTTGTAAACCCATGCTGTCTTGGATCCTGTGCCCCTATGGATTCCAGGTGTTGCACTATCCTTTCCTTAGGAGTGCCTCCATAATCTTGCCACTACTGAGGTAAGACTGACTGGTCTGTAGTTCCCGCCTCCTCCCTGCTACCACTCTTGTGGGCGGGATCACATGAGCCCTTCTCCAGTCTTCTGGGACCTCTCCTGTGCTCAGAGACTCACTAAACAATTCTGCTAATGGCTCTGCTAGTTCCTCCTTTAGCTCCTTAGTATCCTGGGATGTGCCATCAGGGCCCATTGCCTTATCCACCCTGAGCTTAGCAAGCTCTTGTAGGACCCTTTCTTTTTGTGAAGGGAGTAGTGCTCACCTCCCTCCCCCATGTCCATGACGGCTGAGCTGTGGGCCCTGCCCTACCTTCTCTTCAGATAAATACTAAGCAAAAGTATCTATTTAGGATAGATGCCTTTACAGGGTCCTCCTTCTCACATGCTCCTTTTCTCCATTAAGTTTGTAATACCCCTCTGGACTTTCTCCTTTCACTAATGTATCTATAGAAGTCTTGTCACCTTCTTTTACTGTTCATGCTAGTGTTTCCTCAGTTTGGGACTTTGCCTGCCTTACTGCACCTACCTGCTTCCTTAGGGCAGTTTGGTATGCCTCCCTATCTTCATCCCGCTGTGTTCCCTTATATTTCCTGAAGGCCAGCCTTTTGGCTCTGACCTTTTCTGCTACTGTATTTGAGAACCAAAGTGGTTTCCTTCTTTTTGCACTTCCTTTTCTGTCTAACACAATGGGATGTTGCTTCAAGTATTGCATCCTTAATGCTTGCCCACTCTGCCTGTATCCCTCACCTGTGTTTCTTTTTGCCAGGGCTAGCTTAACTCTGTTGGCCATCTTATCAAAGTCAGCTCCTCTGAAGTCCCATATGTTTGCCTTGGAATGGGATGATTTAGATGTAGTAGCAAATTGAACCATACCATGTGATGGTCACTGGCCCCAGGTGACCTTCTACCTGGAGATCTGTGATCCCTTCTTTGTTAGTCAGTACTAGATCTAGGATAGCCCTGTCTCTTGTGGGTTGCTGTACCAGTTGTTTGAGGCCCTCCCCTGCAGGGAATCCACTATGAGTCTAGTTCTGGCAGATGTTCCTGCTGGTATTGACCAATCTGTATCTGGCATGTTGAAGTCTCCCATTATCAGAACCTCCCCTTTAGCTGTCATGTTTTGTATATCTTCTAACAGTAATGTGTCTATGTCCTCCCTCTGGTCTGGGGGCCTGTAGACAACCCCAGTTCTTATGGCTGTCCCATTTCCTGTTTCCAGGGGTGACCCACAGTTCTTCTGGCTCCTTATGTGTATTCTGAATTTCTGTAGCTTTGATATTTTCATCTAACATACAGGGGCCACTCTTCCCCTTTTGCACCTTGGTCTCTTCTGAACAATACATGAGCCAGTGCTGAAGTCTCCCAAGTGTGGTTACTGTAAACCACGCCTCACTAATTGCTACTATGTCCAGTTTAGCCTCTGACATTATTGCCTGCAGGTCTGGGATCTTATTTCCCAGGCTGTGAGCATTTGTGTACATGATTTTCCATTGGCCAGATTTTGGTGTGTTAGTTGTTGGGTGAAGTTTGGCATTATCCCTGTGCATCGTATGGGGAGACAAACCTTTTTTCTTACCTGGTGATGCAAATGAACGGCAAACACTCTGAATTCCTGTTTGACCACTAGCTGAGGGGAGGGTGTTCTTCCCATTCGGCGTATGGGGTGCTGCACCCTCCCCATTTGCTAGTTTAAATATTCTGCAAAGACGCTCAAACTTCTGCCCCAATGCACTGACTCCTCTTTAGTCAGATGCAGTCCATCAAATTTAAAGAACTTTACCCCAGAACTGTTGCCAGTTCCTACAAATCTGATGTCCTTTTTCTGGCACAGTCCTTGAGCCACGTGTTTAGCTCCCCTATCTCCCTTCTTTACCTTCCATCCATCTGCTCCTCTCCCAGACTGGCAGGATCTCAGAGAAGGAGATGCCAGACGAAATAGATGATAGTTTGTCACCCAGTCTAGTCAGGTGTTCCTTGGTCTCCACAACTGACGGCTGGGAGATCATTAGTCCCTATGTGAACTAGGACATCAATGTTTTCTCCTGCTTTGTGAACAATTTAGTAATGGTCAGTGTCTCTCCATGCTGATGTACCTGGGAGACATCTGACCATCACCCTGGCTGGAGATGGGTATCAACTCCCGAATCATGGAGTCTCCTATGATCAGAAGTTTTTGGATTTCCTTTGTGCTTGTTTAGTTTTGGTTCCTGATTTGGGTGAGTTTTGTTGTGCTAGCTCCTGTGCACGATGTCCTGCTCTGCAGTGTCTTCTGCCTCTTTATTTGATTTCAGAGATAGAGGCAGATACCTGTTTGTAGTGTTTATATGGTTTTTGGAGGTAATGTGTTGGAGAGCAGGGGTGATGGGGCACCTGATTTGTTCTCCTAACCACCTGCAAACCTCCTGGACCAACTACCCTCTGCGGCGTTGAGGTTTTCTGTTGGATGCTGGGGAAATGGTGGGTGGTTCTTATAATGTATTTCCTCTTCAATATGAAATTTGAGGCGTGCAATCTCTGCCCATGCTGCCGGAGCTGAGCCCTAAGATCTCCAAAGGCCCAGCATGTGGGACAGTGTCCTAAATCCTGTAAGACTGTCCTTCTGAAAATTGTTCCACAGTACCTGCAGTTAATGAAATCCATTCCAAATAAGTTGCTGGGTTTGTAATCTAGTCAGAGTAATCAGAAGGAAAAAAAAGGGAAAAAATGCAAGTAATGGTTTAATTGTGCTTTGTTTAACTTGTTATAACAAGTTAAATTACTAGTGCCCCTGCAAATGAGATCACCTTGTGGAGGCCTCACTGATCTGCCCCTTCCTGCTCTGCCACAGGAAATGTCACAACTGTGGTACCCTATAAAAGGAGTGTAGCATGGGGTGGTTGGGGATGGGGGTGGGTGGCTGGGCCCTTCCCCTGCCTAAAAAGAAGAACCACGGACGAAAGAACAAGGAGGTAAGAGCAGAAACAATCAGTCAACAACAAATGCAGTAACCCTGAAAGCTTATCCTAATGTTAGATAAAACTATAAAACCTGTAAAGCACCACCTGTAATAATTTCAGAGAAGATATACCCTATAAGAAACACTTTGCTCCAGAGAAAATAAAGCAGTAACAGAAGATATACCTTGCAAAGACAATTTGAATCAGAAGATTACAGCAGTAATCTGTTAGCACACACCTGTAGGCACACCTTGTAATAATGCAGAAGAAGGTATACCAGCAACAACAATTTGAATCAGAGAAAAATAAAGCAATGAAATGTTAGCAAACAAACAGTAGTAATCCCTGTGAGTAAAAAATAAAAACACCACCACACAGTAAATCTGCTTAGCTAAACTAAGTCTTAATCCTTCTCCCTTGATCTGGTAAGTTTCTCTACTCTGCCTTTCAAGCAGTCTTAGAAGGAAAGAGCTCAGGTGAAGCTAGGTGCCTTGGCCAGCAAACCAAGTCTTCTATCTTAATGTATTGAAGAAAAATGAATCCCTCCTGATACAGGAAGTACATGGATTAAAATTTTATGAAACCAGACCCACATTTCCCCTGGTATTAGAGCAGTCAGCCTTGGCTTGATGCCGAGGACTGATGACTGGGCTTCAATTATCCAGGAGTTCAGGACATGCCACATTTGTTGAGAGGGCTGTGTGTGGGCACAGGAAAGAGTGAGGGTCAAACACGGAGAATGGTCTGTGGCAGCCAGTTGTGAGAGGCATGCTGGATAAGGCATGGGTGCGGGATTTGTGACACAAACACAGAGCAATCACTTTTTTCAAAATGTGGCTATCAAAACAATAATTTTAAAGTACTCTTTGATACAAAGTGCAGAATTACAAGTACTAAAATAGTTTAATGAAGTATAAGTACAGTACTAACATTAATTTTTCCTCTCCTCCTCCCCCTCCCCAACCAGGGAAACAGTACCTGATAGCTCACTGGTGCTCCTTCTGTAGGTATAACACTGATAACACATTTGTGAATGATTTTGATACAGTTTAGAACAATGACTGAACAGTTTAGGGTTTCAATGCCAGCATATATATACCATAAGTAAATTACATGAAGCTTGAGTGAGGGAATAACACTATCACTAAAACATCTTGAAACCCATTTCCCTGACACCCTGTAGCCCAACACCAGATGCCCAAAATGCAAAATACTGACAGGGGGAATTCTCCCCCCCCGAGTTTCTATAGTTATTTACAGAGGGTGCAAGGGGCAAAACCCCCTGACACATTAAAAACATGCAAAATCCCACTGTCAGGATTTTGTGTTTCGGGCTTCTGGTCTAGGGGAAATGGGGTACCTGGATGTAGTAGTATATCCAGACTAACACATTATAAAAATGCAGATCCAAAGAATATGAAAGCAATTAGCCAGAATTAAGTGATCTGTACTTATGTAAGTAAGTATTATTATTATTTATTCATAAACTTTATGAACTGATTCTTAACGTGGTCAGAGGTTCATGATATCTTATGTCAAATATGCTAATTTTTTTAATGTGTATGGTAACTCTTTTAAAAGACAGCTTGACCAATCATAATAAAAAGTTTAAATACAGTACATGTAATATTTAATTTCAATACAATAGATTCTGCAGCCTTGAAGAAACTGGGTATGGCCATGTGAAATGTTGACTTAAAGAAGGTCTGACCACTTTGTACCTCAAATAAATATCAAGAAATATATGTATGTTTATGAGAGTCTTTATTTTCTGCTATTGTGTGGACTTGTCAGCAGTCTCCGGACACTTAATTTAGTTTTATTTTGTGTGTGTGTGTGTGTGTGTGTGTGTGTGTGTGTGTGTGTGTGTGTGTGTGTGTGTGTGTGTGTGTGTGCATGTGCAGAGTTCCACCATGCCACCATAACAAGAATTATGTCGAATGCCATTACAGCAGCAGCAAAATGCCGACAGCCGGCATTGTGCCATATAGGACACAAGTGTCTTTTTAGTCCCCTGCACCCCCTATGCATGGGTCTCTGCCTTCCACACCCCCTACACTATAGAGTTCTGACTCAAAGTTGGAGCTGTTTCTTGGAGGGGGCAAACACCCCAGAGACAGCAGATTTGGTAACACAATGGACCAGTACAGTGAACTGGTAAAGCCTACATCTGGCAGCATTGGGCTCTTGTACCTTCTCTGTAAGTCATTCTCTTCTTTCACAGTTTCTCCAGTTAGCACTTTTAGTACATCATACTTTAACCCTTTAATGTCCCTGCTCATTGTACTACATGTCTATAACAAAGTTTTTAATTTTGTAACTGTGTGTAGCTATAGTATGTATTGCGAACCTTGCTTATGCAATTTTGCAGTCTGATTATCTGTGACCTTACTATGTGTTGTACTGTACGTTCTGCTATGATGTGGAACCTTTGTAAATGAGCTTCTAGCTCAAAGCTTGATTCCGAATCAATAAACTTCCATTGATACAGCCAATGTGAATGTTTCCTCTTCATTCCTTGCAATGATCAGCAGTACTGCCAGGACATCATCCTTAATAACCACCACTGCTCTGATCCACCACCTGTCTACTGTGATGACTAGCATCCCAACCTCTGCTGCAACAGTGGGCCTGCCAGCCACTCCTGCCACTGTGACTAAGACCACGCTTGCCACTTTGACTGAAACCTCTCCCGATACTATGAACCAGACCACTCCTGCAACTATGATCGAGAAAACTCTTGCTACTGTGATGCAAACCAGTCCTGGCACTGTGACTGAGACCACACCTGCCACTGTAACCATGGCACCCACCAGTACTGCTATGGTGACTTAGCCACTACTACAACTGTGGTCCCAGCCTGTGTAACAACTATTTCCAGTACTGTGTCCTCCCTTACTGTTACACCTGTTGTTTCTTGGCTTGTCTCCAGTACTGTAGAACTTGTCAGTGTAGATGAGAAGGAGGAGGCACACTTATGTGCGTCTGAGTACTTTCCACCATGAGATGAAGTACCCACTGATACATTATTTGAGAAGGCTTACCTAAGCAGATTTGATGATGAGATAGAGTATGGGAGCACCTTGAGAGCTGTAAAGCAAGAAAACTGGGAGGCCAAAAAGCAACCTTTCAAGGTTGCAGTGGCAAGAGAAATAATGATGTGCCGGCTATATAAAAACCCAGCAAGCTATCCTTCAGCACTTTGTTCAGTAGGCTCCATTCCATCTTGAAGAGCCAAGTAGAGCAGGTACAAGGGGCACTAGTACTGCCAGTAGAAAATCAACAGATGAAGGTCCATTTAAGAAAGGCTAGTGGGTGGCAAAAGAGTGGTGTTGGTGTTGATACTGGTGACATTAGCTGCATGAGTGATGCAGGAGCACTGAGGCCGTGATACAGCTGCATTTCAGAGTATAAAAATAAGACAATAGAAAGGCAGTACACATATTTTCAGTACAACTATCAGCATGAGGAAATAAGCTGTGGCTTAATTTGCTTTTCCTATTTAAACAATTTCCCCTTTCTCTAGTGGTCATGTCTGCACATCACAGTTCTGAGGCTACTGAGACTGTCTCCACAGCAGGCTGCACTGTGCTCATTTTTATCACTTCTTAAAGGTGACTAAACAATTAAGAGAAGTGCAGCAACACCTTGGTCTATCTCAACATTGCTTGATACAGTATGTGAGTTCCAGATGGATTTCATCATTCCTGATGCTGCTTAGGCTGCTAGAACAGAAGCAAGCACTTCATGACATGTCACTGGAGTGTGACATAGGGGGAGTCATAGGCCACTATGAGTGCTTACTGGTTGATGCCATTGTGAGAACTTCAGCCATTTGAGAAGAGCACCTGTGATCTAAGTGTGTCCATTACAATTCTGAGTCAGGTGATCCCAGCAGTGCTTATATTGACAACATCCATTGAGAGATATGTAGAAGAACACAGGGAGATTCCAGATGGGGTGGCTGCGCTCGTCAAACAGTTGCAAGCTAGACTGGATGCAAGATTTGTGAACATGCTGGATAGTCGCAGCCACATTTTTGCAGCCATGCTGGATCCCTGGTTTAAAAGAGAAATCCTTCACATGGCCATGAATAGCCACAGAGTAAATAATTTTCAGCATGATCTGTGTGATGAGCTGACTGGTTGCATGTGGGAAGTGCTGCAGACACTGGCAACTGGTGAGGAAGGTCATGATAGAGTGGGAAAGTCATCTGGCAGGTCTGGTTCCACTGGTGGAGATGGGGAAGAAAAACCTGGTGCTGACAGCAGAACTGATGAGAGTGAGTGGGCAATACTCAGCACATCATTACATCAAACACAACAGAAGAGGACAGTGCCAGTTTTTTTCTGTGGAAAATATCTTACCTGGCTATTTTGCAGAGTCTCTTGTGTCATTCAGGTTGTCTCATTAGGCTACTGGCCAAAGAAGACGCATTCATCCCCTCACCTGAAGCAACTGGCTGTGAGATACATCAGCTGCTCCCCTACGAGTGTACCATCTGAGTGGATGTTCAGCAAAGCTGCTGATGTTGTTGAGCCTCTTGAGCCTTGTTTAGTGCTAGATCTCGAACATGAAAACATCCAATAGCTTGTTCTCATCAAGCTTAACTTGTCATTACTGCCATGCAAATATGAGTTACCCCTATGGGATAGAAATATAGTGTCTCAAATCTGCTTTTGCAGAATGTTTTTCTCTGTAAAGTTAACCTGTGTATTTCCAGCCATGCTTCTTTCCTGCAGTGTTTAATGCACACACTCATTATAATGTAATTACAGTAGCTACATTAATGTTTTCTGAACCTATTTTAAGACCTTGTGGATTTGAGCTTCTTAGACTTGTATCTTTTTGTTTTTTGAAATTCAAAGTACTTTATTGTTTTTTCCTCGGTCCTATAAAGCTATTTAAACACATGGCAAAACAGCATACAATACACAACAATACATACAGGTCTCACCCACACCCACTCACCATGGTATCAGCATAATTAAAAGAAAAATAAGATAAGAGCCAATAAAAGTGGGGCACCTTACACACATAGATGGTACCATCTATAGAGAGTATAGTGTTTGGAATTTGCTCCAGTACTTTTCAAAGGTAGGCAACCTGTTATGTACGCTAGCAATTATTTTCGCCACTGAAAGGTTAAACAATAGCTCCTGCAGCCACTCTGAGTAGGTAATGATTTCACTGTTCTGCCAGTGCTGAAGAACTAACTTCTTGACCAGCATTGCCATCATGGCTAAGTGGTATTTCCTCTCAGTGACAGATATATGGGAATAGTCCCCCACCAGGCAGGCAATTGGCTCTTTGGACTCCGATAGTCCCATTAAGGGATCTACCCTCTGTTTGATGAGAGTTCAAAGTGGAGCAACCTTAGGGCACTCCTAAAAATTGTGATATAGGTATATAACATCTTGCACATGACATCTGCAAAAGGGGGATGGAGATGCGTTCATCTTGGCCATCTTAACCTTGGTGTAGTACATGTTATTGATTATCTAAAACTGTATCAGTCTCAGTCTATCCTGAGATATAAACCTATGAGTGTCTTTCCAGATCTTTTCCCAATTAAATGTTTTCCCTGGGAATTGGGCATTCCAGTAGCTGGAAGACTCATCTTGCTGTGGGAAGGCCCTGTCTAATAGTATGGTGTAAATGCCTGAAACAGCATGAGGTTGCATGGCAATGAAGTTGAGTGGTTGCAGGAACCTGTCCCCCTTCATTGCTTCTTGACTTAACTGGGAATTAGCCAGCATACATCTGAGTTGAAACACTTTGAAATTTGATTGGGGGCCAAGATTGTGGCATCTAATAATATCCCAGACTTGTACCTTATTATCCATGGCAAGATTCATACCATTGTATAGGAAATGACTGAGATTTGTTGGAAAACTAATAAAAATATTATATACAAAGACAAAAAAGGCCTTTTCTGAACCAGATATAACTTTCCTTCTTGTTTTAATACATGTCATTATCATGTCTGCTAGAAACTGCAAAGATGCTGAACACAAACACAGCTATAATAGCCCCAGGGTAAATCAAAATCCTGTGGGTTCTTTCTTCTCTGGTTATGACTTCATAACAATGAGGTTGTGAAACAGTGCAGAGCACCACTCACCAATCTTTTTTATATAAAACCTGCAAAAACAACATTTGCAAAATCTTCTTGCTTCCCACGTGGCCTCATCATTTTGCAGATCTAGCTTGTTCAAGAGACTGGCAATAATTTGTTTCACAAATAAAAAAAAATCTGCCTGCTTTTATTGATCTTTTAACATTCTTTCATTTAATTTTCTTTTTCACACATTCACTTTGCTGCCACCCAGCTTACACTAGGTTCGGCAGCAGTCCTATAGTGAGACACTGTCTGTGCCACCAGTTTGGGAGAGGAGAGGACAGCCATCCATAGGATGCTCAGACCTTCTCCCCAGACTAGTCCTGATGTGACCAAGATCCATTCAGAAACTTGGTTTGTTGGAGTAGTTAGCACTACTGATGGTACTGAAGTGCTACAGGGATGGTTCTTTCTTTTGATTTTAAAAAACTGTGACAAATTGCCTCTTGGGCCATACAAACTTATGGGGCAGTTTAGGTGGTTGATTCACTTCTCCTGCCACCACCTGATTATATCAGAAAATATCTCAGTCCTGCTTTGGGACTAGGAAGGTCAAACCCAGTAAACTGTGCACTTAGGATAGGAGACTTCAAACAGAGAATTCTCACATGGTCAGCAGAAATATTACCTTTCCCTTTTCAGTGAGGCTCAGTCATGTGTCCTATAAAAATAGATTCTTTATTACTAAATACTACAAATATTTACACACAGGATATATAATAAAGACACATGACTGGCAACTGTGTGATATGTGAAATATTAAGATGAGTGCAGAGTAAGCATTGATGTTATCAATGCTTACTCTGCAATCTAACATACGTACACTATTCACGTCACCTAAGTCACCATCATGTGTGCAATTTATACAACAGGGTCCCCAGTATGTTTAGGATAAATGTAGTTATTTTTTTATTTTTATTTGCATTACCGTTGTTCTGTTGTAGCTGTCTTTCCAGGTTGGTGACATGTGTAATTCTTGTTCATTGATTCAGTGTGTGCATTTGAAGTTATTTGCTGAGATGTGGATCATGTATACTATTGGGTGCCATTCTGTTGTGCAGTTTCATTTGATTTTTGGGTGTACTGTGATTTATTTTTTTGATTAATTTATTCTTTTTTTGTGTCTGCTATTTCGTTTTTCTGTTCAGGAGATATATATGGGATGCGATATTTTCAGTATCCTTAGTGGGGTACGTTTATATTTTGTGTTGGATACATGATGTTTCATTTACATCATGAGCTCTCATGTTTCTAATTAGTTTAAAATGCAACTGAAGAAGTTGGGGAGTGTCTCAGGTGACATATCTGGAGTTGATAATCTGAGTGCTGACATATCTGGATGCAGGTTTATTTTAAATATCACACCCTGGATACGTCATGCTGAAGTGCTTCAATGGGGGTGATTTTATGTGATTTTACTTCATAGTACAGTACATACTTTCACCCTGCGTGTGTGTGTGTGTGTGTGTGTGTGTGTGTGTGTGTGTGTGTGTGTGTGTATGTATATATTATGGTAGCATGGTAGTGCTACCATAGTTAGGGTTGAGGAGCCATTTACATGTTAAACCTAAGATTTTGCACCTTAATAACTTTGCAACTGTTCAATGGATTTGCCTGAAATTTGGAATACAAGATCAAGAACCATACATCTTGGGATATGCCAACTTTCATACTGTTTGGATATACATCTGTGGAGTTATTAAGCATGATCTGCGTGCGCATTTACACTTTTTTGAATTGAGTACTGTCAAACATTTTGTTAACTTTTCCCATTGACTTATAATGGGAAATTGTTTTTTGAATAACTTTTGAACCATTTAATATTTCTTCATGAAATCTTCAAAAGGCACATTGGGGTTCCTGGCTGCACATTCCCTGAAGTTTTCGAACCAGTCGCACAAACCGTGCAACCTGGGGGGATGAGCAAAGAATTCAAATTACCAGCAGCAATTGAAAGAGGCGCTCGAAAATAATTTTCTAGTGTCTCTTTCAATTGCCGCTTGTAATACACACAGTCGGCAGCTGACCATGGAGGTGAGAGGTGGGCTGTGCCAGTCGCCGGCTGGGGAAAGGTGGGGGGTGCTGGGTGGGCTGTCATGGATGGCTGGGGGGGCATCAGACTACCAGGTATTGCTAAATAGAAGTACATTTTATTATTATGGAGGGAGGACTGCTAGACTACCAGGGATAGGAATATTAATTATTAAGAACTACAGATCATGGGTGGGGGCACTAGACTACCAGGGATATAATTATTACAAAGGTATGCATAAAGACACATGGGGGACCACTAGACTACCATGGATAATAAAGAAAGATATTAATAGGATACTCATTTGGGGGGGCCACTAGACTACCAGGGATAACATACATCATTATGTAAATTGTTATGATGGGGAGGGGGCCACTAGACTACCAGGGATAATAAAAAGTACACTTTTTAATTCAGATGTGGAAGAGGGAAGCCCCCTGAGCAAAACCCACCCTTATTTTACTTAATAGACCTCCCCTGGGCTACAGAAAGCAATTTTAAAATCTGGCCATCTCGTCCCTCACTCTTTGTTCATGAGCGAGTAATTTCTTTGACCGCCAGCATGCAAATTCTTTGATTGCAAGATTCTTTGATTGTGATCGTGAGTGAGGGACAAGATGGCCAGATTAAAAAAATAATTTTCTCAGTTCAGGGGTGTCCTAGCAAAATCAATGAGGGTGAGTTTTACTCAGGGGGCTTCATTCTGATGAACCATGGTGGTGGATTACCGCAATTGTATAAATTTTGTAAATTACACTAGTTTTTATTCTTTGGTTGTGACCATGCAAATTCTTTGATTGCAAGCCTACAAATTCTTTGATCGCGATTGTGCATCATGAGGGTAGGTCGAGATGACCAGATTAAAAAATCTATTTTCTCAGCCCAGGGTGTGCTAGGAAGTCAAATGAGGGTGGGTTTTGCTCAGGGGGCTTGCTCTGTTGAACCATGGTGGTGGTTTACTGCAGTACTTTCAATTTTGTAAATTATTAAAGTTTTAATTCTTTGTTCGTGAGCCTAGAAATTCTTTGATCATGAGCCTGCAAATTCTTTGATCGTGAGATTGTTTGATCACCAACTTTGATTGTGAGGACAGCACAAGATTGCCAGATTTTTTATAATGGAATAGATAGGGAAAGTTTACCAAACTTTAAGATTAATAACTCAGAAACAGTTCACTCTTTTTACTTGAAATTTGGAGGGTGTTTATGGAATGTCCTGTAGATGTGAATTATGGTGTTTACATTTCAGAGAAAAAATTTTTATGGAGACATTGCGTGATGCACTTTACATGTTGTGGACAGTGTTTTGCTTGTGGTGGTAGCTTGAAATTAATTGGATACCTAGCCTTAGTATCATGAATGTAGTTTTTAATTGTTGTGTGTGTTAAATGTCAACAGGTGCAGAACTGTGCCAGTCTGGCAAATGAAAATCTCATACGTTAAAATGTTATATCTTGGACACGGTTTGGTCTTTTCACTTGAAATTTGGAGGGTGTTGACAGAATGTCTTGTGGATGAAAATTACTGTGTTTCCATGTCAGAAAATATATATTTGGTGCAGATATGGCATGATGCAGTTTACTTCCTGTGGACAGTGTTTTGCTTGTGGTGGTGGCTTGAAATTGATAGGATACCTAGCCTTAGTGTCATGGATGTAGTTTTCAGTTGTTGTGTGTGTTAGATGTCAACAGGTGCGGAACTGTGCCACTCTGATGAATGAAAATTACAAATTTTGACTTGTCATATCTTGGACACAGTTTGGTCTTTTTACTTGAAATTTGGAGGGTGTTGACAGCATGTCCTGTAGATGTTAATAGAGGTGTTTACATGTCAGACATACATATATTGCGGACATATTGTGTTGCGCAGTTAACATTTTGTGGACAGCGTTTTCTATTGTTGTACTAGATTAACATTTGAATGGTGGCTGACCTTGCTGTTGTGAATGTACTTTTTAGTCATTTGGTGTGTAATGTGTTAGAACACTTACAAGTTGGTGTGCTTGTGGGGCCTTCCCCAACTTGTACAGCTTTCACTTTTCTATTCTTTCTTAAAGTAAGGAGAGTCTATGCAAAAAACTTCATTAATGCATCAGTTAGGCTTCTTCTACAGTGAAAAAAGTGAGGAAATTCAATTTAGTATTCCACCCTTGCACCCCACCCCGCCCCCACCAACAGGCATCGGGGTGTGCGTTGGGGTCCTTGGCTAAACTCTCACCCCATTCTCCTACACTGCACCACCTCAGCTTGTTTACACATGGATGGGGTGAGAGTTAGACTAAGGACCTCAATGCACACCCGGATGCCTGTTGGTGGGTGGGTGGGTGGGGCAAGGGTGGAACCCTAAAATCAAATTTCTTACTTTTTTCACTGTAGAAGAACCTTAACTGATGCATTATCAAACTTTTTGCATAGAATATAGGGATATGTGGTCATTGAAATATGACTGATATTTTTTTCTAAGTGCAGTTTGACCTTATGACCTCACAAGTGGCAGAGCCTAGAGTGAGGTCACAAGATCAAACTGCACGATGGGAAATATCAGCAATATTTCCAGTAGCCCCAATGCATAGTTGATTTATGTAATGGCAAGTTTTACTTTTTTTGTCTGCGTTTTTAGTTTTAAATAGTTATATAAAGAGAGTTGCTGTTTCTCCTCTGCTTGTGGTTTGAAGAAGTTGTTAGAATTACTGGAAGCTTTTGCTGGCAATGTGGCATCTGATTGGCTACCAGTTGGCAGCATGTTATGTGATTGGCTCCAGTTTTGTCTGTGAGTGGGTTTAATCGTTTTAAAAACATGGCAGTGACAGCACTTGCTTAGTGAGGAAAACAAGTTGCTGTTCTGAAGCTGTGTTTTGTTTTTTTATTTGTAAAGTAATTGTCTGAGATGTAAGCTATGTGGTTGGTCCCGTTTTTTTGAGGAGTGATCTGGCTGATCCTGCTTTTGGTGGTGGTTTGACACAGTGAGGGAATGCTGTGTGGAGGAGCTGTGTACTGTTGAGGAGGAAGGTGTCAAGAAAGAAAGTACTCCAACCCAGTAAGAGGTAGACTAGTTAGATGCTGGGAGAGGGACTAGGAAGGGAGGAGGTGATGTTTTGTAGTTGTGAGAGCACAGAAAGGTAATAAGTAAAAAGTGAAACAGGAAAAAAAAGTAAACGTCTCAGTGTGAATGCTGGTTTCACACTGAGAAGGTTTAGAACTGGAAGTGGCCCATAGGTGAAGTCTGTTATTTACCATGTACTTTGTAGTACGCTGTGGTGTGGTGTTGATGACAGTAAGTTGCAGGTGGAAATGAATGTGTTAGGTAGAATGTGCAGGGACAAGCAAAAAAGAAACACTGCTTTAAAAGCTGTAATGTGGTGTGGTGTTGTGCCAGTGGAGTGTTTGGAGCAGCTCTGTTGATGGAAACTGGGGAGTTGATGGTGCAGTAGTTTAAATGTAGTTTAAATGTACTGCTGGGATTAAAAAAAAGTCTGTAAATCTGAGATGGGGTGCGGGGAAGGGGTAGGTTGGAGACATGTTATGTTTGTATTTTTTTTTTGAGTGATTTCTGCCAGGTCTATATGTGATGCTGAAAAAATCTTTGGGGAGAAAGTGAAAGTGTTGTGTGTGCCACTGGATAGAAATGAAACTGTTAGTAGGAGCTGGAATGCCAGTGAGCAGGTGAATTCTAATTGCGTTGCTTGTGCTGCCAGCTCCCACTAATCAAAAGCTTCTGAGTAGCTGTGGTAAAGTGCAGACAGTGTCTGGTTATTACCTACAGAGAAGATAAATGACCTACAGTGAGGATAAATGCGATAGTCTCACTGTAGGTCTGACCAGGCAAACATACTGCTGTTATATGCCACTTTCATCCTCCCCCCATTACATCTCCTCTCTCTCTCTCTCTCTCTCTCTATATATATATATATATATATATATATATATATATATATAAAACAATCAAAAATATTTACACATTTAGAGGAAAGGAAAAATAATGCAGTTAGACAGATGACTGTTAGAATAATCTCAAGATCTAATCTCACACTAGAGTCTATATTTCCTTACTAGCTGACTTGAAAGAACATACACCTAGACTGCTCTTCCCTCATACAGATACACTAGCTATGGGGTACAGCCCTATATACTCTTCACAAGAAATAGGAAGTAGGTAGTCAGAGAGTGAATTGGGGTCCAACTCCTCAATTTATGTGCTTGGAGTGACAGTCCCTCTAATATTGTGTGTGTGTGTGTGTGTGTGTGTGTTCAGAGAGAGTGAGATGGCGATGAACTCCTCAAATTTTATGCTTAGGGCTGTAGGGATGGGCCTTTTTCTGGAGTGGGCAAAAGTGGGAGCTAGACAGAGGCAGGAAACTACGGACCTGTCAGTTTGACCTCAGTGGTAGGGAATATGATGGAATCACTTCTGAAGGAAAGAATTGTTGAGTACCTAGAGGCCAGTGGGGAACAGGACCTAAAGCAGCATGGATTCACAGCTGGAAGGTCATGTCAGACAAATATAATTGATTTCTTTGACTGGGTGACCAAAGTAGTAGACCAGGGAGGGGTTGTGGACATGGCCTACCTAGACTTTAGCAAGACATTTGACACAGTCCCACACAAAAGATTAATAAACAAATTAGCCAGCCTGGGACTGGGTCCCAGGGTGGTAGCCTCAGTAAAACACTGGCTGGACAACAGGACACAGCGGGTAATAGTAAATGGAGTCCACAGTGAAGAAAGGAGGGTTACTAGTGGGGTACCTCAGGGTTCAGTACTGGGGACGGTCCTTTTTAATGTCCTTAAAAGTGACATTGCAGAGGGACTGGAAGGAAAAGTATGTGTCTGCAGATGACACAAAGATCTGCACCAAGGTTGACACACAAGGTGGGTGGAAAGGATGAAAAGGGAGTTGGCAAGGTTGGAGGAATGGTCAAATATATGGCAGCTTAGATTCAATGCAAAGAAGTGCAAAGTAATGCACCTGGGAAGCGAAAACCCAGGGGAAGAGTACACAATGAGGGGCGAGATACTGACAGCACCAAATTGGAAAGGGACCTGGGGGTAGTCATATCAGATGACCTAAAGGTGGGCCAGTAATGTGAGGAGGCAGTAAGAAGGGCTAGGGGGATACTGGGATGCATAGGGAGAGGCATCACCAGTAGAAAACAGGAAGTTGTTGGTCCTCTGAACAGACAATTGGTAATACCACATCTGGAGTACTGTGTACAGTTCTAAAGACCCCATCTCTGCAAAGACATAGACAAGGTGGAGGTTGTCCAGAGGAGGGCAACCAAAATGGTGCAGGGTCTGCACCAGAAGACATATGAAGAAAGACTAAAGGAGCTTAAGATGTATAGCCTCAAGGAAAGGGGGGGGCATGTTAGAAACTTTCAAATACCTCAAGGGAATCAGCAAAGTCCAAGAGGGTAGCATCTTTCAGAAAAAAAGATGTGCAAGAACAATTTGAAGATAGAGGGGGGATGGCTCAGAGATAATGCGATGAAGTGTTTCCTCACAGAGGGTTATTGATGCATGGAACAGCCTTCCTGAGAAGGTTGCAGAGTCAAAAACAGTGGGGGAATTCAAGAATGCATGGGACAGACATAAGGCAATTCTAGTGGAGGGTAGGAGGAAGTAGGCTGTTGGTTAACTAGGCTCTGCAGCCTATGCATTAGGTAGGGAAATGGGCAGGCTAGGTGGGCCAAGCGGTCCTTATCTGCCATCAAATTCTATGTTTCTATGTTTTTGCCCATGGTGCTGTGACCACACTGTGTAGTCTTTTGGTATGAAATTTGGAACATAGAAAGAGTTTGGGTAAAGGAACAATCCAGCATTGGTTTTGGTAAAAAAAATATTAATCTTTTCCAAAGTTATTACATTTTTAATTTTTGAGTTCTGAACATGCTCAGTTCACTCCAAAATTTATATGTATTTTTGACAAACTAAAAATGGTCTTATGGTCAAGGATTTTGTCAGCTCACAGACTAGGATTGTAAAAAAAAATCCTAGTTTGTCAGAAGAATTCCTTGTCTGTGAGCCGCCATCTTGCTTTCAGTTTTTCAGCTAAACAAAATGCTGTAGTTTTCTCCACGGGTGACTTTGGGGCCAAATGAGGCATGGGTTTTGTTTAGAGTAATGCCCTCTACAAAGCCATGCTTTTGGCTTGGCTTGTTTTGGTAAAAATATAGGTTTTAAAAATTGTAAAATTCTTTGACTTTGACTCTCTAATGATCCTAGTCTGCTAGCTGACAAAATCCTAGTCCACCAGACAATCCTGGTCTGCGAGCCTTGTCCATCATTGTGTGACCAGAAGTCCAGGATGGTGTGACCAGATGTTCCTGATGACATGACCAGATGTCCCCTTGTGGATCAGGATTAAACTGATTTCTTGTCCACGAGCCACCATCTTGTTTTCACTTTTTCCTGAAAATAAAATGTCATAGCTTTCTCTATGAGTGACTTTTGGGCTAAATGAGGCTTGGGTTTTGCTCAGGTTGACACCCTCCACAAAGTCATGCCTTTTTGTTGGCTGGTTTTGGTCAAAAAATAGCTTTTTAAAATGTTTAAATTCTTTGACCGTGACTCGCTAACAATCCTAGTCTGTGAGCTGACAAAATCCTGCTCCGAGAGATGATCCTGGTTTGTGAGCCTTGTCTGTCACTGCCTCACCAGATACCCAGAAATTCATGACCAGTTGTCCCTGATGGTGTGACCAGATGTCCCCTTGTGGATCAGGATTAAACTGATGGCCCAGGACTTTGCTATCTCACGGACTAGGAATTTTTAAAGATGTAAAAACTTTACCATTCCTCCAACCTTGCAAAGTCCCTCTGCATCCTCTCCAACCCACCTTTTGTATCAATTCTGTGGCAGATCTTTGTGTCATCTGCAAAGAGACATACTTTTCCTTCCAGTCCCTCTGCAATGTCACTTATAAAGACATTAAAGAGGAACGGTCCCAGTACTGAGCCCTGCGGTTCACCACTAGTAACCCCCTTTTTTCAGAGTAAACTCAGTTTACTATTACCCTCTCTATCCTGTTGTCCATCCAATTTTTAACCGAGGCTACCACCTTGGGACCCACTCCAAGGCTGGCTAACTTGTATATTAATCTTTTGTGTGGGACTGTGTCAAATGCCTTGCTAAAGTCTAGGTGGACCATGTCCACTGCCCCTCCCTGGTCTACCACACTGGTCACCCAGTCAAAGAAATCTATTAGATTCATCTGACATGACCTTCCTGCTGTGAATTCATGCTGCCTTGGGTCCTGTTCCCCACTGGCCTCTAGGAACTCAACACATCAAAACACATCAAAAGTGGCAAAAAATGCGTTTTTTAGTGTTTTGCTCCACAAAAACTGTAAGTCCAACTGAAACACAACTTAGTAAATCGAGAGATCTGCCATACCAGATTTTGTGTAAATCTGTTGAATGATTGTAAAGTTATTAACATGCATAAATTGAGGTTTAACTTTAAAGTGCCCACTCAACCCTTACTATAGGGGTGTGACCACGCTTCTATAATATAACGGGAGGATGTTTAGTGTGCAGCCACATAGAAAAACTTAGAAAGGAGATTGAGGGTCTGCAGGATGAACTAAGACAGGCAAGGCAGATTGGGGGTGGGTTTAGCCCAATACTGGAGGTAGGAAGAAGGGAAGATGAGGGAGGGTGATTTTAAGCCAACAGTGGTGAGGAGAGGGTCAGAAGAAGGGAAACAGAGACAAAGGGGCCCAGGCCAGGAAGAACGATTGCTGGGGAAACCAGGTCAGGATACAAAAGACAAATGGAAGGAGGAGATAGGGACTCGTGAGGGGAGGCGAAGAAGTGGCAAAAGTCATGGAGTGGAAAGGAGAGAACAGGTTACTATGAAGAGAGAGGAGGGAATTTGGGAGGGTCTCAGAAAATAGTTTGCACTGCTAGAGAGGAAAAAGGTGGAGGAGGGAAATGATGATTAGAGGAGTAATTGATAAATGCCTGGACCAAACTGGAGCAGGGGAATTTCTGCTCAGAGAATTGCAACAGGGGTAAAAGGGAAATAATGTGCAGGAGGAAGAAGGAGCTGGAAATGAGAGAGGGAGATGAATGGAAGCAAGCAGGGAGTAAGAGGGGTGGAATCTTAGTGCTGGGGGACTCAATACTAAGAGGAGTCAGGTGGGGTAGCAAGGGGGAGAGGCATAGTTGCATTTGGGTGGAGGCCATGCCAGGAATGACAGCGGAAAGGGTGGGACAATCTGTTCTGAAATATGCTAGAAGGGATAGGGACAAGCCTCATTTAATTATACATCTTGGGACAAATGACCTGGCAGACAAGACAGTAGATATAGTCCAGAGGAGGTTTGAGGAACTAGCATAATTATGTGAGGGGCAGGAAGATCAGTAACTGTTTCAGAGATACTTCCGGTGCCAAAGGCAAGCACAACAAGAAAGCTGAGAATAGAGTAGAGGAATTTAACGGATGGCTAAGAATCTGGTGTTGTGCTAAAGGGTATGGGCTGTTGGGGGGGTGGGAGGGACCTGGGAGGACAGTAGCTCTATGCCATGGGCTGACTACACTTGAGTGAGGAGGGAAAGAAAGTGTTGAAACGGAGGATGGAGGAGTACATAGAGGAAGTTGGGAATTTAAACTAGGAGTGGGGGGGGTGGCAATTTGGGAAGAGATATGCAGAGACCACAGGCTGGGAAACCATATGAGCTTACCCTCCATAACAGTGACAAAGGACAAATGGCAAGTACTATTGGTGATGCTAGGAAAAGGGGGCAGGATGGGAGGGGGGGGGAATTGGAAGGTGGTTACCCTTAATGCTAGGAGCCTTGGGAGAAAACTGCAGAGTTACAGGTTCTCATGGCAGAGGAGAGGTGGACATTGCAGCCATCACAGAACATGGGCCACCTAATACAATGACTGGGACCTGTCTGTACCAGGTACAGGTTATTTCAGTATGGACAGGGTGATTGGAAAGGAGGGGTGGCACTATATGTGAAGGAAGGACTGAAGTGTGTAAGGGAGGAAGGGGAGGAGGGTAGTACAGAGTCACTTTGGATGCAAATCCAGGATTCCAAGAATAGGATTCTTAGAATGGGAGTGGTGTACTGGCCACCATCTATGACGGAGGAGTTAGACAGGGAACTAGCGGGACTGATCAGCAGGACCTGTGAGAAGGGTAGTGTGGTGATTGTGGGGGCCTTCAACATGCCAGGAGTGGAATGGAGTACCCCAACAACCAGGAACAGAATGGAGCAGGTACTGTTGGATGCCTTCCAGGACAGCTTCCTGCTGCAAATGGTCAGTGAACCAACCAGGTTAGGGAATACCCATGACCTTGTGCTGGCAAATGGGGACTTTGTGAGAGAACTTACAGTGGAGGAACTGCTGTCAGGGAGTGACCACCACTTAGTATGGCTCACATTGGATATGGGCAAGGAATGAGTGGAATCTGGCACAAGAGTGCTGGACTCCAGGAGGGCCGACTTTGGGAGGATGGGTGAAGTGGTAAAAGGGTACCTGGCTAGAATTCAATCTAGTATGAACACTAACCAGAGTTGGGAGCTCATAAAGCTGGGGATAGTGGAGGCAACCAAAACCTGCTGCAAAGCCCAGAGCAAGAAGGCTAGGGTTAAGAAACTGAGCTGGTTGAGCAAGGAGGTCATGGAAAAGGTAAGGAAGAAAAGAGCTGCCTTTAGGAAGTACAAGAAAACAGGGAGGGGTAGGACAGGGAGGAGTACTTGACAGAATCAAAGGAGGTGACAAGGGCAGTATAGGGAGTCAAAGCATCTACAGAACTCAGGCTGGCACAAGGCATTAAGAAGGGGGAGAAGAACTTCTTTAAGTACATCAGTGAGAAAAGGAGCTGTAAGGACCACATAGTAAGGATTAGGAAGGAGGGGGGTTGGGTGGAAGTAGGGTGCTATAAGGCAGAAGCACTAAATGAGTACTTCTGCTCAGTATTTACTAAACAGAAGAGGGGGTGACACCCAAGGTGGGAGAAATGGCAGAAACAGGGGGGAAAGGGGTGACAGATGGGAAAATCATGGAGAGCAGAGTTTGAGAGGGTTTGAAGGCATTGAGGGTGGACAAGGCACCAGGCCCAGATGGCATCCACCCCAGGGTACTAAAGGAGCTGGCAGAGGTCCTTGCAGGAACTTTGGCAGACCTATTTAATGCCTCACTACATTTGGGGTGTGTACCTCAGGACTGGAGGATGGCTCATGTGGTGCTCCTCCACAAGACTGGCCCCATGGATGAACCGGGAAACTACAGACCAGTGAGCCTCACATCCATCGTGGGTTAGCTAATGGAGACTATCCTGACGGAGAGGCTGGTGGCCCTCCTAGAGGCCAAAGGACTACAGGACAGCAGACAGCATGGCTTCATACGAGGCAGATCCTGCCAAACCAACCTGGTGGAGTTCTATGACTCGGTAACTAGGCAACTGGACAGGGGCCATGCAGTGGATGTCCTGTATCTGGACTTCAGTAAGGCATTCGACTCTGTGCCGCATGGAAGGCTGGGAAGGAAGTTAGTAGGCACAGGGGTGGGTGCAAAGCTGGTGAGATGGGTAGGAAACTGGTTTCAGGGAAGGCTACAGAGGGTGGTGGTGAGTGGGGAGCTCTCACACCCAGGGCAGTGATGAGCGGTGTTCCACAGGGCTCAGTGTTGGGACCAGTGTTGTTTGGGATATTGATTGCAGACATATCATGGGACATCAAGAGCAAGATCAGTCTGTTTGCTGATGATACCAAGGTAGGCGTGGTGGTGGATGACCTAGGGGGATGGCAGGGGTTGCAGGATGATCTGGCAAAGCTTGAAACCTGATCAGACACCTGGCAACTGGGGTTTAATGCCAAAAGTGCAAGGTGCTGCATTTTGGGATGAAGAACCCAGGAGGAGTTACCAGCTGGGGACTGCAGCTAGCCCAGACAGAGGAGGAGAAGGATCTGGGTGTGCTCATTACAGGGTCAATGAACAACTCGGCACAATGTAGGAAGGCAGCTGCAAAGGCCAACAAAATGCTGGGTTGTATTGCAAGGGTATATCCTCGAGGAGGGAAGAGGTGATTCTACCACTGTATAGGTCATAAGTTAGACCACACCTAGAGTACTGCATGCAGTACTGGCACCTGTATCTGAAGAGGGACATTAAGTTACTGGAGGGAGTGCAGCACAGGGCAACAAAGATGATCAAGGGGCTGGGGGACTTATCATATGAGAGGAAGTTGAAGGAGTTGAACATGTACTCACTGAAGGAGAGGAGGGACAGGGGTGACATGATTGAAACCTTTAAATACGTGAAAGGAATAAACAAGACAGGTACAGAAGGGCTGTTCAAAGTAAGGGAAGGGAGGGCCAGGGCCATGATATGAGACTGGAGGGAGGAAGGTTCAGGAGGGAGATGAGGAGACACTTTTTTACAGAGAGGGTGGTGGCTGGGTGGAATGCGTTACCTGCAGAAGTGGTATCCAGTAGAACAGTGGACTGCTTCAAAAGGGGATGGGACAGAACAAGGGGGAGGGTTAATGAAGGGGAAGGGTGGAAGGGAGGGGCAGCTGCAGAATAAGGGGTGCTAGCTGCACATTCGAGCAGACTTGATAGACCTCTAGGCCTTTATCTGCTGGCAAATTTTGTATGTGCGTATGTTCATATATAGATATAGATATAGATATAGATATAGATATAGATATAGATATAGATATAGATATAGATATATATATATATGTATGTGTGTGTGCGTGTGTGTATATATATTTATACCACTGGGGTGAGAGCTATTCCAGTGGAATAACCTGTGTTATTTTCTCTGGAGTGAGGAGAAATCCTGATGACATCACCAGAGTGAGGATAGCACATTTATCCTCACTCTGCTGATGTCACTGGAGTGAGGATATCACATTTATCCTCACTCTGCTGATGTCACTAGAGTAAGAATATCTGCACTACAGATAGCATTCTAAAGGAAACTGCTTCAAGAACAGTTTATCTTTCTCACTAAAGCTGCAACATACTCAATTAGCTTTGCAAAACACTCTCAGCTCTGTCCCACTGAGTTTCTAACACTCCTAGCCCATTACTGTGCTGATCTGAGCTTCCAAACAACCTGAATTCTAAATAAAACTATTTTATAAAGCAGTTTCTCTTTCACTGCTACCTGCAGCAGTTTGTCTTTCTCAGTGAGCCTCTGACTCACTCAACTAGCTTTGCAAAACACTCTCAGCTCTGTCCCACTGAGTTTCTAACACTCTTAGCCCATTACTGTGATGATCTGAGCTTCCAAACAACCTGAATTCTAAGTAAAACTGTTTTATAAATTCTCAGTGAGCCTCTGACTCACTCAATTAGCTTTGCAAAATACTGTCAGCTGTGTCCCACTGAGTCTCTAACACTCCTAACACTCCTAACCCATTACTCAGCCTGAAAACAACCTGAATTGTAAATGACACTTTTATAAAGCAGTTTCTCTTTCTCACTGTTACCTGCAGCAGTTTGTCTTTCTCTGTGAGCCTCTGAATTACTCAACTAGCTTTCCAAAACACACTGGGCTGTGTTTCTCACTCCCAGTCCATTCAGACCCCCCCCCCCACAGAATGAGCAGGAAACACACAGAAAAAGAAAAAAAGGTTCATAAAGCTCTCACCCCAGTGGTATAAACTACACACATGATGTGCAGATTGTGGGATAAGGAAAATATTCTGACTCCTGCATCATGAGCTGTGCATTTTCACTCTGTCGGAGTCAGAATATTTTCCATATCCCACTCCTGCCCATCATGTATTCCATATACAGTATATATATTTATGTGTATATATATATATATATATGTATGTTTCTCTCTCTCTCTCTCTCTATATATATATATATATATATATATATACATATATATACAAGTGAGCATACTCCCTGTCCCAGTATACCCCTATATATCATGGAATGAGATATACCCTGTTCAGGCTTTATGAGCCATTACTGAGACAGCAGAGGGATTTTTCAGGTAGGACCATTTTGCCACATGGCACCTGCCTAGATGTACTCCTGAACTTGTCCCATCAGGGCAGCCACACAACCAAAGAATTTTGACAATGCCATGTTGTTCTTCTCGTGGGTTGGAGATCCCTGCAAGGTGATCAAAATGGTGCTTTATGTAAAAAGTGTTCTGTGAAGCCTTGGCCCCTCCTTGAAAATTAAACAAAAAGAGCTGAAAAAGCAAGCAGCCTTTTTATGGCTGTGGGCTCCACCCACAGCCATCTTGTTGAAGTTCAGCTGGAAAATGACTTGTCATGGAACATATGTTTTGGACTTTTCTGTGTATCCTTGCACTAATGCAAATCACTATGGCATTTGAATTAAATAAACCCTTCTTTCTGTTTGAAGATTATGTGCAACACTATTTTTTACTGCAAATGTTAGTGTTAATAATGAAATGCATTTACAGCAGTGTCCTAGTTGTTTTTTTACCCCTCTGCTTAATAAATACTGTAATTTTGCTTCCATGTCCATAGTTCCATTTTCCTCTGACAGATGTAATTTGTTTCAGACGCTCTGTTGGCTGGGCTGCTGGCGTATGCAGCATCATAACGTCAGTGGGTGGTCTGTGAGCATTGCCATCTCTCAGAGATGTGGTTCCAACTTACAGTAGTATTTCTTGTTTAGCAACGGGCTGCAGTCAGGGAATTTTGGTTTGATTTAACATACTTTCCTTATCATTATACTGTGTCCTTCATAATTTCTTTTAAATTGTCAGATTTATGTGTCTAACAGTCTATCATTGCAATGTTTGTCTGTAATTTGTGTACTGGAGTGCCCTGTGCCAGTGTTTGACCTACTCTCAGAATTGATTATTTTTCCTGACAGTTTAAATAGTATTGCTGACAGTGACTTTGCAATACACTGTGAGAGTTCTACTGCCCCATTTACAATTTAATCATTGTATTTCCCTGCTTTTATAATGCTATGAACTTGTCAACAAAATTTGTTACACTATGTTTTATTTTTAACTGACTTAAATGTCTGTCTGTGGGGTTACTTTTTGATCAGTTTTGTTGCTTCCTATTATACTTTTTTGGTGATATAAAGCACTGCTGTGCCATTGGTTATAAGAATGGGAAAGGGTATGCACACAGTTTCTATCACTTTCCTATAGATAACCATCAGTGCAAGCAGTGGGCACTTGGTGTTAAATGTGCCTGCTAGGAACCAACTGATCATAGTGTTTTATTTAGGTCAGCCTGTAATCCTTAGTCCCTCATCCCTCGACTTATTTACTCTCCAGGTTAAAAATGTGAGGATACCGCAGGTTTTAGTAGCTCTGTCTCCCCCACCATGCCTCTCATTCCTAAAACCAGAGGTTGTCTTCTGCTGGTAACACTACCTCTCCTGCTGTGTTACATTCCCCTCCTACATGAACCTCCTTTCCAATCATACCACCCTCCCTATCGTTCCCCTCCCTCACTCCCCACTGTTTTCTCCTGTGTTTGCAGGTAGTCTAGACAGTCCCCTTCTCAGGCACCCCCAGCTGATATATGGTGGTTGGTGGGTTTGGCCCCTCACCATTCTGCTCCTTCTCCTCCTTCCTGTCATTGCACTTATTTTCCAAAAGGTTCTCTCTCTGCCAGTGCCTTGTGCTTATTTCTTACTGTGGTTTCCCCTAGGCCAATCTGAGCTTCCTACCTCTCTGCATTCCTGGCCAGCCCCCCTACCAGTGTTTCTCTCCTCTCCTGACCTTATTTCTCTCATTTCCTCATTCTTTAAACCCAGACAAAGACTGCATCCTGGCTGCCCCATCCCTGCCCCTTTAGTTCCTTGTACTTGTAGTGTTCTCCTGGTTGCTTAGCCTTTGTATTTTGTTCAGGGCCAGATTAAGGCAAGCTGGGGCCCTAGGCCCAGGAGAAATGTTGGGCTCCCCTCACTGTAACCATGCCCCTTCGCCATTACTGCACTACTTGGCTATTGCATATCAGCTACTGAAACATGAAAATAGTGTTCTTACTGTCCATAAAAAGTGGCACAGAATGCTTCAAAATTAATTAAACTGGCTGGCCTGGTGGTGCTGAGGGTTGAGGCGCTAGATGCCACACCTCGCACCATGCCAGCAACCTGGGTTCGCTGATGGACTCAGGTTGCAGGGGTTGGCTGGGGGGTAGAAGGATTGAATGCCCAATGGCTGCTCTCCTTTTCCAGGGAGGGGTGGGATGCTGGCCCCACTGCTATACTGCCACTGCCTGGGTGAGTACAGGTGGTGCCGGTGCAGTTGGGAAAGCAGATAGAAAGGGGCCGACATCAGCTAAGGACCAGAGTGGAGGCATGTCTCTGCATGCCTCAATCTCATTGGTTCTCCTCCAGTGCTGATGTTAGCAGGGGGTGAACCAGAATAAGGAAAAACACCCCACAGCCAATCTAGGCAAAAAGTTCCTGCACCGCTGCGACTACGGAGGAACCATGAAGGAGCTTCTGTTGCACATTCCACTGAGGATCGAAGGAGGTAGGATGGACTCTTCCACCGCACCTGGGGGGGGGTCAAACCAGGTCTCTAGAGTTGTATAGGAGCAGGGCACCTATGGGAGTATCCTCCCAGTCCTCATAGAGCAGACTGGGTGCATTGGAATGTCTGGAGAGAGGGACCAGTCACGGTACAAGGGGGAGTGTAAAGAGAGTTAAAAAAATAAAATAATGAAACTAATACTATCAGTATGGAAAAATAACAATAGACTGAGTTTTTATAATTTATAAAAAATAATTAATAATAGCCCTGGTAAAAACAATTTTTTGTATGTGAAATGTAATGATTTGCATTTCTCCAAAGCCCCCCAACCCCAAACACAAATGTGTGGACTCACAGACTGGGTGTTATCATACTGTCCTGTCAGGTAGTATAAATCAGGATGTGGGATTTCTGTTGGGTTGGGAAGTGACCGATTGCTAAAAGAGGCTAGGCCCTGAGTGGTGTAGGAGTTAAGTTTGTGGTTTACTAGGAGGGATTATGAACTTTAGAGATTATACTGCAAAGCGAGTGAATATTGAAAGAATTTGAAATCATTCCCAGGATCAAACATTTCTGTTATTGATAAGTAAGCCAGCCAGCCAGGATCCATAAATGGCAACATTTACTGATGGGAATCTTGAAATACATTAATTTGTTCACCCTGAAAACAGGGCTGTATCAAGGTCAGAACTTCAGTATGAGCGAGATGAGAGAATTAAACAAAATGATTTTTAATTGTACCCTGAAACTTATTGTAGATGTCTTAATTTTAGGAGTGAGATTAAATCTTTATTTTTTTATTTATTGAGATATCAGAATTACAAACCTTTGAGTCAGAGACTCCTTTGCAAAGGCTCCACGTCATGAAGTACAAAACAAGAGAAATGGACAATACAATGAAAGGTATTACAAATGAATGCGGAGGGTAAAACAACCCAGAGTCAAACATGGTACAAAGGTTTCAAGAAAATTAAGCAATTGCTTACTTTCAAATTTCAAGGATGATGCAAGGTTTCCTAAGCCTATGAAACAGATACTTAAGATAAAATATAAACCATACACACTGAATTGCACTGTTAATTTTGTATAGTTAAGAGTAAAATTATAAAGTGAATGGAACACATTCCGAAGAAAGGGGGATTACTAGTGGAGTACCTCAGGGCTCAGTACTGGGTCTAGTCCTCTTTAACATCACAAGGAAGCAGTATAGCGCAGTGGTCTAAGGCTCTAAGTTGCAAATCTGGTGACATCTATCAGACCAGACCTGGGTTTGAGTCCCACAGCTTCCACTTGCATACTGTGTGACCCTAAGCAAGTCACTTAACCTCCTTTTGCTCCCAGGTCACTCCTGCAAAAAAGTTTTCAGCTTAGTGTGCTATACCTGCTAAACAACTAAAAAAAAATAATAATCTTTATAGGTGACATTGCAGAGGGTCTGGAGGGAAAGGTATGCCTCTTTGCAGATGACACAAAGATCTTTAACAGAGTTGATACACAAGGTGGGGTAGGAAGGATGAGAAGGGACTTCACAAGGTTGGAAGAATGGTCAGACATATGGCAACTTAGATTCAATGCAAAGAAGCACAAAGTAATGCACCTGGGAAACAAAAACCCAGGAGAAGAGTACACAATAGCAGGGGAGGTACTAACAACAGCAAAAATAGAAAGAGACTTGGGGGTAGTCATATCAAATGACCTAAAGGTGGGTAAGCAATGTGAGAAGTCAGTAAGGAGAGGCAGGGGGATACTGAGATACATAGGAATGGGCATCACAAGTAGAAAAAGGGAAGTGGTTATCCCTCTATACAGACAGTTGGCGAGACCCCATCTAGAATACTGTGTGCAGTTTTGGAGACCCCATCTATGCAAGGACATAGACAGGATGGAAGCAGTCCAGAGGAGGGCAACTAAAATGGTGCAGGGTCTGCATCAGAAATCATATGAAGAGAGACTGAGAGAGCTTAATATATATACCCTTGATGAAAGGAGGGACAGGGGGGACATGATAGAAAGTTCAGGAGGGTATCATCTTTCAGAAAAAGAGATATGTAAGAAGAAGGGGGCACAATTTAAAGATAGAGGGGGGACAGCTCCGGGGTAATGTGAGGACATTTTTTTCATGGAGAGAGTGGTGGATGCATGGAACCACCTTCCTGGGGAGGTTGTTGGGTCTAAAACAGGAGGGAATTCACACATGCATGGGACAGACATAAGGCAGCTGTAGTTGGGGGGGTGCAGGAAGTAGGCTTTTGGTTAACTAGACTCTGCAATGTATCCAATAGGAAGGGAAATGGGCAGACTGGGTGGGCCAAGTGGTCCTTATCTGCCTATCAAAGTCTTTGTTAAACTGGGATTTTAAATGAGTGTTGGAGACAAAGCAAAGGAAATGGGCTTGTTCACACCTTAAAGGTCATCCTGGCTGGGGCCCCTGAAGCTGTCAGCTGCACTTAACACCTAACCACGAGGTGAGAATCATGTCACAGTTCAGCCCCTTACTTACTAACTCAGTGGCTGAGTCCTTTACAAAAAACATGCAGCTCAGGCAAAAAGAAAAGGATATATAGCAAATATATGTTGGGGATTGCTGGGGGACCCTAGGCCTGTGCCCATGTTGCCTATGCCTTAATCCGGCCCTGATTTTGTTTTATCTCAAGTTCCTAGTATCTTAGTAACTGTATCTCTGATTCTACACATCTCTAGTGTAGTTGGTAGTCTCCTGTATTTGAATATTTAGTAATTGTAAAATTGTATCACTGATGTTCCTTCATATGTAACTTCATGATTTTGTTCTGTGACCACTGTTACTGTAACTTATTGTTGTATTGTCATGTATGTTATTTGACTTGGAACCTTTGAACAAGAGCATTTGCTTAAAGTTATTTTCTGAATAATGAAATAAATAAGTGTGTTGGCCACTTTACAGAAGCTCAGTTTACATTTTCACATACTCTTTTAGATATTATTGATTTTAATCCATCAGTGTTGCTGAAACCAGATGAATGACTCACCATATTTTTTTTCATTTAAATAGGAAAAAACAAAATGCCAGAGTAATGTATATTACAACTGTCATACCTGAATTGCTGCTGTACGCTAACAGTGTGTCTGTAAAAGTGCTTGAAAGAGACAGGTATTTATTTTACTGTTACTGGCAATGTAGCCTCCACTCAACTGGTATACACCCTCTAGCTGTTCCCAGGGTGTCTACCAACATGGGCAGCAGGACTTTGTCTGTAGTTGCCCCCTCACAGTGGAACAGCCTGCCAGAAGAACTTCCTGCCCTCAACACTCACTCCAGCTTCAAGTCCCACCTCAAAACATGGCTCCTGGCAAACTATTCCTGCTGCTGCTCCCAGGGGTTACCCACCCAGCCACACTGGTCAACTAGGTCAAAGGGGTTAGGGAGGCATACCAAACTGCCCTAAGGGAAGCAGGTAAGGCAGTAAGGCAGGCAAAGTCCCAAACTGAGGAAACACTAGCACGAACAGTAAAAGAAGACTTGGTTTGCTGGCCAAGGCACCTAGCTTCACCTGAGCTCTTTCCTTCTAAGACTGCTTGAAAGGCAGAGTAGAGAAACTTACCAGAGCAAGGGAGAAGGATTAAGACTTAGTTTGGCTAAGCAGATTTACTGTGTGGTGGTGTTTTGATTTTTTACTCACAGGGATTGCTACTGTTTGTGGCTAACATTTCATTGCTTTATTTTTTCTCTGATTCAAATTGTTGTTGCTGGTATACCTTCTTCTGCATTATTACAAGGTGTGCCTACAGGTGTGTGCTAACAGATTACTGCTGTAATCTTCTGATTCAAATTGTCTTTTGCAAGGTATATCTTCTGTTACTGCTTTATTTTCTCTGGAGCAAAGTGTTTCTTACAGGTATATCTTCTCTGAAATATTACAGGTGGTGCTTACAGGTTTTACAGTTTTATCTAACATTAGGATAAGCTTTCAGGGTTACTGCATTTGTTGTTGACTGATTGTTTCTGCTTTTACCTCCTTGTTCTTTCGTCCGTGGTTCTTCTTTTAGGCAGGGAAAGGGCCCAGCCACCCACCCCATCCCCAACCACCCCTCTCACTCCTTTATAAGGTACCACAGTTGTGACATTTCCTGTGGCAGAGCAGGAAGGGGCGGATCAGTGGGGCCTCCACAAAGGTGATCTCATTTACAGGGGCACTAGTAATTTAACTTGTTATAACAAGTTAAACAAAGCACAATTAAACCATTACTTGCATTTTTTTCCTTTTTTTTTCCTTCTAATTACTCTGACTAGGGTACAAACCCAGCAACTTATTTGGAATGGATTTCATTAACTGCAGGTACTGTGGAACAATTTTCAGAAGGACAGTCTTACAGGATTTAGACACTGTCCTACATGCTGGGCCTTTGGAGATCTTGGTCTCAGCTCCGGGCAGCATGGGCAGAGATTGCACGCCTCAAATTTCATATTGAAGAGGAAATACATTATAAGAACCACCGCCATTTCCCCAGCATCCAACAGAAAAACCTCGATCAAGAGAGGGTAGTTGGTCCTGGAGGTTGGAAGGTGGTTAGGAGGAGCAAATCAGGTGCCCCATCACTCTCTGCTCTCCAACACATTACCTCCAAAACCACATAAACGCTAAGAAACAGGTATCTGCCTCTATCTCTGAAATCAAATAAAGAGGCAGAAGACACTGCAGAGCAGGACACCGCGCACAGGAGCTAGCACAACAATACTCACCCAAATCAGGAACCAAAACTAAACAAGCACAAAGGAAATCCAAAAACTTCTGATCATAGGAGACTCCATGATTCGGGAGTTGATACCCATCTCCAGCCAGGGTGATGGTCAGATGTCTCCCAGGTACATCAGCATGGAGAGACACTGATCGCATTGCTAAAATTGTTCACAAAGCAGGAGAAAACATTGATGTCCTAGTACATAAAGGACAATCGATCTCGCCAGCGGGTCAGTTGTGGAGACCAAGGAACACCTGACTAAGCTGGGTGACAAACTATCATCTATTTCGTCGGCATCTCCTTCTCTGAGATCCTGCCAGTCTGGGGAGAAGGGAGCAGATGGACGGAAGGTCAGAAAGAAGGAGATAGGGGAGCTAAACACGTGGCTCAAGGACTGGTGCCAGGAAAAAGGACACAGATTTGTAGGAACTGGCAACAGTTCTGGGAGCCAAAGTTCTTTAAATTTGATGGACTGCATCTGACTAAAGAGGAGTCAGTGCATTGGGGCAGAAGTTTGACGTCTTTGCAGAATATTTAAACTAGCAAATGGGGAGAGGGTGCAGCACCCCACGTCGATGGGAAGAACACCTCCCTCAGCTAGTGGTCAAACAGGAATTCAGCGTGGTTTGCCATTCAATTGCATCACCAGGTAAGAAAAAGGTTTGTCTCCCATACGATGCACAGGGTAATGCCAAACTTCACCCAACAACTAACACACCAAAATCTGGCCAATGGAAAATCATGTACACAAATGCTCACAGCCTGGGAAATAAGATCCCAGACCTGCAGGCAATAATGTCAGAGGCTAAACTGGACATAGTAGCAATTAGTGAGACGTGGTTTACCAGTAACCACACTTGGGAGACTTCAGTACCTGGCTATGTATTGTTCAGAAGAGACCGAGGTGCAAAAAGGGGAGGAGTGGCCCTGTATGTCAATGAAAATATCAAAGCTACAGAAATTCAGAATACACATAAGGAGCCAGAAGAACTGTGGGTCACCCTGGAAACAGGAAATGGGACAGCCATAAGAACTGGGGTTGTCTACAGGCCCCCAGACCAGAGGGAGGACATAGACACATTACTGTTAGAAGATATACAAAACATGACAGCTAAAGGGGAGGTTCTGATAATGGGAGACTTCAACATGCCAGATATAGATTGGTCAATACCAGCAGGAACATCTGCCAGAACTAGACTCATAGTGGATTCCTGCAGGGGAGGGCCTCAAACAACTGGTACAGCAACCCACAAGAGACAGGGCTATCCCTAGATCTAGTACTGACTAACAAAGAAGGGATCACAGATCTCCAGGTAGAAGGTCACCTGGGCCAGTGACCATCCATGGTATGGTTCAATTTGGCTACTACATCTAAATCATCCCATTCCAAGGCAAAAATATGGGACTTCAGAGGAGCTGACTTTGATAAGATGGCCAACAGAGTTAGCTAGCCCTGGCAAAAAGAAACACAGGTGGGGAGGTACAGGCAAAGTGGGCAAGCATTAAGGATACAATACTTGAAGCAACATCCCATTGTGTTAGACAGAAAAGAAGTGCAAAGAAGAAGAAACCACTTTGGTTCTCAAATACAGTAGCAGAAAAGGTCAGAGCCAAAAGGCTGGCCTTCAGGAAATATAAGGGAACACAGCGGATGAAGATAGGGAGGCATACCAAACTGCCCTAAGGGAAGCAGGTAAGGCAGTAAGGCAGGCAAAAGTCCCAAACTGAGGAAACACTAGCACTAACAGTAAAGAAGGTGACAAGACTTTCTATAGATACATTGGTGAAAGGAGAAAGTCCAGAGGGGTATTGCTAAGCTTAATGGAGAAAAGGGAGCATGTGAGGAGGAGGACCCTGTAAAGGCATCTATCCTAAATAGATACTTTTGCTCAGTATTTACTGAAGAGAAGGTAGGGCAGGGCCCACAGCTCAGCATCATGGACACAGGGGAGGGAGGTGAGCTACTCCCTTCACAAAAGAAAGGGTCCTACAAGAGCTTGCTAAGCTCAGGGTGGATAAGGCAATGGGACCTGATGGCATACATCCCAGGGTACTTAAGGAGCTAAAGGAGGAACTAGCAGAGCCATTAGCAGAATTGTTTAGTGAGTCTCTGAGCACAGGAGAGGTCCCAGAAGACTGGAGAAGGGCTCATGTGATCCCGCTCCACAAGAGTGGTAGCAGGAGGAGGCGGGAACTACAGACCAGTCAGTCTTACCTCAGTAGTGGGCAAGATTATGGAGGCACTCCTTAAGGAAAGGATAGTGCAACACCTGGAATCCATAGGGGCACAGGATACAAGACAGCATGGGTTTACAAAAGGAAGGTCCTGTCAAACTAATCTCATAGATTTCTTTGACTGGGTAACCAGAGTGGTGGACCAAGGGGGAGCAGTTGATGTCACCTACCTTGACTTCAGCAAAGCTTTCGACACTGTTCCACATAGAAGATTGATAAATAAGCTAGGTAGGCTCGGGTGGGTCAGAAGTTGGTCAACTGGGTGGCAAACTGGTTGACTGGCAGAAAACAGAGAGTGGTGGTAAATGGTATACAGTCAGAAGAGATGCAAGTCACAAGTGGGTACCTCAGGGATCAGTCCTGGGGCCAGTCCTATTCAACATCTTCATTAGTGACCTCAGAGATGGACTAGAGGGTAAGGCTTGTCTGTTTGCAGATGACACCAAGATCTGCAACAGAGTAGATGATCCAGATGGGTGGGCAGAATGAGAAGAGATCTGAATAAACTAGCAAAATGGTCAGAAGAGTGGCAACTGGGATTTAATGCAAAGAAGTGCAAAATCATGCACATAGGGAAGAGAAACCCTGAAGCCACTTATAGGCTGGGAGGGAGTTGCTAGCAGTCACAAAGGAAGAAAGAGACTTGGGCATCATCATCACTGATGACCTAAAATCATCCAAGCAGACCTCTAAAGCAGTAGGTAAGGCTAGGGGTGTTAGGGTGTATTAGTAGGGTATCACAAGTCATAAGAGGGAGGTAATAATCCCTCTGTACAAGACATTGGTTAGGCCCCATCTGGAGTACTGCATGCAGTATTGAGGCCACACCTTCACAAGGACATTAACCAAATTGAGGCAGTCCAGAGAGGGCAACCAAAATGGTGCAGGGACTGCATCAGAAGACATATGAGGACAGATTAACGGAGCTCAATATGTATACCCTTGAGCAAAGGAGGGAGAGAGGTGATATGATCGAGACATTTAAACACCTTAGGGGCATAAACAAGGTGAAAGTGTCTAACATGTTTAAATATAAGAAAATAGCAGGACAAGAGGACACAGCATGAGATTAGAGGAGGCCGATTAAGGGGAATATGAGGAATTCTTTTTCACAGAAAGGATGGTAGATGCATGGAATAGCTTACCACAAGAAGTGGTGGCTATGAATACAGTGCAGGGCTTCAAACAGGCATGGGATAGGCATAAGGGAGCAATACAAATGACTATGAATAGATAGGTCACTGACAGAGCAAAGGCCGATGGCACATTTATAAGGTAGAAAAAGAAATGGGCAGACTGGATGGGCCTTGCGGTCCTTATCTGCCGTCAACTTCTATGTTTCTATGTTTCTATGTTTCACCTAGCCACACTAGTCCCCAGACTACAACTGTGCCCTCCTGCTTGTTTGTATTCTACATGTTACTGATGTGTGACCTCACAGCCTTGTACATACTGCATATTTATTTTCTATATATAACACACTGTATATATATATATATATATATTACCCACAATATATGCTATATACAACATGCCCACTTGACTTATGTAGCTACCTTTGTTTGGACTACAACTGCTGTTTGTGTACCATGCGTCATAATGTAAATACTATTCACTGTCACTCACTGAATTTGTACCATACCAATGTATTGTGCTTCAATTGCTGTATCTGAATCTAATCTCTTACATGTGTATAGTTGTTCACCTTGTATTCACTGCCATCCTGTGCCATGTGACATGGTCTGGGTTGTGCCTGAAAATGGTCCCTGGGATCAGTGCACTTACTCGGTTATCAAAATCATAAATAAAATTAAATAAATGTAGTGCCTGTGTTTTGGGGTTCATGATTGTGTCACAAATGTATGTACTGTTGTCTGCTTTTGTTGGTTAATATTATGTAGGTGTGTATGTCTGCAGTAAATTATTATGTGCATGGGTTTCTGTGACTGGTGCTCTTACATGTCTCTTTGTTGTTGCGGGGTACTTTTAGATCACTTTTCAAAGTTAGTAGCTTACTACTCTTATGTCGGTGTGTAAGGGTGAATGATATGGTGATATGGGTGCATGACAGTTATGCCTGGTTTACAGTGCAGTGCTCAGTAATACAGTGGAGCCCACTTATAAGAATATCGCTTAAAGGAACATCCTGGTTATAAGAACATGAGTCCCATGTCCCGATTTTTAGTAATGCATTTCTATGTGAGTGAAGCCCATTTATAATCACTATCAGCCTGGTTAAAGGAACATTTTCTGTGCTAGTTAGCTGACAGCTGTCAGTGAAACTCATTAAACTTTACTGTCACATCTTGTCTCAGGCTATTAACGCCTTCTCCGGAATGCGGCTAGGTGCGAATGGCTGCTAATTAACTTTGCATTCAGTGCATTCCAACATGAACTGATTGCTGAAAAGGTGCTGTCTGGCTATTTTTTATTCAAATGGCTCAGCAATCAGTCAGCACAATGCAGCCCCAATCATACACATTTCCTTCCCACCCACTCCCATCTGTATGCTGGCATGTCGTCCATTCCATGGTCTGATGTAGCACCGTGCAGCCCGACACCCCCTCACAGCATGAAACAGCTACTGCTGTATAGGATTACCTCCACACCGCTTGCTTGCTCTTCTCTGTCCCACACTATGTTCACCAGTCACGGCAGCCCTAGACAGACCGTCACCCCCCTTCCAGCAGAAGACAGCCCTCCCGCCATACAGATAAACCTCGGAACAATGTTTTACAAGTTTTTAATGTTTCTGGAAGCTTTTGCTGCTACTCAGAGTAGCTTATTGTGCATTCTTTGACCCCCACCTTGTGGCCAGAATCGTGAATTGCAGGTGCCTTATTATTTAAACAGGCAGCCCGTCTATAAGAACAGCCCGTATATAAGAACATTTTTTTGTGGCAAATGGGGTGTTCTTATAAGCGGGCTCCACTGTATATCTTTATGGATGAACTATTCTATTATGGAGGAGTGTATGGGTGAAGGGCAATAGTACAACGTGTGCAAGGTTGCAGGACATCGCTATCTGCACTTATTTCTGTGCCCAGCATTCTTGTGAATGTCTGCATGGGTGCATAATACTATTAAAGAGGTGTGCATAGGTGCAGGGCAATGGCACAAATGTGCATATGTGTGCAGAGCACTTATGTACTGTTATTTTATTTCAGGTCATGGTTTCATATCGTTGTATTGATGCAGGGTACTGTTATGTGTGTCTATGGGTGGAAGACAATGGTACTAATGTGTGTATGGGCACAGCACACTTACGCCTAGTTATTGTAGTACAGAACACAGTTACATATCTTTGTATGAATGTGGGTTACTGCCTCATGACTGTGCATGGCTGAAAGGCCATGGTATAACTCTGTTTATGTGTGCAGGACACTGCGATGTCTAGGGATTTGTTGAAGCACATTGACATGTATCTCTATAACAATTTTTGGTAATGGTATGTTATTGTGCACAGCTGAGATTAAATATAGAAACACAGAACTTGACTAAAGGAATACTGAATATCTATCTACTCTGCCCTTGCTATATTAACTCACTCCACTTGCCTACTGCACTGTAGTACTGTACCCCTCCCCCCAACTACCACACCTCAAACCATTACTGCCCCTCTTGGAGACTATGATTCCTCTTGCTCTGTCCTAGTCCCATTTAAACACTTGAAGGGAATTTGCATCCTACCAACCTCCACTCATGCTACTAGCGACTGCATCTCTATTTTGTGCAAATAGGACATCACAGTTTACCTTCTTTATATCACAGAGAAACTTGTATGTTTCAATCATGCACCCACACTCCCTTCTGGATTTCAGTGAATAGATGTTTAGAGTCATACTTTGTCTAGGTCTTTCCTCAGGTGAGGTCTCTAGAACTGGTCATAGCACTCCATTTGATGCCTCGCTAGGGATCTGTGCAGTGACAGAATCACCTTGCTTTGCCTGCTGTGAAAACCATTCCCTATGAAACCCATCATCTCCAATGCCTTTTTGTATGCTGTATTGCATTGACTTGTTTGCTGCAGGGAGTCACTGACTTCTATGACCCACATATCTCAATCCTCTGTGGAAGTGGGTACTGTAATTCCTGCCATCAAGTATTCTCCGCAAGGATTATGCCTACCAAAGTGCACTTGTGCTCACAAATGGGGACCATGTACAGGAAACAACAGTCAAGGATCCATTCGGTGGGAATGACCACTGCACAGTGTGGTTCCAATTAGATATGGGCAGGGAAAGCATCCTGACTAAGACCAAAATTTTGGATTTTAGAAGGGTGGACTTCAGGAAAATGGGTGAAGTACTAAACAGGCACCTGTCATGCATCAAACCAGATATGGGGGTGGACTAAAGGTGGTTCATCATTAAGGAAGGAATACTAGTTGCCACAGAGCAGTGTGTTAGGCTCATGCATAAGAACACAAGGGCCAAAGCACCCCACTGATTCAGTTCTGGGATTACCCTGGTAGTAAGGGAAAAGAGGCTGGCCTATAGAAAATTCAGGAAGACCAAGAGAGAAGTGGATAGGGAAAACTACCTAAGGTTGGCTAGTGAGGCAAGTAAGGAAGTCCGGTGAGCTAAAGCACAGAAGAAGCTGCAGATAACTGAAATAATTAAGAAGGGGAGAAGTCTTTCTTTCACTAAGTAAGTGAAAAAAGAGACAAGAAGGAAGGGATTGTTAGGCTTAAGAAAGGGGAGGAGTGGGTGGAGGATAATGGGTGGACATAGTGCCAGTAACCGAGTCATGGGCATCACTACATAGAAACATAGAAGTTGACAGCAGATAAGGACAGCAAGGCCCATCCAGTCTGCCCATTTTTGTTCTACCTTATGAATGAACTACGCCATGAATGGGACCTTGTGATCCCTGGATATAAACCATACAAAAGGGACAAGGTAGTCAGGAAGGGGAAGGAGTGGCTTTTTAAATCAGGGAGGGAATAATTTGCATGAGGAAAGAGTCAGAAGAAGGGGAGGTGGAGGCTTTATGGGGTCAATTATGGTCCAATAGAGGAAGAAAGGTGAAGCTGGTGGTGGTGTACAGACTACCCAACCAGGATGAGGAGAGGGACAGAGAACTGAATCCACAAATATTGGAAGCTGTGGGGAAAGAGAGGTGGTAATTGTAGATGGTTTTAACCTGCACAAGTTGGACTAGAGAATACCGTCAACAACATGTGCTAGGAGTCAAGTGATCCTGAAAGGACGGCAGAGTGGGTTCCTGACTCAGGGTATCACAGAACCAACAATAGCAGTGGCAATGCTTGATCTTCTGCTCACAGATAGGGAGCATTTACAGGAAATAACAGTCAGGGAGCCATTCGGTGGAGTGACCATTGCACAGTGTGGTTCTAGTTAGATATGGAAAAAGAAAGCATCCTGACTAAGATGAACATTTTGGATTTTAGAAGGTCAGACCTCAGGAATATGGGTAAAGTACTAAGGAGCCTCCTGGCAGGCATCAGAGCAGATATAGAGGTGGACCAAAGGTGGTTCATCATTAAGGAAGGAATACTGGTTGTCACAGAGGAGTGTGTTAGGCTCAGGGGTAAAAACACAATGGCCAAAGCATCCAGCTGGTTCATTTCGAGGGTTGCCCAGCCAGTAATGGAAAAGAGGCTGGCCTATAAAAAATTCAAGAAGACCAAGGCATAGGTGGATAGTGAAAATTACCTAAGATTGGCTAGTGAAGCAAGTAAGGAAGTCTTGCAAGTTAAATCACAGAAGGAGCTGCAGACAGCTGAAGGAATTTAGAAGGGGAGAAATGTTTCTTTCACTATATACTGTAAGTAAAAAAAAGGAACAAGAAGGAGGGGATTGTTAGACTTAAGAAAGAGGAGGAGTGGGAGGAGGATAATGGTGGAAAAGTAGAGATAGTAAATGAATACTTCTGTTACATCTTCACCAGGGAAAAGGATGGATCAGTGCCTTCAGGAGGGAGAAGAGGTGCAGGGGATGAAGGGAACATAGATATGGTGATAGAGGAGGATAGAGTGAGGGATGGGCTGCTAGCATTAAAGGTGGACAAATCACCAGGCCCAGACAAAGTACATCCATGGGTACTAAGGGAACTAGATAAAGAGCTGCCAGGGCCACTGACAGACTTATTTAGTAATTCACTAGAGTCAGGTGTGATACCACAGGATTGGAGAACAGAACATGTTATGAATATAAAGAAGATAAAGGTCCTTTATTGTGGTAATAGTAAAAAACCTAGGTTATATATATATCATGATTAAGTAATACTTTGATAGAACAGGTCATGGAATATTGATATTTGGGATTAATTTATTATGTGGAATTTAACTTTCAAGGACATGTTAGGGAGGTGCTAAATAAAGTTAACAAAAAATTTGGTACACTTAGACGTACATCCAGATGCTTAGATCAAAGAGCTAGGAAAACAATTGTAGAGCAGATGATATTGCCCTCTATTGATTATAGTAGTAATATTTAAAGGGTTGCATCTAAACAAACGTGGGACAAAGTGGACAAAATACAGTATAGACTAATAAGATTTTTACTGGGATTTTTTTAGGAGTCATCATTGTGTAATGTTAAACAAGTTAGGATGGTCAACCCCAGAATATAGAAATGGGGCAATGTGGTTAAAATTATTACACTGTTTTTTTACAAAACAGCCAGCTCACTATATCTCAGTTACTGCTCTGACAAAAAAGGTAGAACCAACTCAGATCTTAACTAGATTCGTATATGAAAACAAGATAATGATTAATCGTAGTAAAACAAGATCTGGTGGAAAAAACTTTAAAATATCAAGCAGCTAAATTTTGGAATGTGCTTCCACATCCTATGAGAGTAATGATATCCCAAAACAATTTGGTTTAGGTCTAAAGACTATGTTCCCATTGGTGTGCAACTGCTAAGTTAATAATTCAGATAATTGTACCTACCCACAAATAAAAGATTGAGGTATATATCTGTTTGTATATTCTGTGATATGTGTTGTTGTTTGCATAGTTGAGGTGATTTTAATCTACAAAAATTGTGTGTTTTCTTCTGTAAATGTATTTGATAGTGCAATATAATTCTTCATGTAATAATATCTAACAGGACTGTCTTGTGAACAGGGATTTTATCCCTAATGACAAGCATTTTATCCTGTATAAAAATGTATTTTATCTATCTTTTTATCAATGTGGTACCCCTTTACATAAGTGGTCCAAGAATGACCCAGGGAATTACAGACCAGTAAGTCTGACCTCAATAGTGGGTAAGGCAAGGCAAGGCAATTTATATTTAAAATAACATCCATCCCGGAAGCTCTAGGAGCCGAACATCTTAAAAATACATATAAAACACAATCAATAAATTATCTATACAACATAACAATACAATATATAAAATAAATAATTAGCCTTGTACCTCAGAATTATAAAATGAATAGATACTGAGATCAGCAATAACTGCTGGCTAAGTTTCAGCCAGGTTCCAGATTAGACAGAAAATTCAGGGAGCAGAAGGAACTATAATGCAAAGTCCAGGAAAGCCTGATTATACAAGAAGACTTTGAGTCGGGCTTTGAACACCTCAACAGAGGGTCCTCCCTTATAGCTGGAGATAACAGATTTCACAGGACGGGGCAGTGACACTAAATGCTCTGTTGCCTGCTGTTTTTAGCCTCATCCTGGGAATCACAAGGAGGCCCTCAAAGGAGTGAAAGGAGTGGACCAAGACAGCAGGTGTAAGAAGGTCCTTCAGGTAACCATGACCCAGCTATATAGGGCCTTAAAGGTGAGCAAGTCCACCTTGAAGAGGACCCTCCACCTGACCAGCTGCCAGTGTAGTTCATGCAGCACTGGGGTGATATGACAGTACCGAGACTGTCCCATTAACAACCTGGCCACTGCATTCTGTACTGGCTGCACCCAGTGCAGGGTACCTCCAGAGACCCTGAGATAGAGTGCATTACAGTAGTCAAGCCTGGACATCACGAAGGTGAGAACCAAGGTGAGGAGGTCCAGAGGAGGAACTAGGGGCTTTATCCTTGTGATATTCCTCAGATGACAGAAACTGGTACAGGCAATGGTTGACACCTGAAACTCAGGCGTCAGTCCGCTGTCAAGAATAATGGCCAGATCACGCACCCTAGAGGTGGTCTTCAATGGTACAGATCCAAGAAAGAGCCCTGTTTCTGTACTAGGGGCCAGCCTATCATGCCTTCTGTTTGATTCCACCACCAATACCTCTGTTTTGTTGGGGTTCAGTCGCAACCAGCTGGAGGCCATCCAGTCATTGATCTCAACAAGGTAGCTGTTAAGCACTTCCACCGTGTTGGATGTTCCAGGGGCAATGGAAAGATACAAGCAAACATTGAAATGAGCACTCAGTAGTGGGTATGATTCAAAAGCAAGGTATTTTAATTATGAGGAAAAATCCAAAACCCCTGCCTTTCAGCTTAATGCCTTCAATGTTTGCTGGTTGATAATTTGAGGTTAGCACCTCTCTTTTTGAGCACCCACTAGCTGTAGCTGCGTTATCTACTGTTTTTATTTTTTTTGCAAAGGAAAGATACAGCTGGGTAGCATCAACATAACAATGAAAACCCAAGCTGCTCTTCCTAATGAGCTGCCCCGGGGCAGCATGTACACAGCAAACAACATCAGTGACAAGACTAAACCCTGGGGCACCCCACATGAAAGGAGGCTAGGGGGGGAGGAGGAGAAGTTCCCCATCATTACTGTTTGCCTCCTGTTAGAAAGAAATGACTCAAACCAGCAGATGATGGTGCAGGCAAGTCATCAGAATTCCCTCAGGTGGTCAAGTGACACATGATGGTCCACCGTATCAAATGCTGAAGAGAGAGATCTAGGAGGGCAAGAATTGTCTACTCCCCTTGATCTCTTTCCCTAAGGAGGTTATTATGCACCCAGACTAATGCAGTTTCTATGCTATGCTTCGCATGAAACTCAGACTGGAGCAGCTCATCTAGATTATGTGCCATGAGGTACTCCTCATGCTGAAGCGCCACCACCTCTTAACAATCTTAACCAAGAATGGAAGGTTGGAGATGGGACAGTAATTTGCTTTGACATCAGGGTCCAAAGATAGCCTCTTCAGAATGGGTCTTACCAATGCCTCCTTTGAGTCATCAAGAAAAAAAACCTCTGACAAGGAACATCGGATAATCAAGGCAAAAACCGGGCCAACGGAGTCAACACATTCCATTAAGAAGTGAGTCTGCACTGGGTCCATTTCACAAGAAGTGTGCAGCAGCTTGGAAGGACCTCAATGACCTCAGCCACCTCCACTAGTCTAAACTCACCCCAACCAGGTGAAGTACACTTTGAACATCCATGGCAACTGCTGTCAGCCAAAGAATGGCTCACTTGCGGAATCCCCTGTCAGATGGCAGACACCCTGTCTGGGAAGAACCAAGCAAACTCTTTGCATAATGCAATTCAAAAAGCTCCCTTCAGCTGTAGACGGGAAGGATGAAGAAGCCTGTCTACAGTTTGTAAGAGCACAGCTGGTCAGTTTTTCCTGGCAGCAATATCCCTGGATAGGAATTCTCCCTTCTTACAGTTGATTGCTCCTTGGTACACATCATAGTGAGCATGCAGGGCCAGTTTGTCCACCTCCAGACCAGACCTCTGCCAGCAGCACTCTAATCTCTGACCCACAATATTCATTGCCTCGAGTTGCACATCATACCAAGGGGATCACAAGTGAGAGGATCTGTGTCATACACAGACTGGTGAGAGGGAGCTGAGTGCACCAGACATCGCCTTATTATAGGCAGTGACTGCCTCGCACACACTCCCAACAGATGCACTGTCCAAACTAGATAAATCAGCCAGATAAAAAAATCCTTGGGGGTCAAACCCCTCAAAGGGTGGGTATCTAACCATCTCAGCATGGGGAGGGCTCTTGGGGGGACACCATGAACCAGAACTCCACCATCCAATGACTGGACCAAATGACCCAATCAGTCCTGAGATTATTTATCTCAAGTCTCAGTGAGAACACCAGGTCCAACATATGGCCACCCTGATGGGTCAAAGAAGAAACTACTTGCATCATGCCCAGAGATGACATTATCTAGAGGAAGTTGCAACTGAGCCAATATGATCTGTCATCAGCCCAAAACCTGAAGTCAGCAAGTACTAAACATCTGGGGGCCTCCAATGTTTCACTGATGATGAAGTTGGCTACCTCCTGCAAAAATTCTCCTACAGCCCCGGGTAAATCAGGAGAATCTGGCTACCTGCACCCAGACCTCCATGGACAGCCACACAATCACATGTACCTGGTGCTTTTGCTGGGCAAGCTCATGGAGACCATACTAAAGGGAAGTTGGTGGAATATCTAGAGGAACATGGTCTCCAGGATTTGAGGCAGCTTGGGTTCATGGGGGGATTGTGTAAAACAAATCTGATTGACTTCTTTGAATGCGTCACTAAAACAGTAGACAGAGGCCAAGCGGTAGACATCCTCTATGTGGATTTCTGCAAGTCCTTTGACTCTATACCCCACAAAAGGTTGATCAGGAAGTTGGTGGATCTCAGAGTTGGGGATAAGATGGCCTGATGGGTGGAAAACTGGCTGAGGGACAGAACCCAGAGGGTGGTTTTGGGGGGAAGTTATCTGGCACCGGAAAGGTCACAAGTGGGGTACCACAGGGCTCAGTGCTAGGGCCAGTGTTGTTCAATATCTTCATCAATGACATTGGGAATGGTATAAAGGACAAAATGTGCCTTTTCACTGATGACACCAAACTCTGCGGGATACTGGACTCAGCTGAAGGGATACAGGACCTACATGATGACCTGGAAAGGCTGGGAGGTGGTTCAGGATCAAGCAGCTTGGCTTCAATGCCAAGAAATGCAAAGTTATGTATACTGGAACCAACAATCCCAAGACAGAATACTACATGGGTGGAGTCCTGGTATCTGCATCAGAGGAGGAAAGGGACCTGGAAGTGATGATCACTAGTGACCTAAAGTACTCAACACAGTGCAAGAAAGCAGCAGCAAGGGCAAACAAGATGCTGAGATGGATAGTGAGGGGGATCAGTAGTATGAGAGAGGAGGTTATGCTGCCCTTGTACAGGAAACTGATAAGGCCACATCTTGAGTATGGAGTACAGCACTGCTGCCCACACCTCAAAAAGGACATTACCCTGCTGGAGAAGGTGCAGAGGAGGGCTAAAAAGATGACAGCAAGTCAGCAGGGTAATGTATATGATGAAAGGTTGAGGGTACTGAACATGTAATCCAAGGAGGACAGAAGAAAAAGTGTACATGATTGAGACGTGAAGTACTTTAAAGGTATAAATAAGGTTCATAAGGAGGGCCTCTTTTAATTGAGTAGCAATTATAACACAAGAGGGCACAGTCTTAAGATGGAGGGTGGGAGGTTTAAGAGGGTGGCCAGGATGCACTTCTTCACAGTGATGGTGGTAGACACTTGGAATGCACTGCCAGAAGAGGTGATTTCATTGAACACAATGGGCAGCTTCAAGAAGGGCTGGGACAGGCGAAGGGGTAATGTGAGGATCATGGTTAGGGAGGATAGGAGGAGTGAGAAGGGAGGTTAGGGACAGTTGTTCAAGCTCTGGACCCTGCAATATGAGCAGACTAGACAGAACAAATTGCCTTTTTTTGCTGACTTCTTAGTATGTTAGTATGACTCCAACTGCACTTCCAACCAGCCTATTTTTTTTCTCTGCATGAACACATTAGGAGTAATGCCAAGCAAATGTAAATATCTCAGAAAGTATACAAGTTATACATACACCACTAGCATGTATGTTGTTCAGGACAAATGAGGGTTGTCACTAAACTGAATTCATTATATATTTTTTTGAATATAGCTATCCAAAAGATGAAAATAGTGAAGAAAAACAAAAATTCAGGTAATCAGATGGCCATATTTTATAAAATATAATAAGTGCAGCTTAGTGAATGGGCTCATTTGAAATGTCTTTTTGTCCTGAACAACATTCATGCTAGTTATGTATGTGTAAATTAAATGCTTTCTGAGAAAGTTACATTTGTTCTGCATGACTCCTACTGTGTTGGATCAGAGAGAAAACAAATGTGGCTATTTGGTAAGAAATTGGTTAGGGGAGAGCTGACAGAGGATGGTAGTAAATGGAGTTCATGCCAAGGAAGGGAGGATGATGGGTGGTTACCTCAGGAATTGGTGCTGGACTCAATCCTCTTTAATGTCTTTATAAGTGAAATTGCAATGAAGAAGGAAGGAAATGTTTGACTCTGCATGATGATACCAAGATCTGCAGCAGGATGGAAAAGTAGGAGCAGAGACCATAGAAGACTTAAACAGTATTCAATGATATGGCAGATACAGTAGGTTTCAACATAAAAATGTAAAATAATGCAATTGGGGTGCAGAAATCCAGGGGCAGAGTACAAAATTGGTGGAGTGGTATGACAACATTAAGAAAGCACACATTCAAAACAAAACAAGCTTTTAAACACATTTGATTACTGTTTAACAATATTTATGCATCTATGGCTGCCACTGTGCAACTGATGCAAACCCATAATCATCTTCCTCACTTAAATCAAAAGGGGTGGGGTGGAGGCCACAACTCACTCCTTTTTTGTATTAAACGGGTCAGATATTTAACAGCAAAAACAAGGAAAGGGGTAATTTCTAAAATGTGTATATGAGCATGGGTACCACTTTTATTCAGACAATGCCACCACTGGCAGCTACCACGTCAAGACTGCTATTACACCCACCTACTACAATCGGGAAAACCAGAAGTTGTATAGCAGTAGTATAGCAGCACTGAGATCAATATGGTTAAGGCACATTTACCAGAAATTACTGCTTAGAAAAGAATGAGCAAGTGACTGTGATGACCAGCAAGCCCCAGGCCAGATCTCTAGTTTGTTAATAACCTCTTTCTGAGTCTGATTTTTATGGCTGCATGGGCCAAGCTCCACAGATATAATGGCATCATCAGATTTGTATTGGAACACTTTGGAATTACATGACCAGACTGCAGTCTGATGTGCTGCCACAGTGCGCAGACATAATTTCCAATGATTCTGTTTATACAGCCCTTCCCCTCCTCAGGATGCATAAACACATTCCTTCCCAGTGCACTACTTCTCTGTTCAGCAACTGTTGTAGTGACGAATGCTGTGGACAACATGGCGGTATAGTCTTAAACTGTGCATGCATGAGTATCATGCATATATAGTCATGTCACTGCCACCATGTTGCACATGGCTGACTCCTGGGCAAACTGTGCAAGCATGAGTATCATGCATGTGTAGTACTGTAATCGCTGCAGTAGTAGTTATGGCTGACTCCAGTGTGGCAAGAACACCGTATATTACTTTCAGTGCACTTGCCACTCCTTAAAGCTCTCCACATCCATATCGGCTCTGACCCGAGTTTGTTTTATTTGTGTGATAAATCATTACAAGTAAGAAAGGGACAACAAGATTGTGACAACAGTAAAAATATTCCCCTAAACAAGGCCTAACAGCAAAACCTTGGGGTTAATGAGGTGTGAATGAACTTAATACATCCAGCAGACCAGACCTGAGTTTGATTCTCACAACCTCCACTTGCATACTGTGTGACTCTGAGCAAGTGACTTAACCACCCAGTGCTCCCAGGTCGCCCCTTAAAACAGGTACTTGTGCCTAGTGGGACTTACCCAGTTACCAAAGACTAAAATAAATAAAAGTAAATAATACAGGTGCTTTAAATGCAACACATTTAACAGCTTGATACTGGAAATGTTTTTATAGGTATCAAAGGTCAGTACAAAGCTATTTTAGACTTTCTTTCTTAGTGCTCGCTGTGTTAACTAAAGGCTCCCTGATTGGTAGGTAGAACTTATCCAATTTTAGTTTAAAAATCTCCACTGATGGACTGCCACCCATATCTTTGGGTAGCATATCACATTTGGACACCACTCTTTGATTAAACCACATTTTGTGCTTCCATGTTCAACAATTTTCCCCCCTCAACTGTAATGTGTGAGCTCTTGTATTAAATGATTGATCTCTAAATTCCAGTCCAAACTTCTCCTACAGGTTATGATCAGTTAGTACTTTGAACAGCAAGCACATGTCACCTCTCCATCTGCTGTATTCTAGAGGAAACTAGTTTAGTTATCCCAACCTAATAACATAATTCTTGTCTGCCAATCCCCTTATAGAACATGTAGCTCTCCTATGTACTTTCTCAAGCATATAAATCTCATTTTGGTGGTATGGTGACCACAACAAGAACAGGCTTTACCAGGGAGCTGTTCAAGGGGACTACAACTTCTTTGTTTCTACTTGTTATATGTCTTAAAATACGATTCAATACTCCATTTGCTTTTTTACATATGTTATTGCAATCAGCCTTAAATTGTATGTCATGTGTAATAATTATGTCCAGGTCTTTCTCCTCTGTTACTGTTCTAAGGGTAGTATTTCCAATGCTGTATGCCTGATTGGTGTTTTTTTCCACCTAAATAAATTACTGTGTATTTGTCTGAGTTTAGGGGAAGTTTATAAATCCTGCACCACTCATGTATGTAATTTAGAGCCTCCTGCAATGCATCATGGTCCCCTTGCTGTTTAATTTCCACTCCCAGTCTGCAGTCGTCTTCAAAGCTTGATCATCCTTACATTATTTTGCTCGTATTTGAGTGATGCCACATAGTTGTTAAACAGGCATGGCCCCAATACTGAGCCATGTGGAACTCCACTTGTTTCCTTAGACCAATTAGATAGAGCCCCCTGATGCTAACTTGTTGTATCCTACCTTTGAGCCATGAATAAATCCAAGGGACTAAATTCTCATGTATACCTCTAGAACTTAATGTCTGAACTAGCTCAAAATGAGGTAGTTTGTCAAAAGCTTTTGTGAAGTTTAATAAGACTATATCCACTGCCATGCCTACATCTAGACTCTTGCTGACCCTATTGTAGAACTCCAGTAAATTTGTCTGCAAGGATCTTCCTTTCGTGAATCCATGCTGTGAGTCATCACTCAGCTGTTCTTTAGTTATGAAATCAGTTATATATTTCTTAATTATCCCTTCCAGTATTTTGCAGAGGGTACTTGTCAGGCTGCCTGGCCTGTAGTTAGATGAACTTTTTTTATCACCTTTTTTTATAGAATGGGATCACAACTGCCTCCTTCCAAGAGTTCACAACCTCCCCTTTGTTCAGTGAACATTGAAATAAGTGGCTTATTGGTGGTGCCAGTTCCACTGCTAGTTCTTTAAGCAGTCTTGGGTGAAAACCATCTGGTCCAGGAGACTTAAAAGGGTTTAAAGTGCTAAGTGTTCTGCTTACATTTGCTTCCTTAATTTGTATTGGGCACCGAGAAGTATTACATTTTATAAATCCCTTACCTTCCTGGTCTTTTGTTGTACTAAATACTGATGAAAAATATTCATTTTGAATTTCTTCCATTTCCATGTTGCTGTTTACTGCTGAGCCATCTGGGCTCAGTAGAGGACCCATGGTATTTCCTGATCTTTTGTTGTTGTTAATATATGCGTAGAAGGACTTATAGTTGTCTTTAGTTTTTACTGCCAGTTTAATCTCATGCTCTGCCTTAGCTCTCTTAATTTCTTTCTTCACTGTCTTTTGAAAGTTTCTAAATTTTATCCACCCTTCACCTTTTTTGTCACCTCTAAGTGATTTAAATAGTTTGTGTTTTTTTAATCATTTGTTTTTATTCCACTGTTTAACCAGATGGGTGATTGTTTCCCCTTTTCATATTTCTTTTTAGTTGGTATGAATTGTTTTATACAGTTTGTTAACTTTGCCTCCAGCATGTGCCACATTCCTTCAGTGCTTTTGTCTTGAAAATCTTCCTCCCAGTTCCATGATTTTAGGGTTTGTTTTATAGCAGTGAAATTGGCTTTCTGGAAGTTCAATATAGTGATATCCTCCAACTGGTAAGAGATTAGTTCCTTTATGGTAATGGAAACAGTTAAATGATCACTGTCACCTACCGGTGTTGTAACTTTTCAGTTTTGTATATCTGTCTTTGTGTTTGTAAGGATTAAATCCAATGTGTTTTCTCCCCTCATTTTCTGATTTACTATTTGTTCCAATCCCACCTGACTAAAGACATCCAAATACTCCCTCTTTATTTTGCATGAACTTTTTAGGGTATTCCAGCAAATACAAGGTAAATTGAGATCCCCAGCAATACGATTCTGTCACCTGGATTAGGTTTTAAATATATTTTAGTAAGGTGATGTCATTTTCTTTTGTGATTGATAGTGGCCTATACACTATCATTAATATGAGTTTAGGAGATTTTGGGGTGGTTATTTTTATCCAAAGCTGCTCTACCTTGTTTGGGACTATGGACACTTGTTCAGCCTGTATATCCTCTCCAATGTAAACTGTTATTCACCACCTTTCCTTCTTTCTCTTGATTTAGAGATGAGGTTAAATCCCTTTATTTCTTTTTCCCATGAATTGATGGCATCCCGCCATGTTTCTGTAATGGCACCGATTTTAATATGCTGCAATTCCAATATGGATTTCAGTTCATCAAATTTGTTTATCATGCTTCTTGCATTAATCAACAAGCCTCTCCATCATGTGTCAGTTTTTGTCTGATTTCTCTTTTACTTTATTTCTTCTAGGGGCACTGATGTTTCCTCCCTGACCCCCCAATTCACATTTAAACAGATGCTAATAGAATTGTTAACTGTTCTGGCCTGCCTTCTAGAACCCATTTTATTTAGGTGTAGCCCATTAGGGTTCATTAGCCTCTAGTCCCCAAACATGCTCCAGTTGTCAATGTAGCCATGTCCCCTTAACTAACACCATTCCTGTAGCCAACTATTAAGCATTCTAATAGCTCTGTTTTTTTATAGTGCCTTCCGCTGACTGGTAGCACCCCTGATATTATAATGTCTCCTCTCCTATTTCTGATTTCCAAGGCCACATTCTCATAGTCATTATGACTATGAATGGCACTTGGGTTAATGTCCCAGTACTGACACTGTAGTGCAGCATGAGAGGGGTGCTCCACTTCTGAGGTGCCATCTTTTAAATGAGATGTTATACCAAGGTCCCATCTGCCTGGATTGCTGGTAGTTCAGGTGGATGTTAAAGATCCCATGGCACTTCTCAAAAAGAGTAGGGGACATTTTTATTCAATATTCAAAAACATAACATAAGTGAAAACAGCAAATAATTACACAAAAAAGCATTCTACAATTCACACAGCCCACCACCAATCTCAAAACCATATAATATTTTAAACAGTGTGCAGAAAACAGACATCTCATACTACTGTATGTCCAATGAGTAACAATACAATACACTTATCCCCAAAATGTATGTCTTCATCTAAAATATAGATATCTTAACAGCCTCATTTCATTAAAAAAAAAGAAAACATAATCATGAAAACGTTTAACCTACCCACCCTATATTCTTCCATGACCTTGATCCCACAACCTGTCCTAGAGTTCAAAATTCATACTGATAAATTTTATCTAACTCTCCGTTGATGTGAAAAAAAACTTCTTGTTGGGAGACTTCTGTATTTTGATGAACTTTTTGACATCTTGCTTGGTAATAGACCATCTAAGGCCCGCTAAAATCACATATATTGTACTCTTCTTCCATGTTAACCATGATTCAGGAATTTGTACCAATACCAAGATCTCATAATTCATATTTTGAAGGAGTTTTTCTCCCCACCATCCAGCTAATTGTTTCCTAAAATCTTGTATCTTCACACAATCAAAGAATAAATGATGCATAGTATCTATTTGGTCAGAACAGAGAGTTTCCCCACAACCTCTTTCCTCAATTTGTTTATGCTTTTGATTTCCTTTCACATTCACTCTCTGATGACCACATAACCATATAAAATCACACTTTTTATGTGGAATTCTAGGTTCCACAATACTTTCCAATAACCAGTCTGTATTGATTCCCTCTGTTATCTGGAATAAAGGTTATTCTGTGTACCATTTATCTAGCACAGCTTTGTAAAAAAATGTTTTCTCATGCCCCAAAAAACAAGTAAGCTCAACTTTCCACATTCTGATATATTTCAAAGTAGTTTGTATATATCCTGGAACGGCCTTTTCAAATGGGTGCCATTTACCCCTCCCCCACACCATTAGAAAAGAGGGTACCCATAACTTCATACACAAAATCCCTGTACCCTTAGATTCCACAACATCAGGATGAATTGAACTAAAAAAGAAGTTTGCAAAAAAGAAATATAACTGGCTGAATCATATTTAACCCTCCTGCTTTACATGGCCTATACATATGAATCCTTTTAACAGGATTTAACCTGCTTCCCCATAAAAAACAGGAAAAAAAGGCCTATGATCTTGGTATGCATGCAAAAAGGAAGTGGAAAAATGTGAAAAACATATAAAAAAGTAGGAAGTATATATGCTCTTAACAAATAAACTCTCTTCATCCTAATCATTTTCCAGGAAAGCCCTGCTTTAACTTTCCTATCTGCTTGATCATAAACTATATTCCAATTTTTTTCCTCTGATTCCCTAGAACCAAAAAACAAACCCAGTATCTTAATCTCTTCTTTAGTCATAGAAATAGGAAACTCCTCAACAACTTGTGTTTTACCCAAAACTAAAATCTGACTTTTACCTACATTAATTTTGATACCTTAAGTGTCATAGAATTCCTCTATTATGTTTAAAATCTTCTCACCAGATTCCAGATCAGCTACAGTGAAAACACATTCATCAGCGTATGCAGTAACTTTATTAAAAAATTATCCCCTGCTTATTTTTAATGGCTTTAACGTCTGTAGCAGATTCAATCCTCCCTAATATAGGGTCCAGTCCAATTACTAGTCTTTGTGATGCATTTAAACCAGTATCAAATGGATTTACCTGCTCTTTTGTCCCCTTAGTCTGATATTTTTGTTGACTTGCAGCTCTATCCTCTGTATCCTTTCAGATATTTATACACTTTGTCTTTAATTACCTGTAGCTCTGTTTTTACATCATTTGTAAGATCCAATGCTTTGTTATTAATTTCATATACTTCGCTCTGAGTACCAAATGCTGACAATATTTATTTTTAGTTCTATCTTTTGTTATATTTATATTAAGTAATTTTAGATCTCTCTTTGTGTCTCCCCACCACCCTTTGGGGCTATCATATGAGAAGGCAATATCAGCCCTTAACATTAAATAGTCTGTCAAATAATTCTGCACTGAAGCTTCTTACAATATGGCAACATTCATCTTCCAACATCCTCTTCCTATAGAAATTTTCTGTAGTGACCCTAAATCTAATTTAATAGCAACATGATCTGAAGTTTCTAATGGAACAATTTCTACTCCCTGACAAGTAATGCATTGAGATACAAACCAAAAGTCAATCCTTGTGTTTAACTTTCCTTTGTAATAAGTATGCATTGGAGTAATCTTTAAGACATCATAAACATCACACAAATTATGCATTTCTATAATTTTAAGTAACGCATTCGTATCACTATATATCTTAGTTGTAACCCTCCCCCAATTTGCCTGTGAAAATCCGCAGTTAAAATCACCCCCATAACACTAATTTTGAGGTGTGTAAATAGGGCCGTACTCTTCTAAAGAGAGAAGATCTATTAGCTTTTGACGGAGGAGCATATATATTTATAATTCTGTATGCCACTTTGTCCAAAACCACATCCATTATCATAACCCCTCCAGGTTGAACTTCAAAAATCTGCAATACCTGTACAGTAATACCCAAAAATAAAAACCCCAACCCTGAACAAGTTTCCTCACCCAAAGACCAGTGCGAGACACCCCATCTCTAATCTCCATGAGCTTCTCTCATCTGTATCAATGAATGCAATCTAGTATCCTGTAAAAGAAGCACATTTCCTTTCCCTTCTTTAAGGCTTGCAAATGTGACCTGCCTTTTACCCAAAGATTTAATACTATTCACATTGATAGTGACAAAAGATAATGTAGCATTCATAAGAAAAAAAAGGAAAAAGAAAGAGCAAATTCCCAAAACAAAAGTAGTAGTATGTCATGTTCACTTCTTTTTTTTCCATTTCCTAGGTTTAGGCTTTACTACTGGCCCCCCCTTCTGCAATATTATCTGCCTGTAATGATGTAATAGAAGATAAGTCTGAATCATATAAACATAGAGGTTGATGGCAGACAAGGACTGCAAGGCCCATCCAGTCTGCCCATTTCTTTTTCTACCTTATAAATGTGCCATCGGCCTTTGCTCTGTCAGTGGCCTGTCAAGGCTTTCATCTTCTCCTCCTTGCTCAAACAACATAGCATAGGAATTGTATACTGGGATACTATCCACATCCTTAGACCCAGCTGGGGAGTCTTTAGGGGGCTTTCCTGTCTTTTATCTAGTAACTCTTTGAAAAATATCCTCTTGGTGAGCATCAGGAGGGGGCATTGAGATTTCTTCTTCTGCCATCTTCATATCTTGGCCCACTTCTGCAGAAGGATCATCTTGGTTATTAGGCATAGATTCACTGGATTCTAGGGGGTCACCATTATGAGTTACTGACTGTAAAGCTACTTCAGGTTCTACCATATTAGACACAGTAACCAAATCAGCAGATGAAACATTTTGGACCTCTTTCTCCTTGACTACGACTTCAATGGGAGCCTCCTTTTGAGACCGAGGCCCTCTAGGGGGTGCTGAACCCCTATTTGAGGCTGACTTCAGTAACTCAAGCATCCATAGTTTTTCCTTTTGAGCTGTAGTCACATAAGCATCCTGGTCTGCTCTGATGGCCAAGTCTCGACTGTTATGCAAAGCCCATGAACAGTTACAAAAAGTGTGGCCCTGTTCTTTGTACAAATTACATCTAAGAGGCTGCTGACATTGTGCCCCAAAATGCCCCACTTCACCACATAGGCCACACTTTTGTTTGTCGAAAAAGTTGCTTAAATGTCACACATCCCCACATTTAAAGCAAGCCCTGGGTTGATCAGGATAAAATATTATCCCACAATCTCTTCCCAGAAAAAAACAATTAGACAGATGCTTTGTCATTCCTTGTTCCATGTTTAATACAACCTGATATTTCCATCCTCCCATCCAAAGTTGCTCATCATCCAGGATAGGCTCTGGATATCCTTTTATGGTGCAGAGCTGCTGTAACCAATAGGTAATGTCTGCAGTATTCACCACTTCATTTCTAAATAACACAGTTATCTTCTTAATTAATGGTTTAGTCAGCAAAGGAATTGCTAGAAAAGGCCTCCATAAAGGAGGGAGCTTCAATAGCTGATATTGTTTCCAAAATCTCTCCAAACCTGCTGGATGTTTAAAACTGACATCAAACACTGATTCTCCCAGCACATGTATCAGGGCATATATTTCATAGGCATAATATTTCATGCTATCTTTAAGTAAAGCTCTTCCCACAAAATGCCTATCAGGGACTCAGATATGTTGCCCTATATTTTAACTGTACTGCATTCCCTCTTGTAGCAGGTTCTGATAATATCTTTGTGTCACAAGGAAAAAGATGATCTTTAACTCTATCATGCCATATATTTCTAGGAGTTGATAAGGAAGGTGCAGGGTCTGCAGGCACCATGGGTGTGTTCTCCTGACTCAAGGGATTAGCCTCAGCCAAAATCTCCCCCTTGGTTTCCAGAAGAGAATCTAATACCTGGGGTGCAGAATCTTCACCATTTAAATTTCTAATTTGTTCTAATAATATGTTAGAGGGATCAGACTGCATGTGTACATCATGCTCTGAAGGAGTATTTTGCCCAAGAGCCAAATCAGAATAATTACTTGTCTCAGTAGTAGGAATGGGAGTGTTCAAGTGTATTTGAGAGGAAAAATCTAAATTTTCATTGATATTTGATTTCCATGCAACACCCGTATCAAGTTTAACCCACCCCACTGCTGTTAAAGCCAACGCTACTCAATCCTCAGAGCTGGGAGATGAATCTGTTAAAGTATTCAGTGAGGCCTTTGCTGTATTAATAGGGGTTTTCCACTTGAATCTAGGATTGAGATTTTAACCTACGGCTTTTCGTGATCCCGTCTTTACTCCCAGGTTTCTTCCTGCCTCCCAAGGAGATCCAGATAGAGAAAAAAATAGGGGCTAAAGGGCTAGATTCCCCACCACTTACAGATACCTGCCCTGAAGCATTATTTCGCTGCAACATTTGACCAATACTTGTAGAGGGAAAAGCAATCTCCATATCTTGCACATCTCTTCGTGCATTCTCCTTTGAGGCCGATGTCATACCATCCTCTGTGACCTGAATTTCCACATCACTCATAGGGACATCAGTTTTAGGAACTACAGACTGATCCTCTGCCACTTCCACACTCTCCACACTTACTTTGGTAAGAGTTGTACCCACTGGGTTCACCAATTCTGTGTTTTCAAATTCATTTTTTCCTTCTTGCAGTCACAACTCCTCCTGTAGCAACTTCTTCAAGTATTAAACATTTTTCTCTTCCACCTCCATCTGCTGATGAATATCAGCTGTTCTGTCCTCCAAGACAACTCTCTGTTCAGCAGGCATAGCTCCGGTTCTTGACTCAGACGCACTCCTACAGTCAGAATTCAAACCATCCATCCATTCAGCAGCTAAAACATAATCATCCTCCATAACAATTTCCATCTCCATGTTAGTCTCCAAAACCAGGGTAAGCTGAGGAGGAGACCAGATTCTCAGCCACCCTCACATCCTGCTTCTTTGAAATCTCACACACTCTGATCAATTTCTCGCAGCAACACAGCACCCTCTAGTGACAAGAGTTGGGGAATTTCCCCAGTGTCCTGGCCAAATTTCTCTCATTCACTAAAAATACCACCAACAGCTTAATCTGGTTCAAGGCCAGTTAGCATTCATCTGTATTCCTCTCCCTCAGGTTGTGCCTGAAAATAGGCAGGATTTGTCTAGTGCACTTACCTGGTCAACAAAAACTAAATAAAATAAAATAAAAAAATAAATATCTTTAAGGTTCCTTCTGCCTTCATCATTGACTCCCATGTGAATGATTACCAGTGGCTTGCTAAGATTTGCTATCAGGCCATTTAGCATTGTTTTCACTTCTGAGATCCTTACCCCTGATAATGCACGTACTGTTGTCGATTCATTTCTACCTTTGCACACAATGTAATCTATGCTCCTTGTTATCAAGTCCCCTATCACGAGAATATCTCTGTGATTATTTCCATGGTTTTTGTCCTCTGTTCCACTTTGTGTAGTGCCTGTCACTTTCTTTAGTCCCTTATTTGTACAGGCACTTGTTGTGTTAACAAGTTTCTGAGCCCATATCCTCTTAACTTGAACATCTCTTGTAATGTTTGTCAACTGAGCTTGCAGTGTAACTTTATTTTCCTCAGATTCCTTGGGCTGCAAGTGGTCCAAGAAGCCATATTTATTAAATAGTTCAACTGGGGCACTATTAAATATCAGGCCCCCCTCCACTTTGTTGGTCTGCTCTAAAAAGTGCATCAGTCCTCCATTTCTTGTTCAATATGACAATCTGAGGTCCCCATGGGTGTTAAGCTATCATGATTCTGTGTTATTGTTTGATCAGGATGTTCTAGGGATCCTGCTACTGATGGCTGACTTAAATTTGTTACAGTTTGATTAATGAAGTCCTTGAGTAGGCTAATCTTTCTCTGGGTGTTTGTTCTATTTTGAAGACTCCGTATTTCTTTATACAACATGACAATTACAGTAGAAGACATTTGTCACACTGAAAGTCTGATAATGGATTGTCCTTAGTATACATATGACACGTATTACATTGCCTCATTTTTGGTACTGGTTTGGCTACTACAGTACGCAAACACTTAAAATTGGCCTACCTTTCCCATTTACTTCTTGCCCTGTGCATGCGGAGCAGCAAGCTCGCCCCACTTGAGCTCACCCTGCTCGCCCAGTGGTGAGTTTTATATTCCTCATAACCAGGAAGTGAAATTGTCACATGACCCACATTCACTCGGTCCACAAACCAGGTGTTTTACATAGAAACATAAAATTTGATGGCAGATAAGGACCGCTTGGCCCACCCAGTCTGCCCATTTCCCTACCTAATGGATAAGCTGCAGATCCTAGTTAACCAGCAGCCTACTTCTTCCTACCCCCCCCCCAGAATTGCCTTTTGACTGTCCGATACATGCTTGAATTCCACCACTGTATTTGACTCCACAACCTCCTCCGGAAGGCCGTGCAATGCATCCACAACCTTCTCTGTGAAAAAATACTTCCTAAAATTACCTCTGAGCCGCCCCCCTCTATCTTCAAATTGTGCTCCCTTGTTCTTGCACACCTTTTTTTTTGAAAGATGCTACCCTCTTGGACTTTGTTGATTCCCTTGAGGTACTTGAAAGATTCTATCATGTCCCCCCTCTCCCTCCTTTCCTCGAGGCTATACCTATTAAGCTCCTTAAGTCTCTCTTCATATGTCTTCCGGTGCAGGCCCTGCACCAGTTTAGTTGCCCTCCTCTGGACAGCTTCCATCCTGTCTATGTCTTTGCGGAGATTGGGTCTCCAGAACTGCACGCAGTACTCCAGATGGGGTCTGACCACTGCCTGTACAGAGGGATAATAACTTCCTGTTTTCTACTGGTGATGCCTCTCCCTATGCATCCCAGTATCCCCCCAACCCTCCTTGTTGCCCTTTCACATTACTTGCCCACCTTTAGGTCATCTGATATGACTACCCCCAGGTCCCTTTCCATTTTGCTGTTGTTAGTATCTCACCCCCAATTGTGTACTCCTCCTCTGGGTTTTTGTTTCCCAGGTGCATTACCTTGCACTTCTTAGCATTGAATCTAAGCTGCCATACATTTGACCATTCCTTTAACCTTGCCAAGTCCCCTCTCATCCTTTCCACCCTACCTTGTGCAACAACTCTGTTGCAGATCTTTGTGACATCTGCAAAGAGACATACTTTTCCTTCCAGTCCCTCTGCAATGTTGCTTATAAAGACATTGAAGAGGACTGGTCCTAATACTGAACCCTGCTGTACCCCAATAGTAACCCTCCTTTCTTCAGAGTGGACTCCATTTACTATTACTCTCTGTGTATTATTCTCCAGCCAATTCTTTACCCAGGCTGTCATCTTGGGACCCACTCCCAGGCTGGCTAACTTGTATATTAATCTTTTGTGTGGGACTGTGTCCTTATTTTAATGTATAGCACAGTCAATGGTCCTAAAACTAAGACCACTAACATTTAGCAGCACACAGACTAAAAAATAATCAAAACAATGCCTCCTGCAGATACAGGAAAATTGGAAATGTAATCTGTCTACAGATGCATAAACTACATTCCCCCGTGTCCTCTGCAGCAAATCTAGCCAGTACAAAGTATATATAGAAGTGCAAAGTGCTGCTCCTGTCATGCAAGAGCAGTGTTTATAAGTACCCCTGCTCATTAGGGGGCGAGTTTTATATCCCTTAGGAACAGGAAGTGAACTGGTCATGTGACCTTTCTTCTCTTGGTCCACAAAACAGGTGTTTTACTCCTTATTTTAATGTGTAGCACAGTCAGTGATCCTGAAGCCAAGACCACTAATACAGTAGCAGCACACAGACTAAAAAATAAATCAAAACAAAGCCTCCTACAGGTACAGGACAATTTGGAATATAGCCCATCTTCAGAGGCATGAAGTACATTACCCAGTGTCCCCTGCAGCAAATCTAGCCAGTACAAAGTATATATAAAAGCAAAAAGTGCTATAAAAGTGCTCCTATCTGCCAATATACTGTATCACCTTAGCATCGCTAAACATGCACCTCTCATGCAGTAGCAATGTTTGTATTTTTTGACTGACTGAGTGAGTGGTCTTTCTCTACATTACTATACCTAATGAGATCTTCTTTATCATTGTGCCAGATAAGTAGGATTGGCACCAATATGTGGCAGATTCATGCCTGCAGAGTAGAAACAGACCTGGTCTAATACTGTGCAACTGTTTTGTTTTTTTTCCCATTAAAAAAAAAATAAAATTCTAGCTATTCTCCTAAAAAACATTGAAAAGGTTACCCTTTCTAGACTGGAATGTAGAAAAGGAACAAAAACCTGTCTAGATTTCTGCTTTTGATCTAATTTTAACAAGTGGATAGAAGTAGATTTTTTTAGTTATTTAACCAGGTGAGACACACTAAGTTTAAAGCTTTTTTACAGGCGCAACTTGGGATCACAGGGAAGTTAAGTGACTTGCTCAGCGTCACACAGTATACAAGTGAAAGCTGGGGGATTCAAACCCCGGTCTGGTCTGCTGGATATCACCAGATTTGCAGCTCAGAGCCTTAAACCACTGTGCTATTCATGAGTCATTGCAAGTAAGAAAGGGATAGCAAAATGAAAACAACAGTAACAACACTTCCCTAAGCAAGCCCTGCCAACAATGCTGTGACTTGTTGCTGGTTGAAATCCAAACATATGTCTGAATGAAGATTATTGGCTGGGCACCTATTTCGAAAACTCAGGAAGCTCTCTATGAAGGGATTGCATAATCCCCCCCCCCCCCAATATCTGGCATAGTTATATTCATAGTTTACTGTAAATAGTTGCACGATTACCCAGGTGAACATTTCAAGAATCAAAAATGTTAATTCCCCAATTTTTTCCTTATTCCATGTCTTTTGTTTTTAACCCTCATTGTATTTTTTACAGTTTGTTGTTTATTTTGCCTGAGTTTGATAATCATTATTTTGTCACAAATCTTTTGAGTGTTATTGAGCATACCGTAGTTCACCTGCTGGTAGCCCACTGTGCTTGTTAACTCTTTGTTATGAAGCCTACCCTCTTATAATTGGAACTAGGCTAGCAGAGAATGTATCCAAGATTTTACTTTTGAAGGTGATGATTTGGTTATGTGCTTATTAAGGAGATGACTGTGTTTACTTTGTAAAGCGTAAATAATTACTGTTGTGATAAATTCTTCATATCTGCATTACGTCAGGAAAACTAGCTTTATTTTCTGTGTATGTTGCTTACTTTGCATTTGTCTCCCCCTTCTGGTGGTTGCTTCATGCTGGTGTGAGGCACACCGAATGAACACAGTGGTGTTCAGCTTCATGTTTAATGAGACTCTAAAAAGGCAACATTGACATGCCAACCAGCATGTGCTGCTGGAATGATGTTTGGGGAGAATTTTCCTGTCTTTGAGGAACTCAGTCATAATAGAAAGAGACAGAGAGAGAGAGGGTGGATGACTCGTGCTTCGTGGATGTCACATAATTACAAAACAAACACAATGTTTCTGGTATCTTCAAATTAGATCTGTTCTGATAAAACTAATAGGTTTGTTGCTAGAACTACCACCACTACCCTCTGTACTCACTGATGTTTCACATAATTGAAACAACTAGAAGCAAATAAAAATCTAAAATCCAACAACTTACAGTAATTATAATAATTATATTTACATATCATCAGAACGGAGCATGAACTTTTAAGATGAAAAATGGGCAGAAATCTTTGTCTCCTTATGACTACCTTTAAACAATCATTTCTTATCAAATCACCAAATCTATTACAGTCCATGGCCAGGATTCAGCAAAAAATGCAAAGTGCCATGCAAAAGATTGTGTGGCACCCCATGGTTGTGCTGATGGACAATCAGGCAATTAACAGTGGGACACCATGGAGACCTACCTGATTATGAATAGGGGCAGGTGGGGGCACTGCTAACCCAGGCAAAGCACCAGGAACCCAAATAGTGTGGCCCCCACAGCCAGTCAGGAGAATGGGCTAGCAAAAATAGTGCACATGTGCTAAGCCTCTATTCACTAAGACAGCCATACAAATGAGTCCATAGGGCATGCAAAGCACTACTGGCTAATAGCATGCCAATTATGGGCTCATTTGCATTGCTCACAGGTGGCTTAGTGCGGCTTCCCCCTAGCAGCCCATGCTCTGGTAATTTTGAGGTGCCCTCCCCAATTGCCATAGGAAACTGAAGATTTCCATAGTGTTGTGTTCCCTCCTCAGTCACAGAGTGCCCACCCTATGTGTAAGACCAGTTTTCATAGTGAAGTGGTCTCCCTCCCCCTCCCCAGTCCCTGATTGTCAACCTTATAAGTAATAACACATTTCCATAGTGTAGTGGGCCCTTCCCCTGCCCCATCCAGTGTGATCCATCACCCCACTCCCCCCATCCCAACCCGTGATTAGCGACCAGCACAGCTCCCCTCACACCACCATGGCAAGCCATCAACAGAGTCCACAGGGAGCACATTCTGTATATAGTGCAGCTCATTGACTGTGATTGTCTGCAGCCAGCTGCAGTGGTGTGAGAAGGGTGGTGCAGGTTGCCTTTCATGAGTTGGGATGGGGGAGGGGTGTGGTGGGTCACACTTGATAGAGGTGGGGAGAAGGACCCTACAATACCAGGGACTGGTGTTTACAGCATTTGGGGATGGGAATTGGTGACTGGGAAGGGGAGAGGGACTACCACACTATGGAAATGTGTTATTACTAATAGGATCAGCGATCAGGGACCAGGGAGGGGGGAGGGATCGCTACACTATTGAAATTTGGTTTTACACATAGGGTGGGTGATTAGAGACCAGGGAGGGAACACTACACTATGGAAAATGATTTTACATAATCAGTGGATAATCAGTGACCAGGGAGGGCAAACTACACTATGGAAAATTATTTTACACAATCAGGTGGGTGATCGGGGGTGGGGAGGACCACTATTTTTATTTATTTGTATTAGTTTTTGGTAAACAGGTAAGGCCCACTAGACACAAGTGCCTATTTTTAGAGGCAACCAGGGAGCACTGAGCAGTTAAGTGACTTGCTCAGAGTCACAGAGTATTCAAGTGGAGGTTGCGCGAATCAAACCAAGGTCTGGTCTGCTGACTGTACCAAGCTCATTCACAGCTCATTACTCTAACCTCTAGGCTATACTGCTAGCTACACTACACTATAAAAACTATTTTTTCCACATCAGGTGGGCGATTGAGGACTGGGAACAGAACATATGGAATATTATTTTACACAATCAGGTGGGTGATTGGGGACAGGGAGAGCCACTACACTAAAGAAACTATTTTTATGTATCGGGTGGGTAACTGGGGACCAGGAGGAAGACTACACTATGGACAATTATTTTACCAAATTGGGTGGGCGTTCGGGGACAGGGAGGGCCACTACACTATGGAAGCTATTTTTTTACATACCATGTGGGAGATTGGGGACTGAAGAGGGAACACCACACTATGAAACAGTTTCACAGCATATGGGAATGGCGATCGAAGACTGGGCTCTGGGCGTACCATCTCTTCCAACCACTATGGTTCCGTGTATTACTGCCAGATTTTTGTCTGTAGTGATTTCTCCATGCAAGGGCCTTCACATACAGCTCTTATGCAGAGCAAAAACTTTGTGAATTGGACTGCGGGGATATGATGGTTTCCTCCCCTTCATTTGCATTGCAGCGCCCCCTCCAAATTTTGCTTGGGTATAAACCTAGTTTGCAGGGCCAAATTGAGCTTTGTGAGTACTAACTCTGGGCAAAACCAAGATTTCCCTAGGCAAACTGGGTCTGCGCCCCAAGCAACGTTTTGTGAATCTGGCCCCATATTTATTTAATAAATGTAACTCTATCATAGACTTTATATGCAATCACTGCTCTTTGGAAACAGGCACTCTAACACATGCAATTATCTCCTGAAGTAGAACTGTACAGTTTCTGGAATTCAGTTTTTTAAAATTATTAATATAATCTTAAAGACAAAACTACACCCAGAAAATGAATTATGTGCGTTGTGTACCTTTTCCATCCAATGTTACCTGAAAGCCAAAATAGGACACTGCACAGTATAGCTTTAATACCCATAAATGTAATGCAAATCTTTGCAACAATCCACTTCCTTGCAATTATGTTATATGGAAATGTTTATTTTTGAATTTTAGGTATCCAAAAAAAAGCTCATTACTATACCATAAAACATATAGAGAACATACAATGGACTGTGCTAAAATAAGCCATTTATTTCCATGAGTGAGGGAACAGGACCATAACTCAATGTGGCAAAGCCACTAGTGAGTTATAAGAGTCCCATCACCTCATGAATGGAAATTAAAGAGAGTCACGAAGATTTGCCCCCGCCACTTAGTAAACAGTGACTTGCCACCACTGGAGTCTGCATATGTTAATATTTCCCAAAATAATGCAGCCTTTTAAAAGTTATATCCTCTGTAAAATTGTAGAAACCGGGTCCCATGGACTATCTGTTTTTTTGTCTGCCGCCCAGCTCTGGCCCCACACTCAGTAGCATGATGACAAGATGCCAGTAGGAGCACGGGGGCTTGTCCCATTATATTCAATGGGCGGCAGCTTTTCAATCAGTTTTTAATAACATGATGGCCACTTGCTAATGAAACATGGGCACCGGTTGACTACCAAGGCCCTTTACTCAATGGCAGGGCAACGCAAGATTTGTTGGTGGATCTCTTTAATGGCATATTTGAACACAGTCCATTGTATGTTCTGAGTATACTAACATACTAATTTGCCAGCCCAGTAGCATAATGGTCTATCGAGTCTGCTCGAAAATCAGCATCCAGTCAGGACACCATTGCTACCCTCCCTGCCCCCCTGTTAATCCCCCGACCCCACCTCATCAGAGTTACACCTCCAGACTCAGCATTAATCAGTTTAACCTTCCCCCATACCTATCCCAGCCCATCTTGAATCCCTCCACTGTATTAATAGCCACCAGTTCCATAGGCAGTGCATTCCAAGGGTCCACCACCCTTTTGGTGAAGTAGCATCTCTTTGTCTCCCCCAAGCCTCATGCCTACCAGCCTCATGGAATGCTCCTTGGTTGCCCCCTCCCCCCTCAGTTGAAAAACCCTATTTAGGCTGACCATATTTACTCCCTTCAGATACTTTAAGACCTCGATCATATCCCCCCTGCCCCATCTCTCCTCCAGGTTGTACAAGTTGAGCTCCTCAAGCCTCTCCTCATAGGATCTTCCCCCAGACCCTGTATCATACTGGTTGTCCTCCTCTAGACCCTCTCCAGAAGGGCAATGTCCTTTTTCAGGTATGGGTGCCAAAACTACATGCAGTATTCTAGATGCGGTCTAACCAGGAAATTTTATATAGAGGGAGAAGCACCTCTCGTCTCCACAGGATTATCCCACTAGTGATGCACCTGAATATTTTATTTGCTTTCACTGTGACCCTCCTACACTGCTCCGAGTTATTCATTTTGGCATCCACAACCACCAAGAGGTCCTTTTCCCCTTCAAAGGACTGCAGTTTCTCCCCACCCAAAAAGTACTCATAAGCTGGGTTCCTAAGCCCCAAGTGGAGAACACTATATTTCCTGGGATTGAACCTCAGTTTCTAGGTGCATGACCACCTCTCCAGAGTCTCCTGGTCCTGCTGTAGGGCTTGTCTACCCTCCTACCTATCCACCACCATCCCCAGCTTTGATTCTTCAGCAAGGAGGCCATCTCACTCCTGATACCATCCTTGATGTCCAAGATGTAAGCATAAAATGGGAGTGGACCCAGCACTGACCCTTGTGAGACTCCATTAATGATCCTCTTAGGTGATGATACCTCCACCTGACCACTACCTTCTGAAACCAACCAGTCAGCTAGTTTTGTATTCACCCAACCATCTTATCCCCCATCCTCACATTCCCCCCAACTTGTCCAGCAACCCAGGGTGTGGCACCGAATCAAACGCCTTGCTGAAGTCTAGAAAGAGGATGTCCACCAGCCTGCCTTGGTCCAGCTCCTTCGTCACCCAATTGTAGAATGTCACAATGTTTGTCTGACACAATCTGTCCTGAATGAAGCTATGTTGGTGCTCACCAAGATGACCCCATGTTTCCAGTAACACCTCCAGCCTTTCTTTCAAGATGGCCTCCATCATTTTGCCGACCACCAAAGTTAGGCTGACAGGCCTGTCATTACCCGGCTCATCCTGTGAGCCACCTTTATGTATGGGCATCACATGAGCCATCCTCCAATCCTGGGGCACCCAACCTGTCTGGACGAAGGAGTTAAAATGGTCTGCTAGAGGTGCAGCAAGGACATCCACCATCTCCTTTAGCACACTGGGGTGAAGGCCATCTGGATCTGGTGCCTTATCCATTTTCAGGGCCCTACCAATTGGAATTGTAACAGTCATGACCCCCCCCTCCCCATCCATAGCATGCCTCTCTCCATACATTGTCCCTCCATCAGCCCTAGTGAAGGCTGAGGCTAAGTATTCGTTAAGTACCTCAGCCTGCTCCCTGTCCTCCTCTGCCCACCCTTGCCCTGACCTCAGTCTGCTAATCTGCTCCTTCACTTTTCTTCTCTCCTTGATATACCTAAAGAACCCTTTTTCCCTGTTTCTGATCCCCCATGCCAACCTCTGCTCCATCCTCACCTTGGCTGATCTCACCACACTGGTTATGTTTTTGGATATCAGATCATACTCCCTCCTGTCCACAACCCCACACAATTGCTTGTATCTATAAGCAGCTCTTTTCTCCCTCACTACCGCCTGGCTTTCTGACTCTACCAAACTTGCGTTGGGTCTTCGTGCAGACCTTAGTAGCTTCAAGGAATCCTCTTTTGATAATTTCCCACCTGCTTTCTGTGTCCATGCCCGGTCTGATCCCCTCCAAATGCCCCTTGAGGATCCCCTTTATACCCTTACACTCTGCACCCCTAAAGTCAACCACCACCATTTTAGTGTGATTTTTCCCTCCTCCCAGGTCTAGTGAAAACCAGACTGTGTAATGATCACTCCCTGCCAGTGGTTCCCCTACCACTAGCTTTCTAACTAGATCACAATCTGACAGGACCACATCCAGGATATGACCATCCCTCATCAGGTCAGCAACCAGTTGGGAAAGGAATGCATCCTGGAAGACATCCAGCAGGCACTGCTCCATAGTCAATGAGGATGTCAAGGTTTCCCAATCAACTTCTGGCATTTTAAGGTCACCCAGCACCACAGTTCTCCCCTTCCCCTGACTGCAGTGGACCCTGAGATTCACAACCAGGCCCTCCTCAAGTTCTTCCACCTGCATAAGCAGCCTTTAAACCACCCCCAGGTTTACCCTCTTACTCCAGTCCCCTTCAAGGTAACCCATAATGCCTCTACATTTCCCTCTGCCCCTACTCTGCCTATATCGATGCCATTCCTAATGATGAGTGCTACCCCACTTCCTCTGCCCACAACCCTGTCCTTCCTGAGCACAGTGTTCCCCACCAGGTTTAGGACCCAATCATGCTGAGGAGTGGCCCAAGTTTCAGTGACTGCCACCACATCCACCTCCCCTTCAGTTAGCAATGTCTGAAGTTCAGGCACCTTATTACCCATACTCCTGGTGTTAATCAGGACCACCCTCCATCCCTGCCCCGTACCTCCTACCATCCCCCCAATCCAAGATCTCCCAGTTAACTGCATGGATCTGCTCCCTTGCTCATAGTCGGGTACCCCGGTTTGGCCTCCCTCCCCTCTGCTGGGGGGGAAAGGTTATGTCCTTCCTCAATGTTCCTGTTAGCAGCAGCCTCAAGCCCCCATCCTCCCCCTTTACAATTTTAAACCCCAACAAGTATACAATGTCTGTGTTCTAGAACTTCTGTGTGACAATTAAGGATAGATTCACTGTGGGACTGGGAAAATGGGATGTCAATCAAGTTGATTGTGATGTAGGCAAGTGAAAAATAAACACTGTTATTTACCCATTGGGTGAATAACATTGTTTAGCTTTCACTTGAGTCAGAGTCTTGGGAAAATAATGCATTTATTTAAGCAGTAGAATCCCTACACACATTGTATGCAATAAATGATATGAGGTAATATAAAGACCTGTACTGAAGGTACTTCAGAATAATCTTTTTTTAGGAAAACTTACTATACCGTCTTGTTACATTAATATACACAGTTCTGTAGTTAAGTGCTTTCCTTTTTTTCTTTTTTATTCCTTAATTGTATGCTCTACATTATGAAAGTCCATATACAACTGAACTCTAATATAATGATTACTATTTCTGTCAATTTTAATTGTCTAATGCAGTGTGCATCACTGAATTTTCACAATAAAAAACAAAATAACATAGTGCAATGTGGTTTGCGCCATCTGTATAGAGGAAACTCCTTCAGAAATAACATTTCAGTTACCATACAGGATGACTAACCACACTAGCCACAACACCCTATAGTTCAATGATTTGTAGATGTTCAGAAATAGCAGTGTACGATTCTTGCAAAGAATGGAAGAAGTAAGCATTAAACCATGACAGACCATGGTAACTACAGTTAGCTAAAATGAAATCTTCTGAACTTATTATGTGGGACACCTGCCTCCTAGTTCTTTTAGCCCTTCATCTGGGGAGAGGTAATACAATACTGTTGTTATAATTTGTTATTCTCAACCTGAGTTTGTCAGTGCATAATCTGTGCAGCTGCTGTTTTGATTCAGAATTGAAAGTTGTTTGCAATTTATTTACCCAGGATAATCTTATCTGAGATGCACTATCATGTTCACCTGATTTAATAGCTCAGAGGACTGCAGCACACATATATAAAATAATAGTCTGATAGTGGCAACATGAGATGAGGATAACATAGAGGATTGTGTATGAGCAGTCATACATAACAAATATATTCTTGTATCGAGAGGTTTCCTTGGTAACAGATGACATTGAGAGCGCAGCTCGAGAGGTACTCTGTTACCAAGAGAACCTCAAGATACAAAAATTTCCTTGTTTGTGTAAGACTGCTAATACACAATAATAACTGGACAGCAATTTCTCTCAATGTACTGACCAGGTTGATATTTTCCATAACAACCGGCTGGTTGTTATGACATTCATAAGCCATGCCAGTCAAACTATGCTGCTGTCTCATTGGCCAACATTCTATATGTGGGTGGGGCCAAACAGTCTCACAAACCGCTGGAGAAAAATTGCTGGTCTTTTATTATAAAAAATAAAAGATGGGGAGCGTGTTTCATAAGAGAATTTAATGCACACCCTCATTATGGGATGCTTTGATAAACCCCTCGGGCTTTGCCCTCGGGGTTTATGTAGCATCCCACAATTCGGGTGTGCATTAAATTCTCATATCAAACCCTTCCCCATCCATTATTCTCTATATCTTCTATAGTGTATGGGCAGTCACAGCATAGAAAATCACACAAAACCTTCTGGAGAAGACAACAGAGAATATACATTTTAAAATGTTTTTTTTTTAACTGACACAGTGTGCTGCAGATGTTTCTGCAAGTTCAAGTTTAAAAAAGCAGCAACTTCCAACTTAACTGGATTGAGGAAAGCAGCTAAGTGGCAGAATTCCAAGTTATTATGCTGCAGTAGTGACATAGCTAGTGCAGCATAACAGCTGTGAAGACATAGCCACTGCAGCGTAACAACTCCATTCTAGTTATGAATTTCTATTCATAACAACATTCTACCATACACTATAGTAGGATCAGACTTGAGCTCTCCCAGGTCATAGATCAGTGTGTAAAGCCCTAGACTTCACTGCCTCCTATTACAGGAATGGATCAGTATCTAGTTCCAAAGATAGAGGAAAATACTTTTTTGTTAAAAAAGGCTTGTGGAGATCATGTACCCAGATATGACATCAAAGTTGATGTATAGTTACAGATAAGTTGTCCATGTAAGCAAACCGATGTTGCTCATAACACTGTAATGTCAGCTGTGCAGTAGACTCTGATAACAGTTTATGTCCCTGTATATCTTAATATGAACTGAGCAGGTAAAGTTTACCTTCCAACAGTATGTGTAATTTTTTTTTTTAAGTTTTCCAAAGTAAACTTGCAAATAGTGTATGGTGGAATGCTGTTATGCATGAAATTCCATGCCTGGAATATGCTTGTTCTGCTGCAGTAGTGACATCATCATGTAGTTCTACTGCAGTAATGATGTCACTACTGCAGCAGAACAACTTGAAATGTTGCAACATAGTCGCTTTCCTCTATCCAGTTAAGTAGGAAGTTTGTTTTTTTTTAAACTTGAACTTGCAGAAACATCTGCAGCACACTGTCAGTAAAAAAAAAGTTAAACTTTCTGTTCTCCATTGTCTTCACTAGCTTTTCTTTGTGTTATTTTCTATGCTTGATCCACCATACACTATAAAAGATTGTGTATGAGCAGTCATACATAAACAAGGATATTCTTGTATCTTGAAATTCCCGTGGTAACAGTGCACCTCTCGAGCTGCGCTCTCGAGGTCATCTGTCACCAAGGAAACCTCTCGATACAAGAATATCCTTGTTGTGAATGACTGCTCATACACAATCCTCTATATGTAGAGTTGCAGCAATTGACTTGGTCATACACTTCCTGTATTTTAGGTGACATCTCTTGAGAAATTCCATGCCTGTCTAAAGTACCACTGTAGGGCCAACCAAAGAGAATCTCTTTTGAAATATAATAAACTATCCGAAAATACCTGATCATGTAATTTATAACAGTTGCACTACACTATAGGGCCGGATATTCAAACAGCACCAGGCAGTGGTACAAAACAGGGCACAGCACTACTGGGCTGTGCCAGGGTCAGGACCAGGCAATATTCAACGGTGATGCACCATGGCTCAGCACCATTGAATATGGCATGGTCGGAGCACATACTGCCCATGGCGCAGTGGCACTGCACCAGTGCAAGCAACAGAAAGGGAGCATGGGGATGCATCAGCACAAGTGCAGTTGTGCTAGGTGCATCACCTGCGATATTCAGCCAGGGGCATTCAAATGAGGCCATAATCTATGCAAGGTGCAAATGGGGTCATTTGCATGTCATTATGGCCACATTTTCATGCGTTGTGCTGGGTGTCCCAGCGAAATGCGCCTGGCACCCTACCAGGCTGCTTTCATCGGGGTTGGCTCCCTAGTGGGCTAGTGTAGTTTCCTCCTCCTGTATGCCTGATCATGGACAGTAGTAAAAATATATTGAAACCTGGTGGTCTAGTGGTTTCCTCCACTGCCCAATCATGAGCTTCTGTATTAAAATACTAACCCCTGGTGGTCTAGCGGTCCCTCCGCTGCCCAATTGTGGGCTGTTGTAATGGCAGAATGTAGCATGGTGGTCCAGTGTTAGCCCCCATCTCCATCCTCCCACAGAGGACCCCCGGCCACCCAGCACCCCTCATTGGTGGGAGGCAGCACCTTGCCCACATACTGCCTGGCCACCTGACAAATGACAGCATACAGTGTGATCTGTATGCCTATTGGTCCACAGTGTGGACCAATGGGCCTGAAGACCATACTGTACTACACAGGACCAGATATGTAAATGAATGTGTTCATTCACATATCTGGTCTTTTATAATATAGTATGGTCTGCAAGCCCATTGGTCACAATGTGGACCAATAAACATACAGATCATACTATGATACTGTCATTTGGCTGGTGGCGGCGGGTGGTCTCTTGAGGTGAGGTGCTGCCACCCGCCCGATGATGGGGGGGCTGGTGGCTGAAGTCATCTGTGGAGGATGTGGGAGGAGGTACCACTGGACCACCAGGCTACGTTCTGCCACTACAACAGCCCATGATTAGCCAGTGGAGGGACTGCTAGACCACCAGGAATTTATTTTTAATACAGATGCCCATGATAGGGCAGTGGAGGGACTGCTAGACAACCAGGAATTTTTTTTTTAATACAGATGCCAGCGATCGAGCAGCGGAGGGACCGCTAGACCACCAGGGGTTATTTATTTAATACAGAAGCCCATGATCAGGCATATGGGGTGGGAGAGGGGTCCACTAGACTGCCATGGGGTCCAGGTTCTTTTGGACGGTGTTCCCACTGCTGGCTGCTGTTGTGATGTGCCTTGCAATACAGCCACCCACCTGTGGGTGGCCAGCTTTTGAACCTATATTTTACAGCTCAACTTTGAGCACCAGTGTGTGGTGCATGTAGGGGTTGCACCAGCATTTGTGCCGCACATCCCAGGCTAACTATCGGGATGTGCCCCATATGCATGGGCATGCCCCCTGCATCTGTGCCGCATAGGATTACATTGTGACCTAGCGCACTGGGATTTGTGCTGTGCCAAGCAGCCTTTTCAATATCTGCCAGGGCAGAATGCAGGGTTGTGCCTGCACAACTCAGTTGCATCAGGCACAACCCCTTTGAATATCCTCAGTATTCAAACTTTCAGCAGGTGTTGATTCAGTGAAAGTATAAGGAACCCTCTCCTCACTTTGGAGTCACTCCAGTGACAATGACTTTATTATCGAAGTGTGTGACTTTGCATGAGGGTCCAGGTGCAAGGTGCAGAATCTTTCTCATTTACTGGCTTTTGAGGGACAAGAGGGTTTTTCTGCAGGATATCACAGACCTCATCACCGGAGTGGTATGGGAGTCACCCAGATGGTTAATTCTGGGTGATTTTAATGCCTGAGTCAACAATGAAGAGTAACAGTTTGGTCAGATTTCCTCCAATTAATGGATTCTCTGGGTCTTGCACAGGTAGTTACCTCTGCAGCTCATCAACATGGTCATGCCTTTTACCTAATATTCTCACAGAAGCCTGAGGTTGGTAACCTCAGGATTGATCCTATTAGTTGTTAGGATCATTGTACAGTGAGTTTCTCTTTTGGGTCCCCTTTGGTGTCATATCTGGGTACATTAATCCCCCTTCACGTCCATCCCTTGGGGATTAGGTTAACTTTGCCCTTTAAAGGGGTTGTCTCCAGAAGGACTCTAGGCAGTGGTGGATTTCTCTCAAGCATGTGGGCTGCTTGTGCAATTGGATCAGAGAATGTGGTAATGGCCTGTATTCAGGCCATTGCCATGGCCTTTGATGCAGTTGCACCGGTACATACACAACCCATGACCCAGTGTTTTAGAGCCCAATGGTTTTGTGCGGAGCTCAGGGAGCTTAAGTTAAGGGGTTGGAGTCTCGACCATTGTTGTAAAAAATACAGGTCTGATGAGGGCAAGCTGGCCTTGAGGACTCACTATGGTGAGTATGAAATGGTAATTTCCTATTAGAAGGCAGTATTTCTGTCCAGCAAGATAGCTGCAGGGAGGAATCAACCAGCTCAGCTCTTCTTGGTGGTGGACAGATTTATAAATTCAATCTGTCTGCAACCAGTAAGAGCTAATTCATCCACTTATTGTGAAGAGTTTGCTCACTTTTTTCTCTGACAGGGTGTCCTCGATTAAACCAGCGATCTATTCATCTGGATCATCTTAATCCAGCAGTATCAGGTGGGTGAGGGATGGATGCAGTCCACCTATTTGCAACAAGTTTAGACCATTTTGGATGGATGAGGTTTGAAAGGTGGTCTCAGAGCTGTGGCCCACCTATTGTAAGCTGGATCCAAGGTAGTACTCAAAGCAGCAGATGACAGTGCTGGTGAGTCTACAGTACTCCCTGAGATGATCCAACAACAACCCATAATGGTGTCAAAAGCTGTAGGAAGGGCAAAAAGAATAAGAATTGAATGTTCCCCTCAATCTCTAGATAGTGGATCATTCTGCACCCTGGACTTACTTAATAATTGGGAGTGTGGGGTTTCTGGGCCTGGAATTCAACAAACTGATCTGGTGTTCCTTTAGGAAGGAGTCTTTCTGGGGTGTTGAAAATGGTTCTGGTAATACCTCTTCTAAAAAAGCCATCTTTGGACCTGGACTGTTTGGCAAATTATAGACCTGTCTCTAATCACCCCTTTCTGGGTAAGGTTATACAGAGCATGGTGTCTCTGTATCTTGAGGAGCACTTTATGGCCTTTAACATCTATTAACCTTTCCAGTCTGTAGGTAGGTCTAGGCACAGTATTAAAACAGCACTGGTCAGGGTGCAGAATGATCCACTATCTAGAGATTGAGGGGAACATTCAATTCTTATTCTTTTTGCCCTTCCTACAGCTTTTGACACCATTATGGGTTGTTGTTGGATCATCTCAGGGAGTACTGTAGACTCACCAGCACTGTCATCTGCTGCTTTGAGTACTACCTTGGAGACAGGATATAGCGGGTGGTGATGGGCAGTTTCTTCTTATGCTAGATGTCTCTGCTCTGTGGAGTACCCCAGGGACCGATCCTCTCTCCCATGTTGTTTTTGGTGTATAGGATGGCACTGGGAGGGATCACTAGATGATACAGGCTGGGTTTTCAATGCTATGTACATAAGTCCCTTATTTTCACTACTGTAAGTAACCTGTTAAGTACTATCCTGGGTCGTGCCTGAAACTAGGCAGGTTTTTGCCTACTGCACTTACCCAGTAAACAAAAAATAAATAAATAACCAGCTGTATCTGTCTTTTGCATCATGGATGCCTGGTGCCATTGAGATAATCAGTCTGTGCCTGGCTGAGATCTAGGACTGAACATCATCAAGCTGGTTGTGACTCAGTCTGGACAAGACAGAGATACTGGTGATTGAGCCTAGTTGGAAAGGGAGTACAGAGGCCACCATTGGGGAAACCAGTTAATGGCTGGGTTATTCTAAGCTGGTGGCCACTGCTTAGGTTAAGAATCTGGCGGCCATTCTGTACAAAAGGCTGACACTTGAGTCTCTGGTGTCAGCTGTTGTCTGGAGTGGCTTTTATCATCTGGGGAGCATCGCCTGAATTATAACCTTGCTCTCCTCTAAAGACTTGGCCTCACTGGTACATGCATTCATCACCTCTAGACTTGACTACTGTAATGCTTTATACCTTGGGGTGAGTGGAGGGGTCCTGGTGTTGGGGGACTCCATACTCAAGGGGATCAGATGGGGCAGCAAGGGAGAGAGACACAGTTGGATATGGGTGGAGTCCATACTGGGATTAAAGGAAGATGAAGCAGGACAGGCAATCCTAAGGAGCATAAGGAGGGGTAGGAGGAAACCACCCATTGTGGTACATGTGGGGACAAATGACCTAGTGGGGGAAACAGTGGAGTTAACAAAGGAGAGGACTGAAGAACTGGGAAGGTTGTGTGAGGAGATTGAGTTGTCTGTGGCATTCTCAGAGGTGCTCCCAGTACCCTGTGCAAGCACAGTGAGAAAGGAGAGGATTAGTGAGTTGAACTCATGGTTGGTAAAATGGTGTCAACCTAAGGGATATGGGGTTGTGGGCAGCTGGGGCAGTACCTGGGATAATAACTATCTGTTTGCAAGGGATAGGCTGCTCCTGAGTGGGGAGGAGAAGGAGGTATTAAAGCAGAGACTGGGGAGGTATATTGAACAAAGGTGGATTTAAACTAGATGGGGGGGTGGCAAGTGGACAGCAGATAGGCAGGGATCTGAAAGAGAGGAGTCACAGCCTACCCCCTCAGGCTAACAGGGAAGGACTTGGGGTAGCTGAAAAAGGAGGGAGTAGAAGGGAGGAAATGGAGGCCAGTGAAGGGAAGGGGGCAGGATGGAGGGTGGTCTTGCTGAATACAAGAAACTTAAGCAAAACATCTGCTGAGCTGTAGCCACACTTAGCAGTGTGGAGGGTGGATATTGTAGCTGTCACAGAAATATGGGCAACTGAGAACCGGGACTGGGATCTAGCAATCCCAGGATACAAACTATACAGAAAGGACTGCAAGGAAGGGAGAGACGTGGGGTGGCAGTCTATGTGAGGAACGGGATCAAATGCACAAGGGACGAGGGGGAAGAAAGGAGAACAGAGCCAATCTGGCTGCAGCTCCTAGACTCAAGGGGTAGGAAACTGAGGTTTGGGGTGGCATATAGGCCACCATCCCAGTCTGAGGAGCTTGACTGGGAATTAGCGGGACAAATCAGAAAGGTATGTAGAAAAGGGAAGGTGGTCATCGTGGGGCATTTCAACTTGCTGGGGATTGACTGGAGCATTCTGGTCGCCTCTAGTGATAAGGAGCAAGTGCTCCTGGATGCGATCCAGGATGGTCTGCTGATACAATTGGTTAGTGTACCTACTATACTAAAGAACATTTTAGATCTGGTATTGTCCAATGGGGAGAAAGTAAGGGGAAGAAATGTGGAGGACCCACTAGCTGACAATGATCACCAAACGGTGTGATTTAATATAATGATGTGCGAGGAGAAGAGAAATCATTACTTGGGTGGTAAACTTCAGGAGAGAAGACTTTTGGAGGATGCAGGAAATACTGAAAGGGAAACTGGAGAGCATAAGGCAGGAGATGGATGCAAAGCAGAAATGGGATATTATTAAACAGGGGATTACAGAGGCAGCAGAAGCCTGCACCAAGACACAGAGTAAGAGGCACAAAGCAAGAAAACCATGGTGGTTGAACAGTGAGGTAGTGGAGTTGATGGGAGCAAAACAAGAGGCACCCCAGAGGTATAGGAAGATAGGGAAGGAATTGGACAGGGAGAAGTATGCAAGATAGTCCAGGGAGGTGACCAAAAAAGTGAGAGAAGCCAAGGCCATGAGGGAGCTAAGATTAGCACAGGGAATTAACAGGGGGAGAAATACTTTTTCAGATACATCAAGGAGAAAAGGAAGTGCAAGGAGACAATAGTGAGGATAAAAAGGGGTGGGGTGGGGAGTGGATGGAAAAGGGGAAGGAGCAGGCAGAAGCACTGATTGAGTACTTTTGCTCAGTGTTGAAGGAAGAAAAGGGATGACCACTGCCACCATGGGTTGGGAGGGTGGGGACAGGAGAAGAAGAGGCGGCAGATGGAATAATTGAGGCAAGTAGAGTCCTAGAGGGTCTGAGGGCACTGAAGGTAGACAAGGCACCAGGGCCAGATGGTATCCATCCCAGGGTGCTGAGGGAGATGGCTGAGGTGTTGGTGGAGCCACTGGCAGATCAGTACATCACCTCACTGGAGTCAGGATGTGTGCCACTAGACTGGAGGATGGCACATGTAGTACCATTACACAAGAGCAGACCAAGGGATGAACAAGTTAATTATCATCCAGTAAGTCTCACCTCCATAGTGTGCAAACTCATGGAAACAATACTAAAGGAAAGACTGGTGTCGTACCTGGAGGACAATGGCCTCCAGGATGTGAGGCAGCATGGGTTCATTTCAGGGAAGTCTTGTCAAACCAACCAGATACAATATTATGACTGGGTGACAGGTGAGCTGGATAAGGGACATAGAGTGGATGTTATTTACTTGGACTTCAGCAAGGCCTTAGATTCTGTGCCTTATGGGTGGCTTGGGGGGACGCTAACTAGTGTAGGGGTAGGGCAAAAAGGATGAACTGGATTACAAGCTGAGTGGGAGGCTGCAATGGGTGGTGGTGAGAGGGGAGCTCTCAACTCCAAGGCTGGTGATGAGTGGGGTGCCACAGGGCTCTGTGTTGGGCCCAGTATTATTTGGGCTCTTCACATCAGACAGTGCACACGGGGTGGTGAGCAAGGTAAGTCTGTTCACTGATGACACCATAATCAGAGCAGGGGTGGATGGAGAGGAGGGATGGAAGCAGCTGCAGGGGGACCTAAACAAACTAGAGGAGTGGTCAGAGGTGCCAGCTGGGGTTCAATGCAAAGAAGTGTAAGGTTATGCACTTTGGGGTGAAGAACCCAAGGAGAGAATACTGGCTGGGAGGGGTGGCTAAGCTGGGGATCACTGAGGAGAAGAACCTAGAGGTAATGATCGCTGGGGCCATGAACAGCACTGCCTAGTGCAGGAGAGCGGCTGCAAAAGCAAACAAAATGCTGGGATGCATAGTGAGGGGGTTTTCATTGAGGTGAAGAGAGGCGATCTTGCCTCTCTACAGGTTGCTGGTAAGGCCACACTTAGAGTACTGTATGCAGTTTTGGAGGCCATACCTAAAGCGTGATATCAGGCTACTGGAGGGGTGCGGAGGAGGGCAACAAAGATGATATGTAGAATGAAGGGGAGAGACTATGACAGCAGCCTAGGAGACCTGATTATGTACACCCTGGAGGACAGAAAGGAAAGGTGGGACATGATAGAGACATTCAAGTATCTGAGGAGAATCAATAAAGAGGGGGCAGATGGGGTCTTTAAGCTAACAAGGGGGAGGGTCAGAGAGCATGGGCTAAGAATAGAAGGGGGAAGATTTAGGAGGGAAATGAGGAGACACTATTTAACAGAGAGGGTGATAGCAAAACGGAATGCACTACTAGAATGGGTGGTATCATGTAAATCTGTGGACAGCTTCAGAAGGGTATGGGACAGGGAACAGGGGAGAGTGAGGGTGGGGAGTTGGGGGGTGGCAGTGGGATGGCAAATGGGCAGTAGGGGAGCTGCAATCTAGGGGTGCTAGCTGCACACTCAAGCAGACTTAGATAGACCGGGTGATCTGTTTCTGCTGGCACATTTGTATGTTCGTATGTTCATATGGTCCTACTATGTCTGTAGATAGTGTAGAATGCAGCGGTCTGGTTGTTGATGGGCCTACTGAGGTCATGTCATATAATTCCGGTCCTTGGGGAACTACACTGATTGCCAGTGAAGTTTCATATCACCTTCAAGGTTGGATTACTGACCTATAAAGCCCTGCATGAACTGCGTCCTGGCTACCTGTGTAATCTGCTGCCTCCATACCAGAACTCTCTCCCTTTCCTCTGAGGTGGGCCACCTAGCCATTCCAAGGGTGAGATTGAAATCTTCTGGTGATAGGGCCATCTGTGCATCCTGCTTTTTGGAACAGGTGCCCCAAGGCTTTGAGATAGACTCTCTTATTAGATGACTTTAAAAGAAGCCTGAAATCCTTCCTCTTTCAGGGGGTTTATGGCACTGATTATATTCTATTGGAAATTCACCTACCGACCAGCATTGCACTATTTCTTTAAAATATTGTTCCTATTTATAACTATTTATATTTTTAATGTGGTTGTTTATGGTGAATGTTTTAATTTTATTTAAATGTTTGTAATATTTTTGTTCAGCACTCAGAGCTCCTGGGATTGGGCGCTGTATAAAGAAAGTTTACTACTACTACATTGGTTCCTAGGAGGAGGGGCACATGAACATTTCTATTAACAGCAGGAACTGTGGGGGGGGGGCATGTGATGGGGAGGTCTACAAACCAAAATATTGGCACCAGAAACATAGCAATCAAATGCCAAGGTCCTCTTCTTGACAATAGTGTCAAGTAGTAGGTCTTTATTCTACTACAGATGGTTTTACCATATAAAATGCTGTGGGGGTCCTTGATTGGGGATCACAGAAAAGTCTTTTTGTCCATCCCTGTTCTGGGATGATAACCAGTACAGTGAATGTCCTCACAGATCTGGGATATTTCTGAGTCCACCGAAAGCAAATTTCCTCTTCAGAGACAGACAGATTAGTGATAGATCATGTCCTTACATTTTCACACACACACACACCTTCCTGTGATATGTAACCTTTTATAGTCAGCAGCCCTTCCCCATCTTGTGGTCAGGAGGTTGGCCCCATCTTTCATTTAGGGTGATCTACCTCATCATCAACTGGATAACTGCCACATTGGCATCATTTGGACTGTTTACTATAAAGGTCCTCCCAAACCCTTGGAGTCTAACACTCCCTAGCCACACAGGCATTCCCACAGGGCTGAATCCTGGTGAATCCAGTTTACTGGGCAGTGTTACAAATCAAGCCTCTCACTATTGAATGCTGACACCCATACATTTCTCATGGTTCCATGAGCAGATGCTTTTCCAGACTGCAGTCCCACAGAGGGGCACCAGAGAAGATGGTTTCTACCACAACTCAATGCACAGACTCATTCCATCAATGAATTAGGGACCAAAACAGAACAAGAAAGGGTTCCCACTCAATCCTGACTGAACACTCTTAGTGAACAATTAACCACCTTTGAGGCACTCCATCATAGCTTATGCTCCCACTTGAAACCTCTGCCTAGATGATTAACAGGGGTTTCTGTGGAACCCTGGAAGTTAACTCTTTGCTGGCCAGACTGCTTTACTATAAAAACCCTTCTACTACATAACATTCTAGTAAGTAGAAGGGGACACAGCAGTTAAGGCTGCCACCTCCAGAAACCTTTCTGTCCTCAGTAAGTTTCTTGGACTCCAAGAAGATAACCCACAATTAATATCCTGTTAAGGGACTTGCAAAACTACCCTTCATCTATGACCAATATAAGCAGGAAACCACAGGGGACATGCACCTCATAACGATAGGGAACTTACAACTAGAGCTGGCTGTAGGCAGCTAACTGCAGGATCCCTCACTCTGGCTACCAGGTGGCATATCCAGTTACCAAATACAGCACTAATTAGTCAGGATGGACTACCTTTGCTGGGTGGCACATGGTTTCTCCTCAGAGATGGACAGATTAGGGATGGATCATGTTCTTATATTTTCACACACTTTCCAGTGTCACGCAGAGTATGGTTTGTAAGGACCATAGTGGAGTGGAGTAAAGACACAGCAGTGTCTTGAACAGCGACTGCACTGATGACAAAGTGGGGGCAACGTTGAGTGACTCTGTAGAAGGGTGTAGATGTCTACACAGACTGTGTGCTCCAACTGCACTAATAGCATCAGCACCCTCCCCAAGTCAGCATACAACCTCCTTGAAGGGACAGTGACCTACTGTAGAATGGCTGCTAGTATCTGAAAGAAATCTGGAATTGAACTGAGTGACTTTATTGAAAGCAAATTCTACACTGAACTATGAGCAGTCCCAAACTGTGAATGAGTGGTCCCTATTGTTACATGCCTTTAGGATGCTGAATGACTAGCTCATTTTGCGAATACCACTGCAATATAAATAGTAGCCTGCCCTTGTAAATTACATCAGCTCTTTCCCAGTTGAAACTTTCCCACTGGTCCTGCATTCCCCTTTCAGATCGGTGGTGGCAGCACTGATATGGAGGAGTCTGTTAGGATATAGTTGAGTGGGGTAAAGACACAGCAGAATATTTGACCAGTGGCTGCAATGGCAGATTGGAGGAAAGTGAAGCAAGTCTGTGGGATGATGGCAGACTCCTACATTGACCTGCAGTGGCTGCCTGCATGTGAGAGAAATCCTGAACTGAACTAAGTGGCTGTTTGTACAGAAAACAACTTCTGCACTGAACTGTGAGTGAGCTGTCCATATTGTTACATGACTTCAGAACTATGAATAATTGGCTTGTTTTGCTATTACACTACAATATTAAATCAGCAGTGCATGATTGCGGTGAACATTTTTAACTATATTTTTTATGCTGATTGCACGCATGCACAAGAAACATATTGTGGCAGGATATCAAAAGCAGATTGTGGAGGCATGGCACTGTTGTGGCCAATGCCCCCACAGCCTTTAAAGGCTTGGCCTGCTTTCCCCAATGCTGTGGCATGCTGCTGCTAACACTAGTTCAGCCAGTGTGCCACAACCTTGTAAGGTTTCAGCAGCTGTAATCAGGGGCCGCCTTTTCATTGCAGCGTAAGCCATTCGCTGCAATGAGGGAGCGACCTGTCATTGCTGGGCAGAACCTTGTAACAGTGATATTGTTTGTGAACATGGTGGCGGCTTTCCGCAGTGTTCACAAACAATATTAAGCACCCCCCCCACCGAAGGAGTGCCCAATCCCCCTCGGCAGCATGTGCCCCCCCACCGTGTTTGTTTGCCGATGGGGGCCCCAATCTCCGTCAGCTTCAGTGCCCAAGTGATGTTGCTGATGGGGAGCCCAATCCTCATCGGCATTATGTAACACCCCCGCCGCTTTTGTTGTGTGCTGATGGGGGTGCCCAGGATGTGAAAAATGACAGCTGTACTGTTCATAAGGAGGTGCGGAAAAATGGCAATGTTTAAAATCTGGAGTGAAAATATTGCAAATGTGTGAAGTTACGAATGTGCATGAAAACTGCGCAATGCATGCACGTAACACAGTCATGTTATAGACTTTTGTCACCAAATTTGCAACATAGGCATTTTAGGACCTCTTCTAATGAACAGTGTCACTGTGATTTTCGTAATTTATCCCAAACACAGATTTCCCACAGCCACCATTCTATTCTGCGCCGGAAGTGCGAAAACACATTTCATCCAGGATGTGAAAAATGACAGCTATACTGTTCATAAGGAGGTGTGGAAAAATGCCAATGTTGAAAATCTGGAGTGAAAATATTGTAAATGTGCGAAATTACAAGTGTGCGTGTATACTGAGCAACGCACACTCGTGACACAGTCATTTTATAGACTTTTGTCACAAAATTTTCAACATATGCATTTTAGGACCTCTGCTAATGAACAGTGTCACTGTCATTTTCATAATGTGTCCCGAACATAGATTTCCCACAGTGACCGCGAATTTCTGCGCCGGAAGTGCGAAAACACATTTCGCCCAGGATGTGAAAAATGACAGCTGTACTGTTCATAAGGAGGTGTGGAAAAATGGCAATGTTGAAGATCTGGTGCAATGCACGCTCATAAAACAGTAATTTTTTGGATTTTTTTCCACCAAATTTGCAACATGCACTTTTTGAGAGGCCACCTCATGAACACTGACACTGTCGTTTTGTTAATCAGTCCCGGAAAGTGATTCTGTGCAGTGACCACAAAATCATGTTTCAGGACTGATTAACACCATGACAGTGACTGAATTAATGAGGAGGGGACCCAAAAAACCCACATTGAAAATTTGGTGCCAAAATTCCAAAAAAGGCCCGTGATATGCACCAAAGTTGAAAAAAACCCCTATTTATGCCATTATACAGCTTACCAGCATTTTCTCAGTTTGTGGTCAGCTTTGAAGAATGCAGAAGTGTTCCCGGTCCACCAAAGATCATCACGCTGGGCTTCAGAGATAAGTATGGGGTGAGAGGGGGTGTGGGGAGGCAGGGTGCGAGAGGGTGGGTGCGGGTTGGGGAGGGTCCGCCGGACTTGATGAGGGACTGTTTTTTGTTTAACAGGAAAAAAATAAACATTGCGGGACTTTTTTTTTTTTACAGGGACATTTAGACATTTGGCATGCTGGAGTGGGCTCCCAGTGTGCCAACCTACTGTTTTGTTGGGGGGGGGCAACTGTAACCGATGGGGGATTGGGCACCCTTGTCGGCATATGGGGGGGCACAAAAGCTGAGGGGGATTGGGCACCCCCCTCGGCACAAACCAACATTTTGTGTGTGTGGAGAGGGTACATTATGCCAATGGGGAGTGGGCTCCTCCTTTGGCAACTTAGTTGTGTATGGGGCCATTATGCTCCCCTGTAGGCAAATGAAACTCAGACGGGGGCTCACTGAAGCCGGTGGGGATTGGGTCCCCCATCGGCAAACAAAGACTGTTTGGGGGGGCACCCCCTCAGCACTGGGGACTGCATAATACTGTTTGTGAACACAGCGGCAAGCTGCCTGCCATGTTCACAAACAGTATTGCGCTAGCTAACATTCTGTCCTGCAATGACGGGTCGCTCCCTCATTGCAGTGGAATGACTGACGCTGCAATGATGAGGTGGCCCCGATTGCTGTGGCGAAAACGTTACAACTTGGTGCAACTTTTGGAAGCCAGTATCATCAGCACACTGTGCTTCCATTGGTCCACCACTGCCAAGCCCCCAAATGCTGTACCTCCCTTGGCTGCTACAGTGCCGTGCCTCCACAACCCACTTCTCTCCTAAGCTGTCACATAATGTTTCTTGCTCAAGCAAGCATAAAAATCATGTTTACATGACTATCATGCAGTGTTGTTAACACTAGTCTGACCTTGTAAATTACATCAGCTGTTTCCCATTTGAAACTCTCCTAGTGGTCCTGCAATTCACCTTCTAATTGGTGGTTGCGGCACTGAGATGGAGGGGTCTGTGAAGATATAGTTGGGGGGGGGTGACAAAGATGCAGCAGCATGCTTTAGCACTGGTTGCAATGGAGGCAATGTGGGGCAAGCCTGTAGAGTGATTAGAGCAGTTATGCACCAGACTCTGCTTGACTCCACTTCTTTGACTGTAATGATTTGGGTGGGACTTTTATTTATGTTTAGTTCTTTTAATTTTTTAGCTTATTTTATTCTTGTTTTGGTTTTAGCTTGGTTTTCCTTTTATTTGTTTGCATTGCTATCATGAAGCAGTGTCTGCTTAGGGTTGCCACCTGTCCAGTTTTAGAGCAGATAATCCAGTTTTTAAGGTCCTCCTTATCAGGACATTTGGATTTGCTGAAATGTAGTCCAGTTTTGGGGCCATTTTGGGGTGCTCATGTACTGTTGAAAGGGATTGTATCAAATCATTCACTGTTCTGGCTGCATGTTCCAGTTACAAAGAAGTTCTGAGATCACAGGTCTTTGTAATACCAGTCAATCTATGAGGTGTAAGTATGGACAGTAAGACCATTAACAGTAAACCTACCTAATGTTTTCCCCTCCATGTTTAATTATGGTCTTTTACTGCTGTGACAAGAAACAGTTTTTTATACTTTTATATGCTCCCATGTGACTCTTTTTATATGTCCTATAATCTGATCTGTATTAGTTCTGTTTTTGTTAAGCATCCAATTTTAATGTCTTTACATTGATTATCTTTCTCCTGAGTCCTCAGGAGCAGCTGCAGATCTCATTTTGTATACTACCTGAGCATTCTATGTATTAGTTGCACCTTTGGGGACCATTCAGATGAATAGCGTATAATGGTGCATCTGAAATTGTGGAATGTCTTAGAACTATGAAAAGAAACAGCAGTAGCTGCTGAGGTAAATGCAGTATAATGCAGAATTGAGGGTACCACCCAGTGGGCATCAAGTCTGTCATTGTTACCTCAGAGGATGCTAAGAGAGGGTGAACAACTGGACTATGGTGGGCTCTAGAAGGGTGGAGGTGGTGAGTTGGAGACACATTCCTCAACCAATACCACTACAAAATTTATACACTGCTCTGTGACAATGGGACTGCCATGAGGAGGCACCTGTGGTAGTGGCCAGGGTAAATGTGGGGTCCTCCATAGTGGAGACCCCAAGGAGGGTGGTAGAGGACTCCAGCAGAGAAGGAAGCAATGTCCAGTGCAGGACTCAGTTGGAAAGGTGATAGATTTGGGAATAGGAAGGGGACAGACAGGGGGGGTCAGGTGCCTATAAGGCGTCATAGCACAGAAGGAAGAGAAGGGGATCCTTGGGATTGCTAGGGTAGCAGGACTGAAGGGGGGACCTGGATGTCATTGTCCACCTGGAAACTAATGACCTGCCTAGTGATGGAGCAGAGATAGTGCAGGGGAAATTTAGAGAGCTAGGGAGTGGTATTAGAAAGGTAACACACTCAGTGGCTTTCTCTGAGGTGCAGCCTGTTTATGACAGCGGGAGGAGAGGTATCTCTGCAACAGGAGCTTCAATTCATGGTTAAAGAAATGTAGCAGAGGGAAGGAGTTTGGCTATATTGGGGATTGGGAATTCACCTGAATGGATAAGGGCCGTTTTTATTTATTTATTTATTTAATTTTGTTGACCCAGTAGGCCAACTGAGACTAGAAGTCCCTTTTTCAGGGGCGATGGGGCTGGGGGATACAGATGGAAACCAACTGAAATTGAACTAGATTGTGCTGTTGGTGGTAATTTTAGTCTATACAGGGTTGATAGCCTGCATCTGTCCAAGAGGGGAACCACAGTCAGCAGTGAGTGGTTTACATGTTACTTTGAACATATAAAACAGCAAAGAGGGAGGATGGTGAAAAGAAATCAGGGCGGCAGAAACTGCCCCCCAACCCACAGGCTGAAGCAGAGGCTGTGGAGAACCCGAGGGGAGAGGAATTCCCTAGGGTGTAAATTAAAAAAGGATGCAGGGTGATATGAGCAAAAGGTGGTGGGAACAGGAGCATTAACGATAGAGGGGGAATAATGGGGCAAAAAAGGAAAAAAGGAGGTAACAAGCAGAGTACTAACAAGATCTGGAAGGCCACATGTGTGAATGCCAGAGGATTAGAAAAAAAAATTCCAGAGCTAGAGACCATCATAGCAGAGGCAGATCAGGATATTGTGGCCATTACTGAGTCACAGTGTACTGAAAACCCCTTTAGGTCCTGGAATCTCCCCTGACCAGGCACTCCACTGATCACTGCAGCTATGGCCGAAAAGCCAGACAGCCATGCCACCTCTCCTGCCCACCAGCAAGATGTCCTGCCCAGGTCCTGGACTCATCCCTGACTGGGCTGTCCACTGATCAATGCGGCTGTGGCTGAAAAGCAAGCTGGCTGTGCCGCCTCTCCTGCCCTCCAGCAAGCTATCCTGCCCAGGTCCTGGACTTGCCCCTGACTGGATGCTCAGCCAATCACTGCAGCTGTGGCTAAAAAGTCAGCTGATCATGGCACCTCTCCTGCTCTCTAGCAAGCTATACTGCCTAAGTCCTGGACTTTCCTATGACTGAGTGCTCTGCCAATCACTGCAACTGCAGCCAAAAACCAGCCATCTGTGCCATTTCTCCTGCCCACCAGCAAGTTATCCTGCCCAGGTCCTTGACTCTCCCCTGACTGGATGCTCTGCCAGTCACCGCAGCTGTGGCAGAAAAGCCAGCAAGGTGGACTACCTATCCTGCCCACCAGCAAGCTGTCCTACCCAGGTCCTGGACTTTTCCCTGATAGGGAACTCCAGTGATCACCGCGGCTGCGGCTGAAAAGCCAGCCTGCCATGCCACTTCTCTTGCCCAACAGCAAGCTATCCTGCCCATGTACGGTTCTCAGACAGCTTAGGGATTGAAAGCCAGGAAGCTGAATGGTCTCTGCCTCTCACCCTTGGCCCACTATTGGTGGTCACTTTTGAGGCTTTGACTCTGATTGGACAGTCCTTTTCAGCTTTGTACTGCAGTTTCCACTTGCTTCTTGACTACCCATTGCTGTACTTATTTTCTCTTGCTACAACTCTGAATTTTGGTATTTGTTTTTAAATCCATTGCCTTTTGGGTCTGTAGGGACTAAGACTATTTGGGGGAGCTGTACTGTATTTAATAACTTGAACTGACTGTGGAGAAATGTGTTCAGGGTCTTGGCATCAATGTGATTTCTTTAAATTGGTGAACTGCTGTTTACTTTTGCTGGAACCTCTCCGCTTACTCTGCTTGCTTGACTCTTACTTTATGCTTTTCCTTCCTTTTCTTTCCTCCTTAGCTCTGTCCTTCTGCCCCTCCTTACCTTCCACTTACTTCTTTTGTCCTGACGTTTGGGTCCCAGGCTTAATGACCCCCAAGCAGTCTCCTCTGCCTTCCCCTGCCCACCCACCTCACTTAATTGCACTTGTCTTTGTTGTCTACCTCCACGCCCCCCGATTTAGGAGATTATTCATTTTGTTGTGCCCTATTTCTTAACCCCAACCTCCCTCTCCAATTCCCTTTAGGTTCTGGACTCTCCCCTGACCAGGCACTCCGCTGATCACCACAGCTGCCGCTGCAGCTGAAAAGCTGTCCAGCTGTGTCATCTCTCCTACCTGCCAGCAAGCTTTCCCACCCAGGTACAGTTCTCAAACAGCTTTGGGATTGAAACCCAGGATGCTGATTGGTCTCTGCCTCACACTCTTGGCCCACTATTGACAGCTGCTTTTGTGGCTTTGACTCTGACTGGACACTCCTTTTCAGCTTGGCACTGCTGTTTTGGCTCACTTCTGGCCACCCAGTGCTGTACTTATTTTCTCTTGCTACAACTCTGTTTGAATTTTCACCTGCCCACCATCCCCTGCCCTGACACTCTTTAAATACACTTGATTCCCCTCTCACCTGCAGTACCTACTCCTCATTGGCTACTTCCTCTGGGTGCAAGCCTTAAAAGGGGATATCCTCAATTGTAACCCATTCCCAGGCTGCAAGGGGAATACTTGATACTAATAAACTTGAGTGCCCTTAAGCCTCCAAAATGCAGTCTGTGATGTAATGTATTAGTTGTTTGATTGGTTTGTTTCTTGTTGCCCTTAATCCTTGAACCAAGCCTACACAAATAGCCGCTCCTAAAAATGTTGATCCTTATGAACCCTGTCCACTCCCTACTGAAGTGGCCATATTCTCTAATATAGCTTTAGTTGCACATCCTTACACTCAATGTGGCTCACTTCTTCCTGTCTATAGGTACTATGTCCATCTTACGATCTTTTCCCCTTGAGAACCACATTCCCTTTTCAACCCGGGTGTTATTTTATGCTTCCTTGGCTTGGGCCCCATTGTCCTTCATTCAGTGACAACTTCCATTCCTTTCTCCTACTACCACAAAAGGGGTCAAAACTAGGCTCCTTAAACTGCTATTAAATGCCCTCAAAAGATTCCTGTTGCTGCTGCTTCTTTGCTCTGGTAAGGTTCAGCTGAATAGTCTTCAGGTGAAGCTACCTCTGGCTGCAAGCTGCAACACTGGACTTAAGATTTGCAAGAAAGTGAGTAGCGCTCACAACAGAGGGAGGTGAACTATACAATTTACAATTGTCATTGGTTTGAAGCAGATTCCTTAGGAAAGTTAATATTCTTCAGGTGGAGGATACTTCTAACTGAAGGGTGAAATAAGCAACTTAGAATTATCAGAAGGCAGTCTTTCAATCAACAGAGGGAGGTGGAGTTTGCTTTACTTGTTACAATTGTTAAGATTGTACTGTTTTCTGTGTTTCTGCCCTTCTGACTTGATTGGAGTTAGTGACTGACTGCATTGCAATATTTGCAATACTGTGAGTATTCACTGGGCTAAGAATTTGTCATAAGCCCTGAATTGAGAGTAGGTTACAGGCTGTGTATTGGACCCAGACAGTCCCTAGAGGGTGGGAACTGTGTTTTCTTTGTTTACCTCAGTGTGCCTTATAAGGCCAAGCCAGACTGTGTCAAGAAGTGCTTACATCACAGCTACTTAACAGCCAATAGCTCTGGAAGAATCTTACAGACCTTGATAAAAGTACTAATTTTAGCAGGCTCATCAGATAACCTCATAGTCTTCAGGTGAAGCTACCTCTGGCTGCAAGCTGCAACACTGGACTTAAGATTTGCAAGAAAGTGAGTAGTGCTCACAACAGAAGGAGGTGAACTTTACAATTTACAGTTGTCTTTGGTTTGAAGCAGATTCCTTAGGAAAGTTAATATTCTTCAGGTGGAGGATACTTCTAACTGAAGGGTGAAATAAGCAACTTAGAATTATCAGAAAAGGCAGTCTTTCAATCAACAGAGGGAGGTGGAGTTTGCTTTACTTGTGTTACAAGTGTTAAGGTTTTCAATGCAGGAAGAGTTTAAACCCACATAGGCTAAATACTGTTTTCTGTGTCTGCCCTTCTGCACAGCTGACGTGTTTTGGGCTGACTGTTTTCAAAGCACAAGTCACCAGGCTCTTTTGGGGCTGGGGAGGTTTACCTGTGTCTGACTTGGATGCTTGGATTTTTCTCTGTTTGATTAGCTGGGTATTTTCTCTGTCAAATTGGTTTGAAGCAGTATTACAAATTGTTGTGTATGGCATCTTGCTGACAGGAAGGCACTCATCGCATCGGTAGGTCAGAGCTTTTAGCTGATTGTTTCGTGAGGGCACAGTTTAGGCTCAACCCTTCCACCCCTCACCCACCCACCCTGGAAATAGTTCATTTATACCTGGGGTTCTGACATCATTTCCTCAAGAAGGCAAGGTACACATCACTGTCATATCCTGTCTAGCACACTGCACTGACAATATAAGCATACACATTATATAAATACATATATTTCTATATAATGCACCAATCACACACACACACACACACAAAAAAAAAACTAAACAAGGTAGACAGTTATGTGGGGAGTAGTACAATGTAATGGCTGTGGGGCAGCAGTCTTCCGGGAGTCTTTCTGGAGGCTGAGATCCTGCCCTGTTTGCAGACAACTATCTGCCCTGAGGGAGGAAATTGCCCATCTTCAGGCCGCACTGGACAGTGGCAAGGGAACCTCCCCCATCCAAGGAGCACCACAGCCACCACCACTACCTCAGAGGTTGTGAAGAAAGCACAGCAGTTGGACCACAGTGGACTCAGGGAGGGTAAGGGTGGTGGAACAGAGGCACACCCAGTCAGTTGTTACACTCCACAATCCATACACCATTCTGGGGGCATAGTTCCCCTATGGATGCACCGAGAGGAGACTAAGGAGGTGCAGACAACTGTCACAAGGGAGGCCCTCAGGAAGGAGGCAGAGGGCACCACAGGGAAAGAAAGCAGCTCCAGGTGGGGGACTCAATTATTAGGGGGATAGAACTGGGGGGAGCAGGGAAAACTGAAGTAAGGTGCCTGCCTGGTGCCATGGCTTGGAGGGACAGGAAGCGCATCCTTAGGATCATGAGAACAGTTGCACAGGAGTCTGAGCTGGACATCATTGTCCGCCTAGGGACAAATGACTTGGCTCATCATGAGATTAGAGCAGTGCAAAAGGACTTTGTAGAGTTGGGGAGGGGCTTAAGACAAGTAGCACACACAGTATCCTTCTCAGAGGTGCTGCCTGTCAAGTGGCATGAGTGAGGCGAGGTACTTTGCACCATGCAGTTTAACAAATGGTTAAAAAATGGTGTGGAGCACAGGGTTTGGCTTCATTGGGACTGGGGTTTCCACCTGGAGGACACCAGCCTATACTGGCAGGATGGTCTGCATCTGTCCAGGAAGGGAACAAGTCTTTTGGACAATCGGTTTAAATGCTTCATTGGCAAGCCTTTAAACTAGTCAAGGGGGGAGGCACTGATAAGCAGAAGGAAAATACCAGCTTCCCCCTACAAAACAGGGCACTAAATGAGAAAAAGACCAAGGTAGAAAGGTCAGTGGGGGTTGCTGCTACAGAAGGTAAAGCCATCAAAAAATGGAGAGCAATGAGTACCAATGCCCGTAGTCTGGGTAACAAGCTTCCTGAATTAGTGACCTTGATGGAGGAGGAAGATCTGGATATTGTGGCAGTCACAGAAACATGGTACACACAGAACCATGACTGGGACATAAACATACCAGGATACACTATCTGCAGGAGGGACAGGGAGGGTAAAAAAGAAGGAGGAGTAGCTCTCTACATAAGAGAAGAAATCAAAGCAACAGAACAAAAGGGTAAACAGGGAGGAGAAGAAGCACTGTGGGTCAATTTGGAGGCAGGCAATGGCACCACAATCCGCACAGGGTTAGATCAGACCCCTCTCAGGGGAGGAAATGGACAAGAAAATGATAGAAAGTATACTTAGAATGGCAGATAAAGGGAGATTTTGCTGATGGGTGATCTGAATATGCCAGATGTTAACTGGAGTGCAGTTGCAGCAGCCACTTCTAAGAGTGGGTTATTCTGGATGCCCTACAGGGGCATGCCTTGAACAACTAGTATTGGAGCCCACTCGAGAGGAGCAATCTTAGACCTGGTTCTCTCAAATGGAGATGAAGAGAGGATCACAGGTGTAGAAGTGGGTAGCCATCTGGGAACTAGTGACCATCGAACAGTATGGTTCACAATAAACACAAGCAATAGAGTCAAGCCATACAAAGACAAAGGTACTGGATTTTAGGAGGCTGACTTTGCCAAAATGGGTGAGTGCCTAAGGAATGCACTAGCAAATGGGCAGGAAGGAGGGGTGGAAGAACAATGGGGAATAATAAAAACTGCCATCACAGAGGTAACAAGCCTTTGTGCAAAGCAAATAAACAAAATGAAACGAGGTAAGAAACCACTATGGTTCTCAAAGGAAGTGGCAGTGAAGGTTCAAGAGAAAAAGAAAGCATTCAGGAAGTACAAGGAATCACAGTAGGAACAGGACAGAGAACTGTATCAGTTAAAGCAAAAGGAAGCTGGAAAGGCAGTCAGAACAGCAAAGGCCCAAACCGAGGAAAAGATAGCCAACTCAGTTAAGAAGGGGGATAAAACCTTTTATAGGTACATCAGGGAGCAAAGGAAGACCAAGGGAGGGATAGTGAGGCTTAATAAAGGGAGGAGGGTGGGCAGAGGGTGACTGTGAAAAGGCAGAGATACTAAACAAATATTTTGGCTCAGTATTTACAAAGGAAGAGGGGGAGGTACCTAAAACAAACAGTAGAAACACTCTGGATACAGAAGTTGATACCAGCCCATTTACAGAAGAAAGAGTTCTGAAAGAGCTCTTAAAACTGAAGGTGGACAAAGCAATGAGGCCTGATGGGCTTCATCCCAGAATTCTAAAAGAACTAAGGATAGAACTAGTGACACCACTGACTACCCTCTTTAACAAATCATGGGAGGATGGGGTGGTACCTGAGGACTGGAGGAGGGCAGATGTGATTCCCCTTCACAAAAGTGGGAGCAAGGCAGAAGCAGGAAACTACAGACCTGTTAGTTTAACCTCAGTGGTAGGGAAAATGATGGAATCACTTCTGAAGGAAAAGAATTGTTGCGTATCTAGAGGCCAGAGGCACAGGACCCAAGGCAGCATGGATTCTAGCAGGAAGGTCATGCCAGACAAATCTGATCGATTTCTTTGACTGGGTGACCAAAGTAGTAGATCAGGGAGGGGCTGTGGACATGGCCTACCTAGACTTTAGCAAGGCATTTGACACAGTCCCACACAAAAGATTAATATACAAGTTAGCCAGCCTGGGAGTGGGTCCCAAGATGACAGCCTGGATAAAGAACTGGCTGGAGAATAGGACACAGAGAGTAATAGTAAATGGAGTCCACTCTGAAAAAAGGGGGTTAGCAGTGGGGTACCACAGGGTTCAGTATTAAGACCGGTCCTCTTCAATGTCTTTATAAGCGACATTGCAGAGGGACTGGAAGGAAAAGTATGTCTCTTTTGCAGATGACACAAAGATCTGCAACAGAGTTGATGCACAAGGTGGGGTGGAAAGGATGAGAAGGGACTTGGCAAGGTTAGAGGAATGGTCAAATGTATGGCAGCTTAGATTCAATGCTAAGAAGTGCAAGGTAATGCACCTGGGAAACAAAAACCCAGGGGAAGAGTACACAATGGGGGGGTGAGATACTAACAACAACAAAAATGGAAAGGGACCTGGGGGTAGTCATATCAGATGACCTAAAGGTGGGCAAGCAATGTGAGAGGGCATCAAGGAGGGCTGGGGGGATACTGGGATGCATAGGGAGAGGCATCATCAGCAGAAAACAAGAAGTTATTATCCCTCTGTACAGACAGCTGGTGAGACCACATCTGGAGTACTGCGTGCAGTTCTGGAGACCCAATCTCCGAAAAGACATAGACAGGATGGAAGCTGTCAGAGGAGGGCAACTAAAATGGTGCAGGGTCTGCACTGGAAGACATCTGAGTGAGACTTAAGGAGCTTAATATGTATAGCTCGAGGAAAGGAGGGGAGGGGACATGCTAGAAACTTTCAAGTACCTCAAGGGAATCAACAAAGTCCAAGAGAGTAGCATCTTTCAAAAAAAGAGGTGTGCAAGAACAAGGGGGCACAATTTGAAGATAGAAGGGGGGTGGCTCAGAGGTAATTTAAGAAAGTATTTTTTCACAGAGAGGGTTGTGGATGCGTGGAACAGCCTTCCAGAAGAGGTTGTGGAGTCAAAAACAGTGGTGGAATTCAAGCATGCATGGGACAGTCATAAGGCAATTCTAGGGGGTGGGGGTAGGAAGAAGTAGGCTGCTGGTTAACTAGGATCTGCAGCTTATCCATCAGGTAGGGAAATGGGCAGACTGGGTGGGCCAAGCGGTCCTTATCTGCCGTCAAATTCTATGTTTCTATGTTTCTAATGCAAGGCCCATCTCCTCCATCTCTGCACCATCTGAGTTGGCACAATTAAAGGGAATGAGCTTACTCCATTTAAATGCTTGTAGCTTGTTAAGGAAGTTTGAAGCCATACAGACGTTTACCAGACATTCTGGTGGTTACTGAAATGTGACTTAGACCCTCAACACCTGACTATGAAATCAACATTTCATCTTACAATGTCTTTAGAAGTGACAGACAGTTTGGGGGGGTTGCAGTCTATATTTGCGATAAATATTCTGCCTCTGTAGTTGACTATCACTATACCTAAGGAGTCTGAATGTCCGACAATAAAAGTATTACTTCCCCCTTTAACATCCCTTACTATTGGCTGACCCGGTGGCATTGAGGATTGAGGCGCTGGACTCCACACCTCATGCTACACTGGTGACCTGGATTCGTGAGTGAGCTTTGGCCACTGGGGGGTTGGACGGCGTCAATTTGGATTGAGCCGCTGGCAGGTGGCTCTCTTTTCCAGGGGCGTCGGATGCACCGGGCAGCTCTGGTGACTCCTGGCAGTGGCTAGGTGATTTGGATGATGTGGTAAACACTACAGGGGTATGGGGGCCATGGTGGACATCTTACAGGTGATTGTGGGAGTGCACCCATGCTGCACTGGATGTCACTATACATCCACACCATAGGGAGCACAGAAAGCTTGGAAAAGCCTTGATCCTTGGTAAGCGACGGTGGGTCCTGTGGCCTACCTCCATGCCCACTGTTGGGTCCTTCATCCTGCCTCCAGTGCTCCCTTCATTCCTGGACACCTGTTTAGATTTCCAGAAAGGTCACCAAAGGAGCGGGGATCCCCCACTAGAAGGTAAGGCTTGGGCTTCAGACAGGGCAGGATAGGGTCATGTCACACCGGAGAGAGTCCAGGGTTGGAGCAGGAGAAGAATAAAGAGAGTTTAAAAAAAATGAAAAAAAAAATTCCTTACTGTCATCAGCTGTTACAGGCCTCCCTCTCTGGGGCACAAGGTAATACAACATCTGTCAAACATTATGGAAAAGCTGTCCTTTGAGGTCTTTGTCCTGGAAAACTTCCATCTTGATTGATTCTCCCCAAGCTCTACACCTCTAAAAGACTTCTGTGACACTTTTGGTCTTACTCAAATTATTACAGAAACTACCCATCCAAACACTAAAAACCCTTTACACAGGCCCCTGCAAAAAGACAGGATGATGAAATCGGGACTTGGTACCCTGATGACCGGGTGCATCCCAATGGGTGCATTCCTGTGGTAGAACCTGTATTTGGTCACCACTGTGGCTGAGACTCATGAGCAATTTCAGGACATAGTCTTGGAGCTATAAATCGACATGCACCCTTGGTTAAAATACACACCAGGAAAAAGTCTTGCTATAATTAATGCTAACCTGAAATCTGTGGTGAACCATAGGAATGCCCTATGGAAAAAAGTGCAGAAAACCAAACTGCCTGTTGACTGGACTGCCTTTACAGTTGTAAGAAACCACTGCACCAAATGTATTTGAGCCAAAAAAGCTAGATACTTTAGAGATGAACTAACGTGCTCCTCTAATTGCTCAGCTGAATACTGGGAGAACTTAAAGGACATTGATGGACACTGTCCAGCTAACTCCATTCCTGCAAAAATCTCCACTGGTTGTTCTTTCCCTACCAACAACCAAAGAATTTTAGACCTTCTTAGTAACCACTTTGCCTCTGCTGAGTTAGCATTTGACTCCTCCCCTGCTAACAACCTATGTGCACGGCTCGCTGACCAGGGCCCACCCTGTTTTACCCTGACTTCTCCTTCCCATGATGCTCCTTTTTCCTTCTGCACTGTCACAATAAACAAGTGGAGGACCTCCTCCTGGAACTCGACACCAGGAAGAGTGCAGGCATTGACCTTATTATCTAAAAATAGGCTATCATGCTTAGTCTGTCCCTGTCACACTCCGATGCAATATATCCCTCACACAGGGTTTTCTCCCACCAATTTGGAAAATCGCCCACTTTATTTCTCTTTTCAAGTCTGGTGATTTGAATTATTTAAACAACTACAGATCCAATATCCTTCTTCCCACACTATCCAGAATACTTGAAAACATTTTCAGTTCCCATCTTAGAAAGCATTTGAAAACATTCAACCTTCTGAACCCAGTGCAGTCCAGATTCAGACCATGTCATAGTATGGTTTCTGCCCTTGCTAAGGTTTCCAATGACTGGTTAAAGTCACTGGATGATAAAAACTATGTTTGTACCCAAAAAAAGAGTCTGCTTATTAGAGGCCTGTATCATAGTTCTACTTAAACCAGGAAGGGATGCTGTGCTCCCCGACAACTACAGAGCTATTTCTTTACTAAATACAGAGATTAAGTTACTATCCAGCATTTAAACACATAGACTCAAGAAGGTTTGGGAAATCTTGATAGGGCCGGAACGGGGGGGGGGGGTATGTAGCTGGATGGCAATCCTCCAACTATTTCAGAAAAATAATTCATCTTCTATTGGCGTCTGGAGAGGGAGAGAGGGAGGTTCTGATAAGATGCTTGTCTGCCTAGATGACAAAAAGGCATTCACAGTGTAGACTGGACCTTCCTATTTGACATTATCCACCACTATGGACTCCCAACAGAATTTATCCAATGGATTTCTATATTATATAGTGGCCCAATGGCAAGGAAGCAATATAGTGCAGTGGTTTAAGACAATGAGTGGCAAATCTGGAGACCTGGGTTTGAATCCCACAGCCCCATCTCTTGCATACTGTGTGACCCGGAGCAAGTCACTTCATTTCCTTGTGCTCCCAGGTCACACCTGTAAACAAGCTTTCAGTTTAGTGTGTCTCTCCTGGTTAAGAAAACAAACAAAAAAAAAAGTGCAACAGAGCCATATCTATATGCTTTGATTTAACTAGGTGTACTGACAGGGATGCCCCTTATCCTATGTTATTCAACCTTTACATTGAACCACTGGTTAGGAAAATTAATAGTAGGATGGCAATCCTCCAACTACTTCAGAAAAATAATTCATCTCCTGTTGGAGACACTTTTTTACAGAGAGGGTGGTGGCTGGGTGGAATGCATTACCTGCAGAAGTGGTATTCAGTAGAACAGTGGACTACTTCAAAAGGGGATGGGACAGGACAAGGGGGAAGGTTAATGAAGGGGAAGGGTGGAAGGGAGGGGCAGCTGCAGAATAAGGGGTGCTAGCTGCACATTCGAGCAGACTTGATAGACCTCTAGGCCTTTATCTGCTGGCAAATTTCGTATGTTCATATGTTCACAAGTGAATTTGGGGGATTGAGATAGGACCATATGAATATAGGCTATCAGTGTTTGCATATGGCATTCTGTTACACCGTTCCCATTGGAAAAATTCTCTAAAAGCAACTTTAAAGATAATCAGTGAATTTATTGTGCTGGCTGGATACAAACTAAACCAGCATAAAATTATTTTCTTCTCCTTAACCCCCTCATGTTATAGGGCAGATATAAAGGATTTGCATCTAAAATGGGCTCCACATACTATTACCTTCCTAGAGATAGAAATTTCACAAGATTTGCAGAAGCTGAAAACTCTTGATTTAGACCCAATTGTTTCCCAAATACAGCAGGATCCAAAGTGATGGCAATAGCTGCCACTCTCATTTTGGGGGAAGGTAAATATCTTAAAAATGGCAATATTCCCTAGGATAATGTACTCATTGTCATTGCTGAACCTTCCCCTCCCGAGGATCTGGTTTAATAAAATACATTTTATTTGGTCTTCCTTTTCATGGTTAGGTAAACACCCAAGGAGGGCTTTAGCTAAACTCTGCAGGAAAAGAGAGGTGGGAGGTCTTAACGTCCCTCATCTACGTTTGTATTACTTTGCCTTCCAGGGATGCAAATATTGCCATTGGTTGGGGGCCCAAGAAAAATAAACCTCTGCCGCACCATGGTTAAACAAAGAATGGTATTTGGTGGGGTAGTTTGAACCTCTCTTTCTTCCATCCCGACTACAGATCTCATTTAAAAACCTGCTGTACCCTCTCAAGAGTTCTCCAATTGGATGGGCCATGAAAGCTCATATGCAAGTATGCAATTTTTACAAAGTCATTGGAAAACAAGATTTGGGGCAACCATTTCTTAACAATTTAAATGTGTCAACTGGTAATAAGTGATCTCCTCAGATTCTTGGAAAAAAATCAGTATTACAGCTTTGTTAGAACTGGTTAAGGAGGGCAAGATATTAACATTTGTTGAATTTAAACAGTCCTTTCACCTTCCATCTTTCCCAATTTTCAAATACTTGGAGATCAAGCATTGTGTTTCATTGGTGCTCCTGCCCCCCCCCCCAATGGTCCTCTCTGAGGCTTCTTTTTTTTTTTAGACTCTGCAGTCCATGTAGCATAGCCTAGACCAATCTTGCATTTACAGCAGATGTTAATTACAAGGGTGGGACTGAACCTAGCTCTGACAGCATATTATTGGAAACACTAAGCTCACCTCCAATAAGGCCCAAACAGATGGAGGTCAGTATGGTCAGATATCTATAAGTACATAAAACAAGACAGACTATGACTCGTTCATTTCAATGTTCTCCAGAACATGTATTATACACCTCTTAGTCTCTACTGAATGGGTAAAAGATTAGATTCTAAATGCCATAGATGCCAACTGGAGGAGGGCTCTCTAATTCACATGATCTGGTCTTGTCCTAGGGTACAGATATTCTGGCAATAATTCAAACAATTCATAAGCCCCATCCTTGGAGATTTTAATTATTTTACTTTGGTCATCTGTGTGGTTGGTGACTTGTTCTCAGCCATCAAATCCGTATCTCATAAAAGATATATGGCACTAATTTCAGACTTCTCTTTGCTTCTCATTATGAGAAACTGGCTTTCAGACTCTCTTCCAAAGATGATAGAATAGCACCAAGAAATGTACACTACTTTAAATGCAGAAAGACCCATTGCAAAGCAATGCCACACTCTGTCAACATTTAAGACGGATGAGAGCCATTCCTACAGTTTTTATGTGAGAAGTGAAAGGATCCTTCAATGATATGTAGTGGAAAAAATTATCTTTCTCCGCAGGACTCCCTATTAGATACCGTTACAACTGTATTTTGTTACTAGAGTCATTGAAGGTATTACTAATATGCCTTGTTTGTGGTTACTTAAGTCTCAACAATAAAATGCCCATGATGTACTGGAGGGTGGGATAGGGGAGGGAGGGACAGAGGTTTGGGGGGGCAAGAGTGGGGACTAGCAGACTGGGAAAAGTTATTTCTGAAGGCTATTCTAGAAAGTTATTGATATGGGGAGAAGGGGAGTTAGATTTTTAACATTTGCCATGCTGGCATTTTCAGTGTGACATGTTTTTGGTTATGTATTAGCTAAACATTTTCAATAAAGTTGAATAAATAGAAAATAAAACAATTATGTTTGTGCCTTATTTCTTGATCTGAGGAAGGCCTTTGACATGGTGGATCATGACTTGCTTCTACTTTCACTGGAAAACATTGGCCTGGACTCCCATGCCCTGAACTGGTTTTCTAGTTATCTTACTGGCCATCAACAGCAGATTAAAGCAGATGGGGACCACTGTTCACTGAAACCTCTTATGAGAGATTTGCACCAACAGTCCATTTTAGGCACATTATTATTTTCTATTTACATCAATAACATCATTAAATCAGTAACATCCACCTTTTTACAGATGACATGGTTCTCTACCTTGACAGGCCCACCCCGGGGCTTGCCTGCAAAGACTTACAACTGGATTTTAACCTTCTACAGCAAAATCACCTTTATCTAAAGCGCATGCTAAATGCCCAAAAAACTAAGGCAATGCTGTTCTCACCTCCAACTAGAACATCCACCCACTGCCCAGCACCTCAGATTAACACCTTATTGGATGAGATGCTGGAGTTTGTAGCCAGATTCAAGTATTTGGGCTTCTGGGTGGAATATAAGCTGTCCTTCATTGACCATATCGAGGAACTAGCAAAAACACCAAACCAAAGGTTTCATCCGTTCTTCCACATTAGGCACTTACTCATGCAAGAAGCAAAAACTTGATTGGTTCAGTCTACTTTTCTTCCACTTCTAGATTATACTGACTTAAGCATGACACTTTCTACCACTGAGCATTAAGATTTATTACCAGTGCCACATACTCCACCCATCACTGCTCCCTATATTCCAAACTAGGATGGCTATCCCTTAAACTTAGATGACAGAAAAATGCAGTCACCTGGACATACTGAGCAATTATCAACAAGCTGCCTGAATATATTACTGATTGTCTGTCTGCCTATACTGTGAGGAACTACCCCCTTAGGAGCCTCTCCTATATCATCCTTGTCATCCCCAGAGTTAGAATGCACCTTGGTGAGGCTTCTATAAGTCATGCCCTGCTTGTCTTCTGGAACAACATCCAAAAGACCTTGAAAATAGCAATCCCTGTCAAACTAACCACTTTTAAAACTTTGTTTGCTTGTTGCTTCAATGAGTCTTGCAACTGCTTTCAGTGATGACCTATAGTCCCTCCTTCTGGTTCCTGACTCCCTCTCTTCTATTAACAGAAATATCACTTCTGCCTCATCTCTGCTCTTATCATTAAGTTAGCCTGTACCATTATTGCATTGTATTTATAGTTCTGCATCCCCCCTTCCCCAGGATGCATCTGAAATCGAGCAGTACTCTGCTTAGTGTGCCTTCCTGGTAAAACTCTTAAATAGATAAATAAATGTATTATGTACATATTTGTACATTGTACATTGTATGCTGCATATATCAAGTTCTACCTTGCTACATTTTTATGTAACCTTTAGCATATCCTGTACTACTTTATATATTCCTTGTTAATCATTGTGAACGTGCCCAGGATCATCTTGTAAATGAGTTTCACTCAATAGTGTTTCACCTGGTAAAATAAAGATTGATTGATTAATTGATTGAAAACCATGATGGGGATGTGGTCATACTAGGTTATACTCTGTTCAGGGATGACAGAGTAGGAAGGAAAGGGTGTGTGTGGTGCTTTATGTGAGGGAAGGCATAAAAGCAACAGAGATACAGGGAGTACTTGGGGGGGCAGATGTACTGTGAGTCACCCTGGAGACAGGGAACAGAGCCACAATTCCCAGAACAGAGCCACAATTCTGACAGAACATTGGCATCACAAGCATCAATGTGTTGGAATATAGTCCCTCCTTCATTATGATTAGAGAAAATTTAAAAAAAATTTCTTAAGGGGTTAAAAATGTATTATGTATATTCATGTGAATGTGTTTGATTTAATTTTGTTGTATCGTCCAATTGTGTGTGTTTTTGTGATTTTGTGTTTTTATAATTTGTATTGATTGTTTGAAATTGGTGTGATTATGTGAAACTTGGAAAACTTGCACAGGACTGTCTTGAAAACTGGATTATTTTATCCAAATGACATGTATTATTCCTGTATAAAAATAAAATTTTCTAATACTACTACTACTACTTGTGTGCCCTACAGACCTCTGGCACAAGGGAGGAGATAGACAAGGTACTAGTGAAAGCCGCTAGCAAAATAGCAGAAAAGCCAGAAGTGCTGTTAGTGTGGGACTTCAATCTGTTGGATGTAGATTAAAGCCTCCCAGCTGTAGCTTTAGCTAGAATAGGGGACATTCTGGACTCTCCACTATGGGCATTCATCAGGCAACTAGTCAGTGAAGCATTCATGATGAGGCAATACTAGAACTGGTATTCACTAACAAGGACAGTGTTGCAGACATTAAGGTGGGAGGCCACCTGGGGACCAGTGAGCAACATACAGTGTGGTTCAATATATGGACAGCTGTGAAATCCAACCACACAAGCATGAAGATCCTGAACTTCAGGAGAGCAGTTTTTATAAAGCTGGGTGAGTGCCTCAGGGATGACCTGGTGTGGGGGGGTGACCTAGGTGGGGTTGAGGAACAGTGAGCAAGGCTAACAGGGGGCATAGTTAAGGTGACAAATCTCTACATCAACAGGGTGAGAAGAAGCAAGGGAAAAAAGACCTATATGATTCTTGAAAGAGATGGCAGAAAAAGAAAAAGCTAAAATGATAGCATTCAGAAGGTAAAGGAGACTCAGACGGAGGAGGATAGGGAGCTGTATCAGGAGAAACTGAGGGAAGCAGGGAAGCAGTAAGGACTGTGGAGGTGCAGACTGAAGAGAAAATTGCCCAGGTGGTAACAAAAGGGGACAAGACATTTTTTACATATGTAAGTGAAAAAAGGAAGACCAGGGGAGGGATTGCAAGGTTAACTAGCTCTGGCAGAGCCACTGTGACTGTGAATGCATTAACTAGATAAGGGTGTTTCATGGGCTTAATCATAAACCTTTATTTATTTATTTATTTAAAACATATTAGATTTACAAGCCTTTGAGTCAGATACTCATTTACATAGGCACCACATCTAGAAGACCAAAGCAGTTCAAAGAATATACAATTGCTAAATCAAATAGACGTCAGAAGTCAAAGAGAAGTCCAGAGTGTTCACATGAAGGCTGCTGCATACACTAACTGAATCAAAGTACAGTACATTGAGAAAGAGCATATTTAAGCAGAGGCGAAGGCGAGTGCTTCCACCTCCCCAGGAGTGACATTATTACATGATAACACACACCCTGGAGTGCCTTAATTCAACTATACAATGTCTTGTTGTTATATACAACATTTAAAGGATGTTTTTGTTATTGTGGAAAAATATTTCTTAAGACAAAATGCAAGGAATGATCCAAACCCAAAGCGATGGTGATGTTACTGTGTAATAACATTACTGTTTAAAGGGTCAGCAGGCAACTAACTGTTGACGTTTGTGCTTCCTGGATCAGCTACAAGGTTCTGCTGTTGCTAAACTAATTTTAAAGTAGTACACATGCTAAATCTAAGGGCATGGCTACATCACTGTCGCATGAGACGGGGGCATCATAGCAGAAAGAAAGCCAATAAAACTATTTGTTATGGAGCTCCCCAAGGGTCCTAAAACTACCATACAGCTAGCAAGCTAATTTAGGATAAACTCCTAATAGCAGACAGAGGGAAGGATACATTAGGATTTAACATACATATCAAAACACTTTACATAACATATGTTTTTTGCACATGATGAGTGGATTACTCCTTTAACTTTCTGTGGTTTCAATTAACTCCTCAAACCAGAAGAGAAAAAAATAATGCTCTAAAGCTTCCTATATACTACACACAGGCACAGAAACTGGAATAACAGGTTCTAATGAGTACGCACTCCACAGGAATGTTGGAGGATGGCAGCTCTGATAATTGTTCCAGTCTTTCTTTTCACTGATAGAAACTGAACCAGGAAAAAAGTAATATATATTTCATCACAGAATGTTTACACCAAGTACATGAACCTGCATGATTTATCTGTAAAGACAATTAAAAATGTATAGACAGAAAATGGTAAACACATATTGTTAATCCCAAAAGCTGAACTTTGTTTTTAGTACATAAAAGTTTAAGAAATACCTGAAAGCTGAGTCTTTCCTTTTGAGACACCAGGTGACTCTGATAATCATTTGTTCCAAGGGTTTTTAAGTCACTTTGAATGCATTAAGTATTATCTGTTCTTATAGGGACTCCACAGATTTGTTGTTCCTTGGCCAGATACCAAACTAGTGACTCTTCTTTCAGCATGATAGGATCCACTGCAAGCCCCTCCCACATTAAAAAGAAAAAAGGTGGGCTGGATTTTTAGGAGCTTTATGGTGGAGGTGGGTTAGATCTTACTTCCCCCAAAAAACAATGCTGCCTCCCACTACTCAGGTTCCAGTTCTTGTACCATCCATTTAAGAAAAAAAATAGTACCCTGCAACCACTGACTTACATGAAAGCGTATTTATTTGAGGGTGGAAAACATTTCTTGGAGGAGGATAAGGTGGAGGAGACTATTTACACCTTCAGTCAGTTCCACAGACAGAAAACATGACATCACTCCTTTTGTACATTCAATACTCCTGTAGGCTCTGCCCACAGTTGTAAAAAGGGAAAGGGAGACTGTAAAGAGGAGAACTAGGAAAAGGCAGCAATCCTAACTAAATGCTTCTGCTTAGTGTTCACAGAGAAAGGAAAGGAGAAGGGTCAAGAAGAAAGTAACAAAAGCTTGGGGGGAGGCACTAGTCCTTTTTCAGAAGAGAGTCCTAAAGGGACTTGCTAATCTGAAAGTGGATAAAGCAATGGGGTCAGAAGGAATACATTTCAAGGTACTGAGGAAACTCAGAGAGGCACTGGCTGCACCTCTGACAGGCCTGTTTAACAGTTCACTGGAAACAGCAGTGATTCCAGAGGGCTGGAGGAGGGCATATGATAATTGGCAAAGTGAACTGGACAAAAAAAACTGTGTATGTGCTGTATTCCTAGACCTGAGTAAGGCTTTCGACACGGTCGACCATGATCTACTCCTCTCTTCCTTGTACTCCATAGGTCTAGATTCATCTTCCCTTAGATGGTTTAATAGCCACCTCATGGGAAGGACTCAGCAAACGAAATCTGAAGGAGACCTATCTCCACATAAACCTCTGCAAAGAGGAGTTCCCCAAGGATCCATCCTAGGCCCAATCCTATTTGCCATCTACATCAATAACATCGACATTAATCTCACCAAAGCCACTGTACACCTGTTTGCAGATGACACCGTAATATACGTCAGTAACCCCTTACCTGGCTCAGCATTTGAAGAGCTACAAGCAGAATTCAATATACTTCAACATCAGTTATTGGAAAAAAAAAACTTCTCCTAAATGCAAAAAAAACAAAGGCAATGTTTTTTTCCCCCCAAAATCAAACCGGTAACTCCTTTCCAAGCAATCTCCCCCAACTCCCCACTGTTATGGGTGAAAATCTTGAATTTGTTAAAAAATTCAAATATCTGGGGGTCTGGCTAGACTATAGACTCGACAATCTAACTGACTTGGAAGAGCTACTGAAAAAACTCTGGCAGAGGCTTGGTCTCTTTCACAGAATAAAGCATTTTCTAAATAGGGATTCTAAAAAGAAGTTGGTCCAGGCCACATTTCTCTCAGTATTGGACTATGCAGACTTCTTATACGGTCGCTGCCCTAACTCTTATCTGTACAAACTGGACACACTTTACCATAGAGCACTGAGGTTCATTACAGATCTTCCCCTCAGCACTCATCACTGCTCAGTTGGATGGCCTTCACTCCATTTCAGGAGAAACAGGAATGCCATACTATGGACATATAGGGCATTATCTAAGAAGCTCCCAAACTATATTTCAGACTGCTTCACACAAGTCACAGCAAGTAAATATGCCCAAAGAAGCCTCAACTTCATCATGCTTAAAGTGCCCAATTTCAATACTCGGTATGGGAGAACTACTATTAGCTATATTTTATTTATTTTTATTTATTTAGCTTTTGTTGACCGGGTAAGTGCACTAGACAAATCCTGCCTATTTTCAGGCACGACCCGGGGGAAGGGGATACAGATGAATGCCAACTGACCTTGAACCAGATTAAGCTGTTGGTGGTATTTTTAGTGAATGCGGGAAATTTGGCCAGGACACCGGGGAAATTCTCCTACTCTTTTCGATAAGTGCCATGGGATCTTTAACATCCACCTGAACTACCACCAGTCCAGGCAGATGGGACCTCGGTTTAACGTCTCATCCAAAAGACGGCACCTCAGAAGTGCAGCACCCCTCTCATGCTGCACTACAGTGTCAGTACTAGGATATTAACCCAAGTACCAGATGTGGGAACTGAACCCACAGCCCTCTGATCTCCCGGCCTCAGAGGCGAGTGTGCTACCTATTGAGCCACTGACACTGCTTAAATAAATAAATATATATATATATATATATATATATATATATATATATATATATATATATATATATATATATATATATATATATATATATATATATATATATATATATATATATATATATATATATACTATCTACTTTATGGAATATGATGCAGAAGACCCTGAAATTGAGCAGCTACATTACAGTTACATCCTTCAAACATCTGTATACAAGGCTTATCCAAGAAAAATGTAACTGTTTCCACTAGTACTAGTGTATTTTAATATTAGTGCTAATCTTATCCTTCCCCTCCTCAGACAGTCATTCCATGGAATGAATCCACCCTTATCAAGTGCCTCCACCCCTCAGATGTATTACACCCCACCCTTCATCCAGCTCCCAGCACTTCCTTAACTACATCATAGCCCTATACCCCTGTCATTCTACCCCCAGTACAGGCCCCAGCCCTTTCTCAGGCATCACTTATCACTTATCCATCCACTTTATAACTAATATCATCTTCTACGTTCCCCGCCAACTTGCAATCCACTCCTGCTCCCCCTCCTCTTGTCTCCATTATCTATGTTAAATATTGAAGTATTGAGCATTTTGCTTAGGATGTATGTTAGAAAATGTGATTTTTTGAATTTTGTATATAATAGATCATTTTGTATGCGTTGTATATCTGTTATATCTATGTAAGTTGAACCTTGACCTTACCAGGTCCATCTTGCAAATGAGCTGTGCTCAATGATGTTCACCTGGATAAATAAAGATTTGATTGATTGATTGATATGAAGTCCCACTTCACAAAAGTGGTAGCAGGGAGGAGGCTGGCAATGACAGGTCAGTCAGGCTGACATTGGTGGTGGGAAAGGTAATGGAATCACTGCTGAAGGAAAGGATCATGGAATATCAGTGTCAGTCAGTGGAAGTCAGTTTCAGTGGCTCAGCAAGTAGCATACTCGAATCTGAGCAAGAAGATCAGAAGGCTGTGGGTTCTAACTCCATGCCAGGCACTCAGGTTAAATCCCAGTACTGACACTGTAGTGCAGCTTGAGGGGGGTGCTGCATTCCTGAGGTGCTATATTTCAGATGAGACATTAAACCCATGTGTCTGTTCTAGTTATACTGTAGTTTAGATGGATATTAAAAATCCCATGACACTTCTCAAAAAAGAGTAGGAGAATTTTTCATTTAGACTTGAAATTCATATAATACATTACTTTTGACATTAGAAAGGAAACAAACAAAAAAAAATACAGTAATCATTCAAAAATCATATAGATCATAAAGTAAAAAAACAAGACAGTATTACGTCATACTAGAAAAGACAACTCCTACTTAACAACAAAGTCATATAGTGTACTGAGCTAGACATTTACCAAGGAATTTATTAAAATGTTATATTCCCATAGTGATCCTATTCCTCCTCCTCCCCCCCTCCCCTTTGCCAAGGAGAAGAGGGAAAATTCTTAAACAGCAGTAGACCCGTTACTGCCTAACTTCGTATTTTCCTTATAGGGTTTACCCTACAGTACATGTCACATTAATCTGTTCCTTCAGCTCACTGGTTTATTACTTTTCATTGAGTTGTTTATTGTGTGCACTGCTCATTGCACTGCAATAATAAAAGTTTCCCCAATGTCTTGTCTCCAGCTGCCTTTCAGTTTCAGCTTATTTTGCAGCTCTCTGGAAACTTATAACAATGCAGTGCAATGATCAGTGCAGGCATTGAGCAACCCATAAAATCTGAGTTGGAACCCAATTTCACTACTGTCTAATCCAGTTTACAATAATGTATATTTGACATTTTATTTGGGGAAAAATAATTCTAGGCACCTGAGCTAGGGAGGATGAAAGTTGCAAAGCTGCTTTTGTGGAATTTCCACAAAAATGTACAATTTGCCAGGAATTTTCTGAATTTCCACCATCGGTGAGAGCAAAATCTTCTGAAAGTGTTTGGTGGATTTTCACCGTGTTTCATGGAATTCTGGGGATGAACTGCGGAAAAATACAGATAAACTGCAGAATAACAGTTTTGAGGAATTGTTTTTCCACATTTTGATGAGTTATTCCACAATTCATGTAATTATTCAGCAGTTCAGTAACTGTTGACTTTTTTCTCCAAAGTTTAATAGAGTAATATGCAGTTTATACATTTATTGTGCCGTTTTAAGTCTTAATTTCCACAAAGGTTGCTCATTTTATTTCTGCAAAAATCTGCATTTCATGGAAATTCTGCCGGTGGGAGATTTTTGTCCCACATCTCTAATCTGAGCTCATTACCTGAAAGAGATCAACCACTAATTGCCTCTGTCTCAAAAGTAGTTTGTGACTCCTGAAAACTGAACCAGGTACAGTACTGCTGCAGCTGTCCAGGCCGCTTCCCAGAACTCACAACCTGCATTGCAGAAGTACTGTATTGTAAACAATGCTTTTTTGATGCTAAATTTAATTGTTTTTTTCTAACTGCACTAATCTTAGTTAATCTCCATGAAGGATTTACCTTAATTCACTTCTGCGATTCAGCATTAAACCTCAGAGTGTGCAGGCTGCACTTTCACTTTTCCACACATCCCCATGCAAATGCAGTTTGTTCACTGCTAAGCTGGACATGCTGTACAGGTATGTAGAAAAAGAACAGTTTTCCACTGTAAGCTAACTTCTTATTGACAATTTGAAATGTAAGCACTTTACTAGTGTGCTGTTTTATTCAAAACCTTCTGTTACTCTCATTTACAACCACTGATCTCGGATGCCGGTGGTGATCATTCACTTTCACTTTTCTCTGTGTAGATCATGCACCATTTTTGGGGGGAGGAGGAAGAAGAACTGCTGATCCTTCTAAAAACTTAGGTACCTTTACTGTATGTGAGTACAGAGTCAGAAAGGGGAGTCAGAGAGGACAAGAACACAGGAAACAATGGTTGGGCAAGCAAGTGGATGGGTAGTGGGCGAGCAGTGCTCTGCTCTGCAACTCTATTGTAAATTAAACTAAAACTAAAAAAAATAATATTAAGTTTAATAAATAAAGTGAAATTTTCTACCCCATCTACCCTTTCTGTTTTGTTATGAATGGGGTTTACTGTACATTACAATACAGTAAGCAAGAGGCAAGATGGCAGATACTGCAGTGCTGGAAATATGTACAGCACAGTACTGCACTGTAACTGCTTTAGGAAATCATTACTTTACCACCGGAGTGGGAGATGAAGTAAATTTACTGTTGCTGGAAGTGCACTGCATGTGAGCTGATGAGTGGTTGCAAAAGAGATTGTGTTTTTAAAATTTAGAATTGCTACTGCATTAGAAGCACAAAAAACAATGCCAGGGCAGTGAGTGTGAAGAACAGTTTAATCTGACTTGTACCGTATACAGTATGTGGTTCCTTTATTTGGTAACTCAACTTTTCTCTGTATGTAATATTCTCCTATCCCTCAACTTACTTAACCAGTATTCAACCAGTCCATGTACTGTATAACCCCTTATTTTACCTGAAAATAAATATTCGCTTTCTCCGCGTGACACTGATATTGCGCGGATATATGTTTACAGCGAGAATTTGTTGACCTCAGATAAATCATGTATGTATATGCAAAATAAACTATGTTTATTACTCTGCCCGGTTACAGTGCGGGTGCTCAGATTGTACATTCATTAGTTGTTATTAATTTTTGTGCTGTGTGATTTTGTGCTTTAAAACATTAATTACTGTCTTTAATTTTATGGTGTTGGGGAACTAATATTCATTGTGGGAAGTCAAGTGTTTTTTTATGAGCTGCTTTTGTGGCCTTACATTTAGAAAACCCCATCTTGCTCGGTAATTTCCAACACCATTGTCTGCTAAAGGTTAGCTGCCCACCATTCTCTGCCAGAAGGTCAGGACTGTGTGCCTTTACCACACCAGAGGCAATTGCAGAAATAACTCTGGCATTAACAACAGCACCCTCCGACCGCAAACTCTTTACAATGTTACGCAGCTCATGCTCAACATCACCGAGGAGCAGGGTAGGACGTCCGTGAGGCTTAGTAGGTAACTAAGGAGTAAGTTTGGTAGGGTCAGGGAATTTTGTCAGCTGTACAAGGTAATCTTTCTTAAAACCACAAACAGTGCTCTCATTAATGCTTAGTATTTCCACCATTTCCTGCATTGCTGTGGACTTGATCTTTTTTCATCAAGTACTTTTATTCTATTTATATCATGTATCACAGAAGAAAACACATTTTCTACAGCTCTAACCTGATTCATAAGAGTGAGTGCACATCTAGCCTGCCACAGTTGGTATTTGATACATAAAAGTATTAAAGCAGCTGCCTCAGAGGTTGCAAAGAATAAGGACTATGGTGGGCTCGGGACCAGATGCCATCCCTCCAGTTGTACCACTCCACAATTCATATGTCTTTCTGGTGGGGCATTGTTTCTCTTTGGAGGCACCCGCAGTGGAGATCAAGGAGGATGCTGGGGAATCTCCACAAAGAAGACCCACAGGAGAGTGGCATAGGACCCCACAGGGGAAGAAAACAACTCCTGGTGGGATACTCAGTTATTAGTGTGGTAGAACTCAGGGGGGAGGGAGGCGAGAGGGAGATAAGATGCCTGCCTGGCGCCATTGTATGGAAGGACAGGAAGTGAATCATCAAGCTTATGGGAGCAGCTGCATGGGAGAGGGAGCTGGATGTAATTGTCCACCTAGGGACAAATGACTTAGCTGGGAGTGGGATCACAGCTGTGCAGGAGGAGTTTGTGGAGTTGGGTAGGAGCCTTAGACAAGTAACACACACCATAATCGTTTCAGAGGTGATACTTTTCTATGGCATGGGTGAAGCTAGGGTAGTCCACATCCTGGGATTCAATAAATGGTTGAAAGACTGTTGCAGAGCACAGGGTTTTGGCTTCATTGGGGACTGAGGGTCCACCTGAAGGGATACAAACCTATACTGGCACTATGGTCTCCAGTAGGGAAACAGGATCCTAAGTGATGGGTTTAAATGCTTCATTGGCAAGCTTTTAAACTAGCAAAGGGGACAGCACTGAAAAGAAGCAGGGAATTCCCAGTTTCTCCCCACAAAACAGGGTAGTTAGAGAGGTTAACACCATGGTAGAGAGGTCAATAGGGGCAGGGCCAGAGCAAATGGCAAAGGCAGTAAGTACAAAGATAGGGCTACAAGGAGTGAGGCCATCAAAAAATGGAGGGTGATGAGGACCAATGCCCATAGTCTTGGTAACAAGCTTCCTGAACTAGTGGTCTTAATGTAAGAAGGATGCCTGGATATCGTGGAAGTCACAGAAACTTGGTTACAGAGAACCACGGCAGGAATGTCAACATTCCAGGGAACACAATCTACAGGAGGGACAGGAAGAGTAAAAGAGGAGGAGAAAAAGCGCTCTATATTAGGCAAGGGATCTAAGCACTGGAACTAAAGGGTAAACAGGGAAGAGAGCAGGCACTGTGTCTCACCTTAGAGACATGAAATAGCACCACAGTCCACACAAGGGTTGAATACAGACCCCCGTCTCAAGGGGAGGAAATGGACAATGAAATGATAGGAGGCATCCTTAGAATGGCAGAAAAAGAGGAAATATTGTTGATGGGGAACCTGAATATGCTAGATGTTAACTGGTGCACATTTGCTGAAGCCACATCCAAGAGCAGAGTCATTCTTGGTGCTCTACAGGGGGGCATGCCTCAGGGAGCCAGTGTTGGAACCCACTCTGGAGGAAACAATCTTAGACCTGATACACTCAAATGAGGATAGTGAGAGGATCTTGGATTTAGAAGTGGGTAGCCATCTGGGAACAAACCACCACCAGACAGCGTGGTTCACAATAAACACAGCCATAGAGTCAAGCAATACAAAAGCAAGAGTACTGGACTTTGGGAGGGCTGACTTTGGCAGAATGGAAGACTACCTAAGGAATGAACTAGGGCAGAAAAGAGGAGTGGAGCAACAATGGGGAAAAATCAAAACTGCCATCACAGAGGGAACACGCCTTTGTGTGAAGCAAATAAACAAAACAAAGGGAAAAAAAACATGGTTCTTAAAAGAGGTGGGGGGGAAAATTGGGGAGAAAAGATAGCATTCAGAAATTATATCACAGAAGGAGCAGGACAGAGAAACATAGAAACATAGAAACATAGACTTTGATGGCAGATAAGGGCTGCTTGGCTCACCTAGTCTGTTCATTCCCTACCTATTGGATAAGCTACAGATCCTAGTTAACCAACATCCTATCTCTTTCTACACCCCACAAGAATTGACTTATGTCTGTCCCATGCATTCTTGAATTCTCCCACTGTTTTAGACCCCACAACCTCCTCAGGAAGGCTGTTCTATGCATAAAGACATTTAAAAGGACTGGACCCAGTACTGAATCTTGAGGTACCCCACTAATAACCCCCCTTTCTTCAGAGTGGACTCTGTTTACTATTACCTTCTGTGTCCTGTTGTCCAGCCAATGTTTTACCGAGGCTACCACCCTAGGACCCACTCCCCGGCTGGCTAATTTGTTTATTAATCTTTTGTGTGGGACTGTGTCAAATGCCTTGTGAAAGTCCAGGTAGGTCATGTCCACAGCTCCTCCCTGGTTTACTACTTTGATTACCTAGTGAAAGAAATTGATTAGATTCATCTAACATGACCTTCCCACTGTGAACCCATGCTGCCTTGGATCCTGTGCCCCACTGGCCTCTAGGTATTCAATAATCTTTTCCTTCAGAAGTGATTCTATCACTTTCCCTATCACAGAGGCCAAACTGACAGGCCTGTAGAACTGCACCAATTAAAACAGAAGGAAGCAGGGAAGGCAATCAGAATAGCAAAGGCCCCAAAAAAGGAAAAAATAGCCCGCTCAGTTAAGAAGGGGGATACAGCCTTTTATAGGTACAGGTACACTGGTGTGAGAAGAAAGACCAAGGGAGGGACAGTGAGGCTTAATAAATGGGAAGTGGGGTGGGCAGAGGGTGACAGTGAAAAGGCAGAGATACTGAACAAATGCTTTTTTTCAGTATTGACAAAAAAAGAGGAGGTGGACATACCTAAACCAAACAATAGAAGCACTCTGGATGGGAGGGGGGTCAATACCAGTCCTTTTAGAGAAGAAAGGGCCCTGAAAGAACTCCTAAAACTCAAGGTGGACAAGGCAATGAGGCCTGGTGGTATTCACCCCAGAATTCTAAAAGAACTAAGGGGTGAACTAGTGATACCACTGACTACCATTTTAAGAAATCATGGGAGAAGGGTATAGCACTTGAGTACTGGAAGAGGGCAGCTGTGAGTCCCCTTCACAAAAGTTAGAGCAAGGCAGAGGCAGGAAACTATAGACCTGTTAGTTTGACCTCAGTGGTAGGTAAAATGATTAAATTATTTCTGAAAGAAAGAATAGTTGAGTACCTAGAGGCCAGTGGGGCACAGGACCCAAGGCAGCATGGATTCACAGTGCAAAGGTCATGTTAGATGAATGTAACAAACTTCTTTGACTGGGTGACTAAAGTAGTAGACAAGGGAGGGGCTATGGACATGACCTACCTAGCCTTTAGCAAGGCACTTGACACAGTCCCACACAAAAGATTAATAAACAAGTTAGGCAGCCTTGGAGTGGGTCCCAGGGTGGTAGGCTTCGTAAAACATTGGCTGGACAACAGGATGCAGAGGGTTATAGTAAACAGAGTCCACTCTGAAGAAAGGAAGGTTACTAGCAGGGTACAGCAAGGTTCAGTACTGGCACCAATCCTGTTTAATGTCTTTATAAGTGACATTGCAGAGGGACTGGAAGGAAAAGTATGTCTGTTTGCAGATAATACAAAGATTTGCAACAGGGCTGATGTGTGTGTGTGTGTGTGTGTGTGGAAAGGATGAGAAAGGACTTAGAAAGGTTAGAGGAATGGTTATAAGTGTGGCTGGTTCGATTCAATCAAAAGAAGTGCAAACTAATGTACCTGGGGAAAAATAAAACAGGGGAAGAGTACACAATGTTGAGGGGGGAATTAACAACAAATAAAATGGAAAGGGACCTGGAGGTAGTCATATCAGATGACCTAAAGGTAGGATCACAATGTGAGAAAGCAATAAGGAGGGCTGGGTGATACAAGAATGCATAAGGAAAGGCATCACCAGTAGAAAATGGGAAGTTATCATCCCTCTGTACAAACAGTTGGTGAGAACCCATCTGGAGTACTGTCGGTAATTCTGGAGACCCATCTCCACAAGGACATAAACAAGATCGAGGCAGTCCAGAGGATGGTAACTAAAATGGTGCAGGGTCTGCACCAGAAACCATATGAAGACAGACTGAAGAAGCTTAATATGTATACCCTCAAGGAAAGGCAAGAGAGGGGGGACATGATAGAAACTTTCATGCACCTCAAGGAAATCAACGAAGTCCAAGAGAGTAGCTACTTTCAGAAAAAGAGATGTGCAAAAACAATGGGCAAAATTTGCAAATGGGGGTTGGGGACAGCTCAGGAGAAACATTAGGAAGTATTTTTTCACATATAGGGTGATGGATGACTGGAACGGCCTCCCTTAGGAAGTTGTGGGATCATAAGGAGATTATAGTGGGGAGGTAGAAGGAAGAAGGCTGTTGGTTAACAAGGATCTGTAGCTTATTCAATAGGTAGGGAAATGAGCAGACTTGGTGGTGCCAAGCAGTCCTTGTCTGCTGTCAAAGTCTATGTTTCTATGTTTAGTGCCAGTTTTTTTTTCAAACTTAGACCATGCTGGAGGACAACTACCCAAGTACAATATATCTGGAGTTAAATTTGTTAAAGGAGAAAAGGTCCATATTTTCCTAAGATCGTTCCAAAATGATAACACATATGGGCACTCAAAATAAAGATGTTCCATAGTCTCAGGAATATTTGCAGAAGAATCCCATAGAAGACAACAATGCTCAGAGGCTTCCTTGTGTGCCATATTATCTTCTACCCCTGCCTTCCCATGTGCACTTTGTCACAAACCCCACTTAGTAGGTCAGGCCCTCTGCTCCCATAATGCCAACCTCTGAGCGCAGTATTGTCAACAGTTAACAGAACAGGGTAGCCCTCCTGTCTGTTTTGTGGGTCCAAATCACCTTTGGTGTCAAGTTCTGGGGGGATTTAAACTGTGAACCTTATGCTAGCGTACCCAAATGTACAGGCTCAGATAATTCTACTCTTCGGGGAATGTCAGATATCTTTTGCCAAGGGCACCTAACCAGATACACAAAATGAACCCTTTGAACTGTATAAAAGATATTAGGAAAATTCTAACCTTTTCCCAGTTTGGTAAACCATTAAGCTTATGAACAGTTTTGTCAGTCTTAATCCTCCATACATCACATGCAAAAGAAATGACTTGGAAGGCACACCAGGCAGTCTCCTTAAATATAGATTTACTTAAAAATGGATAAATAAAAGCATGGAAAATGTAAACACAGAACACTATATCACACAGCACACAATCACTTAAAAGGAACAAGGTCAAAATACAAACATAAACTCCTACCACCTTTCACTTAGACTTGTCTATCTAATGAATGGGCAGTGGCTGTGGAGCAGCAGTCTTCTGGTAGACGTTCTGGAGAATGCAGTATTGTCCCATCTGCAGGCACCTCTCTGGGCTGAGGGAGGAGAATGCTCATCTCCAGGCTGAGTTGGCCAGGATTTGTGGGACCTCCTCTTCCATCCAGGGACCACCAATGCCACTACTGTTGCCTCAGAGGTTGCCAAGAAAGAGGAGTGGTTGGACCACAGTGAGCTCAGAGAGGGTGAGGGTGGTGGAACAGAGGTGCATCCCTCCAGTTATACCTCTCCACAATTCCTATGCCATTCTAACAAAGTGTGGTTCCTCTATGGAGGCACCCGTAGTGGAGACCAAGGAGGATGCTGGGAACCTCCACAAAGGAGACCCACAGGAGCATGGCAGGGGACCCCACAGGGGAAGGAAACAACTCCTGGTGAGGGACTCCATTATTAGGAAGCAAGAACTTGGGGAGGAAGGGGAGAGGGAGGTAAGGTGCCTGCCTGGCACCATGGCTTGGAGGGACAGGGAGAGAATCCTCAGGATTGCCAGAGCAGCTGCACAGGGGAGGGAGCTGGATGTCATTGTCCACCTAGGGACAAATAACCTGGCTAAGAAAGGGATTAGAGAAGTGCAGGAAAAGTTTGTGGAATTGGGGAAGGGCCTTAGACAAGTAGCATGCACGGTAACCTTCTCGGAGGTGCTGCCCATCTATGGTGTAGGAGAGGATAGGGTGTTCCACACATTGGAATTCAATCAGTGGTTGAAAAACTGGTGTGGAGCTGAGGGATTTGGCTTTGTTGGGGACTGGGGGTCCACCTGGAGTGATGCAAGCCTATATTTGCATGATGGGCTGCATCTGTCCAGTAGGGGAACCAGGATCCTAGGTGATAGGTTTAAATGCTTCATTGGCAAGCATTTAAACTAGCCAAGGGAGGAGGCACTGGAAAGTAGCAGGGAAATCCTAGCCCCACCAAAAAATCACGGTAGTAAGTGCGGTAAACACCAACATAGAAGTGTCGATAGGGAGAAGGGCAGGGGTAAATGAAGAAAGGGACAAAGGCAAGAAGGACAGAGATGGGGCAAAAAGGAGTAAGGCCATCAGGAAATGGAGGGTAATGAGTACCAATGCCCATAGTCTGGGCAACAAGCTCCCTGAGCTGGTGGCCTTGATGGAAGAAGGATGACTGGATAACGTAGCAGTCACAGAAACATGGTACACAGAGAACCATGACTGGGATGTTAACATACCAGGGTACATAACCTACAGGAGAGACAGGCAGGGGAGAAAAGGGGGAGAGGTAGCTGTCTATGTAAAGGAAGGGATAAAAGCAACTGAACAAAAGAGTAAACAGGGAGGAGAGGAGAGGAGGCACTGTGGGTCACCTTGGAGACTGGAAAGGGCACCACAATCCAACAGGTGTTGTGTAGACAGACCTCATGTCAGGGGAGGAAATGGACAAGGATATGATAGAAGGCATTCTTAGACTGGCAGAGAAAGGGGAGATACTGTTTATGGGAGACCTGAATATGCCAGATGTTAACTGGAGCACATTTGCTACAGCCACATCCAAGAGGAGGGCCATTCTTGATGCCCTAAAGGTGGCAGGCCTCAGACAGCTAGTTTTGGAACCCACTCATGAGGGAGCAATCTTAGACCTCATACTCTCAAATGGGGGCAGTGAGAGGATCTCAAATCTAGAAGTGGTTTGCCATCTGGGAACAAGTGACCATCAAACAGTGTGGTTTACATTAAACTCAGCTACAGAGTCAAGCCATACAAAAGTGAGGGTACTGGACTTCAGGAGGGCTGACTTTGGCAAGATGGGAGAATGCCTCAGAAAAGTACTAGCAGACAGGCTAGAAGGAAGTGTGGAGCAACAATGGGGAATCATCAAAACTGCCATCACAGAGGCAACAAGCCTTTGTGTGAAGTAAATAAACAAATCAAAATGAAAGAACAAGCCATTATGGTTCTCAAAAGAGGTGGCTGTGAAAGTCAGGAAGAAAAAGATAGCATTCTAGAAGTGTAAGGAAACACAGAAGGAGCAGGACAGAGAACTGTACCAGTTAAGGCAGAGTAGCTTGGCAGAAGACACCAGGAGAAAGGACTGCTGGGTGGCTGGACTTCTCTGCTGGGACTAAAGAAGTAGAACTCTTGTACTTGGAACTTTAATTTAGGGTAAAAAAAAAACTAACAAACAAAACAAAAAAGTGTGTGTGTGTTTGTATGAGTTAGCTGAACTGAATGGTTATCTGAACAGTTACCTAGGTGTAAATCTCAGGTGATTGAAAGGACTTGATAGCTGTGAGGTTTAAATTACTTGTAAAAAGATCTAGTAAGTAGAGGGAGTGGCTTAGCTAGAAGGAAGCTACATTTAAAGACTGCCTTAGAAAGATTTTGCTAGTAGCTTGGCAGAAGACACCAGGAGAAAGGACTGCTGTGTGACTGGACTTTTCTACTGGGACTATATTGCCCTCCTTCCCTTCCCTCCACCCTGCCTCCCAAAGCTAGTTCTACTTTGATAGGCACAGGATTTGACTGACAACAGGAACTTCCTATTTGGGAGCAGGAAGTGAGTGATCACAGAGCCACCAAAGACCCAGGGCAAGAGTAGCTCTCCGGCCCCCTCTAGCTGCTGGAGGTCTGCCTCTGAGCAAGTAAGGGGTGTACTGAGACATATAGGATATTCTTGTCTCAGAATAGGACAATCAGGAGCTTAAAGGGCACACAGGCAGAAAGTAATGAGAGAGAGAAAAAAACAGAGGAAAGAGCAAGGATTGCAAATAGTTAAGGGGCCAGAAATAAGACATGGTGGTAGTGGTGCAGTGTAGTGGCTGTGGAGCAGCAGTCTTCCGGGAGACATTCTGTAGGATGCGGTGTTGTCCCATCTGCAGGCACCTCTCTGGGCTGAGGGAGGAGGTTGCTCATCTCCAGGGTGCATTGGCCAGGATTTGTGTGACCTCCTCTTCCATCCAGGGACCACCAGTGCCACTGCCGTTGCCTCAGAGGTTGCCAAGAAAGAGGAGTGGTTGGACCACAGTGGGCTCGGGGAGGGTGAGGGTGGTGGAACAGAGGTGCCTGAACAAAAGAGTAAACAGGAAGGAGAGGAGGCACTGTGGGTCACCTTGAAGACTGGAAAGGGCACCACAATCTGCACAGGTGTTGTGTAGAGACCCCCATGTCAGGGGCAGGGAAAGGACAAGGATATGATGGAAGGCATTCTTAGAATGGCAGAAAAAGGGGAGATACTGTTGATGGGAGACCTGAATATGCCAGATGTTAACTGGAGCACATTTGCTGCAGCCTCATCCAAGAGCAGGGCCATTATTGATGCCCTACAGGTGGCAGGCCTCAGACAGCTAGTTTTGGAACTGACTCATGAGGGAGCAATCTTAGACCGTGTACTCTCAAATAAGGGCAGTGAGAGGCTGTCAGATCTAGAAGTGGGTTGTCATCTGGGAACAAGTGACCATCAAACAGTGTGGTTCAAGTTAAACTCAGCTACAGAGTCAAGCCATACAAAAGTGAGGGTACTGGACTTCAGGAGAGCTGACTTTGGCAAGATGGGAGAGTGCCTCAGAAAATCACTAGCAAACAGGCTAGAAGGAGGTGTGGAGCAACAATGGAGAATCATCAAAACTGCCATCACAGAGGCAACAAGCCTTTGTGTGAAGCAAATAAACAAATCAAAATGAAAGAAAAGCCACTATGATTCTCAAAAGAGGTGGCTGTGAAAGTCAGGAAGAAAAGATAGCATTCTGGAAGTATAAGGAACACAGAAGGAGCAGGACAGAGAGCTGTACCAGTTAAGGCAGAAGGAAACAGAGTGGGAAGTCAGAATAGCAAAGGCCCAAACTGAGGAAAAGATAGCCAACTCAGTTAAGAAGGGGGATAAAACCTTTTATAGGTACATCAGCGAGCGTAAAAAGACAAAGGGATGGATAGTGAGGCTGAATAGAATGAACGGTGGGTGGGAAAAGGGGGACAGTGAAAAAGCAGGGATACTGAATGAATATTTCTGCTCAGTATTCACAAAAGAGGAGGAGGAAGTGCATAATCCAATTAACAGAAGCACTCTTGATTTGGGGGATCAACCCCAGTCCTTTCACAGAAGAAAGGGTTCTGCAAGAACTCCTAAAACTGAAGGTGGACAAAGCAATGGGGCCTGATGGAATTAACCCCAGAATTCTAAAAGAATTAAGGGGGGAACTAGTGAAACCACTGGTTATTCTTTTTAATAAATCATGGGAGGATGGTGTGGTACCCGAGGACTGGAGGAAGGCTGATGTGATTCACCTTCACAAAAGTGGGACCAAGACAGTCAGGAAACTACAGACCTGTCAGTCAGATCTCTGTGGTAGGGAAAGTGATGGAGTCACTTCTGAAGGAAAGAACAGATGAGTACCTAGAGGCCAGTGGGGCACAGGACCCAAGGCAGCATGGGTTCACAGGCGGTAGATCATGTCAGATGAATCTAATAGATTTCTTTGACTGGGTGACCAAAGTAATAGACCAGGGAGGGGCTGTGGATATGGCCTACCTAGACTTTAGCAAGGCATTTGACACAGTCCCACACAAAAGATTAATTGTCAAATTAACCAGCCTGGGAGTGGGTCCCAGGGTGGTAGCCTAAAACATTGGCTGGACAACAGGACACAGAAGGTAATTGTAAATGGAGTCCACTCTGAAGAAAGGGAGGTTACTAGTGGTACCGCAGGGTTCATTATTAGGTCCAGTCCTTTTTAATGTCTTCATAAGTGACATTGAAGAGGGACTGGAAGGAAAAGTATGCCTCTTTGCAGATGACACAAAGATCTGCAACAGGGTCGATACACAAGGAGGCGTGGAAAGGATGAGAAGGGACTTGGCAAGGTTGGAGGAATGGTCAGAAGTATGGCAGCTAGGATTCAGTGCAAAGAAGTTCTAAATAATGCACCTGGAAAACAAGAACCGAGGGGAAGAATACACAATGGGGGGAGGTAGTAACAACAACAAAAAAGGAAAGGGACCTGGGGTAATCATATCAGATAAGCTAAACATTAGCAAGCATTGTGAGAAGGCAATAGGGAGGGCTGGGGTAAACTGGGATGCATAGGAAGAGGCATCAGCAGCAGAAAACAGGAAGTTGTTATCCCTCTGTACAGACAGTTGGAGAGACCCCATCTGGACTACTGTGTCCAGTTCTGGAGACCCCATCTCTGCAAGGACATAGACAGGATAGAGGCAGTCCAGAGGAGGGCAACTAAAATGGTGCAGGGTCTGCAAAAGAAGCCGTATGAGGAGAGACTAAAGGAGCTTAATATGTATACCCTTGAGGAAAGAGTGGAGGGGGGGACATGATAGAAACTTTTAAGTGCCTCAGTGTAATCAACAAAATCCAAGAGGGTAGCATCTTTCAGAAAAAGAGATGTTCAAGAACAAGAGGACACAATTTAAAGATAGAGGGAGAGTGGTTCAGGGGCAATGTGAGGAAGTATTATTTCAAAGAGAGGGTAGTGGATGCATGGAACAGCCTTCCTGAGGAGGTTGTGGGGTCTAAAACAGTGGGAGAATTCAAGAATGCATGGGACAGACATAAGGCAATTATTGTGGGGGGTAGGAAGAAATAGGCTGTTGGTTAACTAGGATCTGCGGCCTATCCTGTAGGTAGGGAAATGTGCAGACTAGATGGGCCAAGCGGTCCTTATCTGCCATCAAAGTCTATGTTTCTACATTTCTATGTACAAAGCAGGGAGGGAAGTCAGGATAGCAAAGGCCCAAACTGAGGAAAAGATAGCCAACTCGGTTAAGAAGGGGGATAAAACCTTTTACAGGTACATCAGCGAGCGTAGAAAGACAAAGGGAGGGATAGTGAGGCTGAATAAAATGAACTGTGGGTGGACAGAGGGGGACAGTGAAGAAGCAGGGATACTGAATGAATATTTCTGCTCAGTATTCACAAAAGAGGAGGAGGAAGTGCCTAATCCAGTTAACAGAAGCACTCTTGATAGGGGGGTTGACCTGAGTCCTTTCACAGAAGAAAGGATTCTGCAAGAACTCCTAAAACTGATGGTGGACAAAGCAATGGGGCCTGATGGAATTCACCCCAGAATTCTAAAAGAATTAAGGGGGGAACTAGTGAAACCACTGGCTACATTTTTTAATAAATCATGGGAGGATGGGGTGGTACCCGAGGACTGGAGGAAGGCTGATGTGATTCACCTTCACAAAAGTGGGACCAAGACAGAGTCAGGAAACTACAGACCTGTCAGTTTGGCCACTGTGGTAGGGAAAGTGATGGAGTCACTTCTGAAGGAAAGAATAGTTGAGTACCTAGAGGCCAGTGGGGCACAGGACCCAAGGCAGCATGGTTTCACAGTGGGAAGGTCATGTCAGATGAATCTAATAGATTTCTTTGACTGGGTGACCAAAGTAGCAGACCAGGGAGGGGCTGTGGACATGGCCTACCTAGACTTTAGCAAGGCGTTTGACACAGTCCCACACAAAAGATTAATTGTCAAATTAACCAGCCTGGGAGTGGGTCCCAGAGTGGTAGCCTGGGTAAAACATTGGCTGGACAACAGGACACAGAAGGTAATTGTAAATAGAGTCCACTCTGAAGAAAGTGGGATTACTAGTGGGGTACCGCAGGGTTCAGTATTACGTCCAGTCCTTTTTAATGTCTTCATAAGTGACATTGCAGAGGGACTGGAAGGAAAAGTATGCCTCTTTGCAGATGACGCAAAGATCTGCAACAGGGTTGATACAGAAGGAGGAGTGAAAAGGATGAGAAGGGACTTGGCAAGGCTGGAGGAATGGTCAGAAGTATGGCAGCTAGGATTCAATGCAAAGAAGTGTAAAATAATGCACCTGGGAAACAAGAACCCAGGGGAAGAATACACAATGGGAGGGGAGATAGTAACAACAACAAAAAAGGAAAGGGACCTGCGGGTAATCATTTCAGATTACCTTAATGTTAGCTAGCAATGTGAGAAGGCAGTAGGGAGGGCTGGGGGGATACTGGGATGCATAGGGAGAGGCATCAGCAGCAGAAAACAGGAAGTTGTTATCCCTCTGTACAGACAGTTGGTGAGACCCCATCTGGAGTACTGCGTCCAGTTCTGGAGACCCCATCTCCGCAAGGACATAGACAGGATAGAGGCAGTCCAGAGGAGGGCAACTAAAATGGTGCAGGATCTGCAAGAGAAGCCGTAAGAGGAGAGACTAAAGGAGCTTAATATGTATACCCTTGTGGAGAGAAGGGGGGGGGACATGATAGAAACTTTGAAGTACCTCAGTGGAATCAACAAAGTCCAAGAGGGTAGCATCTTTCAGAAAAAGAGACGTGCAAGAACAAGGGGACACAATTTAAAGATGGGGGGGTTTCAGGGTCAATGTGAGGAAGTATTATTTCACAAAGAGGGTAGTGGATGCTTGGAACAGCCTTCCTGAGGAGGTTGTGGGGTCTAAAACTGTGGGACAATTCAAGAATGCATGGGACAGACATAAGGCAATTCTTGTGGGGGCTAGGAAGAGATAGGCTGTTGGTTAACTAGGAACTGCAGCCTATCCTGTAGGTAGGGAAATGGGTGGACTAGCTTGGCCAAGCGGTCCTTATCTGCCATCAAAGTCTATGTTTCTATGTTTCTTACAGTACTGTCATTAGATGTTGTTGTTCAGAGTCCAACAGGAATGTGTCAGTTGAAAAACACAGAATGCAACTTAAAATGCTGTGTTTCAACCCCTTCCATTAGGCCATCTAGCTCCTCCTTCCAGAATATAAAAATTATACAAATCAAGATGTCCAATCAAGAGGTATATTAAATACTGTGAGTTCAGCAAAATTAATTTCCCAAATTATGACACTCTTAATTAAGTCTGTGATTTTCCAGTTCCTTCTTTGATCTATAAGCAGTTTCTTGCTTTTCAAAGACATCACAGGACTTTTGGCACCATAGTGATAGAACCTGTTTTCTTCCTCGAAACGTCATAAATGTTTATGATCTCTATGCTGGCAACAGGCGACCTCTAATTATGTCAGGGAAACAGGAGATCCTTAATTATGTCTCTCTAGCTTTTAGGTTAATATCCTGTAGTTGAAACCTTGGGGAGGGGGGGATCATCCCACAGGCTGTCTCATGACAGACACTCAATAACACATTTTTATATTACAAAATCATACAGCAATCATAAGCAGCTGGCCAAGTGTCACAATCCTCCCCACCTAGACTGAATTTGGGGGCTCTATCCCCTGCATGGGATGAGCTTCCCAAATCAGTTCACTCCTCATAGACCCAAGACAAGCTATCTGAGTTCTGATTGATTGCTCCAGCCCTATGTAAGATTGTCATGTCATACCATTGCAAAGTAAGACTCCATCTTAACAATATACCATTAATTTTTCTCATTTGCATCAGCCAAACCAGGGGGTTGTGGTCAGTCTGTACCACAAAATGCTGCCCATATAAGTATGGCTCTAACTACTTCCGGGCCCACCTTATGGCAAGACACTGTTTTTCCACAGTAGAGTATGCCTGCTCCCTGGGAAGTAACTTTTTACTCAGGTACACTACTGGGTGATCTTTCCCTTGGTTGAATGTCTGACTCAGTATTGCCCCAATACCCATGTCTGAGGCATCAGTCTGAACTATAAAGGGTTTGCTATAGTCAGGACTTGTCAATACAGGAGCACTGCACAGTGCATCCTTCAGTCTGGTAAAGGCTTCTTCACAGATGGGTCCCCAAGTAATTTTCTTTGACATCCTTTTCTTTACCAGATCAGATAGGGGAGCAGCCAGGGCACTGTAATTGGGTACAAATTTCCTGTAGTACCCTGCTGTCCCTAAAAAACTCCTGACCTGCTTCTGCGTTTCTGGACTGGGCCACACCTGGATCACCTCTCTTTTTATTTGGTTAGGATGGAGCTATCCCTGGCCTACTACATGCCCATGGCATGTCACTTCCCCCATGGCCACCTGGCACTTCTCAGCTTTGACAGTGAGTCCGGCCCTCTGTATCCTGCCGAGCACTTCCACAAGGTGGGACAGATATTCCTCCCAGCTGGCACTAAAGATGGCAATGTCATCCAGGTATGCCACAGTGTACTCCTCAGCACCATTTAACATCCGGTTCACCCACCTTTGTAAAGTGGCAGGGGCGTTCTTCATTCTGAAAGGCATTACTTTAAATTCAAATAAGCCTATTGGAGTGATGAAGGCTGACCTCTCCCTAGCTCTGTCTGTTAACTCTACCTGCCAATACCCCTTGGTCAGGTCAATGGTCGTAAGGTAGGTCACCCCTCCCAACTTGTCCAGTTCATCCATCCAGGGGCATAAGGTGGGTGTCTGACTTCAAGACTGAATTCAGTCTACAATAGTCCGCACAGAAATGAGTAGAGCCATCTGGCTTGGGCAAAAGGACTATGGGTAAGGCCCAGGGGCTGTGGGATCTCTGGCTTATCCCTAAATCCAGCATCTCCTCCACTTCTCCCCTAATGTCCTTTTGGACAGCCTCTGACACTCATTATGCTGTCCGCCTTATGGGCATCTGTGTTCCTGTCTCCACATCGTGCATCACTAAGGGGGTTAGTCCAGGCTTGGCGCTAAGTAGGGGGCAAAGTCTGCTAAAATCTCCCTTACTTCCTGGATCTTGTCCAGGGCCAGCTGGGGAGACAATTTTACTGCCTCCATATAGGAATCCTACTTGCTTTCTTCCAGCAAGTCCAGAAAGGAGTCTCCTTCATCCATCCCCTTCCCAGGACTACACACTATAAACATCGTGTCAGCCATATTAGCATACGGCTTCATCATGTTGACATGGTATATCCTTTCTGTCTGTCTTCTGTCAGGTAACTCTGTAATATAGTTCACATCATTTACCTTCCTAACTACTATGTACGGTACTGCCCACTCAGCCTTCAGCTTCTCTTTCTGGACCGGAATGAGGAACATGCCTTCCTGACCCACCATGCATGAGCGAGCTCTGGTTCCGCACTCGTACCACACTTTTTGTTTCTGTTAGGCAGCTGCCAGGTTGCTCTGGGCTGTCCCCATAAGCTCCTTCAGCCTTTCCCTAAACCTAAGAACGTAATCCATTATGGGGGTTCCTGGGTGGCGTGCTTGCCTTCCCAGTCCTCCCAGATCAAGCCTAGGGGCCCACGTACCCAGCGTCCATATAAGAGTTCGAAGGGGGAAAATTCTGTCAACTCTTGGGGCACATCCCTGTATGCAAACAACAGGTGGGGAAGGTATTTCTCTGAGTCCCTCCCATGCTATTCAGCAAATGCCAGGTCCATTGACTTCAGGGTACCATTAAATCTTTCCACAAGCCCATTGGCTTGCGAGTAATAAGGTGTCATGCATCTCTGCACCACCCCACACTTCTCCCACAAATATTTCATCAAGTTCGACATGAAGGAACCCCCTTGACTGGTGATAACCTCCTGTGGAAACCCAACATGGGAGAAAATCCCAAGTAAGGCATCTGCCACTTTGTCTATCCTCAGTGAGGATAGGGTGACTGCCTCAGGGTACTGGGTGGCATAATCCACCACAGTCAGGATGAATCTTTTCCCTAAGGAGCTGGGGGTATTTGAAGGACCCACAATATGCATTCCCACCCTCTGGAATGGCTCCTGAACTATGGGTAATGGAATCAGGGCAGCTTGGGTTTTCTTTCCTGCCTTCCCTATTTCTTGGCACCAGTGACAAGACCTGCAATATTCCTTCACCTGCTGGATGAAGTTGGGCCAGTAGAAATTCTGAGCCAACCGCTGCATAGTGAGCATGATTCCCAGATGACCAGACAAGGGAATATCATGTGCAATCTTGAACAACTGCTTACAATACCCCTGGGGAATGACAAGCTGCCTGCCTATCACCTCTCCCTCTGTCTGCACAGCCTGAGTATACATTAGTCCATTTTCCAAATAAACCTTATGTTTACCGTCACCTTCATGTGCTCTGTCAGAGACTGCCCAAGCCCTCAGCTTCTCTAGACCAGGGTCACTTCTCTGAGCAGCTGTAAACTCCTCACACATTCCCAAGGCATGGGACAGGCCCCTTCAGTCTCTAAATGAGGGTCCCTAGCACTTGCATCAGGGCACTCAAAATTACTGTCATCCCTTACCCTCTGACAATGGGTCACACCTCCCTCATCAGAGTTACCCTCCATAGCTGTGAGGTTAACTGCTACTGGGGAAATTTCTACCCTTTTTTCATCAGTCCACAAATCAGGGGACACAGGCAGAGGAACCAGCTTCCCAGTGGCTTCCTCAATGGCTTCTGTAGGGTTCAGGGAACTACAATATTTCCTAGTCACTTGGCTTCGGGTTACTGCACACACCATCGCCTGTTTGAGATTGTTGCCAAGGATGATGTCTACTGCTAACGTTTTGGCTACAGCCACCTGTTACACAGTTCCCCCAGTTTCACCCCAATCTAGGAGAACACTAGTGAGGAGCAATGTTTTCTCCTCACCAGTAAAGTCTTGCACAGTGGAGTATTTATTGGGTATAAGCTGACCAGGTTCTACTAGGTCCCCCTTGACCAATGTCAGGGATACCCCTGCGTCCCATAACCCTTGTGTCTATACACTATTCACCATGACTGGGTGCATGTGTTCCCTCATGTTCACAGGCATGCTTCCAGTGACACACAAATAACCCACTTCCTTCCTAGCACCACCTTGCAAAATGCTTGTCTGTTTGGGACTCTGTCTGGCGATATGCCCAGTTTCTTTACACAACCAACATTCATTTCTTTTTTCTGAAACCTGGGGCTAACTTTTTTTGGTGGAGGCAGTGAGGGTTTCAGTTGTCTCGAAGGCATGCTTTTCCCTTTCTGTGCTACCATGCCTGCCCCATTCGCTCTCAGAGCAGGTCTGCTCTTGGCATAGCGGTGCTAGAGTTCAGCAGTCTCTAGCACTGTTTTGGGATCCAAGTCCTCCAGCCAGGTTTACAGCTCAGCTGGGCATCCCAAAAATAAATTGTTCTAACAATATAGCATTTTCAATTTTATCTACACAGTTTACTTCAATTCCCTCCCAGCAACATTTTAGAAACTGATGGTGTTTCATGGCTAGCTCCTTGTAGCTCATATCAGAGCTTTTCCTGACCTTACAGAATTTAGCTCTGTATGCTTCAGCAGTTAAATAATTTTTTTTTTAAAGTGCAGCTTTAAGTTTGCTGTAATCATTACTGTCCTCATTGTCCATTTGACCCAATGCATCCCGAGCTTTCCCGGTAAGTAGCGGGGATAGCTAGAAGCTCCAGGACTCTCTAGGAATTTTAGCCTGAATACAAACTTTTCAAAGGAATTTAAAAAGGTATCCATATTCTCCCCCTCTTTAAAGTCAGGTATCAATTTGGAATTCAGTTTGTAACCCAGTACTGTGTTTCAAGTTACACCCAAGCCACTTACCTGCTCTGGTGCAGGTAGTTGGAGTTGTAGCTTCTCCAGTTCATGTTGCCTCTTGTGCTCACACTCCTTATGGTCTCCCTCTTGCTGTTCACGGTCTGCTTCTTACCATTCTAGCTCCCTCTTCTCCTCTGCAGCTCGCTGGCACTCACACTCCTCATAGTCCACCTATAGCTGTTCACGGTCTGCCTATCACTGTTCTTGCTCCCTCTTCTCCTCTGCAGCTCACTTCTCTCCCTCAGCATCTCTCTGGAACTCCAGCTCCAGTCCAGTCAATCTGCAGCCTGAGTATTTCTGACTCCAGAATGCTGATGACCTTCCCCTGCTGCATTGGCCCTTCGCTGGCACTGGCCCTGCTATCCTCCTCCTCATCGGATCTTGACACTGCATTGGCTGCTAGCCCTTCCACAGTAAAGGTTTGGTCTTTTACAGCCGCAGTCAGTGACTTGATGCTCTGGGCATCTGCTGCCATCAGGGCATCCATGAGGTTCTGCTTGGGGGCTCGCACCTCGTACAGGACTCCAATGTGCTGGCACAATTGCCTCAAGTAGTCTACTGTGTGACCACTGTAGTTGGAAGCCATCTTCTTCCCTAACTACAGCTACTCTAACTTGCACTTTAGAAAAAAAAATAAAACAGGAAGAAACTGGACTGTAAGCCAAATTATATAGTTCTGTTTCCTTTTTAAAAATAAATCATTGTCTTTTTTTGCAAGTGAGCTGTACAGTATTAAACTGACACACTGAACAATTAAAGCTTGTGTTTACCAAATTTATCCCACCTCTGCCACCAATCTGTTGCAAACCCCACTCAGCAGGTCAGGCCTTCAGCTCCCACAGTGCTAACCTCTTAGTGCAGTATTGTCAACAGTTAACAGAACAGGGTAACCCTCCTGTCTGTTTTGTGGGTCTGAATCACCTTTGGTCTCAAGTTCTGAGGGGATTCAAACTGTGCACCTTATGCTAATGTACCCAAATGTACAGGCTTAGATAATTCTACTCTTCAGTGAATGCCAGATATTTTTTGCCAAGGGCACCTAACCAGGTATACAAAATGAACCCTTTGAACTCTATGAAAGACCTTAGGAAAATTCTGACCTTTTCCCAGTTTGCTAAACCATTAAGCTTATGAACAGTTTTGCCAGTCTTAACCCTCCATACATCACATGTGAAAGAAATTACATGGAAGGCACACCAGGCATTCTCTTTAAATATAGATTTACTTAAAAATGGATAAAAAACATGTAAAATGTAAACACAGAACACTGTATCACACAGCATACAATCACTTAAAAGGAACAAGGTCAAAATATGAACATAAACGCCTACCACCTTTCACTTAGACTTGTCTATCTAATGTATTCTTATCTTCTTACAGTGCTATCATTAGATGTTGTTGTTTTACAGTTCAACAGGAATGTGTCAGTTGAAAAACACAGAATACAATTTAAAATGCTGTGTTTCAGCCCCTTCCATGAGGTCATCTAGCTCTTTCTTCCAGAATATAAACATTATACAAAACAGGATGTCCAATCAAGAGGTATATTAAATAGTGTGAGTTCAGCAAAACTCATTTCCCAAATTATGACACTCTTAATTAAGTCTGTGATTTTCAAGTTCCTTCTTTGATCTATGAGCAGTTTCCTGCTTTTCAAAGACATCACAGGACTTTTAGCACCATACTGATAGAACCTGTTTTCGTCCTCCAAAAGTCATAAAAGTTTATGATCTCTATACTGGCAACTGGTGAACTCTAATTATGTCAGGGAAACAAGAGATCCTTAATTATGCCTCTCTAGCTTTCAGGTTAATATCCTGTAGTTGAAACCTTGGGGGGGGGGTCATCCCACAGGCTGTCTCGTGACAGACACTCAATAACACATTTTTATATTACAAAATCATAGAGCAATCATAACCAGCTGGCCAAGTGTCACATACTTAGCCATAGAATGCACCATATATACACTGGGGTTCTTTTGCAATTTAGCATGTTGAATATCCTTGATAATTCCTTTTGGGGCCCATGTCCAAAATGAGATGTTTTAATATAATTATTTTCCACAATCAACCCATACATATCTTTCTTGGGAATAGTTTTAAGTTGATTTTTTGTAAGTTGCCATAATTTTATTTTGGAGTTGACAAACTGTCACTAACTTCCAACAGAAACAAGGGTAAAAAGGTCAGGTTTATTGTTATCTTAGAGGTGGAAGACTAGGTTTGCTGGCCAAGGCACCTAGCTTCACCTGAGCTCTTTCCTTTTAGGTTACTTGAAAGGAAAGAGCAAAGAACCTTACCAGAGCAAGGGAAATGATTAAGACATCTTTTGGCTAGGCAAATTTACTGTGTGTTGTTATTTCTAATTTTTACACACAGGGATTGTTACTGTTTGTTGCTAACATTTTATTACTTTATTTTTCTCTGATTCAAATTGTTGTTGCTGGGAATACCTTCTGCTGCATTATTACACGGTGTGCCTACAGGTGTGTGCTAAAAGATTACTGCTATAATCTGCTGATTCAAATTGTCTTTTTCAAGGTATATCTTCTATTACTGCTTTATTTCTGTCTGTAGCAAAGTGTTTTCTACAGGGTATATCTTCTGTGAAATTATTACAGGTGGTGCTTTACAGGTTTTACAGTTTTCTCTATCATTAGGATAAGCTTTCAGGGCTACTATATTTGTTGCTGGCTGATTTTTTCTGTTCTTACTTCCTTGTTTCTTTCATCTGTGGTTCTTCTTTTTCAGCAAGGGAAGGGCCCAGCCACCAACCACTATCCCAAACCACCCCACACTACACTCCTTTCATAGGTAGCACAGTCATGACATTTCCTGTGGCAAAGCAGGAAGGGGCAGATCAGTGGGGTATCCACATGGTGACCTCATTTACAGGGGCACTAGTAATTTAACTTGTTATAACAAGTTATACAAAAACAAACAAAAAACACAAAATCAAACTTTTGCTTTCATTTTCTTCCTTCTAATTACTTTGACCAGGTTATAAACCCAGCAACTAACGTATCTGGAATGGATATCATTAACTGCAGGTACTGCAGAACACTTTTCAGAAGGGCAGTTTTACATGATTTAGGACACTGTCCTACGTGCTGGGCCATTGGATATCTAAGGGTTCAGCTCCAGGCTGCATGGGCAGATACTGCACACATCAAATTGCTTATTCAAGAGGAAATATATTATAAAAACCACCTGCCATTTTCCCAGCATCCAACAGAAACACCTCAACCACAGAAGGTAGTTGGTCCAGGAGGTTGGCATGTGGTTAGAAGGGGCAAATCAGGTGCCCCATCACTCAGTGTTCTCCAACATATTACCTTCAAAAACCATATACAAACTACAAACAGATGTCTGCTTCTACCTCTGAAATGAAACAACAGGGCAGAGGACACTGCAGAGCAACACACTGCAGCACTGGAGCAAGCTCAACAAAACTCACCCAAAACCAGAACCAAAGCAAAAAAAGCAAAAAAGAAATCCAAATAACTTATGATCATAGGAGACTACATGATTCGGGGAGTTGCTACCTATGTACTGATCCTCAAGAAATAGCCGAGGGGTTTGGTAGGTACTTTCAAGATCTTTATGTGGTTGATCCTTCCTCATGTCCCTCCAAAGCTGATATAAATTACTATCTCAACTCAGTGAGCTTGCCTAAAATTAATACTGTGGAGGCTGCCTTCCTGAGCGCTCGTATATCCATCGCAGAAATTCAGCTGGCTATAGAACAATTGCCTGTTGATAAATCTCCCGGGCCTGATGGGTTACCAAACAATTTATACAAGGCTTGCCAATCCATTCTAAGTCCAGTACTGAATGAGGTATTTAGTTATTGATATGATAATGGTATATTGGACCTCAGTTTCCAGGAGGCTTTAATAACTTTAATCTTAAAACCTGGGAAAGACCCATTAAGTCTTGGAAGTTACCATCCTATCTCCTTGTTGAATTCTGATATTAAAATATTAGCTAAAATTTTGGCTAATAGACTTTCAAAGGTAATGGGTAACCTCATAGGCCATGAGCAGGTTGGATTTATGGTGGGAAGGTCATCCGGAGATCATATGTGGACACTTCTACATCTTATTTCTGCTGCCAGGGACTCCAGCATACCAATGGTGCTGGTGTCCCTGGATGCGGAAAAAGCATTTGACAGGGTCTCCTGGGACTTCCTTTTCACCACCCTGACCTGCTTTGGTCTATGCGATGCTTTTCTGAGGTGGGTACAGCTTTTGCATTCCTTCCCATTGGCTAGAATTAGATGTAATGGTGTACTCTCTCCTCCCTTTCAGCTTTTTCAGGGTACAAGGCAGGGGTGTCCCTTGTCCCCCTTACTTTTCAATCTTTATTTAGAGCCCCTGCTTTGTAGGTTTCTAGGCAACCCAAGTATTATAGGTATTCAGGTGGGAACAGTGAGACATGCTTTCTCGGCGTATGCAGATGATATTTTATTGCACGTTGAGAGGCCAGGTCTAACCATCCCGGCTTTACTTTCTGAATTTGAGGAATTCTCTAAGGTATCATTTTATAAGCTGAATTGGGCTAAAACCAAAGTTTTACCTTTAAATAGTAGAGTGATGAAGGCTGAATTGTCTCCCTATGGCCTTTCATGGGAAGCAAAGTCCCTAGTATGTCTGGGTATTAGAGTTTCTAGGGATATAGGATCCATGATTAAAGATAACCTTGGAAATCTGTTTAAAACGGTAGCTGGGGATATGGAGAGGTGGGGACTGCTTCCCTTTTCCCTATGAGGGAGATTAAATATTATTAAAATGGATGTCTTGCTGATGATGTTATATCCAATGGGAATGTTGGAAAGTTTTTTACCTAAAGCATGGTTTACCAGGTTTCAAAGTTTTGTTAACGGTTTCCTGTGGAAAGGGAAAGGTATCTGTAGAGTCTACTTTAAGTTAACCGCTCCGAAGTATAGGGGAGGCCTTGTGGCCCCCTCTTTCTTTTTATATTATATTGCTCAATATCTTAGTAAACTGGCTTTTTGGAATAAAAATTATGGGCCATTGGAATACTGCCCTTTGTGGTTGAGTATAGAGAAACGTTTGGCGGCTAAAGCCCACTGTACTTTATTTGCTCTTTTGTATTCCTCCCCATCTCACATTCCTAAGTCCCTCAGGAACAGCCCAATGGGTTGGTCACTTAAGGCTTCTTATCAACTCCAGAAGCATCTTGGAGTGAGGTGGTGTCAGTCATTGGAGCAGCCTATTATAGGCAATCCACATTTTAAGATTGGATGCTACCCAATATCCTCCACCTTTTGGCCTCAGCTGAATAGCTATAGGGCCTCTGACATTTTGTTGAATGGGAGACCACTTCCTTTTGATTATTTTCAGAGATCCACTGGAGTGTCAGATATATGTGCCTTTAAGTATGCTCAAGTTAGTAAGGCCCTTACCTCCTTCTTTTCCAGTGTCCCTGTGCAGGATTCAGCAGTTATGGATGTGTCTATAATCCTCCAGGTGGCCTCCTAACCCCATCTGGTTTCTAACATTTACAAGACTCTCCAAGTTTTGGACTCCAAATTACCAATTGGGATCTGTTATTATTGGACGAAGGAGTTGGGAACTTCTGAGGATGTTGATTTATGGGGGAAGCTTTGGCAGACAGTGTATAAATATATAAAGCAAGACAGACTTCAGTTAGTCCATTTCAATATTATGCATAATATTTATCTCACACCAGTGAAACTTTTTAGAATGGGTAAATTGACTTCACCGATATGTGGTAGATGTAAGAGTGACATTGGTTCACTTTATCATATGTTATGGACTTGTTCCAAAGTGCAGAGGTTTTGGCAATCTATTTGCAAATCCTTGAATCCCCTTCTGGGTTTGGAGACCTTGTTCACCCCTGAAGTCTGTCTGCTAAGTTATTTTCCCCCTGGTACCCCAAAGGTTAGAAGAGCACATATGGCACTTATTTCTGCAGTGGCTAAACTGACTATTATGAGGCACTGGGCAGAAGATAAACTCCCTTCTATAGTGGAATGGTATAGGGAGGTCATATTAATGTTATAGTTGGAAAGGCATATTGCCTCTATGCAAGGTAGGCTAAAGGTCTTCCTATCAATTTGGGGTACTTTGGATACTCTTTTTGCTTTATGGAAGCCTTAATGGTCTTGCTTACATCTTGAGGCTACGGTTTAAATGTGAGTGGCAGTGTGTGGTTTGGGGAGGTGGATATTTTGGTATTTTATTGGTATTGGTATTGGCTTTATTTGAATGGGCTTAATTTATTTCTGCGCGGACTTGATTTGAGTGATTTGATATGTGGTATTCTTTGTTAATGTTGTGTTATTGTTTTGTTGTTGGACTGTTGAAATTTAATAAAGCATACTTAATTAAAAAAAAGAATGGAGGATCTGGAAGCACTTATTCACAGAGATGGTGGTGAACACTTGGAATGTACTGCCAGAAGAGGTGATCTAGTTGAAGACAATGGGCAGCTTTAAGAGGAGTTGGGATAGGCATAGGGGAAGGTAAAGATCATGGGTAGGAAGGATGGGAGGAGTGGGGAGGGACGGCAGGGCCATTAGCTCAAGCTGCTGACCCTGCAGCATGAGCAGGCTTGATAGACCAAATTGCCTTCTTCTGCTGGCTTATTCGTATGGCATTCTCCATTTGTTCCATTGAGATACTTTTGTGGAAGCTTCTTGTAATTTGATTTCCCAGCTATATTTGCAAGTGTTATGGTCCAAGAAAGACCTCCAGTATGTTGTGATACCTCTGCTGGATATGTACACCCAATATCTTCTGTCTATTATCACCTGGCTGTCCAATACATAGGCAACAATTTTTTGCAAACTTAATTGTTTTCTAAGGTCACTGAATATTCAAATAAGATTGTCCCTGCTAAAGTACTAGATTTGTGGTCTGAAAAATGATTCAGAGATCATCAGCATAGGCTATTGTGCAGATAGGTAAATCCTCACTACTTAGGGATAATCCTATTAAGTTCTCTGTTTGGTTCAGGTTGTGGAGCAGAGGATCCAATGATAATATAAATAACAGTGGACTAAGGAGGCACCCTTTCCTTACTCCCCTTTGGAGTGGCATTCTTTCCTAACCAACCATTAATGTAAGTTACTAAATAGGGTTTAGTACAGCATGTTCTGATCCAACCAGTTTGGGAAATTATATACCACTAGAACCACCCATAAGTACTCATGCTCTACCCCATCACAGTCCTTATTTTGTTCTATACTAAGGAGAAACCCCATACGTTCTTCTTCATGCCCTTTTGTAAAATTTTCCCTTGATAGAATTAAAGCATCAGAAATCTTCCTGGAAGGTACTCTGTAAACTGTGACTGGTGAATAAAGTTTTCCGGAACCATGGAGAGTCTAGCACATAACAGTTTAGTTAATATTTTACAATCTTTATTAAGGAGTATAATGGGTCTCTAATTCTTCAAATTCCCTTTTTCCCCTGATTAACTGTATATAATAATATCACAACTCCCATATACATACTACTTGGCAAAAAAACTCATCATAGTGCTTCATTGTAGACTTGAACTAGTTCCTCTCCTAAAGTTACAAATAGCAAAGTGTAAAATTCACTGGGGAGGCCATTCACACCAGGAGCTACCCCTTATTTAAAGTTTTTATTATCACCTGTAGTTCTTCCTTTGTGATTTTTATTGTTAATAGTTTGTAAAAATCTTGAAGCACTTTAGGAATATGGCATGATTTTAACCATTTTCTGATGACTTTCAGATGACTTTCACACTCAATTGTTCTCCAGTGAAACATAAAAACATAGACCTTGATGGCAGATAAGTACCTCTTGGCCCACCTAGTCAGCCTAGTTCCCTACCTATTGGATCAGCTGCAGATCCATGTTAACCAACAGTCTACTTCTCCCTAGTACCCACAAGAATTGCCTTATGTATGTCCCATGCATTCTTGAATTCCCTCACTGTTTTTTACCCCACAATCTCCTCAAGAAGGCCATTTCATGCATCCAGCACCTTCTCTGTGAAAAAATAATTCCTCACATTGCCCTGAGCTGTCCCCCCTCTATCTTCAAATTGTGTCCCATTGTTCTTGCAAATCTCTTTTTCTGAAAGATGCTACCCTCTTGGACTTTGTTGATTTCCTCGAGGTACTTAAAAGTCTTTATCATGTGCCCCCTCTCCCTCCTTTCCTCAAGGGTATACATATTAAGCTCCTTTAGTCTCTCTTTGACTGGTTTCTGTTGCAGACCCTGCACCACTTTAGTTGCCCTCCTCTGGACTGCCTCCATCCTGTCTATTTCCTTATGGAGATGGGGTCTGCAGAACTGCACACAGTACTCCAGATGGGGTCTCACCAACTGTCTGTATAGATGGATAACAACTTCTTGTTTTCTACTGGTGATGCCTCTCCCTATACAGTCCAGTATTCCCCTAGCCATCACTACTGCCTTCCCACATTGCAACCTAACATAACCTTCTATTTCCTGTATGATATCATGTGTTTTGTTTAATCTAGTCCCGTCTTCTGTCAGTAAATATGACACTGTTTGGTTGTGTCTTAACTGAATATAATTATCAAAGGGGTTGGTGTATGCTCTCTTCCCTTGCGTTCCAGAAGTCAGTAAGGGTAGGGATGGGGCTACCAGTGGAAAAGCCATCAAACAATGGAGAGTAATGAGTACCAATGCCAGTAGTCTGGGTAACAAGCTTCTTAAACTAGTGGCCTTGATGGAAGAGGAACATCTGAATATTTTGGCAGTCAGAGAAACATGGTACACACAGAACCATGACTGGGATGTGAACATACTAGGGTACACTATCTACAGGAGGGACAGGGAGGGAAAAAGAGGAAGTGGAGTAGCTCTCTACATAAGGGAAGGAATCATAGCAACAGAACAAAAGGGTAAACAGGGATGAGAGGAAGCACTGTGGGTCAATTTGGAGACAGACAATGGCATCACAATCAGAAGAGGGGTTGTATACAGACCCCATCTCAGGGGGAGGAAATGGACAAAGGAAGTGATAGAAGGTATCCTTAGAATGGTAGAAAAAGGGGAGATATTGTTGATGGGGATCTGAATATACCAGATGTTAGTTGGAATGCCATTGCTGTAGCCGCTTCAAAGAGCGGGGTTATCCTAGATGCCCTGAAGGGGCATGCCTTAGACAACTAGTACTGGAACCAATTTAGGAAGGAGCAATCTTAGACCTGGCACTTTCAAATGGAGATGGAGAGAGGATCACAGATGTAGAAGTGGGTAGCCATCTTGGAACTAGCGACTATCGAACAGTATGGTTCACAATAAACACAGCAGCAGAGTCAAGCCATACTAAGGCAAAGGTCCTGGACTTTAGGAGGGCTGACTTTGCCAAAATGGGTGAGTGCCTAAGGAATGCACTAGCAAATGGGCAGGAAGGAGGTGTGGAAGAACAATGGAGAATAATCAAAACCGCCATCACTAAGGCAACAAGCCTTTGTGTGAAGCAAATAAAACAAAACAATGTAGAAAACCACTATGGTTCTCAAAGAAGGTGGCAGGGAAGGTTAGGGAGAAAAAGATAGCATTCAGGAAGTACAAGGAATCACAGAAGGAGCAGGACAGATCAGTTAAAGCAGAAGGAAGCAGGGAAGGCAGTCAGAACATAAAAGGCCCAAACCGAGGAAAGGATAGCCAACTCAGTTAAGAAGGAGGATAAAACCTTTTATAGGTACATCAGGTATCAAAGGAAGACCAAGGGAGGGATTGTGAGGCTTAATAAAGGGGATGGAGGGTGGGCAGAGGGTGACTGTGAAAAGGCAGAGATACTAAACCAATATTTTTGCTCAGTATTCGCAAGTGAAGTAGGGGAAGTACCTAAACCAAACAGAAACACTCTGGATAGGGGGGTTGATACCTGCCCATTCACAGAAGAAAGAGTTCTGAAAGAACTCTCAACACTGAAGGAGGACAAAGCAATGGGGCCTGATGGGATTCATCCCAGAATTCTAAAAGAACTAAGGGTAGAACTAGTGACACTACTGACTACCCTCTTTAACAAATCATGGGAGGAAGGGGTGGTACCTGAGGACTGGAGAAGGGCAGATGTGATTCTGCTTCACCAAAGTGGAAGCAGAGCAGATCAGAGGCAGGAAACTATAGACCTGTTAGTTTGACCTCACTGATAGGGGAAAATGATGGAATCACTTCTGAAGGAGAGAACTGTTGAGTACCTAGAGGTCAGAGGGGCACAGCACCCAAGGCAGCATGGATTCACAGTGATTAGGTCATGTCAGATGAATCTAATAGATTTGTTTGACTGGGTCACTAAAGTAGTAGATCAGGGAGGGGCTGTGGACATGACCTACCTAGGCTTTAGCAAGGCATTTGACACAGTCCCACACAATCCGCAGTCCCACTCAAAAGATTAATATACAAGTTAGCTAGCCTTGGAGTGGGTCCCAAGATGATAGCCTGGGTAAAATTGACTGGAGAAAAGGACACAGAGGGTAACAGTAAACAGAGTCCACTCTGAAGAAAGGGGGGTTACTAGTGAGGTATCGCAGGGTTCAGTTCTAGGACCGGTCCTCATCAATGTCTTTATAAGTGACATTGCAGAGGGACTAGAAGGAAAATTATATCTCTTTGCAGAGAAGAAGCCAGAAGGGGAAGGAGACATATTAATTTTAGTGCTTTACAGTAACTGGCAATTGCTATTTTTCTTTTAAACTTAGATTGTGGGCTTTTAGTGACACTATACTTTCTTTGTTGTCTTTACTTAGAATTGTTTGGGGCAGTTGAAAATTTAAAATGTAGTGGTGGTGTATTTCTTTGCTGTCTTTAATTGCTGCAAATTTAGTCTTGGCATGTCTGACTTGCCCTGTAGTTTGGGTGAGGGTGTTAATTGTCTGGCCTCTGACCTCAGCTATGTGATAACTGGAGGTGGGGCTTAGTCAGAGTTGAGGTAGCAAGTGAGTTTTATTTTCTCAGAAGAAGCTAGAAGGGGAAGGAAACATATTCAGTTCAGTGCTTTACAGTAGCTGGTAATTGCGATTTTTCTTTTAAACTTACATTGTGGGCTTTTAGTGACACTGTACTTTCTTTGTTGTCTTTACTTAGAATTGCTTTTGGGTAGTTGAAAATTTAAAACGTAGTGGTGGTGTATTTCTTTGTTGTCTTTAATTGCTGTAAACTTTCACCCCCCCTTCCCCCAACTCTTAATTATATGCCCTGTTAAATCTGATTGACAGAAGCTAAACACAGGGTATAGTAAGGGGTGTGGAGTAGGAGAGGCATAAGGGGGAAGAAGCTCACCCTCAGCATGACAAGTGTTTTGACTCATTTATTTATTTATTGGTTTATTTTCTTTTTCCAAAAAGAAAAGTATCTGAGGATCAGTGGCAGGATTTTTAGGACAGTAAATTAATAAAAAGGGAATTAGGAGAGCTTCAGTAGCAGACAAGTAGGGGAATAGCAGTATAACTGCAGTATAATGTGGGGAGTAGAGCAATGCAGTGGCTGTGGGGCAGCCATATTCAGGCAGACCTTCTGGACACTGAGATGCTGCTCTAACTGCATGCATCTCTCTCTGGACTGTGGGATGAGGTAGCCAGACTCAGAGCAGAAGTAAACTGGGTCAGGAGTATCATCACCCCTTTTCAGAGACCACCCAGTCCAATGCAACTACCTCAGAGGATGCTGAGAACGAGGAGCACTTGGATGACAGTGGGCTCAAGGAGTGGTTAGGCAGGTTCATCTCAGATCCTATACCACTCAAGAACTCATATGCCACACTGGCAAATGGGGACAACCAAATAGAGGTACCCAGAGAAGTGGAAGGAAAGGATGTGGAGGTTAGCTAAGGAGGTGACCTCAGCGGAGAAAGCAGTGGACCCCTGAGGAGGAGGAAGTGAATCCTGGTGGGGGACTCCATCATAAGAGTGATCCATCTAGGAACACAAGAGGGGGAAGACAGGGATGTGAGGTGCCTACCAGGTGCCACGGCATGGAGGGATGGAAGGAAGATCCTGGGGATCACTGGGAAGGCAAGACAGGAGGGTGAGCTGGATGTCATTATCCACCTAGGTACTAATGACCTGGCAAATGGGGAGCCAAAGGAAGTTCAGGAAGAGTTTAGTAAATTGGGGAAGGGTCTCAAGCAAGTAGCTACTTCTGTCACTTTCTCAGAAGTACTACCTATGAGAGGCAAGGGAGAGCATAGGAGTGCATGCACCAGGAACTTTAACTCATGGTTGAATAACTGGTGCTGTGAGGAAGGGTTTGAATTCATTGGTGACTGGGGACCCACCTGGAGGGATGGAGGTTTTTCAAGCCTGATGGCCTGCATCCATCCTGGAGGGAATCAAGCACTCATTGATAAGTTTAAATGCTACATTGACAAGCATTTAAACTAGCAAAGGGGGTGGCAGGCCAGCAAGGAGGGTACCTACTTGCTCACCCCCACAGCTAGCAGTGGAACCTGTGAACCAGAGGAGTGGCTATCTCTACAAAGCAGTGTGCAAAAGATGGAGATAAGCGCTCAAGAGGTGGATAGGCAGAAAAGGGGCAAACTTCAGCAAAAGGGCAGACAGCAAGGAGAACCAGGGATAAAGGACAACTAATGAAGGGGCTGGAGTAGAACAGCAAAACAGTCTAGGGAGGTCAAATCATGGAAAGCCATGTGTGCAAATGCCAGGAGCCTTAGCAACAAGATGGAAGATCTGGAGGCTGTCATGTTGCAGTCAGACCTTGACATTGTGGCCATCTCTGAAACCTGGTGAAATGATAACCATGACTGGGAGATGGCCATACCTGGCTACAACATATTCAGAAGAGACAAGGCAGGCAGGAAGGGAGGAGGAGTGGCACTGTATGTGAAAAATGACATAACGGCCACATAGATCCAGGAGAAACAAAATGGGGGAGAGATACTGTGGGTTTAGCTGGAAAGGAAAATGGGGCCAGCCACCCGCACAGGTGTGATCTATAGACCACCAGCCCAGGAGGAAGACACAGATAGGGAGCTGATGCTAGCCATCCAAAGGATGGCAGACAAGGGTGAGGTAGTACTTGTTGGAGACTTCAATATTCCAGACGTGGACTGAAGCATCCCTGCAACAGCATCAACTAGGAGCAGATTTATCCTGGACTCCCTTCAGGGTGCCTTCCTCAAGCAACTGGTCATGGAACCAACTAGGCAGAAGGCAATACTGGACCTTGTGCTTACAAACAGGGACAGTGTGATGGGAGTAACAGTGGGGGAGCACCTGGGTAACAGTGACCACCAGTCATTGTGGTTTGAAATCACAGAAAGCACAGAACCAAACCACACAAAAACACGTGTCCTGAATTTTAGGGGGCAGACTTTGGGAAAATGGGGAGATACTTGAAAGAGGCATTAAGGGGAATGGGGCAGGAATCAGGGGTTGAGAAACAGTGGGCAGTATTTAAAATGGGGATTACAAGAGCAACAGAATTATGCATTAAGCAGGTTAGCAAGAGGAAAAGGAAGAGGAGACTATTATGGTTTTCCAAAGAGGTAGCAAAGAAAGTGAAAGCCAAAAAGATTACATTCAGGCAATACAAAAAGACACAGGCAGAAGGAGATAGGAAGAAGTACCAGGAGAAGCAAAGGGAGGCAGGGAGGTCAGTAAGGGAAGCCAAAGTCCAGACAGAAAAACACATTGCAAAATCAGTGGGTAGAGGGGACAAAACCTTTTATAGGTACATAAGTGAAAAAAGAAAGGCAAAGGGAGGGATAGTGAGACTGAAGGGGGAGGATGGGGGCCACGTGGAGGATGACAACAGTAAGCTGTCATATTGAACAGGTATTTCTGCTTAGTCTTTACTGAGGAAGAGGAGGGTAATGGGTCTGAAGGGAGTACAAGGGGTGAGAATGGTGCAGAAATGGACACAAGTCCCTTTACGCAAGAAAGGGTCCTGATGGAACTGGAAGTAATAAGAGATGATAAAGCAATGGGGCCAGATGGGGTGCACCCCAGGGTCCTTAAGAACTAAGAGAGGTGGTGGCTGAACCTCTGGCTATCCTGTTTAGTCGATCACTGGAAACAGGGGAGGTACCCAAACACTGAAGGACAGCAGATGTAGTCCCCTTATACAAAAGTAGGAACAAAGAGGAAGTGTGGAACTACAGATCAGTCAACCTCACCTCGGTAGTGGGGAAGATCATGGAAGCACTACTGAAGGAGAGATTGGTGGAACATCTGGTTGTCAATGGACTACAGGACCCAAGGCAGCATGGTTTCACCGGGGGGGGGGGATCATGTCAGACCAACCTGGTTGAATTTTTTGACTGGGTGACTAGGGAGGTGGATCAGAGGAGGGCAGTGGACATTGCCTATCTGGACTTCAGCAAGGCCTTTGACACTGTGCCACATAGAAGACTATTACACAAACTGGGGAATATGGGTGTGGGCAGGACAGTAGTGTGGTGGGTTGGTAACTAGCAGGGTGGCAGGACACAGAGGGTGGTGGTAAATGGCTGTCACTCCACAGAGGGAAGAGTGACCAGTGTGGTACCACAGGAATCAGTGCTGGGACTGGTCCTATTCAACATCTTCATCAGTGACATTGCGCAGGACCTAGAAGGCAGAATTTCACTGTTCGCTGATGACACAAAGCTCTATAACAGAGTAGACACACCAGAGGTGTAGACAGAATGAGAAGGGACCTGCAGAAACTTGAAGAATGGTCAGGGGTTTGGCAGTTGAAATTCAATGCAAAGAAGTGAAAGATAATGCATATGGGGCACAAAAACCCTGGCACAATATATCTGTTGGGGGATGAGGATATAGCATGCACCAAGCAGGAAAGGGTTCTTGGGGTTATCATCTCTGATGACCTCAAGGTAGGAAAACTGTGTGACAAGGCAGCAGGTAAAGCAAATACGTTGCTTGGATCCATAGGCAGGGGCATCACCAGCAGGAAAAGGGAGGTCATAATTCTAGTATACAAGACACTAATTAGGCCCCACCTGGAGTACAGTGTACAGTTCTGGAGACCTTACCTATGTAAGGACATAGACAAGGTAGAGAAGGTTCAGAGGAGGGCAACAAATATGGTGCATGGATTGCATCACAAGTCCTATGAGGACATGTTGAAGGAACTGAACATGTACTCACTGGAGGAGAGGAGGGAGAGAGGGGATATGATAGAGACATACAAGTATGTTACAGGGAGGAACAGGGTGCAGGAATACACTATTTTTAAGTGAAAAAGATGTTCCAGGACTAGAGGGCATGGGATGAAGTTGGAGGGAGGACGATTAAGAGGAAAGGTGAGGAAGAATTTCTTCACAGAACTGGTGGCGGACAAGTGGAACACCCTGCCAGTGGAAGTGGTGGGGGCTGAAACAATCATGGGATTTAAGAATGCATGGGACAGACATAAAGGAATTCTGGAGGTCAGGGGTAAGGGGCAACAGACTTCTAGGAAAACATAAACTGAATTTACAAGCTCAAATGGGCAGACTGGGTGGGCCATAGGCCCTTATCTGCTGACACTGTCTATGTATCTATGTATCTATGACACAAAGATCTGTAAGAGGGTTGATACACAAGTTGGGGTGGAAAGGATGAGAAGGGACTTGGCAAGGTTGGAGGAATGGTCAAATGTATAGCAGCTTAGATTCAATGCTATGTAGAGATGGGCAAAGTGGCCAAAATTTGCTCTGTGGAGTGATTCGCTGAGTAACATGGAATCTGCAAAGTGCTCCACAACGTGAAGCGGAGTACTGCACGCCATAATGGGGAACACAAAGTCCATTGAAACCAACGACTTTGCATTATTCCACCTTCCCTAAACTACTTGTCCATCAATTTTAAGGTGAAGTACATTGAAATCCATGTACTTTGCATCACTTCGCCTTGTTATTGAGCTCCAAGGTGATTTTGTAGTGCTTCGTGGGATTAGAGGTCACATGGTCTCTAGATTGTTCTGCACAGCCTCAGTTCTGTGAAGTGTGTGTGTAGTGGCAGATGGAGACAGCTTACTTTCAGAGCTCTGCAATTCAAATTCTCTAAAAGCTGTTAAAAAAGCCTTTTTGAGCCATTTATTTTTGCTCAACATTTAGTGCATGGATTGTAGGAAACCCTCCTGTGCTCATATAATCTAGTGTTTATTGTTTGTGTGTGGATTGTGAATGTTAATTTAGAACAGTCAGTCTGTGTACTTTGAGGTGTGCTTCAGGGGAGGGGCATATCTGTGGTGTAAGTAAATTAACTGGGAGAAAAAGGCAGTCTTTCTGTTTTGGCTCTATTTTCTTGTATAAATGTTAATGTACACACAGTAACATTTTTAGGAATTCTTGAATTATTTTTGCTGATTGAAGTGGTGCAGCAGAGTATAATTTCAGTTTGTTTAAAACATTTGGTTATATTGCTAAAGGTTTTCAATTTGCTATGCAATACTTGTAGTGTGTGTGTGTGTGTGTGTGTGTGTGTGCGCGTGTGTGTGTGTGTGTGTGTGTGTGTGTGATGCATACCATTACTGTAAATCAGACAGCTTTTATTGTGGTGGAGTAATTGCAGCATTGTGAAGTTGCTATCCACCTGCTTTGTGGTATCTTTACTGGTAGTGGACTGTTACTGCTGTGCACTATCCCCCCCAACTGGCAAAATATATTATTTTCCAGATTTGGATTTGTGACTGGTAAGCACTGGTTAGGTGTTAAGTGCATCTGTTGAGTGCACAGCACAGTCTTAATCTGTCTGTGCATTTGCAGCATGCCATCAGTTCTGGGAGACTTTGCATTTCTTGATATGCTCTCATTTCACTTTATCAGCACTGGGGAATTTTCTGGACACAAGACAGTAGCATTTTGGGGATGCACATTAATTCTGGTGACTGTGTGTGGCCACTGCTCACATGATGGAGTGCACCATTAATTCTGGGAGACTTTGCATATTTTTGTTACCCTCTCATTTCACTTCACCAACACTGAGGAATTTTCTTGACACAAGACAGTAGCATTTTGGGGATGCAAATTTCTGGTGACTGTGTGTGACCACTGTGCGCATGACTGAGTGTGCCATTAATTCTGGAAGACTTTGTATTTCTTGTTACACTCTTGTGCTCTCATTTCACTTTGTCAGCACTGGGAAGTTTTCTGTACACAAGGCAGTGGCATTTTGGGGATGCACATTAATTCTGGTGACTGTGTGAGTGGGGGGACACTGGGGGCTTCCAGTATTGTTGCTACTCCAACTTACTTCGCGTTAAGGTGGAATGACAACACAAAGTAATAATTACAAGGTGAAGTGAGCCTTTCCTATTGGCCACTCCACATAGTGGAGTGACAACGTGAAGTGGCCACTTCACATTCACTTCACCAGCAGAATTTAATTTCGCTGCATCTCTAATGCTAAGAAGTGCAAAATAATGCAACTGGGAAACAAAAACCCAGGGGAAGAGTACACTATGGGGGATGAAATACTAACAACAACAAAAATGGAAAGGGACCTGAGGGTAGTCATATCAGATTACCTAGATGTGGGCAAGCAATGTGAGAGGGCAGTAAGGAGGGTTGGGGGGATACCAGGATGTATAGGAACAGGCATCACCAGTAGAAAACAGGAAGTTGTTATTGCTCTGTGTAGACAGCTGGGTAGACCCCATCTGGAGTACTGTGTGCAGTTCTGGAGACCCAGTCTCTTCAAGGACATAGACAGGATGGAGGCAGTCAAGAGCAGGGCAACTAAAATGGTGCAGGGTCTGCACCAGAAGACATGAAGAGAGACTTAAGGAGCTTTGTATGTGTAGCCTAGAGGAAAGGAGGGATGGGGGGCCATGACAGAAACTTTCAAGTACCTCAGGGGAATCAACAAAGTCCAAGAGGGTAGCATCTTTCAGAAAAAGAGATGTGCAAGAACAAGGGGGCACAATTTGAAGATAGAAGGGAGACGGCTCAGAGGTAATGTGAGGAAGTATTTTTTTCATGGAGAGGGTAGTCAATGCATGGAACTGCCTTCCTGAGGAGGTTGTGGAGTCAAATCAGTGGGGGAATTCAAGAATGCATGGGACAGACATAAGGCAATTCTAGGGGTTGGGGGGGTAGGAGGAAGTAGGCTGTTGGTTAACTAAGATCCTCAGCTTATCCATTAGGTAGGAAAATGGGCAGACTGGGTGGGCCAAGCAGTCATTATCTGCCATCAAATTCTGTTTCTATGTTCCCCCTCAAGTGTTGTTTGAATGATAGAATGTACATTTGCCATCTCTTTCTTTATTTCCTATATTTGAGTTGAAAAGGTCCCTACACCTTCCTTTTGTAATGAAGAATCTCTAGTAAGCTGATCTTTTAAATATTTATATACATCAGTCTTGAGTTTCCCATTTAATCATTCCATAGTTTTAAAATATGTTGAGATATCCTGTTTGGTATCTTCCCACCAGGTAATTTTGTCATCACATAGAAAAAAGACAGATTGACAGGCCTCCAAAATATTTTGAAAACCTGTGGCTATAGCTTTGTCCTCTAAAAGACTGAGGTTTAATTTCCAAATACCTGGTCCTCTCCATTGCTCTAGACTATTCCTTTGTGTTGTTTCTAAAAGACCGTGGATCAGCTGGACATTTTCCTTAGTAATCTGGTAAATCTGAATAGACAAAAAAAAAAAATATGTTTTGGGGGTGTCTCATGTAATCTCTGAAAGGTGTCTATAAAATCAGCTTGCTTAAGTACTGTAGGTCTGTTAAGAAATCAGCATAATAAAAGATTTTAGAAGTGTTTAAACCTCTGTCTAATACAGTGAAATCCCCAAAATCAGAATGCTCTGGGGGACATAAAAAATCTTTTGGATTTTCGGGGTTTCAGTTAACCAGGAGCCCATGGTATTGAATAGGAAAAAGTGCTCAGTTGGCTACTGCAGAGTAAAGAAATCTTTGGCTGCTGTGGTAATGTTTGTTTCATGCAATAACAGCCTCGGTACACATGGGAGAGTCTGGTGAACAACTAACTACAATAACTGTTTAACAACTGAGTTACAGTACTCCACATTTATAACAGCAGTCAAAGTTTAAAAAATAAAAGGTACACTTACTATGTAGTAGCTGTCAAGCATTGTCAAGGTTTTATTCATTTTTAAAAAAACATTTTAATTTAATGAAAAAAAGGTACCCTCCTGAGAACTGTTGCTGTCTAGAAAGCATAAGTCCTACATCTTATTAAATAAGTTGCTCATCGTTGTTTTCTTCTTCTGGGAATTTCTCTTTTTTACTACTTGTAGCCATAGTTATCTCAGGAGTAGCAGTTGTATCCCATCTGCATCCTGCTGGATTTCCAGCCAGCTGATACACTTTTCGAATGATTTTGCTGCTTCTGCATCTGATGGGATGGTTAGTGGACCGGTAACTGGTTTGGATGGGTCCTCCTCATCCTCATTTTTAGACATTTTATTTTTGACCAGGGACAGAATATCTGCATTGCTCAGGTCACCATAGCTGGTGTCTTCTTCATCCATGATAGATCATTCTTCCAGAACTTCTGGGCTCATGCTAACCTACTGAGCTGCTGTATATAGCACTGCTGTGACCTCCTCCATCTGGTTATGCTGGCATGGATCTTCAGGTGCGTCTGCTTCCATGGGTGCAGAAGGTAACTCCAACAAAAATGATTTTTCCAGCATTTTTGCATTGTTTCAAGCTTCACTTCTTTTCATGACTCAGCAAACATTAACGGGGCATCTTTAATGGAAATTGATTTTATGATATCCACAAGTGACCTCCTCATTTTCCTCAGTGAGCACTGTTGTTAAAACTTTGGTTCTGTACATTCATTTTAAGGTGACAAGAATACCTTGTTCCATGGGCTGAATTGTAGCCACGGTGTTGGCAGTTAAAAAATTAGCACCACAGAAGATTTTGCAAGTTTTTAAGCCTCTATCTAATACTGTACTGACATACTGCAATTAAAATTGCCTCCCAGGATTATGTTTCTTGCTGAAAACAGAAAGGGCCTAATACTTTTAAATAACTCTACCTGTGCTGATTTTATTATGTTTTTAATTTACAGTTTATTCACACAGTTTCCACCATAAAAGGCAGCATACAAAGAAGCTGACATTGATACAAAGTAAAAGGATGCTGCCCCCCTCACCTCCCCTTACTGCAGTAACCCTTTGCAGTACCTGTAAATGCCGAGCCACTAATCAAAAGGCCTTGTAAAATCATTGAGCCTATAATAGACTTAGTTTGGAACCAGAGAGATTAATGAGTGAAGGAGATCCCAGACTCTAGAGTAAGTTGCCGGTCTGTTATGTAGGCTGGCTATAGCTTTTTCTGTGTGCAAGCTGAATAAAACTTCTCTTACCCATTCCTGGAAAGAAGGGGAGGACCTGTCTTTCCAATGTTGGAGAATTATTTTCTTAGCCGACAAGGTGACCATGGATATGTGAAATTTACGCACCTTGACTCTAATGGAAGACAGGTCCCCCAACACACATACCTCAGGGATAAAGTATTCTTGGAGGCCCAACAAGGGGTCTAAAGAAGTTTGAATTGAGACCCAAAAGGTGGAAATACTTGGGCAAGACCAAAGCATGTGGAAAAGTGTGCCCTCCTCTTGCAAACATTTGTTACATTTATTGGAGTCCAACTAGCCCCACTTGTGGAGCTTAACCAGGGAATAGTATAGGCTATGTAATACATGATGTTGCATGAGATGCAGTCTGTTCTGAGAGATAAATTTGTGACATGACTTCCAGAGAGAGTGCCAATCTAATTGCAGATGGGGGAAAAAGCTACTCCAAAATCTAGATGGCCCAAAGGGACCCCTGAACTTTTTGTGAAACAAAACCTGATATAGTTTAGAGATTATGCCAGAGGACCCAGAAAGCAGGGAAATCTCGGGTATCCGAGAGGAGGTGCTCTGAGAGGGAGGAGTACTCCCCAGGGAGATTACCAGTAAATGTCTCAATTGCAAGACTTTAAAGAAAGAAGAAATCGGGATGTGAAATTTTCTAACCATCTCCTCCACTGATAGCCAGTGCCGCTTATCATCTGTAAATGTCAAGAGCTTCCTCTCTTCAAGTTGAGGCAACCAAAGATGGGAGATTTGATTCTTGTTAATAGTAAATGACGGAGAATTCCACATAGACTGGGCCAGGTCCAGATGGGGAGAATACTGCAAAAAGGAGCACATCGGTAGGTAGACCTTTAAAGAGGTCCTTATTATGGGACAATCTACAGCCGTATTTACTTGAGATAACTTAAGGAAAAATAACACGACAGGGTCCAGATTATTGGCCTTAATTGCGTCCAGTTCTATTTTGAGCCAAATGGGTTGCGCTTCCTCTGGGCCATGAGATACCCACCGCGAACATTTCACAAGGTGACTAGCCCAATAATATATAGCCAGGTGGGGGATTGGCAACCCTCCTTACAGTTTAGGAGCTGCCAGCTTATGGTAAGCCAGGCAGGGATACCTATCGGCCCAGATAAATTTAGTAAAAATACTGCAAACCTTTTTGAACCAGACTAAAGGAACAAAAGCATTAAGAAGGGATAACGGGTAAAAAATCCTAGGAAATACATTCATTTTAATTATATTGATTCAGCCCCACAAAGAGATAGGGAGTTTGGACCACCTCTCCAGATCATGTGTAATTCCCTGCAGTAAAGAGCCTAGATTATCCTTGAACTATACTAAGGGGTTACATGAAAGTTTAATACCCAGATACTTTAAAGACCTGAGAGTCCAGCATAGCCCCAAGGGCCTAATATCAGTTTTGAAAACTTTGTGATTTAAGGGAAAAAACAGAGACTTACTGGCATTCAATTTATAGTTAGACAAAGCACTGAACCATGCCACTTCACTTAATAAAGCCAGAACAGAAGATACCAGATGGGACAAATGTATTAACAGGTCATCAGCATATGCGATAACCTTCATTTCATGCCGCCCAATTCTAACTCCTTGTATGGAGTCTTTATTGAGAATGTTTTGGATAAGCAGTTCCAGATGTAAATTAAATAATAAAGGAGAGAGGGGGCACCCCTGTCTAGTACCTGAATGAAGCGGAAAAGAGTGGGAGAAGGCCCCATTCGCAGAAATCCTTGCCGAGGGGTTTTTATAAAGGGCGGCAATCCAGGAGATAAACAGAGAAGGGATATGGAAAGCCTCCAAGGTATGAAACAAGAAATTCCAGTTCACATGGTCAAATGCCTTCTTGGCATCCAAGGAGACCAGGCCCGCTAGGAACCCCACATCCCTGGTAGCTGAGAAGACATGCGACAAAGTGCGTAAATGGTCAGAAGATAATCACCCTTTCATGAATCCAACCTGGTTTGTACCTATTAACCCAGGAAGAACCAATGCTAACCTGTTGGCCAGTATTTTAGAGAGAATCTTAACATCTTGGTTTAATAGAGAGATGGGTCTATAACTTTGAACCTTATCCATGTCTTTATCAGGTTTGGAAAGCAAAACAATCAGGGCCTCATAGAGATACGGATCTGTATCCTCCCCAGATAGGATTTGTTGAAATAAACAGTCAAGTATTGGTACAAGAAGGTCTCGAAAGACCTTGTAGAATAAAGGAGAAAATCCATCTGGACCAGGTATCTTGTCGGCAGGCAACTCGCTAATAACCTTAGCAATGTCCTCTTGAGAAATAAGGACGACCAGAGTTTTACCCCACCTGTCAGGGAGAAGAGGCAAATGGGAACCTCTCAAATAACCTTGTATATCTTCTGGGCAGGGAGGGTGCTCCATGTCACTATACAGTTTAGAATAATAAGCAGCAAATTCCTGGGCTATTTCATTAGGAGACACTGTAAGAGTTCCATCTGCTGACGACCTGATAGGCGAGATAAATCTCATTGACTCCTGCTGTTTAATACGCAATGCCAGTAAACGTCCCACCTTTTCCCCTGATCTGTGTATTTAGCTCTGGTACGAATAATAGCTAGTTCTGCTTTCTCTTGAAGTAACCCCAGATATTTATCCTTTAATTTCAGGAGTTTCTGAAAATCCTCATCTAGAGGATTAGTCAGAAGGTTTGTTTCCAGAGATTTAATTTGGGATAATAGGAATTTAAGGTCTTCCTCTTGCTCTCTTTTCCTATCAACTGCCATGCTAATCAGTGTCCCTCTCATGAAGGCTTTGAAGGCCCCCCATCAGATATCAGGTTTTACACTCTCTAAGGGGTTTATTGAGGAAAAATATTCTATTTTTCCCTAATAAGTTTACAGTATTTAGCATCTTTAAGAAGTTGATCATTGAGCTTCCATCTAGTTTCCCTGTTAAATGAATTGAGCAGTACCAAATTGCGTACCATCAGTGAGTGGTCGGAGATTGGGCCAGGTTGAATTGAGGAGGTCTTCACCCTGGGCAGGAGGCACTGAGAAATAAGTAAATAGTAAATGTGGGACTGTGAGCAATGCGCCAAGGACCTGAAAGTAAACTCTCTGGAATCAGGGTGTAAGACATGCCAGACGTCACAGAGCCCAGATTGATCTAAAAGCTCCCTGAGTGCCTTCTGCTCTGGGGTAACTCCACCTGGGCCACTACCCAGCCTACCTAAGTGAGAGTCAAATACTTGATTGAAATCTCCCCCAAAAATAATTTTAATGGGAATCATTGGGAGAATGATAGATATAAGTCTCACAAAAAATCCAGGGTTATCCTGATTAGGGCCATAAACACAGCCCAGTAAAATTGGAACAGACCAGAGGGTACCTCTGACCAGAATAAACCTACCCTCAGCATCGGGATACTCCTGTTAATCATGAGCATGACCCCACAGCTATTTGTTATGCCCTGGGCACTGAAAATTGATCCCACTTGTTGCCTCCTTAATTACAAAGCTTCCCCATCTAATAAATGGGTTTCTTGCAAAAAAGTTATCTGTGAATTAAATAAGCTTAAGTGTTTAAGAACCTGAAATTGCTTATGTTGCTTTCTGATCCCCTTAACATTCCAAGACACAAATGTTAACTCATTCACCATCCAGAAGAGGTATCAAACCGAGATAATTATACTCAGCACATGAGATGCAAAACTCCATTACATGTATCCCCAAGATTACGGCAGTAAAGCCCACCCACTTCCCTAACCCACCCAGAAGTGGATACCGGCCATCCCCTGTAACCCCCCACCTCCCAACCATGCCCCTATCCCCTCCCCCAATCTGCCACAAACTACGTTCAGCACAGTACTAGTTCTAATCCCTCCATTCCCTGCCCCGATACTAAGCTTTGCTATTTAGCGCTGTTGTACACAAAGGACAGACTTCAGAAATTGAGCCCAGTCAAATGTACCCCCAAAAAGAATGAGAAGTCCTGGGCCTTCGCCTCATTCCAACCAGGGTATGGGTATGAGAGAAAATAACATGGGGGGGCTATGATAAGGCTATCCCAATGCCCACTCACTCGTGGTAACCCACATTAAAATTGGAGGTGCTGGTTTCAGCAACACTTGGAGAGGAAAATGCCCCAGCTCGCATTAAAGATGAGAATAAAAATAGGAAAGCTGGAAACTATAGACCAAGGGAGAAAGGCATAAAAACTACCTTTCCCCACTCCCAGTCAGAGACCAGTAAACAGGGCCTCTGAGAGAAATTGACAGTGCTGCGTCCCAGCTGATCAATGCCTCTGTTAAAACCCTCACGAGTAGAGTCTCCCCACAATTCCCCAGAGATAGGAGCGCCCTCTAGCAGTCAATTCCCAGACCCAACCCAAGTGGAGGGTGAGATGGAGAAAGCCCAGGACTATCCCAACAACAGCCTTAAAGGAAAGAATGAAAAACTAGCCCACAACCAAACTGGGCTCTTACAACCCCCAGCAAAAATTGTTGCCAAAAAATCCTGGCTCGCACCCCCCCCTCCCAAGAAGGCTCGAGACCCAAGTGTCCTTTACATCTTTCCACTATAGGCCCATTATGAGACAGAAAGAAAAGAAGGAACGGGGCAGCCTGCGGTGACCCCCCCCCCAAGTTCACTGCAAACTATGCAGTCACCTGAGTCTTTACATTCTTGAGATTTCTCCAAGGAAAGAAAAACAAAAGTTCGAGTTCTTGGCTCTGTGCAATACTCAATACTACACCACCACCATTCAAGGGTCTTTGAAGAGATCAGGCAACATGGCCTTAAGGCTCCTCAGGGTTTCTTCAGGGTCTTCGTAGCTTTTTCAGGATCTGTTAGATGATATCTGTAGTATTGCTGGATAACTCATTCTGAACTTCAGGCCTGCAGCAATTAGCTTGGAAACAATAGGGTGAAACGTCTTGCATTTCATGTGGACCGAGATGGGTAGATCTTCGGAGATTCTCAGGTTTATATGTTCCCAGCGAACCTCTTGCAGGGTGTGCACTTTTTGTAGAAAATGTTGTTTCTCCAGATAATTCAGGAACTGGCACACAATAGGGCGGGGGGGTCCTCAGGGGGTGGCTTAGGCCATAAAGCCCTGTGGGCATGCTCTATAATGTAGCCAGAGCCAAATGGGGATGGGCCTACCACCCGCTCAACCAACTTCCGAATAGATGCAACAATGTTTTGGTCTTCCTCTCCCTCCGGTAAACCGAGAACCACCACATTATTTCTTCGGCTCTGACCCTCTAGGTCCTCGAACTTGGTTTCTAGGCGAGACATTTTCTGGTACATTGAAGCCAATTCAGGGTCAAGACTACCAGTTCTTTTCTCAATAGAAACAATTCGGGCTGTGTTGTCGAAAACAGACAATGAGAGCTCATCTAATTTTCTGGATAACGAATTCAAGTCCGTTGCCATATCCTTCATTTCCTCTCGAAAGGGTTGGAATTCCTCGAGAAATCTGACCAGCGTTAGAGGTTCCTGATCACCACTTTGGTTCGGGAGATCAGAGCTAGAACCACCCGAGGCCCTGGATTTCTTAGGGGCCTTCTTGGGAGTTGCTGGAGGGGTATGCTTCTGCGGGGCTTTCTTCATATAAGCCTCCATCTGCTCGAAAGATAACCAGACCAGATTGCAACAGCTATTGTACAGTGTAAAAACTTAGAAATAAGAGAAAATTTTCCACAAAATAATGTCTTCTGTATTCTGTGTTGGTCTAATCTCTGCCTTGTCTCCTGTAAGTCTCAAAACTGGGTCTCGTCCAAAGATGTAAAAAAGAGGACTTCTAGAGCATCCTTGGCAAACCCCATTTATTAAACAAACGGGTAGCCCAAAATGTCCATTAACAAGTGGTGTTACCTGAGCCTCTTTATATATGATCTGCAACAACTGACGCAGCTGTGCAGAAATACCATACTTCTCAAGACTAGACCATATATGCTCCTGTCTCAGGGCATCAAAGGCCGTCTCCTGATCCTAAGTCATCATCAGGATAGTGCAGGTAAATTTAAAGAAAGATTAGATAGATATCTTACTGAAGTTGGTAACTTCAGTTATTACCACTGAATAGTGGGGAAGTCTGTATGGGCTATGCCTTTTTGACTTCCTATTTTCCAGTATGAAATCCAGTATGAAATCATATGCACATCTATGTGTTTTCCAAAGTCTAATTCCATTATTTCCCATACATAAATTAAATTTTGTGCAATCGTCCTCCCTAGCACTGCAGAAATTTGTGTCAGAATTATCAATTTTTTTTGCCACTTTTGCCAGACTGTCAAGATTTTTGTCAAAATCTTGTAATCTGATGTCAGTAATCTTACTGGTCTCCAATTCCCTATTTCTCATTGATCTCCTGTTTTATATAAGAAAGTCCCCACCCCATCATTCATACTGGGGACTAACTGCTCTTCTTTCGGTATAGCTGAAAAGCGAACTGTAGCTGTAGGGATAAAATTCCACAAAAAATCTTATACAGTAATAATCATTCGGCATACCATCTTTTCCTGGTGTGGTATGTGCCGATAAGTGTGTCACTGCTTCCTGAATTTCTATTTAGCTGAAAGGAGCCATCAGTTCCCTTTCTTCCTGCTTCGTCAATGTTGGTACTGAAATGTGTTGGAGTACAGAGCTCCCATCTCCCAGCCTCTCCTTCTGAAAAGTAGTTTGTAAATGTTTCTGAACTATCTGTTGCATCCCTCATCTATATTGAAATATTTATCCTGTGCCATCTGCCAAGGCTGTCATGAGTATTTTAGATACTGTTTGGGGAATCTGTGCTAAAAGGATTAACCTGTTCTTTTGTCCCTCTCATGAAAAACTGTTGCTGTTTTGCCATACTCTTTTCTTTATCTCTCAGGTATTCACACATTAATGCTTTAACCACTGAGAGGTTCATCCTAAGATCTTGCCCTGTTGTCCTTATCTGTGTCAGTAGTTTCAAATATTTTGCTCTCAGACTCAGATACTTTAAATATTTTGTTCTAGCTCTCTGACAGGACAGAGTTATAAATAGAGTCTTTAAGTCCCTTGTGTCCTCCCACCAATCAATCATACTGTCATATAAAAATTTTATGTCATTCCTTACTTCTAGAAAGTCCCATATTTCTTTTTGACAATCTTCTTCTTTTAATAGTTCCATGTTCATTTTCCAATACCCACTACCAATAAAAATCACAGGTTGCTGCCCTATTAGTGCTTTTACTGCTAAATGGTCTGAAGTCTCTAAAGGTTGTTCTGTCACTCTGTGTGGTTCTATTCCATGAGGCATGAATACAAAATCAATTCTTGTAGATAATGTTCCCTTATAAAACGTTTGATCCAGAGACTAGTTAAGGATATCATAAACAACTGGTATGTGTCCAAAATGTTATTTAAAGTATTGATATCACTGTAGATTTTTTTTGTCTGCCTCCCCCAATCTCTATGTGCCAACCCACAATTAAAATCTCTCCCCCATATGACTTGCTTTGAGGTATGAAAATAAGGTGCTATTGTCTGAAGCAAAGCCGGTCTTTCTGCCTTGGTTTGTGCTGCATACATGTTAATAAATCTATATGCCTCGCTGTGTATCAGAACATCCTTTAGCATGGCTCTCCCTGGGTACAGATCTAAGACCTTCAAAACCACCACCTCTAGGCCCAAAAACATAATCCACAATCCAGAACATTGATCTTCACCAACTGACCAAAGTGAGGGACCCCACTTCCATTCCTTTTGTGCAGCTGTCATCTCCTGTATTGTATGGAGCCTAGTGTCGTGTACAAAAAAACACATACCCTTCCCTTGCTTTAAACTAGCAAATGTCATACTTGTTTTTACCTGTGATTTAATACTGTTCACATTTGCTGTTATACTGGTAATGAACCCTGTTATAAAAAGAAGAAAAAAGAACACCACCCTTTTATAAGGAGGACATCAAAATATCTTAATAATCACAAAAAAAAACAATCATTTTTGCTTTTTCCTTTTCTTCGGTTTCTGCTTCTCCTTTGACATCGAGTCTCCTGTGTCCTGATACACCGAAGTAATCGAAGTTACACCAGAGTCCCCTTCTCTGTCATCGTCTTCCATTTCCATTTGGACTTCAGATAAATTTCCTACTGGAAGTCCTTCTGTCTCCCTCACTCCCGGTAAGGCCTCTGTAAGTTGTTGTGCTGCTTTTGACCTAGTTACCCTCTGAAAAGCAAAGTCAATTCATGCGTCTGGGGGTAGCATAGTATCCTTAATTCCCTTTTCCGCTGTGGAGTGGTCTGCCCCATTAGGAGGTTCAGTGTCTTCTGCTACAAGAGGGGTCGTGACCCTCTGACTCCAACATGATTCCCTCTACCAGTTCTTGTACCCCGACTTCACCTACACCTCCTTCCATTTCCTGCTCCAAAGAGACAGGCTGTGTCATTATTCCAATATTTTGATCCCTGTTTTGTCAGATACAGTCCCTGTTACTCTTGTATGTAGTACTCTCTGGGGCTGCGGAATCTCCACTCTGGGCTACATGAAGAATTCCTGCATTCGTAGCCATTCCTTTTGCATTGTAGCTACATAGCTATCCTACTCCAGTTGCAGTGTTGTATCTAGACTATTGCAGGCTGCCCAGGAATAAGACCTGTATGTGTGCCCTTGTTCTTCACATAGATTACATCTCGGAGGCAATTGATATTGAGCCGCTATATGCCAAATCACATCACACAACCCACATTTCTGTTTTTCACAGATATTGCTGAGATGCTCCACCTCCCCACATTTATAACAGGCCCGGGGTTGTCCTGGGTAAAAAAATCACCCCCCTTTCCCTTCCTAAGAAAAAACAATTCAGTAAATGCTTTGTTATTCCCACTTCTTGATTTAAAGTGATCTTATATATCTCCATCCCCCAGTCCATAAATGTTCCTCATCCAAGATTGGCTCTGGTGCACCATTTACTGTACAATGTTGTTTGAACCAGTATGTGATATCTGCTACCTGCACTCCTTCACTTCAGAAGAGTACCATTATTTTCTTAAACTTAGGTTTAGTCACTGGTATGGCCAGGAAGGGCTTCCATAGTTCAATATTCTTCAGATCGGTGCATAATTTCCAGAATCTGTCCAAGCCAACTGGATGCTTAAAGCTAATATCAATAATTGAATCTCCTGGCATGTATATTAAGGCATGCACTTTGTACAAATAATACTTCATGCTGTCTTTGAGAAAAGCCCTCCCCACAGAGTCTATCCGGTAGGTCTCCCATATCTCCTCTATATTTGAGATGCACCGTATTACGTCTTGCTGGTGGTGCTGTTGTATTTTGCATGCTGTCAGAAAATAGCCTATCCTGCACATTTGTATTCCATGCATTGGGGGTAGGTCTAAGAGGTTTTGCTGTATGGCCTACTGGAACAGATGGGTCACCATCCTGCCTTAGTGGTAAGTTTCCTTGCACACTCTGTACATCCTCCTGATTCATGCCTTGTGGGGGAAGGGGTGGGGTTCTATTGTAGCCAAATCTATTGGGACCCTTTCTTCCAACCCTATGATTTGTTCCAACACAATATTAACATTTGGATTATGGGAAGCTTGAAACACCTCTACTAACGGCTGTCCAGGGGTAATCTGGGATGCTGTACTACTTGTTGCACAAATATCCTGACCATCCCCAGTAACCACACTATCTGCTGTACTCGCTACTCCCACCAAAGACATCAGGAGATCAGCATTCCATCCCGCTCCATTCATATTGCATTTCCACCTGCACTCTGCAAGGCTTTTGCTACTCAGGCCTGCTGAACCGGGGGGGGGGGCACCATTGTCTCCCAAAGAACCTCCAAGGACTTCACTTTCCCTTTAACTCTCTTCCTCACCCTGTCTTTTGTTGGTAACATTTTAAACACCCCCAACTGAGACTCCAGTATTAAAGGAAATGCACTTCTCCCATAGCAAGTTATGTTCAGTAATGTCCGCTGTGTTTTGCATGTGTAAATGTTCTGGATATATTAATTCTTCTGATGACCCCACCCCCCGTACCACCAAATACAGATTACTGGTTGCTGCACACTCTACTGAGCTCCCATCCAATTCAACTGCTACCATAAAATTAGTTACCTGCAGGCTCAGAGAGACTGTTGATTTGGATTGTTGTTCTTTCTGGTGCTGTCCCGTTTCTGCTGCCAATTCTCCCCTGAATTCTATTCTTCCATCCCAGTCTCCTGTGCCACTTTAACATGTCTCTTTTATGTTGCTTTCATCTGCTGTAGTAAAGCCTGCTCCAAACGACCTTTCTTTATGAGAAACAGACGCTCCTCTTCCTGGATCCTTCGCTGAATTTCCTCTGCTGAAATATTCACATCTTCCACTTCATCATACATCTCTGCACATACTGTTGCTTGCTGATTCACTTCTTGCCATCATTCTGGTACATATATCTCATTGTCTGCATCCTGTAGCGTAGCACTTTCACAATCCAACGTTGCCTCTCATAGTATAGAGGTTGAGGAGGAGGCCTGCTCCTCAACCCCCTGGACATCTTCCTCCATGGCTAAGCTGCACTCAACTGCTCACTCAGCTTCCACCACTGCACTCTGTAGTGAAGAGTAAGGGAATTTTTATTCAAGAAACCAAAAACAAATCATTACAAGAACATATACCTTAATCTTCAACCATTAATGCATACAAAAGTATTTCCAAATTCATCTTAATTACATTCTTATCTGACCATTGTATTTTCCCATAATCTTTTCACATAACCTTCAAAAATAACACATTCATTCTGATATATTACATCAATTTCATCCTGAATTTTAAATAGTAAATCCTGTAAGGTACATACTTTGTTTTGCAAAACTTTCTGACACCTAGCTTGCAAGATACACCATTTAATAACAGACAGAATCACATAAGCTGTGTGTTTATTAATATTTGCCCACTCTTCTGTTAACCGACCAAATATGAGAATATTGTAATCCATATTCCTAAACATCCTCATCCCCCAAAAAGAAGCCACATTATCCCAAAAACTTTGAATAAATGTACATTCAAAAAAAAGATGCTCCATGCTTTCTTCCTGTAGACCACACATAGTTTCTAAACACAATCTCTCCTCTTTACTTTTATGTTTGTGATTTCCTCTTATATTAAGCTTGCCATGACCACATAGCCATACCGTCTCTCTCATTTTCTTTGGAGTTCTTTTCTCTAAAGTAATCTCTAAAATTTTGCTTATATCAATGCCTTCATTCACCTTAAAAACTGGTTCTTAATAAAATATTTGTTACCACTATTTCTTTATACACCTGGGCCCAGATATTCAAAAGTGTTGCACATGGCGCAACAGTGTTGCACCATGCACAACCCACTGATGCGCCCCGGTGCGATATTCAAAAGGGAAAAGTGCGCGGCAGAAATCCCGATGCGCCGGAGCACATCAGTAATGTATGCAGGTGCAGGTAGGGGGGACATGCCCATGCATACCCTGCACAGCCCGATATTCAGCCCGGTATGTGCAGAGCCATGCATGCGCAACCCCTACCTGCGGCACCACAAAGTTGATCCAAAAAAAAAACACAATGGATGGCCACCCACAGGTGAGCTGTTGCATTGCAGGGTGCAACATGGCAGCTGCCACCAGTAGGTGGCCACCCGAGCTCCCACTGCACCTGGCGATGCCCCCCCATGCCTGATAACGGGCATTAGTTAAAAAAAAGAATTCTGTCCAATATCCCTGGTGGTCCAGTGGACCGCTGTCTGCCTGTTCATGGGCATTAGTTAAAAATATAGAACTACATCTAATATCCCTAGTGGTCCAGTGGACCACTGTCTGCCCGATCGTGGGCATTTGAATTAAAAAAACAGACCTCTGTCCAATATCCCTGGTGGTCCAGTGAACTGCTATTTGCCCGATTGTGGGCATCTGTATAAAAAAATAAATAATTCCAATATCCCTTGTGGTCTAGTGGCACCCCTCTCTCCACCCACCCACTGAGCCCCACCGCCCCGTTCCACCCCAGTCAGCTGGCGGGCGGCAGCACCCCACCCACTTGCCACCCCGCCGCCCACCGACTGACACCATCGGTGGGCTGTATGCCATTGGTCCACAGCATGAGCCAATGGGTGTGCAGCCATACATACTACACATTCCAGATATGAATGATTCATTCACATAACTGGAATGTGTAGTATGGAGCTGCATGTCCATTGGCTCATGCTGTGGACCAATGGGCATACAGCGCTACCAGTGGTGTCAGTCGGTGGGCGGCGGGGCCGCAGGCGGGTGGGGTGCTGCCACCCACCGGCTGACCGGGGGGGGAGCGGGGCAGTGGGACTTAGTGGGCAGGTAGGGAGGGGGTACTGCTAGACCACCAGGGATATTGGAATTATTTATTTTTTTATACAGATGCCCGTGATTGGGCAAACAGCGGTTCACTGGACCACCAGGGCTATTGGAAGGAATTCTTATTTTTTTATACAGATGCCCGCAATCGGGCAGACAGCAGTCCACGGGACCACCAGGGATATTGGAAGGAATTCTTAATTTTTTATACAGATGCCCACGATCGAGCAAACACCGGTCCACTGGAACACCAGGGATATTTGACAGAGGTCTGTTTTTTTAATACAAATGCCCACAATTGGGCAGGCAGCGGTCCACTGGACCACCAGGGATACTGGAAAGAGGTCTGTTTTTTAATACAAATGCCCACGATCGGGCAGGCAGTGGTCCACTGGACCACCTGGGTTATTGGACGGAATTATTCTTTTTTTATACAGATGCCCACGATTGGACAAACAGTGGTCCACTGGACCACCAGGGATATTGGACAGAGGTCTGTTTTTGTAATACAAATGCCCGCGATCAGGCTGTGGAGCACATTGCCGGCTGCAGGGGGTGTCAGTACCTGATGGCTGCTGCCTGGCATGGCGCCAGGCGCAAGTCATCGGGTATCAGTGCACCTGCATGCAAAAGGGGCCATAATGACATGCAAATGACCCCATTTGCACCTTGCATACGTTATGGCCCCATTTACATGTCAAGTTTTGAATATCGCTGCTGCTGTGCATAGTGCAATGGAACTTGCGCTAGCACATCTCCATGCTCCACTCTGGCCACTTGCACTGGCGCAGTACCACTGTGCCATGCACACTGTGGGTGGCCAGGGTGCAATATTCAATGCTGCTGAGCCATGGTGCAGCTCCGTTGAATATCACCCAGTCCACACCCCTGAGCAGCCAAGTTGAGCTACATCCAAGCTCACGCCACAGCCTGGCGCAGTGTGAATATCTGGGCCCTACTTTCTATTTTTCCTAAGAACTAAATCTGTTGTTATACCCCACATCATCATGTATTTTCTACATACTTCCATATACTAAGGTATCATTGATTTCCCCTTTATATTTCCTTTAATCCCTATATTCCTCACTACTGTGTCCACCCATTTTTGAACAAACAGACCCCATATACTACCTTCCCCTTTCATAAATGAAACCAAATTAGCATAAATAAAATTATTTATGAAAAAGATTACTGGCCGCACCATATTTAAACCTCCCTCCTTAACTGGTCTATATGTATGGCCCCTTTTTACCGGACTCAACCTAGAACCCCATAATAACTGAAAGAACACACCTAAGATTTTAGATTGCATTTTTAATGGTACTGGAAAAATATAAGAAATATATAAAAATATAGGGATGATAAATGTTTTTAACAAGTATATTATTTTTTCTTTAGTCAGAGACCAGTTTTTCCACCTCTCTGTTTTCCCTCTTGCTATTTGAAATTTAGTTTCCCAATTTCTTTCTGCTGCCTCTTCACCCCCAAAACTAATCTCAAGAATTTCTATTTGTTCTTGACATATTCTCAGGCTACCTTTTTGCTCACAACTCACTTCTCCTATTGGATAAATCTTACTTTTCTCCAGATTTATTTTAATCCCAGTATATGCATAACATCCTGCCAAGAATCCCAACATTTTCTCCCCCGATTCTTGATTTTGTACTAGAATAACACTATCATCTGCATATGCACAAGTTTTACATAATTGATTTCCCTCCCATGAAATATACTTGATTTCCTTATCATTTTCTATGCACCTTAATATTGGGTCAACATATAATACATATAGGAGTGGACTCAATGGACAGCCCTGCCTCATCCCATTTTTAATGTACATTGGGATTTCCAAATGCCCATTAACCATGGGACACACTTGAGCTTCAGTATATAATGTTTGCATTAATCCAGCCAACTGACCTGGAATTCCATATCCTTTTAGAACATCCCACATACAGTATATTTATGATTAACCAAATCAAAGGCTGTCTCCTGATCTATCAAAGGAGTAGTCCACCAAGAATGTGCAAAAAACATATGTTATGTAGAATGTTTTGATATGTATGTTAAGTCCTAGAGTGTCCTTCTCTCTGTCTGCTATTAGGAGTTTTTTCCTAAATTAGCCTGCTAGCTGTATGGTAGTGTTTCGACCCCTGGGGATTTTCATCACAAATGGGTTTACTGGCTTTCTTTCTCCTACGATGCACCCTGTCTCATGTGACCATGATGTAGCCATGCCCTTAGATTTAGCATGTGTACTGCTTTAAAATCAGTTTAGCAACAGCCAAGCTTTGTAACTGTTCTTATCCAGGGAGCACAAATGGCAACAGTTAGTTTAGCAGATATCTGAGAGCAAGCTAACTGGGGTTTATGTAACACAACAGCTACTAAATAGCTCTAATTCACTGTTTTTGTTTTCTGTGTGCATCAGGTCTAGCTAGCAGGAGTGTTTTAATTTTAAAACTTTTAATTTATCAAACTATACACAACCATAAAAGCACAGAAACTGCCCAGATCATCAATGCTATAATTAATAAAGACTCCAGCTATTTTCTTACAGAAATCCCACTCAGATTTCAAGTATTTGCTAAACTGTAAATGTAGGTATCAGCATTCTGTTAGCAGTTAGTGCTGATTTTGCTCTGAAAAGATTTTCATATATATTTATTTATTTTACAAATGAAGTGTATGGTATGAAGCTGCAGCCCAGAAACTGCAAAATACTTTGAAGTCAGCATTTCTCCTGCCTATGGTAAGCAACAGGATGACAGTGACTATTCCAGCTACACATTTGATTCCATTTTACAATGGTTCACTGCACTACACATTTAGTGTATCACTCTTTTTTCAAATAATGAAACGAATATTTTCCAAACTAAATAACTCACACATACATATTGCTATACGTTATTAAAAAGACACTTCCCATTTGTAATAAAAAAACAAACAAAAAGATAAATAAATGAAAGTGATGTCACAGAGGAAAATCAGCCATAACTCCCAGTTCCTTCTAGTATAATGATGGCACCTACATTTATGGTTTAGCAAATACTTGAGAGCTGAGTAGGTCTTGTGTAAGAAAACAGCTACAGGCTTTACTAATTATAGCATTGACTATCTGGGGCAATTTCTATGCTTTTTATCGTGTATAGTTTGAAGAAATTGCATTTTAAAACGAAAACACTTACTACTGCTAGGCAGACCTGACACACACCAAAAACACAAATAATGAATTGGAGCTATTTAGCAGCTGTTTTCTTACAGAAACCCCAGTTGGCTTGCTCTCTGGTATCTGATAAACTAACTGTTGTCAGCTTCCTGGATAAGAACAGTTACAAAGTTCTGCTGTTGCTAAACTGATTTTAAACTGATTTTAATGCAGGACACATGCTAAATCTAAGGGCATGGCTACATCATGGTCACATGAGGCAGAGTGCATCATAGGAGAAAGAAAGCCAATAAACCTATTTGTGATGGAGATCCCCAGGGGTCGTAAAACTACCACACAGCTAGCAGGCTAATTTAGGAAAAACTCCTAATAGAAGACAGAGGGAAGGACACACTAGGATTTAACATACATATCAAAACACTCTACATAACATATGTTTTTGAACATTCTGGGTGGACTACTCCTTTAAGTACATGTACCCCTGTAATTCTTTTCTTTGTCCGGCATTCAAAATCTCCCTAACATATATCACATTTTGTCTTGCATTCCTTCTGGGAATCAAACACATCTGTGTCTGTATGATTAATTTCTCAGCAAAATTCAACAATCTTTTATTTATAATTTTTGCCAAAACTTTGTAGTCTTATGTCAATAAAGTGATTGGTATCCAATTTTTAATATTTGACTTATCCCCTTTTTTATGTATAAAAAAAACTGTTACTCCTTGTCACATGCTTTCTGTTAACTTACCCCCCTCAAATATCTCATTAAACAGTAAAGTTAACATTTTATCTATTTTATCTATTTCTTATAAAAGGCATTTGATATCCCATCAATTCCAGGGACTGTATTCAGAGTTAAGGAGTGAATTGCCTCTCTGACTGCTGCTTCTATAATTTTCTCTTTTAAAATTTCAGTTTCCACCTTGTCTAACTGTGGCAATTTTGCCTTTTTTATATACCCTTCTTTTCCTTCCCTTCCAGTTTCTGATATTTTCTTCTCATATGTTCTTGCACTACATATTTATTCTTGCTTATATCTGACTGTCTATGCCCTTCCTTATCTATTAGTTCATTCATAATTCTGTTCTCTTCTCTATCTTTATTGCTATCAAATGGGTTAGTGTGATACTTTTTCCCTTGCGTCCCACTGTTTTGCGCCATATATAATGGTTTTAATCTATTATATTGAAGTTCCTTCATTTTCTCTTTGATCTGTTCAATACCTTTACTCTCATTGGTTTTGTATAAGACTTGATACAGTATGTCACTAATTTATATAATTTCACCCTTAAACCTAAATATTCCATACAATTTGATCTTTCCTTTTTTGTGATTCCTCTATTAAAAGTTGTTTTATATCCTATTTTGTGTCCTCCCACCACTCATTATATGAATCATATAATTCTTTATCTGAATTCCTAGCCTCAAATAAATCTAGAATTTTCATGTTGCATTCCTCATTCTCTAACCTTTCTAAATTCAATCTCAAAAACCCTTTTCCAAAGTTAGGCTTCCTCCTAAATTAATGACCATTTTTAACCCCAGATGGTCTGAGGTTTCTATAAGAATAACTTTTATCTCATCAATTTTAATATATTTAGAAAGTAGCCACAAATCTATCCTTGTAGATACACCTCCTCTGAAATATGTATGCTCCACTCTCTTCCCCTTCAGCACCTATGCATCTTCCACCCCCCATTCATGATTTCTCTAAGACAGTTGGTGTCTGAAAAGACTTTCTCCATTTTTCTCCCCCAATCTTCCTTACTCAACCCACAATTAAATTCCCCCCATAATACAATTTTTGAGGTATGAATGATAGGTTCTGCTAGTTTCATTAGCCTATGTCTATCCACCTTCGTTTGAGAATTATAAATAATTATTATCCTAATTTCTGTTTGTTTTATCTTGACATCCAAAATGAATATCCTACCTGGAACTAAATCTGTAATCTTCCTAACTTTAACTTCTTCAGTTGAAAACAGAATCCCCAATCTTTCTTACCCTGTAGACCATATTGATGCACCCCACCTCCAATCCTTTTGTGCCTGGTTTACCTCCTTTAAGGTATGTAATCTGGTATCCTGCATAATAACTACCTCCACTCTTAAACCACTCAAGATTTCAAATGTTAACTGCCTTTTTTTTAAATGCTTAATACTATTAACATTGACAGAAAGGCATGTTAACTGATGTATGATACCTAAATAGCAGAAAAAAGAAAAATTAAACAAAAACATATTATTATCTTATGCCCTTGGATTTTTTCCTTTTCTGTGACACTTGTGTCTGTAGTATTCCCACTTTCTGAATCTCTGTCTGAGACCTCAAAGTCTGAAGTTAAAGATTCTTCTTCAACAGTTGCCCAGTCTTTATCCTGTATTCCAGCAAAAATCTGTTAGTTAAAATGATCCCTTCTCTGTCTTTTTCCACTGTTTCCACTGTGGATCTTGTTATAATAGTAAAGTCTGTTTCTGTTTTTCCTTTTTTTCTTTATTTCTTCCTTTTCAGTTTCCAGCCTTGTTTTTTTTTTTTTTTTTTTTTTGAGCTACTGCTGTCTTTGCTTGTGGCTGCTCTCCCCAGGGCCTGCTCTTCTTGCTTTTCATTCAAGAGTGTAGTAGGAAGGGGAGGTGAGGGGAAGGGACACTTACATTAAGTTCTTCATTAACACCACCCCTATTAATTTCTAGAGGTTCTGCATTTCTTGCTTCATAAATTATGTTGTCCTCCTTCCTTTTTTCCTTTTGAGCTTTTACAAATACCACATCCTGCTCAGCCATCTCATTTTGATCTGAGCTATTATGTGCTGCCCAGGGACAATTTAAATAAAAATGACCCTCTTCTTCACATAGGCTGCACCTGGGTTTATTTTTACATTCAGAGCCTTGGTGTCCCAGAGACCTGCAGAATCCACATTTTAATTGATCACAGGCGTTACTTAGATGGAGATGGCTCTTGTCCCCACACTTCTAACAAGCATTATGTTGGCCTGCATAAAAAACACCACCACAATCTCTCCCAAGGAAAACGCAGTTGGCCAAATGCTGAACTTCACCTTCTGTTTGTTTTAACACAACTTTATACTTCCGTCCCCCTGTTCATAAACACTCATCGTCCAAAATCGGCTCTGGGGAGACCATGAACCACAATCTGTGTAGTAACCAGAAAGAAATATCAGATACATTCACCCCCTCATTTCTGAATAATATTGTTACAATCCAGAATGCAGGCTTTGTCAGGGGAATTGCATAGAAGTTAGACCATTGTGATCTTCTTTTAATCTGATGAAACAGTTTCCAAAGCCTGTTTAGGCCTCCAGGATGTTTAAAGCTAGTATCATACTCAAGGCTTCCTGGAATGTGAAATAATGCATATATTTCATAAGGGTAAAATTTCATACAACTTTTCAAAAGTTCTCTGCCAACGTATAATCTGTCTGTGGCCTCCGAAGGAGAACATCTATATCTTAACCTGACTGTATTTCTTCTTTTTGCTTGCTGTGGGCCTTGAATTCCAGGAAATAACCTCTCTCTCTATTATTCTCATCCCAGGCATTCTCTTTATGTTTTTTTCTCTTTAGCATTGTGACTTTCATTTTGAACTGTATCTTGTTCTAATTCCATAGAGGAGTCCCTGCCACTATTTTCTTCATTTATTTGTTCTGACTCAGGGGTTTGGTTTCTGCACCCTTTTTTCCATTTCATCCTTAGTGTTTTCTCCTGAAGGGTGTAAATGCTCTTCAGGAGAACCAGGCCTGTTTGGGTCCCAACCCTTCCCATCTGCTAATTTTCTCCAACTAGCTTTGATCAGAGCATCAACCACCCATTCAGGTGTATCTTTATATTCATGAGTGTTCATATTCATTACTTCTTCTGCCTGTAAATCCTTTATTGCAATATCCTCTTCTTTTTTTAATTTTACATGTATCTTCCTTTTTATTTTGAAAATTTCCTTGCCCTTCCCGTCCGTCTTAGGCCTAGTCTTTTTTGACTTACTTTTGCCATTCCTTTCAGGGCACTATCAGGGGTAGCATCTCTTCTACTAGCAGACCGTGTCTTAGAAGGGCCTGGTTCTGAGCATACAGCCTCTGCCATGTCATCGCTACACAGCTGATTTTGACAGGCTTTTTTCTCTTCTCTCATTCCCTTGCCTTTGCCTGCAGTATGCATTTTCTTGCCCACTATCCTAGTCAATCTCTTTTTAACAGCTTTAAAACCCACAGTATTCAACTTACTGTTGTTCTGCTCCGAGATCACATCGTCGGAGGGAACTTCACATACAACCTCTTCATGCACTGCAATGCCCTTTTCTCTTTCCAACAATTCAGTTTTTCTTTCCATCATGACTGCTTCTCCTGCATGTGTCTCCTTTAGGATTAAGACTGGGGTGGAGACCTGCTCCCCAGCCTCCCGCACATCCTCACTCATGCAGAAACACCAAACATCCAACAAAGACACTGCCACATCAGCACTTCCTCCTCCTCTGCTGTCTGTCTCCAAACTGAGCTCCTTCATGCAGGACGTCAAGCCCTCTGTTGGCAGAGTAGGGGAATTTCCCCGGTGTCCTGGCCAAATTTCTCCCCATTCACTAAAAATACCACCAACAGCTTAATCTGGTTCAAGGTCAGTTAGCATTCATCTGTATCCCCCTTCCCCTGGGTTGTGCCTGAATATAGGCAGAATTTATCTAGTGAGTTACCCGGTCAACAAAAATGAAATAAATAAATAAATATCTTGACTCCAATCAGTTATAGGACCCAAGGCAGCATGAATTCATGGTAAAGAGGTCATGTTAAACTAGTCTGGTAACATTGAAACATAGAATCTGTCAGTAGATAATAACCATACAGCCCACCTAGTCTGCTCGTTTCCCTACTTGGTTTGGCAATCTGGACTGCCTTTCCCCCTCTCTGTTGTACATCAGGGTGCCTTTATGCTTATCACCTGCACTTTTGAATCTCTCTACTGTTTTCACTTCTACCACCTCCACTGGTAGGCTGTTCCATGGATCTACCACCCTCTCTGTGAAAAAATACTTCCTAGCATTCCCCTTAAGCCTTCCTCCCTCCAGCCTCATGTTATGTCCCCTTGTCCTTGTGGACTTTTGTCTCTGAAATATGCTCCCCTCAGAAATATGCTCCCATCCTGTGCTCGGTTTATTCCTCTAAGGTATTTGAAAGTCTATATCATATCCCATCTCTTCCTTCTCTCTTCCAGTAAATAGATGTTTAGTTCCTTGAGTCTTTCCCCATAAGGCTTGTGGTACAGTCCATGTATCATTTTTGTTGCTCTTCTCTGGACTGCTTCCATTCTGTCTATGTTCTTCCTGAGATGCAGTCTCTAGAACTGGATACAGTGTTCCAGATGAGGACTCACCATTGATATATGCAGTGGTATCACCACTTCACCCCTCCTACTGGTTATGCCCCTTCCTTTGCACTCCAGTACACTATTTGCCTTTCTCACTGCTTTTTCACATTGTTTGACTGACTTCTGGTCATTGAATATGATAACCTCCACTTCTCTCTCCTGACTTGTGGTGGCTAGAACCTGCCCCCCATCCTGTATTCCTCTCTTGGGTTTCTGTATCCAAAGTGCATTATCTTGCACTTCTTAGGATTGAAACCCAATTGTCAAACCCTTGACCATTCCTCAAGTAGTCTTAGGTCATTTTTCATTTTATCTGGCCCTTCCTGTGTGTCGACTCTTTTACAGATCTTGGTGTCATCTGAGAATAGGCATACATTCCCCTCCAGTCCCTCTGTAATGTCACTTATGAAGACATTGAATAGAACTGGACCCAGCACCGATCCCTGTGGAGCCCCACAGAGATTATTTTAATGGATGACCAAAGAAGTAGATCAGGGTTGAACAGTGGACATGGTCTAACTAGATTAAGTTAGGCATCTGACACTGTTCCACATGAAAGACTAGCAAGCAAGCTAGGTAGCCTAGGAGTAGGTCCAAAGGTGGTAAACTGGGTATGAAATTGATGGATAGGTGACAGAAGGTGGTGGTAAATTGAGTTCACTCTGAGGAAGGAAGGGTGACCAGCAGGTGCCTCAGAGATCTGTGCTGTGACCACTCCTCTTTAATGTCTTTATAAGTGACATTGCAGATCAGCTGGAAGGGAAGGTCCGCCTCTTTGCAGAAGGCACCAAAATCTGCAATAGGGTGGACAAGAAAGTAGCAGGATAAGTGAGGAGAAAAGATCTGCAAGCAGTGTTTGAGGCACATTGAAACTTGGTAGGCAGTGACTGGGGTACCTTGAAACTTGGGTTTTAAATTGTAACAAGTGGTGAGAGGAAAGCCAGCTCAGAAACATAATCTTGGGATGATTACATTCAGGAAGCCCTGTTAATCAGGTTGTAATTGGAGGGTGGAGCAGACAGGCTTATTGCCATCTATCAAAAAGAATATTTAAAAGGTCAGGTTCATTGGTGTGCTGACATGGAAGACCAGAGTTTGCTGACACAGTGGAATGATAGCACATAGCTTTAACTTAAATATATATTAATATTTATTTATACTTCTCTTTCTTTTGAAAGTAGCAGAATAAGTGGGGAAAAAAGATCTGTAAGCAGTGGTTTGGGCATTTTGAAACTTGGTAGGCAGTGACTGGGGTACCTTGAAACTTGGGTTTTAAATTGTAACAGGTGGAGTGGGGGAAACTGTCTCAGGAACTTAATCTTGGGGTGAGTAGATTCAGGAAGCCATGTGAATCTGGTGTGTAACTGGGGAGTGGAGCTGACAGAGGCTCAGTGCTTTCTTTCAAGCACGCTATAAGAGTACTTCCATTCTAACTTGTCCAGTGCATTTGTGTCCCAGCGAGTGAGTAGAATAGTGAAGGAGTGAACCAGGTGAATAGCATCATAGGCATTGGCAGGCATCAGCAGAAGGAAGATGAGAAACAGAGCACTCTGTCAGTCAACTAAGGCAAGAAACCTATTCACTACTGTGTAACAGTCACTGCTGGGAAGGGTGACAGGACACGTGGGAATAGGTGTATAACACAATATCTGGAGTAAGGGTAAAAAAAGGTTACAGTAAGTAAAACAGTGGGAATAAGTGAAATACCATACCTAGGGTAAGGTTTAAAAAAGGTTAAAGTAATCAAAAAGGTGAGAATAGATGAAACACCTCCTTTAGGGTAGGGGTAAAAAAGGGACTAGAGTAAGCAAAACAAAAATAGGCAAGGTAAACAATACATTGGAAGTGATGCAGTGCAGTGGATGTGGGACGACAGTTTTCAGGGCGATGTTGTGGAGGTTGCGGTGCTGCCTTATGCAACTGTTTGGACTGAGAGTGGAGGTTCTTCATCTCCAGGTCAAGTTTGCAAAGATTCAGGAGGCCTCCCTTCCCAAATCAGGGACCACCAAGTCTGTCAGAAGGGAGAGGATGTTGGGTCAGAGGCATATCACCCAGATGGTTCCACTATGCAACTCATATGTTGCTCTGGCAGGGTGGAACTGTCCCATGGAGGCAACTGCAGTAGCTGCCAGGGAGTATATGGGGGTCATCTGTACAGGACACTACAAGGTGGGTGGTAGAAGACTCCAGAGAATGAGGAAGCAACTGTTGGTAGGGGACTCAGTTGTTAGGGAGATAGATTTGGGGACAAGTAGGGAGGGGGTGAAGAAGGTTAGGTGCCTACCTAGCACCACGGTTTGGAAGGATGGGAAGCAGCACCTAGAGATCACTAGGGCAGCAGGATGGGAAGGTGAGATGGATGTCATTGTCCCCCTAGGGACCAATGACCTTGCTAGGGATGAGGTTAGGAGAGTGCAAGAGGAGTTCAGGGAATTGGAGAGGGGTCTTATGCAGGTAGCATGCTCAGTGGCATTTTCTGAAGTGTTGACTGTCTATGGCAGATAGGAGGATAGGGTACTTCATACCAAGAGCTTCAACCAATGGTTGAAGGATTGGTGCAGAGAGAAGGGTTTCAGCTACATTGGGGACTGGGGTCCCACCTCCAGGGATGAAGGCCTATACAAGGGAGAGGGTCTGCATCCATCTGGGAGGGGAGGGGAGCCACATTCCTCAGTGGATGGTTTAAATGATACATTGGCAAGCATTTAAACTAGCTGAGGGGGGCGGCGAAAGGAATCAGGGAGACATGAACTGTCCACCCCACAAGCTGAAGTAATCAATAGGGAAACACTAAGGAGGGAGAGGTATTTAAACTCATTGCCTGTATTTATTTTAGAACTGATGATAATAGTGATGGTCTTGACATTAGGTTTTTGAAAATGATTGTTCCTTTAATATTTTATCTCTTATTGCTCAGTGTATTTTTCAATTTGTCCTTTGTGACCAAAGAATTTCTGTTTGGAAATATAGGCAGGTGGTTCTTGTGAATAAAGGCCCTAATTCTTCATCACTTAGTGACTTTTGCCAGATTTGTATTCTAAATCCTATAAGCTAAAGCTTTGAGAAGATTGTCCTTAGGCAGCATAATTCATATTTGGGGGCCGGGGTGGTGGTGACATAATTTATACTTTTCTTTTAAGCACAAATAGTGCTTTACATTAAAATGGTGACCAGCATTGGAGGAGGCTGGGTTGTGCTGGTCACCTTCTGTGTATTGGAACAGGTTGCTGGTGGGTGGAGTAGAGTCAGATGCTGTGCTTGGGGGAGGGTCATAATTTATACTTTATTTTAAGCCAAATAGTGCTTTGTGTCAAGATGGTGGCTGTCTCTGTAGGCAAGCAGGTTTAGCCAGTCAACCATTGGAAGGGGCCTAAGCATTAGAAAACAATTTGTGGGTGCTGGTAGGGGAGTAGAGTGGGATTGTGCTTTTGCCATGGTGTGGAGGGATGCGGGATATATTTTCATTGCTTGGGCTAAGAAGAAGGAAGAGGCTCTTTCATTTTTTTTCTTTCTTTTTTAATTTTAATGACCAACTAATTTCCAAATATCAACTGCCCAAATATTAGGCTGCTGAATCGGAATACTCAGCCAAATATTTGGAAAAGGTATTCGCTCAACCCTAATAGTGGTGCTAAATGTCAGGTCCTTATCTTGAGAGATGAAACATGAAGAATAGTCATGGAGAACACTGTACGATACCTTGAATTCTTGCAACATCGGATAACCACCACAACTTACTGACCTAACAACTTGTGGAAGCACATACACATGGACCATTGTTTCTTTACAAGGCCACCGGCTGACTCTTTAACAACTCTATAGATAACAATGTATATTTTCACTATTTGAAAATAAAGGCATCAAGAGATGCCAGTTACAACTTAGGCCACTGTGACACAAGTATCTGAATATCTGTAGTCATGATGGAGCATGGTGCTTCGCATCACTGTCACGGGAGTGTTGAGGGGTATTGCAGAACCATAACACTAGTGCAGGATAGGCGATGTGTTTTGTGAAGGTTAAATTCCTCAGATGGGTTACAAGGGACATTACCTAGTGAGTGTCCTCAAATATTTGAACACATTTTGCCAATTAGTAATTTCTAAAGTATCAACAATAAATTTAAACCACTAAACCACATTTATCCAGCTTACCAGGTGACCAGATTGGGGGCCTGGAGGTAAGGGACCCGTTGGCGGGGAGTGACCATGCCACGGTCTGGTTCTGCCTGGACCTAGGAGGGGTAGAAGGCTGCACAAAGATGGAGGCAACTGACTTCAGGGGGGCGGATTTTAAGGAAATGGGAAGGATCCTTAAGGAGCATTTGGATGGGATTGGGTCAGACATGGATGCTGATAGTAGGTGGGAAATCATCAGGAGAGGGGTGCAGGATGCTACCAGCACCTGTGCAAGTGTAAGATGAAAATGCGGTAGGTTCCGAAAACCCTGCTGGTGGACCAGGGAGGTCCAGGAGGTGGTGCGGGGAAAGAAGGCAGCCTATAGGCAATTCAAGTGCTCAAGGAGTGAAAGGGATCGAGGGGAGTACGAGCTGATGGCTAGAAGGGCCACTAGGGTGGTGAGGGTGGCTAAGGCAAGGAAGGAGCAGAACCTGGCCAGGGAAATTAGGAGAGGGAACAAGGGGTTCTTTAGATACATTGAGGAAAAATGAAGGGCAAAGGGGCAGATTAGCAGGATTAAAACAGGGGAGAGATGGGCACAAGACCCGGGGGAGCAGGCTGAGGTACTAAATGAGTACTTCACCTCAGTTTTCACCAAGGAAAATGGGGGTGCTGCATCATACATGGGAGGATACAATGATACTGAGGAAGGGGGGACCCTTACCGATCGGTGGGTCTGGGGAGAGGGGAGGGCATCACTGTCAGGAGGGGGGGAGGCTAAGCAAGGAGAAGAGATAACGGAAGTGGAAATCACAGCAGAGAGAGTGAGGGAAGTCCTCAGGTCCCTTAAGATGAAGAAAGCACCGGGGCTGGATAAATTACATCCCAGAGTGCTGAAGGAACTTGCGGATGTCCTGGCAAAACCCCTGGAGGAGCTTTTCACCATCTTTCTGAGGACAGGGTGGGTGCCCCAGGACTGGAAGGTGGAGCATATAGTGCCTATCCACAAAGGGGGGAACAAGGGAGGAGGCAGAGAACTACAGGCCTGTTAGCCTGACATCGGTGGTGGGCAAGGTGATGGAGGGCATTGTCAAGGAGAGGGGGGACCTGGAAAAGTCAGGGTGCCTGGACGATAGACAGCATGGATTCGTCTCAGGGAAACTGTGTCAGACAAACCTTGTGGAGTTCTATAACTGGGTGATGAGTGCCTTGGACCTGGGTAGACCAGTGGATGTCCTCTTTCTAGACTTCAGCAAGTCATTTGACTCTGTTCCTCACGTGGGCCTGTTGGATAAGCTGGGAGAAATGGGGGTGAGGAACCAGATGATCAGATGGATAGGCAATTGGCTCCAGGACCGGACCCAGAGGGTCATAGTTAGTGGGATAGTCTCATCCCCAAGGAGGGTCATTAGTGGGGTCCTACAGGGATCAGTCCTTGGGCCCCTCCTGTTCAACGCCTACGTCTCTGACATAAGGACAGGTATCAGGAGTGAGATGAGTCTCTTTGCGGATGACTCAAAACTGGGGGTGGTGGAGGATGGGGAGGAGGGGAGAGTGGCCCTACAGGGGGACCTGGAGGCTCTGGAAAGATGGTCTAGAAAGTTCAGTGCAGAGAAATGCAAGGTACTGCACCTGGGGGCCAGAAACCCGGGCCAAGTGTACACCCTGGGGGGGCAAATGCTACAAGTCTCAATGGCTGAGGGGGACCTGGGGGTGGTGGTGGATGTCAAGATGAACAACTCGAAGACTTGTAGGAGGGCAGCAGACAAGGCCAACAGGATGCTGGGATGCATCGCTAGGGGATCACCTCCAGAAGGAGGGAAGTGATACTCCCTCTGTATAACTGCTTGGTGAGGCCGCACCTCAAGTACTGCATGCAGTTTTGGAGGCCACACTTAAAGAGGTACATTAAACTCCTGGACAGGGTCCAGAGGAGGGCAACCAAAATGATTTGGGGCTTGGGGGACAGGACCTATGAGGAGAGGCTCGAGGAGCTAAATATGTACACATTGGAAGAGAAGGGACCGGGGGGACATGATAGAGGTCTTCAGGTACATGAAGGGGGTAAATAGGGGAGGAACAGTCAGGGTGCTTCGAAGGAAGGAGGAGGGGGCCACTAGAGGGCATGGGTGGAAGCTGGAGGGGGGAAGATTCAGGGGAGAAAGGAGGAGGTGCTACTTCACTGAGAGGGTGGGAGAGCCATGGAATGTGCTGCCTAGGGGGCTGGTGGAGGCAGAGACAGTGGAGAGGTTCAAGAGGGGGTGGGACAGGTACAGGGGAAGGGTTCTAGAAGCAAAATCCAATGCAGCGAGAATATCCGGAACTGAGAAGGGAGAAGCCAGAGAAGGCGAGGGGAGCAGCAAGGTCAGCTCCTAGGGTGGGGGCTGACCAAACGAGCAGACACGAAAGACTGTTAGGCCTATTCTGCTGGCATTTTAGTATGTTAGTATGTTAATCAAATTTAAGGGCATATTTACTTTTGTATTCATGCCAAATTGTGTGTCCATACCTGCAATAGTAGTAAACATATAAACATCCAAATATTTTTAACATTTTCACACAATTTAATAAATAAATTATGAAATTTTGAATGCTTGTGACTTACAATTTTACAAAACCAATTACCTCTTCTATTTGACAGTTTCTAGGACTCTTCCAAAAATGTGCACATTTTAAGTCATCTAGTTCCAAAGGTTAAGCTGTAAGCATAGAAATATTTCCTGAAATTTTCACGTGAATAATACATTGCTGACTTTGAACCTTTATAACTTCTGCTCATCTCATGCAAATTTCATGGTACTTGTCAGCCTTTACTTACTTACTTACTTACTAACTACTTGCCAGTAGATACAGGCCACATGGTCTATCAAGTCTGCTTGAGTGTGCAGCTAGCACCCCACTTTACAGCTGCCCCTCCTCCACACACAGATGAATGCCCAGTGAGATTAAACCAGCCACACACACAGATGAATGCCTAGTGAGACGTAACCAGATTAAGCTGTTTATGGTATTTCCAATGAGTTTTAGGGCCTCTTCCAAGCCATATGCACGCTACTAGCTATAATACTGATGGAGTTCTGACCAAATTAAAGAGTTTCAGAAAATTCCCAAAAGAATTGTGAAATTTCACATAAATTCTGTGAAATCAAAATTTGCTAACTGCACCCAGCCCTAATCTAAATTGTACATACTTTTTGCATGCCATGTTTTTGACCCAGGTTGAGCATGAGAAAGGACCCTTGGTCCAGTTGCTCCTATCTAGTAATCACATTTCAAATAAATAACTTAATAAATAAAAAAAACTTTTGTACTCAGGAGCCCTTTTCCATCTTCTGATCAGAAGCTTAGCCCCAGCTTTCAGTTAGAGTGATCCACTCCATAATCTACTGAGCAAGTACTCTGTAGGCACCATTTGGACTGTGTTTTCAAATGGTCCATCTAAATCCTTGAATTCTAACACTCCCAAGCCACACGGGCATTCCCACAGGACTGCATCCTGGTGAATCCAGTTTACTTGGCAGTGTCACAAATAATGTCTCTCATATTTGGGGTTTGGCACACATATATTTCTCATGGTGCCATGACTGGATGCCTTTCATGACCTCAGTTCCATGGAGGGGCATCAGAGAAAATGTCTGCTGCCACAACTCAATGCACAGATTCACTGAATTGATTAACTAGGGACCAAAGCAGGACAGGAAAGTGTTTTCACTCTGTCCTGAATACTCCCAGTGAGTAAATAACCACCACTGCAGCAATCCATCAAGGCGTATGCTGCTATGAGCCCCCGTCACTTGTAACGTCTGCCCAGATGACTGACAGGGGTTTCAGTGGAGCCCTGGAAGTTAACTCTTTGATGCTCAGATTGGCTTAACTCATTGGATCTGGTAGCCCCCATATGACTTCGGAACCATCCATTGCAGAACCTGACCCAAAATAGCCACCCAGACCCAATAAGCTAATATAAAATGCTTACACTACAAAAAGTTCTATTAACCCCAAGGAGACACAAGGATTACACTCACCACCACCAGAAACCTTTCAGTCCTCAGTAAAGGCCTTGTGACAGGGTTGAAAAAGGCCCTGTCTCATTTGTTATGCAGAAAGAATTTAAACGCAATAGTCTGTACTTTCCTCTTCTTTTTTTATTTCAATATACTTTATTAAATTTCAGCAGCATATACAGATGGGCTGACCATTAATACTAGTGCAGCTGCAACAGACACTTAACAAAATACAAACATACAAACAAAGACCCACCCCAAGTCCCAACCTCCCTTCAAACCAGAGTGCCAGGGTTATTAAGAATTGATAGCTATGATAAGAGATAATCAGGGCTGCCACAAGGATAATAAAGTCAAAAGAGGCTCCCATAATACATTATAAGCTGGTACCCTGTGCTGGATGTTCTCAATATGCCTCTCTAATTGAATAGCCAGTAAGATCTCACAATATCATTCCAAGGTCAAGGGTAAAGCTTCATCTTTCCAATGCCCAAGTATAACTAGCTTAGCAGTGGCAGCAACCAGAGCTAAGTGAGCTTTCCTAGCTCCAGGTGTGCCCTGAGGGAAAATATATAATAAGCAGGATTCTGGGGTAAATAAGGGGTCTAGACCAAGAATCGGGTCCAAAACTTGCTGAATAGCTCTCCAGAAGGTTTGAACTTTCGAACATTTCCACACCATATGAAAAAGGGAGCCAGCTTGGCCCCCCACATCTGTGACATAGGGAGGAGGTCAGTCTCCCCAAAGCATGTAATTTAGCTGGGATATAGCACAGGTTATGCATAATATTGAATTGGATAAGCCTCAGCCTGGCCTGTTTAATGAATTTATAGCTAGTTTCCCAGACTTTGCTCCAGTAGTCTGGTTTCTCTGGGATGGAGAGTGTTTGTGTCCAATAGTGACAGATGCCCTTAAGCAGTACAGGGTCAAGAACTTGCAAGAGCTTATATACTCCTCTGAGACCACATGGGGTTGTTTTTCCACCTTCAATACTGCAAGAAGATCTTCATGAGGTAAAATCTAGGCTTTGGGGCCCAAAAAGGTGAGAACAGCCTGTTTAATTTGTCAATATTTAAAGAACTTGATGTTAGAAAGTTGAAACTTTACTTGTAATGAGGAAAAGAGCAACATAGAATCCCCATTACAAAGGTCCCCAAGTGTACAATATTGTAGTTTAGGGCCAAACGAAAGCAAAATTGTGTGGTTACCTACCAAGAAGTGGGGATTGCAGAAAAGGGGCTGGCTCAACAAGTTATGCCAGCTAAGGGAGAGGTGAGTCTGTACCTGGTGAAGAGCATGGAGAGACCAACCTATGGGAGAGTGTTTGAGGTGATAAGGAAGACAGGAGAGGGATTGGTACAGCAAAGCTGGGAGGGAGACCTGAATGTTTCCCACTAGGTCACATTCAATCTCCTCCCATGTGGGAGTGTAAGAGGGACTCTGGTGTGTGGCAGCATCATCTGTCCATCGAGCCAACTTACTAAGATGTTGGGCACCATAGTAGACAAAAAAAGATGGAAGGGAGAGACCTCCTTGCAGTTTAGGTGTGGTAAGCTTGGCATATCTCCTTCTGAATCTTTTGTTTTTCCTTAAAAAATTATTGATCAATCTCCACAATTGGTTAAACCAAGTTTTGGGAAGGAAGAGGCCCAGCATACCCATTGGGTATAAAACTCGCAGGAGAACATTCATTTTGAGGACATGTAAGCATCCCCAAAGGGACAGTGGCAAAGCACTCCACCTGTCCATATCTGCTTTAAGTGCTGAAATTAACTTGGTAAAGTTCTCCCTCATCATTGAAGATAGATCCCTAGCAATCCTAATCCCCAAATAGGTCATAGTATGCAGTACCCATGTCAAACCTGGGCAAGAGAGTTCCGCTTTTGAGGCATGGCAATTAAGGGGGAAGATCTGGGAATTGGAGAGATTAAGCTTAAAATAGGAAACTTTAGAGAATGAATTCAGCTCACCAAGCAAAGCGGGCATAGTGGAAGCAGGATTTATGAGATGAAGCAGTAGATCATCTGCACAAGCTGAAAGAAGGTATCTTCTGCCCTCAAGTTGTATGCCCTTTAAGCTGGGAGAGCTGATCAGCCTATGAATCAGGAGTTCCAGGTAGAAATTAAAAAAAAAGAGGAGAAAGTGGACACCCTTGACAGGTCCCACATTGAAGAGGAAAAGAGGCTGAAAGGAAACCAGAAGGGCCGGAATATAGTATTCAAACCCATTTAATGTAATCTTCAGGGATCACAAACCTGGAAAGGGCAAAGAATAAAAAGTTCCATGAAACTCTATCAAAAGCTTTCTCAGCATCGAGGGAGACCAAAGCCGAAGGAACCTCAGACCCCGTCAACACCAAATTCAAATGTAAAAGCTTCCTCAGGTGATCTCCCAAGAAGCGACCCGACATAAAACCCACCTGGTCAAACCCAATGACCTCTCCCATGAATGGGGCCAGGTGAGAGGCCAGTATTTTCACCAGGATTTTGACATCTGTATTGATTAGAGAGATTGGTCTGTAGTTATCTGAAAGCAGGGGGTCCTTGCCCAGGTTTGGGAATGAGTGTTATTAATGCTTCCAAAAAGGAATGGTCACTCACTCCTCCGCTAAACCAGAAGTTATACACGTCAGCCAGGAACGGGGCCAACTGAGTACAATAGACCTTATACAGGTTGTTTGTAAATCCATCCGGACCCTGGGCCTTGTCAAGAGGTAGAAGATTAATTGCATGTTCTATTTTGGTGGCAGTAATGAGGGAACTGAGACCTGCTGTGGCGAGAGACAGGGTAAAGTAACTGAATCCAAGTAGTTAGTAATACTGGCATCCTCAGGGAGGTGTGAGTCATTGACTGAGTAAAGAGATTCATAGTTGCAACCGAACATTCCCATGATCTCTTTCAGGTTGGAGGTAGGCTCCTCGTAAGAGAACGGATGTAGGCTAGGAATAAATCTTGCAGCTTCCGCCTGCCTAAGCCTAAGAGCCAGAAGCTTCCCTGCTCCCTCACCTGACTCTAGATAGTTCCTTTGAGTGCGGTGCAAGGACAGTTCTGCCTTTTGGGCCATTATGTTTGTGTATTTAGACTGGAGGTGGTGAAGTTTTGCCCACTCTGAATCAAGGAAGGCATGGTGTAAAGAATGCTTGAGATGCTTAATGTCTCCCAGAACAGAATTTAGTTGGGCTTTACCTTGTTGAGCCTGTGTAGATGCCACACAGATAAGTTCTCCCCGAAGCACACATTTAAGCGCAGCCCAAACAAGATTGGTCTTGGCAACAGAGCCTTTGTTCACCTCCAAGAAAAAGGATATGAAGTTTAGAATGTGTTCAACCGGGGAAGGCTTCCATAACAGTTGTGTGTTAAGGCGCCAGAGGGAATCCCTCGAGTCCCAGTCTGAGAAGGGGGGAGAAGCTAACCAGGGAATGATCAGATAGGTCCCTGGAATGAATGTCTACTCCGAGTACCACCGGAAGAGAGGCAGCACTCAAAAGGAAGTAATCTATATGTGAGAAAGTATTATGAGGTGGAAAAAAAAAATTATACTGATGACTCATGGGATTCAAAATGCGCCAGACATCGAGAGTCCCGGTACCTGCCACAAGGTCTCTTAAAGCCCTTTGAGTAGAGGTTCTTTCCTCTTCTTTTCTGTCTCTTGTCTGTCTGGTTGTGCATTCAACTTTTCTGTAGTGGGTAACAGTAGCAAGACCGTTTCACCTGGCTCAAAATTTTTTCTTTTATCCTATGGTCATAATACACCTTCTGCTGGTTTTGGGCCTCTTCTTGATTATTATGGGTGATTTCAACATATTTTGCCAGCTTTCTTTCTCAGGGCACACATATAAGATGTAATAGATCATTTCTGATAGGTGTTATCTTCCCATGTTTCTTTTATTACATCTAGTGGCCCTCTAGCTTGTCTACCATGCAGCATTTCAAATAGTGAAAACCAGTTGAGGCCTGTGGCATTTCTCTGTAAGCAAAAAACAGGTGAGGTAAGTATTGATCCCAGTCTTTCCCTTCTCATTTTACAAACCTTTTTGACATGCATTTTAGGGTTTGATTAAAACGCTTCACAAGACCGTCTGTCTGAGGGTGATAAGGGGAGGTTCTTATGGTAGTGATAGCTAGTAGTCAGTACAGCTCCTTCAGTCATGCAGCAACAAAATTACTACCCTGATCAGTAATAATCTCTTTAGGTATGCCTACCCTGCTAAAAATTTGGGAAAGCTCTGCTGCCACTTTTGGGGCTGTGACAGTGTGCACTGGAACTGCCTCTGGGTATCACCCCTTGCACCAATTTTTTTTTTATGGAAGCACCATGTCTTATTCTCTGGCCTTTGAAAATCAGGTCCCTGGTTCTTTGGCCAGATGCTTTTTAGGACTTCAGCCCCTCAGAGGAAGATTACAGGAGACAGCTTCCACTATGACTCAATGCACAGACTGCCTCCATGAAGGAAACAGTGACCAAAAGAGGACAGGATAGTGTTCCCACCTCTTCTGAGGCTCTCCTCAGTCAGACTTCATACACTTAGTGAGCAAGTCATCACCACTACAACATTCTATCATGGCTTATGCTGCTGCAAGGCCCTACTACTTGGAATCACTTCCCAGATGACTAACAAGGCTTCAGGGGAGCTCTCTGGAAGTTAACTCTCTGCTGCCCAGACTGGATTACTACAACAACTTAATACACCACAAAGAGTTCTAGTAACCCCATGGGGATACAGGGGCTACAAAAGCTAAGCATATATACAACTGATGAGACATTGTTTCAGCGTCTTTAACAAACAAATGCCCTTGTCTCTTTTCAGTATGTTGAAATTTCCATGGTTGTGCTCTTTGTTCTTCTAGTGAATGTTTTTGTTCAGATAAATACCAAAATGTAGGTTAAACTTGATCAAAAGAGATTTTGTGCATTCTGTTTCCATTTTGATTAAATAATTGTAGACAACCAGATAGACACATAACCAGGCCTTATAAATTCACAAGCACTAAGGAATTAATTAGAGAATAGGTATCCACTTCTGTAAATACTTTAATAAATGATAAACAACTTACCGGGTTGCTGCTGTTAATCGTGTTAGATACATTACACTCCTGCCTTGCAGATTCAACAAGAAAGAGGTACCTGGGCATGTTAAACTCCTGATTAGGAGTTCATATCTTACGACTGAAATACATAGTACAGTGCCTCCAGACAGAGAAAGATATATGTGGGTGCAGTGCAATTATAGTACCACTGCCTGGGATGAAATACCTCTGTGCCTCACCACAGACTTAACCCACCTCTGTACCTGTTCAGTGCAGTGATAGTGCCCATGAAGCATGCAGCTTACACTTAAAAAATAATGTGTGCACATAGAGAGAACAGTACCAAAATAACTGGAGCTTTATTAGGGTCAGTTTTTAAGCCCTGAATGTGTGTAAAAATGGTTAGATAACTGGAGAAAGACCGTGTAAACCCTTATTCTTCTGTGCCCTTCTAAGCATAGCATCCATCACACCAGGTGTTCTTCCCTTGCCTTCTAGGTGCAGCTCAGTAATATTCATTCTGGGGCTGTTCTTCAGGTGATCTTACAGGCTTAGCCACAACAGTAAGGGGGTGGACTCTGGTGGTATACTGACAACAGTTTAAATACTGAATGAATAATGATGTTATAATTACTCAAGATACAATTTCAAAACTTAAGTCACATGACATATAGTTTGTATGCATTTATATTATAATAAAAAAACTAAAACATAACTGATGCTGTACTATTATATTCAAGACATTGAATAAAAAAAGGTGTAAATTACATAATATCAGAAAACAGTAAACAACTGGAAGCATCTTGAGTAGGCAACATTTTTACATTTCCAACTTAAATCCTCTGCTTTAGTTTTTATATACATATTTTATACATTGTAAGAAATACCAGGTTGTGTGAGTGTACACCTGTACATCACAGCTGTCATTATAACGTTATTATGCATTGCCAGATTGTATTCCAATATTTTAAATAGTGATGGAAATAATAAACATACTGACTAAGAATAAATAAAACATTTTTTAGAAAACATTTATATAGAAAAAGGAGGGATGAAAGGGGAGTGAGCAAAGGGGGAATAAGAAGAGATAGACAGATGATAGCTATGATATCAGTTATGATAAATACATTAAATGCAGTGAACTAACAATGATGGGGGGGGAGGGTGCCAGTTAATGAGAAATGGAAAGAACTTATATTTTATAATTGTTATTTATTATATGCATAAAGAAATATAATTTGCAATAGAAAAATGATTTAGTACAAGTGTGGTGCAAGGTAGGACAGTAATGAGAAGCAATGGGGTGGGGAGAGTAGGGAAGAGACAGAGAATAGAAGTCAGAGGCGGTATGTTGGGAGCAATTCCGAGTGTAAAAAATATCACAGTGAGAGAGGATATCCTGCCCTCCCAATTCCTTCAATAATGACACCTACAGTGGGAACACAAAATGAAAAAAAGAGAAAACAGTTGATCAACTCACTATTGTAATAATTCTAATCACTACAATTATCATTATGTCCTTAGCACATTTCATAAGTATGGTTTGAAGTCCATTTCTTTAAGTCCTACTTAATGCAGACTGTTTAGTATAAAGATCCAATATGTTTGCATTTGTTGCTTACTTTGGCTAAACAATGTACCAAGGCTGAGGGGAGAGCCAGTGGGATGCTGGGGTGCATAGGGAGAGGTATCGCCCGCAGAAGGAAGGAAGTGGTGTTGCCACTGTGCAGATCATTGGTGAGACCTCATTTGGAATACGGTGTTCCAGTTCTGGAGGCCGCATCTCTGTAAGGATGTAGCCAGGGTAGAGGCAGTAAAGAAGGGCAACAAAGATGTTGCAGGGCCTGCCTGAAAAGTCATAGGAGGAGAGATTGAGAGACCTTAATATATATATATATATATATACACCATGGAGAAGAGAAGAGAAGAGAAGAGAAGAGAAGAGAAGAGAAGAGAAGAGAAGAGAAGAGAAGAGAAGAGAAGAGAAGAGAAGAGGGTGATACGATGGAAATCTTCAAATACCTAAAAGGCATAACTAGGGTACTGGAGGGTAGCATCATTCAGAAAAGGAGATGTCCAGGAATGAGAGGGCATGACATGAGGCTGGAAGGGGTAGACAAAGGAGTACCATGAGGAAGTATTTCTTTACAGAAAGTGCGGTGGATGCATGTGATAGACTCCCACTGGACCCGGCATAAGGGAACCCTAGCAGTAGGAGCAAGGAAGTAAAGCCAGAGATCAAGTAAGGTCTGTGGAAAGCACTTCTTTTTCTTCTGAACTGAGAGGTGAGATTTAAAAGCTGCTAGGCAGTGCCCAGAGTTACCTAACCAGTTTATCCTAGTACAATTGTCAGCACTTGAGATTATTAGTTACAGTACCATCTAGTGACACAAGTCATAGACAAACCTTAAATTTGTATTCATAGTGGATTTTAATTTTAGTGTAGAATTATTTTGGAGAGAATTTTTATGTAACAGGAAAGAAAATGAAACAAAACCTTTGTCTAGCTACTGAATATTTCCCCCACCCACCGATTTCCACCTAATTTTAACCCTCAGCCTCTCCTCATTTCTTTCCTTAGGTGGCGGGGCACACCCGAAGCTCTAGGGCTGAAAGCGGAGGCCCGACTACCAGCATCCAACTCGGCCATGCTCAGCAAGCCACCAGCCCACGATTCTGCACTTAGGTACAGCTCCTTTTGGCTAGAAGCCTCGGTGGGCTTGAATTTGACACCAGTACCACTGATCGGCTGCTGCATGCAGTGCTAAGACTGTGATTGGCTCAGCACTCAAGTCCAGCCAGGACAGACTTTTGCCGGCACTTCTTGCTTCCCGCAGCTACTCTGATACTTGTATTTTCCCACCCACCTGCCCCAGCCCCTATTAAATAGCCAGTAGTCACGCCCATGCTTGCAACTCCTTCCCACTTACAGTTGCAAGCTGCCAGCGGCCTCTTAAATCTGTACTGCCTGTTCATTACCAACCATTGTGATTAAACTGTACAGCCTCACTTTGTCATTCAGAGAGAAAAGCTTACTGATTGAAATAGGCTACAATGTCCCCTATCATGGGGTGCTCTCTCCATCTGCTCCTCACTACCTTCCTTGGTACAGTCGGCACCATATACCAAACTGGGCCACTGCCCTCTGAACCACTACTATATGTCACTTGGCTGACAAACGCACCTACAGCAACTGCCTCCCTTGGATGTGAACTGTGTTTCTCATTGCCTTACCCTACAAACATGGTTGATATCATACCCAACCCTAACTTAGGGGTGTTAATGGTTAGCTACACTCTAATATTCAAACTGGTGCCCAACCACCTCACTCACCTGAAACTTTGTCGGCAGAAGGTTTGAGCTGAATTTAGTATAAATCTTTCTGCCAGAAAGGTAATCTTTATGCTTCTGCTCCTGTCTCGCAACATACATTCGAACCCAGGCCCACCCACTTCAACAGGCTCTGGTGTTTATAAGGTTAAAGGCCTGAAAATAGCCTCAGTGAACATTTGCAGCTTAACTGCAAAATTTGACCAACTCCAGGCGTGGATGACCCTTCATTCCTCCGACATCCTCTGCCTAATGGAGACCTGGATGACCTGTAGGATTAAAGATAATGAAGTTGTTCTCAAAGGCTTCCAAGCATTTAGAATTGATAGAATAGGCAAGAGAGGTGGTGGATACCTCATCTACGTCAGGGATTCACTGTAATGCTCTATCTTCCCTGTCACCAGAGTGGCTGAGGATCATGAGATAATAGCGATAAAAGCTCAGGTCGGTCAACATGGCAAGGACCTCATCCCTGCTATGATCTACCTGCCACCCAAAAAAAAAGTTAAAGAAGGCCTTCCTACAGTTATGGATGTTATTAGCACCCTTCCAAAGGGTACAGAGCTCGTCATCACAGGACACTTTAATATTAACTGGGATGGCAACAGGGAGGCAGCCCCATTTAGGGATTTGGTAGCTACCTCCAACCTGGCACAACTCGTCACATGCTCTACCAGAGAGAACTACAAGACAGGAAACAGTACCCTCCTAGATTGCGTCCTAGCAAGCTCACCATCCCAAATCTCTGAGCTCAAGATTCTCCTGGACACACTGAGTGACCACTCCTCAATCTCATTCCTGTGGTCTAATAAATTTACCAAATGCCAACCAATTCTAATTGAAAGCAGGGTCTTGAGGAAGGGCAAACTTGGTTCCCTCAAATCAGCCCTTGATCTCCATGACTGGACCCTTATTGATGTGGCACCTACCCTTGATCAGGCCCTCAGATACTTCATAGATGGTTTTAACACCATTTGTGACATCTATGCCCCGCTCACAAAAAGGAAAATTCAGGGGTCAGGCAAATGGCTGGATTGATGGGGAGCTCCTCTCCCACTTAAAAGAAAGAGACAGCCTCTGGGAGAAGGCCAGAAACACAGGAAGCAAGCATGACTATCAGTGTTTCAGAACGGCAAGGAACTGCTACACCAAACTAGTTGGCTCACAAAAGCCAACTACCATAAGGCACAGCTTAGTAATTCTTGGGGTGATGGAAAAAGATTCTGGGACAACATCAAAAACATCCTTGGTAAGGATGATGAACACGCTCAGTTGCTCAAGATCAATAACTCATGCACTACTGACCCTCTAGGTATAGCAGATGCCTTCATTAAGGCCTTCACAGACCTGACTTCAGTGCTACCACCTGACTATCTACATCCTGCAATGAACCATGCCATCAGCAATTCACCCAAGGGAACTCATTCGGCCTTCTACTTTAAATAGGTGTCAGTGATGGAGGCCCTAACTATGGTAAAGAAAATACTAGGCAAGACCAGACTGGGCAGTGATGGGATAGACATGAAAATACTGTCTCTCACCCTGGAAGTTCTTATATTACCCATAACCATGCTGTTTAACAAGTACCTGGCCATTGCTCAATTCCCAGAGGTTTGAAAGCAGCCCTAGTTACACCAGTGCATAAAAGTGGTGACAAGTCTTTGGTAACCAACTACAGGCCAATCTCAATCCTCTCCCCTCTATCCAAGGCACTGGAAAAGATTGTGGTGGGGACAACTCATCAACTACCTCAACAAGTACAATCTGCTATGCCCTAATCAACACGGCTTTAGACAAAATCATAGTACCACCACTGCCCTGCTGGACTACATGGACTATGCACACAAGGCCCTGGATGAAGGTAAACTGGTGGGGTCTGTTTTCATTGACCTCATCAAAGCCTTCAACACAGTTAACCACCCTGTACTACCAATCCAACTGCAAAATGTGGGTGTGGTGCCCATCTCCTTATGCTGGTTCCAAGACTACCTGACACAAAGAAGCCAGTGTGTCAAAATTGGGCAAACAGTATCCAGCACTAGAATAGTATCCCTGGGGGTTCCCCAGGGGTCAATATTGAGGTCCCTACTCTTTAGCCTATTCTTAAAAGACCTTCCCTCAGACTGCGACACTAAACTCATTCTATATGCTGACGATGCTGTTCTCCTGAGCAGCAACACATCTCTTGGTGCCCTCCAATCTGAACTGCAGAAAACCTTCTCCAAACTCAAGGGTTGTTTCTGTAGGCACAAACTGCTACTAAACTACAAGAAGACCAAGGCCATGCTTATATCCAGCCCCCATAGCAAAAACAGGCACCACCCTCTCGTCATCTCCAACTTGTGCAGTGAACCGCTGGAACAAGTGCACTTGTTCAAGTATCTGGGAGTCACCCTAGATGATACCCTCACTTTCATGCACCATATTGACTCTCTTGTTAGGGTGGTTAACACCAAGATTGGTGTCCTGTATAGGCACAGGAAATGCCTAACTCCGGAGGCCCTCTGCCTCTCAGTCTCCAGCTCCATCATATCAGCAATCGACTATGGACTAGTAGTCTACAGGGTAGCAATGGATATAGTGCTCAAGAGGGTTCAGACTGTGCTCAATAAAGCTTGCAGGCTCACCCTGGGTGCAGATCGCAGCATGCACACCTGTGCCCTGTACTAATGAACACATTAGCTGACATTAAGGAACAGGATAAAGTTCCAAACTTGCCTTCTAGGGAAGAAGACACAACTGAGTAAAACTCCACCCTGTGTAGGTAATATCTTAAAGATGACCACCTCATTACATGTCACCAGGGGGAGGACGAGAGGGACCATGTCTATCCCCTTCTGTCACACCTCACTTGGGCAACACGCATTTGCCTACTGAGTCCCCCTGTGGTTAAATGAACTCCCTGGGCACCTCTTGGCCACCAGTCACCAGGCTCAATTCAAAAGTGGCCTCAAACAGCACCTAAAATCAATATCAGAGTGTACCTGCCTCTAAGGCCAACCACACCTGTTTACTCTGCCCCAGCAAGCTCTTGTAAGGCCTTAGGTACCTCTGTCCCAGCACTTGACTTGCCACAGCAATCAGTTCTTTCATACACCTTTCAGCATCTGCCCACACCCCCCTCCATTCCTACACCCAGCTCAGTGAGTCCCTGTACAGACCCTGTTAATACAACTTACCTGGCCAAGCCTCCTCACACCTCACCCTTAGTCAAGCACATCTTCACTGCACTGCCTCCCCTCACTCCCCCTTTTCTGCCACTACCATACTGATCTACTTCCCCACCCTATGTTCCACCGCATTGCCTACCCTCTCACTTGCACCTCCTGCCATTACCCGATCATCAACTTTCCCAGCCCTTTTATTATGACAAAGCCCCTTGTTGGCTGCATTTCCTCTCCCATGAATCTCTCACCACTGCTTGTTATCTAATTCTCAGTTGCAGTACCTAACCCCTGAACCCACTGCAGTCTTTAGTGCACTAACTTGTGTATTATGCTGTATTATGTGTTGTACCTAGGTTATTGAAAATGTTGTAGTATTGAAACTAATCTGTATCAGTCACTGTGTTGTAATTCTGTTTTCACCTACTCTTTCTTTGTTGTTAACTCTGATGTGGAGCCTTTGTAAAAGAGCTTGTGCTCAAAGGTCTTTTCTGAATTACTAATAAAAAAATAAATAAAATAAGTAAAGGACATTATTGTGTTTCACACTGCAAAGCTGGGTTATTCATAAGAACTTTATCCAGAAACCCCATCTGAATAATCCAGTTCCCTGCATATATATCATTTCAGCCCAAACTTTATGAAAGGCAACAGTTTCTGAAAAAAACATTATGGGCAGGATGTGAAAAATAACAGCTGTACTATTCATGAGGTGGTGTGATAAAATAGCTACATTGAAAATTTGGGGTGAAAATATTGAAAATTATCAAAGTTACAGGTGTGCATAGACAATTTTGAATGACTGGGTATAAGCCATTTTTTGGTTGTTTCACCAAATTTTCAACATGGCTTTTTTGGGATCCCACCTCATTAATAGCACCACTGTCATTTCATTTGCTCACACTGAAATGAGATTTAGCACAGTGACTGTGCCATTCTGCATCACAGGTGCAAAAAAACATTTTAGGGAGGATATGAACAATGACAGCTGTACTGTTCAGGCGGGGAATGCAACAGCAGTGGGAGGGTGAAGGAGGTTTTCTTTAACAGGAGTGTAACCAAGAATTTCAGCTCTATACACCAAGTGGACTCACTGCTACCCCCCCTTGTCCATGCCATGCTACTCCTCCCCGCACTGTCCATGCCCTGTCCCTGTCCTCTCACCTGATGCAAGCATAATTTTGTCTGTGGTGTATACTGTAAATATGAAAAGTAAAGATGTAACACACATACTCCCATTCCTGTACAGTAAAAATGCCTTCCAAATCACCTGCGTCAGACTAACTGACTAACTTTCAGTTACAATGTTACATTGAGACAAGCCTCTGTACCACATCAAAGAAGTCCATTTACACACCACTAGCCATATCATCACTACACCACTAGCCATACCATCACCAACAGCTGTCAGACTAAGAGACTGGCTTTTAGTTACAATGTTACATTGTGACAAGCCTCTGTATCACATCAAGGGAGCCAGTCCCACAAAGGTCCATTCACACACCACTAGCCATACCATCACCAACATCTAAAAAGAAATGAGTATTGTTAACAGAGATGTTTCTTAAGAAGCATTTAACACACATTGTTTCACAAAAATATAACTAAGAATGAAATCCGAGCTACACAATAAGACAAGGCTAAAACCTGTCTAGCAAAAAGGAGATACAGGGTTCAAGTAACAAAGTAGTATTTAACAGTTTAAGTGATTACATTACACTAGTTTATCCTATCCTGGCATCCCTTAAAAATATCCAAATACTTTGTTGTTTGAGCTCCATATCTCATTTGGGTTAGTTGGGGTTTAACCTCAACATACCCTGTGGCTCTGATTTCTGTCATGGCTGTATTTTTGTGGAAAGATCTGTGCCACATGCAGATATAACTAAAGAAACATAAGCATCGTTTTAACAGTACTAACAGTGAACGTTTCTTTTTAAATGCCTGCTTTACAGAAACAGGATGGCAGATAGCATTCTTTGAAAAGATAATCACATCTTCAGGTGGAGATAATACATCATGTTAGAATTAAAACTACTAAGAAATCACTGATCGTGAGAGACACAAGAGAGGGAGGGAGGGAGGGAGTGACAGTGTAGGCCTGTAGGCTGGTGAACAACACCTGATAAGGTGGGGGGGCTGACTTTTCTAATCTGCTGCTGGGTGGATTATTCCCCTTCCACTAGATAATTTATGCAGGGTGTCCTTTTCTCAAAGCAAAACGTCTGCAGGGCTATGCCCACTGCAGCCATAAAAATTAGTGAGCCTGCTGCTGTTTCCAAAAATTATATGCATGGTGGGCATTGCTGAGGCAGGTATCAGAGGCACAGCTGCTCTAAACAAGCCTACTGATGTGTTCAAATATTATACCCATGGCAGGCATTTCTGAGGTAGGTATGGGAGGTGCAGATGATCGGACTGAGCCTGCTGCTGTTCCCAGAAATTATACCCTTGGCAGGCATTGCTGAGGTAGATACAAGAGGTGCAGTTGCTCTTATTAAGCCTATTGCTGTTTCCAAAAAGTATACCCATGGTGGGCATTGCTGAGGCAGGTGGAAGAGGTGCACTTGCACTTAGTGAGCTTGCTGCTTTTTCCAAACATTATACCCATGGCAGACATTGCTGAGGTAGGTATGAGAGGCTCAGCTGTAGTGAAGGAGCCTTCTTCTGTTTTCAAATATTATACCCATGGCAGACATTGCTCAAGTAGGTGTGAGAGGCTCAGCTGTAGTGAGTGAGCTTGCATCTGTTTCCAACAATTTTAACCATGGCAGGTATTGATGAGGCAGGTACAAGAGGTGCAGTTGCTCTTAGCAAGCCTGCTGATGTTTGCAAAAATTATACCCATGGTGGGCATTGTTGAGGCAGGTATGGGAGGAGCAGCTGTTGTGAGTGAGCCTGCTGCTGTTTCAAAAAAGTATACCCATGGCAGGCATTGCTGATGTAAGTATGAGAGGTGCAGCTGCTCTGATTGAGCCTGTTGTTTTCCAAAATTATATCATGTTGAGAATTAATGAGGTACAGTAGGTACGAGATGTGCAGCTGCTCTGAGTGAGGCTGCTGTTGTTTCCAGAAATTATACCCAGGCCGGGATATTCAAAGGGTTGCGCATGGCACAACAGTGTTGCACCATGCGCAACCCACTGATGCACCCCAGCGTAATATTCAAAAGGAGATGTTGCATTGCACAAATCCCAATGCACCAGAGTGCACCAGTAATGTATGTGCCGCAAGTGCAGGGGCATGCCCATGCATATGCAGCACATCCCAATATTCAGCCCAGGATGTGCGGCGCATATGCAGGCACACACCCACCTTCCACCACACAGTTGGGTGCAAAGATCCACCAGGAAAAAAGGATCAAAGTCTGGCCACCCACAGGTGAGCTGCCATATTGCAGGGCACAACATGGCAGCTGCCAGCCCGACCTCCAGAGCCACAGTCTGGTTCTCATCATGCCCCCACGTCTGCTCGCGGGCTTATGTCAAATGAAATCTCCCTGGTAGTCCAGTGGACCTGCTCCCCTACACGATCTTGGGCATGAATAAATAAATCCATTCCCTGGTGGTCCAGTGGACCTGTTCCCATGCCTGATCATGGGCTTGAATAAATAAAGCCAGTCCCTGGTGGTCTAGTGGACCTGCTTCCTCGCCCGATTGTGGATGTGAATATCTAAAACTGATCGCTGGTGATCCAGTGGACCCTACCCCAGCCCGATCATGGGCTTAGTATAATGCAAAGTAGCCCTGGTGGTCCAGAGGACTGAATCCCAGCCTGATTGTGGGCTTAATATAATTAAAAGTAACCCTGGTGGTCCAGTGGACCGACTCCCTGCCCAATTGTGGGCTCAATATATTTAAAATGCATCCTTGGTGGTCCAGTGGCACCCATCTCACCACCAGCCCACTCAGACCTGCCACCCCACTCCCCTCCAGTCAGTAGCAGGTGGCAGCTCCCCACCTGCAACCTACCTGGCCACCTGCCGATTGACAGTTTACAATACGGCTGTACGCCCATGGGTCCACTGCGTGGGTCAATGGGCATGCAGATTGTACTGTACTACACAGTCCCGATATGTGAATGAATTCCATTCACATATCAGGACTGTGTAGTACAGTATGGTCAGCATGCCCATTGGCCCACGAAGTGGACCAATGGGCGTACAGCCGTACTGTACGCTGGCAGTAGGCGGGCGGCCAGGCGGCTTACGGGTGGGGAGCTGCCTCCCCCTACTGACCGGGGGGAGTGGAATGGCAGGTCTGAATGGGCAGGTGGGGAGAGGGGTACCACTGGACCACCAGGGATGTATTTTAAATATACTGAGCCTGTGATCGGGCTGGGATCTGGTCCATTGGACCACCAGAGCTACTTTTAATTATACTAAACCTGCGATCAGGCTGGGGTAGGGTTCACTGGACCACCAGGGATCAGTTTTAGATATTTTTGCCTGTGATTGGGCAGGGGAGCAGGTCCACTGGACCACCAGGGAATAGATTTCTTTATTCAAGCCCAACATCGGGTGAGGGAGCATGTCCACCGGACCACCAGGGAGTTTTCAGTGTTACAAAGCCCACGATCGGGTGTTGGGGTGCATTGCCACAGAGGGGTAGGGGCATCAGTCCCCAATGGCTGAAGCCTGGCAGGGGGCCAGGCACAAGCCACCAGGGATTGGCGCACCTACTTGCAAATGGAGCCATAATAACATGCAAATGGCCCCATTTGTGCTGTGCATGAATTATGGCCCCATTTGCATATCCAGCACTCAATATCATGGTTCATGCACCTAGTGCACCCACACTTGCGCTGGCGCATCCCCCTGCTCCTCTTTAGCCACTTGTGCTGGTGCAGTGCCACTGCACCATGCACAATGTGGGCAGCCACAGTGCCATATTCAATGGTGCTGAGCCATGGTGCAGCACCATTGAATATCGCACTGACCATGCCCTAGTGCATCCCAGTTGCACTGTGCCCAGGCTTGTGCCCCTGACTGGTGCAGTCTGAATATCCTGCCCATGGTGGGCATTGATCAGACTTACATAATAGAAAACTGATGACTGACAGGAGAAAACTAAGAGTAGTGCAGTACATGTAGCTGGTCTGGCATGGTGGCAGTGGTGATGATTCTATTTGTTTAGTACACAATCCAGTCATCATACTCAGTATCACTGTTTGCAGGCTGTTGTTCATGTTCAGGGTCAGACTCACATAATTCAGTGTTTTGGAAAATTTGGAAATTGTCAGCATTCATTTTGAGAAATTTAAGTCGTTCCACATTTGCAGGACATAGCCATGTTTTGTGGTCAGTGACTATTCCTCCAGCTGCACTTAATATGCGTTCTGAATATAAGCTTCAAGGTGGACAACTGAGGTGCATTATTGCAAGATTTGCTAGATCTGGCCATACTATTTTCTTTTGTTTCTAATAGAGTAATGTATCTTCCTCAAGATCAGTAACAGTATGATCTGCAAAATACTCCAGGATCACTGTGCTGCGTGAGACGGTTACCAGTCTGGCAGATGAACCAGCTGCACATTCTTTACAGGATACTAGTCCATGCTGTTGGACTCATTAGTGATTTGTATTTCTCATCCCAAACATAGGATGCCAGAGAAGTAGTTGTAGATATCTTTTCACTCACTGACGACAGTGGTGATTGTGAAGAATTGTAGATGTACTAATGTCTGCACCAGAGGTGCACTCTGATGGTTTGGCAGGGTTTGACTGCTGTACATCAGTTAATGGTGTTGGTAGGGCAATGTCACATTTGGTTAGCAGAATATCTCTCCAGTACTCAATGTCTTCCCCTGCAGGAAGGATGACTTCAATGTCCCACTTAGAGTGGGGATCTAGCAGTGTAGTCAACGCATAGGTGTCATTCTGAAACATGGCATTCATTCTCAGATCAGTCAACAGTTTAAGACTTAAATCATCTGGCAGCATAACTGTGGTGGTGTCTTCTTTTTATTGAACATTTTTATTTGTCAACAAGGAAAATGTGAAGAAATTTGATTTGAGGAATAATCTGACCCAAAGTTGCACTGTCCACACTGGCATCATGTGTGTCAACCTCAAATGGCTCCAGTAAGGTGACCAAACATTCAAGTAGATGCCAGCTGCTGGGACTGAGCTTGATATCTACTTTATCTATCTGATTCTGCATGGTGTAGTCATATACAACTTTCTTCTGTTCAAGAAGCCTTTGTAAAATATAAAATGTTGATTTCCAGCAGGCTAGAATTTCCTGCTTCAATGTACACAATGGCAAATTGTTTGATATTTGCAGCCCCTTCAAGATTTTGTGTGCTTTCACAGAGTAGCTAAAACACCCACATATTTTCCTAACAAGACCTAACAGGTTTTCAACATTTCTGTTTCCATTTAATATAACACTACTCCTCCCAATCTCCCTGCTACCCTTACCCTCCCATCCCCCTCCTTACAGACCTCACCATTCAATGTCATCTGGCCCTTTTCCTACCCATGGGATCTAATTCTCCCATATCCCCTGTTGTGCTTCTGTTCTGCTCCAACGTCTCCCAATAAATTGTATTATTATTATTCTTAGGTGGACTTATGACATACATTGTACAACAGTGCCATGTTTGTACAACTTTGCTTGTCCCTTTGTGTTTCTGTGAACACCATACTGATATGCCTGTATAACTGTACAGTTTCATTTACCTTAAAGGTTTTATTTTTTATATTTCAGTAGTCTGCCTGTACTTAGCCTCATATCCTAATCTATTTTACATATCAGTAGATTGTATATTCTAGCCTCTACTTGTATTGTTTGCCCTCATGTATTATAATTCCTCTGATATCGAACCCATGTAATGAGCTTTTAGCTCAAAGGTGTTAATCCAAGATATTAATAAATACAACTAAATAAGAAACTATGGGAGAGAAGGTTTAGACAAAGTGCAAAACAATGTATGCATTGGTAGTTGCCATCTCTAACAGCTTTGACTATGTTAGCACCATTATCTGACACTATGAACCCTAGAGATAAAAAATATGGAGTAAACCATTTTTTGAACTGACACAAAATATTAAAAACAGTGTGGTTTTCCTCAAAAGTGGTGACACATAATACAGCCTGCTTCCTGATGCTTATAGTAGAGTGGGGATTATTACTTTCTGGCTGAAAATTTGCCCAATGATCTGTAGCAGTTAGGTAGTCAATTGTTTTGTTGCTGGTCCCTATGTCTATGGTTATGTGAACCTGCTTCACCTCAGAGAGTTTCAACTGCTTAGTGACTGCACTACACACTTACTTAAATGTCACTTAGTGCATGAAGGAGCAAAAGAGGCTGAAGCCCAAAGCACTTCTCCTAGTACAAGTTATACTAACGCATATTTCCTTCCCCAGCTATATATTTATCTAAACTTCTTTTAAATGATTCTTTATTCTCACTTACTATAATATGTTCTGGAAGTTTATTCCACAGATTCACCACTCTTTGTGTGTAAAAATATTTTCTTTTGTTAGTCTTGAAATGTTTAATTTTCACTGGTAGCAGATGTCCCCTAGTGACAGAATCAAGATCTTTGTAGTCCACATTAAATTTGATAATTAATTGTGGGTCATTTATAATGTCATAGTAAAACAACGTATCCCCATGTTTCCTTTATATTTCTAAACTATGTAGCCCTAGATTTTCTAGTCTGGTTTTGTACTGGATAGTTCTCAGATTCCCAATGGATTTTGTAAATCTGCATTGTACCCTTTCCAATCTGTCCACCTCCTTTTTTTATAGATGGGCACCAACTTTGACTACAATAGTCTAATTGTGGTCTGACATAAGATAGATATAATGGCATCACATCAAGTTGCACAACTGTGGAATTGCATTTTTGAGAAATGTGTTTGACTGGGAATAGTGTACCATGGTTCATTCTGGTTCATGAACTTGAGGAAATCTTTTTGGGCAACAAAAGCAAAAGAGAGTTGACTCTTTGCCAACAGCTCTGCAATGGCTGTGTTGAACAACTGGCACGTTGGATGCTTGTGGGTAAATTTTGGTGTCTTTGAAATACTTTCTTTTAATGTTAGTTATTGAGAATGATAAGTTATTTTAATTTTGGGGGGGAATCTATGTTTCACACCTCTTTTACATGGAGTACTACTTTGGGATTTTGCAGTACTTGATGCTGTCAGAAGAAAAAAATGCATTTTATTTATTTATTGAAATGTTTCACCAGGAAAGGAATACTGAATGACAAGTTGGTCATCTCACGGTGCATCCTGGGGGGAAGGGACATGGGGAATTTATTTATTTAATTTGATTTATTTATTTATTCAATCTAGGATTACAATAACTTTGAGTGGGAGACTGCTCTTTTACAAAGGTTCCACGTCATAAAGGGTGGGTATGCATACATTGTGGGTTTAGGAGTATCTAGCTAGATGAGTAAACATGGACAAAAATACATTGTAAATAGGAAACAGAGATGGTTTTAACACTAGGATAATTCAGGTAACAGTAGAAGCCTAGGTGGCATTGTCATGTAAAAGACAGTAAGCAGCTATCCAGAAAGGAGAGATGGGGCACTAAGTGGGGGGGCACGATGACTATTTAGGGGGAGGTGGGAGAGGAGAGTGCATGGTATTGCAGGGCAAAAATGGGGACAATTCAGGGTAGAAGGACAAAGTAGAAGTAGCGAGGAGATGGTAATAACCTGAAAGGTGAATAAGACCGGGGTCAGAAGTGGGTGTGTGTGGAGTAATTAGAAAGTACAGTCACAGGAGCTTTTCTTTAGTAGGTGTTGTCTTAGCTTGGTCTTGAAAAGCCCCAATCTCTACGTGGCGTTAAGTTCAGTACTGAGGTTATTGAGCCAAAGTGGTGCCCGGTAGGCATATGACCTCTGCTCTTGGGATGTTCTGCAGTGATGGATGGTGAGAACCTGATGGTCAGAGTTCCTGGTGTGGTGTGGGCCTGTGAATAAGCTTAATAGGCTTGTGCCTCCAGGAGACTGAAGTCTGAGTAGTGATTTTTTAGCTAAGAGGCAGGTTTGGTATTGTATCCTGTTTTCAAATTGTAGCCACCCAGCTTGCTCATAAAGGTCACATGTGTTCATTAGTCAGGGGTAATTGGTGAGCAGTCTGCAGGCTTTGTTTATGGTTACCACTATCCTACATAGTGAGATGGGAGTAGCTGAGCTGTATATGACCAATCCATATTCGATGACAGAGACAACTGTGCTATGGATTGCGGTTTGGAGTGCTTCAGGTGTTAGGCATTTCTTGTGCCTGTGCAGGAGCCCAATTCTTATGTTGACTGTTTTGGCCACATTCTCAATGTGTTCTGCATAGGAGAGGGAACAGTCAAGCATAACCCCCAGGTATTTGAATTGCTCCACTTGTTCAAGTGAAATCCCTACACAGTTAGTGATGTTAAGGGATGCTGCTTTGTGTTTGCTTCTAGCACCACTAAAAAGCATTACTCTTGTCTTTTTATAGTTCAGAACCATATTGTGGGCTCTGAACCAATCTTCAGTTTGTTTAAAAGCATGTTGTAGCTGATAGTTTAGGGTGTGAGGGTCATGTTGAGAAGTAAAAATAACAGCATCATCTGCATAGAGAAGTATCCATTCATCACATGATTGAGGTAGGATATTTAGAAAGATGCTGAAAAGGAGGGGTCCTAGGATTGACCCCTTGGGGACCTCACAATAAACTGGCAGGGGCCCAGATGTGATGTTTCCAATCTTTACCTGTTGGTAACGATCAGCAAGATAGCTTTTGAACCAGTTAGTAGCGGGGATAGAGAGGCCTATCTAGGTGAGTTGTTGAAGTAGTAGACAGTGACTGACCATGTCAAAGGCCTTTGTTAGAACAATAAAGACTGCACCAACAAGGTTACCCTGGTCCAGTGAACTGTGTATGCAGCTGGTGAAGGGGGGCAGACTTTGGGAAAATGGGGAGATACTTGAAAGAGGCATTAAGGGGAATGGGACAGGAATCAGGGGTTGAGGAACAGTGGGCAGTATTTAAAATGGGGATTATAAGAACAACAGAATTATGCATTAAGCAGGTTAGCAAGAAGAAAAGGAAGAGGAGACCATTATGGTTTTCCAAAGAGGTAGCAAAGAAAGTGAAAGCCAAAAGATTGCATTCAGGCAATACAAAAGACACAGGCAGAAGGGATAGGGAGAAGTACCAGGAGAAACAAAGGGAGGCAGGGAAGTCAGTAAGGGAAGCCAAAGCTCAGACAGAAGAACACATTGCAAAATCAGTGGGTAAAGGGACAAAACCTTTACAGGTACATAAGTGAAAAAGAAAGACAAAGGGAGGGATATTGAGACTGAAGGAGGAGGGTGGGAGCTGGAGGATGAAACAGTAAAGCTGACATATTGAACAGGTATTTCTGCTCAGTCTTTACTGAGGAAGAGGGGGTAATGGGTCTGAAGGGAGTACAAGGGTGAGAATGGTGCAGAAATGGACACAAGTCCCTTTACACGAAAGGGTCCTGAAGGAACTGGAAGAAATAAGAGTTGATAAAGCAATGAGGCCAGATGGGGTGCACCCCAGGGTCCTAAAAAGAACTAAGAGAGGTGGTGGCTGGAACCTCTGGCTATCCTGTTTAGCTAATCACTGGAAACAGGGGAGGTACCCAAAGACTGGAGGACAGCATATGTAGTCCCCTTATACAAAAGTGGGAACAAAGAGGAAGCAGGGAACTATAGACCAGTCAGCCTCACCTCGGTAGTGGGAAAGATCATGGAAGCACTACTGAAGGAGAGATTGGTGGAACATCTGGTTGTCAATGGACTACAGGACCCAAGGCAGCATGGTTTCACCAGGGGAGGTCATGTCAGACCAACCTCATTGATTTTTGACTGGGTGACTAGGGAGGTGGATCAGGAGGGCAGTGGACATGGCCTATCTGGACTCAGCAAGGCCTTTGACACTGTGCCACATAGAAGACTATTACACAAACTGGGAATATGGGTGTGGGCAGGACAGTAGTGTGGTGGGTAGGTAACTGGCTGGGTGGCAGGACACAGAGGGTGGTGGTAAATGGCTGTCACTCCACAGAGGGAAGAGTGACCAGTGGGGTACCACAGGGATCAGTGCTGGACCGGTCCTATTCAACATCTTCATCAGTGACATTGCACAGGATCTAGAAGGCAGAATTTCACTGTTCGCTGATGACACAAAGCTCTGTAACAGAGTAGACACACCAGAGGGTGTAGACAGAATGAGAAGCGACCTGCAGAAACTTGAAGAATGGTCAGGGGTTTGGCAGTTGAAATTCAATGCAAAGAAGTGCAAGATAATGCATATGGGGCACAAAACCCTGGTACAATATATCAGTTGGGGGGTGAGGATATAGCATGCACCAAGCAGGAAAGATCTTGGGGTTGTCATCTCTGATGACCTCAGGTAGGGAAACAGTGTGACAAGGCATCAGGTAAAGCAAATAGGATGCTGGGATGTATAGGCAGGGGCATCACCAGCAGGAAAACGGAGGTCATAATTCCGCTATACAAGACACTAGTGAGGCCCACCTGGAGTACAGTGTACAGTTCTGGAGACCATACCTCACGTGGAGACATAGACAGTGTAGAGAAGGTTCAGAGGAGGGCAACAAAGATGGCGCATGGATTGCATAACAAGTCCTATGAAGACAGGTTGCAGGAACTGAACATGTACTCCCTGGAGGAGAGGAGGGAGAGAGGGGATATGATAGAGACATACAAGTATCTTACAGGGAGGAACAGGGTGCAGGAAAACACTATTTTTAAGTGAAAAAGATGTTCCAGGACTAGAGGGCATGGGATGAAGTTGGAGGGAGGACGATTCAGAGGAAACATGAGAAAGAATTTCTTCACAGAACGGGTGGTGGACAAGTGGAACACCCTGCCAGAGGAAGTGGTGGGGGCTGAAACAATCACGGGATTTAAGAATGCATGGGATAGACATAAAGGAATTCTAGAGGTCAGGGGTAAGGGGAAACAGACTTCTAGGAAAACAAACTGAACTTACAAGCTCAAATGGGCAGACTGGGTGGGCCATAGGCCCTTATCTGCCGACACTGTCTATGTATCTATGTATCTATGTAAGAAGAGCTGTGGAGGTACTGTGCCCTTTCCGAAATCCATGTTGATCCGGACACTGAATGTTGTATTTATTAAGGTATTCAACCGGCTGGTCTGAGACTACGCACTCCAGCACTTTTGACAGTGGTGGAAGGATAGAAATAGGTCTGTAACTGACGTGCAGTGCCCGATCACCGCTCTTTGCACCGGAGTTACCAGGGCTGACTTCCAAGTATGGGGGAATTGAGCCAGCTGCAGGGATAAGTTCAGCAGTTTAGTAATGGGAGCTAGGATTTCATCAAGTGCAAGGGAAATAAATTTGAGGTTGAGTGTGCCGCCGCTTTTCCTGGATTTTCCAAGTACCTTATGAATGTACTTTCTTGCTTGGTTGTAGTTGACAGATTTGAAATAGAAGGGAGTGGGAGATGTTTGAGTGGGCTCTAGGCTTTGGCTTGAGCTAGGGTTGGTTTCTTCAAAAAAATTTGTTGGAAATACATTGTTAAGGTCAGTAAATGCTTTGTTAAATGTGTTGGCAATAGTCAGGGGGTAAAGGGTAGAGGCACCATCGATGTTGAGCATTTGTGGAGCCTCTTTCTTGACTTTCCGCTGTTACATCTTTTAGGTTATTCCAAAAAGACTTACTGTTTTCCCATGATGTTTGTAATGCTTCCCTAAAATGTTTACTTTTGGCAGAGCAGATGGTCCAGATGCAGTCATTCCATAGTCTTCAGTATTTTTTTTTTTTTATTTAAACAGCAGTTTGGAAAACCTTTGAGCCATAGGCTCATTTACAAAGGTACCTTGTCACAGGAAGACAAACGGAAATACACAGTATAGCAGTACAACACATAAGTATAACAGTAAATTAAGACATAGATACAAACAAACCAGTACAGGTTGGATGGATGCAAACAATACCAGAGTTATGTTGTCCTTAGCAGCTTAGTAATAAGCTTTGTCATAAGTATTGAGTACAGCTTTGACTAGTGGCAATTACAGCATCGGGTGTTAATAAGGTGGTTATGTAAGGAAGTTTTGAAGTACAATATAGTTGGAGCTTCGGAGATGGAGGGGGGCAGTGTGTTGAACCAGGAGGGGGCCCTAAAGCTGAAGGCTCTTTGGCTGTGAGAGGTCCTAGCTCAAGGGATAACAAGAGAGGTTTTCCCAGAGGTCCGAGTATGAACTAGTGGGACAGAGCGGCGTATGGTGGTGGTCAATCCTGGTGGGGATAGCCCAAGGAGGGTCTTTTTTGTAAGGGTACAGGTCAGATATTTGAGGCGCTCAGTCAAGATCAAGTACCAGCTTTAGCATACAGTAGACAGGTGTGTGTCAGCCTAGGTGCTCAGTAATTAACCTGCAGGCCTTATTCAGAGTAGTGAATTTTATGGAGTGTGGTCTGATCAGCAGCACCATACACGGCAGTCCATAGTCCACTAGGGACAGGATAGAGAGAGGTGGCTGCTGGTCGAAGAGCCTCGGGGGCGGCAGTGTTTATACCGATGTAAGATGCCCAATCGGATATTAGTGGCAGTGGCTAGGGCAGCGAGGTGTCCATGGAAGGAGGGAGGGGTCAAAATGGATCCCTAGGTATTTATAGGAGCAAACTTGTTCGAGTGGGAAGAGGACCCAGAGTGAATGAGGAGTTTGAAGTTGCAGGACTTGTTTTGGGGATGAGTGAAGAACATGGTTTTGTTTTTCAAGATTTATCACCAATCTATGTTCTTTGAACCAACCCTCAGCTTCAGTGAAGGACTTCTGCAGCGAGTCCTGGAGGGCAATAGGGTTACGACTTGAGGCAAAGATGACTGCATCATCAGCGTGCAATAGAATGTTCCCCAAGCAGAGCGTGGAAGGTGTTAAGGTAAAGGGAGGAATAGTAAGGGCCCAGAATGGAGCCCTGGGAACTAAGAAAAAGATGGGACAGATGTCTGAGTAGATCCCATTAATTTTTACACACTGTGAGCGGTCAGACAGATAACTGGTGCACCAGGAGACAGGCCAAGCACCAAACCAGAGAGACTAAGGGCATCAAGAAGGAGGGGTGGGAGACAGTGTCGAAGCTTTGAGAGGTCAATGAAGACAGCACCAGCTGGAGAACCAGTGTCTAAGGAGGAGTGGAGAAAGTTGGAGAACTCTAGGAGGGCTGTGTTGGTACTGTGGCCCGATCAGAAGCCATGCTGCTCAGGACAAAGGACATTGTAGGTGGAGAGGTAGTCAGAGATTTGAGAGGCCACCACTTTTTCCAAGGCCTTGGAGAGAGGAGAGAGAATGGAGATCAGTCGATAGTTTCCACTACAGTCCTATCACCACCTTTAAAGATGGGGTGACAGTGGCGACTTTCAGGCAGTTGGAACCTTCCCAGGCAAAGAGAGTGGTTGATGAGGCATGTGATCAGGGTAAGGACTGTGTCTAAGACCAGCCCGTAGGATACGGATTCAGGGTGTCACTGCCTGTACTATTACTCTTGAGGGCAGTGACAAGGTGCGGCCTAAGTTCTTGGGCAGAAGCAATGGAAGAGAAAATAAGACGCGAGAAAGATTTCACGGCAGGTGCTGGGGAGGAGGGTCAAAAATTTGTGGGAGGATAGGGCTGAGGTCAGTGAATGAAGTGTTGAGGTGGTTGGCTATGAGGGCAGGGTCTGAGAGATCACACTATTAATGTTGATCTGGGTGGGTGGGGGAGTGTGCACTCCCATTTAACTGTTTAATGTTATCCCAGAAGGTTCTGGGGTTCCCCATGAGGCAGTGAGTGAGGACCGATAGTGCTCAGACTTGGCCTTTCTGATGGCCCGAGTGCACTTGTTTCGGGCAGCAGCATATATTCGCCTGTCACTGGGCCAGCCAGTCTCAATGGCACGGTGCCATAGGTTGTCCTATGTTTGAGCTGGTGGATCAAAGCTGGGGTAACCCAGGGGCATTCTTCCTTTTTAGAGCGGCGGGTCAACACTGGGGCAAAGATATCACAGGCATTATTAAAAGTTTGGATAAAGAAGGAGAGCTGTGTGGATGTCAGGAGTTGCCTGTATAGGAGACCAGTCAATTTGGGACAAGTTCCTTAAGTTTATCAGTCACCAGGTATAGACACACTTGACATGTGGACTGTGCTATGGGATTTGGGGACTGAGATGACCAGTGGAATAGAATGGGGGAGTGATCGCTGGGAGAGTCTGGGAGGACTTGTACATTGGGGATCCGATTAGGGCGTGGTGAGTACCACATCAAGCAGGTACTGGAGCCTGTCTTGGGGTTAGTCCTGGTAGGGTGGGTAACTTATTGCGTTAGGTCTATTGCAGAAAAGGAGTCTCGGGTAGAGGAGGAGGGCTGAGCCAGTTGACATTAAGTCACCCACCAGAATTTGATCAGCGGAAGGAGGTAGAGAGTAAGGTATTCTGTAAGAGAGGCAATGGCCTGCGTTTGGTCCCTGGGGCACGTATGCAGTAGTCAGATAAGGGTCCCTTTAAAGGTCAGGGGTTAGTTTCAGCGTGGCGCCTGGGCCCTGGAGTCAAGGATGGGAGCAGGCAGGAGGCTAGTGCGAGGAGAATTCCTTGACATAATAGCCGCAGCTGCTGCCCGTCTCCCAACGCGGTCGGACCAGAAAGGATGAAACCAGGAAGGAGACTAGGAGTCAGGGAGAGGATTTCGACAGCCAAGTCTCAACCAGGGTGATGACATCAAGGTTAATTGATGTGACCAGGCATTGTAGTGAGTCAAACTTTTTGGAGGCTACAGATATTCATGGAGACCATGCATGGGCCTGTGGTGCGAGTTGGGGAGCTCCTGGGAACCGGGCCAGGTTTGGATGAATGTTCCTGACAGGAGTAGTAGCATGACTAACACCCTGGCTGGGAGATGGTGAGAAGGTTTTCCACGATTGACATGGGGGAGGGAGGCTAAGGGAGCAGGGGTGGGCAGGGAGGTACAGGAGGGGAAAGCAAGAATAAGAAGACACCCAGATGTGCCTGAGGTGAAGAGAAAGCTAGGGGGAGGGCAGGGAGGACAGGGACACACAGAGGTTCCAAGGGGCAGGAGAGCAGGTTCAGGAGCAAGGGGAGGGAGGGGTGCCAGGGCACAGTGTGGACTAGCAGATGGGTAAGTGGGTAAGTGCACTGCTAGTGTGGATAGGCACAGGCAGAGCATGAGGCAGGGCCAATACATTGTGGTGAGCAAGATCCCAGGGAAGTGTTGTGTACAGGTAGGAGTAGGAAGTAGTGAGGGAGCATAGGTCCCTCTAGTGGCCAGCAGGTATAACCTGCAAATGGAAAGTGGGGAACAGGATGTGATGTCACGGATGTGATGTCAGCGGGTGGATCATAAATTGACAGCCCCTGGGTGGAGGTGGTTGGGAGTGGGCGGGGCAGACGGCGCGAAGTCTGATTGCTTGCCAGAGTTCTGTGCCCTATGCCATCAGTTGTCCCTATTTTTTATGCGGCCTATTAAGTCTGGTGTGATCCAGGGGCTGTATCTTCCACAGATCTTTGTCCTCTGCACTTGGGCATGGCAGTCACAAGCAGCATTGAATTGTTTGATGAAGTACTTGAGTGCAGTGTCCATATCCTCCGCTGTGTCAAGGGGGCTCCAGTCAGTGTTGCGTAGCTGCTCCTTAAGGTACTCCAGGTGACCCCTTTTTAGTTAACAATTAGAGGATTATTTTGGGCCTGTTGTATTGGATTTGTTGGCCCAGCTTCAGGGTTACTGGAGAGTGGTCACTCAGTGAGTCCGGGTGGACTGTCACATTGGATATATGATCCAGGTGGTTTGTGAGGATCCAGTCAAGTAGTGTGCTAGATTCAGTTTTGCAGTTTGTTCTGGTGGGTGAGTCAATGAGTTGTGTAAGATGCAGTGCAGCTACAGTGTCCTTATATGTGCCAGTCGGTGGTGCCAACCAATTGATATTGAAGTCCCCTAGAATGATGGTTTCAGAGTTGAGGAGCTGACATCTGATAACCTCCATGAGTTCTTCGAATCCTGGAAATTTCACTTCAGAAGGGATGTATACAGTAAGTATAGATAGTGCTTTATTGTGGGTCCCCAACATAATTTTCATGGGGAGAATTTGTGCAGTACTGGTAAGGTGGGATAAAGGAAGAGCAAACTCCTTTATTGAGTCTTTAATGTATAACACACAGCCCCATCCTCTTTTTGAGATCCTGTCATTCCTAAATAGTGTGTAGCCAGGTATCGAGACAGTGGAATCCGGTGTTTTTGGAGTGAGCCACATCTCAACGACTATGAGCACATCAGGGTTATGTTGTAATGTCCAGACCTGCAAGCAGTCTATATTTTTGAGTAGACTGCAGATATTTATGTTGGTGAGTGTAATTGATCCTTCCTTATTATTGTTGCTTGACAATGTGACCCCAGCTGGTCCAGGATTTGGGTGTACATTGCTAGAGTAATCCATGGTAGAGCTGAGGTGGCGGCACTTGGGTGGTCTAACAAGCACACCAGGAGGAGATGGCAAAGTGAAAATGCTGATGGTTAAATTACATCCAGAGGAAATGATGAGCTGTTGAGATCCAGGGTCACATAATTTGTTAAAATTCCTGAAAGGTGATAAACTGTAGCCTGGGAATATGTAATGTGTGAAATCCTTTTGTATGTGTTTCCTTTGATCTTCAAAGTCTTCAGAGACAAGTACAATACCTTGGGAGCAGGTCAGACAGAAATGTTTATTCAGTCACAAAGTGTGTTTAATTCCTTTGTTCTTTAAAGTTCACAAGTGCAGCTGCTTTAGGAGTGGTCCGACAAATATGTTGAAAATGTTGATTCAGTTGCAGGACCCAGCATCACCATGTTTGTAAGACTAGTTGTAAGACATATGCTTCCTTGGGGAGGCTTCAAGAAAGTTGATTTAAAATTAAAAAGCTGATAGCTGGTGATAATGTTTTGCAGAAATTCAGTACAGCAGACTTTCACCGATGTTGTGTGCAAGAATGGTACAGTGTAAACCAAGCAGAAAAACATGTAAATGAACAAAAACTAACCTACAGACACAGACAAGCACAAACAACCACCCACTCAGCCCCAGGAGCCCCAGGATGACTCTTTATATGCTACACAACAAGATAGTACAGGATACATTATTCTCTGACAGGCAATAGTACTGTAAGTTACAGCAAAACTGACAACAATAAAATAGGCATTAGTATTTGTGAACCTTGAGAGACTAGAGTGCTATTAAGTGCTAGAAAGGTTGTGAGCCAAATACTCCAAGTCGATAAAAGTGCATTAGTTAGTCGAAACATGGGGGAGTGGTTAAGGAAAGTAAGGTAAAGGTAAAAATCATGGGGGAGTGGTAGAAGAAGGGGGGGGGAAGTGGCAGGCTGGAAAGGCAGGAAGAAAGGTAAAGGAAGGGGTAAAATATAGGTTGGAGAGTGGAAAGGGTAGAGCGGTGGTTTAACCACAGGTGCAATTTACTGAGAGGAAGTTGTGAAGTGCCAATGAGATGGAGTGGGGAGATGATGAGTGGCAGATCTGGTTTTGGGAGAGCATTCCATAATTTGGGGAAGCGATGAGAGAAGGCTGCCTGGCCAACAGTGGTGGACCATTGGGGGACTGTCATTTGTCAAGAGTCATAGGATCTTAAGGAGAGTGCAGGTGGTGGGAAGGGGGATATCAAAGAGGCTAGATAAGGAGGGAGAGATCTGAACCAAAGCTTAGATGCAAATTTAGCACAATGGAGGTGTCATCAGTTTTCTAGAGAAGAGAAAGTGAGGGAGTGGTAGAGGTTGCAGTGATGAGTGAGAGGGGAGGCATCCAGAGCGAAATGACAGAAGGAGTTAAAAAGAGTGTCCAGTTTGGTTAGCGAGAACTTGGGAGCAGCACTGTAGACTACATGGCAGTAGTCAAAAATAGGTAGTATCATCATCTTCTGGACTAGTTCAATCCCTGCCATTAGCAGGAGGCAACTACGGTTCCTGTGTAGTGCGCCAAGCTTGGGGCGCAACATTTTGAGGATGGTGTCAACATGTCCAAAGAAACTGAGGTGTTGGTCAAGCCACACCCCAAGGTACCAAAAAAGGATGTGACCTCAAAGATTGTCTCATCAAGGGTGTGGAAGGAAGGTAGTGAATGGAGGTCTTTGCCTAGTGCCGAAGGCCATTGAGACAGTCTTCTATGCATTGAGGGAAGTTGATGAGAGCCTAACCAGAGCTGGACTTGGTTGAAGCAATACTGTAGTCTGGTAGCCATGTCATCTGGGGAATGCTCTGAGGTGAAAAGGATGGTGTCATCTGCATATATGTGGGTTGATGTGGAAGAGCAGGCAGAGGGGAGGTCATTCAGAAAAGTGGAGAAGAGAATTGGGCCCAGCATGGATCCCCGTGGGATGCCAGTGCTGATGGAGAGAGAAGGGGATATGGATTCACTAGTTCTAACAGACTGGATCCTCCCTACCAGGTATGCTCTAAACCAATTTGTGGCAGAGTCAGATAGGCCAACCTTGGAGATGGTGTTCACAAGTAGGGTATGGGAGACAGTGTTGAAAGCCTTAGCTAGGTTGACAAAAATGGCTGATGTGATTTGCCCACTATCCATCCCAGAGAGGACAGAGTCAGTGAGTTTAATCAGGGAAGTGGCAGTGGAGTGTTTTTTCTGGAAACCAGACTGGAACGGGGTGAAAAAGTTAGTATCCAAGAGGTAGGTAGAGAGTTGTGAAAGAACCAGATGTTCTTGGAGCTTAGCCAGGGTAGGGAGGAGGAAGATGGGATGATAGTTAGCAGGGGTGGAAGGGTCGCCACACTTAGGAAGGGGAAGGATGATGGCATGCTTCCAGGCAGAAGGGATGGTTGCAGTTGTGAAGAAAAGGTTGAGAAGTTCAGATAGAAGGAAAGCAATAGCAGGGGCAGATAGGTATAGTAGTTTAAGGTCCAAACTGTCAGGTGAGCTGCCTTTGGAAGGGCTTAGAGCATACAGAGCCATTAGTGTGTTATGGGGTATAGTTTTAGAGAAGGAGAAGGTGGGGGCGGTGATGGAAGGTGTGAGGAAGGGGAAGAGTCACAATTGGGGGAGTTGGTAGTGTGGCAAGAAAAGCAGAGACACAGGACATAAAATAAGAATTAAATTTGGTTGCAACACCCAAGTGGTCCACGATGAGAGAGTTGTTGACATTTAGGTGAGGGGTGGGAGGTGTGGAAGGAGGAGAAAAAAAAAGAAGTGAATGACCTTCCAAAATTTGGATGGTTTATTAATGTTAGTCTGAAAGGTGGAGCAGAAATAATTGGCTTTAGCTAGGCAAGTAGCTTTAGTGCTCTGGTTTCTCAGGAAACAGTATGTGTCATAGTCTTTTAGGAGTTTAAAGACTTTATGCTTCTTTCAAGCTTTGTCTCTGGCTCTATGGCATGCTAACAGCTCTGTGATGATCCACAGAAGGTGATTTCCCCTTACCCTAGAGCGACCCAGAGGGGCATGATTATTCCAGACCTCCAGAAATTTGTCATGAAAATAGCTGTATGCTACATCAGTGGATATGGAGGAGGCAATTGGATCCCAGTTAATATGAGCTAGATAGTGTGGGAGGGGTGAGAGGTTTAAGGATTTGTATAAACGTGTGGACAAGGTTTTGTGGGGGGCTTTCTGCCTGTGGATTCTACCTACCATGTAGGTGGCATGGTGGTCACTTAAGGTGTCTGGTAGGGCGCCGGCTTCAATAACCCTGTGTGGGTGGGATGTAAGGGCCCAGTCAATTAGGGAGTGGTTTCCAGTTTTATGATTCAGGCGGGTAGGTTCAGAAATAAGTTGCAACAAGTTTACAGCGTGAATATCATTGCATATTTTGCTTTGAGAGTGGGATAACCAATTTAGGTTGAAGTCACCATCTATATAAACTTCACCTGAACTGGTGTGGGAAGCTGTGCTGTTGATGAGTTCAGAGGTAACAGAGGTAAGCAGACCTGGGCAACAGTAAACATCAGCGATATAAATGGGGATAGAAAATGGGAGGGCTATTTTTATTATGAGAGCCTCATAGGGTATTGGGACTGTTGTGGAGAGTATGGTAGTACATTGCAAGGCAAGTGAGGCATACATTGCCACTTCTCTGCCCCTGCTTGCTCTGTCCTGCCTGGTTGTAGTGTAGCCAGGGATGGTGAGGGAGGAATCTTCATTGTTTTTACTTAGCCATGTTTCAGAAAGAATAATAACATCAGGGGCTAGTGAGATGACAATGGGCTGCAATTGGTCAAATCTGGAGAGAAGACTATGTATATTTAGGTTCAGGATTTTCAGACCACGATGGAGGGCATGCGGGCTGCTTAAGGATGGGGCAACAGAAGTTGAACCAGCTCCTATGATCATCAAGGGGCCAGGCCCAGGATTCAGGCTGATATCACCAGAGGATAGCAGTTGTAAAGCAATGATCAAGAAAAGTATTTTTGCACTCTTATACTAGGTTAGAAAATGGGCTTTTTATTTGCTGGGCTCTGATTGGCTGGTGCCCCCACCAGGGGGGTACATTAACTTTCAATAGATGAAAACAAATAAAAAGTTCTGGCACATGTGCCCCTTCACCCATGCAAGTATCTTTGTGCCCACCCTGCTTGCCCATTGGTTGAAAACAACCTATTCAATTTAAAAATACCACCATTTTATTTCTCTCACTTAGCGATATTCCCCTCACACGTTCATTGCCAACTGTCCAATAAAACCCTACAGCATCACCAACCAATTCTGTGCTCATGTGGTCTCTCATTTAACACTACTTTGTTTTTTCAGTTTCTTTATTTTTTTTTACATTACCTTCTTGTCTTGTGAGCCATTTTTTTGGGGGGGGTTAGTAGGATGAGTTTATGAGAGCCGACAGCATTCTCGGTCCTCCTTGCTCCAGCAGCTACTCACTGCCAAAAAATAAAGCTGCTTGTGATTTGTAGGCAAACAGCTTCTCTACACTTACAGCTGACAGCTCCGACATTACTTTCCCATCTCCGACTCCGAGCTGATCGGTAGTACCGCTTGTCAATTCTCGCTGCTGTCCAACCCTACAGTCACCTCCAGCTGCATGGCTCAAAACTGAAATGAACAGATGGCTCACAAAAAAAAGAACAACAAACCACAAGGCCACAACTCCATTTAACAATAAATAAAAAACAAACAAATTTATCATGCTGATGCCTCTTCTCTTTCTTCCATACTTCAGGGTTTGATGTCACCGGGCACCCGTGAAGTAACTGCCACATCTTCCTTAGATAAACAGTCTTGAATTGTTTCTCTAATACTGTATTGCAATTAAAACAGATCCTCTATACAGCTAACAGCTCTCACAGTACTTCCCAGTTTCCAAATCTGAGTTGAATGACAGCACCACTCATCATTTCTTGTTGCTCTCCAGTCCCACACACATTCACCTCCAACCGTTCCCAACTAATTTAAGCAAAAATGAACAGATGGCACACACAAAAGGAATGCAAGTCCACAAAGCCACAACTCAGTATAAGTGACATTTATTACAAACTCCATGTCTTCATTTGCAGTTGGTGGGGGGGGGGGGAGATAAGAGCAACAGAATTTCTGGGGAGGAGACAAGTGATTGCACACCACAGTAACAGGGACTACTTTAGGAGACAAGCATTGAAATGACATTGTAAATATATATTTTAAAATCTTTTTCTCAAATTTTTTAAATTCCACATAAAACTGCAATAGTGCCCATTTTTTAAGCGCAGTAATACCCTCTAGGGTAGGCAGTATGGGCTATAACCAGACCTTCCAGGGGCTACAAGACCCTCCACCTGCAGTGTCAGGCCTCATTATGCCCCTAGGCTGTCCGGTATTGCCCAATACCACCCACCCTGTGGGTATTATTGCTTACATAGTGCGTGACCATGGAGGGAAATAGATGAGGAGTATAGGGGTGAGGAAGTTGAAACTTTAGTATACATATCAAGACACAGTAGGTGTACAGTGGTAGGAGTGAAGCACCAGGGCACATGGTGTAGTGCATCCAGCTAACAGCAGCTGATAAGGATGTAGCCACAGAATAGATGGTATGAGAGTGATGTAAGGTAGAGGTGTGGGAGACTGATAGGAGTGGTGTAGGACTCTGGGTGAGGGTAGGGAGGAGGCAGACAGAAAGGAAAATGGTGAGGAGAAGCTGAATGGCAGTAGGAGACATGTCAAAAGATCCAGTTGAACAAGTGTCTAGGGTCATAAAATAAGGTAGGGCGGGAGGTAGGAGTAGGTTGTGCAAAGGGTAAAAAGTGGATCAGGTGATGCAGCAGAACTAGTAGTGGGAAATGTGTATAGTGGGAGGTAGGTAATCGAGGGACTGAGGCATAGTAATGGAAGAGTTAAGTTGGGTCAAAATAACAGCTGACTGTCCAGCAGGAGATAGGGGGTATCTTAATGCTCTGACAAAATTAGATCAGTGTAAAGAACAGGCAGGCACAATGAAAGGAGAGATCAGTGGTGCAATAAAATTTGGGCAGCCAGTGGGATATAACCAAACAGCAATTGGCCAGTGGTGCCCTACAAGGAGTGGCCAATGGCAAAGGTAGAGATTTAAAGAGCGCTGGGGGTGGGGAGGGTGAGTAAGACAAAAATTACAGGTAAGCAAGAGGTAATAGTTGAAATATTAGCTCCAGCAACTGAGTCCCAGCTGGGGAGTAGGCAGTGTTCCTAGAATAGGAGCAGCCAATCGGAGGGAGGCAAGTAGGGCAACCAGCCAATCAGCATCAGTGGAGTCTTCAGTGCCACAATTTTAAAGTTCTCTGAGTTAGGAGGCCCATACCTGTAGCAGGGAGCTGGCAGAGGTCTTGGGGGAGTGGGCAGCAGTGATGAAACAGTCACCACACTGCCGTGGAGGAAGCGCCTGGCCAGAACTCGGAGAGGATCTGCAGGAGTGAAAGAGTGAGAGGGATTAAAATTTAAAGGTAGTGAAAGTGGAGCCTGAGGTGGGGGGGGAGGAGACTGTGTAGACAAAGAGTAGCAAGGGGCCAGAGACAGCAGAGGGGAATTAGCTTAAAAGGGGGGCACGTTCAGAGCAGAACAAAATGGAGAACAGGGGGTATGGTGGATCAGGCACCAAGCTCAAGACAAAAGAATGGTTAGGTGAAAGGCGAGGTGCAGGGTGAGGATCTCCTGCTACAATACAGGCAAGAGAGGGGGATTAGCTAGGGGGAGAGCAGAGACAGAAGTAGGCAAATCAGATAGGGCAGGGCAAAAACAGCAGTAAAATACTTAGCAACAGTCTACGGCAGGTAAAATAAACATTAAAATACTAAGTGAGATAAAATATTACTCGAAATTCAACAACTTAAGCAGAGTTAAAAAAACAGAAATTAGCAGGCTATGATTACATTACTAGCACAAGCAGCAGGAGAGTGAGAGGCAGCAATAATTTAAAAATTACAGGGAAGTAAGAGGTAATAGTTAAAATATTAGCTCCGGCAAGTGAAACCCATCTGGGGAGCTCGGCAATGTCCATAGCATAGGAGCAGCAAATCAGAGAAGGCAGCTGGGGCAACCAGCCAATCAGCATCAGTGGAGTCTTCAGCACCAAAATGTTAAAGTCCGTTGAGTTAGGAGGTCTGTACCTGTAGCAGGGAGTGAGCAGATGTCTCGTGGGAGTGGGCGGCAGTGATGAAACAGTCATCACACCACCATGGAAGAAGCTCCTGGTCAGTGCTCAGAGAATATTTGTAGCTGGGAGCCAGCAGATGTCTCAGGGAGCAGGTGGCAGTAATGAAACAGTCATGTTTGGAAAGACTGCAAGGACACATCAAGTGACTGTGTCAGTTCCTGCTTCCAGTTCATTGTCACTATGGTCACTGCCAACACCACCTTTACTATCACTCATACCAAGCACACTGTCGCCTTGCCCTGCCCCACTCAACTGGGTAGTTTTGCCTTTGCATGTTGTATCAATACTGATGTTTCGAAATGTCCCACCTTGCCACTATGACTGATTCTCTTTCTGCACATGCTGCATACAGCTTGAGAGTTGTCTGCAGGGTCAATGTAAAATAAATTCCATGCTAATGGTTTACCTTTTGTGCTTTGTACTATGGTGCCTGGCACTATTTCTTGTAAGGTCAAAGGGCCTGGAGGAAACCCTACACTGTCATTTCCTTCTTGATGAATCATTTTTATTCATACTCATCTTCTTATTCTTATGTTTAGCATATGATTTGTTTTCTGCACTTGCCTCTCAAGCCTTAGAGTGGCATCGTTTTCTTGGCTCTCATTGAAACTACAGACCTCATTACCACAAGATCCAGAAGGCCTGGAAGTGCTGTCATCATCAGGTGAGACATAGCCTGGACTATCCCATTCCCAGCCCCCACGATCACTACTATCTTTATCCGCATTCGCTGCCTCAGCATCTGAGCTTATATTTGAGAACACCTCCTTGTCCTCGCATGCTGCTTTGTCAGATGGAAGTATCCTGGAACATGTGGCAAAATGTTCAGTACCTCTAAGAATAACTCCAGTTAGTTCTTTCCAAAATTCTACTATCATTTCATTGCTTACACGCTTCTTTAGTTCAGGAGGACATTTAGTGCCAGTCCAGGCTAACAGACAGTGTAATACAGTCCTAATGGTGTTCACTATACTACAGAGAGACAGAGTAGTTATGTCAGAGACAGAGCTCAGGGCACCTAACAGACAGTGAAATACAGGCCAAATGGCTTTCAGTGTGCTGCAGTGAGACACACACACACACACACACACACACACACACACACATTGTAGCTAATGTCACATAGATAGGGCTTGGGGCACCTAACAGACAGTGTAATATAGGCTAAATGACTTTGCTATGGTGAAGAGAGATGTCAAACACAGTGTATCCGTGGCACGGCTCAGTTCACCTAACAGGTAAACAGACAGTGTAATACAGCCTAAATGGCTTTCATTATACTGCAGAGAGACATCACACACACAATAACTATGACAGGGCTTGGGGCACTTAACAGGTTAACACAGTGTAATACAGCCTAAATAGCTTTCACTATACTGCAGAGACACAGAATAGCTATGTAAAAGACTGGGCTTGGGGCACCTAACAGACAACTTGTAATATAGCCTAAATGGCTTTCACTATACTGCCAATGTAGAGAAAAAATACAACAAATATGTTGCAGGTGATACCTTTTATTGGACTAACAAAATTATTTTTAAGACTAACTTTCGAGAGGTGAAACTCTCTTCCTCAGGTCAAAAGTGAAAAAACAGCTGAGCAGTGTGACAGATATAAAGGTTGGATGTGATTCGAAGCCTAGACTAGCAGGTTACAGATCAGAACATTGCAGTCAATTTGCACCTCTTACAAACAGGAAGACTAATTTTCACTAGAGTGTGTCTTTTGGAGAGAACTTGTAAGATCAAAAGGCTGCCTAATTTTACTCTGACTCTGGACCATTAATTAACATTTCTAAAAAGTCAGGCATAAAGAAAATACATACCATTGTCTTAAGAAGGTACTTGTTAAAACAGCCAGAGGGTGCTGATGTGAGGATTTAAAAAGAAACTCAGAAGCACTGCTTTAAGCATAATTATTGGTAATTACATAATTACATTTTTGACCTGAGGAAGAGTTTTACCTCTCGAAAGCAAAGTCTTAAAAATAATTTTGTTAATCCAATAAAAGGTATCACCTGCAACATACTTCTTGTATTTTTTCTCTACATTGTTGACTGGACTAACACAGCTACTGCATCTCTCTTTTTTTACTATGCTGCTGAGTAACACAGAGTAGCTATGTCACAGTCAAGGCTTGGGGCACCTGACAACAGATAGTATGTAATACAGGCTAAATAGCTTTCACTATGCTGCACACACACACACACACACACACACACACACACAGTGTAGCTAAAGATACAGATATACGGCTAGGTGCACCTAACAGACAGTGTGTAATACACCTTTAATGGCTTTCACTATGCTGCCAAGAAACACAGAGTAGCTATATCACACACAGGGCTCCAGGCACCTAACAGACAGTGTATAGCATAGCCAAAATGACTTTGACTATGCTGCAGAGAGACACATACAGCTATGTCACAGACAGGGCTCAGGGTGCCTAACAGACTGTGTATATACAGGCCAAATGGCTTTCACTATGTTGCAAAGAGACACACACACACACATTGTAACTAATGTCACACAGACAGGGCTAGGGGCACCAAACAGATAGTGTGTAATACAGCCTAAATGGCTTTCACTATACTACTGAGCGACAGAGTAGGTACATCACAGACAGGGCTCAGGGCACCTAACAGACAGTGTGTAGTACAGCCTAAATGACTTTTACCATGCTACAGAGAGACGCAGAGTAGCTATGTCACAGACAGGGCTTGGGGCACCTACTGTAACAGACAGTGTGTAATACACTCTAAATGATTTTCACTATACTGCAGAGAAAGCAGCTGCTGCCAGCAATGAGTGGCTTTTGTCTCACTCTTTCACATTCTCTCCCAAGCACTGCACTGGATGACCACCCAGTTCCCCCTTCATTCCCCAACCCCTTGCTCCTTCATGGACTTTCTGTTAACTTTTCTTTTCCTTTTCTGCAATCAATGCAAAGCAATTGCTGATTCCCTTCCCTCCTTCCACTCTTTGCTGCTATCTGCACACTCACAGGAAACACAGCGCATAGACACCAGCCCTGACCACTCAGATTGGCAGCCCAGTGTCATGTGCTCCTTTCAGCTGTGAGGATCCCACAGGCTGCCCTTTCATGCCTGTTTACACCCTCGGAAAAGTTCCAGGACCCCACAGGCTGCTTGTAATTCCCCTTTAAAAAAAATGGACCCATTACCTGACCCATTACCCATGTCAAAAGTACCCAACCTGCAAAGTACACTGTTATGTTGGGTAGGGTAGTTAATTACCCAAACTACCCTATCCAGTAAAAAATTGACGATAGCTGACCTACCCAATCCAACTACCCAATGGGCAGCCCATCCCTAATTTTAGGATACTACAAAAATGCTTAGCCTGCAGTCAGCAGTGCCATGAGGCAGGCCCAGTTTTCATGAAATCATACAGCAACAAAAAAATACTGTACTGTAGTAGGTTAAATATTAGTTTCATTCTGTTTGTCTTGCAAAATTAACAAAAAAGTAAAACAAAAGTTAATATACAGCATCCAACAACTTCATAATTCTTTTTCTTTTTGGAAAATATGTTTACAAGAAAATAAAAAAAAAATATATTAAATAAGAAGTAATAAGGTGAGCAGAAAGGACAGTAGGACACCGAAGGTCATAGTGTCGCACTAATTTTGAGGGGGACTTATAGTTCCATACAGAATTTATTTTGAATGGTGGGTGTCACCCACATCACAGACTGTGTGTTTTGCATCTCTGTGTTGCCTTGAAAGGTCATTCTGCCAAAGACTCTGTGTTGCCCATCTCTGTGCCTGAACTACTGTACTACTAGGTCATAGTGATGTACAGATTTTGAAGGGGGGACATGTCTTAGATTCTGTGTTGCCCATCTCTGTTACTGAATGACTACTTTATCACATAATTTGAGACGGCATCATTACATCTCAGATTCTGTGTTGCCCATCTCTGTGTCTGAATGACTACTAGGTCACAATGCATCACATATTTTGAGAGGGCATCATTACATCTCAGATTCTTTGTTGCCTATCTCTGTGACTGAATGATTACTAGGTCATAGTGGCTCCCATATTTTGAAAGGAGGGTGTCATGTCTCAGACTATGTGTATTAGGTAGAGAAAAGGGGCAGACTAGCTGGGCCACATGGCTCTTATCTGCTGTCACCTTCAATGTTTCTATGCTTCTGTGTTGCCCATCTGTGATTGAAAACTACTATTACTTGGTCATAGTTTCTCCCATATTTTGAGATGTGGGTGTCACATCTCATACTCTGTGTTGCCCATCTCCACATCCAAACTAATACTACTAATTAAGTAATTAAATTGGACCACCAAAAATGGATTCAAAATCTGAGTCTGTTTTGGAACATATGGTCAACACCAACAGTATGGCTGAAATTGGTACAAGTAACAATAAAAATATTTTCCAAAAAGAAATTCAGAAAAGAAAGGGAAATTCACTGCTGAAGATATAATTAATACAATTGCTAAAAAATGAAGCAACACACCCCTCCCCCCCCAAAAATGAAGTTACATAACCAGAAAAAGAAATGAATGTTGATAAATCCCCTGATCAAAGTAATGCAGGATAGTCGGCATTGCCAAAAAAATCAGATAAAAGCAAAACACAACAAGCATGTGTCAATACTGAATGTTCACTAGGAGGTATTTGCATTGGTGTTTGGGTGCTGGTATTGGCTTCAGAGGAAAGAGGAGGTAGCAGTGAGAGTGGTGGGTGCTGCATGGTGGAAGCTGCACCGTAAATGGACCCAGGACTGATCCCTGAGGTAACCCACTTGTCACCCTCCTCTCCCTGGATTGGATCCCATTACCATCATCCTCTGCCTCCTGTCCATCAGCCAGCTTCTAACCCAGTTTATCAGCTTATGCCCTGTGGATAGACTACCCATCTTGTTAATCAGCAAATGTTGGATGTTGTTGTTGTTTCCAACCCTAATGCCCCACCCCCACCCTGCAGAGACTGACAGGTGTTGGGGGTGTGCCTTTGGATCATCAGCTGTAATGCTCATGCCATTCCACCCCTGCCCCAACCCTGCAGACACTGGCAGGGGTCACGGTGCGTTCACCCCATTCCATAAGGAAATAAGCTAAGATGGGTACAGTAGAGAAAAATGAAGTGAACATTAGGGCCGAAGACCCCAGACACACCCAGATGCCTATCACTGGCTGCAAGGTGGGGGTGGGGGTGGAATGGCATGAGCATTATGGTCGATGACCCCAAGGCACACCCCCAACATCTGTCAGTCTCTATAGGGTGGGGGGTGGGGCATTATGGTTGGAATTCCTATTGCCCTGGGTGTTTGTTGGAATGTTTGCTCCAAATTTTCAACATGGGCTTTTTGGGACCCCACCTCATGAACAGTGACACTATTATTGTATTACTCAATCCCAAAAGGTGATTTCATACAGCGACTGTTCCATTCGGTGCCAGAGGTGCAAAAACATATTTTGGGCAGGATGTAAAAAATAACAGGTATATTGTTCATGAGGTGGTGTAAAAAACTGGCAATGATGAATATTTGAAGTAAAAGTATAAAAATTTGGCAAAGTTAAGTGCATCCATAGTGAAAGTTCAATGACTGCACGTAACTCTGGCAATTTGGGGTACTTTTGTACCAAATTTTCAACATGGTCTTTTTGGGACCCCTCCTCATGAACAGTGATGCTGTGATTTTATTAATCCATCCCAAAAGTTGATTTTGCACAGCAACTGTGCCATTCTGCACCACAGGCGCAAACGCATGTTTCAGGCAGCATGTGAGAAATAACATCTGTACTGTTCATGAGGAGGTGTGAAGAAATCGCAATGTGGAAAATCTGGAGTAAAAATAGAAAAAATTGGCAAAGTTACAAGTGTGCATAGAAACTATGCAACACACACTTGAAATGCAGTCATTCTGGTGATTTATTTCACCAAATTTTCAACATGGGCTTTCTGGGTTCTCCCCTCATGAACACTGGCACTGTCATTTCATCAATCTGTCCTGAAAGGTGATTGTGTGCAGTGACCCCAAAATCACCTTTCAGGACAGAGTAACAGAATAACAGTGCCAGTGTTCATGAGGTGGAATCCAAAAAGGCAATGTTAAAAATTTGGGACAAAAATTTAAAAAAATGACTGAGATATCAACATAAGTTGAAACCCCCATTGACAGCCATTATACAGCTCTTACCTTGATTCTTCGGTTCATGCTTCATCTTTAAAGAGTGCAGCCATGTATCAATCCAAAGAAGAGCTCAGCCACTGAACTCTGGAAGTAAGCACCCTTTGCAAACTGTGTGAGAGGCCTTTTGGCACCATGCAATTCTGCTTAAAGTTGAACCAGCATAATATTCTGTTGTGATTTGCATATGCAACCCATGATGCTTTGCATTGTGTGGGCATGTGTGATTTTGTATTTTCTTGAAACTTGGCTTCCCAGCCAAATGCCCTTTGGGGTAACCCTTGCCTCAGTGTTTGTGCACAGAGGTTCTTTGTCTTCTGGAAGTAAGTATGGGGTAAGGGGGTGTGGAAGGACCAGGTTGGGGGAGAGGTGCGGGGAAACAACAAGGGGCTGTTTTCTTTTTTTCAGGCATTAAAAAAAATAAAAGTCGGGTGATCTTTTTCTTTTTTACAGGGAAACATAAACATAGACTTTGACAGCAGGTAAGGACTGCTTGGCCCACCCAGTCTGGCCATTTCTAAATGAGGTTAGAGATATGGGGATACTAGGAGTGGGCTCCTCAGTATCCCAGAATATTGGGGGGGGTACAGATACGGGGACACTGGGAATGGGTTTCCCAGTGTCCCTCAGTAGCGATGCTGTTGTTTTTTATTGCCAACATTGGGATTGGGCACTCCGATGTCAGCTTTAACACAAAGCCACACCATGACTAATGTTGAGGCGGAGGGGCAGAGAAGCGAGCACTGGGAGAGGGGAGACAAAGCCACACCATGGCTAGTGTTGAGGTGGGGCAGCCAATAAGCAAGCACTGGGAGAGAAAGCAGCACTGCAGTTAATGTGTGCACTCTAATATGTGTGGCCAGAGTTTGGGCTACAGAAAGAAATGAAGCACTTCCATGGGAGCGGTTCATTTCTTGCAAGTCCAGCATGCACCATGTCAGCAAAGCTGAACTGCTGTCATGACCAGAGTGTCTGGTCATTGGTGTACATTGCCAAACCCACTGCACTTTCAACTGTAATTGGCTTGGCAGTGACACACCTCTGCCATATAGTCTCAAGATGTTCCTTGTGCAAGTGCAAGTGAACGCAAAAACCAATAGCCAAAACAGTTAGACCTAGAAAGTCAATGATTAAGAAAAAAACTCAGTCTACTACTACTAGAAGTGGCACTCCACGATATGCCACACAGGCATCTCTGACTCCTTTATCAGAAAGCAGTGCCTTTTATTTATTTGGCTGGTTGGTTGATTGGTTGGTTGGTTGGTTTGATTGTTAAGAGTTTCACCAGCAAAGACATGCTAAGCAAAACTGCTCATATCCTGGGGGAGGGGGAGGATGGACAACAAAGAAATAACAATATTGCAACAGACTTATACAAGCATGAAAACATAGTACTGATTGAAATACCACACTTACGCTAACATAGTTGAGACAGAAATACCTCACTTACAGTAACATAGTACAGCTTGAAATACCACATGTACACTAACATAGTACAGTTTGAAATAACACACTTACGCTAATGTAATACAGCTTGGAATACCTCACTTACACTAACATAGTACAGACTGAAATACCACACATACACTAACATAGTTGAGACTGAAATACCACACTTACACTAACATAGTACAGCTTGAAATACCACACTTACACTAACATAGTACAGCTTGAAATACCACACTTACACTAACATAGTACAGCTTGAAATACCACAATTACAGTACAGATTGAAATACCACACTTACACTAACATAGTAAAGACTGAAATACCACACTTACACTAACAGTACAGATAAAAAAAGCACACTTACACTAACAGAGTACAGATTGAAGTACCACACTTACGATACCATAGTACAGAATACAGTGAATACAGAGTTAAGTGCTGAACATTGCAAAAGTTCCAGTGGGTAAATTACAGTCTGGGAAATTATCAAGTTAATATATGTTATGCCGTCGCTACGGTGACAATTTTACCATGACCGACACTACATTGACAACAGAGCCAGGTCGCTGCAGTGTTGGTGCAGGACCCTGGCACTGATTTCTGAGGGTATTGCACCCTCTCCCTGAAGCAACTCCAATTTGGAGTTGATTAATTTAGTAGCGGGGGGGTGGTTGCAAGGGGTAGAGCTTCCCACATGGGGAGTAGGGGAGAAAAGACTCCCGAGGAAAACACCATCAGAAGTGACTCTTGTTGTGCTGACTGCAATTGTAGTTGACCATAAAGGAGTCGCTGTAACATCAGTCGACAATGAAATTGTTGACCGGCTGTCATGGATCCTTAACATAGTATCCTGCACTGAAAGGGGTGGAGAAGTAGTCCAATGTAGAGGTTAGAAACAACAGCATATGGTGGAGTAGAAGTCTCTGATAAAGAAGAGATAGTAAATGTATGAAGACAAGATCATAATATATTACAGTTATGCTCTTCCAAAGGTGATGAATCAGAATGTGACAATGATAAGGTAAAGGATGCCAACTGGGTTCCTGAACCCCCCAAAAAAGCCACATACAGCAAGCACCACCACTAGCCACAGCCAGTAGTGGGAAAAAAATCAATAATCGTAGTAGTTCTTCTGGGAATAGCCACAGTATGCATGAATCAGAGTCAGAAACAACTGCCACCAAAATTGCTGTAGTTCCTGGCATGATGACAAAACGTTCCACCTCAGTTGTGCGGCGCTATTTTCATATAAGTCCCCAAAAAATGAATGTGTTGCTGTCTGCATATTTTGTCATCAGGAAGTTAGCAGTGGGCAAGTGGGGGGGGGGGATCATTTTGGGACAACATCACTAAAAAGGCATTTGCAAATAGCACATCCAACCATTCAGCTAGGCAGCAGTCCGGAGCAAGGGAAAAATATATGTGATGGAAATAAGCCTACAGACAATAGTGATGGTGAAGAGACTGAGAGACAGGGCATAACAAAATGTTCAACCTCACTGAGAAAAGTATTTGAACAAGCAACAGCTTCTCGACTGCAGTCTCATGGTTCTCGGCCCCCAGCACAAACTAAACAGCAGACCATTACTGTGATGCTTGAACAAAATATTGAATACAGTAGATCACATCAAGTAACATTAAAAATTAATCAGTTAATAGACACTGTATTGCCAAGTACCTGCAACCGTTTTCTGTGGTGGAGAATGAAGATTTTAGAGCCCTTTTAAAATATTTTGCTACATGATACAATATACCAGGTCATAAATATTTTGCAGCTATGGCTATTCCCAAAATGTACGAATGTACTGTATAAAAAGTAAAATAAAATTGTCTTCTCAAGAGAGCAAATGTGGTTCTGTGCACCTGACCACAGACATGCAGACAACTTCTTGGACCACTGATTATATGTGCATCACAACACACTGGGCTTCACAATCATCTTTAAACACCGCCACAAGCAGCAGTGTATAGGAAGGAAGGAAACACATGGTAGCAATTTATGTTCCCATGTTTGGTAAGCATCACACTGTTGACAATATTTTGGAAGAGTTGTATGACAAAATGTATGACTAGAGCTCCTGGGACTCAACACTGAATTTGTGGTTTCAGACAGTAGCATTAGTGGTGGGCGAAGTGGCCAAAATTCACTCCACAAAGTGATTCTTGGAGTAATGTGGAATCCGCAAAGTATTCCACAATGCGAAGCAAAGTACTTCGTGTCATAATGAGGAATGCGAAGTCCATTTAAACCAATGACTTTGCATTACTACACATTTCCCAAACTACTTCTCCACCAATTTTAAGGTGAAGTACATTGAAATCAATGTACTTTGCATCACTTTGCCTTGTAATTGAGTTCCAAAGTGAATTTTGAAGTGATTCATGAGATTGCAGGTCACATGGACTCAAGATTGTTCTGCACAGCCTCAGTTCTAGGTAGTGTGTGTGTAGTGGTAGCTGGAGACAGTCTGCTCTCAGAGCTCTGTGATTCGAAACCTCCAAAAGGTGATAAAGCCTTTTTGGATATTTTTTTTTTTACTCAAAATTTAGAACGTCGATTGTAGGAAACTCTCCCTTGCTTATGTCATCGAGTATTTATTTGTTTGTACGTGGATTTTGAATGTTAATTTTGAATATTCAGTCTGTGTACTGACAGACACTTGAAGTGTGCTCAGAGGGAGGGGTGTATCGGTGGTAGAGGCAGGTTAACTGGGAGAAAAAGGCCTTCTTTCTGTTTTGGTAACATTTTTCTTGTATAACTGTTACTAGACACACAAGAATATTTTCAGTAATTCTTGACATTTTTTGCCAATTGTTGTGGTGCAGCAGTGTATAATTTCAGTTTGTTTAAACAATTTGGTTATATTATTGAAGTCTTCAGTTTGCTATGCATTACTTGTAGTGTGTATGTGAGTGTGTGTGTGATGCGTGCCATTAAATCAGACACCCTTTATTGTGCCACAGAGTAATTGCAGCAGTGTGAACCTGCTATCCACTGCACCTGCATGATTTTGTACTGCTTTGTGGTATCTTGATTTTGGACTGTTACTGTGGTGCATTGCTCCCTCCCCCTCAACCAGCAAAAGGTGTTCTTTTCCAGATTGGATTGTGACTTGTGAGCACTGGTGTTGTTGTAACTTTGCACCTGCATCTCTTCTTTTTTTATCTCAGCTGTATTTCTTGTGCCCGCTGTGGCGCGTACCGGCGGGGGCATCCAGCCTCGGGCCTTGCCCATGGGGAGAGCAGCAGGATCACTCGCATGATGAGGGGGTCCAGCATGGCTGGGCCAACCCACTGGAGGGCTCCCCCATCCCTGCAAGCTGGACCGATGCCAAACCCCCACAGCGTGATTCCACGACAGTCCTCCCAGCAAAGCAGGCCACAGCCATCAAGCTGCATGGTCACACCCAGACCATTTTTTCTTTTTTTTTGCCCAGTGGGAGTGTGGATGTGCAATGATATCTATGCACAAGCTTGCAGATGTCCACCGCACTCCCCCCACAATGCTAAGCACCGTACACCTGCAGTGCCTCCAGACGTCCCCAGGTACTGCCACAGCATGGTGTGGATCCCACCCTTTCCCCAGAACTAGGAGACCTATCATCAGATGCTCAGTCCTAGTCCTCCCTTGCCAACCCCCATGACCTGGGCTTATACCCGAACCCAGGTCGCCAGCGTGGAGTGAGGTGTGGCCTCCAGCGCCTCAACCCTCAGCGCCACAGGGTTTGCTGTTAGCATCTCTTTTTGATTGCACAGTGCAATCGTAATCTGTCTATGCTTTTGCATCCGTTTAGTGCCCAGTCTCCATCTGCAAGCCACAGTTGTTGCTTTTTTGTCTTCACATCCACCGGCCCAGACTGAAAGTTCAGAAATTTAAATTTGTTTAGAATTTTCTTGGTGATCCCACAAAATGCCTGCAAACAGACATGCAAGCAAAGCTGTTTCTAGTCATGGCACTACTGCCAGTGGCAAGATTGTCTGGGGGTGTGGTAGTACGTAGAAGTGCATAGCTGATGTCAGTAAAGGGATTTCTCCATCAATGTTTTTTGCAGTGCAATCTGTAGCTTCACTCATAATTGGAGGAGATGATGTTGTCCCAGCTGGTGGTGTTAGTGCAGTTTCTGCTGGCATGACTATTGCCGCCTCAAGTTCCACTTCTGACCAGTTAACCTTTTCAAAAAATATAGTTGACTCTAAAGCTGTGACTGAAACTGTAGATGATATCATACTCCCCATTAACATCCCCATGGTAGCTGAACATGATTCTGATCCTGGCGACAATAACTCACAATGTCACATTTCTTCCAGCACTGTTGACGTCATGCCTTTGTCATCAAATGATTTTACGTGTGGCACAAAAATATCAGGTGATGATGATGATGATGTTGCTGCTGTTGTGGTTGGAACATGTTCTCCACATGACAGCATCCAAGCTGAAAATGTGGATGTGGATGTGGATGACGTAGATGAATATGATGATGATGTCAGTGACCCCTGTTGGGAACTGGAGAAGAAGAAAGTCAAGGTGGCTGTGTCTGGATCGGTTGGTGTTAAACCCCCACTCAAAAAAGTTGTGATTTAGCGGTTCCTGTTAATGATAATGATGATGAGCCAGTAATAATCATAGGTAGTCGTGGTGGTCAGTTGGAGTCCAAGTGTGTCCATGCTGAAAAATCATGTAGCACCCCTTCCCCATTTCAAGGGTTAAAAAACAGAGTCCAATAAGCAGCATCAGGGACATGTTAAAAGTAGGGGATCACAATCCCTTGTTTGGGATTTTTTTGTCCAAGATGCAAATAATGAGTCACTTGCAATCTGCCAGCTTTGCCATGCATGTGTGAGTTGAGATATAAAGGGGAGTCATCTGGGCGCTGGGGCTAGCATACACATCTTAAGAACAGGAACATGGCACCATGGACCTGGCACCAGACGACAGCTAATGCCATAGCGGGGAATTCACCCTCGTCATCAACCTTACTGAACATGTTATCCCCTTCCATGAGTATAAGACCAAGTAGGAATGTCTGAAGTAGCGACGAAATAAAACCAGGGGATTACTACAGACATGATGATGGGGAGGATTATAATTTAGAAATCTTGTTAAATGGTGGTCAGAGTAGCAGTGGTGGTGGTGGTGGTCAATGCAATATGTCTAAAGCAAGTGGTACATCAACCTCTGTATGTAAAATTGGGAAAATAACTTAATTTGGGTACTTGTCACCTATGCACCCCTCTTCATCACACGTCCACACCCCACCCCCAGCCATTCACAGAGCAGAGTCATTTGTCACACTCAGTGCAAAACGTGTAAGTCAGCCCATGTTGGAGAGTGTGTTTGCCCATAAGCAGTGGTAGAGCTATAGGGAGGGTTTGGGGGGAGGTCACCCTCCTGGCTGCCCCAGTGTAAGTAGTGGTGCCCCACCATAATCTTTATTCACTGTTTAGTGCCCATTGTGGAGCCCACGATTGACTGAATCCCCTCCCATCCCTCTAACACTCCAAAACCTGGCTCCGCCACTGCCCGTAACTTCCTGCCTGCCTGTCTGAAGCATGTGACCTACACTGTGTAAGCCATGTGATGTGTGTGGGCTGCCTGTGAATTCCCATACCACTTTAAAGTGGAATAAGGCTGAGTTCGCAACACAAAGTCATAATTACAATATGAAGTGGTGAAGTGAGAGTTTAAAGTGGCCACTTTGTGTAGCGGGATGGTAACATGAAGTGGGCCACTTTGTGTCCACTTTGTGGGCGAAATTTTGCATCACTGCATCTCTAAATGGCATCAATATTGTTTGTGCATTGAAATTTGAAATTTGGTGATTTTACTCACATTCCATGGTTTGCACACTCATTAAATCTATTAGTATGAGCTTTCCTTTCCCATGACAACAGTATAGTAACACTAGTAGGAACTGCAAAGGAAATCTGTGGCCATTTTAGCCACACTGCAAAATGGTATTTACTCACCTGGTAAAGGTGATTATACCTGCAACCTTTCTAGTGCCCATAAATTCCTCAGAAATGGGTAATCCTGCATCCATCCATTGGCTGATGCACGATTGTAAATCTTTTGGCATGCCAAAGGCCAAGCTCCCAGCCATTGGAACATTCTCCAGTAAGAAACTTCCCTATCAAAGAAACAAAAGAAAAAGCACAAACACCCCAAGAAAAACCACCAGCAGGATAACAAACAAATGACCACCCAGAAATGACTGCCACTGCATGGCAAAAAACACTCCAAAAAAACAGGAAAAAATGCCTTGTAGCATACCAGGCATAAACCATAGTAGAACAACCTACCATCACTGGGATTAGTACAGTCCTGGTTACCCAGAAAAAACAGACCCTTCATAGTACGAAACTTAGATAACTGTAGTCAAGACTATGGATGGACAACAAAAAACATACTGGAGGGCCGGCATGGATGCCACCTAGAAAAGTGGGTTCTAGGCAGATTTTGCAGTGACCTGCTCAGGGTTTCCCAGTGTACTCTCTGAGTCAATGGAAGTCAGATCCAGGTCCACTGGTCTCCAGCATCATATGTATCCACTACAGCATGGTGCACCAATATGGCCCTACTGCCAATAGCTACAAATGGTTTCTGAAATCCAGGTTCCCAAGCTGTTCATAAGTGGGAGGGGCTCTGAGCACCATAAAGGTTGCAGGTATAATCACCTTTACCAGGTGAGTAAATACCATTGTCCCCGGCAACCTTTCTGGTGCTCAGAAATTCCACACAAATTGGACTTTGTAGCAGTACAAGAAAGAAATCCCAGGTGAATATACAGAACCTGTGGTACTGGAAACCAGAAATAACACAAAGCCGAGCTCCACCAAATGGCATTCCTAGTACTGATGCTAGGTTCAGTTCAAAAGGGCCAACAAAGTGTGTTCAGAGAGCCAGCCAGTCACTGCACCCCCTGCCTGAATGGATTTGCTCACTCTACCACCCAGCAATACAATAATACACTGATGGAATGGTTCATAACCTCAAAAGTTTTCCATAATCCCATTAAAGATGACAATTTGTTACCCTGCTCCACCAAGGTAGTGTCCCTAGCAGGAGGCCTGCTTAGCATTATAACTGAAGGACAAGGAACATCTCATCCTAGTATGGAAGATTGCAGACACAATGAGCAGACCCTGATAAGGAACACTATGAACAGAAGGTGACGATCTGCATCCATATCTCCGCAGACTGAGGCATGTGAAGTAGATGATACTCCAGGCCATGGGAAATGGTTGCACTATGTTGTTTGATTGAAGGATAGAATGGGGCTGAGAAGCATCGAGCCCCATGACAAGTAAGGAAAAGAGCTGGTCAAGCTCAAGTAGGCTCTAGCCTGGCTCAAGCTTACTGCCTGGTTCGGAATGGCTTGATCGCTATAATCAACAGAGAGCCAAGGTCAAGCAGAGCCAGTTATGGTCAAGGTAAGCATTTTTATCAGCCTGAGCAGTTACAATAGTGTCTGAAACCTTGAGCTCCAGTGTCAAAAACATCCTGCAGTAGCCAGGACTCAGCTTGAGTGTTGACTTGTCCAGTCCAGCCAGACTTCCATCACAGCTCTCACTTGGTTCTAATTGAAAACATCCTAGCTTACTCCCACCCCGGCAAGGAAATGTGCAGGCATGCCAGATCCTGCAACAGGTGCACTTGTCTGGCTGGCTGATAGCCAGCAGCTAAATAGAGGAATGTCGACTAGTATGGGAAATCAGCCACTACAAAGGCATAGAATGGCCCAAGAGGGCCAGGTGAAGCTGTCAGGAAAAGCAGTCGAGGTCAGGACTGATAAAGATCACCCATACCAACCACCCCATCTATTAGGGCATCTAAAATGTGTCAAGCTAATGAACCATACCTGGTACCAGCCATCCTTCCCATAAGGTCCTAGGTACCCCCTAGGCACCAGTGCCTGATTTTGGGAGTGACCCAGGAACTTAAGCGTAGTTAAGAGACACTGAGAGCTGCACCACATGCAGGTGGGACTCACACCCCCGTGATGTTCCAAGTCCCTTCACCACACATCGCAGTAGATGCAAGGCTGTACTGCCCAGCCTAAATTGTGCAGAAAAAAGGCATGAACTGTACCCTGACCACAGTGCAAGGGACCCATCATACAGTGCTCCCAATTGTTCATAGGACTGCTGCTGTTTATTTCATGTGAGAACTACCATGCCACTGTGGGGAGGCACCCCCATTCTACATTTTCTGCCTGTCAGTATCCATGCCCCCAGTGAAGGATTTAAGGGTATGGTGGCATTGTGGTCTTGGTTAAGAAGATCCCGGTGGAGATGAGCATGCCCATAGATCCTTGAGTGGCGCTGCCCAGGGCACAGAAGTACCCTTGGCCCCTTGACTCAATTGAGAGCTATCGCCAGCCCTGTGATCATCCTGGGCATGATCCTAAGAAGTATCCTCTCCCAGTACTTCCTGTGAGAGACCCTGTGGAGCTTGTCAGGGAGGCGGTAGTGTATGCATGTGAGATGCTATCCGATTCACTGGGGTGAAGTCCATTACTCAGTAAGGGTCTGAATAAGCCCCTGAGAAGACCAATGCCACTCCACCTGGGTGGGTGTCACTTGGAAGAACTGACTCACCTGATAGTTCAGCTTACCAACCAGGAGAGAAGCTGAGAATGACTGCAGTATATGTCCGTCCTGTCACATTACTCTGCATCTCTCCGAGTATTGCACTTGCTCAGGATTGTTTCTGCATTGTTAGTGTCTGCAATTAAGTACCAGGGCAACCATCCTGAACAGTATTGCCTAAACAAGAAACTGCAGCATGTAGAGTAACTGGGTGATGTAAAATACTCTCATATCCCACCTGAAAGGAGACTGCGCCTGCTTTTCATAGTATCCTGAGCCATTCAAAATGCCTGGGTTCGGCCTGAAAAAAATGCGTTCTAGGACTGCAGGCCAGCTGGTCTCATAATCTGTTTGAAATTTATGGGCTCAGTCTGAAAACCATGTTCAAAGAGTGCAGGTCGACTGGTCCCATGTGCATGGCTCTCAACCTTCTAGGCTTCCTGTATTCTCCATAGACTCACACTGGCAAGACAGAAGAACAGAGCAGTTTGGCTTCCATAGGAAATACCATAACCTACTGGCAAACTCTGGAGAAGTGCCCCTGAGTTATAGGGGAACATGCCAAAGCCATTTGAGATCACAGCCTGTGTCTAGAACCTATTTTGGAGCTGGTATCTGCTGAGGAAAGACCATGGCATCTTTTTCACAGCAGTGCAAGCAAAAGGAGGTATACACCGACTGGTCATTTGGAATGTAGCTACCTGGACAGGCCATCCCCTGTCGGGTTGTGGACTGTCTACTTCATTGGGTGCGAGGCTCACATGCGGCAAGCTGGTCTCACCATGGTTCCTCTGCACTGGGACCAGCTTTGAACGCAGTTTCCTAGAGATGTAGCCCAGATCACTAAACACTATACTGACCCTTGCACACTGTGTTGTAAGCGATAGATTGACTTCTGAGTTGGTACTGGGTGACATGAGCTGAGCAATCGACTATGTGGGCCATTACTTAAGAGAAGATTGTGCCTGGCTGGTTGAATCACCCCACCCCTCTTTGATGCAGATCCAGGTATGGCTGTGGGGGCTCCATCATTTTGGCCCCCCTCAGTCTCAGTGGCTTGGTCTATTGGAAAGGTGTGGGAGATGCCCCAGGTCCCCCTGTGAACTTGGTGGGACCAGCTAAAATTCTCCTCAGAATGACTTAGATGCAGTGGGGGTGGTCTGTGTCAGTTGGAAATATGGCTGTTCAAAGGAAGTAGGAAAAACACTCCTCTGCACTGAGAGGTGGTAGCCTCAAGTATGTACCTTCCCTGATTGGTTGTAAAGTCAACGACCATGGGGCCTTCCATGAATTTCCAGAATCAATGGCACAGAAGTGTCCACAGGGTCTCAGACCATTCTATTGGTTGAACCTACGCAAAGCGGTAATCACTTTCCTCCAGACTGATGGAGACACCCATTGTCCCAGGCTCCTGGTGGGGACCAGGGAGTCAGGGGGCTATGCTGACAGTGACAAACCCTGAATATGTCCCCATTGGCCCAACAGTTAGAAACCGCTGAGGCAGGAAAATGGTGAGTAACAGGGCTACAGGGAAAGCAAAAGGGCTGGTCAGCACAGTGGACACCTGTAGAATAGCCCAAAGCCTGCCCAAGATGGCCGCTAATGCAGGATAACCACACAAGATGGCCAGCGGTCCCACGAGCTCACTGTCATGGGAAATGTGGGGCAACACGGGCATTATTTCACATGACTAGGTGCCCCACGAGATACCACTATCTGCCCAGCGCCCGCTGTCCATCTTGTCAGTTTGGGCAGACTATGCAGATGTTGATGGGAGTGGTGTCTGGGTGCTGTGCTGCAATTATGGATATGCACCCCCCCAAGTCCCTGTCAGCACTGTGTGGTTTACAGAAAGGAACTGGGGACTTTTCTAATGGGAGTTCAGTCCATAAACATGGTGACTATGATGTCCCAGCCAGTTCCAAGAAGAGCAAGATCCCGGCCATAGATGAATGGAGGGGGGTGTTACATTGCCCCAAACAATGGCGTCCACAAGATCCTGGGCAGTTCGAGAAATGTGAGATACCAGCTATAGGGGGAAATACAGGGGGTAGCCTGTTGCTTCAGAAGAAGATGCCCCCACCAGCCATAGAAAATGAAGGAACAATGGCATTTTACAATAAGCACTGGAGTACCCCAAGTACTTGTCAGGCTGTGGAGGGGCCAATGGTATATAGGGACCATCTTTCCCATGGATCACTGCAGCAAATGAGGTAAGATGGATTAACCCCTATTGATAATTGTTTACTGTTGTCCTGGGTAATGCTGGACCCTGCCAAGGAATGTTGCAGTCATCAGGTCGGGATGTCCTACTGCACCCGTTGAGGCCACTGCATACTCATGCTTTCCATTCCTCACTTATGGCTACTGCATAGGAAAGAGGTGGGATGCTACAGGAGGGTCCCATAGAAACATAGACTTTGATGGCAGATAAGGACCGCTTGGCCCACCCCGTCTGCCCATTTTCCTACCTATTGGATAAGCTGAAGATTCAAGTTTATCAACAGCCTACTTCCTCCTACCCCCCACTATAATTGTCTTATGTCTGTCCCATGCATTCTTGAATTCCCCCACTGTTTTTGACCCCACAACCTCCTCAGAAAGGCAGTTCCATGTGTCCATCACTCTCTCTGGAAAAATATTTCCTCACATTGCCCCTGAGCCGTCCCCCCCCTCTTTGAATTGTGCTGCCTTGTTCTTGCACATCTCTTTTTCTGAAAGATGCTACCTTCCTGGACTTTGTCAATTCCCTTGAGGTATTTGAAAGTCTCTGTCATGTCCACCCTGTACCTCCTTTGCTCAAGGGTATACATATTAAGCTCTCTTAGTCGGTCTTCATACGGTTTCTGATGCAGACCCTACACAATTTTAGTTGCCCTCCTCTGGACTGCCTCCATCCTGTCTATGTCCTTGCTCAGATGGGGTCTCCAAAACTGCATGCAGTACCCTAGATGGGGTCTCACCAACTGTTTGTACAGAGGGTTAACCACTTCCCATTTTCTACCTGTGATGCCTCTCCCTGTGCATCCCAGTATCCCCTCAGCTCTCCTTACTGCCTTCTCACATTGCTTGCCTACCTTAAGGTCATCTGATATGATTATCCCTCGGTCTTTTTCCATTTTTGTTGTTAGTACCTCCCCCTGCCCCCCCATTGTGTGCTCTTCACCTGGGTTTTTGTCTCCCAGGTGCATTACCTTGCACTTCTTTGCATTGAATCTACGTTGCCATATGTCTAACCATTCCTCCAACCTTGCCAAGTCCCTTTTCATCCTTTCCACCCCCCTTGTGTATCAACTCTGCTGCAGATTGTTGTGTCATCTGCAAAGAGGCATACTTTTCCTTCCAGACCCTCTGCAATGTCTCCTATAAAGACATTAAAGAGGACCGGACCCAGTTCTGAACCCTGATGTACCCCACTAGTAACACCGCTTTCTTTGGAGTGAGTTCCATTTACTATTACCCTCTGTGTCCTGTTGTGCAGCCAGTTTGTTACCCATGCTACCACCCTGGGACCCACTCCCAGGCCAGCTAACTTGATTATTAATCTTTTGTGTGGGACTGTGTCAAATGCCTTGCTAAAATCTAGGTAGGCCATATCCATAGCCCCTCCCTGGTCTATTACTTTGGTCACCCAGTCATAGAAATCAATTAGATTCATCTGACATGACCTTCCTGCTGTGAATTCATGCTACCCTGAGTCCTGTGCCCCACTGGACTCTAGATACTCAACAAGTCTTTCTTTCAGAAGTGATTCCATCAGTTTCCCTACCTCTGAGGTCAAACTAACAGGTCTGTAGTTTCCTGCTTCTGCCTTGCTCCCAATTTTTTGAAGGGGAATCACATCCACCCTCCTCCAGTACTCAGGTATAACCCCATCCTCCCATGATTTGTTAAAAAGGGTGGTCAGTTGTGCCATTAGGTCCCCCCTTAATTCTTTTAGGATTCTGGGATGAATCCCATCAGGCTTCATTGCTTTGTCCACCTTGAGTTTTAGGAGTTCTTTCAGGACTCTTTCTTCTGTAAATGGACTGGAGTCGGCCCCCCCTGCCCAGAGTGCTTCTATAGTTTGGTTTCGGTAACTCCTCTTCTTCTCCCACAACCTCAGGCACAGTGCTTAACTAGGCACTGGGTTGCCAGTTGACCCCTGATATGGTTGGAGAATGTTCTCATGGCTGGGGTCTTGGCCTCTGGCACTCCAAGTGACACATGATCATGCATCAGCCAATGAATGGATGGGGGATTACCCATTTGTGAGGAATTCCTGCACACCAGAAAGGTTGCAGGGGATAACCATGTGGTATCTTGGCTGACCTCCAGAAAAAAACCTGCTTGCCAATAAATACAGCAACCAGCTGATTTGGAGGGGTGCAGGATCCCCGACAGACAGTGCCAGGTTCCAGTGCAGTCCCTACAGCAACATGGCACTGTAGTTTCTGTAGGGGACCGCACTGTCAAAATGTCGGAGTTGGTGCAGTAAACCGAGATCAGCAACTGCACAGGGAAAGGGATCTGGGCGTGCTCCTTGATGACTGTCTGATGCTTGATGCTCAGATGCCAGCCATCATCCAAAGCATGTTTTATCATCTGAGGAACATTGCCTGGATCCAAGACCTGATACCAGCTGAAGAACTTTCCACCCTAGTGTATGTCTTTATTGCATCTAGGTTAGATTACTGCATTGCTCTCTACCTAAGGCTATCTGGTGATAACATCTGTCATCTGTAGCTGGCACAGAATGTGGCAGCCAGGCCGCTGACTGATGCAGTAAGATCTGATCATATCATACCTGTTCTTTGCGGACTGCATTGGTTGCCGATAAGTTGGAGGATTGTCTTCAAGGTTGGATTACTGATCTATAAAGCCCTACATGGTAAGAGACCAGACTACCTGTACGAACTCCTGGTTCTTCATTTCCCAACATGCTCTCTCAGTTCTTCTGAGGGTTGCATCCTAGTGGTACCCAGGACTAGGCTGCAGCAGTCAGGTGATCGGGCCTTCTCAATGGCTGCACCAGCCCTGTGAAATTCACTGACAAACTATTTGAGGGAGGCACCCTCAGTGGAAACCTTTAAAAAGGGCCTGAAAACATTTTTGTTTGGCCAAGCCTGTGAGCTGTATAATTATAGAAAATAATTGTATGTTTACTGGCTGTGATAGATAGATAGATAGATAGATAGATAGATAGATAGATAGATAGATTGATATGACATGTATAATGTGCTTTTTGTGTTTATTCTGTTTTTTTCTGCAAGGTAATTGGCTGCTGTATCTATTTGAAGTTTTGTGAATTGTGCTGTGCTCTGAGGCTCCAGGAAGGAATGATATATAAATACAATATCTATGTCTATCTATCTGTCTCTCTATCTATCCAAAAGGAAGGAACTGTATTTGACAAGGTAACTGAATCACATGATGTGGATGCTGAATCTGATGATGCAACATCTATTGATGGTGACAGCAATAATTTCTACTGCTAACAATTGCTAACATGTACTCCATCAACATTGGGGAGTCCTGCACAAAGTCCTCTTTCAAGGCCCTTGAAAAAGGCATGTCATTCTGAAATGAGCACAGATGACTCTCACACTTTTTGGTCAAAACTCAAGGAACACGATAACTCAGATATGCCTGGCATAGAGCCCAGTTCTTTGTCTTTGATATTTTGGATGCCTCTTTATGAGAACCACTCATCAATATTACTGGTGACCCTTTTGGCTGGAAATGAAAAATATCTGGCCTGCACTCTCTTCCTTTGCTATTAAGCTTATTAATTGCCCTCCCACTAGTGTTTACTGTAATTGTATGTTTAGCATGGCTAGAAATGTCATCTCTAAAGGCTGCACAAGGCTTACTTCTGAAAATGTACAACCCCCTTACCTTTCTAAAAGTCAATCTCAACAAATTCTCTTACCAGTTCAGTGAAGAGTAGCATGAACATAAGACTGAAGATGATTTACAGCTGCAAGAAGTGTTTCCTAATAAGGGTGCTTCTTTGGTGGTGTTTGAAGATGATGGTGATGATATTATTTAATGATTTATTTCTTTGAATTCAGAGGACAAAGGTCAGCAACCATAACAGAAAGATCAAGTACAAAAAAAATTCCTTCTTGTGAGATCATGGTGTATGTTACATCATATTTATTGCTGTATGTGTTTTTTATATTCAATTTGAGAACCTAGTTAGAGTTTAATTGTTTATTCAGAAATTTAAAAATTAAAACTGGCAGTAAACTGCTTGACATATAGGGTGGAGGGTAGGACCAAGGGGGGAACACAAAGGAAAAAACCTATGTGCATGCACGGCCACTATGAGCGCCAGCCCCCACAGACTTTGTGTTCTCCACCATGCTGATCCCCACTGGCTTAACAATGGGGGCAGCACAATGGGGCTCGGGACTAGTAGGTAGTTCTCAGGATAGTAGAAGGTGGTGGTCAGGGCCAAACAGTTCTATGGAAAAAAAATCATAGTTAACAGCAATTATTAGTTGTGGAAGCTTGTAGGATACATCCAAAAACTGCAATGCCAGGTGGAGGGAGCAAGGTTAACCAGATAAAAACTAAGTTACAAAACACAAGTGATAAAAAATAAGTGCCCAATCAAGCAGGAGTGTGTAGGATGCTTTGGGGCCCATGATGCTTGTTAAATGCTATAACACCAAAGAATCAAGCAACATAATTACAAATAAAAAAATAACATCTCAAATCAAAGTGCAGGAGGGCTGACTGAGACCCCATCTCATATCCCCTGCTCATGAGGCCTATCTCCCATCAAAAAGCACGCCAGACTCATTGAAGGTTTGCACTCTGTTGTTGTCTTTCTACTCTTGAATTTGTTGGCCTCTATCTCTCTTTCTCTCTTACTAAGATTTGACACTGCCTCCTTTCACTGCAAAACCCCACATGAGCTGCATACACTGGACTGGATTCACAAACATTTTGGGTGTAAGTCCCACACTTCAACTCTAGTTACAGACCCAAATCTCAGCAGCTGTGGAGATTTTATTCACATCCACAGCAGCTGAAGAAGATGTTACAACTGGTCCCATGGCAGCTGCAGGGTTTTCCATGGCAACACCACCCACAAGCTGTAGTAAAATGTGGAGGCTGCACTTTTGAGAATACAGTAGCTGTGGAAAAAAAACTACAGTTCCACAAGTGGCAACCCACTTGTGCTGAGTTTTTCCAACAACTGTGGGATTTTCAAGAGTTTTGTGAATCAAGCCCACTGTTTTCTATGAATATCATGTGGTGTTTGACACACTTGATTGGCAAGAACAACAGTCAATCAAACCAAAAATGACCCTAAATGGTTGGCTCCCTTCAGTGCCCTAGTATCTCATCTGTGTTGTCTTTCATACAGTTCATTCAATGTTGGTCATGACGGGTCTAGGGAAAAACAGTTTTTTTTTTATTATTTGTTACTCTGCCCTGTCCTCCTTGTTCAGTGACTCACTACTGCAGTCCTGGTGAGTGTTATATACATTTTTTGTTGATGTTGTCAGCTTGCTGACCTTGAAATGACATGACAATGCAGACAGAAAATGTAAAAAAAAGTTACTTTTTATTTGTTTTTACCAGAGAGATCTAAAAGAATAATACTGATGCATTTCTCATACTACTATAGGCTAAAAATAGGTTTACAATTCATAGGAATATATCGGATCCACCCATCCCTATTTGATAGTCAGTTCCTGAAAATCTAAACATAATCACATGTACAAACATTTCAGCACATAAAACCAACAACAACAAAAAATGAGAACACGCTTTTAACACCTACAACAAATTTTTATACAATGTCTGGTAAAAAGTCTTTCAAAGGCCTAATCTACTGACAATTAGTATGTCAGTATGTTAGTAAAATGAGCCAAGAACTGCAAGTCTTTAGGCTCTCACCCCACAGCATCTCCATGTCTAAAGACCCACACAGGAGAGCTCAGTGTAAAAAAGTTCAAAACAATCATTTCACTGTCCAACACTAGAAAATATGTATTGCCTTAGAGTAATATGATGCTGGGGTTTCTTTCCCCATTTTTCCCATGCTACTTATAGTATATCATAGTAATAAACCCAGTAACAAAAAGGAGTTCAGATTTCCATATTTTATATCATAGACAGAATGCTAAGGGTGTACAAAAGCATACAAATGCAGGAGCACTGCATTCACAAGTTATTCAGAACATTAAATTGTGCTCCAAGAGTTCTGACCGATGCAGTTATCTAAGTTAGATAAAATAGGCTCTATCACAAATATACTCCGAGGGTCAGGCCCTCTGATCCTACAGTGCCCAACCTTGAAGTGCAATATGTGAACAGGAGACACACAGGGATACCCTCCTGTCTGTTTTGAGTCTAATCAACTACCAGGCTCGAGTCTTGGGGTCAAATATGAACCCTTTTTTTGCTACCATGCCAAGGTAATGGGTACAAATATCACACTCTCTTTGGGGAAAGCAGTGCAATACTTAACCCAATGGGCACACAACCTGGTTCACAATCCCCCTTCTGACTCAATTGAGACCTAGGTATTTTCTTACCTGGCTGCTTATAGTGACACTCTATAAGCATGTTAACTGTTCTGTCAGAATTATCAACACTATCCCGGCATTCACACTCAAAATGAGAAAATGGCTCAAGCAGGATTTCAAGGAAAACAGAGTTTACTAAAATTAAAAATATTAAATAAAATACAAACACAGAACATATAACATTAATGGTACAGTCAGAAAAATAAATGGACAAATATAAAGAAATTGCATTATACTGAGTAATTGAACCTACCCCAGTTTCAGTTGGTAAATAGTGGTGCTAAAATTGCCTAACATTGGCATTAGTGCTTCTTAAGAGTCCAGAACACAAGTGTTTCTTGAAAGTCCAAACACAAGACAGCAGTGTTCCCTCAGCAATTTGACAATATCGGGGGGGGGGGGCACCAAGCTTGTGGTGATGCTGGCTGTGAGGTCACTCTCATTCCTGCATACTGAATTCATCATATGCCACTGCACCCTTCTAAACATCATAGGTCTCATAGGTAAATACAAGGCCAAGAAGACCGAAGTCCATTGCGATCTGCCATATTAATAACCCGTAATACCTTGTGTAATCAAGTAGTCATTTAGTGTTATCTTAAATTCTGAAATATTCACACTTGCCACCACCTCTATTGGCAGACTATTCCATATTCTGGTTACCCTTTTACTAAACCAATGTTTCCTGCTCTTTGTGCAATAAGTACTGATATTATTTTGAAGTAGATGTGCCCTAGTATCAAATAATTTTGTCCTTAACTCAAGACCTAATTTTGGCCATAAGCCATCATCCAAAAGTGCTCTATATACCAGGCACATGTCTTCATGGAGCCTATGGAACTCCAGTGAGTAAAGACCTAGTTCCTGCAATCTCTGCTGGTAGCATAGCCCATCTAGGCCTGCCACCTGCCTAGTTGCCCTTTTTTGTACTTGCTCGAGAGATTTTATAACTAATTTACCCCCTGGTGACCAGAATTGGGCACAGTACTCCAGATGTGGGCGGACCAATGCCTTATACAGTGGCATCACCACTAATCTATCTTTACTTTTAATGTGCTTATTTATACAATGCAAGAGTCCACTAACTTTCCTAATAACTTGGTTACAGTGAGTCCTGAAACTAAGATCGCTGGTAATATGGATACCCAGATCCTTTTCCTCTGTTGTCCCTTGTAACTCCACTCCATTTAAGTTATATTTATAATGGCTATTATTCTTTCCCAAATGAATAACCCTACATTTCTCAGTGTTGAAAGTAGAATTGTTTCTTTTTGCCCAATGTTCAAGTTCCTTTAAGGCTGATTGTAAAGTATCTGCATCCTCCTTAGAATTTATCTTAAAACCTATCCTGGTAATACCTGCAAGCTTAGACAACCATACTTGTGTTGAAGTTTACATAGATGATATATACAAGTTGAAAACACAAGGACCCAACACCGAGCCCTGAGGGACCCCACTAGTAACCTGAGCCCATCCTGACAGGGACCCCCTCACTGAAACTCTCTGTTTCCGATCTGTTAACCAGTTTCCAATCCAGAGAGAAATATTTGCATGTATACTACGCATAATTAAGGCCTCAATCAGAAGGCCATGTGGAACCTTATCAAATGCCTTAGAATAATCCAAAAAGATAATATCCACTGCATTCCGAGAATCAAGTGCCTGATTTACCCTGCCATAAAACTCCAACAAATTTGTCTGGCAGGACCTGTCCTTCCTGAAACCATGTTGATTATGGTCAAAATCTCCTGACTTAGTTAATATATTAGTAATATAAGTTTTGATAATAGCTTCCAAGATTTTCTGCAATATTGATGTCAGGCTAAATGGTCTGTAATTGGAAGCCTCCTGTCTAGACCCTGTTTTGTATAAGCGAATAACTTCTGCCTGCCTCCATTCTTCCAGAACTTCTGCCTTGTCTATAGAGTATTGGAATAAGTAAGCTACAGGGGCTGCCAATATATCAGCCAGCTCCTTTAACCCCCTTGGGTGAAGGCCATCAGGTCCCTGGGCTTTGTTCTGATTTAAGGCTTTCAGCTTGTCTCTCACATGTTTAACCTCAATTTTAAGTGCTGGACCTACATCCTTAGCCTGATGTTTGAAGGTATTGTGGGTTTTTGGGTTATACACTGAAGCAAAATATGTATTATAATGGCAAGTCACATCCTTATCATCTAATATTAATTCACCATTTGGTTGTTTTAGGGGCCGTATTGATTTGTGTACATCCTATTTATTGTTTATGTAGGAAAAGAAAGAGTTATAGTTTTGAGCTTTAGTTGCTAATTTATATTCGTAATCTTCTTTTGCTTTACATATACTTAACCTGCATTTTTAAGTTCAAGTCTATATTCTGCCCAGCTTTCCAGCTGCCCACTTTTCTTAGCATTACTATATACCTTATTTTTGCATTTAATGTTTTTAGCTATAGTTGAAGTAAACCGGGTTTTTTGGGGGGGGATTTTGTAGTCTTCTTAAAACTAGGGATACACTCCTGTACAAGAGATTTAATTTTATTGCTTAATATTTCCCACATATGTTGTAACTTCAGTCCACTTAGATCTGTCTGCCAATCCCAAGATGCTAAATGTGCACTTATGTTGTTAAAATTAGCCCTACTATAAGTATAGACCACTGTCCTACTAGCCAGCTTAGTTGTAACCTTGCTGATACAAAATTCCACCATATTATGATCACTGGAACCTAGGGGGTGCAAGGTCTTACAATCCTGGATATCATATTCCAAATTGCTAAGGACTAAATCCAAAGTATGAGAATCCCGAGTATGGTCTTTAACATACTGTTCTAAACCATTCAATAGAAAAGACTCGAGGAATCTTTGCTTGTTTGGTGACTTAGCTTGTGTGTGGGGGGGGGTCCCAGCTTAACCCTGGTATACTAAAATCACCTACTAACAGGGAATGTCTTGCCTAAGTGAGATTTTGTATAAATTCTAGTAATTGAAGGTCATCTGACTGTGAGCTAGATGGTGACCTGTATACAACACCCACTTTTATTTTTGGCATATGTGGGGGGATAACTTAACCCAAATCAATTCTGTTGTATCATATTTAAAGGTGTCTACACCTTCTGATATAATGTGGTCGGCTATGTATAGGGCAACACCCCCGCCCTTTGGAAGTGACCTATCTCTATGATAGGGAACAAAACCAGGAGTCATCGAATTTCCACCATGTTTCTGTAATGGCACACAAACTAATATGGTAATTATTTAATGTATACACCAGTTCATCTAGTTTGTTATTAAGACTTCTTGCATTTATTAAGAGACATCTCCATTGTTCTAAAAGTACTGGCCCCAGTTTTGTTGATGTTTGAGATATGCATCTCCCATCCCCCCATTGTGGGAGTTTAAAGATTTGTCGATTTTCTGTTTTAATATTTGTGAGAAAAGGTGTTTTCCTTGCCTATTCAAATGCATCTCATCTAATGCAAACAGCCTTGTGTCATAATAGTTATCCCAGTTTTCCAAATAACCATAATCATCTCTAAGGCACCACCTCTTCAACCACCCATTTAGGCTCTTAATTCCCGATCTTTTTTTGAAGTTAATCCGAGGGCTTAGGATAATGCCTAAGATAATTTGGTCACAATCTCTAGCTTTTAAATCTGCACCTACTTACTCAAAATCCCTTTGGATGTCTAGCATTTTTCGTTTACCCACATCATTACTACCTACATGTAGCAACACCAATGGTTGTACAGTGTGTTCAAGGAGGCCAGGCATAAGACGCCTAATATCTGAAATCCCCCACACCAGGTAATACACTGACTGTAGTAGTAGATTCCTGTGTTTACATAATACTGAATCGGTATATCTTACCATAGAGTCTCCGATTACCAGGATGTCTCTATGAGATGTACTGTGTGATGTAACAGCCTGTTCTACCTGATTTTCTGGGCAGACCGCATTTGGGCCTATAATGTGAATCTGCTGGCTAAGATGTGGAGTTTCCTGTTCAGTCATAACATCATGTGCTAGGAGGCTAAACCTGTTAGGTGTCAATATATTTGATATGCTCCCAACAGCTAATATTTTTTCAAGTCAAACTACCTCTGGCTGGAAGCTGCAATACTGAACATAGGATTTGCAAGAAAGTGAGTTGTGCTCACAACAGAGGGAGGTGAACCTTACAATTGTCTTTGGTTTGTAGCAGATATTCTGCAGGTGGAGGCTACTTCTAACTGAAAGGTGAAATAAGGAACTTAGAATTATCAGGAAAAGACAGTCTTTGTTACAATTCTTAAGATTTTCAGTGCAGGAAGAGTTTAAAGCACAGCTGACTTATTTTGGGGCTGACTGCTTTCAGAGCACAAACCACCAGGCTGTTTTGGGGCTGGGGAGGTTTTACCTGTGTCTGACTGGGATGTCTGGATTTTTCTCTGTTTGATTAACAGGGTATTTCTCTGTCAAATTGTTGTGTAGGGTATCTTGCTGACAGGAAGGCACTCATCGCAGTGGTGGGTCAGAGCTATTAGCTGATTGTTTTGTGAGGATACGGTTTAGGCCCAACCCCTTCCCACCCTCACCCCACCCACCCTGAAATAGTTCCTTTATACCTGGGGTTCTGACATCATTTCCTCAAGAGTGCAAGGTGCATATCACTGTCATGTCCTCTCTAGCACACTGCACTGACAATATAAGCATACACATTGTATAATGTATATATTTCTATATAAGAAACCAATCACACACACAAATACACACACACAAAAAAGTAGATAAACATGTGGGGAGTAGTGCAATGTAATGACTGTGGGGCAGCAGTCTTCCAGGAGTCTTTCTAGAAGCTGTGATGCTGCCCTATTTGCAGACAACTCTCTGCCCTGAGGGAGGAAGTTGCCTATCTTCAGGCCACACTGGACAGTAGTAAGGGAACCTTCCCCCAGGCCACACTGGATGGTAGGAAGGAACCTCCCCCATCCAGGGAGCACCAGAGCCACCACCACTACCTCAGAGATTGCGTTGAAAGCACAGCAGTTGGACCACAGTGGGCTCAGGGAGGGTGAGGATGGTGGAACAGAGGCACACCCAGTCAGTTGTTCCACTTCACAATCCATACACCATTCTGGGGGGGCATAGCTCCCCTATGGATGCACCTGCAGAGGATACTAAGGAGGCTGAGGACAACTGTTACAAGGGAGGCCTGCAGGAAGGAGGCAGGGGACACCACAAGAAAAGGAAGGAGCTCCTGGTGGGAGACTCAATTATTGGGGGGAACTTAGGGGAGCAGGGAAAACTGAAGTAGGGTGCCTGCCTGGTGCCATGGCTTGAGAGGAGGGAAGCGATCCTCAGGATCACAAGAACAGCTGTACGGGAGTCTGAGCTGGATGTCATTGTCCACCTAGGGACAAATGACTTGGCTCAACATGAGATTAGAGCAGTACAGAAGGACTTTGTAGAATTGGGGAGGGGCCTAAGACAAGTAACACACACAGTATCCTTCTCAGAGGTGCTGCCTGTCAATGGCATGAGTGAGGCGAGGGTACTTTGCACCATGCAGTTTAATGAATGGTTGAAAAAATGGTGTGGAGAACAGGGGTTTGGCTTCATTGGGACTGGGGTTCCACCTGAGGGACACCAGCCTATACTGGCAGGATGGTCTGCATCTGTCCAAGGAGGGAACAAGTCTTCGAGCAATCAGTTTAAATGCTTCATTGGCAAGCTTTTAAACTAGTCAAGGGGGAGGCACTGATAAGCAGCAGGAAAATCCCAGCCTTTCCCTACAAAACGGGGTACTAAATGAGAAAAAGTCCGAGGTAGAAAGGTCAGTGGGGGATGCTGCAACAGAAGGTAAAGCCATCAAAAAAAGAGAGCAATGAGTACCAATGCCCGTAGTCTGAGTAACAAGCTTCCTGAATTAGTGGCCTTGATGGAGGAGGAACATCTGGATATCATGGCAGTCACAGAAACATGGTACACACAAAACCATGACTGGGACGTAAACATACCAGGATACACTATCTACAGGAGGGACAGGGAGGGTAAAAGAGAGGAAGAGTAGCTCTTTACATAAGGGAAGGAATCAAAGCAACAGAACAAAAGGGAAAACAGGGAGGAGAAGAAGCACTGTGGGTAAATTTGGAGACTGGCAATGGAACCACAATCCGCACAGGGGTTGTATACAGACCCCCTTCTCAGGGGAAAGAAACGGACAAGGAAATGATAGAAAGTATACTTAGAATGGCAGAAAAAGGGGAGATATTGCTGATGGGTGATCTGAATATGCCAGATGTTAACTGGAGTGCAGTTGCAGCAGCCACTTCAAAGAGTGGGGTTATTCTAGATGGCCTACAGGGGGCATGCCTTAGACAACTAGTATTGGAGCCCACTCGAGAGGGAGCAATCTTAGACCTGGTTCTCTCAAATGGAGATGAAGAGAGGATCACAGATGTAGAAGTGAGTAGCCATCTGGGAACTAGCGACCATCGAACAGTATGGTTCATAATAAACACAGCAATAGAGTCAAGTCATACAAAGGCAAAAGTACTGGACTTTAAGAGGGCGACTTTGCCTAAAATGGGTGAGTGCCTAAGGAATGCACTAGCAAATGGGCAGGAAGGAGGGGGAAGAACAATGGGAATAATAAAACTGCCATCACAGAGGTAACAAGCCTTTTGTGAAGCAAATAAAGAAAATGAAACAATGTAAGAAACCACTATGGTTCTCAAAGGAAGCGGCAGTGAAGGTTCAAGAGAAAAAGAAAGCATTCAGGAAGTACAAGGAATCACAGAAGGAGCAGGGCAGAGAACTGTATCAGTTAAAGCAAAAGGAAGCTGGGAAGGCAGTCAGAACAGCAAAGGCCCAAACCGAGGAAAAGATAGCCAACTCAGTTAAGAAGGGGGATAAAACCTTTTATAGGTATATCAGGGAGCAAAGGAAGACCAAGGGAGCGATAGTGAGGCTTAATAAAGGGGAGGGAGGGTGGGCAGAGGGTGACTGTGAAAAGGCAGAGATACTAAACAAATATTTTTGCTCAGTATTTACAAAGGAAGAGGGGGAGGTACCTAAAACAAACAGTAGAAACACTCTGGATACAGAAGTTGATACCAGCCCATTTACAGAAGAAAGGGTTCTGAAAGAACTCTTAAAACTGAAAGTGGACAAAGCAATGGGGCCTGATGGAATTCATCCCAGAATTCTAAAAGAACTAAGGGTAGAACTAGTGACACCACTGACTACCCTCTTTAACAAATCATGGGAGGATGGGGTGGTACCCAAGGACTGGAGGAGGGCAGATGTGATTCCCCTTCACAAAAGTGGGAGCAAGGCAGAAGAGAAACTACAGACCTGTTAGTTTAACCTCAGTGGTAGGGAAAATGATGGAATCACTTCTGAAGGAAAGAATGGTCGAGTATCTAGAGGCTAGAGGGGCACAGGACCCAAAGCAGCATGGATTCACAGCGGGAAGGTCATGCCAGACGAATCTGATAGATTTCTTTGACTGGGTGACCAAAGTAGTAGATCAGGGAGGGGCTGTGAACATGGCCTACCTAGACTTTAGCAAGGCATTTGACACAGTCCCACACAAAAGATTAGTATACAAGTTAGCCAGCCTGGGAGTGGGTCCCAAGATGACAGCCTGGGTAAAGAATTGGCTGGAGAATAGGACACAGAGAGTAATAGTAAATGGAGTCCACTCTGGAAGAAAGGGGTTACTTAGTGGGTACCGTGGGTTCAGTATTAGACCGGTCCTTTTCAGTGTCTATATGTTTACATGCAGAGGGACTGGAAGGAAAAGTATGTCTCTTTGCAGATAACACAAAGATCTGCAACAGAGTTGATGCACAAGGTGGGGTGGAAAGGATGAAGGGACTTGGAGTTAGAGGAATGGTCAAATGTATGGCAGGTTAGATTCAATGCTAAGAAGTGCAAGTAATGCACCTGGGAAACAAAACCCAGGGAAGAGTACACAATGGGGGTGAGATACTAACAACAACAAAAATGGAAAGGGACCTAGGGGTAGTCATATCAGATGACCTCAGGTGGGGCAAGGAATGTGAGATGGCAGCAAGGAGGGTTGGGGATACTGGGATGCATAGGGAGAGGCATCACCAGTAGAAAACAGGAAGTTATTATCCTCTGTACAGACAGCTGGTGAGACCCCATCTGGTATTGCGGTGCAGTTCTGGAGACCCAATCTCCACAAAGACATAGACAGGATGGAAGCTATCCAGAGGAGGGCATCTAAATGGCAGGGTCTGCACCAGAAGACATATGAAGAGAGACGAAAGGAGCTTAACATGTATAGCCTCGAGGAAAGGAGGGAGAGGGACATGATAGAAACTTTCAAGTACCTCAGGGAATCAACAAAGTCCAAGAGGGTAGCAACTTTCCAAAAAGAGGTGTGCAAGAACAAGGGGCACAATTTTGAAGATAGAGGGGCAGCTCAGAGGTAATTTAAGGAAGTATTTGTCATGGAGAGGGTTGTGGATGCATGTAACGGCCCTTCCGGAGGAAGGTTGTGGAGTCAAAAACAGTGGTGGAAATTCAAGCATGCATGGGACAGTCATAAGGCAATTCTAGGGGTTGGGGGCAGGAAGAAGTAGGCTGCTGGTTAACTAGGATCTGCAGCTTATCCATTAGGTAGGGGAAATGGGCAGACTGGGTGGGCCAAGCGGTCCTTATCTGCCATCAAATTCTGTGTTTCTATGTTTCTATGTATTCCGTCTGCCCTTCCTTATATTCTGGGGGACCTTGCACCACTCCTCTTCCTTCTCAGCAACATATAATGCTGGTGCTTGTAAAGTTTTGTGGGGACTTGCAGTAACCTGGCTAATGCTAGATCCTATCTCTTCAGCTACAGAATCTATATAGTCTTCAAGGCTGCTAATGTTGGCTTGTGTTTTTAATCTGTTGCGTGGTGCCAGAATTTCAGCCTGTAATGCTTCTATTAATTCATACTTTGCGCAAGTAAAGTCAATTTTACACTCACCCAATAAATGCATTTGGCATTAGCTGCATACACTGCTGAAACACTGTCCTGTATTTAATAAGTCCATGTTTTTACTCGCTGTGCCTCCTCCTTCAATACTTCTTAATAATGTGACCCTAAGCGCTATTGGCACTATTGACACGTATGACACGTGCTGATGCGTGTGTCTGCACGCTACTCCATGTGGGGCAACATGCGCCCTGCTCTCGCTCGCCCTGTTCACAGTAGGTCGAGTATTTTAAGTGGATACTACCCTGGAAGTGCTTCAGGGAGGCTGCTGATCGCTCACAACGCAAGTTGCTAAAAATAGGTTTTTAAAATCTCCTTGTGTGTCTCCTGCTCATTTGCAAGAGAGGCATGGTGCATAAAATGTGTCTCAAGATATATATTTGCTAAAACTAGTGGTTTTGTAGTTCATACGGCTTCCCCAGAACTACCACTCTCTTCCCACTTCCTGTATGACAGAATGTAGGGTCCAATAGAACTTCTTAAAAAAAAACACATTTGTTAGGATGTAGTATTGTTTAAATACAGACTAAGCACTCGTACATCAATTTTGTCCTACACAGTTTCATTCCACTATTCTGCTCATATAACTACAAATATATATATAAACATTCCAATTAAATATATATATATATATATATATATATATATATATATATATACTTTTTAACTAGTGAGCAGCATGCTTTATAATAGGTAAGAAATTCCCTCTTGATCTACAGAAGAACATCCTGAAAGACGCTTCTCTTAGCAGTGTGAATTGTCACAGGTAACTGTCAAAGTTGGGTTACCTTCTGATGTTGAAAAATGCAATATTTTATAACAGAATTTGTTAGGCATGTATGAGTTTCTTTTGAAGTTAGCTGTTTCCTTCCATTCCGAGAGAGTGAGACAGAGAGAGCAGTATTAGTTTGAAAATCCAAGGTTCCATGATGCCTTATGCTGAGCGCCATATTTTACAAGCAGAAATTCAAAGAAACATATATTGTATAGCAAAATATGATACAAATAATAGGCAGATGGCTATTGTCACAGGCTCCTCATATACATACATACATCATGTAACAGTAACCAGCAGTGCCTCTTAGGTGGAAAAATAGTTAAGAGACTCAGGTGCTGCTGCTTCGTGACACTATTGTAGCATCCATTCAGCCATGAATTATGCAACCAGAAATGCAAGGACGACACAGCAGAAATTTAACATTCAGGTTCAGTTCCCTTCTTTCAATTTGGGAATCCATTAATCTTCTGTGCCATAATTTCAGGCCGTCATTATATGAAGGAACTTTTCTTTATGTCTTTCATAGCAGGGCTTCAATTATCCTGATCTCCTGACCTTCTGGACTAAAAATCCAGCAGTTATCACTTTCTGGCCCTCTAGTGTCTTGCAAGCTGTTTGTATCAGATCCTAAGGGATAAAACAGGATAGTTACTCAAATGAGCATAGTATATAATAATTTAGCATATAATTAGAGCCCCGGTCCAAGACAAAGTTAACATTCCTTTTATAAAGGTGCATCAGGCATATCAATACATACAGTGCATTTTCAATGTGGCTACAACTTTTGCTGTCTGTCCTCTCCTGAAGCCTGCAGAAACCAAATAAACAACCTTCCCTCTATAAGATACCATGGTAATAAAAACATTTTTATCAGGGCTGTTTGCTACAATTCCAGTCAGGCCTCCTGGTTATTTCAGTGGTTAATATCATGACTCCACAAGCAGAGGATCCACAAACATTTGTAATCTACCAGCACATGTTGTGGCCATTTGCCTACTCATTAACACTCAGCTCTCAGTAAAAACTGCACACAATTTTTTTTTAACCAGCTTTAAATTTAATTACTTGCTTGGCACGGTATTGAATACAGCAATCAGTAGTTTAAAAATGTTTTTAAAAGACAGGCAAAGTCACAATTGACCACTCTTACCTGTTCCTGGAGCCTAACTGTGTTGTCAACTACAGTGCATATGGGAATGCCAACCCTTCAATTTTCCTGAGACTGTGTATGAATGCTCCCCTCAAACATCTAATACTTTGGATATACTCAGTAAAAACTTTTAAAACTTCTTTTATTACATTCCTCAAAGTAAGTTACACTTAGCAGCAGACATACAAAAAATTTTAAACAATTAAAAGAACAGAACAGAACATGCACCGAGACGATGCACAGAGTGGAGCAGCAGCATAGCCATCTTGTTGCTCCCCTCCCCACCCAACTGGGGGGAGCCTGATGTGTCAGGTACAATTTTCTTTAAGAAGTCATAGACGGTTTCTATTACATGTTTGCTCAACCATTTGTGGATGCAAGGGAGCAGAGGCTGAATTGGCTAGACCAGGTTTTTAATGGCCAAGGTGAATTAATCCTGAAACAGCAGTTGTATCCAAAATATAAAGTATGCTACCATAAATGGCATCTGGTTGTTGCAGTCAGCTGTGATTTTCAAAATAGCCCCCACTAGCTTCAGACAGTTGGTGAATACAGCGGGTGCCATCAGTCACAGGCATAGCTCTCAAACCACCTGTTTATATGAAACATTGTAGGCTGAACTGTACACTTTTTTTGTTTGTTTTGCACAATCAAGATTTAGCAATAAATTGTTTGCAGCACTATGAAACAGATTTGAATGTTTTTCTGTGAACTTGAAGTGACTGCCAAACCCTTTTCCCTTGTGTTACATGAAACATCAAAAGCAATAAAGTACTGTATGAGGAAGGCACGTTTATGACACGTAAACTAAATTAAGTGTGCTTGTCGTATTTTCACTGTCCCTGTGATGTTGCAGGAGCTATAAGATTTGTGCAGACCAATGTGACAGAAACTGGTAGTGCTAGCATTTGTAAATAACAACTATTTCTTCTCATATACAACAAAAAATAGATTTTTCCCTATTCTTTGTAATTCAGGGAGAATTATTTGGGACTGTACAAATTATAAAAAATGAAAGAAAAGAAATAAGCAAAACAGTGGTCTGGGCTACAGGCTTCACCACCACCTCCCCAAGTCAAGTCATTTTTCACTTTCAACCCCTCCTCTGTCTTTTAATCATGATGTAAAAAAAATGCTGTTTCTTGGCTCTGTTTCAGGAAATAGTCTTTTTTTATTCCTCCATTGTTTTACAGTCCCTTAGGTGCTGCAGCTGCGGCACTCCCTCAGGGTCCTCCAGGATACTTGTAGATTGCCATACAACCATACTACCCCTTGGTACTCTGCCTCCATACTACCTTGTATTGCTCCACCCCCATATGGGGAAGAAGAAGGCACCCCCTTTCTACTCCCTCCTATCTGCGTGAATGTTCATCAGGCTTTGTCCATGGTTTTCCAGGTTTGGTCCTGTTCCTTGTACTGGAGGCCATCATCGAGCCAGCTACGGGGTATTTTCTGTAATTTCTCCCATCCTTGAGGATGTCAGCAGGCAGAGAGTTCCAAGGAGAAGTGCACGAAAGGTGCATTGTCACTCAGGATCTTGGCTTATGTACTCTGCCCCCCCACTATGCCCCTGAACTGCACTGCCACCTGCGGTCATCCAGGTAGCAGTATTGCAGCAGGGACAGTGATGCTCCCTCCCCAGAGGAGGCGAACGTCTCCTGGGACACTCAATTCTCCTACCCCAGGCCAGACCCTGGCAGCACAAGATAATTCCCAAATTCAGGTTGCTGGCTGTAGTACACTGTCATTGACAGCTCAGTCAGAGGCCGGCCATGGTGGTGAGTGGTGATCTGTGCCAGTCAGTGGCTCAGGGCCAGGATGGAGGGGAGCAGGGTGGTGAGGCACTACCTGCAGGAATGGGGGGGTCCACTAGAATCCAGAGAATGCTGTAGCATTACGTTACAGGGGATCAGAAATAAGACATCCACTAGACACCAGGAAATGGTATAACATTATTTTATTGAGATCGGGTGGGAGGAGGGATCACTGGCCAACAGGGAAACTCTATACATATGTTGGGTGAGTGATCAGGCAGAGGGAGGGACCACGGGACATCAGGAAAACTATATACATATCCTGGGTGGGTGACTGGGTGGAGTGGACCACTGGACACCAGTGAAAGATTATATATTACATCAGGATGGTGACTGGTGGGGCGAGGGACCACTAGCCACCAGGGACTGATGATATATTACATTGGGATGGCGATCAATGGGTGGGGAGGGGACCACTAGCACCAGGGAAAGAGTTTTTTTAACAGCAGGCAATAATCAGAGGGGGGCCACTGGACGCCAGGGATAGATCTTTCCTGCTCAAGCTTCATTGTGGAATCTCTCTCGCTTTATTTTGCTCCTTCCATCCCCAATTCACCCCTGAACTTTCTCTCCCAACCCTTTCACCCCTCTTCAGACAAGGCCACTGGCTGCACTTGACACAATATTTATCTTGCCATATTGTTCTTTTGTTTATATAATTACTTTGCTAATGTTGTACTACTTACTGAAACCACTGTAATTTACTATTCTTGTGACTTGACATGGAACCTCTGTAAAAGAGCCCTTGGCTCAAAGATCTTTCCGATTTGTTAAATAAAATAATAAAAAAAAAAGATAGCTCTTTGGGACCAGGCAGGTAGGGGCAATGCCATACTAAATTGCTGGCTACCCATGGAAATCAGCCCATAAAGTGTATTCAAATGGCCTCTTAGTGCCTTGCATGCCCAATGAACTAATTTGCATTGGTGTATTTCAATACTAGAAATTTAGCATGGACAATAGCTATCAAGATCCTCTATTTCAGGAGTCATGTTTCCCCAGCATTAAGTGGCTTAACACTGGGTCGCAGTAGCCTTCTAGTCAGTCAGATAGCACCAGTGCACTATTCCACTGAATATAGCATTTTTGGACACCTGGGCAACCGCAAGGAGTAGAGCAAATATTTGCACTCTGCTTTGCACAATGTCAAATATCAGGTCCTTGTGGTCATTCATTGCAAAGAAATCCATTCAAATTTCATACAAACAAGAGGAAGGGGTTTTATACACAATGTATCATGAACCTCTGGAAAAAAATACCATCTGAGGTAATAATTAGCAAGGTTAAGATCTAATTAAAAATAAAATTAGACAGTTATGTGTGGTGCATAGCTCAGTGCTTGTGCTCCGTACTGTAGCTGAATGGTGTAGGTTGTGCTTGGATACAGAGGCCAGACCAGTAAGTTGGGCAATGCTTGCAAGGCATTAGTCATATGGAATGATTAGTGCTTAGATACTTCAGCATATACATGAGCAAGTCAGTGATTATAGTACATGTTAACTGGATAGTATACATAAGGTGCTTAGATGCTTGGACTGATGAGTAACTTGTTATACTGTAACTTGATGTTTTGGCCTTTCTCTGTATCCCACCGTAGGAAGGATGCTTAGTTGAGTAGAATGAAACCCCCCAAAAGAAAAAATGATATTGTACAATTATCTCCTCCAACTCCGGAGAGTGTGGCCAGAAGTACGCAGGAGAGGAAACCCCTTCCTTGGGGGAACCTCTGAGGACCCATGGATACTGACCTGTCCATCCGACTGGGCATACTAATGGAGAGTAATCCTAAATTAATCGATGTAAGTTGTCGGCTAATCTGAAATCAAGTTGTAAATCCTGGTTCAGTGCAAGCAGGAAGCTGAATGAAAGTACAGATATTTGAATGTCGGTGAAGATGGCAGCACATCCTTCTAGTGAACTCCTAGTCCAAATCCTTTTCCAAGGTGGAATCTGATAGAAGACTGGAATACACAGTCAAGCATAATACGTCGAAGCATCAAGTTGCATTGGTGAAGCAATTCAGAAGGCAAGGAAGTCTTCAAGGAGAACTAGTGTCCAAATGGATGTCTCCTAAGCCCAGAGTATGAGGACGGTTAGTTCATGTTCTGCTTGGCAAGCTTTGAAAATGTAGGCCTTGGTGATGAAGCACTGGAGCTAGGAGCAGCCTGTGCGATCTGGAGAGGGCTGAGCAGTAGGAACCTCCGGTCTGGAGTGGGTGAAGCGGTAAAGTGAATTGGGAATAGATCTTAGTGCGAATAAGTAGACGTAAGTTAGAAGGACCTCCAGGTCCCCAGGGACGAAGCAGGTTATAGAATAGGTAAGACAATCTTGATGAACCTCTAGGCCCTGTAAGGGTGAAGCACGTAGTATGAGTAGATAGTGAACATAAGTTGACTGTATGTAGGTCAGCAGTAGTAGAAGTAAATTGAACCTGCATGATGCAGACATAGTAGCGGAGGAGTAGTATTGAATAGAGTATGTATGGTATACAGCGGAGCTTTGAGGGAATGTAAATAGCATGTAAGTTGAAGAGCTTTTGTCAGGTGATCAAAATAGTTGTACAGAGCAATGTGGAAGTACACGTTTTAGGAAGCCAGAATGGTACAGCATCTAGAATTACGTTAGTGAGAATGGTGTGTTGAATCATGAACTGACGTGTTTCTAATAGCCATGGATGGTAACAACTGACGAAGGCAGAGTCGGATGAAGTAGCATTGTAAAGATAGAAGGTCTTCCGGATAGAGCTCAGCTAAGTGTCCTGGCAGGAGTGGAGAAGTAGTAAATCCATTGACTGATGCAGTAAGGCAGAAGCATCCACAGGAATTGATGGTGGATGTTCAACTAATCCAGATGTAAGATCATAGTAGAACAAGGAACTCCACGAAGGCTAGCAGACTGTAATTCGTCATGGATAGCAAGGAGCAGTGAAGTGATACGAGGCAAAGCCCTCACGTGGCCAGCCAGTACAGCCAGACCCCACGTAGGCTAGGTGAAGGAAGAGTGAGTTAAGCTAGACCCCACGTAGGCTAGATAATTAAGGCACCACCACGGAGGTGGCCCGGAGCAGCAGGCATCCCACAGACTGAGCTGAGGGTACGAAGCAAGCAACAAGAGTGCTAAGTAAGATGAGGCCTGGCTATACAATACATGACCAGACTTGTATGGGCATGGCTGAGACAGCTGATGATGCGAAGCTAAATGAGCAATGTAATAGCGCCATCTATGAAAAATCAGGTAGATCGGCAGAGAATCAAATATCCAGGATAGGGAAGCCTTCGAGGCAGCACAGGTAAGGTAAGGCATTATCGCAACAGTACAAAGTTGGATGGGGCAAACAATCAATTGAAGATCATAAAATCCAGTTGAAGCATAGACCATAGCTGGGTGAGGCAGGTATAGAGGTAAATAATTGAACTCTTGGCCCCGATGCTGGGTGAGGAAGGTATGGAGTAGACACAGACAAATCTCTGGCCCCAATGCTGGGTAAGGCAGGCCCTATGGAATAGAGTTCAGCTGGAAATTCCACTGGACTAGGAAGAGGTAGGAGATACAAACGAATTGATGCATCCTGGTAGAAGCATCCGAGGGAAGTGAATGTAAGCTAGACTTATACAAGGTGTAGGATGTGCAGCTGAACCACACATAGGTCAGCTGAAGGAATGAGTAGAGTGGTAGCTCGATCCCACGAAGTTTATCAACTGTGAACTATTGCGCTGGGCAGCAAAGAGCAGGGATGTTTGCCAGGTGAAGCCTCCACATGGCCAGTGGTATGGCTGGACCCCACATAGGTCAAGCAAAAGGGGAGAGAGAGAGTCGAAAAACCTAGGTTTGCATGCATAAGGGGCTAACGAGTAGCAGTAGCTGGCACCGCTAGGAAGAGAAAGGCATGGAAACTAAGCTGCTGATAAACCTGACCATTAAGCTTACCCTACTGATTGAATGTTTGCATGCTGAGTCACAATCAATCAATCAATCAAAATCTTTATTTATCCAGGCGGGCACCATTGGGCAAGGCTCATTTGCAAGGTGGACCTGGTCATGAATACATCAAAGTACAGTACAGAAGCAGGTATACAAAAATCAATAATATACAAGGAAGAAAAAGTATATACAGTGTATACAGTGCAATACAAGGCTGAAATAAATAAAAAAAAACAGCATTATTTTACAATTGAAGAAGTCAGCAGATGTACAATCAACCATAGACATACAGGGGTTATAAGCGGAGATCTTTTGAGTGAGGCAGCTGGCAACTACACATATAGGGGAAAGTGGCCATGTATGGGGTGGCAGGTTAGAGAGGTAAAGAAGAGGAGGGATATATTACCAACGACTGTGGGAAAAATTGGGCTAAAAGCACAGAAAGTGATGATTGCTGTCGTGTACTTGTTTATTATGATAATTTTATTTATTTGTAAAATCAGTTTACAACCTTTGAGCCAGAGGCTCGTTTCCAAAGGTACCTCGTCACATTAAAGACATACATAGTGTTTTAGGTTACATAGCATAGGTTTGCAAAACAATAGGTGTTCAACAGAGGCGCCACGTCACACTGAGGTCAGACAAAATACATTTAGGTTACAGGGTACATGTAATTAAGAACAGGTGTTACACAAGTTGGTATCAAAAATTGAGCAATCTAATAGGCATACAATGAAACAGCTGGCACTGACCAGATTAGACATAGACACGGTGTACCAGGAAGCGGTGGTGGGGATGGCTAGGTGGAGAGCCGCCCGGTGGGCGTTATCATGAGAAGTCAAGGTGGAGGCTACTTTCAGAGACAGGAGCAGCTACGAGTGTTGAAGAGTTGGTTTCGAAGGGTGGTTTTGAACTTGGAGATGGTGGTGGCATTGGTGATGGGGGCAGGGAGAGAGTTAAACCAGGATGGGGCTCTGTAGCAGAAGGACCTCTGGCCACGGCTGTTTCTTGATCTGGGGACCATTAGAGTGGTCTTGTTGGATGACCGTGTTGCAATAGTGGGAGGGCTCTGGTGGATGGATGCCGTTACCCCAGTGGGGGAAAGCCCGAGTAGGGTTTTTTTTGTGAGGAGACAGGTTTGATATCGGAGCCGTTCATCCAGGGTAAGGAGTTTAGCCTCGACACACAGCTGACAGGTGTGTGTGAGCCTGGGGACACCAGTAATCAATCTGCAGGCTTTATTCAGGGTTAAGTGAATTTGTTTGAGTGCAGTCGTGTCGGCAGCACCATAGACTGGTAGACCATAGTCTACAAGGGACAAAATGGATGACGTAACAGTGAGCCGGAGTGCATTTGGGGAAGGTAGGTTCTATGGCTGAAGAGATGCTAAGCGGTGTTAGGTGGGCGGATGTTAGGCATCGATGGGTTGTGAAATGTGAGGGCTGAGTCGAAGGTAACCTCAAGGTATTTGTAGGAGCAGACTTGTTCCAGTGGCTGATTGGTACTAGGAAGGATATAGAGTGGGTGGTTGTTAGCTTTGTTTTGGGGGTGGGAAAAGAGCATAGCTTTGGTCTTTTAAGACTGATGACAGTCTGCGCCTTAAACCAAGCTTCGCACTATTGAAAGACTGCTGTACAGTGTCCTGAAGGGAGAAGGATTAGTGGGTGGCAAAAAGGACAGCGCCATCTGCATACAGGAGAATTTGCCAGGGCATGCACTGGGCAGGGTGTTCAGATAGAGCGAGAAGAGAAGGGGCCCAGGATGGAGCCTTGGGGGACCCCAGAGTGAATGGGACGGGTATCGGAGAGTATCCCATTGATTTTTACACACTGTGATCGAGTGGCAAGATAACTTGTGCACCATGCTAGGGGGACAGCTCAGAGACCAGTGTGGCAGAGAGCATTCAGTAGAAGTGGATGGGAGACGGTGTTGAAAGCCTTTGAGAGGTCGATGAACACTGCACCAGCTAGGGAGCTGGTATCCAAGGAGGAGTGTAGGAAGTTGGAGAATTCAATTAGGGCAGTGCTGGTACTGTGACCAGCACGGAAGCCATGTTGCTCTGGGCATAAGATGTTATGCTTAGCCAGATAATCAGTGGTTTGAATGGCCACCACTTTCTCCAGGGCTTTAGAGATGGGGGGGAGGGATGGAGATTGGCCGGTAGTTGTTGGCCGACGACCTGTCGCCCCCTTTATGAATTGGTATGATTATGGCTGTTTTCCAAGCCGTGGGAAATTGTCCCAGGCAGAGTGATCAGTTAATTAGGCTGGTGAGTGGGGCAAGGACTTCATCTAGCACCAGCCTGAGTATACTGGGGTCCAGTGAGTCACTGCCGGGACTGTTGCTGTTCAAAGCTTTGATTAGGATGGGTCTGGCTTCCCGGGTGGAAATCTTGTGCAGGTGGAAGCTGGGGTGCTGGAAGACAGGGGGAGGTTGGTTGGGGGGAGGGTCAAAGAAATTGCTAGGGAGGACTGAGCTAAGGTCAGTGAAAGCGGTGTTGAGCCAGTTAGCTATGGTGGCAAGCTCGGTGGTGGTAGTGCCATTTCTAGTGAGCTGAGATGGGGCTGGGGAGTGAGATTTTCTGTTTAGTTGTTTAATATTATCCCAGAAAGTCCAGGCCGAGCCCCAGGAGGAGGTAAGGGTGGCCTGGTAATGGTCGGCCTTGGCTTTCCAGATGGCCCAAGAGCACTTATTCCGGGCTGCATTGTAAGCCTGCCTATCAGACAGACGACCCGTTTCAGTGGCAAGGTGCCAGAGGTTATCCCGATTTCTTAGTAATTGTAGAAGGGCAGGGCTAACCCAGGGTGCATTCTGTTTTTTGGACCAGATTTTGGTGAAGGGTGCAAAGAGATCACAGGCCATGTTGAAGGTGTGTGTGAAGAAGGCGAGGGCAGTGTCAATATCAGTTGCACGATGAATGAGGACCAATTTATCTGGGTGAGGAATACTTTAAGTTTTTTCAGCCCACCAGGGCGGAGGCACCTGCGGAGGGTGGTCTGGGCTTTGGGTTTGGGATTGGGGACTGCCCAATGAAATAGGATAGGGGAGTGGTCACTTAGGGAGTCTGGTAGGACCTGGATGTTTTGGATTTTTTGGGGTCGGTTGGTTATAATAACATCCAGAAGGGTGCTGGTACCTCTCTTAGGGTTTATTCTCATGGGCTGGGTGACGAGTTGCGTCAGGTCTTGGGCGGCAAATGAGTCTCTGATCGCGGAAGAGGAGGTGCTGAGCCAATTTACATTAAGGTCCCCAACTAGGATTTGTTCCGCCTTATGGTGGAGGGAGGCCAGGTAGTCAGTTAAAGATACCAGGGCCGGGTGCTGGTTCTTTGGGGGAATGTAGGCCATGGTGAGATAGAGAGGGCTCCTAGAGGGGTCCAGGGGGAGTTTGAGGGTAAGAGCCTGGGCCCCATTTACAAGGGCAGGGGTGGGGAGTGCGTGTCCAAGCATTGTGTCCCTAGTGTAGATTGCACAGCCTCACCCTCGTTTGCCTACTCGGTCCTCCTAAGGTATAATGATGGAGGAGGGTAGATAATTAGGACACTACTATGGATGGGTTGGGCCTTTAGCCAGGCTGGAGTGGACAGGTAAGGGTGGGTGCAGCAGGAAGAGTTAATAGGGAAAGAGTGAGAACCAGGGGTAGAAACATGGCGAGTGTCAGGATGTAAAGGGGGAGTTGTGGAATTAGTGGGCTAGCAGTGAGGAAAACATTTGCAAGGTGCTTTCATGTAGCGATCGTAGAGTGTCTTGAAGATATTCAGACTAACAGGGCAGCTCAGCTTCAAGTTGCATAGTAAACTGTTCCACAATGTCGGTAAAGAGAAGCTTAGAGCAGCTTTGCCGAAACAAGTTTTGACCCTTGGAACTTGGAGGGCAATTAGGGAATAGCTCCTTAGAGCTTAGGTGCCTAACACACTTCGGGGAATACAGTCTGAGACATATGAGTGAAGCTTGTTGGTCACTGCTCTGAAGGCCCATAGGGCGGCGTTTCTATTCCTTCTATAGTGAAGGGAAGTCCAGCCTAGCGATGAGTACAGGGAGCAGTGGTGTGTGGAAAGTGGAAGGCCAGTAACGAGCCTGATAGCTCTGTGGTAAAGGGTGTCCAACTTAGCCAGTGCAGAGGCAGTGCAGTGGCTGTAGAGCAGGTCAGCGTAATATATTACAGATAGGAAGGTAGCTTGAATCAGTTGAATCTTGGCCTCCTTTGTGAGCAGGTGGTTAATTCTGTAGAATAGTCCTAATCTTTGCCTTAGTTTCTTCTGTAGTTCTTCGAGATGGTCGGAGAAGGAAAGTTTATGACCCACAAACTCCTTGGGATATTTGAATTTAGCTACGTACTCTAGAGTTTTCCAAGAACAGTGATAATTTGTGGAAAAGCTACCCCCAGCAGGAATTGCCGGATGCAAGGAGGGGGAAAAGAGCAGGCTTTTGTCTTTTTCGCATTGAGCAAAAGCTTTTTGATTATCAGCTGGTATTGTAGAAGGTTAAATTCAGCTTGGAGGTCTTCACAGGCTGTTTCCGACATGGGACAAGTCAAGTACAGTGCAGTGTCGTCCACAAATAAGTGGATGTTGGCTTTTTTGATGGGGTCATTGATGTTGTTAATGCAGACTGCAAAGAGGAGGAGACCAAGGATAGAGCCCTGGGGCACACTCCTCAGCATAGGTTTTAATGGAGAAAGATCACATTCAGCTTTAACCTGCTGTTTCCGTTCTCCGAGGTAGTCTGCAAACCAGCACATAGATTTATGGTCCAGGCCTAAGGTGCTTAGGGAGGAAAGAAGCAGGCTGTGATCCACTGTGTTGAATGCCTAAGATCCAAGAAAATAGTACAGACATGCTTCTTCTTGTCAAGGTCTAGGAGCTCAGGTTGCCAAGAATAATGGTTTCCAAGGAACTGAGCCCCAGTACGGAACCAAGGTGAGACAGGAGATGAGGCCCGGCAGAAGGGGGCCTATAGCAGCCTATTACACAGAGTGCATTGGAAGGAGAAAGTTCAATCTTTAGGGTCAAGCACTCGAATTCTTTGGGGGAGGATGATGGGTCTAAGCATCCAGCTGTGTATTTGTCCCATACATAAATTGCTACCCCACCTCCTCTTGATTTCCTTCCTGCTTGGAAGAGTAAATAATATGGGATATTGATTTCATTGTCTGGGGTGGCTGGCCTAAGCCAGGTCTCAGTGATCACTAGGACGTCAGGTAGGGTGTGGCTCACCCAAGCCTGGATAAGGGTGAACTTTTTTAGCAAACTACAGACATTAAGATGCATAAAATACATTTCTTTGATACCTGCCAGGTCTGATGGAGAAGCAAGGGTGTCTAATGGTCCTGGGTTGAGTTCGACATTGCCTGAGCACAATAGTAAAAGAAGCAGGATTCTTTTTAAGGCAGCGAACTGTAATTTGTAAACACTATTTTTTGGGCGATAGGGGAGGCGTTGTTGATGGGTAGGCCTGTACCCACTCCTGGTGTTATACTGGCCTAGTGTTGCAGCCATTTGCCATGAGTAGGAAATCTCAAGTCTGGACGGGAGAGTAATCTGCAGAGGCAGCTCGGGAGATGTCCCACTCCCTGGCAGAGACAGCTGAGAAGCCCAATAGTCCAGAATGGCTACATGAAAGGAGCTGTTGGACGCGGGACAGGGAGAAGCGCAAGGGTCATTCCACTTTAAGGAGGGATGAGGGTTCCGAAGAATTGAGCTGAGCACTAGTAAAGCTAGTGGCACACCAAGGAACCAGCTGTAATTTCCCATGGTAGATCTAAATGCCACAACAGCCTGCAGTAAACGCCACTAGAAGCCTAGACCAATTGGTGATCAAGTGTCATAAGTTCAAAATCCTTTTGTTGACTGACAGGTGGTTTTGGCGCTGAACGTACCTGTGGAGCAACTCTTTGCAGCTGAGCCAGTGAGGTGGTTCAAGGCTGCAATCTGGTGTGGCAAGATTAGTCTGTAGCTTTCGTTTCTGTTTCTGGCCCTGCTCTACCAGTACAGAATGGGAGTGGGGGTAGGCATTCAAGTCTTGCAGCCTTAGTGGATGAGCATGGTTCGGCCTGAGAAACAGGCAGAAAAACCCCGGGGATGGTCCTCAGAAAGAGAGGTATCCGAGGTCCACTAGAGCAGAAGAGGAAGTAGAAAATATAATGTGTTTCTTCTTTAACAGAAAAGACAGCTGTTGTAGCCCTCTAGTGGCTATGTAGTATAATTTGCAAATGAGAAATAAAAAGGATTAGGCTGTAGTTTTAGGATATTAAGGAGTGCAAATAAAGGTCAACTTAAAACTCTTCTGCCTTTCGCAGAGAATTAATTCTAAAGAGGGATGTAATCACAGTGCATTCAGAGCAGGTAAATCACTTTAAACAATGGCAGTGTAACACTGAATGGCCTAAGCTGGATTGATAGATGAGGAAAGAAACAGTGTGGGTGGGGCTTTCATGCCATTGTAGCTTTACAAAAAGAACAATTTCTTTACAAAAAGAAAAAAAAAACGAAATTCTTGCTTTACAAAAAGGATAGTCTCCCAGGGTCAGCAGCACTGATAAACGTCTCTAATGAAGCGAGGTAAAATGGAGACCACTAGGAAGAAGTCAGTGGGGCTGAGATCCTCCAATCAGAGTGCTGGCACTGAAAATTCAGAATGTCCAAAGGCACCAAATACCAACGTACCTGAGGGGGTATATGGCTTTTGGCTGTTTCTGCAGATTTCTGGGCCCTGCAATGAACCAGAGTTCGGAGGATCCTGGGCGGCAGTTTCAACAGGGGACGAAAGCCTCAGGGAGTGCTAATTTGCAGAAGCAGAATTGTGGGTTGCTTCCCAGGACAGGCTTGTAGCTTTTCCTCTGGCAGTGAGGTGCGAGCCCCAGGAGGGCATTGCTCATCTGAGGGGGTATACGGCTTTTTGGCTGTTTCTGTAGATTTCTGGGCCCTGCAATGAGCTGGAGTTCATAGGATCCCAGGTGGCAGTTTCAACAGGGGAAGAAGGCCTCAGGATCTGCTAATTTGCAGTAGCAGAATCGTGGGTTGCTTCCCATGACAGACTTGTAGCTTTTCCTCTGGTGGTGAGGTGCGACCCCCAGGAGGGCACGGCACATCTGAGGTGGGTATACGGCTTTTGGCTGTTTCTGTAGATTTCTGGGCCCTGCAATGAACCAGAGCTTGGAGGATCCTGGGTGGCAGTTTCAACAGGGGAAGAAAGTCTCAGGGTCTGCTAATTTGCAGTAGCAGAATCATGGGTTGCTTCCCAGGACAGGCTTGTAGCTTTTCCTCTGGTGGTGAGGTACGAGCCCAAGGAAATGGTGGCAGCACAGTTATGTATCTTGTACGTTGCTTAAGTACAGTATATCGAATCCCCCTACCACTTTTAAAACATCACAAATGTCACAATTACAGTTCAAAGTACTGGTACCATCATTGTAGATCTTTTGGTGAAGCCATATCAGCCCAGTTTGATTACCTTTAGTACTGTGGTGTTTAATTGAATCAGATTGTTAAAAGTGTAGCTATATGTCCAGGTATCTTGCAGTTGGTCACATGTTCAGAATTAGTAATATGGTTAGTTGTGGTAACTGATCTATGGGCATTGACATGACTCCATATAGCTCAGTGGAAAGCTAAATGGCTGAAAGGAAATCCTGCCATGAATCGAGGCATTGTATGCCATCTTGCCCTGAGTGAACACTGTTCTGTTCTGCCTTTCTGCCCAAGCCTGATAGTTAGCTAGGAGCATATGAAAATGTAGAGTAGCACCTGTTGATAGCTGGTACAATAGTATGTGGCTGAGATGAGGAGCAAGCCAACAGCCCAAAAAAAGAAATGAGAAGCATGGCACGCAGCACTCTGAGGGCAGGAGGCAAGCCAAAGGCGAAGCCATGGAAGCAGCAGATCAAGGAGCGGGTGGCCGCTAGAACAGCCCAGAGTGAGCAGCAGCCATGGACAATGAACGGAGAGCAGAGGTGTAAATCCAGGACCAAAACAGGAGCATCAGACATGGAAGGCAGTCCAGCGACAGGTGGAAGGCACAGGACAGAGGGGGGAGATGGCCAGAGAGGAGGCGAAGCCAGTGGCAGTAGGATGACACAAACTGTGGTGCAGCGAGGCAGGAGGCAGGCAGACAAAGAACAAAAGTAAGAACAAATGGAGAGGGAGGGTGGGGGGAGGCAGAAGGCATGGAGGAAGGGGAGTAGAACAGAGGAAGGAGCCAGCGCCCTGCACACAGCATGGAGAGAGTGCAATAAGTGCGACTCACTCTAAGCAGAGTGGCGGTTGCCTGTAAACTTATATAGGATGTGGGGGAGGAGCTCTTCCCCCATGTAACCACAGGCATGCACCTTTCAAATATGTACCTGAGAGACACACTCTATCATATTATGGGTGAAGGACAGCAGCGCATATGGGCAAACAACCTTCTTTGTTCTATAACTCTTTAGTACAACCTTTGGTATGACCTTTAGAGTAGTGATAGCTTTCTTTGATGTACTGAATGCCATATTAAAGAAATATTTCTATTGTTTATTCAGGAACTTAGGTGGATATTATAGCCCAATAGCAGGACTATATCCACTGTTAGAGGAGGGAAAGTAGGACAAATGACATGTACCTGTACCTCTATGTCTATGTCTGACCAAAACCGAATCAGTTTGGATCATGACCAGAAAACATGCATTGGATGTGCAAGCTGGTTGTTACAGCATCTCCAACAATCAGAATACTAACTTACTAAAATGCCAACAGAATCGGCCTAATGGTCTCTTGAGTCTTCTCGATTTTAAGCACCCTCACTGAAGGCCGATTTTGGTGCCCCCCCCCTCATCCTTAGGTTATACTGTCCCCAGTTCCAGATGTTCCACCTGTATTGGGCCTGGTCAGATTTACCCTCCACCGTACCTGTCCCATCCCCTCTAAAACATGTCCACAGTCTCTGCCTCTACCAGCTCCCTGGGCAGTGCATTCCATGGCTCCACCACCCTTTCAGTTGAGTAACATCTCCTCCTCTCCCTTCTGAGCCTGCCCCCTTCCAGTTTACACCCATGACCTTTTGTTGCCCCACCCTCCTTCATTTGGAGCACCCTGACTGGGCTTCTTTATTGATCCCTTTCATGTGCTTAAAGACGTCTATCATGTCCCCCGTCCCTCCTCTCCTCCAGGGTGTACATGTCGAGCTCCTTGAGCCTCTCCTCATAGATCCTCTCCCCCAGGCCCCAGATCATTTTGGTTGCCCTCCTTTGGACCCTCTCTAGGAGTCTAGTGTCCCTCTTTAAATGTGGTCTCCAAAACTGTACACAATACTCAAGGTGTGGCCTAACCAAGCAATTGTACAGTGGAAGGATCACTTCCACCTTTCTGGAGGTAATCCCCTGGCGATGCATCCCAGCATCCTAGCTGCCCTTGCCACTGCCCTCCTACAGGTCTCTGAGTTGTTGATTTTGACATCTGCCACTACCCTCAGGCCCCTCTCACCCTCTGTGACTTGAATCATGTCTCCTCCCGGGGTATACCCCTGGCCTGGATTTCTGACTCACAAGTGCAGAACCTTGCACTTTCCTGCACTGAATTTTAGTTTCCATTTTCCCGACCACCTTTCCAGAGCCTCCAGAATACAAAGATCCATTACATTTTACCACTACCATCGGGATTAAGAAATAATAACCAATAGTTTTCCACGTCAACTTGTTCCAGCTATTAGCCAGGACTTTGTGTTACTATATATAACTTTCCCCAGTTTTATGGGGGACTATGGGTAGTTAATTCTTGCTCCCATTTTATTTATTTATTGATTATACATATCGGAATTACAACCCTTTGAGTCAAGGACTCATTTCCAAAGGCTCCACATCAGTTCCAGTGGATTCAACACATAGACAGCAACACAAATGCAATATGATAGACAGGAGGTTACAGAAGTTTTTTGTTACATACCATAGAAACATAGAAACATAGAAACATAGAAACATAGAATTTGACGGCAGATAAGGACCGCTTGGCCCACCCAGTCTGCCCATTTCCCTACCTGATGGATAAGCTGCAGATTCTAGTTAATCAACAGCTTACTTCCTCCTCCTACCCCCCACTAGAACTGCCTTATGCCTATCCCATGCATTCTTGAATTCTCCCACTGTTCCTGACTCCACAACCTCCTCAGGAAGGCTGTTCCATGCATCCACAACTCTCTCTGTGAAACAATACTTTCTAACATTACCTCTGAGCCATCCCCCCTCTATATTCAAATTGTGCCTCCTTGTTCTTATACATCTCTTCCTCTGAAAGATACTACCCTCTTGTACCTTGTTAATTCCCTTGAGATACTTGAAAGTTTCTATCATGTCCCCCCTCTCCCTCCTTTCCTCAAGGGTATACATATTAAGAGTCTTTAGTCTCTCCTCATATGTCTTCTGGTGCAGACCTTGCACCATTTTGGTTGCCCTCCTCTGAACAGCCTCCACTCTGTCTATGTCTTTGCGGAGATGGGGTTTCCAGAATTGCACACAGAACTCCAGATGGGGTCTCACTAACTGTCTGTAGAGAGGGATAACAACTTCCTGTTTTCTACTGTTGATGCCTCTCCCTATGCATCCCAGTATCCCCCCAGCCCTCCTTACTGCATTACTACCAAACAGCGAATAGCAAACAGTATTCATATATTTGCAGGTGTCAGAGCAAACAACATAGAATCCCAAGCCATCCAGTGCCCAGATAAGAGCTGCAGTTTACTATAGCAGTACAGAGGTCTATACAGTGTGAAAACTAGGCTCCAAAGACAAATACAGTAAACTCAGAATTGCAGCCTGAAATAAGGTGATTGCCATCAAGAGTCTAGAAAAGGGGCCAGGGAGGGAACAGGGCACCTATGGGCTAGGATCCCACTTGTGGGGTGCATTCACAGCTGCGGACGGAGAAAATGAGGCTCTTGGGAGCTGCCTTAAAAGGACCTATTTTAGTGAGTGAGGAAATCAAGGAGGGGAGGATGTTGAACCAGTGTGGTGCCCTGTAACAAAAAGATCTCTGGGCAAGTGATATCCGCACCCTCAGGACTCTGAGAGAGGCCTTAGTGGAGCCACGGGTAGAGGCAGAGGGGGAAGCAGGGTGGATGGAGGCAGACACCCCTGGGGAGGAGAGACCTGGAAGTATTTTTTTAACCAGGAGGCAGGTCTGAGATTGTAACCGCTCTTCTAGATTGAGTATGTTGGCCAGCGAGTATAGAGTGCATACATGAGTCCATTTGTCTGCACCAGTGAGGAGCCTACAGGTCTTATTTAGGGATAGTTGGATTCTCCTGAGGGCAGTGGCATCAGCAGCAGTGTAGACAGGGAGGTCGTAGTCTACAAGAGACAGGACAGAGAAGGAGACAGCCAATCTGAGGGCATCCTGTGGGAGGCAGTCCTTATGACGGTAGAGAAGACCTATGCAGATGTTAATTGCTGAGGTGAGCAGGTTGATATGTGAGTGAAAGGAGAAGGCAGAGTCGAAGGTAATGCCCAGGTATTTGTAGCTGCTAACTTGTTCTAGTGGGTGGAGTGAGCTGGACAGTATATGGAGGAGTGAGTTTTTTGCCTTATTTTGATGATGGGTAAACAATATGGCTTTTGTTTTTTTAATGTTAATGATCAGTCTGCGGTCATTGAACCAGTTTCCAATTTGACTGAAAGAGTGCTGGAGGGAGGCCTGAAGAGAAGATGGGTCAGGGTGGAAGGAGAGGAGAACCGCATCATCTGCATATAGCAGGACCTTGCTGGAGCAGGAGTTGGGTAGGGCATTTACATAGAGACTAAAAAGAAGAGGGCCCAGGATGGAGCCCTGTGGGACCCCGGAGCGGATGGGGCGGGTGCTGGAAAAGGTGCTGTTTATTTTGACACACTGGTACCTAGAAGACAGATAGCTAGAGAACCAATCCAGTGAGTCTTGGGAAAAGCCTAGTTGAAGAAGAATGTCCAGTAGAAGTGGGTGACAGACCATATCAAAGGCCTTGGAGAGGTCGATGTAGACAGCCCCTGCAAGGTGGCCTTTGTCAAGGGTTTCGTGAAGGAAGTTTGAGAACTCCATGAGAGCAGTGGTCGTACTATGAACTGGATGGATGTCATGCTGCTCTCTGCATAGGAGATTGTGGGAGGCAAGATATTCAGATAATTGGTCTGCCACTATTTTTTCCAGGGCTTTAGAGAGAGGAGGAAGAATAGAGATTGGCTGATAGTTTCCAAGAGAGGACGTGTCACCACTTTTGAAGATGGGGGTAATCACAGCCTTTTTCCAGGCTAAAGGGAACAGGCCCAGGCAGAGATAGCGGCTGAGTAAATCAGTCAAGGGGTTAAGTACTATGTCAAGGACCTGCCGTAGGATCCTAGCATCCAGGGGGTCAGAGGAAAGTCTGGTAACACTGAGGGCTTTTGTTAGATAGTGCCAAGAGTTTTGTGGTGAGATGGTCCTCAGGTAGAAAGGTGGGTGAAGGAGGGGCTGTGGCGGGGGGGGAGGTAGAGTCGAAGAAGTTACTAGGGAAAACTGTGCTGAGATCTGAGAAGGCAGTGTTTAGGCAGTCTGCAATATTAGTGGGGTCAGTGATAGCGGTTCCATTAAAGTTGAGTAGAGATGGGGGCAGGGAGTGAGACTTCCCATTTAGCTCCTTTATGTTGTCCCAGAAGTTCTGGGTAGACCCCCAAGAGGAGGCTAGTGTGGATCTGTAGTACTCTGCCTTAGCCTTACGAGCGGCCCATGTACATCTTTTGTGCTCAGCATTGTAGGACTGCCTGTCCCCAGGTTTGCCTGAGGAATTGGCTCGATGCCAGAGATTGTCTCTGTGGTGGAGCTGTTTGAGCAGTGATGTTGTGATCCATGGTGCACTATGTTGCTTAGTCTGGGTTTTGACCAGTGGGATAAAGATGTTGCAGGCCTTATTGAAGGAGTGAGTAAAGTACTTGAGTGCTTCATCAATACTAGGAGCCTGGTTGATTGGTGACCAGTCCCACTGGGTGAGGTACTGCTTAAGCCTAGTGAGGTTACCTGGTCGGATAAGTTGGCGGGAGACCATACTGGGCACAGGTTTTGGTTGACAGCAGGACCATGTGAAAGTTACTAGCAAGTGATCACTCAGGAAGTTTGGATGGACAACGATGTCCACAATTCTGTGCTGGCGGTTGGCATGGATGATGTCCAGTAATGTGTAAGAGCCATTGGATGGGTTCAGATGGGTAGGCTGGGTTACCAGCTGTGTTAGGTCCAGGGCTGCAAAAGCATCCTTGGCAAGGGCAGATGAACTGGCAAGTCAGTTGATGTTGAGGCCACCCACTAGTATCTGCTCGCCCTTATGCAGGAGACTGGACAGGTAGTCAGTTAGGGATTGAATTGCTTGGGTTTGTTTCTACGGGGGAATGTAGGCTACCAAGATACAATAGTCAGAGGGGCCCTGGAGGGGTCTGGGGTGATGCTAAATGAGATGGCTTGGGTACCATGATCGAGCTTGGGAATTGATAGAGCGTGGCCCATTAAGCAGTCACGCATATAGATGGTGCAGCAGCCCCCATGTTTACCAACTCTATCTTCCCTAAAAAGTGAATAGTCAGGGAGAGCGACCGCAGAGTCCGGGGTAGATTTAGACAGCCAGGTTTCCATGATTACCAGAATGTTAGGCTGATGTTGTGCCATCCAGCACTGGAGGGCGGCGTTTTTTTTAAGAGGCTACAGATGTTCATAGAGGCTATGTGTAACCCTGATGTAGGGAGGGTCTGAGTTTGGCAGGGAGGAGATGGGCCAGGATTGGGATGAATGCTGAATAGGAGTAGGAGCAGGGAGACAAACCTGAGGAGAGAGGACATATATCGTTTGCGTGAGCCGTGGCGGTAGTAAGCTGAGCTAACAGGAAGAGAGCATCGGATGGGCAGAGTACACATGGTGGGGATAGCATGGTAAAGCATTGGCAATGGTGTGTTGTGGGAGACCAGATATAGAGGGAGCTGGGCAGGATGGGGAGGGCTTTAACTGTCAGTTTTAGTGTGAGAAGAAAGCCCTCAGGTTTTTGTAGCCTGTTCTAGTAAGACAAGTGGATGTAGTTCCTCATGTTCTGAGAGGTGGCTTAACTTTGCTGTCAAAAAATGACTAATTTGTAAATAATGAAAATGATCCCATTTTGTCAAAGCATATTTTTGCTGTAAATAAAATTGTGGGCCGGAAATGACTGTTGTCAAGTAACTGACAGAAAAAATGCAGAGGAATAGTCTTCCCTGTTCAACAAATTGATGGTCCATACGATTGGCTTGAATGTGGCATCATATGTTATTGAGTCCATTAGACTATTGCCAGTCCTGTGGTGCAGAGGGCTGAGGTGCTGGATACTTTACCTCGCAGCACTCCAGTGATCCAGGTTTGGGAATGAGCCTGGATCACCAGAGTTCGGCATGGGGGGCGGAGCTGGATGGACCTGCCGGCAGGCAACTCTCCTCTCTCCTGGGGTGGTGGAGTGGCATCCCTCACCCAATGGTTGCCCCCTGGTGGAGACCAGAGGCAGCACAGGCAGGGTGCCTGGCACTAGGCTAATGGGGTCAGCAGAAGGGGGTCAGTACTGGGGCTGTAAGGTGCATGCGCACCTCCACGTGCATGTGTCCTCCTGGGGCCCTCAGGAGAAAATGGCAGAGAGAAACACCAGCGGCAGGATGATACCCAACTCCCCGTAGGCACCGCTCCTGGACCAGGTGTAAGATAAGCCTGGTAATTCTGGGTGACAGGGCTGTGGAGCCAGTTAGATGGGGGCCATTGGGGGGGGTGCAAAAATAGAAGTAAAAAAAAAATGTCCATATGAGCTAGTGGTTTGAGTAGGTGTTTATTTGCCAAAATGCTATTCCATACTAGAAGTACATTTTTAGAAAAATCGTTTTTCCGTTAGCTGCTCCAGAGGTAAAGGAGGGTTAGAGAATATAGTTTTGTAAATTGAAAAGTTAAAATTATCAACCTCCAGACAATTCTGTTTTAATTGGTAAAATTGGCTCAGGAGTATATTACAAATTAAATGTTTAGGGTGACAACTAGTATAATATATGACAGAATAGTGGTCTATTGGCTTTCTATACAGATCTGTTTTTACTACCCCAGTTTATCTTTCATTATAACTTAATCCAAAAATTCAGTTTGCTGAGGATCATATTTTGATGCAGATTGAAATTACAATTGGTACTCTCCACATAGTCAACAAAGGACACATTTCTTCTACACTGCCATCCCATACAATCATAATTTTGTCAATAAAATGGCAGTACTGTATAATAGTGCTGTGCAGAATGTTTAAATTCTGGTTGAATGAAATTCTGCAGAATTTATGAAATTCCGCTAAAATTCCACTGAATTTTGCCAGAAATGTAATGGTGGAATTCTGTGGTGAACAATGTTTGCTGAATGATTTTCCACAGAAAAAAATACTGTTCCACAGAATAATAGTCTGTGGATCTCAATATGTTCTGCAGAAATGGTTGTGGAATGATTTTCCACAGAAAAGTGCTGTTCCATGGAATATTATTCCATGAATCATAGCTAGTGGAATTCCACAGAAGAAGCTATGAAATTCTGGCAGAAATTCCACTGGTGGAATGGTCATTCTGTGCTAATTTTGCCTGTGGAATTCCATGTTACATACAGCACTACAGTATAACTGTATTATAACTGTATAGTATCAAAAAAGGGGTTCATGTCACCATTTCATACATATTCATCCTCCTGCAGGGTCGTAAAAAGATATTTGCATAATTTGAAGCCAGCGACAACCCTATACAGTACTCTCTATCTGATGGTGCCAACCTCCTAAAAAACAAAACACATTAGAAGCAAGTCCCTTTTCTGTTAAAGACCCTAAACATTCTACTTGTTGTTCAGTGTGTACAATTGGATGCCAGAAGATAGTGTTTTAGAGCCCCCAGTCCCTCACTATTGAGAATATTAGTGTATAGACTAGCTATATACAATGCAACTAGATACCAGCTACCCTACACTTGTATTTCCTCTTCAATTTTCAATACATTAGTTGTGCAACTCAAATATGAGCCCAAACCTGCTGCCAGTGGCTGCATATGTGCATCCACATATTTCGCCAAAGGTTCTTTTAGTGAACCCATACTGGATATGCTTGGATACCCTGGTGGAAGCGTGTGGTATTTATGTATTTTAGGCAACATGTACAGTGTGGCTCTAATGGGTAACTTTACTATGAAGAATACCGCTGTCTTAGTCACAATGACCCCTTTACTTACAGCGTATACTACTATTTAGTCAGAGTATCTTTTTGATGTCTCTGTTGGAGCGCCATTTAACCTGCAATAAAATTTAGCATCACTAAGTTGTTGTTTTTTTTATCTCAGATTCATACTGTAGCTGTCACTACACTATTCATAATGACTGTTGGTCCACCTTTATCAGCAGGTTTTATTGTGATGCTAACATACTGCTGAAGACCTGTCAGTGCTTACTGTTCTACTTTAGTACAATTAAAGTGGTTAAGTCTGGTATTTTCTTTAAACATTCTGTCTAAATAAATTTTATAATTTTTTATTTTATTTATTTAAACGTTTGTGATGGGGAAATGCAAAATGAGTTGAAGTTTGTTTTCAAGTGCGACCCAGGGGAACATTCAGGTAGAAATAAAATCAAGACATAACATTTCATTACATCATAGGGTGAGTACAACACCTCGGTAACCCTTACAGAAATAATTAAATGAAATGTTTTCAGGCTGCTCACATAAAACTACCCATGTGATATGCATGCTGCAAGCATGATGCAAATGCTAAATTGGAACCAATTGCCTGCATGCGGTATACATGCCACAAGCAAGAGTGGAAGCATGCTTTTTGTGTTAAATTGGAATAGACTGCATGTGTGTGGCATGAGTGCAAAAAGCAAGTCATCACTGATAACTGCACACATAAAAGTTAGATGATTTGCTCTGGATCACACAGTATACAAGTGGGAGTTGATGAGATTCAATCCTAGGTCTTCAGGTCTCCTGGTTTGCAGTTCAGAACCTTCAACACTAAGCTATTCTGCCAGTATACATATGGCTCACTTGTACTTCAGTACAAATCTGCATACATCTGCATGCATGCAGCATACTTATAGCCACTAATATACTTTTTAGTTTTCTTGTCCCCCTTCATCTCAGCTGCACAACTAAACTGTAGCATACATACCAATGGAAACACATGTGGTTATTCCCATTCCCAATACACACACTTACCCACAAAACTCTTAATTACTTCTGTCTGCCCTGTACTCCTGCTATTTTCTCTCCATAGTTTATAGTTTTGAATGCTTCCATGCAAACAGACTTTAAAGGGCAAACACAAATGCAGAAATAACTCTACACCCAACCACATGACCAGTCCTCCCCCATGCACATGCACTGTAGCAGATGCAGCCATGCTGCTATTGACTACCCACCAAGTATAAATATAGGTTCTGAGTCTCTTACCTGAGTACTAGGAGGCCAGAGGCAGGAGCTTTTAAGAGATGGATCACAGTGCTGAGGCATATCCCCTTGAAATAAATGGAGTTATTTGTTATTACTATTTAATATATCGTGATGGTGAGTTGGAGAATAATGAAGGCAATTGTTCTACATACAAGGCTCTTGTTAATCAAAAGGTGGCCTTCATTATTCTCCAACTCTCCATCCATAATGCATAAAAAAGTAATAAATAAATATCCTCATTCAGTTCAATGGGACATGCCCCTGCACTCTCTCTTGCCCTATGTCATAATATGCCAGAGCATGGGGATGTGGAAATTGGCTTCACTGGGAGCAGGGGGTGGGGCATAAGCCTGACTATAGTGAGGCTCCATTCGTCTCTGTATACCATACCACTCAACTGTTCCTGAATGCAAGGGACAGCCCTCATTTTACCCCTGAAAACTGCTCTGTCTTCATCCATCCCTCATGGAAAACATACTGCTCACACAGAGGATGACTTCATGGCAGGGGCACCATTTTAGATTTCAGCAGGGGGAAGCCAACAACCAGTGGAGGCCTTAGGCTACCTATCCCCTAGGCAGCAAACTCTGGAATGTCTGAAAAATGTCTAAAAGGTAAAAGTTATTTGTTCTGACTGTAAAGTGATTGCAAATCAGGAAAAATTCAAATGTATAAGACTCATTTGTCTATATCCCAGAGCAGTGCATTAGATATGGGCTTAAACCCACCCAGTTAGTAACCATTTGTTTTCCTAGCTGAAGTTCTGACCCCCCCCCCCAAAAAAACTTTGTCCCAGTTTCTCTCTTCAGCTCTATTCCAATCAATACCCATCCCAAATGGGTCATGAAGCCATCCAAAGGTGCAGAAATGTGCAGAAAAAAAATCAATATTTCAGTTCTTCCTCATTCCGAAATCTCCCTGTAAAAACATATTTACTTTTACTTACCCAGCCATCTGGCAAGAGCCTGCAGCCTATCCTAGTGTTCCACCAGCCCAGTTTTCAGTCTGTTCCTCCTGCATCCTTCTGGCAAAAGCAGGATGCTAGAATTGACCATCCCAGGTCCCCAGTGTGATCTGTGGCCTAGTCACTTCACCAGCCAAACCCACCCAACCTGTGTTGCTGCTTCTTTCTTGGCTGCTGCCATGTCTACTGCCACACTACATTCATCAAGGCCTTTGAAGGCTACCCAGATCACTGTCACTACTGCAGCAAGGCCTAGCTTGCTGCTGCTAGAGGCCAGCACAGTTTTTTTTTGAGGTGAGCCTAGTAGAGTAAGCAGGTAGCCTAGTTTCAAGTAAGTTTCTAGCTCTCCCCCAGCCCCTTCAACCACCTAGGGAGATGGAGACTCGTTAAGAATAGACCAAAAAAAATATGCCACCACAACATTGCTATTGAGAGTTCAGTGTTCATTGACTCCTCCAAGCTCTAGTGTGCAGCCTTGTGGGAAAGACAGTGTCCCACTTGTGTGACTCATGTGCTCTTGCTTGACTGGAGCGCCTCCACATCACATGTGATGGAGCACCGATAATAGGTGGAGACAGTAGATGACACAATACATACATCGTTGAGTCAGGAAAAAGATCTAGTGAAAGAGAGCTGTGGATTATTGTTGATTCAGGCCTTAACTTTGACGAATATATTACTAATATTATTAGTGAAGCAAACAAAATATGGTGGGTCATTCGACATAATATTTCATCAAAGAGTCCAGACATCTTGCTACCATTGTATAGAGCTTATTAACACCATATTTTGATTTTGTCTCACAATTCTGGTGCCTGTTTAGAAGGAAGGACATACTTAGAATTGGGAGAGTACGAAGAAGACTTACAAAATCTTTAGCATCAAATAAATCTCTTACCTATGAGGAAAGACTATCCAAATTTAGTCTGTTGTCACTCTTACTTTCATGGGATATTATCCATGATCAGATCCTTTCAGTAGAATGTGGTCTAGATCTTAAGCAGGTACACATAAGTACTAGAGGCCACCCGTTGCAACTTATAAGAAACAAATTAATTCTAAGAAAAGGGCATATTATTTCTCTCAGAGAGTTGTTAGACCATGGAATATGTTGCCCTTGAAGATTGTTAATGACAATAAAATCACTTTTTAAAACAGACTGGACAGTTACATTAGATCAGGAAAACAACTGAAATATTATATGTAAGCTATGAAGCTTCATGGGCATCATAGCCTTTTGCTTCTATCAGTTCTTAGTATGAATCTTAGTACAAAGGAGTGCTCCTGCAATGTGAGCATAACACAAGGGAGGGGCACTTATTGTTGAAAAAATTAAATGTAAATTTAATACCATTATTGCCACACCATAAGAACAACCTAGGCACAAATGCGGGGGGTTGGGGCAACTGCTCCTCTCTGCACTATCTAAATGGCATCCCTACTTTATGGTAGAAATTAATTCTCTGGGGCTAACATCAGTATAAGTAAATACATTGGTTTCCACTGTCTTCTGAGGTACTGTATCTCCATGTTTCAGGATGTGTCCTGATCATTGTGAGGGGTAGTGACCCTAATTGTCCCTCATTTTGAGAGTCCATGTCCCTCATTTCAGTGACAAAATGTGAGGTATGGTGCATGCTTCCAAGACCTACTCAGCACAAAGGGAAAGTAAGTGAGTCATGACAGTCATGGGGAAACACATTTGTAGCCCTATATATGCATAAGGGGATTTGCATGGCCCAGAACAAAAAGGTCAGGCCTCACAACACAGAGGCTCCTCTTCGAACATCTGGAATTGGGGATATCGCCTGGCTATATCCTAGGCATTTATTGCAGTAAGCACACACTACTTTACAAATTAATGTCAATTTAATGACAAAAATTAAAAGCCATTGAACAATTTACAAAAAGATTTAATGATCAGAATTAATGAATTTGCATAATTTTAATGGGATATCAATGGAAATTGTATTTTAATGGCTCTAATTGCTAGCAGTACTATAAGAAATAGAAACTGATATGATTTTTCAGATGAGATTTGCACCAGCTTAGCTGCTGCATGCGTGGAAGACATGCAGCATGTGAACCTGATGTGGTTTTTAAATGATGTTCACACCAGCTTAGCTGCTTCTTTCATGCCAAATGTGCAACACGTGAACCTGATGTGACTTTTAGAAGATGTTCTTACCAGCCTACCTGCTGCACACGTCAAGCTTGCAGCATGTGAGCCTTATGTGATTTTTAGACCTGGTTTGCATACTGTAGGTTCACTGTGTGTATGAATCGCATGCACACTTTGCACAATTAAGCATATGGCATGCATACTGCATGTACACCACACACTTATATTTCTGTAAGGGAAGTATAGGGTTGCATTAACAGTCTATTTTTATGCAGCAGAAATAACATCAGGACAATTCAGGATTTTACTAGTTCCACAACAATGTAAACAAACTGAGTGCAAAATAGAGGGGATATGTGCAAAAGGTGGCAAGGAAGCAGCAGGAATTAAGCACAGAGAATAGAGAATGGGCAGATTTTGTTAGGTGGGAGGGAGCGAGGAGGAAGAGGGGCAGCAGCAGTTGGATCTGGGAAGGAGATGAAGGCTGGATTTTAAGGAGGTGAGTGAAGGGAAGTGGCAAGTGGCCAAGGGGAATGGGTTCCAAAGAAGAAGGAGGTGATAGGAGAAGGTTGATAGAGCTGCCCTAGAGTGCGGGGGGCAGGGGGAAGTTAAAAGGTCGACATAGTACTATTCATAGGTGGCATAAAGATTGATCTAGGTTTAAATGATAGCAACATTTTAACATTTTCTTCTTCACTGTTATTGCTGCTCTCTGTACAGGTACATCTTTATCTGCCTCAAAGTAAAACAAACCCAAATTTGAATATTTTACAGAATGTCAGCTTCATTATCCAATTTTAGTGATACAAAACTCTAACCCCTCTTGAAACCAATGAATTTTGTATCTGTCAGGACATAATCACAGATGTCAATAAAATTGATAATTTCAGCATTGTCTCTCTCAATAATAGTTCAGACAGTTCCTGCCTCTGCTTCTCTATTTCCCCCTCTTCTTCCTTTCTGGTGGATCTTGCTTGCAGTTTTTGCCTTTTCCTCTTCTGCTTCTTGCCCCCCCCCCCCACATCTTCTTCTGGTTGCTTCTACCTGGCTAGGGGGGCAATGTATCTGGGATAATTGTTGGTAGTTCCTTGTGAGGTTGGGGGGTGCACAGAGAATGTCATCTGCTAAAAAGAAGATGAAGACTGTGCTTCCAAGTCAGAGCCACTTGTAGTTGATGAGTCACCATAATTACTAGTCTTTTTCAAAATGGACCAATGGGGTTTGCACTATTAATCTTCTTCCATTCAAGCATCTGCCTTGTTTTATAGTCATTTCCACCATGTGCAAGCTTTCTTTTTGGTTGCAGTGCTCTTGGCATCATGATATTTAATGATCTCTTTCAGTGCACTTCTATTATCAAAATATTCAGGAGATGAAGAAAACCAACTGACTGTTTTTCCTTTTTCAATCTAGTCTGTTTCACTGCTGTCTCTGTCTCCTGTGCATTCTCCAGGATTAATCAAATGTAGTCTGCTGAAGCAGTCAAGCTCACTTTCTGCCATTTTTTCCAAGAAGCTGCTCTTCTCTCTTTTTAAATGTCATTTTTTTGTTACCGCAGGCGATGGGGTACTCTATTCAAGTCCAAATGTACCTGTAATGACACTCTTTGCCAGTAAAGATAGCATGCTTTTAAAACAATTCTTTCAAGCTGGATGAAAGCTTCCTTTATGGCGACTATGTTATTACCAGTCTCTGGAGAACTTTATTCATCTGCGGTTATTACATTCTGATTGAGAACCAGATTCACATCCCCCTGTTGATAAAACAGGGAATCCATGAAGTTTTTGAACAGGCATCAAACAGCACACCATTAGTATCTTGTGAGCTGGTCAAGCTAATTTGTTGTCATGGTAGCCATGAATGATTTGGATTAGAAGCAATCAAATAGAGTGATTTTTTTATCTTTTTGTAAGTGTATATAATGAATCTGCATGTTTTGCATGAGATTATAAGGGTATATGAGACACATGGATTTTGTAATACACTCTGTCTTGACAAAGCAAAATGTAAGGTTGCAAGAGGTTGAGTGCTTTTTCATGCCACTTTATTGTATCTGTATTTTACTTTTTTGGGCTGTAATAGTCTAAGAAATATTTTTTCACAATAAAGATGTGTGGTGGTTATAGACATATGGCCCTGAGTTCATGGTCATAGCTCTTTTTAACCCTTCATTCCCCCCTAGTCAGATGCCCTACTTTTTGGGTTGCCCAAGTGGCTCCTTCCCTAGGGGTGATGCCAGAGCACCTCCCCACCCCTATGGGTGGAACCCTACCTGCCTATACAAAGGCCAGGTTTTGGGAAGGGGCCAGAGACAATAGGCATCTGCTGCAAGGTTTTAGACTGCAAGGCAAAAACTGAAAGCAATTCCAATCAGTCCAGCATGGGAAGCAGACTGCTCTGCTATGCAGTCTGAGCATGGCATGCAGTTTCAGAGATTCTAGTGAAAATGCATGCTCACACATTACTGGATAAATGTGTTCTAGAGAGGTTTTCTGCCCACTCATAAATCCCTTATAAGCAGTCATTTTCATATCAATTAATTTCCTAAAAGCTGTTAAGGACAACAACCAGTCACAAGCCACCCACTGACTCATTTTCTGAAATAAAGCTAAAACATCCCCCCGATGCATATCCTACTAACACAATCACCACTCATTACTGTACACTGTTGGAAAACAAGGGGAGCTATTTTCCTCTGGTGACCATCTTAAAACAAGCATCTGTCAATGCCAAATGTTGATTGCATTGGTCTGTTGAGCGTGCTTACTGCCCCTCTGTCACTCGCTCAAGTCTGTTTGTACTGGCACTGCAGACTAATGTTTTGTACTAGGCTCTTGCCTGCTTTCGCAGCTTTTTCTGCCCACTAAGAAATCTGCAGCTGTCCCGACAGAGCTCCGTTGAAGTGGTTCACTCCCCCTCTCTCACTCGCTCATTCTGTTTCTCCTGGTGCTGCAGGCTGCCCTTTTGTACTGGGCTCCTGCCTCTGTTGGTGGCCCACAAAGACATCTGCAGCAGTCCTGACACAGGTCTTTTGAGCCTGCTCACTCCACCTGTCTCACTCACTCGTTCCATTTCTGCCAGCGCTGCAGGCTGGCCTTTTGTAGTGGGCTCCTGCCTGCATTGCCACCTTTTTCTGCCAAGAAAGAAATCCACAGTAGTCATGATAGAGCTCCTTTGAGCTCGCGCACTCCCCCCATCTCACTTGCTCATTGTATTTCTCCCGACGCTGCCGGCTGCACTTTTGTACTGTGCTCCTGCCTGCATTGGCAACTTTTTCTGCCCACAAAGAAATCCGCAGCTGTTCTGACAGAGCTTTGTTGAGGTCGCTCACTCCCCCTGTCTCACTCACTCATTCTGTTTCTCCTGACACTGCAGGTTGCCCTTTTGTATGGGGCTCCTGCCTTTGTTGGCACCTTTTTCTGCCCACAGTGAAATCTGCAGCAGTCCCAACAAAGTTCTGTTGAGATCGCTCACTCCCCTTTTCTCACTCGCTCATTCCATTTTTTCCGGGGCTGCAGGCTGCCCTTTTCTACTGGGCTCCTGCCTGTGTTGCTGCGTTCTTCTGCCCACAAAGAAATTTGGAGCAGTTGCAATAGAGCTCTGTTCAGCTCACTCGCTCCCCCTCTCTAACTCACTCATTCTGTTTTCCCCGCCACTGCAGGCTGCCCTTTTGTACTGGGGCCCTGTGTGTATTGCTGCCCTTTTCTTCCCACAAACAAATCTGCAGCAGTCCCAACAGAGTTCTGTTGCGCTCACACACTCCCCCTCCATCACTCACTTATTCTGTGTCTCCTGCCGATGCAGGCTGCCCTTTTGTACTGGGCCCCTGCCTGCATTGGCAGCTTTTTCCGGCCACAAAGAAATCTGAAACAGTCCTGACACAGCTCCATTGAGCTCGCTCACTCCCCCTCTCTTACTCACTCATTCATTCTGTTTCTGCCAGCGCTGCAAGCTGGCCTTTTGTACTGGGCACCTGCCTGCATTGTCACCTTTTTCTGCCCACAAAGAAATCCACAGCAGTCACAATAGAGCTCCGTTGAGCTCGCTCACTACTGCTCTGTCACTCGCTCATTCTGTTCCTCTTGGCGCTGCAGGCTACGCTTTTATATGGGGCTCCTGGGTGCGTGGACACCTTTTTTCTGGCCACAAAGAAATCCACAGCTGTCCTTACAGAACTCCATTGAGGTCATTCATTCTCTGTCTGTCACGCTCTCATTCTGTTTGTCCTGGTGCTGCAAGCTGTCCTTTTGTACGGGGCTCCTACCTGTATTGGTGCCTTTTTCTGCCTACAAAGAAGTCCACAGCAGTCCTGATAGAGCTCCATTGAGCTCACTCAGTTCCTTTGTCTCACTCGCTCATACTGTTTCTCCCACCACTGCAGGATGCTCTTTTGTACTAGGCCCCTGCTTGCATTGATGCGTTTTTCTGCCCACAAAGAAATCTGCAGCAGTCATGACAGTGCTCCGGTGAGTTTGTTCATTCCTCCTCCCTCACTCACTCTTTCATTCTGTTTTGCCTAGTGCTGCAGGCTGCCCTTTTGTACTGGGCTCTTGCATTGGGTCCTTTTTCTGCCCACAAACAAATCCACAGCAGTCCTGACAGAGCTCAGTTGAGCTCGGTCACTCCCCCCTCTCACCCACTCATTGTTAATCTGTCCCAAACTCTGATTTCCCACAGTGACCGTGCTATTCTCCAGCAGGAGTGCAAAAACATATTTTAGCCAGGATGTGGAAAATGACAGCTGTACTGTTCATAAAGAGGTGTGAAAAAATGCCACTGTTGAAAATGTGGCATGAAAATATTACAAATTTGCAAAGTTCCAAGGGTGCATGGAAACAGTTCAACACACGCTTGTAACACAGTCATGTTATGGAGTTTCGTCACCAAATTTTCAACATAGGGATTTTAGGACCTCAGCTCATGAACAGTGCCACTGGCATTGTCTTAATGTGTACCAAACATTGATTTCCGACAGTGACCACGTTATTCTGCGCCAAAACTGTGAAAACACATTTCTGTCAGGATGTGAAAAATGGCAGCTGTAGTGCTCATAAGGAGGTGTGAAAAAATGCCACTGTTGAAAATCTGGCGTGACAATATTACAAATCTGTGAAGTTGCAAGGGTGCATGGAAAGTGCACAGTGCACACTGTAACACAGTCATTTGATGGGCTCTCATCACCAAATTTTAAACATAGGCATCTTAGGACCTCTGCTCATGAACAGTATCACTGTCATTTTCTTAATCTGTCCTGAGCAGTAATTTCCCACAGCGACTGCGCTACTCTGTGCCAGAACTGCGAAAACACATTTCAGCCAGGATATGAAAAATGACAGCTGTACTGTTCACAAGGAGGTGTGAACTAATGCCAATGTTGAAAATCTGGCATGAAAATATTGCAAATTTGCGAAGTTACAAGCGTGTGTAGCAACTGCAGAACACACGCTCGTAAAACAGTATTTTTCCACTGAATTTAACATATGGAGAGCTCACTGTGAATACTGGCACTGTCATTTGTTAATTGGCCTCGAAAGGTGATTCTGTGCATTGATTTTGAAATCACCTTTCGGGGCCGATTAACCCCATGACAGTTCCAGAATTCATGAGGAGGGCTCTCCAAAAAGCCCATGTTGAAAATTTGGTGCCAAAATTAAAAAAAATGGCTGAGATATGCATTAAAATTGGAAAAAAAATATTTATTCCATTTTACAGCTTATTGGCATTCCTCCATTCACGGTCGGCTTTGAAGAGTGCAGACATGTTCCTGGTCCACCGAAGATCATTGCACTGAGCTCTAGAGGTAAGTATGTGGTGAGGGGGAGTGTGGGGAGGCAGGGTGCACAGTGGGTGGGTGCGGGTTGTGGGTGCCAGGGAGACCACCGAAGGACCATTTCCTTCTTTACAGGGTAAAAAAAAGACATCATGGCACCATTTTTCCTTTCACAGGAGCATGTGGCATGCTGGGGTGGGCTCCCAGCATGCCAACGGAGTATGGGCTTTTTTTGGGGGGGCACTGTAGCCGACAGGGGATTGGACACCCCCCATTGGCACACAAGAAAGGGGGGGCTTGCTACATTATGCCGATGGGGATTGGGCACCCCATCGGCAGAGAATATACATGGGGGAAGGGGGTTTACATAATGCCAGCGGGGAGTGGGCTCCCCCTTTGGCTACAGAAACATGCGGCAGTGAAGCTGATGGGGATTGGGCCCCATTGGCAAGTAAACATGGTTAATTTAGAACACGGCGGCAAACCACCGCCGTGTTCACAAACAATATCACTCTGTAAGATCCTGCCCTGCAATGACAGGTCGCTCCCTCATAGCAGCGGATGGCTTACGCTGCAGTGACGAGGCGGCCCCTGATTGCAGCGGCTAAATTGTCACAAGTTGGTGGCACACTGGCTGAACTGGTGTCAGCAGCAGTGTACCACGGCATTTGGGGAAGCAGGACAAGCCTGTGCAGGCTGTGGGGGCATTAGCCACAACATTGCCTTGCCTCCACAACCTGCTTGTGGAGAAAGCTGCTGCAATATGCTTCTTGCGCATGCGCACAATCAACATAAAAATGATTTTTTGATGTGAGCACAAGGTTTCTAGACTTAAAAGACAGTGCCAATAGTAGAAATTGTTATTTTTGTACAGGCATGCAATTGCACCATTAGGGCGACAAAGCCCTCTTTACAAGGTTGTCCTGTTCCAGCTAGATTACAGATTAACTATTCACAAAATATTGACAAATGAACACAGAGTTACAGACAGAGCATGTTTAAACATGCAGGCTTAAATATTCACAGATTATATTGGCAAATGGACACAAAGTTACATACAGAACATGTTTGAACAGTGTCATTTTCAAATACAGTACATGAGGGAAAAGTATGTGAAGGCTTATTTTATATAAGTGCAGCATGTATTTAGTTCCAATTGTAAGGCAGTATTAAGGGCCTTTGGTTTGGGGGCTAGTAATTTAATTTTTGGATCAATATCATTCTAAAACTTTGCCATTGTCTGTGTAAGTGACATATTTCCATATCTGCTCTTTGGTATGGACTCTTTATATGCTCTGTTTTTATTGAATCTCAGGTTATACGTATGGTCAAATTTTTGCAATTTCACTATTAAATTTATTGGTTAATTTTGGTTAAGTATATTATTTGCCAAACCAGCCCAAATCAATGTGCGTTTGTTTTTTATTGTAATCCATCCCAAGCTTTCACACATTTTACAGTGATGAGTTTTGTATTCACAGCATAGTACAAATCTAATTCATTTATTACACATCACTTCTACTTTCTTTGGAGTGGTTTCACTTGCATGACTATAGATGTGACACCAAAAATCTAAAATAGGTAATAGAAGTTGCATTATAATTGTATATCTCATGCTTTTGTTGCTACAGAATGCTGCACGCCTGAATGCCCCACATTTGCTGTTTATGTTGCTGGTTACTTTGTTAAAGTGCTGGTCAAGTTTCAATGTGTTGTCCACCCAGATACCTAGATATTTATATTCTGGGACCTATTCTAGCATTATACTGTCTTTTGGTTTTATTTTTAACTCTGTTTTTCCCTTTCCGTCCAGTGGTATTATTGAAAAAGGCCATAACTTGGGATTTTTTTTGCCATTTAGTAATAATCCAGAATGTTCATACCAGGATTGCAACTGTGAAAAATCAGACCACAGTTTTTGTTCTACATGTCTGTTGGTTTTGCCATATGTGACCAGCACCATATCATTGGTGCAAAGTCAAACTTCTGTGTTGTTTATGATAGCTGGTAGATCATTTATGTATATTAGGAATAGCAGGAGGCCTGGTATGGAGCCTGTCTTTCGAATGAGACGTTAAACCAAGGCCCCATCTGCCAGGATTAGTGGTAGTTCAGGTGGATGTTAAAGATCCCATGGTACGTATCGAAAAGAGTAGGGGAAATTTTTATTCAACATTCAAAAACAAAATCCAGATTAAGAAAACAATACCAGCACTCAATACAGAAAGTCACAAAAATGAACATTTTGAACACAAAAAGAAAAAATAAACATAAAGTGTCCCATATCAAAGAATAAATCATATACAACTGTAACAGACGTCCCTCTATCCCACCCAATCAACATTCCTCCAGAGATTTACTAATAAGTCATATCCTAAAGTACGCTTTTCATATTCATAAACATCATCCAATTCCTTCTGTATTTGGAAAAAAACATCCTGTCGTTGAACTATCTTACCTTTCAGAAATCTAAGACATCTTGCCTGCCAAATAGACCATTTTATACATACCAAAATAATCTGGATTGTACTGTTTGTCCATTTTGCCCAGGTGGCCGGGATTTGCCCTAAAATCAAAACATCATAATTTATTAATAACAATAACTGTTCCCCCCATAATACCAATAACATTTTCCAAAAGTCCTGCACATGAGAACAATCAAAGAAAAGATGTTGCATTGTCTCCACAATCCCAGCACACATAGGCTCTCCACACCCTCTTTCCGTTATTTGCTTATGTTTCTGATTGCTCTTTACTTGTAGTTTCTGATGACCACAGAGCCAAGCAAAATCTTGCATCTTTAAAGGTATTCGAGGATTAGTCATACCCTCCAACAACAAGGAAATCTTAATAAAAGAAGGTACCATGAACACTGGGTCCTCTCGATACCATTTATCCACTATGATTTTATAAAAATTTTCTTCCCTTTATCCCTACACCATGCTAGTTATATTTTCCAAGTTCTAATATATCGAATAGTTGTTTGTACATAACTTGGGAGCAATCGCTCTGCAGGATGCCATTTCCCTCTCCCCCATGCTTCTAAAAAAGGTTCGTCCCAAAGCCGCATACTAATTTGCCCTATTCCCATAGTTTACGAAAATAAGGGAACAATAGAGCTAAAAAAGAAATTACCAAATAAATAAACTATAAGATGCAACATATTGAAACCCCCCCTTCTTTGCGCTCTCTGTATGTATGATTCCTCTTCACTGGATTCAACCTACTGCCCCATAAAAACTGAAAAAATAAACCCAAAAGTTTGGTATGCATACTAAACGGTAGAGGAAAAACATGAGACACATGTAAAAATATAGGAGCTATGTATGCTCTCATGAGATACACTTTCTTTTTCCTGGCTTCTTCCAAGCTAACCAAGACTGTATCTTAAGCTTTGCTTTATCATAAACATCATTCCAATTCCGTATCTCAGCTTCTTTATTACCAAAAAATAGGCCCAAAATCTTCACTTGGTCTGTTGTCATCAGAATCGGAAAATCATCAATAATTTTGCTATCCCCTAAAGGCAAAACAACACTTTTACTCATATTTATTCTAATACCAGTCGTGTTATAGGCCTCATGCAATAGTGACAAAATTTTAACCCCTGATCTGTCATCTGCCACAGTAAAAATACAATTGTCCTCATAAGCTGAAACTTTTTGAAATGCAAATCTGGCAACAGTTTTTATCGCCTTAATGTCTCTGGCCTGCTCAATCTTCCTTAACAAAGGGTCTAAACCAAAGACATATAACAAGGGACTCATTGGGCAACCCTGCTTGACCCCCCTTTTTAAAAAAATTGGAGTCCCCAAAAAACCATTCATCAAGGGCACAGCTTGTGCTTCCGTGTACAACACTTTCCCAAGTTCAATAAATTCTTGTGGAATTCCAAAATGTTGCAATACACTCCAAAGATAATTCTGTTGAATAGAATCAAAAGCAGTTTCTTGATCTACTGATATTAAATATCCACTTAAATCTTTCCCTAATCCCTGCTCTATAATTTCTCTAATGAAAGTCAGATTTTGTATTACCTTCCTTCCTGGGACTGCACAAGTCTGCTCCTGAACAATCAACTTGTTTGCTACAACTGCCAGTCTTTGAGTCAATATTTTAGCAAGAATCTTACAATCTGAATTCAGCAACGTTAAAGGCCTCCAATTCTTTATATCATACTGATCTCCTTTCTTATAAAGAAAAAACATTAAACCCAGTTGCATTGAGGGGGCAAGCTGTCTTTCTTCCCAAATTGCATTGTACAATATTTCTAAACAAGGAACCAGAAGCTCAACAAATTGTTTATAAAAATCATTCGGCAATCCATCCCTTCCAGGCATGGATTTAGTGGTTAATTGTAAAATGGCCGCATGAATTTCCATTCCTGAAATGGGGGCAATCAACCTTTCCCTCTCATCCCTGGTCAGTCCTGGAATGTCTAGGCCGGTGAAAGGAAACTTACTTTCATTTCTTACAGTCTGAAACTTATCTACCACGTATTGCTGAACCAAAAGCAATATATATTGGATGTTCTCTTTTACCTTTCCCTGTCCATCTCTAAGACCTGTCATCATCACCCTTCGACACCCTTGTCCTCCCTTCTCATAAGGGTTTACCTCTTCTTTCGTGCCTTGAGTCCTATATTTTTGTTGTGTAGCCATTACTCGCACAGAATCTTGCAAATATTTCTTCATTTGAATTTTTATATCCTGCAACCTTTTTGCCTTAAGCTCCCTCATCCCACCTTGTGACAAAGTTTGTAAATATTTTGCCCGTAGGCCTAAATAAGCAATATATTTATCTCTAGCCAGTCTCTTTGTATATGTGCCATACTATTCTCGCACATCCCTCTTCATATCTTTCCACCATTCTATTGGACTCTCATACAAATAACAAATCATCTGTTGTGCAAAGATCAATTTCCTTATAGTATGTTCTACAACTGTATCCTGTAACTTTGAAGTATTCATTTTCCAAGAACCCCTCCCAACCAACAAATTCTGCCGATTTTCATAAATGCAAAACCACCATCAGGTGGTCTGAGGTTTCCAAAGGCTCTACATCCACCTTCTCACATGTAATTCTTTCTGATACCAGCCAAAAATCAATTCTGGTAGACAACTGCCCCTTATGAAAGGTATGAACCGGTTCCTGCTGTAAAATATTATAAATATCCTGTATACCATTACATCTCATAATTGCCAAGAGGGTATTGGTATCACAGAAGACTTTTTTTGTAGCTCTTCCCCAATCCCTATGAGAAAGACCACAATTAAAATCCCCCCCCATAAAACTGTCTTTGACGTATGTAAATAAGGTTCCACATACCTAAACAAAATAGATCTATCTGCTTTCAGTTGAGGAGTGTATATATTTATCAACCGAAAAACCTCCTTTTGCAATAATACATCCAGAATCATAATCCTCTCAGGTACTAAATCATAAACATGAATCACCTTTACCTGTCCCTTAAAAAGAATGCCTACTCCAGAGCATTGTTCTTCACCTACCGACCAATATAAGACACCCCACCTCCATTCTTTCTGTGCAGTTTTCACCTCAGCTAGAGAGTTCAACCAAGTATCTTGTAGAAAAAACACACTCCCACCCCCCGATACTGAGGCTCAAGAAGGTATTGTGCCTCTTCCCATACGCTTTTATACTATTAACATTAACAGCACAAAAGGAAATAGCCATCAACAAAGTGAACAAAGAATCACCTGCAATCATCTTTTTTTTTTCCTCTTCCTCATTTTCACTTTCTCAGAAGGGCCAGACTCAGCAACACCCTCTGCCTGAGAGGAGGCCACAGAGGAAAGGTCCGACTCACACCCATCCTCCTCCATATCGTCCCCAAGCAAAGGAGCATATGAGTTCTGTACCTCTACATCCTCCAATTTTTCTGTCTGGATCAAGGCAGCTGAATGTATTTTCCCCGCGTTTGATCTAGTCACTCTTTGAAAGCCTAACTCAGAATGTACTGTGGGGGGGGCATAGAAATGACCTCGTCACCCAAGTCGACCGTCTTTTCCACTACCGTAACTATTGCTCCCTCCTCCTCTGTAACTATTGCCCCATCAATGTCCCGCACCACTGTCTCGCCATCACTCACTACAATCTGATCAGTCACTGCTAATGTACCGTCAGCCTCTCTTGGTAGCCCTAAAACTTTTTTTGGTGAATGAGTAGGAGCCGGCCCCTTTGACATTAAAGCCACCATCTTTAACTTCTCCTTTTGTGCTGTAGCTACAAACTGATCCTGTTCGGCTCTAACTAAGCAATCCACATTGTTATGTGAGGCCCATGAGCAGGTCCAAAAAAAGTGCCCCTGTTCCTCACATAAATTACATTTCAAAGGTTGCCGACGAGTCCTCACATGCCCCAATTCCCCACATAAACCACATTTTTGCTTATCACATACATTACTCAAATGCCCCACATCACCACATTTGAAACAAGCTCTTGACTGACCCGGGTTAAAAACCACCCCCCTATCTCTACCCAAAAAGAAACAGTTTGGTAGATGACTAGTCTGACCATTTACCAGATGTAATACCACAAGATAAGTCCATCCCCCCGTCCATAACTGCTCTTCATCCAATATGGATTCAGGCAAACCTTTAACAGTACAATGTTGCCGCAACCAGTACGTAATATCTGCAACATTTAACCCCTCATTATGGAAAAGAACTGTAATTTTTTTTGACAATGGTTTAGTAAGTGGTATCGCCAGAAAAGGTTTCCACAAGGGAGAGAGCTTCAACATACGGTATTGCTTCCAAAACCGTTCCAAACCCACAGGATGTGTAAAACTAACATCAAAATCACATCCTCGAACATGTATCAAAGCGGATTCATAGCAAAGAACGCATGCTATTTTTTAGTAATACACGACCCACAAATTTTCTGTCCAGAATTTCTTCATTATTACCCCTAAATTTTAACCTAACTGCGCTCCTTCTTTCTGCAGGTTCCATCAATGGCCCAGCATTACCCAGAAATAAATGTTCCGTCACTTTTCCATGCCATAATTTATCAGCTTTATCCTTCAATGAATCCTGTTCCATTGCACCATCTGTTTCTTGATCCTTAATAACTTGTAACAATGGATGAGGATCTTCATGATGTGGTAACTCTAAAAGTATTTCCAGGGAGGGCTGTCCTGGGGTATAAAAGGAGTAGCCATACTATTTAATAGAGGGGCCATTGGGGATGGGGATATCTGCAACATAGCAGGAGACTTGGGAACAAAATCCTTACTAAAATTTGCATCCCACCCCTTCCCAGTGGGCTCTTCACCCAACCTGCAGCTTGCAAGGCCGTTGCCACCCAGTCCTCTGGATCTTTCCCCACAATTACACTGTCTTGTTCATTTGGAGACTTATCTAGTGGAAGGTCCTTTTTCTCACTACATTTCTCCCCTTCTACTAAAGAGACATGAGAGTCTCTTAAAGCGGACCCAAACAAAAAAGTCTCAGATGGTAATTCAATCTGCTGTATGGTAGTTAAGTCTTAACCTAGAACTGTCTGTTTTGGAATCCTGGCTTCTCCCCCAGATGATTCCATTTGCATTTTCACAATCTCCTGTGCACTCATATCACAAATCATTTCTCCATCAGTAATATCATCCACACCATCAACAGGGACCTGCTGACTCACCCTCTTCCTCTGTTCCTTCGCGACAACTTGTGCCTCCATTGCTCCTTCTTCCGATCGTTGTTCCTCTTCCTGTGCAACTGCTAATTCTGTCCTACCGCCTTGCGCCACCAAAAAACGTAGCCTCGCTCCCCGATACTTGTGTTCTGCTTCTACAGCCTGCTGATGCAGAGCCTCCAGAGATTCAACCTCCTCCAGTTCCAAAATAGGGTGCTGCACTAAACCTCGGGGAGCCTCGTCCTCTGGTAAGAATTGTGCTCTTGCTTCCATATTGAGAGCCACCAGCTGCTCCATTTCCTCCGTTCCTTCTCCAGAATTCTGCATGTCTCTGTAGTCAAGGGAGCCAAGGAGGAGACCCGCTCCTTGGCCTCCCACACGTCCTCCTAGTGCAAAGCTCCAGATGCCACTGAGCAGAACGTCCACTCAGTCACACAACGCCCTCTGCCTCCACAGAGTAGGGGAATTTCCCCGGTGTCCTGCCCAAATTTCCCTCCTTCACTAAAAATACCACCAACAGCTTAATCTGGTTCAAGGTTAGTTGGCATTCATCTGTATTCTCCTCCCCCGGGTTGTGCCTGAAAATAGGCAGGATTTGTCTAGTGCACTTGCCCGGTCAACAGAAACTAAATAAATAAAATAAATATGGGACTCCTTTGGATACTCTATATAGGTTAGATAATTTGCCTTCAATACTAACTCTTTGTGTTCTGTTTGTGACGTATGAGCTAAACCACTTCTGTACTTCCTCAGAAATGTATAGATTATCCATCCTTTCTAGCAGTATAAGATGGTTTACTAGGCTGAATGCTTATGACAGGTCCATGACTAGAGATTCTGTGAAGGTTTAATTCACTGACAAAGTTCTGGCAAAATTGGCAAATTCACTAACAACATGGAGCAACTAAGGAAGTTTTGCAACTAGCCTCAAAATTTGCCTATGTGATGTAGCTATTTTTTTGTGGAATTTCACAGCGAACATCAAAATTTCACCCATGAAGTGCAGAATTTTGCCCAAAAATGGCAACATTTTGCCTGCAATAGGTGAAATTTCACTGTTCATGGTGAAATTCTGCCATTCATGGGTGAAATTCTGCACTTCATGGGCAGAACATCACACTCTGGGGAGCACTCAGAACTTCACGAGTTGCACTAAATATGCAGATTAATTTGCAGAGCTGCCTCTCCTTTGCTCAAGGGTGTGGAAACTAAGTCTAGGAGGTCAGAGAGAGCGGTATTGAAGGAGCGTCCCTTTCTGAAGCCAGGCTGATATTTTGTATTGAGATTGTAATTCTCTCAGTAATTATATAGCTGGGTATATACCAGCCTTTGGACCACTTTTGATATTAATGGTAGGAGAGCAATCAGTCGATAGTTTGACAGTAATTGCATTTTCACCTTTTTTAAAGATGGATACTATTTTGACAGTCGTCCAGCTCTCTGGATATGTTTGTTCAGTCATATATTAGGGCAATACCAGCACTGCTTTGAGTAATCATTCTAATTCTAGGAAGACTGCATGCACCAAGGTTCATCAAGATTCAGGAAAACATTTAATCCTAATGATACATTTCCTTACTTTTGAGACTTTGTGCTACAGCCCTAACTGGTACCAATGGGATTGCAAACCCTAAGCAAGAGACTCTGGCATCCAAAGGTTGAAAGCCAGGTTTCTCTTAAAGAGTGTAGCTTTCCCTTTGAAAACATAGCAGTATTTTATAAATGTTGTGAATTATAAATGTAATAATGCATTGGATGGTGAACATTACAAGAATTTACTACTCACCTGAGGTGTGTGTTGCTACTTAACTCCTGAAAGTAAAGCTTCAGCAGTTTGTCAAGCATCACACACTGAGGATGTGTATTAAATTTCAGTAATTGCACTATCCCATGATTTCTTTTATATAACTACTAGTCATCAGTTTTTTTCACACACCCCAAGTCTCCAGCACACAACCACAGAATAGCTGCTTTCTGTGGGAAACTGTTAGTGATGGTTTCACATTAGTGTTGTGGTAGGGAGGATTTTGTTTAAATTTATATCAGCCCTTTTTGTTGGTGTAGCAGTTTTGTTAACCTCTTTTCTGATTTAGGTTTAAATACAGTGTCTAAATGAAAGGAAATTCAGCAGCAGTTTCACTTGTTGCTGCACGTGAGAGACCGTCTCAAGCATAGCTGCTTTATTTCAATGCATGTATAATAACAGGCCATCCCTGTTGAAAAAAATGATTACTATATATAGAATAATGCATGGAGTTGTGTGTTTAATGAGTTTTTACACACACTCCAAGGTATTGGATGCTACAGAAACTCCGACAGCAAAACTTAAGGGGTTTATTTAAGCATCCAGCACTGAAGGGTGTGTGTAAAAACTCAAGTTAAGCACACAACTCAGCCAGCCCAGTGGCGCTGAGGGTTGAGGCACTAGATGCCACACCTCGCGCCACACTGGCAATCAAGGTTTGGTGATGGACTTGGGTAGCCGGGGGTCAGCAGGAGGGGGAGAAAATTGAGCATCTGGAAGACTGCTCTCCTCTCCCTTGGATGGGATCTAGGGGAGCCCGGTATCCTGGTGGCCCCCAGTGAAGATCAGGGGTACTGTAGGATCACTGGTCAACATAAGGGGCAGAGTGCGGCTGACGCCAGCTGGTTAGCCATAAACAGGCATCCTTTCACATGCACTCCTGGTGAGAAACAAGAAAAGTCCTCATCTTCGGGGATAGGTGAAGGCACCTCCGCCCTGGACAACATTCCAAATACCAGGCACCCTCCTCTCCACTGCCTGCCCCACTTGGCCCAACACTCTATACTGTAGATAGAGCACTCTGGGCAGATAGGGCATCCCCTCTCCAAGGGGTTCAGAGCCAGGGGATCTCTCAGTGGAGTAAGGGGAGAAGAAGAGTGTCTCAGGTGGGAGGTAGAGCCCAGACAATGGAGGATGCCAGTAAGAGTTCCCTTATATAATTGCTGTGGGGGGGGGGTTCTTGCCACAGCAATTGTATAAAATAAAAAAGCCACAGTCCATCCAGATGAAGCACTGTGAGCAGTCTGTGGTTCAGTGACTGCTGAAACATTTGTTTTTTTAAACACTTAACCAAGAACTTGAAAAGTGGTATCAGAACTTGAAAAATGTAATGCTGAGAGGGCAGGTTGTTTTTTTAGCATTAATTTATGGGCGAGCGATTGTGGCAGAGTCCACAGTGTGTCCCGTACTGTGTGATTGAAGTGCAGAGGCAGTCTTGTGCGTAGAGTGAGGGAAACCCTGCACATGTTCACTGTTATGACCAGCAGGTTATAACTGTGAATTATAACCAGGTTTCCCTATGGGAAAAATGTTCCCCAGTTTATTATATTTAAATATCTAAAGGGAAACAAACATGGTGGACAGCAACAAGCTATTCAGGCAACGTGAAGGATCTGCAACAGGAAGATATAATTATAAGCTGGTGGGGAAGGGGTTGCAGGAGGGGTTGAGGAGATATTTCATGGAGAGGGTGGTGGAGAGATGGAACAGTCTACAGGGGGAGGTGGTTAACTTTGAGATGGTTACAGATTTCAAAAGAGGATGGGGTTGACAAATTGGTAAGATTAAATGGTGCCGGGGGAGATGGTTTCAGCGGAGGTCTCTATTAACAAAGTGAACGTACTAATTAGGAAAACATTATAGAACCTACCAGTGTTAGACTAGACAGACATGATGGATTGGTGTCTTTTTCTACCTGTAAAATTCTGTGTTTCAGTATTTCTTATCAAGTGTCAAAAGCTTTAAGGATTTTTTTTATTCACTGTTCTTTACTTCCTTGCTCACCTAGGTGGCCCAGCTTCAGCCTGACCCTCCACACTCAGCACCATCACCCACCTTCTCCAAGACTTACCTTCCACCTGTTTGCTGCTCCATTGATTGCCACTTCCCCAAGGCAGGGCCATGGAAGAAACACCATTTTCTCCAAAACAGTTATAGCTCTGTCAGTGGTAGATGCCACACTTGGCGGTGCAGGACCTGTAATGTGGAAATGGTATTATCCTGCCTGTCTGTTTTTCTTTCCACTTTTCTTTTCGCCACTCTTAGGATGTCAACTATAGTCCCGAGGATGTGCATGCACACATATGTGTGTCTGTGCATAGACATGCACAACAATGTCCTCCGTACCTAGTTTACAACTCCAGCTTGCACCACCGGAGCCCACCCAGGTGGTAGCGGTGGTAGTGCAGCAGACTCTGTTGTCCCCTAGCTCCCTGAAGGAAAGCATCCTCTGAGATGCTCAGTCACTCTCCCTCCTCTACAGTCACAAGCAGTAGCACTATCATTGCACAGAATTACCAGACTCAAAGAATGTATTATAACAAAACAAACAAAAAACATAAATCCTCCTGTATTGGCATGACAACCTCACATTCAAGTAAACATCAGCACTTATGTGATAAACGGGATATGCCAAGAGCTGCCTCAAAATAAATTATTGATTTTTAGTTTCTGGTTTTGACCTCTATTATAAGTACTAGCAGTAGATCTTTATTTTATATCAGTTTCTTCCAGAGCTCAGGGCTCTTCTCAAGTGTGCAGCACAGCATACAGAACACATTAACAATTCAATTACCAAACAGAAGAAGAGGCAATACAAGAGGCAGATCCATGAGTGATGTCTTTAGAGGTCAAACTCTAGAACTATAAAAATCCTTTATTTTGAGGCAGCCCATAGCACTCATCATTTTAACAATTAAAGTACATCACTTGGCTAGGATGGTAAGGTGGTGTGGGTGGTTGAAGCATGCTTCACAGTTGTGTAAGCTGGAGTGAAAATAAATTATTTAATTCCAGTGTAGTTCTGCATGCTATAAAAATAAATGTATTTACAGCATAATTGTTATTGTCACAGTTATTGCATAAATCAGCATGGCAATGTACAAGCTAGTTTTACACAAGCTGTATCCCTAAGCATCGCATAGATCACTTAGCAATATATTGCTTGTATACAATAACACTTCTATAAGTTGTGTCCTGTTTTTCTTTTTCGAGCAACTACTATATACTAAAACTTGTTGTTTTGTTTTCTTCAGATATGGAAGAAGTGAAGACATTGGCTGTTGGTGAGGTTATACTGAACTGTCCTGATATTCCACTAAGGAACATTGTTTCTGTAGTTTGGAAGATAAGTACTGTAGCGGGATTGAACTGCACAGTAGCTTTGAGGACAGATACTAATACCAGCAGCAGCAATTGCAGTGACAACAGGACAAACATTCAGCATGCAGCCAGATTTCCTCTTCACATATTCCCAACCAAACTGAGTGATGCAGGGTTGTACACCTGTGAAACTGCATATATGGGAGGGTATGCAATCGAACAGTACAAATTAACTGTAACAGGTAAGAAGCGCATTTTGTTACAGGGAATTCCAGATCTTGCTTTGAGGGGGTTCTTGCAGGAGGCAACACCGGTAGGACTGAAGCTTACAGGCACCAGAGACACACGGAAAACTTCTAGCTAACAGTCTACAGTGGGGGACCACCCCCACTGACATCAGCATGTTGACATCCACCTATCCTGTAAAAGGGGTGGTCCCACAGACCTACCTCAGTTATCTCTCCGCAGTCGACCCATTCACATCAGACCTCCACAGATGCCTGCTTCAGCTGACTGCTATTTTTATACCCGTGATTTATTTATTTCATTTAATATACGGTTACATCAAATTTCGGTGTTTTACTCCCTCTCATTAATATCTTCTTCTCCAGCTTCATCTTCCAACTGGCCAACAACGTGTTCCTACAGCAAGCAGATACCTGTCAGATATGGCCATTCTTCCTGTTTCCTTTGCGTATGCCCTAATTACGACACCGAGGCCTACAAGAATGGCCAGGACTTCACCAGGCCATATGGAGACACTGCTTGAAAACCCTATAAAGACACTTGCTTCAGCAAAAATTAGCTGTGATGGAGAAGAGGCTTCAGGCTAAATGTCTTCCACCTCCTTGGGTTCTGGTACCACTACTACTACTACTACTACTACTTCTTCTTCCTCTTCCTCTTCCCAGATGAAGAAGTCAAGTGTGACACACAAACACCAGAACAAGCACCAGTACCATCCTCAGTAAGCCTCTTGCTCATAGTCGTCACACAAAATGGCCTCCAATTCAAGGTTTTCCTCCTGCAGAAAGGTCGGCCCCTTCAGCCTCTGCAGCCCTCACTCCCTCTAGGTTGCCAGTGGCTCTTCCATCCACCATCATCTCTGAGAGGGGCAGTGGCTCTTCAAGGCAATGGAACTCTTCCTCTGCCTCCTATCCCCTGATGCTCAGGCCCTTAGTTCCCACGGGTCCTCAGCCAGGTGTCTCAACTGGGGTTGGCTCCTCTGGTGACAGAGCTCAACCTGTTATTCCCCCAGTCAAGTCATTGCCTTCATTGGTCCCAGTCTCTGGTGCCAGCACCAGCCTTTTCAGGCATCACCCAGAGCAGTGCTTGCCTCTTCCTTCACAGAGGTGATGCCTCTGCCCCTGTCTTTGGAGAACTCCCCCTCACAGTCTCCATCCTCTCCTCTGAGGCTTATGTCAGCTTCTTCACCAGACCAGTGCTGGTCTTCGCCTTCTAGGCTGGCACTGGCTCCTCTGATGCCTACACCAACAACGCCTCAACCATCATCATTTCCACCCCAGCCTGCACCTCAGCAGTCTGCTGTCACCATCTGGCCCTCCTAGGGACCCCTAGCCGATGCCTGCTGAACCAACGCCAGGGTACCAGTAGACTCCACCTCACTACCATTATCCACTGTACAGTCCTCCCCCTCAGGTGGAATACAATGCCTTGTTCACAGCCTGGTGGGCTGTTATGAAGGACTAAGACACTTTTAGATGCCCTCTCTCTCTCCACCCTCCAGTGACCCACCATCTTAGGGACCCGGACTTGACTAAGCCCAGTAACCCACTTACTAAGGGGACGTCTGAGAGTAGTACAGGACCCTCCCTCCCAGCACAGAGGACTGTTAACAACTAACGCCCGTTCCAGAGAGTGACCTTTCCGGAAATTACTCCTCTTCAGAGTACTGAGAGGGCTCTGGGAACTCCTCTGGCACTCAGGACTGGGCTAAGGAGGCCCCCAAGTCTCCCCCAGAGGATCCTTCCTTCATAGATGTGCTTCACTATATCCAGTCCCTCATGGGATGGGATACAGAGGAACTGGACCCAGAATGTCATCGCCTGGCAATTGACTTGTACAAGTTGGAGTCCCTTCCTGTGGTGGCCCCCCTCCCTTGAGAGAGGCATATGACAATGTGACCAAGGCAACATTGAATCACCCTTCTTCCACTCTGGCCTTGGCTAGGAAGGCAGATCACCTCTACCATGCACTGGTGAGCAAGCCCTTCTATGGTGAGCAGCCCATGGCAGATGCAGTGGTCATGAATGCTGCCTACAACCACATGAAGAAGCCTCAGCACTTAAACACCCACCCACTGGACAAAGAATCCCACCAGCTACTGTAGACCAATTGGACAAGCAGGTATAGTCTTCTACTACCCTGGCCATCTGGGCCCAGAATGATTTAGCCCACATGGTGCAGTACCAGAATGCCATCTGGGAACAGGCAACAGATTTGGTGGCAGCCCTCCCCGATGATTCCACCAAAACTTAGTTAGCCAGCTTCTGAAGTTTAAATCTGATGCATGCACCTGTGTACTCAGAGCACCCTATGATATAGTGGATGCTGCTGGTCGAGGGGCGGTAGCAGGAGTCTGCATTCACCACTGTTCCTGGCTCTGTGTGTCCAGGTTTGTGCCTGATGTTCAGGCTAAAATTATGGATGCCCCTTTTGGAGTTTGGTCTTGCTTGGAGGGGGGATGCTTAGGATATCACTTCTCACCTCCAGGAATCGAGTAAGGCCCTGAGGTCAATACACTCCATGTATCATTCCTAAGTATGATCCTCCCAGCATCAGCCCTTTCGCTGGCCCTCCTGCCACCCTGCCAAGGGCCAGCAGTCAAAAGGCCCCTTTAAATGCAAGGCAATCACCCAGTCTTCTGGAGCAGTCACCTCAAGGGTCTCCAGAGCACCTTCAGCTGCTCTGCCCACCCCCAGCTCTACTGCTTGACTTTTGTTCCTGACCATCCCTCCAGCAGATGCCTTGGAGAGGTGGTCAGGGGTCAGTTCTTCCACTACCTAGACAGGTGACTCACTAAAACCTCAGATCAATGGGTGCTTCAGATCACTGAGCAGGGCTACACCCTCAAGTTTCTAAAGACTCCGCCCTTCCTTGCCCTCCCATTACCTGCAATCCCACAGCTCCCTAATCCAGGCCAAGATTCAGACACTCCTGTACAAGACGGGACATAGAACCTGTCCGGTAGCACACTACCATAATGCCAATTTCACAGCGAACACCACAGTGATGAATCTCGCCAGGTCAGGGTGGATGTTCACTGCACAGCGATGCTGCAATAACCTGTATTTCACCCCCACCCCAAATCAACTCTGACTCAGAGTTGGTTATTTACATATGGGGTTCACCCGCTGCAAAAAAACACTTTGTCTCAATGGGAAGAATGCGGACGGTCGGCATTGTTCCCATCGCTGTTGGGGATGTCGACAACAATGTTGTTGATATATTGATGTGGAACCAACCCGTCCCCCTGATCAAAGGGGAAATGGATTCTACTCCCACTTTTTTCTAGTCCCCAAGAAAATAGGGACTCTGCAGCCAATTCTGGACCTAAGCTGCCTGATCCTCTACAAAGAGTACAGGTGCTTCATACCGGGTCATAATATCATACACTTAATAGCGTATGGCATTATGGTGCATCCCGGACCTTTGCGCTCTCAATGTTGGACCCCCCCCCCCCGAGTTAGAATCCTAAGTGTGGGGGGGGGGTCCATAGGGTGGAACCCTCACAGAACATAAGATAAACTGTAATTGCGCAACACGATTAAGATGCATGACATTCTGCCGTGTGACATTATGACCCCGTGCCCAGGTGCTTCAGGATGGTGACACTTCATTGACCAGAGGGACTGGCTCTGTTCTCTGGATATGCAGGATGCTTATCTCCATATCCTTTTTTCCCGGCCCACAGCCACTACCTCTGTTTCTGTTTCCAGGTTCTGAGCCCTCCCCTTTGGCCTTTCCTTGGCACCTTTAGTTTTTACCAAGTACCTAGCAGTGATGGTGGCAGCTCTGTGCAGGCAGTGATTTTATGTGTTCCCTTACCTGGACGATTGGCTACTGATGGCCCTCTCCAGGATCATTTACTGCAGACACTGAAAGGCACCTTTCAGTTCTTCCAGCTCTTGGGGATAACTAGCAACCTGCCAAAGTCTTGTCTCACCCTGAGCCAATGTCTTCTGTATATAGAAGCTGTCTTGGACTCATCCTGGGCAAAAGCCTTCCTGCCTGAGGACAGGGCAGAATGCTTGAGGGTACAGGCCCGACTGCTGTGTTCCAGTTGCCAGATTCCAGCCAGAGAATTTCTATGTTTACTAAGGCACATGGCGACGGCCATAACCATGGCTCCCTTGACCCACCTACACAAACGAACATATGAACTGCCAGCAGAACAGGCCATAGTGTCTATCGAGACTGCTCAATGGTGTAGCTAGCCCCTCAGCATGCAGCTGCCCAACCCTTCCTCACCACCCTTCCCCCTCTCCCTCTGTCCTGTCCCCTCTTGGAGCAGCCCAATGTCCTACATGTAACCACATCCTCAGGTAGAGCATTCCATTTGTCCACCACCCTCTCCATGAAATAATGTCTCCTGATCTCTCTCCTGAATTTACCTCCCTCCAACTTCAGTTGATGCCCTCTACTATACCACCCTCTTCTGATCCTGAATATCTCTCCTGTATTAGCCTTGTTTATCCCCTTCAGGTACTCAAAGGTCTCGATCATATCTCCCCTGTCCCTCTTCTCCTTTAGCAAATACATGTTGGGCATGTTCAACCTTTCTTCTTACGACATTCCCTCCAATCCCTGAATTATCTTTACCACTCTGTGCTGCACCCCTTCCAACAGTCTGATGTTCCTCTTCAGAAATAGATGCCAAAACTGTGCACAGTATTCCAAGTGTGGTCTACCAGTGACCTGTACAAGGAAAAGATCACCTCACTACGTCCAGAAGAGATCCCCCTTGCTATATAGCCCAGCATCTTGTTGGCTTTCACTGCTGCCTGCCTGCACTGAACTGAGTTGTTCATTTCCCCTGTTATAATCACCCCCAGGTCATTTTCCTCCTTTGTGCTCCCCAACTGTACCCCTCCCAGCTGATAACTCCTCCACTGGTTCTTAGCTCTGAGGTGCAGTACCTTGCGCTTCTTGGCACTGAATCCCAACCGGCGTGTTTCCGACCACTCCTGTAGTTTAGTTAGGTCTCCCTGCAGTCCCCTCCACCCCTTGATGTCATCCACCATAGCCCCCATCTTGATATCATCTGCAAACAGACTGATCTTACACTGTATCCTGTGTGAGATATCAGTTATGAATATCCCAAACAGCACTGGCCCCAGCACCGATCCATGTGGCACCATGCTTGTTACCACTCTTGGTGATGAGAGTTTCCCTCCACCACCACCCTTTGTTGCCTGCCCTTTAGCCAGTTTGTGATCCATCTGACCATCTTAGTACCCACCCATACATCTTCCAGCTTCCTCCCTAGCCTCCCATATGCACAGATTCGAAGGCCTTGCTGAAGTCCAAGTACAGGACATCCACTGCATGGCCATTGTCCAACTCCCTGGTAACCCAACCATAGAACTCAATTAGGTTTGTTTATCAGGACCTTCCTGAGACATACCCATGTTGCTGCCTGTTCTGAAGACCATTGTCCCTCCAAAATGTCACTAGCCTCTCTTTAAGGATTGTCTCTATGAGTTTTCCCACAATTGATGTGAGGCTCACTGGTCTATAGTTACTTGGATCATCCTTTGGTCCACCTTTGTGAATCGCACCAATGGGCCAACCTCCAGTCCTGTGATACGCATCCTGTGTGCAGAGAGGTACTGAACAGGTCAACCAGCGGTCCTGCCAGGCTCCTTGCCAGTTCCTTGAGTAAACTAGGGTGAATGCCATCTGGTCCCAGTGCCTTGTCCACCTGCAGTGCCCTCAGTCCCTCTAAAACTCTGCCCTCTGTAATTTCTTCATTAGTCACCCCTTCCCTCCCTTGCCTCCTCCACCACACCCATGAAGTAACTGTCCACCCCTCTCTACCACTGATACAAAGCAGAAGTACTCATTCAGTTCCTCTGCCTGCTCCTCCCGCTTCTCTTCCCACTGCTCATCCTTCTTGATTCTCACTATCTGGTCCTTGCTTTTCCTTCTTTCCCCAGTGTACCTGAAGAAGTCTTTCTCTTCATCCTTAACACCCTGTACAGGGGTCAGCTCTCTCAATGCCTTGGCGGCTCAGATTAGTCTTTTTATTTATTTTTATTTATTTCAGATTAGGATTAATACCTTTGAGCCAAGGGCTCATTTACAAAGGCTCCAAGTCACTGAAAATACAAGACAAAACAAAACATTGTCAAGTACATACATGAGAGAAACAAAGACACAATTTTTACATGATTTTTGTAAGTGCAGTTTCATCACATACATGGTTACAGGACAGCAAGGAAGAGTGTAGTCTAGACTTGTGGAAAAAAACCTTAGTAACACTACAAGTAACACTACAAGAGTATGATCCAATTATTTGTAGGTGTTAAGGAGTGACTAGAGGCAAGAGGGCCCTGACCAGCTTGGCATGGGGGGGTATGTAGCCAGGCATGTCTTGCCCATGGAGAGGTGTAATAGGGCGATTAGGTTGAAGAGAGTGGTGATGAGGGGAAGGGAGAGAGGGACAGGAGTATGGGGGGGGAGGTGCAGGATGGGGAGAAGCAGGGTGGGAAGGGAGCAAGGGGGTGGTGAGGGAGGAGATGGATGGCAGCGTGTGGTGGAGGAGGTAAATGGGGGGTGGCAAGAGGAAAGAAGATGGGTAAGGATGGGTGTCAGCAGGAATGGTAGTCAGGTAGGCATTGTGAGTTAACAGAGGCAGCAACAGTCAGCAAGGTAAGACCATAGTTTCATTTTAAATTGGCTGAGCTTGGCACAATCAGCTAGAGTTGCAGGCAGGTCATTGAACCATTTGGGCCCTCAATATGACAGGGATTTCTGAGCCAGGGTTGTCTGCTTAAAGGGAACTAGCAGCCCTCCCATGGAGGCACTTCTAGTGCTGATGAATGGTTGAGAATTTTCAGAAAGGGCATATGTAGACTCAGGCATAAGCTTCAGCAATACTTTTTTTTGCGAGCAGGCAGGCCTGGTATTGATTCCTGAGGTGGAGGGGGAGCTAGACGATTTAGATGTACAGAATACAAGAGTGCATTAGATGGTGAGCACCCCAGCCCAGTTGGTAAGCCTTGTTTTGAAGGGTTTTGACCCTCTTTAATGCTGTGTCAGAGCCAGCCCATAGATGATGGGACCATAGACCACAAAAAAAGTACAGAGCAGCAGATGACCAGTTTTAGGGCTTCAGGTTTAATGGAATTTTGGTGTCAGTAGAGAATACCAAGTTTCATGTTTGTGGATTTTATAAGCTGCTCAATGTGAGCAAAGAAGGTGAGGGTGTCATCCAGGTGTATCCCTAAGTACTTAAATGTGTTGACTTGGTCAAGTATTTCACTTTCATGGCTAAGTATCTTCAGGGGGGCTCCTCTTACCTTGCTTTTGGATGTGCTAAAGAGCATACATTTGGTCCTTTTGTAATTGAGAGCAGTCTATTAGTAGGAAACCAGGATTCCAAAATTTAGAAGTTTTCCTGTAGTTGAGAGTTGGTGCTTGCAACCTCTTTGTCTGGGACAGAGATGACGGCATCATCCACATAAAGCACAATGTGGGTAGGGCAGGCGGAGGTTAGAGTCTTCACGAATAGGCTGAACAGTAAAGGGCCTAGGATAGACCCTTGGGGGACTTTTAGTTTCACCTCCCAAAGCTTAAAGGTAGCGCTGCCAATTCTAACACATTGCATCCTATGAGACAGGCAGCTGTTGAACCAGGCAACAGTGTCAGGGGACAGGCCAGAGGAGAAGAGGCTTTGCATAAGTAGTTTGTGGTTCACAGTATCCAGTGATGAAAGTGAACAGGAATGCACAGGAACTCAGTTTCTGTAGCTTTTTTGCAGCAGGAACGGAGTTCCTGTACTTCTCCCCACTGACACTGTAGCTGAAATTCTTAGACCAGCAACATAACGACAGTTTCTGGGCCTGTGACCTGAAATCAGGGTTTCCACAACAACCTTTGACTTGTTCAACAGTGCTATTTTGCTAGAAATACTTCTATCTCTCTAACTGAATCTACTAGTGTCTAAACAAATAGATGTGTCTTGACACAGCTATCCTTCAGATTGAGGATCTTCATTCTGCATTTCACATTTGCCAATGGCCAAGTTCTTGTACTTCTTGTCTTCCACTTGCACCACTGACAGTATCAAATGCCTTAGTGAGGTCTATGAAGATATAACCCACAGCCATCCCTTTTATCCAAGGCACTATAGAGCTGGGTGGTATATTCAACAAGGGCGGTGAGAGTGGAGTGTTTTTTTTGGAAGCTATGTTGTTGCTTGCAGAGAAGATCATACTTTTCAAGGTACTCAGTAGGTTGATCAGATCAGAGAATGCCCTTTCAAGGGGTTTGGAAAGGAGGGGCTAGTATCGAGATGGGTCGAAAATTGGCCAGATTGATTCTTTCACCAGATTTGAAAATGGGTGTGATGAGTGCTGCCTTCCACCTGTCAGGGAAGACTCCTGATCTGAGGGAGGCATTGAAGACCTGTCTGAGCAGTGCTGCAAGTTCATTTAAAGTAAGGGCAACCAGCTTCATGTCTATCATGTCACTTCCCATCCTAGTCTTGGCGAAGGACATGTCTGATGTATTTGATAGATTCTGAAATGGACAGCAGCCTGAAATAAAATGGTGGTGGTACTTTAGGGGACTGGGAAACAGAGCTCCAGTTCTAGGGCTGGCAAGGTGGCGTATGTTTAAGGTGCTTGTTGGGTAGCACATTGCTCATGTCTGTGAAGGCAGCTTTGAATGCGTTGGCATTGTCCTCATCATCTTGCAGGGAACTGGCTGTTGTCACGATGAGGTTGGGAGGAGCTCTTGGAGCTCTTCCTGTGAGTGTTTTAACTGAGTCCCAGAAATCTCTTTCATGGCCCCAGGTCCTGCCTAGCAGGTCATTGTAGTACGCAGTTTTGGCAAGTCTGATGAGCTTCGTGCAAGTATTCCTGGCAGTCTTATAGGCTAGGATGTCAGCCTGCTTACAGGTTGCTTTGACCCTGTGCCACAGGTGGACTCTGAGGTGCATGCCCTCAATTAGAGAGCCAGATAGCTAGGGATTAGTGGTTCCTTTCATTTGCTTTGTTCTGAATGGGGCAGAGATGTCACAAGCTTTTGTGAAGACCATAGTGAAACATGGCAACATAGAAACATAGAAGTTGACATCAGATAAGTACTGCAAGGCCCATCCAGTCTGCCCAATTTTTTCTACCTTATGAATGTGCCATAGGCCTGTACTGTGTCAATGGCCTATCTATTCAAACGCATCTGTATTGTTCCTGTAACCCCCTTGTTCCCAGGGGTTACTAGTATCCCAGTTTGAATCAATGGTAGGCAGGGAAGGCAGCTAGTGAAATGCCAGTTAAATGGATTTTACTCTGTTTTCAGTCTCTGCTTAGCTCTGGAGAGATGATGTAGTCATTGAACTGTTGCAGCAGCATAAGCCACATCAGCTATCAGCTGCTAGGGGAGTGAATTGGAATGTTCAGTTCAGTGTCATCTGAGAGTCTGTAGTATGGAGTTCTTGGAGAAGGCCACAGCTTGTTGAGCAGCTCCTCATTCAGCTTTGTTAAAGAGCTAGCCCTTTTCTTTGTTAAGTTTTGAGTTCTCAACCTAGTGGCTGACAACTCTTCCAGCCTTAGGAAGTGGTGGAGACCTGTGCCAGTAGGTTTCCCTGTGCCCCATCCCAGGCAAATAGGGTTGAACTCCAGGATCCAGGGGCAATCCCCTGGTCCATTTGGACTTTTGGAGTTGTTTTGTAAAACTGCTCTTCTGTGTAAACCCAGTAGTACCTGAAATTCCTGTGAAGGATGATTTCTCTGGCAAAGGGACCCTGTCACATGAGACATTCTGTTAAAAGTCATCTGCCAAAATTTGGAGTCCAGTATGTGACAGTCCACGTACAGAACTTTTAATTCTGACACCCCTGAGGTGTTTGTAGTATGTTAAGTGTGAAATACATTTAAGACAACATCTACAGTTTTCAGCAGTTTTGAGGTGTTTGCTACCAGATGAATGGCCAAGTATAAGCTTGGAAACAGAAGGTGGGAAACCCCCCATTTGGAGTAACCAGTTTACCTCTAGGGGTTCTGAAGGGAACCTGTTCCTTTTCATTCAGTAGATGTGACCAATGCCTGAAGGAAGTGTTTACCCCTGTAAGTGGATTGTTTTCTTCCAGTTTACCCCAGTATAGTGGGTTCTGCAAGTTCTGAGCCTGTATGTGCTCTGTGTGGTTGTGTGTGCCACACTGTGTGTGCCACATTCTTCTTATGCAAATATGGGAAATGCACCAAATGTACCAATACCTGGCTGGATGTGCCAATTCCCAATGGGAACCAGTGTGTTCACGAGCATGTGTTTTCTTCATCTTATGCTAAACAGGAATTCAGGAATTTCTGTACCTCAGTAATCTGCATTACAGTATGTGTAGCCCTATGTGGGTCCATCTTCGCTTTGTGTTTATTCCTACTCTGTTATGTGAATAAAAGCCACACTCTAGAATCCCAACCTGGTTTGGACAGTAATGTTATTGCCTCCTAATGTCTGGAGTTACTTGTGTACCCCTGTCCAGAAGTGCAACCTAGCATAGCTCTGAGCAAACATTTTCTCTCAGGGACCTGGGTTGTTGGCCATGATAATTGATGCCCACCAGGTGTGTGCCAGGCAGTTGCCACACTTGGTTGTCTGTTTTATATAACAATATTCTCCATTTGGCATAGCCCACCTAGTATATGGTGGCATAAATATACACACCCCGGCCCTCTCTTTTTCCCAAGACTTGGAGAGGTGTGCCTTCTCGTTAAACAAGGGGCCGGTAGGGTGGTTGCACTCCCTTATGCCTATACCATTTTGTTTGAAGCCCTGCACTGTATTGATATCTACCACTTCCTGAGGTAGGCTGTTCTATGCATCTGCCAACCTTTCTGTGAAAAAGAACTTCCTCATGGGGGGGGGGATACTGGGATGCATAAGGAGAGGCATCACCAGTAGAAAACAGGAAGTTATTATCCCTCTGTACAGACAGTTGGTGAGACCCCATCTGGAGTACTGCGTGCAGTTCTGGAGACCCAATCTCTGCAAGGACATAGACAGGATGGAGGCTGTCCAGAGGAGGGCAACTAAAATGGTGCAGGGTCTGCAACTGGAAGACATATGAAGAGAGACTTAAGAGCTTGAATATGTATAGCCTCGAGGAAAGGAGAGAGAGGGGGACATGATAAAAACTTTCAAGTATCTCAAGAGAATCAACAAAGTCCAAGAGAGTAGCATCTTTCAAAAAGAGGTGTGCAAGAACAAGGGGCACAATTTGAAAGAGATAAAAGGGGCGGCTCAGAGGTATTTGGAAGTATTTTTTCACAGAGGGTTGTGGATGCATGGAATGGCCTTCCGGAGGAGGTTGTGGAGTCAAAAACAGTGGTGGAATTCAAGCATGCATGGGACAGTCATGAGGCAATTCTAGGGGGTGAGGGTAGGAAGAAGTAGGCTGCTGGTTAACTAGGATCTGCAGCTTATCCAATAGGTAGGGAAATGGGCAGACTGGGTGGGCCGAGCGGTCCTTATCTGCCGTCAAAATCTATGTTTCTCATATTACCCCTTAATCAGCCTCTCTCTAATTTCATGCTGTTTCCTCTTGTTCTGCTATTTTTCTTATATTGAATCATGTTAGACTCTTTCACCTTGTTAATGCTCTTAAGATATTTGAATGTTTTGATCATATCACCTGTCTCCCTCCTTTGCTCTAGGGTATACATATTGAGCTACGATAATCTGTCCTCATACATTTTCTGATGCAGTCCCTGCACCATTCTGGTTGCCCTTCTCTGGACTGCCTCCATTTTATTAATGTCCTTGTGCAGGTGCAGCCTCCAGTACTGTACGCAGTACTCCAGATGGGGCCTAAGCAGTGTCTTGTAAATAGGGATTATTACCTCCCTCTTATGACTTGTGATAAACCTACTAATATACCTCAATATCCCGCTAGCCTTACCTGCTGCTTTAGTGGTCTACTTGGATGACTTCAGGTCATCTGTGATGATGATGCCCACATCTCTTTCTTCCCTTGTGATTCTCCCAACCTATAGATGGCTTCAGGGTTTCTCCTCCCTATGTGCATGATCTTGCACTTCTTAGCATTAAACCCCATTTGCCAGTCTTCCGACCATTCTGCCAGTTTATCCAGATCTGTTCCAGATCTCTTCTCATTCTGCCCACCCCATCTGAAATCACCTACTCTGTTGCAGATCTTGGTGTCATCTGCAAACAGACAAACCTTACCCTCCAGTCCATCTGCAATGTCACTGATGGATATATTGAAGAGGACTGGCACCAGGACTGATCTCTGAGGTACTCCACTTGTGACTTGCATCTCTTCTGACTGTATACTGTTTACCACCACTCTCTGTTTTCTGTCTGCCAACCAGTTTTCCACACAGTTGACTAAATTCTGACCCACCCTGAGCCTACCCAGCTTATAAATCAATCTTCTATGTGGAACAGTATTGAGAGCTTTGCTGAAGTCAAGGTAGGCAACATCAACTGCACCCCCTTGGTCCACTACTCTGGTTACCCAGTCAAAGAAATCTAGGAGATTAGTTTGACAGAACCTTCCTGTTGTAAACCCAGGCTGTCTTGGATCATGTGCTCCTATGGATTCCAGGTGTTGCACTATCCTTTCCTTAAGGATTGCCTCCATAATCTTGCCCACTACGGAGGTAAGACTGAATGGTCTGTAGTTCCTTGCCTCCTCCTTGCTACCACTCTTGTGGAGTGGGATCATATTAGCCCTTCTCCAATCTTCTGGGACCTTCCTGTGCTCAGAGACTCACTAAACAGTCCTAATAATGGCTCTGCTAGTTCCACCCTTAGCTCCTTTAGTAGCCTGAGATGAATGCCATCATGCCCCATTGCATTGTCCACCCTGAGCTTAGCAAGCTCTTGTAGGACCCTTTCTTTTGTGAAGAAACTAGTGCACACCTCCCTACCCCCATGTCCATGGTGCTGAACTGTGAGCCCTGCCCTGCCTTCTCCTCAGTAAATACTGAACAGAAGTATCTACTTAGGATAGATGCTTTTCCTTGGTCCTCCCCTTCACGCGCCCCCTTATCCCCTTTGATCTTAGTAATACCCCCTCTGGACTTTCTCCTGTCTATAGAACGTCTTCTCACCTTCTTTTACTGTTCATGCTACTGTTTCCTCAGTTTGGGTCATTGCCTGCCTTACTGCCTTCCCTGCTTAACTTAAGGAAGTTCAGTATGCCTCCCTAGCTTCATCCCACTGTGTTCCCTTATATTTTTTGAAGGCCAGCCTTTTGGCTCTGAACTTTTCTGCTACTGTTTTTGTGAGCCAACATGGTTTTCTTCTTCTTTTGTGCTTGCTTTTCTCTCTAACACAATGGGATGTTGCTTCAAGTATTGCATCCATAATGCTTGCCCACTTTACCTGTATCCCCTCACCTGTATTTCTTCATGCCAGGGCTATCTTAACTCTGTTTGCCGTCTTATCAAAGTCAACTCCTTTGAAGTTCCAGATATTTGCCTTGGAATGGGATGATTTACTTCTAGTGGCCAAACTGAACCATACCATGTTGATAGTCACTGGCCCCCAGGTGACCTTCTATCCGTAGATCTGTGATATTTTCCCTGTTAGTCAGTACTAGATCTACAATAGCCCTGTCTCTTGTGGGTTGTTCTACCAGTTGTCTGAGGCCCTCCCCCTGCAGATAATACATTATGTGTCTAGTTCTGGTGAATGTTCCTGCTGTTATTGACCAATCTATATCTGCTATGTTGAATTCTCCTATTATCAGAACCTCTCCTTTAGCTGTCATGTTTTGTATATCTTCTAACAGTAATGTGTCTAAGTCCTCCCCCTTGTCTGGAGGCCTGCAGACAAGGGCTGTGTGAATACCTTTTTTTGAATATTTGGCCGAATATTCGGTATTCGGTTCCCAGATATTTGTTATTCGGTATTCATTATTTGGTATTTGGCTAGCGAAAATGCCTTCTTAGAGAACTGGCATACAAATCTTTAAATGGCTTCAGGGAAAGTAGGATGAGCTGTCATGGCACTTTGGCTTGTACACTGGTACCACAGGCTGCTGTTTGGCATTGCTGCTTCAATAAGAGGATGCAGAGGTCACGGCACTTTGGATTGTTCACTGGTGCTACAGGGTACAGCCTTCCTTGTCCAGATGCTGCTTCAGGAGGAGAATGCAGAGGTCATGGCACTTTGTCTTGTACACTGGTGTCACAGGCTGCCTTTCCCTGCCGCTGTTTCAGGAAAATGATGCAGATGTCATGCCACTTTATCTTGTACACTGATGCCACAGGCTGCTTCCAGAGGAGTATTGTTTTATTATTTTATTGATGGTCTAGGAATTACAACCCTTTGAGTCAGAGACTCATTTGCAAAGGCTCCACATCATACATAAATAAAGATTGGTACACAGTATAACACAAATAAATAATAAAGACTACTGCTCTAATACAGAATAGGACACTATGCAGATGCCATGTCACTTTGGCTTGTACACTGGTATCACTGCCACACAGGCTGTCTTGTGCTGCTAAGGCTTCAGGTGGAAGTTGCAGAATCCATGGCACTTTGGCTTGTACACTGGTGCCACAGGCTGTCTTGTTGGGTATGGTTCTGTTGTGGAGGAGGATGCAGATGTTGTTTCACTTTGGCTTGTACACTGGTGCCACAGGCTGTGTTGTGCTGCTGATGCTTCAAAAGGAAGATGCAGAATCCATGGCACTTTGGCTTGTGCACTGGTGCCACAGGCTGTCTTGTTAGGTATGGTTCTGTTGTGGAGGATGATGCAGATGCTGTGGCACCTTGGCTTGTACACTGGTGCCACAGGCTGTCTTGTTGGGTATGGTCTGGTTATGGAGGAGGATGCAGAGATGTCGTGGCACCTTGGCTTGTACACTGGTGCCACATGCTGTCTTGCTGGGTATGGTTCTGTTGTGTGGAGGCAGATGTAAATGTCATGGCACCTTGGCTCATACACTGGTGCCACAGGCTGTGTTGTGCTGCTGATGCTTCAGGAGGAAGATGCAGATGTCACAGCACTTTGGCTTGTACACTGGTGCCACTGCCACAGGCTGTCTTGTGCTGCTGATGGTTCAGGAGGAGGATGCAGATGTTATGACACTTTGGCTTGTACACTGGTGCAGAAGGGCAGGCTACCATGTCCCGCTGCTGTTTCTGGAGGAGGATGCACAGGATCTGGAGGAGGAAGCACAGGAAAATAGTTCATCATGGGCATTCAATTCAGTTTCCCATAGGATTCAACTGGAGGTATAAGAATACATAACTGTCCTTTATTGTACTTGGGTGAAAAAAAACAATGTGTACTACAAGAATACAATATGCCACACCCTTAAATAAGTGTGGCCTTTAAGAAAACCAACTAATAAAACATAATTATGCCCATAGGACAACAGTATAACTTCAATAGGCTTAACTTAGTCAATACTGGTATTTAATTGACAATCTACATATGAGCACACTCCTCTTAATGGGATTAGGTATTACTGGAAACACACATGACAGATTGTTAAACTAATTCTGTCCTTAAAAAAACTAACAAAACATAATTATGCCCACAGAACACTACAACTTTAATTCATCAGGCTAACATACAAATTCAAATCTTACCTTCGTAGCTGACAGAGACATCTATGAGGACGGCACTCTTGTATGACTCCTATTCTACACATGATGTGTGGCCACAAAGGTGCCTTTTAATGAATGCTACCTGTTAGTGACACATAATGAAATGAAGTGCTTTCAAATGGCCTGTGCACATCCATGAAGTCTCCCTTTTCATGTGGCCATCAGATGATTCAAAATCAGTGGTCATTGGTCAGACAGCTCTATTTCTTCCTCTTTTTTTATGTTTTGCTTTTTTTTTCTCCCATCCCATGCCCTGCCCACATACTCCTCCTGATGTGACATGCACATGTGGAGACAGGTACATGCATGCCTTCTGGGACACCCCCACCCTGCCAGTCACCAGGTTCCATCTACACTCATTGCTGGGCCTTCACACTGCTATGGTAGGACTACAGATGGTTGCCCCCCACACGGGAGAAGAGAGCAGGTGCTCATTCCTACTCCCACACCCCACACCCTGCCAAAAAGGCACCCTGTGGTGACTAGAAGTCATTCTCGAACCCATGTCACCTGTGTAGCATGAGGTAAGGTGTTCAGTGCCTCAGCCCTCAGTGACACTGGGCCAGCCTACACTGTTTTATTTCAGTAATTCTCACACAAATACCATCAAACAGAAAGAAAACAATGAAATGACTGGATGCTTACCTTTGCAAGTCATACACACAATGTTTTTCAAAGAGTCCATCAGACTTGTGATAAAATTCCTGCAGGGCAAAAAAAAAAAAATTAATAAACATGATTAATTTCCATTCAAGATACAGAATTGCAGAAATACAGATGCACTGTTCAATCATAATTTCCAAACCCCTTCACCCGAACAATCATACAATGGTTAAAATATTTCATACAATTTACTTACTTTTGCTGGTAGCACACAATGTAGTACTTGAAGATGAGTAACATCACTCTGGCTTGGGTGGTCATCGTCATTCAGACTTCTTCATAATTGTTGGTGATTTGACATTTATTTATTTATTTCTAGGAAGTACCTTTGAGCCAAAGGCTCTTTTACATGGGCATTACATCATTTACAATGGTTACAAGTATGTAAGCAGATACAAGGAGGTCCTATGCCTAGACAGACATGAGTACATCAGGTTACAGATGTTACATAATTACAATAACAGGGATTACATAAGTAAAAATATACAGACACATAATTTAAAGCAGGCTAGGTTGACAGGTTGTTAAGTGAACAACTTGAGAATCTACAGGATATAGAGTGAATCAGGTAGGAAGCAGAGAATGATATAGTCTGTAAAATAATTAATACTAAATGCAAGGAGGCAAGAACTTGATGGGCAGCAGTTCTTTTGTCTTAAGTGCTAAAGAGTGTAGTCATATAGGAGGGCTAGACTCACGGGGGGGCATGGTAAATGAATACTGGAGTGGAGACTGGGGAGGCCACACTGGTATCTGGCATATTTCAAGTCATGGGGAATACTGGAGAGCAAATTTCAGGCATGGGCAATACTGGAGACTGGTGATGCCACATTGGTATCCAGCAAATTTCAGGCTTGTGCAGAACTGGAGACTGATGATGTCACACCGGTATTCGGCAAATTTCAGGTATGGGCAATACTGGAGAATGGAGACTGAGGATGACAAACCAAATATTACACTTGGTTGGTGCTGCTCTAAGCAACTACTTAGAATATTTGTGCAAAATATTTATTTTATTTATTGTTTTAACCTTTGAGTAGCCTGATGTGCCGGCTGGCTCCACCTGTCCTATGTTATTGACCTGTACTCTCCATGCCCTCCGCCCCTTTCACCCTTTGCCCGTTCATATTTATCATCGGTGTCGGCAATAGGGATTAAAGCGGTGGGAGGGGAATTGGGGGGCGTAGGGGGGCTGTGGACAGTGGAGTGAGCTGTGCTGTCCTATAGGAGAGGTTAGGCCTAGAAGACGCCCTGGGGTGAAATGGCTTCTGGAGCATGGTAGTTCCATTCTGGTTCCCATACCCAACGGCACCTCCTGTCTTGGAGGGCAAGTGGTTGGGACAACTTGTCATCCTCGTCCAACTCGGGCGCTGTTGTGCAATGCCAGATCTGTCTGCAACAAGACTGGTCTTATTGCAGACTTTATTGCAAGGGCAGATCTGACTTGCATTACCGAGACCTGGTTGGATGGGAATGCAGCCCCTTTTTTAGAGGCCGCTGTTCCCACCGGGTACTCAGTTATACACCACCCGAGATTGGATCGCGGAGGGGGGGGTGGCGGTCTGTTTTAAGACCGAATTGGGCCTTGCTGGTGTACCAGTTGAGGAGGCTAGGTCATTCGAGTGTACGGTGGTAGCTGGTGTGGGGTGCAGGATTGCTCTCATTTACCGTCCGTCAGGATTTGAGAAGCTTTTCCTGAAGGAAATAGCAGATTTTGCCGCCGACATGGCCTTGGAGTCACCCAGATTGATGGTGCTGGGTGACTTCAATGCGTGGGTCAATGACGAATCTTCGCTTTTTGGTCAACATTTCCTCCTGGTGATGACATCTCTGGGCTTTACACAGGTTGTTTCTGCAGCTACACACAAGGGAGGTCACTCTCTTGACCTGGTTTTCCTCCTGAGGATCAAGGCTTCCAACTTGGTGGTGGAACCAGTCGGTTGGTCTGATCATTACTCAGTTGGGTTAAATTTTGAAGCCCCCCTGGGCAGGTCGGTCCCTGTAGAGTTGGTCAGGTACCACCCATTGTGGGACGTTGTCCCTGAAGACCTGATAGCGGTTATTGACCTCTCGTTGTTTGATGAGTCATGCACTGATCCTGAGCAGCTGGTAGTGGCCTATAATAGGGCCTTACTGGCTGCACTTGATCAGATTGCACCAGCCCGTGTTTGCCCCTCCTGTGCCATCCTGTTGCCCCATGGTTTGATGGGGCATTGAGAGGGCTGCGTAGGTTGGGGTGTAGGTTGGAGCGTCGTTGGAGGAAGACTGCCTCTGATGCCGACCATCTTATTTTGTTAGAGCATTATAAGCTCTACCAAACAGCAATTTCCCATAAGAAGGCAGAATTCCTGTCCAGGTAAATTTCTGTCACCCAGAATCGACCGGCTCAGCTCTTCATAACTGTCGACAGACTGTGCAGCCCAGTCTGTAGGCAGATCCGTCGAGCCTTTACGCAAACTGATTGTGAGGAGATCACTCGATTCTTTGTGAATAAGGTGGAAGACATCTGGAGGCAGTGCCCCCGACCTCACTCTAAGGTTGTTGCAGTTGATCAGTGTCTTGTCGCAGAGCCTGGAGTTTCCTGGAGTTCCTTTAACCTACCGTATTTCATAGACACTATGAGGATTGTCTGTGAGATCTGCTCAACATGCTGTAGTTTGGATCCAGGCCCTACTTCCCTGATCATGGGTTGTAGCGAGACTATTGGCCCGGTCCTTGCTCAGATTATCTGGTGTTCTTTAGAGATGGGAGTTTTCCCTAGCTCTCTGAAGGAAGGGGTGGTGACTCCCCTTCTGAAGAAAGCTTCTTTAGACCCGGATGACCTAGCAAACTACCGACCAATCTCAAACCTCCCTTTTGTGTGGAAGGTTATTGAGAAAGTTGTGGCGGCTGAACTGGATAACCATTTGACCATCCAGAGTTTATACGAACCTCTCCAGTCTGATTTTCGTAAGAGGCATAGCACCGAGACTGCTGTGGTTCGGGTGCTCAATGATCTCCTGATGGCGAGAGATCGGAGACATCGCTCTATTCTGGTTCTCCTTGATCTGTCATCAGTTTTTGATACTGTGAATCATGGGGTTCTGCTCGAATGTCTGAGGTCCATTTGTGGACTATCGGGTATGGTCCTCAGATGATTTTCATCCCACCTTGAGGGGAGAATGCAGAGAGTGGTCTTGGGTTATCATTCATCCGGGGCTTTCTCTCTGCCTTGAGGGGTACCTCAGGGCTCGGTGCTTTCCCTCATGTTATTTGCAGTATATATGCTCCCCTTCGGAGACATTGTAAGACGGTTTGAGCTGAGGTTTCACTGCTACACTGATGATACGCAGCTCTACCTGTCTTTTGCACCCGACCAGGTTAGTGCTATCTCGGTGCTGAATAACCGCCTCGCTGATATCCAAGACTGGATGAATACCAGTGGTTTAAAGTTGAATCCGGGAAAGACCGAGGTTATGGTGGTGGACCCGGGTCGCAGGGTTGAGGGTGTAAGGGTGGGGTCCCCCTTCGGACTAATTCTGGGGGTAGACCAGATCCTCACCTCCAAACAGGTGCGTAACCTGGGCGTGGAGCTTGGCACTGGTCTGACCCTTCGTTATCAGGTGTCTGCAGTTATCAAGACTGCATTTTTTCATCTTAGAAACATTGCCAGGATTAGGCACCTGGTTCCACCTCGCAACCTGCCGGTTTTGGTCCACGCCTTCATGACATCTCATCTTGATTGCTGTAACTCCCTTTACCTAGGACTTTCTGGGGTTGATATCCACTGCTTGCAGCTAGTGCAGAATGCGGCAGCACGTTTGTTGACTGGGGTTTCTAGAAGGTCCCATATTATCCCGGTGCTGCGCACTCTGCACTGGTTGCCAATACAGTGGTGGATCACCTTTAAAGTGGGTCTTTTGACCTACAAAGCCCTTCATGGCCTACACCCCTCTGAGACAGCTTTGTTCGGCTGACGAGGGGTTGCTGGAGATTCCGAGGGTAAATTTGAAGTCTTCTGGAGCCCGCGCCTTTGATTTTGCTGCTCCTACCCTCTGGAATTCTCTGCCCCATCAGCTCCGTAGAGTACGACAGTGGGGAGTTTTAAAAAGGCCTTAAAGACTTTTTTATGGGAGAAGGCATTTTCTGCTGTGTTGTAACTGGTTATTTTAGTTTTGTAATATTCGTTTTGTGTAGCTCTATTGTATGTATTGTTTATGCCTGTGTTTTTATGTTTTTATGTACAGCACTTTGAAAAATTTGAAAGGCACTTAATTAAATAAATTTTATTATTATTATTATTATAAAATTATGCTGAGCATCCACCACCTCACATTTCATGGACACCATTAATGGTTTACAAATTCATGTGATTATTAAAAAGGTACAACACCTGACACATTTCAGATCCCAAAAGATCCTTTTTTCAACGGCAATTACAGCAAGACTGAACACTATTATATACACATAAGTGTTGTGGCATCACAGTAACATCTTAATAAACAACCTTCAAATTCATAGCATGTAGTACACCCTGACCACATGATGTGCCCATGTGAAACATCCATTACCCACCCTTAGGTGTTACATATTGTTAAACAGACAATTCCGAAGGTAATACAACATAGTGATATTAAACTGCAGTGCATAACCACTGAAAGTGCAGATGTTGAAAACATATAATATTGTATATATACAACAGCATAGCCAAATAATCGCCTATATCATAATGTACAGAAAAGCAGTGGAAGGGAAAGGAGGGGAATAGAAGAAGTAAGAAGAGGAAAAAAGACCAAAACAAAAAATTAAAAATGGAGAAAATAATGGGGGAAGGGGAGGGGAGGGGGAATTTAACATTTTCACTGTCAGAATCCTAAAGTAATGTAGCGGCAGCAAGCAAGCCATCAATGTGTAACACTTAATTTCCATTTTATTTTCCAGAAATATGGTCTGAGATCAAGACCATATTTTAACCCAGGAAACTTATTATCTGCCAAAGTTACAATCCAAAACTTTTCTTTATTCAGCAGTACTATATTGACACAGAACAGCCACCAAGAATGTATTGCAGAAGAGCTAAAACACTGAAGGACATTCATTTCAGTACATATCGATTACACTGAACCCAAGTTTCAAAAAACTTGGTTAAATCAGCAAATGAATTGCTGTATACAGTGCAAAAGATGTGTCCATTGCAAAAACGTTGCAGTTAGTAAAACATTCACCAGCTGTAATGTTCAAAGATAATATTCAGTAAGACAGCTGCTTACCGCTAACACCTCAGGTTATTTACCTGGCAACATGTTCAGTCCCAGTTTTCTATGGGGTAAAACAACCTGGTGCTTAAAAATTAGAATTTCAGGGCGTCAAGAAGGTGTTTTACCCTATGAGAGCAGTTCACTAATACAGTAATTATACAGTGGCACTGAATAAAGCAACATTTTGGATTGTAACATTAGGAGTTGATAAATTCCCTGGCTTAAATGATGAGCTGGATCTCGGACCACTGAGGAAAAGAAAATGGAAATGAAGTGTTACACATTGATGGGTTGCTGGCTGCTGCTACATTACTTTTGGATTCTGACAGTGAACATTTTTAATTCCCCCGTTCCATTCCTCCTTTATTTTCTCCATTTTTATGTTGATTGCGTGCATGCGCAAGAAACATATTGCGGCAGCTTGCTCCAGAAGCAGGTTGTGGAGGCATGGCACTGTTGTGCCCAGTGACCCCACAGCCTTTGGAGGCTTGGCCTGCTTTTCCCAATGCAGTAGCACGCTGCTGCTGACACTAGTTCAGCCAGCACGCCACAACCTTGTAAGGTTTCAGCCACTGCAATCGGGGGCTGCCTCATCATTGCAGCGTAAGCCATTCCGCTGCAATGAGGAAGTGACTCGTCATTGCGGGGCGGAACCTTGTTAGTGTGATAATGTTTGTGAACGTGGCAGTGGCTAGCCGCCATGTTCACAAACAATATGAAGCAGCCTCAATGTCGTAGGGGTGTCCAACTCGGATCTTGCGCCCCTTTGTGCTGACGGTGGTGCCTAACCCCCATTGGCTAGTGCTGCCCCCCAAACAAACACTCTGTTGACATGCTGGGAGCCCATCCCAGCATGCCAAATGGCCCTGTAAAAAAAGTCCCACTATGTTTTTTTTTTTTACCTGTCAAAAATGAAAAAGGTCCCTCACCCTGCCCTCTCCCAAAACCAACACCCACCCTCTGCACACCCTGCCTCCCCACACCCCCCCTCACAGAACACTTACCTGTGGAGTCTGGCATGATGATCTTTGGTGGACCAGGAACATGTCTGAACTCTTCAAAGCTGACTACGAACTGAGGAAATGCCGTTAATCTGTATAAAGGCATAAACAGGGTTTTTTCAACTTTGGTGTATATCTCAGGCATTTTTTGGAATTTTGGCACCAAATTTTCAACATGGGGTTTTTGGGGCCCCTCCTCATGAATTCTGCCACTGTCATGGCAATATTGGGCCTCGAGAGGTGATTTTGTGGTCACTGCATGGAATCACCTTTCAGGACCAATTAACAAAACAACAGCCCCAGTGTTCATGAGGTGGGGTCTCAAAAAGCCTATGTTGCAAATCTGGTTGAAAAAACAAAAAAAAATTGCTGTTTTACTAGCGTGCGTTGTGCAGTTGCCTACACATGCTCGTAACTTTGCGAATTTGCAATATTGTCATGCCAGATTTTCAACTTTGGCATTTTTTCACATATCTTTGTGAACAGTACAGCTGTCATTTTTCACATCCCAGCTGATATGTGTTTTTGTACTTCCGGCACAGAATAGTTCGGTCACTGTGGGAAATCAGTGTTCAGCACAGATTAAGAAAATGACAGTGACACTGTTCATGAACAGAGGTCCTAACATGCCTATCTTGAAAAGTTGGTGACGATACTCCATAAAATGACTGTGCTACGGGCGTGCGTTGCGCATTTTGCATGCACGCTCATAACTTCACGAATTTATAATATTTTCACTCCAGATTTTCAAAACTGCTATTTTCTCACACCTACTTATGAACAGTATCGCTGTCATTTTTCCCATCCTAGCCAAAATGTCTTTTCACACTTCCAGCGCAGAATAGCATGGTTGCTGTGGGAAATCAGTGTTCTGGACAGATTAAGAAAATGACAGTGATACTGTTCATGAGCAGAGGTCCTAGAAAGCCTATGTTGAAAATTTGGTGAAGATAGCTCTTAAAATTACTGTGTCACAAGAGTGCATTGCGCAGTTTCCATGCACCCTTGTAACACAGAAACATAGAAACATAGACTTTGATGGCAAATAAGGACCGCTTGGCCCATCTAGTCTGCCCGTTTCCCTACCTACAGGATAGGCCACAGATCCTAGTTAACCAACAGCCTATTTCTTCCTACCCCCCACAAGAATTGCCTTATGTCTGTCCCATGCATTCTTGAATTCTCCCACAGTTTTAGAACCCACAACCTCCTCAGGAAGGCTGTTCCATACATCCACTACTCTCTCTGTGAAAAAATACTTCCTCACATTGCCCCTGAACTGCCCACCCTCTATATTTAAATTGTGTCCCCTTGTTCTTGCACATCTCTTTTTCTGAAAGATGCTACCCTCTTGGACTTTGTTGATTCCACTGAGGTACTTATAAGTTTCTATCATGTCCCCCCTCTCCCTTCTTTCCTCAAAGGTATACATATTAAGCTCTTTAAGTCTTTCCTCGTACAGCTTCTCTTACAGACCCTGCACCATTTTAGTTGCCCTCCTCTGGACTGCCTCTATCCTGTCTATGTTCTTGCGGAGATGGGGTCTCCAGAACTGGATGCAGTACTCCAGATGGGGTCTCACCAACTGTCTGTGCAGCGGGATAACAACTTCCTGTTTTCTGCTGGTGATGCCTCTCCCTATGCATCCCAGTATACCCCCAGCCTCCCCTACTGCCTTCTCACATTGCTTGCTAACCTTAAGGTCATCTGATATGATTACTCCCAGGTTCCTTTCCTTTTTGTTGTTGTTACTACCTCCCCTCCCATTGTGTATTCTTCCCCTGGGTTCTTGTTTCCAGGTGCAATATTTTGCACTTCTTTTGCATTGAATCCTAGCTGCCATACTTTTGACCATTCCTCCAACCTTGCCAAGTCCCTTCTCATTCTTTTGACACCTCCTTGTGTATCAACCCTGTTGCAGATCTTTGTGTCATCTGCAAAGAGGCATACTTTTCCTTCCAGTCTCTCTGCAGTGTCACTTATACAGACATTAAAAAGGACTGGACCCAGTACTGAACCCTGCGGTACCCCACTAGTAACCCCTCTTTCTTCAGAGTGGACTCCATTTACAATTACCTTCTGTGTCCTGTTGTCCAGCCAGTGTTTTACCCAGGCTACCACTCTGGGACCCACTCCCAAGCTGGTTAATTTGACTATTAATCTTTTGTGTGGGACTGTGTCAAATGCCTTGCTAAAGTCTAGGTAGGCCATGTTCACAGCCCCTCCCTGGTCTACTACTTTGGTCACCCAGTCAAAGAAATCTATTAGATTCAGTCTGACATGACCTTCCCGCTGGAACCCATGCTGTCTTGGGTCCTGAGCCCCACTGGCCTCTAGGTACTCAACAGTTCTTTCCTTCAGAAGTGACTCCATCACTTTCCCTACCACAGAGGTCAAACTGACAGGTCTGTAGTTTCCTGCCTCTGTCTTGGTCCCACTTTTATGAAGAGGAATCACATCCACCTTCCTCCAGTCCTCGGGTACCACACCATCCTCCCATGATTTATTAATTTTTCAATTCAATTCAATTCAACTTTATTTTTACAAGGCGCTTTTCTTAAAATCAAAGCGCCTGTACAAATACACATAACAATAAATATAATAAATCAAAACTAATATAAATCCTTAAAAGCTATATTAATAAGGTGGGTTTTCAAAGCTCCCTTAAAACTAAGGACGGTCGGGCAATCTCGTACCTGATGAGGTAGAGAATTCCACAGGGTAGGTGCCATAAAACTAAACAGATCTAGCACCAGATGTTTTCAAAGCGTACCTGGGAATCTCTAGCAATCCCTCATCAGTGGATCGGAGAGGGGGAGGGACAGTAGGAGCAAGGAGCTCTTTCAGGTAAGTAGGTCCCAGATCATGTAGGGCTTTATAGGTCAGCAAACCGACCTTGAAGGTAATTCGACAAAACACTGGCAACCAGTGCAGTCCGCGGAGCACAGGCATTATGTGACTGGATCTAGAAACTCCAGTCAACAGCCTGGCTGCCGCATTCTGCACTAGCTGCAGACGGCGAAGTTCAACCCCCGATAGCCCTAGGTATAAGGAGTTAAAGTAATCAAGCCGGGAGGTAACAAAGGCATGGATCAATGTTGGAAGGTCCTCTGAGGAACCAAGTGCTTCACCCTGGCAATATTCCTCAGATGAAAAAAGGAATTTTATGACCACTGACACCTGGGATTTAGTGTCAAATGGTCATCATTATTATGTAAGATTCCGCACCTGGTCTGGGGTGATCAGCTGGACACCTCAAATACATAGGCCTGAGGGTGATCCCTCCGGCAGACCCACCTCACTGCGGCCTTTATCCACAACCAACACCTCAGTTTTCTCCGGGTTTAACCTCAGCCAACTCCCATTCATCCAGTCTTGGATTTCTTTAAGGCAGTTATTAAATACCGACAAGGCAGTGTCCTGACCGGGCACAAAAGACATATACAGCTGGGTATCATCTGCATAGCAGTGAAAACCCAAACCGTACCGTCTAAAACGAGTAGCCAGTGGTTTCACTAGTTCCTCCCTTAATTCTTTTAGAATCCTGGGGTGAATTCCATCAGGCCCCATTGCTTTGTCCACCTTCAGTTTTAGGAGTTCTTGCAGAACCCATTCTTCTGTGACAGGACTGGGATCAACCCCCCCTATCAAGAGTGCTTCTGTTAATTGGATTAGGCACTTCCCCCTCCTCTTTTGTGAACACTGAGCAGACATTTTCATTCAGTATCCCTGCTTTTTCACTGTCCCCCTCTGTCCACCCACCGTTCATTCTATTCAGCCTCACTATCCCTCCCTTTGTCTTTCTACGATCGCTGATGTACCTATAAAAGGTTTTATCCCCCTTCTTATCCAAGTTGGCTATCTTTTCCTCAGTTTGGGCCTTTGCTATTCTGACTTCCCTTCCTGCTTCCTTCTGCCTTAACTGGTACAGCTCTTTGTCCTGCTCCTTCTGTGTTTCCTTATACTTCTGGAGTGCTATATCTTTCTCCCTGACTTTCCCAGCCACCTCTTTTGAGGACCATAGTGGCTTTTTCTTTCATTTTGATTAGTTTATTTGCTTCACACAAAGGCTTGTTGCCTCTGTGATGGTAGTTTTGATGATTCCCCATTGTTGCTCCACCCCTCCTTCTAGCCTGCTTGCTAGTGCTTTTCTGAGGCACTCTCCCATCTTGCCAAAGTCAGCCCTGCTGAAGTCCAGTACCCTCACTTTTGTATGGCTCGACTCTGTAGCTGAGTTTAACGTGAACTACACTGTTTGATGGTCACTTGTTCCCAGATGGCGACCCACTTCTAGATCGCAGATCCTCTCACTGCCCCCATTTGAGAGTACGAGGTCTAAGATTGCTCCCTCACAAGTGGGTTCTGAAACTAGCTGTCTGAGGCCTGCCATTTGTAGGGCTTCGAGAATGGCCCTGCTGTTAGATGTGGCTGCAGGCAAATGTACTGCAGTTAACATCTGGCATATTCAGGTCTCCCATCAACAGTATCTCCCCTTTCTCTGCCATCCTAAGAATGCCTTCTGTCATATCCTTGTCCATTCCCTCCCCCTGACATGGGGGTCTGTACACAACCCCTGTGCGGATTGTGGTGCCCTTTCCAGTCTCCAAGGTGACCCACAGTGCCTCCTCTCCTCCCTGTTTACTCTTTTGTTCAGTTGCTTTTATTCCTTCCTTTACATAGAGAACTACTCCTCCCCCTCTTCTCCCCTGCCTGTCTCTCCTGTAGGTTATGTACTCTGGTATGTTAACATCCCAGTCATGGTTCTCTGTGTACCATGTTTCTGTTACTGCTACAGTATCCAGACATCCCTCTTCCATCAAGGCCACCAGCTCAGGGATCTTGTTGCCCAGACTACTTGCATTGCCACTCATTACCCTCCATTTCCTAATGGCCTTACTCCTTTTTGCCCCATCCCTGTCCTTATTGCCTTTGTCACTTTCCCCATTTACCCCTGCCCTTCTCCCTATTGACACCTCTATGTCGGTGTTTACTGCACTTACTATCGTGATTTTTTTTTGGGGGGGGCTAGGATTTCCCTGCTCCTTTCCAGAGCCTCCCCACTTGGCTAGTTCAAATGCTTGCCAATGAAGCATTTCAACCTATCACCTAGGGTCCTGGTTCCCCTCCTGGACAGATGCAGCCCATCATGCCAGTATAGGCTTGCATCACTCCAGGTGGACCCCCACTTCGCAGATTTGTAATATTGTCATGCCAGATTTTCAACACTGGCATTTTTTCCCACCTCCTTATGAAAGGTACAGCTGTCATTTTGCACATCCTGACTGAAATGTGTTTTCTTGCTTCCGGCACAGAATAGCATGGTCGGTAGGAAATCAGTGTTTGGGACAGATTAAGAAAATGACAGTGACACTTCATGAGCAGACGTCCTAAAATCCCCATGTTGAACATGTGGTGATGAAACTCTTTAAAATGACTGTGTTACAAGTGTGCGTTGAACTGTTTCCATGCACCCTTGTAACTTAGCAAATTGATAATATTTTCACACCACATTTTCAACACTGGCATTTTTTCATACCTCCTTATGAACAATACAGCTGTCATTTTTCACATCTTGGCCATAATATGTTTCTGCACTCCTGACACAGAATAGCACGGTCACTGTGGGAAATCAGTGTTTGGGACAGATTAAGATCAAGATTGTGAGAGGGGGGAGTGACTGAGCTCAAGTGAGCTCTGCCGGGACTGCTGCAGATTTCTTTGTGGGCAGAAAAAGGCCCCAACACATGTGCCCAGTACAAAAGAGCAGCCTGCAGCAGTGGGAGAAACAGAATGAGAGTGCGATTGAGGGAGAGGGAGGGGGAGTGAGCAGACTCAACGGAGATCTGTCGGGACTGCTGCTGATTTCTTTGTGGCCAGAAAAAGTCATCAAAGTCATCAATGCAGTTAGGGGCCCAGTACAAAAGGGCAGCCTGCAGCGGTGGGAGAAACAGTATGAGTGAGTGAGAGGAGGGACTGAGTGAGCTCAATGGAGCTCTATCAGGACTGCTGCAGATTGCTTTGTGGGCAGAAAAAGGTGCCAATGCAGGCAGGAGCCCAGTATAAAAGGGCAGCCTGCAGCACCGGAAGAAAAGGAACACGTGACTGAAAGAGGGAGAGTGACTGAGCTCCACGGAGCTCTGTTTGGACTGCTCTGGATTTCTTTGTGGGCAGAAAAAGGTGCCAACAGAGGCAGGAGCCCAGTACAAAAGGGCAGCCTGCAGCGCCAGGAGAAACAGAATGAGTGGGTGAGAGAGGGGGAGTGAGCGACCTCAACAGAGCTCTGTCAGGACAGCTGTGAACTTCTTTGTGGGCAGACAAAGGCGTCAACACAGGCAGGAGCCCAGTACAACAGGGCAGCTTGCAGCACTGGGAGACACAGAATGAGCGAGTGACACAGGGGGAGTGAGTGAACTCAACGGAGCTGTGTCAGGACTGCTGCAGATTTCTTTGTGGGCAGAAAAAGGTGCCAATGCAAGCAGGAGCCCAATACATAAGGGCAGCATCTGGAGAAATAGAATGAGCGAGTGAGAGAATGGAAGTGAGCGAGCTCAATGGAGCTGTGCAGAACTTTACAGTTGCCCACCTCCCACCCAGTGTCCTCCATGGTCCCTATATTACAACAGGGTCTGTGGAGTGGAGACAAAGCAATGAGTAAATATGCCCACACCTCCTTATGAACAGTACAGCTGTCATTTTTCACATCCTGGCCAAAATGTGTTTTTGCAATTCCAGCGCAGAATAGTGCAGTCACTGTGGGAAATCAGTGTTTGGGACACTTTAAGAAAGCACAGTGACACTGTTCATGAGCAAAGATCCTAAAATGCCTATGATGAAAATTTTGTGATGGAAGTCTATAAAATGGCTGTGTTATGAATGTGCGTTGTGCAGTTTCCATGCACTCTTGTAACTTCACAAATCAGTAATATTTTCATGCCACATTTTCAACACTGGCATTTTTTCACACCTCCTTATGAACAGGACAGCTTTAATTTTTCATATCCTGGCCAAAATGTGTTTTCGCACTTGTGGTGCAGAATAGTGCTGTTGCTGTGGGAAATCAGTGTTCAGGACAGATTAAGAAAATGACAGTGACACTGTTCATGACCAGTGGTCCTAAAATCCCTGTGTTGAAAATTTGGTGATGAAAGTCCATAAAATGACTGTTTTACAAGCGTGCGTTGAACTGTTTCCATGCACCCTTGTAACTTTGCAAATTTGTAATATTTTCACACCACATTTTCAACACTGGCATTTTTTCACACCTCCTTATGAACAGTACAGCTGTCATTTTTCACATCCTGGTCTAAATACATTTTTGTACTCCTGCCACAGAATAGCATGGTCACTGTGGGAAATCAGTGTTTTGGATAGATTAAAATTGAGCGTGTGAGAGAGGGCAGTGACCGAGCTCAAATGACCTCTGTCAGGACTGCTGTAGATTTCTTTGTGGGCAGAAAAAGGCCCCAATGCAAGCACCCAGTACAAAAGGGCAGCCTACAGTGCAGGGAGAAACAGAACGAGTGGGTGAGGGAGGTGGAGTGAGTGACCTCATCAGAGCTCTGTTAGGACTGCTGTGGATTTCTTTGTGGACAGAAAAAGGCAGCAATGCAGACAGGGGCCCAGTACAAAAGGGCAGCCTGCAGCAGCGGGAGAAACAGAATGTGCGACTGACAGAGGGGTATTGAGCGTGTTCAACTGAGCTCTATCATGATTGCTGCAGATTTCTTTGTGGGCAGAAAAAGGCAGCAACGCAGGCAGGAGCCCAGTACAAAAGGGCAGCCTGCAGCACCGGCTGAAATGGAATGAGCGAATGAGAGAGAGAGAGAATGAGCAACCTCAACGGAGCTCTGTCAGGACTGCTGCAGATTTCTTTGTGGGCAGACAAAGAGTCCAACAGAGGCAGGAACCCAGTACAAAAGGGAAGCCTGCAGCACCAGGAGAAACAGAATGAGCGAGTGAGAGAGGGAGAATGAGCGACCTCAACGGAGCTCTGTCAGGACAGCTGTGGATTTCTTTGTGGGCAGACAAAGTTGCCAATGCAGACAGGAGCCCAGTACAAAAGTGCAGCTTGCATCATCAACAGAAACAGAACAAGTGACTGACAGAGGGGGAGTGAGCGAGCTCAATGGAGCAAAGCGGTCTACATTTGGTATTGACGAGTGCTTGTTAATTTTTATTTTGGTCTTTTTTCTTTTTCCCTTCTTACTTCTTTTATTCTCCTCCTCCTTTCTCTTCCACTGCTTTTCTGTACATTATGATATAGGCGATAATTTGGCTATGCTGTTGCATATACAGTATATGATATTATATGTTTTCAAGCATCTGCACTTTCAATGGTTAAGCATTGCAGTTTAGTAACACTGTGTAGTATTACCTTTGGAATGGTCTGTTTAACAATATGTTACACCTAAGGGTGGGTAAAGGATGTTTCACATGGGCACATCATGTGGTCAGGGTGTACTACATGCTATGAATTTGAAGGTTGTTTGTATTAAGATGTCACTGTGATGCCACAACATTTACGTGTATATAATAGTGTTCAGTCTTGCTGTAATTGCCTTTGAAAAAGGATCTTTTAGCATCTGAAATGTGTCAGGCGTTGTGCTTTTTTAATAATTACATGAATTTGTAAACCACTTATGGTGTCCATGGAATGCGAGGTGGTGGGTGCTCAGCATAATTTTGCAACAAATAACAGCATCACCAGTCATGGGATTTTTGGAAAAAGAGCAATATATTGAGTGTTATTAACATAATACCAGATGGGATGTTGGTGGACATAGTCCACAAGTTGGCCCAGGCCAGCAGCACAAGTACAGGGGGCATGCGTCACATAAAAAATGTCATTGTTATTAAAGAGCTGTGAAATTCAATTATTCAAGACTTGTACTTGTAATCGAGATGTGGTAAATTGAGCTTGATGAACACAAGTTGCTCAACATGTTCAGGGTCTAATGAGGATCTTTGAGGCTCCACCACATCCCCTGCTGTGCTGAACAACCTCTCTGATGGCACACTGGTAGGGTGGCAGCTCAGGTATTTCATGGCCAGCTGTGCTAAGTAAGGGGATAATTTCAACTTTTTGGTCCAGTACTCCAGTGGGTTAACTGAGATGGGTTCAAGAGCTTCTGTCAAGAAACAATTCAAAACATTGCTGGCCAAGAGTATGCACTGCTAGTTTTGCTTTCTTTGCTCCACCTGTAGGGATGAACTGAGTTGTACCGAGCAGTCTTCTTCCTCCATTTCTGGGGCATCCTCCACCTGCTGTTCTTGTTCTTCCAGGGTTACTTTAGTAGGCATCACATCCTTGGCACACATTGTAAAGGTGAGCTCTGAGCACAGATGCTGATGAAATTCATTGACACTGTGGGCAGGCATTTCAAGGTGTAGTATCTCACACTTAAACCTTGGGTCCAGCATTGTTGAAAAAACATATGGCTTAGTGGCACAAATATCCATGGACCTGTTCCCTAATTCAGTTGTTAGATTATGTACAAGGGCCATCGCTGCAGGTGCAAGATTAGCATGGGTGGAAAATCTCTGCAGTGACTTCTTCAGTATCTGGACTGCAAGGATGACCTGACTCAGTAGTGCAGATTCTGTACTCATGTTGTGTGTGCTTCTTTCAAAAGGACTAAGCATCTTTACTGTTCCTTCAATAACAGACCAATCCTGGTGGCTGAGAATTCCCCCTATATCTGTTTCCATACTCATTTCATGGAGAACTAATTTCTGCTCCAGTAGCCTATGCAACATGTAGAATGTTGAATTCCACCATGTTGACCCTTCTTGTATCAGCCTGTGCTGTGCTATCTGAATGCGCTCTTGCACGTGCCGCAGTTGGTTTGTGACTTTAACTGAGTGATGGAAATGGGCTCAAATTTTTCTTGCCATCTTAAGTGTTTGATCAACCTCTGGTGTCCTGCAGATGGACTTTGTCACCACCAGATTCAAAGTGTGTGCATAACAATGGATGTCTTTAAAGTGCCCATCAGACAAGGCCTTTATCATATTTCCTGCATTGTCAGTCACAATGAAACCAACACGCAGAGACGTGTCTTCAGTCCACACACAGCATGTCTTGCAAGAAGGCCAAAATAATGGTGGACTGGTGATCCACAGGCATAACAGACACATTCAGAAGTGCAGACCTGCTATGAGACATTGTGGAGCCTTCACCAGGGGAATGACAGGAAGTATGTAGACCTGCCCCTTCACTGCCTGTACCAGTTGGGTCTGCTGCACACCAATGAGCAGTCAGTGACATGTATGCATGGTTGGAGTTTGTGCTGCTCCATATATCTGTTGTGCAAAGGAACACATCCATGACTGAATTTGATAGTCGCTGCAAGACTGACTTGCACACATCCTCAGAAATGTTGGTCACAACAGTATGGGAGAATGTTATGCATGGTGGTATATGATACTGTGGGTGCAAAAGTTGCATCAGCCACCTAAAACCAATGTTTTTTTAACATTGAAAATGACTGAAGATCAAGTGCAATCATTTCCCCAGTTAACTGGGTGATCTGTTGTGCACATGGGTGTGACGGTGATATTTACTCCTTGCATGAAAGGATCACATAATGGGTGCCAAAGAAGTCTGGGACTGTAATGGGGTCTGATGCCTTTCAATGGGAGATGTTGTGGACCATGCAGCAGATGAATCATCAGGAGGCAAAGAGGCAGCCACAGTTTGTCCTGACACAGTTTTGTGATGAACAGTCACTTTTGAAGATGAGCACGAAGAAAATGTGTCCGGTTCACTGACATGAGGACAATCACCATTGCTTTCTGACTGGGAATCATCAACGTGATCTGGACCCCCACCAGTACCACAAGAGGGTGTTGTTGGTGTACTGTGGGGCAGCACACTGGATCCCTGCAGTGCACTGGCATGCTTCAGCTTCAAATGATTATTCATTGCTGTGGTAGTTAGGTTAGAGACATTTTTCCTCTGCTAATTATGGTGTGACACAGACCACACACTGCCTTAGTTGGATCATTTTTGGATAAGCTAAAATGAAGCCACACAACTCTTCATACAGCCTTACTTGAGCCAGAACTTTTCACACCAATAAGGCGGCCATATCTACTCCTTTTTTACTACTTTTACCACCAGCTGAACTGTGTGCTGCAACAGCACCTTGATCTTCCTCCACAACAGCTGTCTCACTTTCTTGATTAGAACTTTCCCTGTCTTGTGTGGATGGAGGTGACACAACCCTGCTGAAGCTTAGTGTGGACTGCTTCATTTTTTTTTTTGCAAATAACTTTATTTTAATACAGGTTTTTATCATGCATAGAAAAAACAAAACAAACAAATTTCCACCTTATAACTAAGTAAGCACATACATATTGGATGCCCCGTAACCACAACTTAAAAAAAAAAAGACGAAAAAATAACAAAAGAATAAAAGTTCTATATACCTACTCATCCCCATCCCACCCTGCAGCACGCACATCCTCCTTTGGCCCAACTATGCATAAAAGGATAACAGTGTAACATGTTGTACCATCTTGGGGTTTTGGCACAACCCTTTAGAGAAGAGATAAACCAAAAGGGAGGAAAAAAAAAGAGACAGAAGAAAGAGAAGATATGATAACACCCAAGCATAAACGTGAGGATGGGAAATACAACCTGAAGGAAAACCCATGGTGGGACAAATATATGAGGGGATAATGGAAATTATAAAAAAGGAAAGGGAGAAAACAGATGGGAGCTAGTTCAATACCCACATTTACCTTTAAGAATTGAGAAGAGATCTCCCCAACATTCCTGGAATTTCTCTCAGGAGTGAGAAAACCTAGCCACTCATCTTTCTGTATTTAAAGTGGTAAGAAATTCTGCCCACCATTCTCCAAAAGAGGGTTCCCATTCCTCTTTCCAATGCCTTAGGATTAACAACTTCCTAACCATGGCAGCCAAAGCTAATTGAACTTTTTGGAAAAACGTGGGAATAGATGAATACATGCCTAAGAGGCAGGTGTCCTCCTCAAAGTAGGAAGCAATTCTAAGAAAGGCTGCTATGCGCCTTTTGATCGTATCCCAAAATTTTACAATCATGGGGCATGACCAAAGCATATGGCATAGTGTAGCGAAGTCGGATCCACAATCCTTACATTCCACAGAGGACAACCTGCCCATCCAATACAATTTTCTAGGTGTATAATATATATTGTGCAGAATGTTGAACTGAATGTTTCTCAGACGGTCTTACTTAATTAGAACAAAATTATCTGTCCAGATTGTTTTCCATATTTTATCAGGAAAATTCTTGGTAAGATAGTTTTTCCAATAATGAGCTATGGGGGATGGATTCATCTAAGCCTGACTTAAGATTCCTTTGTACAATCTGACAATTGACTTATGACCTTTGGTCAATTCCCAAAGGGTAGTTAACACTTTCCTCACTTGATCTGACCATGGTGGATTGCCCAGAAAAAGTTTAACACAGTGGCATATTTATATTAGTTGAAACTCGAATTTAGAAGGAATGTTATATTTATTTTGTAAAGTGGCGATAGATTCAAGTGAGTTCCCCAAAATGAAATCTTTTAAACATAAATCAAAGTGAGATCCCCAGAGTTGGATATTTACAGTATTCTTAGCTATTTTTAAGTTAGGATTATTTAACAAGGGTTGCCTCAGATCCTTTATAGGGTGGATCCATAGCAAGGTACATAGTTGTTGTGAGGCTATCACATCCCACCCGAGTGGGGAGTCTCTGAGCTTTAATGGGATAGTTGACCATGGGTTATACAACAATGCAGCCAAAGCAATATTGCAGGAGTTTGCTTGCTGATTATCCAATTGTAACCACAAGGGACTTTCCGAGACATTTGCCGTAGGAGTAAATCAGTGCAGAAATCTGTTAGCATGAATTGCCAAATAATAAACATAAAAGTCTGGTAATTGTAACCCCTAATGCCCTAGGGTGAGTAAGCTTTCCATAAGCCCTTCGGAGAGACTTCCCATTCCAGAGAAAATCTGAGCATATTCTCTGGAGAGAAGAAAAGAAGGATTTAGAAAGACATATATTAAGATTATTAAGGGGCACAAAAACCTGGGCAAAATTGTAATTTTCAAAACATTGGACCGCCCCCAAAAAGATAACATTAAAATTTTCCAACTGGCCAAATCTTCCTTTGTCTTTATTATCAAGGGGTCCTAGTTAAGTTCCTTAAGTTTATTAGTTTCTTTAGTAAATTAGATTTTCTTTTTCTCATTGGAGACCCATACTCTCAATTTGGTCCCTCGTAACTAGAGGGGATAGGGAATATACCATAGTTTTATTTTTGTTGAGCTTATATCCAGAAAACTCACTAAATTGTGATATAACTTGATGGGCATGAGGGAAGGATTGCCTGCTATTAGAAATATGCAGAAGTAAATCATCTGTGAACAGAGATTTTAAGTTCCAAATGTTCTAATTGCATGCCCCTCATCCCCTGTTCTAGGTTGAGAACTCTAGCTATAGGCTCTATATACAAATTAAACAAGTAAGGAGAGAGAGGGCATCCTTGCTGCGTGCCACGACAGAGTGGAAAGGGGTCCAAAAGGTGATTATTACACAGTAACCTTGCTGATGGACAATGATACAAGAATTCAATTTGGTCAATAAAGGGCTGTGGAATGCCGAATTTGGAAAGGACTGCAAACAAGTACATCCACTCCACCCTGTCGAATGCTTTTTCTGCATCCTGGGACACCAAGACAGCTTCAAGCTTCGGGTCCCTGGATGCAGAAACCAGGTGAAGTAATTTCCTAAATGGTCTGATGAGGTGCGTTCCACCACAAACTCTGCCTGCTCAGGGCCTATCAAATACTTCCATACTCCCGCAAGCCTGCTGGCCAGAATTTTTGCATAGATTTTAACGTCACTGTTAAGCAGGGAAATAGGGTGGTAATTACTAATCACAGTAGGATCGTTCCCTGGTTTGGGAAGGAGAATTATTCTCACTTCAAATAGTGAAGGGTCCTTGACTGGGAAAGATCTCCAGTAAGTATAAAGCTGTAACAACAAGGGAAGGAGATACCTTTTAAAGGTTTTATAGAACAGGCCCATAAAGCCATCTGGGCCTGGTGCCTTATCTGGTTTTAAAGAATAAATCACTGTCAAGATTTCTTCAACAGTGATTGGTGCTGTCAGATGAGTCTAGTTATCTCCCGATAGGGTAGGCAAGTCTGCTGTGGTTAAAAAGGCTGACATTGCTTCATATTGGGCGCCTGATAAAGAGTAATGGGAGTATAATTATTGATAATACTCTCTAAAAAGAGTTAAACATCTCTGGTGGGTTAGACACCAAGGAACCTGAGTGTGGGTGTTTAATAGCTGCAATCCATTTTGCTGCTGAGCGTTGCTTTAATTGCCAAGCTAATAATTTATTCGCTTTACTGCCCTGGCCAATATATGTCGCTTTTAATAAGGATGCAGATCTCTCTACTTTCTCCAGTAAAGTACCTGCATAGTGTGCTCTTAGCCTAATAAGTTCTTGTTCTTCTGAAAACGAAAGGTTATCCAATCCTTTAACTTACAGATTTCTAATTCTCTGCAGACGTATATTAGTTTGGTGTAATTTCTTCTTTTTTAATACTCTAGCAGTATGTATAAATTCCCCCTCCATGTAGCTTTTAAAGCTGCCCAGACCAGGTCCACCACAGGGACTGAGTTATAATTAACCTGAATGGAGTCCTGCATGAATTGTTGAAATCTAGAAATTATTTGTTTATCTTTTAACAAATTATTAGTTTACGACCATGTATGAGGAATGTTGGGTAGCTCTAGCTGGACTGCAGTTAAGAAATGGTCAGAAATTACCCGGGCATATATTTTCGAGTCGATGATACAGGGGATTAACTGATGATTAACCAGAAAGTAATCAGTGCGAGAATTGCTTTTGTGCACTGGGTAGTAAAAGGTAAAATCTCTAGTTGACGGGTAGAATAGTCTCTATGGATCTATTAGACCTAGTGAGGAAATAAATTCCCCTAAGGCCTTCTGGGCTGAAGATGATCTTGCCCCTCTGAGATATGTACGATCCAGATCACTTGCTTGAACTAAATTCCAATCCCCTCCAATTATAATAGGGTATTGGAGAAAGGGAGCCAATACCAAGGCTAGGTGGGTGAAAAAGGAAGGCTTTCTACATTGGGGCCATAAATAGACCCCATTACTATATCTGAGTTCCCCAGTTTACCAAAAACGAAACTAAACCTTCCCTCCGGATCACTAACAGTATCAACTGAAGTAAAAGGTAATCCTTTTGCTATGAGCAGGGCCACGCCCCGCTTACGAGAGCTGAACCCCGATCCGAAAACCTGTCCCACCCAGCACTTTTTAAAGAACTTTAACTGTTCTGGGAGCATGTGTGTTTCCTGCAGGAACACTATCATTTTTTTGCTATTATCCTTCCCCCCTTTAATATTCCATGAAACAATATTCAGGGTGTTAATCATGTATATCGGATGGCTGTATCATGTAGTGCAGATGCTTTGAAGGGCTGTGCTACCACCACCCCTTCTGTCCCCAAAAAAGTCTACCCCATTTTATCCCCTAAACAAACTAAAGCAAAAATGGATTAAAAAACAATTAAACTAAGTACAATCCTCGACTACTACTGGTGGTGGTAACAGTGCTATCAATTTAAATACTACTACTAGAGCTTCTTTCACTACCCAACTAAGTGAGCTTACCACCTTGCTAGGTGAAAAAAATATTTTTGGATGCCTAATGCGTCCAGATGAACGTACAGTACCTTCTGTTTCGGCATCACTGCTTCTTGCCGAGCTTGGTACAGGCAGGGCTGTGGACTTGCTGGGGCTAGACCAAGTCCTTTTACGAGTCTGCTTATCACCAGACATGCTAAATGATAATGCTGCTGGTTAATTTTACAATCAGTAGAAGTGCTATGATTAATTAACAACACAGGCAAATATTTTTATTTATGTTATGGTATGCAACTGTGTGTAAATGTGGGTTTACTATATGCAGCTTGCAAATAAGTCCACAACGGAACCATACCCAACAGGCCCAACACATGCACAATTCACTGTGCCACACCTAACACACTGAAAGACCCTGGAAGAAACTGATGGACAAATGTGTAACTCACTCTGTGCTTACACTCAGATGCAGTGGGGAAGGGAGAGTAGGTGTCAAAATACTTTATTTAAACAAAATCAGATTGTCATTAATTTTCAGTTACGTCACAGGCAGCAGCCTGTTACACTCACATTACTATTTTTTGTGTGGATTGGAATGTTATCCACTAGGGTTGAGGGACCACTAAGCGGTGATGCTTACCAAACAAAACAACCCTCTGTGAACGACTGTTACTGAGCCCAGAAACAGTTCCCCAAATTATATATATCTTTTCTAATAATTATAATAATGTCACACCAGACAGAAAACTTAAGCCCGACTTTGTTGATCAAAAAAAGGGCTTTTTCTGACACAAATAAATCTCTTTGAATGAAAAAAATTCACACACTGTAAGAGCAGAGAGATGTGTAACTCGCTTTACGCTTGCAACACACAGACACTGTAGGGTGGGGGAGACTAGGTGCCAGACTAATTTCTTTTTCTAAACAAAATCAGATTGTCATGAATTTTTAGTTGCATCACTGGCAGCAACCTGTCACACTCACACTACTATATTTTTTTGTGTGGTTCGAACTTAAACACTGGGGGTGTGGTCTGGGGGCCACTAAGTGCTGAAGCGGGGGTGCTGCTTAGCAAACAACCCTCTGTGAACAACTGTTATGGAGCCCAGAAACACTATCCAAAGTTATATATATTTTATAATACTATACTAACTTTACTGAGATTTCACCTAGATTTGGTATGGACTGGAACTTTAAAGTTAAACCTGAAGGGAGGGGAGAGACTATGCACAATATTCACTGGCTGTGGCAGCAATTACTGTAGTAAACCCTCTCTGAATTACTGTTTACTGAGCCCAGAAACAGTCAGTTACCCTAAATTATTATATTATGCTATATAATTCTGTCACACTAGGCAGAAAACTAAAGGCTGGCCTTTACTGAGAGCAACAACAAAAGCCTCTGCTGCCACAAAATAAAAAATATCTAAACCAAACCAAATCACACACTAGAGCAGTGTGGAATGGATGAATGCAGTGGTGGAGGGGGATGCAGGCACAAACAGTCCCTTTCTCCTAGGCTAGGCTGTTACTCCCTGTGTAACTTAGCAAAAACACAAAAAAATCAGTCACAAAAAGTATCTCTAAAACTTAGGGATCACACTCCAGCAAAAAAAAAAAACTAGTTCAACAACAAGATTCTGCAGTTTGAGAAGCTCTGAGACTGAAGCACGATCTCTCCTCTGAGAATGCTGTCTCACAGTGAGGACATCACATGATCTGCAATGCTGAGAAGCCTCCGATTGGCCAAGGAAGCTCTGTGAGACTAGGAAATCTCATTCCCCGAATACCTTTCCCAAATACCAAATAGTCAGGTATTCGTTTAATGACTGTCCGAATATTCAGAGCAGCCACTATTCGTAGTATTCGGGAAATAATATTCGGAGTGCGCACAGCCCTATTGCAGACAACCCCAGTTCGTATTGCTGTTCTATTTTCTGTTTCCAGGGTGACTCACAGTTCTTCTGGCTGCATATGTGTATTCTGAATTTCTGAAGCTTTGATATGTTCATAGACATAAAGGACCACTCCACCCCCTCTTTTTGCACCTTGGTCTCTTCTGAACAGTACATAGCCAGGTACTGAAGTCTCCCAAGTGCTGTTACTGGTGAACCATGTCTCACTAATGGCTACTATGTCCAGTTTAGCCTCTGTTATTGTTGTCTGCATATCTGGTATCTTAATTTATTTATTTATTTCAAATTCTGATTAATACCTTTGAGCCAGGGCTCATTTCCAAAGGCTCCAAGTCAACAAGGAATATAATACATTTACAGGTAATGAAACATTGCAGAACAGAAACACATCAACTAACAAGTGGTATTAGTGTGCAGTTACAACATTCAGCAGGGCACAATAAGTGAGGAGAAACAGGACCATACTTGCAGAGAAACATATTAATGCAGCACTATTTAAGTGTGGTACCATTTCAGACGGGGCACTCCCAGTTTACAGAAATGCAGTTTTAGCAGCCAAGGTGAGGCATTGTCAAGGGGAGGCAGAGGGTGGTGGGAGGTGGGGGGAGGTGGGCAGTTGAGGAACAGAAGGGTGGGAGTGAGTGAGGGTAGTGTTTGACGGGTGCGAGAATGGCTGTCAGAGGCCATGGGTTAACAGAAACACTGGCAGTCAGATATGCTGGCAAGAAGAGATTGAAACCCATTTTTAAACTGGCCAAGTCTGGGGCAGTCGGCAAGGTCTACAGGCAGATCATTGAACCATTTAGGCCCACAGTAGGAGACAGATCTTTGGCCAAGGCTGGATAATTTGAAGGGAACAGTTAGGACAGCCCTGGAGGCACTCCTTGTGCATTTAGGTGGTTGTGCAGGCTCAAAGAGGGCTGAAGTACCACTAGGCATGGACCCCATCAGGGACTTTTTGGCAAGGAGGCAGACCTGGTACTGGAGTCTGTGGTGGAGTGGGAGCCAGCTAGTTTCCTTGTATAGGTCACAAGACTGAGTCATTTTGTGTACTCCCAGGACCAGGCAGCATGCCTTGTCAAGGATGGTTTTGACCCTTTTAAGCACTGTGTCTGTGCCTGCCCCATATATGACAAGACCATAATCCACAGATGAGAGAACTGAGCTGCATGTAACAAGTTTCAGGGGAGCCAGTGTCACAGAGGTGCGGAGTCTGTACAGGATGCCATTGCTAAGCTTCATGTTGGTGGACATTACCCAGTTGCTCAGCATGGGCAGTGAAGGTGAGGGTGTCATCAAGGTGAATCCCTACATACTTGAATGTGTTGACTTGATCTAGAACTTCTCCTTGACTACTACGTATATGCAGTGAGGACCCATGAATCTTGCACTGTGGGCTGCTGAAGACCATGCTGTTTGTCTTTTTGTAGTTGAGTAGCAGTTTATTTCTGGTGAACCAGGATTCCAATACACGAAAACTGAGCTGAAGTTCAGAACTAATTGATCCCAGGTCTTTCCCTGGGATGGAGACAACAACATCGTCTGCATAGAGTATTGAGTGTGCAGAACAGGTGGAAGGCATGTCATTTATGAAGAGGCTGAATAAGAGAGGACTGAAAATAGAATCTTGAGGGACCCCTAGGTTTGCTTCCCTGGGCTCAGAGACTGTATCGCAGATCCTAATCCATTGAGATCTGTGGGTGAGGTAACTATGGAACCAGGCCACAGAATCCATTGACAATTCTGTAGAGAGCAGATATTTCAGTAGCAGTTGGTGACTGACTGTGTCAAAGGCCTTGGTGAGGTCTGTGAGGATAGACCCCACTGCCATCCCTTTACCAGGGCTCCATAAAGCTGAGTGGTGTACTCTACTAGTGTGGTGATGGTGGAGTGGTTTTGTTGGAATCCATGTTGTTGCAAGCAGAGAAGGCTTCATTTTTCTAGGTCCTCAATTAGTTGTTCTGAGATCACCCTTTCAAGTGCTGTGGGAGGCATAAAATTGAGATGGGCCAGAGGTTTGCTAGATTAGCTCTGTCTCCTGATTTAAAAACAGGTGTGACTATAGCGTCTTTTCACTTGTCAGAGAAGATGCCAGATCTCAGAGAGGCATTGAATACCTTGGTGAGCGGTGTCACAAGTTCATTTAATGTGAGTGCTACCATCTTCATATCGATCATGTCACTTACCATCCTGGTCTCACCAAGGACCCATTTGATATATTTGATGGTCTCACCTGGGGAGATTTGCCTGAAGTAGAATGGTGGGGTAACATTATCCTGTGGTGATGGAGTGTTGAGGTTGTGCTGCTGGCCTGCAGTGGTGTGATTCAGGTATTCAGGGGGCAACACATTGCTGAGGTCCATGAATGCAACATCAGAAGCATCAGTGATTTCCTTTGGGTCTTGCAATGTGCCAGAGGTGGTAACTATAAGGTTCGATGGGGCCCTTGAAGCTCTACCCATAAGAAATTTTACAGAGTCCCAGAACTCCCTTCCTCTACCCCAGGTCTTTCAGTAGGAGATCATTATAGTAAGCTGCTTTCGCCAGACATATGAGTTTTGTGCAGGTATTTCTAGCTGCATTATATGCTTGGGAGTCAACTAGATTCTCGGTGGCTTTGGCCCTATGCCAAGGTGATCTCTGAGTCGCATGCATTCAGTTAGAGGATTAGACAGCCATGGGTTGGGGATTCCTCTGACTTTTTTTGTTTTGTGAGGAGCAAAGATATTGCAGGCTTTAGTGAAGCTACTAAAGAAGTAATCCAGTGCTTGGTTTCCATCCTTGACTCTGTCCAATGGGGACCAGTCAATCTTGTTTTCCAGACTGCGAGCATTTGTGTACATAATTTTCCATTAGCCAGATTTCAGTGTGTTAGTTGTTGGGTGAGGTCCGGCATTTCCCTTGTGTGTCGTATGGGGAGCAGGACCTTTTTCATAGAAACATAGAAGTTGACGGCAGATAAGGACCGCAAGGCCCATCCAGTCTGCCCATTTCTTTTTCTACCTTATAAATATGTCATCACTCTGTCAATGGCCTATCTATTCACACTAATCTGTATTGCTCCCTTATGCCTATCCCATGCATATTTGAAGCCCTGCACTCTATTCAAAGCCACCACTTCCTGAGGTAGGCCGTTCCATTCATCCACCATCCTTTCTGTGAAAAAGAACTTCCTCACATTACCCCTTAATCGGCCTCCCTCTAAGCTCATGCTGTGTCCTCTTGTCCTGTAATTTTTCTTATATTGAAACATGTTAGACTCTTTCACCTTGTTAATGCCCTTTAGGTATTTGAATGTTTCGATCATATCACCTCTCTCCCTCCTTTGCTCTAGGGTATACAGATTGAGCTCCGTTAATCTGTCCTCATATGTTTTCTGATGCAGTCCCTGCACCATTTTGGTTGCCCTTCTCTGGACTGCCTCAATTTGGTTAATGTCCTTATGAAGGTGTGGCCTCCAGTACTGCCTGCAGTACTCCAGATGGGGTCTAACCAGTGTCTTGTAAAGAGGGATCATTACCTCCCTCTTCCGACTTGTGACACCCTACTAATACACCCTAACATTCCCCTAGACTTACCTACTGCTTTAGTGATCTGCTTGGATGATTTCATGTCATCAGTGATGATGATGCCCAAGTCTCTTTCTTCCCTTGTGACTGCCAGCAACTCACCTCCCAGCCTATAGGTAGCTTCAGGGTTTCTCTTCCCTATAGTATGTGCATGATTTTGCACTTCTTTGCATTAAACCCCAGTTGCCAATCTTCTGACCATTTTGCTAGTTTATTCAGATCTCTTATCATTCTGCCCACCACATCTGGATCATCTACTCTGTTGCAGATCTTGGTGTCATCTGCAAACAGACAAACCTTATCCTCCAGTCCATCTGCAATGTCACTGATGAAGACTGAAGAGGACTGGCCCCAGGACTGATCCCTGAGGTACCCCATTTGTGACTTGCATCTCCTCTGACTGTATACCATTTGCCAACACTCTGTTTTCTGCCCGTCAGCCAGTTTACCACCCAGTTGACCAACTTCTGACCTATCCCGAGTCTACCCTGCTTATTAATCAATCATCTGCAGTATGTGGAACATTATTGAAAGCTTTGCTGAAGTCGAGGTAGGCGACATCAGCTGCTCCCCCTTGGTCTACCACTCTGGTTACCCAGTCAAAGAAATCTAGGAGATTAGTTTGACATGACCTTCCTTTTGTACTGTATATCCATGCTGTCTTGGATCCTGTGCTCCTATGGATTCCAGGTGTTGCACTATCCTTTCCTTAAGGATTGCCACCATAATCTTGCCCACTACTGAGGTAAGACTGACTGGTCTGTAGTTCCCTGCCTCCTCCCTGCTACCACTCTTGTGGAGCGCGATCACATGAGCCCTTCTCCAGTCTTCTGGGACCTCTCCTGTGCTCAGACACTCACTAAACAGTTCTGATAATGGCTCTGCTAGATCCACCCTTAGCTTCTTTAGTACTCTGGGATGTATGCCATCAGGTCCCATTTCCTTGTCCACCCTAAACTTATCGAGCTCTTGTAGGACCCTTTCTTTTGTGAAGGGACTAGTGCTCACCTCCCTCCCCCCTGTGTCCATGGTGCTGAGCTGTGGGCCCTGCCCTACCTTCTCTTCAGTAAATACTGAGCAGAAGTATCTATTTCAGATAGATGCTTTTACATGGTCCTCCTTCTCACATGTCCCCTTATCTCCTTTAATCTTAGCAATACCCCCTCTGGACTTTTTCCTTTCACTAATGTATCTATAGAAAGTCTTATCACCTTCTTTTACTGTCTGTGCTAGTGTTTCCTGAGTTTGGGCCTTTACCTGCCTTACTGCCATCCCTGCTCCCTTTAGGGAAGTTTGGTATGCCTCCCTATCTTCATCCTGCTGCATTCCCTTATATTTCCTAAAGGCCAGCCTTTTGGCTCTAACCTTTTCTGCTGCTGTTTTTGAGAACCAAAGTGGTTTCCTTCCTCTTTTGCACTTCACTTTCTCTCTAACACAATGGGATGTTGCTTCAAGTATTGCATCCTTAATGTTTGCCCACCTTGCCTGTACCCCCTCACCTGTATTTCTTTTTGCCAGGGCAAGCTTAGCTCTATTGGCCATCTTATCAAAATCAGCTCCTCTGAAGTCCCATATTTTTGCCTTGTAATGGGATGATTTAGTTGTAGTGGCCAAACTGAAAGATACCCTGTGATGGTCACTGGCCCCCTGGTGACCTTCTACCTGGAGATCTGTGATCCTTTCCCTGTTAGTCAGTACTAGATCTAGGATTTCCCTGTCTCTTGTGGGTTGTTGTACCAGTTGTTTGAGGCCCTCCCCCTGCAGGAAATCCACCATGTGTTTAGTTCTGGCAGATGGTCCTGCTGGTATTGACCAATATGTATCTGGCATGTTGAAGTCTCCCATTATCAGAACCTCGCCTTTAGCTGTCATGTTTTGTATATCTTCTAACAGTAATGTGTCTATGTCCTCCCCCTGGTCTGGGGGCCTGTAGACAACCCCAGTTCTTATGGCTGTCCCATTTATTGTTTCCAGGGTGACCCACAGTTCTTCTGGCTCCTTTTGTGTATTCTGTTTCTGTGTCTTTGATATTTTCATTGACATACAGGGCCACTCCACCCCCCCACCTTTCTGCACCTCGGCCTCTTCTGAATAGTACATAGCCAGGTACTGAAGTCTCCCAAGTATGGTTACTGGTGAACCACATCTCGCTAATTGCTACTATGTCCAGTTTAGCCTCTGTCATTATTGCCTGCAGGTCTGGGATCTTGTTTCCCAGACTGCGATCATTTGTGTACATGATTTTTCCATTGGCCAGATTTCAGTGTGTTAGTTGTTGGGTGAGGTCTGGAGTTTTCCCTGTGCATTGTATGGGGAGCTGGACCTTTTTCTTTACCTGATGATGCAAATGAATTGCAAACATGCTGAACTCCTGTTTGACCACTAGCTGAGGGGGGAGGGGTGTTCTTCCCATTCGACGTATGGGGTGCTGCACCCCCTTCCCATTTGCTATTTTAAATATTCTGCAAAGACGTCAAACTTCTGCCCCAATGCACTGACTCCCTCCTTAGTCAGATGCAGTCCATTGAATTTAAAGAACCTTCACTCACAACACTGTTGCCAGTTACCTATAAATTTATGTCCTTTTTCCTGGCACCAGCCCCTGAGCCACATGTTTAGCTCCCCTACCTCCCCTTCTCTGACCTTCCTACTGTCTGCCCCCTCTTCCGGACTGGCAGGATCTCAGAGAAGTAGATACTGGATGAAATGGATGACAGCTTGTCACCCAGACGGGTCAGGTGTTCCTTGGTGTCCACAAGTGACTGGCTGGTGAGATCATTAGTCCCTATATGTACCAGGACGTTGATGTTTGCTCCTGCTTCCTGCACAATTTTAGTAATGCAGTCAGTGTCTCTCCACACTGATGTACCTTGGAGAAATATGACCATTACCTCCGGCTGGAGGTAGGTATCAACTCCCTGAATCATGGATTCTCCTATGATTAGAAGTGTTTTGGATTTCCTTTTAGCTTTTTTTGTTTTGGTCCTTGTTTTGGGCAAGTTTTGCTGTGCTAGCTCCTGTGCTGCAGTGTCCTGCTCTGCAGTGTCTCTGTCCCTTTGTTTGATTTCAGAGAAAGAGGCAGATACCTGTTTGTAGTTTTTATATGGTTTGTGGAGGTGATACTGTGGAGAGCACTGAGTAATGAGGCACCTGATTAGCCCCTCCTAACCACCTGCCAACCTCCCAGACCAACTACCCTCTGCAGTCAAGGTGCTTCTGTTGGATGTTGGGGAAATGGCGTGAAGTAGTCTAAGGCTTAGTTCCCATCCTTGGCACTATCCAGTGGGGACCAGTCCACCTCTTTTAGGTAATGTCTGAAGGTATCCAGTAGTCCAGCTCTCAGGAATCTTTTTCTAGAGACCTTAGGCTTGCACTTGGTGAACTTGTTAGTCCAGGTGAAAAGTACTGGGGAATGGTCACTGAGGGAGTCCGATAGGATTGCAACCTCAGGGATGAGTTTTGGGCAGGAGAAGAGTAGCCAGTCAATGAGGGAGCAGGTGCCCATGTGATAGTTGCAATCCCTGGACTTCTTTGTATATTCCACCCTATCTTCTCTCTTCCTTGATCACTTGAATCTTTGTAAAGCTCTCCTTTAGGCTGTCACCGCCTCTATTACCTCCTTTGTCAGCCAGCTGGGCTTCTTTGCCATTCCTTTCTTACTCTGTTCTCTAATACATGTCCCGGTAGCCTATGCCAGCCCTTCCTTAATAATTTCCAAATTTTGATTGGCATCCATGGTGGGTTGAATTCCCTCCGGATGCCTTAACTGGATTCCCCCCATCTTGTGGCTGTCTGCCTCCCCTAATGTCAATCACCCTGGTACCTGCCCCTCCAGCTTGATTCCCCATTCATTCATAAATCTGGACTGTCATGTACGGTATGGGCTGCACGCCCATTGGCTGTAGCTCTGCACCAATGGGCGTGCAGCCCTACCGGACAGTCAGTCGGCCAGTGGGGGCGGCAGGCGAGTGGGATGCTGCCGCCCGTCGGCTGCGGGGAGAAGCGGGGTGGAGGCTTCTTGGGTGGGTGGGGGAGACACTAGACACCAGGGAGATGTTTGGGGGGTTGTAACATGACATTCTGCCCGCGATCGGGCATTATGGTCCACTGGACCACCAGGGAATATTCAGGTTGGGGAGCTTTTTACATTCTGCCCAGCGGTCGGGCACTGGTGGAGGGGGTTCATATAGGTTGGTGCCCACGATCGGGCTCGAAGATGTGGGGGTTGATACAGGTTACGCCCGCGATCGGGCTCGGGAGATATGTGGGTGGGGGTATGTTACTGTATGCCTGCAATCAGGCTTTGGGAGATGTGTGGGTGAGGGTCATGTTACTGTATGCCCACAATCGGGCTTTGGGAGATGTGTGGGCGGGGGGTCATGTTACTGTATGCCCGCGATTGGGCTTCCGGAGCTATGTGTGTGTGTGGGGGGGAATGTATACAGTGATACTGCCCTTGTTCGGGGCTGCAGGGTCGTCAGTCCCGAGAGCTGCTGCCTGGCAGGGTGGCCAGGCGAAGTCCTCGGGATCGTACCTACTAATGGCATGCAAATGGGGCCATAAATAGATGCAAATGGCCCCCTGCACTTGCATAAGTATGGCCCCATTTGCATGTCTACCTTTTGAATATTGGAAATTTAGCATGGTAATAATTTTCATACATAAGTTTAATGCTCAACTCTGGCAACTTGCGGTGAGCGCAAGTTCCACTGCTCCATCGTGCAGTGGCTGTGGCTGGGGGTGATATTCAAAGGTTGCTCAATGCGCAACTCCTTTGAATCATCTGCCACACCCCTGCGCAACTATTTTGAGCAGCGCTGGGGCTTGCGCCTCAGAATGGCGCAGTTTGAATATCTGGGCCTAGGTGTATAATTTTGCACTTTTTTGCATTGAACCCCAACTGCTATCCTATTAACCACTCCTCAAGTTTCCCAGGATCCCCACATTTTCTTTCCACCCCTTCCATATTGTCCACAGTATTACAGATGTTGGTAAAATCTGACAAACGGCTATCTTCCCATCCAGTTCATCTTCATCAGAGATGGACAAAGTCTGCATACTTCGCTCCACAAATTAATTTGTGAATTTCAAGCAATTCACAGAGCATGGATCAACTGCAATGTGAAACATTTTGCTGTGAAGCGTGGAATTTTACAGGCAAAATTTCATACTTCACAGCATAAACTTCACAATTTGGGCAAAGTTGAAGTTTCTCAGACCTGGGAAAGCTTCCCAAAGCTCTGAGAAGTGTTATTTTTTTGCCTCTTTGTGTGACGTTCATTGGTGAATTTAAACTTTGCCACATCTTTAATCTGCAGTGTCACTTATGAAGACATTGAAGAAGACCAGTTCCTAGTTCTGGGCCCTGTGGCAGCCTGCTGGTCACTCTCCCATTATTACAGTGATTGCAGTTAACCACCACCTTCTGTCACCTATCTGTTAACCAGTTTCTAACCCATCACCACTTTGCATCCTACCTAAAGGAACCTGGGGGTAGTCATATCAGATGATTAAAGGGACCTGGGGGTAGTCATATCAGATGATCTAAAGGTTGGTAAGCAATGTGAGAAGTCAGTAAGGAGAGCCAGGGGGATACTGGGATGCACAGTAAGGGGCACCACAAGTAGAAAAAGGGAAGTGGTTATCCCTCTGTACAGGCAGTTGGTGAGACCCCATCTGGAGTACTGTGTGCAATTTTGGAGACCTCATCTATGCAAGGACATAGACAGGATGGAAGCAGTCCAGAGGAGGGCAACTAAAATGGTGCAGGGTCTGCATCACAAATCATATGAAGAGAGACTGAGAGAGCTTAATATGTATACCCTTGATGAAAGGAGAGACAGGGAGGACATGATAGAAATGTTCAAGTACCTCAAGAGAATCAACAAAGTCCAGGAGGGTAGCATCTTTCAGAAAAAGAGATGTGTAAGAACAAGGGGGCACAATTTAAAGACAGAGGTGGGACGGCTCAGGGGTAATGTGAGGAATTTTTTTTCACGGAGAGAGTGGTGGATGTATGGAACCGCCTTCCTGGGGAGGTTGTTGGGTCTAAAACAGTGGGGGAATTCAAACATGCATGGGACAGACATAAGGCAATTGTAGTGGGGGGGAGGCAGAAAGTAGGCTATTGGTTAACTAGAATCTGCAGCTTAGCCAGTAGGTAAGGAAATGGGCAGACTGGGTGGGCCAAGTGGTCCTTATCTGCCATCAAAGTCTATGTTTCTGTTTCTTACCTCTAGGCTGCTCAATTTCTTAATCAGTCTCCTGTGCAGCACAGTGCCAAAGGCCTTGGTAAAGGTTAGATAGTGCACAACCACTGTCCTTCCCTAATCTATTTCCCTTGTCACCCAGTCAATGAACTCAATTAGATTTGTCTGGCATGACCTCCCCCGATGAATCCATGCTGCCTTTGGTGTTGCAGCCTCTTGGATTCAAGATACTGTGCCTGCCTTTCCTTTAACAGTATTTCCATTACTTTACCCACCACTGAGGTGAGAAAAATCAACCTATAGTTAGTATCTTCTTCATTGTTACATCCTTATGTAGTGGGACCATGTCCACTCTCCTCCAGTCCTTCAGAACCATGTCTGATTCCCATAAGCTGTTGAAAAAGCCCATTAGTGGAGCAGAGAGCACCTACCCGAGTTCCTTTGGTACCCTTGGTTGTATCCCATCCAGTCTCATAGCCTTGTCCATTTTCAGAGCCATAAATCCCTTCAGGACCCTTTCTTCTGAAAATGGAGTTAAGTTTGCCTCCCATCCCCCTTTGTTTCTGCTGATCACTGATGGGATGTCTTCCCCTTCCTCCACTGTGAAGACTGAGCAAAAGTACCTGTTCAGGATGTCTGCTTTTTCTTGATCCTTTTCTATGCAGTCTCCCTTTGCTGCCCTCCTTATCCTCACTATTGCTCCCCTTGCTTTCCTCTTTCACTTAGGATGGAAATGAGAAAGGAAAAGTGTGGCCTACTGGGATTCGAACCTCAGATCTCTGGTATGCCATTCCAGCGCTCTAACCATTAAGCTACAGGCTCACTGATCAAAGCGTCTGAGGAATTTCCTTACAGCCACACACACACATTCCTTTCTCTAGTGTTGCGCAATTATGCAACTAGGAACCAATGTTAGAAATACCACTTTCTCTCAGTGCAGTTTAACCCCTGCAAGGTATACATATTTTTAAATCAAGGATGGAAATGAGAAAGGAAAAGTGTGGCCTACTGGGATTCGAACCTCAGATCTCTGGTATGCCGTTCCAGCGCTCTAACCATTAAGCTACAGGCTCACTAATCAAAGTGTCTGAGGAATTTCCTTACAGCCACACACACACATTCCTTTCTCTAGTGTTGCACAATTATGCAACTGGGAACCAATGTTAGAAATACCACTTTCCATCCTTGATTTAAAAATATGTATACCTTGCAGGGGTTAAACTGCACTGAGAGAAAGTTGTATCTCTTTCACTTAGGTAACTGAAGATAAACAAAATGAAAGGTTTGATACCTTTTATTGGACCAACAAATAATTTTTACAAAATGTTTAAGCTTTCATACAGAGTCATTCATCAAAAGCATGGCAGTTAGAAAGATAACACTTTAAATACTCAGAATAGAATTAGTAAAACCCTTTAGATATGGATTTGACATCTTAGCTGACAATGAGATTTAAGACAGAGACTGAAACCAGAAAACAGGCCAGTCCTAAGGAAATTAATTAGGTGTAAATCACAAATTATAACACAATGGAATGCATGTAACAGCAGAAGTCTTTAAATTAATCAAATTCTAATTAGCTGAAAAGAGCAACAGAGAGAAAGTGCGTGTGTGTGTGTGTGTGTGTGTGTGTGTGTGTGTGTGTTTGTGTGCAGTCAGCATAGCAGTATGTCTGTTCATGAAGCTGAGACAAGAAAAATAGCAGTTGGAGTTCAGATTGTGTAATGTGTCATAAAATCAATGCCCATATTCATACCCCATTAGATGTATTGAGAACATAACTAAATTTGACCTCATACACTTGTCTCGTGTGCATTCCAGAAATCTCCCATGAGAACTGTGACAAAGAGGTCTGAAATGGTGTGCTCAGATGGATAAAAATGTTGTCCCACTGGTTTTATAGTATTTTTTATTTTAATATCATGTCTAAGTGAGTTCATCCGGTCCAAAGACCTTGTCCAGTTCAACCACATAACCTGTATATTGACATGTCCTGCATTGGATGTAATAAACAATATTTTTAGATGTATATACTGTATATCATGCCCCTGTATCTCGAATTGTTGGTTTTGTTGGAAGTTGATAGAATCTGAGGTGGAAATGTACTCACATGTCTTACATTTATAACTATTGCAAGGTTTAGTGCCACCTAGTGTTCTATTGTTTTGGTCAGGTATACGTTTGCTCCTGACAATCAGGTTAGATAAATTAGGCGGCTGTTGAAAGACAGTAAAGGTAGTTCTTGGAAGGTACATTCCAAGGTGTCAGCCTCACTGAATATTGGCTTGGACTCTCTAATGATTTTATGTAGGAGCTACAGATCAGGATTGTACCAAGCCACCCATTTTGTTCATCTTTTTGTATAAGGACAAATGCAGCAACTAACATTTCTCTTACGTTATGTAACTGAAGAAAGTCTTATACTTACTTGCTACTGCTTTGGCTAACCTTTCCTCTGTCTTTATCTTTTTTCCCTTCACTGCCTTACCTGCTTCTCTCAGTTTTACCTCCTGCACCTCCCTGTCTTATCCCCTGAATTGGCAAAGAACATCTGAGCAGACTTGATGGGTCAAGCGGTCCAGCCCTGCCAAAAACATCTTCATGTCTATGTTTCTCTGCTTCCTTATACCTCCAAAATGTCACTTTTTTTTCCTTCAGTACCAGGGCCACTTCCCTAGAGTGCCATAAAGGTCTCTTATTTTCCTATCTTCCTTCACACTAAGGGTGGTTGTTTTAATTATGTCCTTCCTTATTTTTCTTCACCATTCCTCTAGCCCACCCTGGCATTTCCCCTACTAGACACTTTCTGAGGCAGTCTTTGATTTTCTTAAAATCCAGCCTCCTAAAGTCCAGGACCATCATTTTCCTCACAATGTCTTATCTCAGCTTATGTCTTAATGTTAAACCACACTGTACAGTGATCACTAATACCTAGGGGGCTGCCCACTTTGACATCCTCATTGCTGTTTCTATTTGTAAACACCAGGTTCAACACTTCCCCATCCCTTGTAGGTTTCTAGATTAACTCGAGAAATGGCCCCTTGTAGGCAGTCACAGATGTCTCTGCCCCTTGCTAAGGCTGTAGCTGGAGGCTCCAGTCCACTTCTGGCAAATTTCAGTCACCAAATAAAAACTCACTCTTACATGCCATCCTGATGAGGTCCTCCCCAAGTGACTTATCCAAATCTTCTCTCTCTGCTGGAGGTCTGTGTACCACCCTTGTACAGATAGCTGCCCCATCACCTATCTCCATGATGACCTACAACACATTCAGCCCTTTTTTAACTCTGGGTACCCTTGCACTTCCATAGTCTTGATTCCCTAACTCATATATTGTACAACCACTCCTCCCTCTTCCATTCCCTGTCTTTCCTGAACAGATGGTTGCCTAGTATGGCCAAATCCAAGTCATGGCAGTCAGTGCACCATGACTCCATTATGTGCACAAAATCCAGACTAGCCTCCTCCATGATGGATCCAGCTCTAGAATATTTTTACCTATACTCCTTGGATTGGCGCACATGGCTATTCATACCTTACTTTCCTGCCTACCTCACTGCTTTCTCCCCCTTCATGCCTGTGCTGTTTCCTGAAGCTCCTCTTGAACCCCCGCTTCCATGCTACCATCTCTGTTACCTGTCTCCTTTACTCCTCTCTTCTTGTTATCATGACTTATACCCCCATCTTCCATCTTCCCACCCTGTCTTCCTGCACCCCTGCCCTGGGGAGCTTTCTCCACTTGGGACCTCCCTCCTTGTTGCTTCATCATTTGGGGGGAAGTGATCTTTGCCTCCTTTGGAATTACAGACTCTCCTCTGCCTGGTTAGTTAAAATTCTCTTCTATGTAGCATTTAGACCTCCCACTATGGACTGTGATTTCCTTCCTGGAAGGATGCAGACTGTCTTCCTTTTAGAGGCACATAGTCTCCCAGGCTGGTCCCCAATTATCAGTATAGCCAAAGCCCTACTCCATCAACCATGCTTTCAACCAAAAGTTAAAAGCTGTGGTGTGGAGTGTCCTTTCCTCTCCTTGGCCGTACACAGGTAAAACCTCAGCAAATGGCTCCATGCTTGCTACCTGCTTCATATCCCTCCCCAACTACCTGAATGACCTTGCACGACCTTCGCCATCTCCCTTACCAGGTCATTTGTCACTAGGTGGACAATGACATCTAGCTCCCTCTCAGCTCTTTCATCCCTAATGATCCTCTGGATTCACTCTCCATTCTTCCAATCTGAAACACCAAGGATGAACCTCACCTCTATCTCCCTTCCTCCCCCACACTCATGTTTAACCCATTAAAGATAAATCCCACACCTGCAGCTGCTTCCTCCTTGGCTAGGGTCCTTTTCTTCCCTCCTTGAGTCCTCCCTTTCTGAGGTACCCAACTTCCTCTCTTTCCACTGCTGCAGGTGCCCCTGCCAGCTGCCGCATCCTGCAAATACAGCGAAGCAGTTGTGCAGTGGTACAGGTTGAGGAGTGCATTCCCTTTCTGTTTCCCCCACTCTACTAGAGCCCACCAAGGTCAAACTGTTCTGTCTCTACCTTGGTATCCTCTGGAGGAATGATGGCAGACATGATGGGCCCTGGGTGAGTCAGAAGGTTTTCTGCATCCTTGCTAGTTTGGCCTGAAGTTTTGGAACCTATGACCTCACCCTAGAGAGGCAACTACAAATGGAATAGTATCTCAGTCTCCAGCAAATGTCCCAAGAGACTGTGGCTCCACACCCATTGTACTACACTACTGCCATGATCTTTTCATTCTTAACCTTTTTGTTTGTTATCTTTTTTGTTTGTTGCACCTTTTCTGTACCTTTCTGCCTCATTCTATGTCCTTCAACTTCCTACCTCTTCCTTGTATTTGTTACCCTTCCCTAGACAGACTGTCTCCTTCTTTCTATTTTCAACCCTTCTAGCAGTTACTACATTCCTGGTGTCTACTACTTCCTACCCCCTTGTTGTTACCCGACGAACTATACCTACTTAACTTTAAGCTGTCTAATCTATCTGTACACAGTACTGTATCTCCCACCTTGATCAGGTGTTTCTGCTGCACAGTTTCCTGTGGTCTGCAGACCACCTGCAGATGCCTGCAACCACCTTAAGATGGATGTCCCTTTCCTGTGCTGTCCTGCTCACATGCTGGGATATGAACATGATTGCAAAACTGGGCAAGAGAGTCTTTTACAGTGATCTTGTTAGAAGGCACTAAGCCTCTGGCAGTTCCACTGCCTAATCACATGCTTGATTCACAGGGCATGCTTAAACTACTCAATCCAAAGATCAATTCCTGAATTAGGTTCCCCACACTAACTGTTACAAATTTCAAGAACAGTCTCAAAGTGCCCAAAATACTAACTACAATTTTCTTTCCTACCCACTTACATTGCATCTTTAGTAGTAGTAGTTGTACTAGTGGTAGTATCTTTATTCATGAAGCATGAACAGGGATAAAACTCAATTGAGCAAGGATCTTTTCCAATGAGGTCCAGTTGCACTTACACCAGTTACGGTTTACAGAAGAAAAGGTTAAATATGCAGAATTACACATCTATTAGAATAAAAATAAGATATAATAATCACCACCAAACATCACATTCAGATGTTGACATACAGGCCCAGATATTCAAACTGTGCCACAAAGTAACGCAATAGCAGGAGCAGGTGCAAGTTCAGTGCGCCTATGCACAACATGCGCAATATTCAAACACTGCGCAGGCCAAGATGCGCTTGTGCAACACAACTGAATATCGTTCCAACTGTGCCATGGCGCAACCAGGGATGTGCAGTGGTGCAGGTCTGATGTGCAGTAGCACAACCAGGGATGTGCAGGGACAGGATGCAGGGGTGCACTGCCCATGGAAGACATGGGCATAGGAGCACGTAACAGAACAGACATCGCCCCCCCCACACCCCATTAACCACACAACTTGAGGACAGCTGGAAGAACCACCAGCCCATGGACACCAGCAACAGTTCCACAGCTGGGACATGGTACCCAGCACACCCCCTGGCAAGCTGTGACCGGAACACAAGGAGGTCCAGCAACCCCGTGCTACACCATCCCATCAATGCAGAGCACACCCTGCACAGTGATCCCCAGACACCCTGCCCAGGAGCAGCAGCCAACAGTGCATGTCACCCTATACATGCCACCACCCCCACTGTGACAATACAACCATGTGCACCATGGAGCCTTGCAAGGCAGCCCCACCGGGAGCACCCTGCAGCAGGTGGCAGCAGCCACCGATGCAACAACTGCAGACACAGTGCCACCCTGCATGGCCCCCCACGAGGTACAGCTGAGAGACTGAGCCTGCGTCGGTACCCCACATGCAACAGGGCCTGCCCCCAACCCCACCACCAGCGGTACAGCACCCTGCACACCCACTCAAGCACACCCTGTCCCAGCACTGGCCCCAACAGCCAGCACAGATGCCCACAGTAATGCACGGAAGCATGCGCCACACGGGATGCAACACAGTGCGCGGACAAACACCCACCCATACGCACGGGTACATCAACACAGGGATACATTAGTGGGGCAACAAACCCACTGGCATGCAGCCACTGCAGCCATGTACCCTCGGCCAGCACCCATCCATGGGACAGGTGTACCAGCCACCCTGCGCAGGCACCTTGAATCCGTACTCCACCAGCATGCAGCCGGAGCACAAGTGACAAACATTGAAGCACATTCCCTGCAACAGACACAAGCGACAGCATGGAGGGGGGACAGCAACAGCGGAGGCCACAGTGCCACCTGAGGCAGACATGCACCATTCCAGTGACAGGAGGCAATCCGGCATTGCGCCGGGTATAGGGAGAGGCCAGCATGGATAGCCACCACTGACATGCCAGCAGACCGTGCATAGCACAGACATGCAAGGGTGTCAGCTGCACACACCATGGACAGTCTGACAGGGGCACAATGGACAGAGTGCATGTACCGTGGACCACTGCACACAGGTGTCTAGTGCACAGAGAACAACACACATTCCACAGACAGTGACCGAGTCCCCCACCCACACCACAGGTGGGTCCCTGCTGGACACACACACACACGCCCATGCCTGCACCACCCCTGACACCATGCACACCACTGAAGCCAAGCACCTGTAGCCCGCTGCAAATCAGAGACCACCACAGTTGTCATAACAAAATGCGTGCATTGAACAATGGGAACAATCAAACTTATATACGGGGGGGGAAGGGCCATAAACCAGGTGGGGGCAGGCTTGGGGCAGGGGTGAACAAATGGGAGAGGGAAGAAGGGGTGTGAGGGTGGGCCCAGGGGGGTTAGGTTATCCGGGGGCATGGAGGGCCTATTGCCTGCCCTGCTCTCCACTCCTGTGACACCCCCGGGTACTGCATCTCCAGACTCCAGCCAACTCCATCCTCTCCAGAATTGCCAGGGACACCCACACCAGCTGCAGCAGCTCCTGCATGCCACATTCTATCACCATCCAGTGATGTCCACCTAGGACAAGGGAGCAGAGTCAATACATGTGACTGTCCATCCCCCTGCAGCCCACCCATTGTGCCATGGGCCATGCCGCTGTGATGGTGTGTGACCACCCACAGTGACCGCTTCCACAAGACCTGCTACCCAGGTGCACACAGCCATGCGGACCACTGCACACACCCATCACCCAAGTCCCACACAGCACCACCGTGGCTTTACAGTAACATGGCTATGTGGTGTAAAGACAGTGGCACAGCCATGTACCTGGTACATGTACGGACCACCAGCGATGCACACCCACACATGCAGTGCCACAGGACAGTGCTGAGTGTACCGAGTGGCGTGCACGGTGGTGGTGCCAAGGGCTGGTGGCCATGCCCCGCCACCAACCCTTCAACACAGCATGCACAGAAGTTATTGGAAGAAAGGCACTCATCTGCATCCACAACAGCTGGGCGCTGCTGTACCAAGGCCCCTCCGCCATGTACTTGTTGCTGTGCAGCATCCCTCTCGCACCATGCTCTTGCTTCACAAGCACGGCATCGCTCCTCAGGGCCTAGGATGCAAACATGAAGAGGGGAACATCAGTACAAACCAGTAGCAAAGCCCCCCCGGTGTGTGTGATCCCACACAGATCAGCCACGCCACAACCCCACCACCACCACCAGCACCACCCACACTGGACAGCCCCCACCTCCCTGCATGGTGGAAACATGCACACCGTGATACCCAGATGAACGGACACTACCAGTGTATGGATGGAGCACCTACCTGGCCATGGCATGGTGCCACGCCTAGCGTATGCCCATAGTCAAGCCAGCCTATCTGGGTCCCTCTGCCAGAGGTCCCCATAGTGGTGGTGACACTGCTTTGCACTACGGGCAACCAGTGGCCTCCTCCATGGCCTCTTCCACCTCCTCCCACACAGCGCTTCTTGCCCTGTCCAATGGGTCTTCCTCAAACAGAGCCCCAGCATGGTGCTCAACAATGGCCACAAGATTGGCCAGCTCTAGCACACTCCACTGTGGTGCTCTCCTTCGTGCCATCATTCATGCAGGCCAGATCACAAAATGGCACTCTGTAGCACACATACCCCATGTGCAGATGCTGTGCGGTACAGCGCTGCCATTCCCCATCGTGCTGTCACCTAACAGTGCGATAAGGGTGCACCCATGTGGATGCATGGCACCTGGGGGCAAAGGTTGACTGAAGGGTCAAGGGTCTGTCAGGCACAGACCACCACAGTGGTATTGGGACTCCCAGCATGTAGCACTATAGGTTGCCTGTGTGTGATGCCCTGCAGTGGCCTACCACACTGTGGCAACATGGTGCCTATGGTGCTCCAGGGCATGAGCGACACACATGAGAACAGCACACTAGCACCACTGGCACAGTGGTGGCCATGCCCTGCACTGCCTCCCATGCTCAGCATGTCATCAGTGCAGCAAGTGTCGGTGACAGCACTGTGGGAATGCACCATGCGGTGCCTACTGCTATCGCCACAGAACTGTGCCATTACCTGAGCACGCTCAACACACTTGCACAAGGCGCAACAGCATGATATTCAGCCAGCATATGCAAATCAGCTCATCAGCAATTCCATGGCACAGCCACTGCATTAGCATTCACTTAAAGTTGTGCCTCACCTCATTTGCATGCCTTGCACCATATAAATGCAACATGGGGCCGCAGAGGACATAGTTTGGTATTGCAGTCTATTGTGGTGGGCTGCATTGTGTTTGGAAGTGTGGACTGTGGTGTATGAGAGATGCATGGGACTGCACAATCAAAGGTGACACTTGTCATTCCCACAGGCTCTATAATGACTGAACATGAGGAAGAGGAGGACCAGGGATGTGGGAGAAGGAGGAGGCCCAACTTCACCCGGGCGGAATCAGATGCCCTGTTCGAGGCCTACCTCGACAGGGAACTGCTGCTCAAGGGACAGCAGGGAACACCACAGGCCCGTGCTGCGGCATGGGGTGAGGTTGCACATGCCGTGAACCCGCATGGTAGCCACCAGCGGTCTGTGCAGGAATGTAAAAAGAAGGTCGGCACAGCCAAGAGGAGGATTAAGGACAAGGTGGCTGCCATCAGGGCAGCATGTGCTGCAACCAGTGGTGGACAGCCAAATGTGCCACGCCTGATGCCACAGGAGAAGCGGGTGGCCGGCAGCATGCAGCATTGTGCCATAGAGGGCTTTCCAGGTGGTGGCTTCCAGATGGGTGGCAGCCCGTCACTGCATGGTAGGTCCTGTGCTGTCACTGTGTGGGAGGTGGGGGGAATGCCACATTGTAGGGCAGAGACATTAATGCTAGTGTGTTCCCTTCCAGCTCCTGAGCATCTACATGGGTCAGTGGTGGTGGGTGTGTCCACCAAGGGCGATGCCCTGGACATGGAGGAGCGCTCATCCACCTCCACAGGTGTCCAAGCGTCAGGACCACCTCATATCTGAATGTCTGTCCAGATTGAAGATGGTGGTATTGGTGCAGACGAGGCCCTGCCTGTGTCCCAGCATGACAAAGGCCACAGACTCCAGCATGCTGGGACATGGACTGGTGCCAGATCAGGCACTGATGATGATGGATCATACATATCACACAGTGATATGTGCAGGATGCAGGATGGTCCCACAGCAGGAAATGGCACGGGCTTAGCCATGGGTGGTGCCGCCGTGGAGGCCTGTGTGACATTACAGTCCCAGCCTGTGCCTGTATGCCCCAGTGGGGCAGCACTGGTGTGTGTCCAGGCCAGTGGGGATGTTGTGGCTGCTGCAGTGGCACCAGTGAGCCCTGGATTCGGCAGCCGGAAGAACAGTGCCAGCAATCAGCCAATGGTGACGGGGGGACACTGTTGGGGGGTGGCGTCAGTGCACCACGTGTGGACATGCCCCGGCATGGCTCTGGTGCACAGCGCCAGTCATCAAGGGGTGTTGCCCAGCATTGCCCGGAACACCACAAGGGACAGCATGCCGAACCGGTGGATGACCTCTTTGATGAGCACAGCCGCCTATTTGCAGACTTCAGTGGATCAGCAGTTGCTGCTTGTGACGGCGGTGGATGCACTCAGTGTGGTTCTGCACCAGGCAGAGAAGCAGCGCAGCAGAGATCACGGTCTGCTCTTGGCAGAGATGGCCTGGCAGCGGGAGGATGTGACTGCTGCCATTGATAGGCAGACACCTGCATTCACAGCTGTCGTGGCCACATTGGGCACCCAGTTTGTTGCCCTTGCACCGCAGGCACCGCACAGTGTCATGTCCACCCCCCCATTCCCGGAGCTGAGTGACGCCTTCCATGTCGTCACTGAGTTTGGCTGTGGGCATACCGAGCACACCTGGCACCGGCATGTTTGGTGAGCTGAAGACCACTGTGCAAACACAGTCATATTCCTGCAGCATCACCCCTTGGGGACAGTCGGTGCCACCCCATGAGACCATTGGTCAGCCTGGCATGGCTGGCAGGTCTCAGCAGGGCCACCCATGCATCTGTGGTGGCCAAGGCACTGTGCTGAGTGTCTCCCATGATGGCCACTGTCTGCCACTGCCCTGTGTGCAGCATGTTGTGCATCATGCAATGCATGGGTGGGCTACCCGGCACTGCACACACACGGCCCCTGTGCATACCTGCCCAGCTGCTGGCCACTGTAGCTTGTGCATGATGATGCCTGCGTTGCACTATCCACCTGTGTGCAATGTTGCCCAGCGTCTGAGACATGCACAGTGATGGCCACTGGCCATGGTCATGTGTGGACCTGTGTGTGAGTAGGGGTTGCATTCGGGGTTGGCATGCCTTCTGCTCCTTGTGCATGTGTTGTGTTTTGTGTGTGTGTGTGTGTGTGTGCGTGTGTCTTGTTTGGCCCTGCCCATCCCTGATGACGTGTGCAGTTCCACACTCAGACCCATTCCCTTGCCACCATCCACCCCTGGGGTTCATCCATGCCTGTCTGTGGGTTGTGCCCTTGCCATTGGTGGTTGCACATGGCCCCATGACCTACCTGTGTTGGCCGAAGTGCTCCTCGATGATGGTGTCCTGGTGCAGCTGTGACATCCGGATCAGGCGGGGGTCCCTTTGCCCATGCGGTGGTTGTCATCACCATCTGGACCGGCATCCTCATTGTCCCCATCGCTGTCCCCTTCCTTGACCTATGCGGCTATCCCGCAGTTGTTGGCCATTTTGTGCAGGATGCAGCAGGCCAGGAATAGCCCAAAGACCTTCTAGGGGCTGTACTGTAGGGCACCTCCAGACATGTCCAGGCACTGGAAATGTGACTTCAGCATCCCGAACACCCACTTGATGACATTCTGTGTTGTGGCGTGTGCCTCATTGTACCGTTGCTGTGATGGGGTAGCAGGGCGCTGGTATGGTGTGAGCAGCCAGGGACGGAGTGGGTAGCCACTGTCACCTGTGTGTAGAGGGTGGACATTGGTATGGTGGTCTGTGTCGCTCTGCAATGGGCCGTCAAGGCCGGTACCCTTGGCACCTCAGACTACACACCCCCCCACATCTGCTTATGTTGTCCTGCGTGATGTGCATACTCACCCACTAGGTGGCTAGTGTGGATGTCCCCACTCTCAAACTTGTGGCACAGTGTGGACTGGTGCCAGATGAAGGCATCATGTGTTCCCCCAAGGTACATGGCACAGACATTGATTATGCGCCCCCTGGCATCACACACCACCTGACAGTTGATGCTGGCATACCCCTTCCGGTTAATGTAGGATACACTGTCTGGGCCAGGTGGCATGTGGATGGCCACATGGGTGCAGTCAATGGCCTCAAGCATGCCAGGCATACGTGCTACCCTGTGGAACTTGTGTATGTGTGCCGTGCGCTCCGCCTGTGTGCTGGGGAAATGGATGTACTCCACAGCATGTGGCAGAAGTGCACTGAGGAATTGTGTGAGTAGGCATGTTGCGGCCAACTGGGTTATGCCTGTTGTGTCCCCTGTTGGTCTCTGGAAGGTGCCCGTGGTGAGCAGGCACATGACAGCTGTCACCTTTGTCTCCACTGACAGAGCATGGCTCCATCGTGTGGGTACCTGCATCTAATCACTGCACAGTTCACAGAGCAGCCTCAGGATCACCCAGTTCAGATGGTACTGACCCACAATCTCTGTGTCAGAGTAGTGTTCGAAGATGGTGTGGGCTTGGTACCACCTGTTGGGGGCATAACACCGATGGGCCCTTCCACAGCTACGCCCCCCTGCTGCCTGCCTTTGCACACCCCTCATTACCACCTCCATCTGGAAGGTGGCCCTGGCCATGTCCCTGGCTGGTGTTCCCCCCCGGCAGCTGTTATCCCGTTCTGCCTGCTGTCTGTTTGTGATGCTCCCCCTGCACTAAGTACACCTCCGGCCTTTGGCTCTCCTGCCTACTGCCACTGCCCTCAGTCCACTGTGGCACTTTCCTTTCACTCCTGCACAGTAGCACAGGCTCCCCACTCCTGTTCTGTTCCTGGTTGTTTCCAGGTGTGTTCTGTCCTGCTCCTGCCCAGTTCCATTCACTGCTACCCTCTGCCTTGTTGCTGTCACCTCACTCCCAGCTCTGGCTTCCCTGTAGCATTCTTGTGCCTCTCTGTTGTTCCTTTTTATTTTGGATCATTTCCGCTATCACACAACTTCCGCTAGTTCCCCTATTGCGCATGGTGCATGCTGTTGAATATCGCACTGCGCCATTTATTCATGGTTCTTTCCCCTACGGTTGTGCATGCATTCATTACTATTGTGCTCTTGTGCATTGCAACTTGCACAGCACAGCTGCCTCCCGCTGAATATCGCACAATGTTGCATTTTAGTACTTGCGCTGGTGCATCTCTGTTGCGCATGATGCATCCCTTTTGAATATCTGAGCCACAGTATAAAACGTTCACTATAACTACAGTACATTATATTGTAATACATTTTTATAAAAAAACAACTTTCTATGTAATATTAGCATCTAAGTAGTTATCACCCAAAAGCAGCACACTAGTAAAGTTGAATTACATGTCCAGTAAACACTCCTCAGCTGCCATACCATAAACCACCTTTCTTTAAGGAAATAGTTCCTTAATTCAGATTCAACCAATTGTTGAGTAGGGGAGCAATGAATTATGATCAGGAAAGAAGTCCAGATTGTGGGCAGAAAGTAGGAAAGTGCGAGCTTGCCCATGTTGGTGTGGCATTTTGGGACTGACAACTATGCCTGATCAATGGACCTCCGGGTGTATGCACAGGCCTGTTTCACAAGGCATGTGGGGAAGGAAGAAGGGGGTTGGTGTCAAAGTACATTGTCAATGAGACAGCTAAAGGTAAATGTGCTATACAGCAGGGGAAAGCCATCCCAGGCTGGAATAAACAATGTGTTTGATGGGAGGAATCCAAGTCAAAATGGCTCAATGTATATTTTCATAGGTTATGTCCCACCTTTTGAAATTGGATTTGAAGTGTTGAAATAAGTCACCATAGTGTAATTTAGAGAGTAGGTTACATTGTGCTATCACCTTGCAAACTTTAGGGGTTAGATATTGTTTAACTCTGCATGCAAGGCCCAATTTAGAGTTTACTAGCTTACACTCCACATCAATACGTAGTGAGAATTCAAGGGTGTTATCAACTTACCACTTAGATCCTTTGAGGTAGTATAGTGCAGTAGACTAAGGCTCTGAGCTGCAAATCTGGTGACATCCAGCAGACCAGACCTGGGTTTGAATCCCACAGCTTCCACTTGCATACTGTGTGACCCTGAGCAAGGCACTTAACCTCCTTGTGCCCCCAGGTCGCTCCTGTAAAAAAGCTTCCAGCTTAGTGTGCTATACTTGGTTAAACAACTAAATAAAAAAAAGATATTTAAAGAGTCGACTGTCTTAAACAAAGAACCACCAAAACACAATATTTTTAGTCTATTGCATCCACCCCATAGTTTTTGTGCAGATCCAAACAACAGAGCTTGGGTTTTGCTTACATCTGACACCAACTTAATTTGCAGAAGTCAGTTTTGAAGTGAGATAAAATCCAGATTAATATGTCTGTCAAGGTCAGTAGTATGATTTTAGCGATACAGGAGGGCAAGATCATCTGCATTCAGAAGGGGAGTACAAGAGGAAATGCTAAGTGGCAGACAGTTACTGTGTAGCAAGAATACCAGAGAACCTAGCATGGATTTCAGCAAAACACCCACTAGGGTACAACCAACATCTGAGCTCATTTTTTTTCAAAATGGGGGGTGGAACTGTTGACCACCAAGCAGGAAAAAGACTTGGTGGTAATTATATCAGTTGACCTAAAGGTGGCCAAGCAGTGCAGCAAGGCAGTTAGGAGGGCAAGCGGGATACTGTGGTGTGTATGGAAGGGTATTACCAGCAGGAGGGAGGTGGCACTGCCTCTGTATAGATCGCCAGTAAGATCCCACCTAAAGTACCTAGAGTACTGTGTCTGGTTCTGGAGACCACATCTCAGAAAGGACTTACAGTAGATAGAGTGGAAGCAGGGTCTTCATCAGAAGCCTATATGAGGAGAGATTAAAGGACCTAAATATGTACACCCTGGAAGAGAGTTGGGGGGGGGGATGATATGATACAGACCTTTAAATACCTCATGGGGGTAAACAAGGTACAAGAGGGAAGTATTTTTCAATAAAAAAGATTTTCAAGGACAAGGGGGCATGATAAGAAACTGAGGGGGTAGATTTAGGAGAGATGAGGGTAAGTACTTCACAAAAAAGAGTGGTAGATTGCTGGAACAGTCTTTCAACAGAGGTGGTGGGGCAAAAACAGTGGTGGGTTCAAGAATTCATGGGATAAGACTCTTAGGGAAGGGGGAATGGGCTGGAGATCAAGTAAGGTCTGTGGTGATACTATAGGCAGGGGAAATGGGCAGACTAGATGGGCCAAATGGTTCTTATCTGCTGGAAAGTTTGGTTTCTAAGTTTCTATGCTTTAAATGTCACTTGTTGCTTCCCGTGGCTAAAGTAGTTTCTAACCCAGGTTAGTGCAGTAGGGGAGACTGTTCTAATTATTTAAGCTTAGTACCTACCCATTGATTCACAAGGTTGAATGCCTTAGTCAAGTCTATAAATACAACCCTAGTTAATTATCTTTATCCATGACCAAGAACATATTGTTAGTAAGCTTGACCATGGCAGTATTAGTGTGCCCCAACCTAAAGCCATGCTATGATGAAGACAGGACTGGATAGTAAATCTAATGGCCCACTTGTACATTTAATAGCTGAGCCTATATATGTGCAGTACTGGTAACACTTCTGTTGCAATTAATATGTAGTTGTGTGCATGCTGACTGCAAAAATGTATGAAATCAGGTTTATGAAATATGGAGTTATAGTGGAAAATAGGCTCCTTGCAAACGGTCTCTGGCTTCATCAGTTCTAAAGTTCTGTAAAATCTGGAAAAAAAGGAAGTCATTATGGTAAAGCAGAGAAGTGGTGGAAAAGGTTAGGGCAAAGAGGTGTGTATTCTGGAGATACAAGCAGACACTGAGAGAGGATAATAGTGTCATATATCAGGAAAAGCAAAAGGAAGCAGGACCAGAGGTCAAGAAAGCGAAGGCAAGGACAGAGACGAAATGAGCTAACTCAGTCAAGAAGGGGGATAAAACATGTTTTTGGTATGTGAGTGAGAGGAGAAAGTTGAAGGTGGGATAGTTAGGCTAATAGAGAAAGGTGGGGGGTTGGTGGAAGAGGACCAAGAGAAGGCAGACATATTAAACAGGTATTTCTGTTCTGTGTTCATGATAGAGGGTAAAGGGGAGGGAAGGGGGAGTAGTGGTGGGGGGGGCTGGACACCAGTCTATTCCAGGAAGATGAAGTCCTGAGGGAACTAGAAGGGCTGAAGGTGGACAAGGCCACGGGCCCACATGAGGTACACCCCAGGGTATTGAGGGAGCTAAGTAAAATACTAACAGAGCCACTGACTAGCCTCTTCAACAGGTTCTTGGAAAGCTGGGAGGTTATTGATGACTGGAGGAGGGTGGATGAAGTCCCTTTCCACAAGGGAGGGGACAAGGAGGAGATAAGCAACTACAGAGCAGTGAGCTTGACATTGGTGGTAGGAAAGCTAATGGAAAAACTGCTAAAGAAAAGAATCACTAGCTACCTTGAAGCCAAGGGCCTGCAGAACCATCAGCAAAATGGGTTCAAAGAAGACAGGTCGTGCCAAATGAACTTTATTAAGTTCTTTGATTGGGTCACCGGGTTAGTTGATTGGTGGGGGACTGTGGATATTGCATACCTTGACTTTAACAAAGCATTTGACACTGTGCTGCACAGAAAACGCTTGCACAAAATGAGATGCCTAGGGCTGGATCTGGTTGTAGTGAGGTCAGTGGGAAACTACCTAGAGGGGAGAAGGCAAATGGTAGTTGTAAATGGGGTGCTTTCCAAGGAGAACATGGTCACCAGTGGGGTACCACAGGGTTTGGTGCTGGGGCCGCTCCTGTTTAACATCTTTATAGGGGACATAGTAGAAGAACTGGAAGGGAATATATGTCTATTCATAGATGATATGAAGATCTGCAATGCAGTTGATACTCCAGAGAGGGTTAAAAAATGTGCAAGGATCTGCATAAACTGGAGGAGTGGTTAAGGCAGTGGCAGCTGTCCATCAATACAAAAAAGTGCAAGATTATGCACTTCAGGAGAATAAACCAGGGGGTAGAGCACAGGATGGGGAAGGGCAAGCCCTAGAGGCAATCAAGCTAGGAAGGAACCTTGGTATAATCATTTCATGAGACCTCAAGGTGGCAAAACAATATGAAAGGGCAGTGGTGAGGGCCATTAGAATGTCAGGATATATTGGTAGGAGCATCACTAGCAGGAAGAAGGAGGAAATAATGCCATTGTACGAGCAGCTAGTGAGGCCACACATTGAGTAAGGGGGTGAGTTCTGGAGACCAAATCTCAGGAAGGATGTGGATGGAGTGGAGAGGGTCCAGAGGAAAGCAACAAAAATGGTAAGGGGTCCTAGCCCATTGTTATATGAAGACAGGCTGAGAGACCTTAACTTGTACTCCCTGGAGCAAAGAAGGGAAAGAGGGGACATAATTGAGACCTTCAAGTATCTCAGGGGTATAAACAAAATACCTGGGAGTGACATTTTCCAGCTGATGAGGCACTCAAAACTAGAGGTCATGATATGCAGCTAGAGGGGGGTAGGTTCAGAGGAAACTGTAGAGAGTTCTATTTCATGGGGAGGGTGGTAGACATCTGGAACAGACTCCCAGAGGAGGTGGTGGGTTATAAGACAGTGGTGGGATTCAAAACAGTGTGGGATAGACACAAGGGTATTATCCACCTAGGAAGGGGGATTGTTAACCAACAAAAGCTAACATCTTAGGTCTGGCTTTCAGCTAGCGAAATTGGGCAGACTGGATGGGCCTGCTGTTCCTTTTCTGCTGACACATTCTGTGTTTTACTATGTTTCAAAGACTGCGATTCTGTCTACAAATGAAGCTGAAGTGCAGTTCACATACAGCTGTAACATGATGAAATAATATTTTCTGAACTGTAGTTTCACTAACTCATGAACAGTTTGAAGTAAATTCTATTTGATGAAGTAGGAACGGGTAATATTTTTTCACCTGCCTTCAGACCCACAACACCCAACCACATCTAAAGCTCTGATGGGTTTTAAAGCCCATTACCCTCCTTCCCATTTGCTGTTACTGTCAGATTAAAACCACTTCCTCCAGCAATGTCACCTACCAACAAAAAGACATGAATTCCAGAACAGCTGATGTCATTATTCCTAGGTAACTCATTTGTTGCCTTTTAGCACTAATTAGGCTGGTAGTTTTAGTAATGTTTTGCTTTTGATCCTGTGGTATTTTCTTAATGTGTAAGATACAGCTGAGTCATTAGTACCATTTATATAACTTTTTCACAATTCCCAAACCTTCAAAAACAATTGTAATTCATCATATTTCTCATTTGGCTCCTGTCCTTGTTCAGGTAAGAATTTTTGTTTATTGAAGTCCTTTTAAGCTACAGTTGAAACCCACTACTGTGAGTCTTTATTGTACTTTAAGGGAAGGCCATCCCCTCAATGGTACCAACCATGTTTCCAGAGTGGCCCTGTTTTGTGTGCTTCCTGATAGTTGTCACATTGTAGAAGCCTGCTGCCATACTGTCTGCTATTGGCACTGCTCTAATTAAAAGACAAAGAACCTTAGTGCACAAGCACTGAGGCAAGGGTTGGTTCAACTTCAAGCAGAAATGCATGGTGCCAAACGACCTCTCACACAGTCTCCAAATGGTGCCAACAGAACTCGTCTCTAATTAAGTCAACATTTGCACATACAACACCATTTCTCTGTTTTTATTATTTATTTATTTATACATCAGTTTACAACCTTTGAGCCAGAGGCTCGTTTCCAACCTACTGTACACAACAGCATCTGCTTAATGGGAACAACCTGCCGAGGAGAACATTTTGCATGCCTCTGATGGTTTTCCCATTAAGATGCCTTTACTGTATATAAAATAACAATGTGTCCTTCAACTTACATACAGGTATTCTGTTGAAACAGCATGGTAATAAAATGAATGCAGTATTTTATGCTCAAGATTTGATTTGACCAAGAGCTACATTGGGTCCATATACTGTTTTCTTTTTTAACCTGTAATATGAATTAACTCACAAAGAAAAAAAAAATGAACACACTGATGTTCTATGTTTAAAAGAAACATAAACAGGGGTGCCCAATCTTGACCCCAAAACCACAGCAATGTCAGTTACTGCTTTACTCACAAAACACTGCGGTCCTTTTGCTTGTGAAGTCTGTCACTCTCAAGTTGCTATGGTTTAAACATCATGGCACAGTGTAAACAAATCCCTCTATCTGCATTGAAACCATCCAGTCCTGTAGTCTCCTAAGATGGTGGCTACGTCTGTACATGATGATGTAATGTAAGCGATATCACTCCCGAGAGTTACTGTATTCTGTATGGGGACCTTATAAAGTATATATGATAACATCATTAAAAAAGCACTGCTGCATCAAATACTATACTGTGCAGGTGTGACAACTTTATCACACCTGCAGAGTATAGGATTTGATGCAGCAGCACTTTTTTTATTGAAGTTATCACATATACTTTATAAGGTCTCCATACAGAATGCAGTAATTCTCGGGAGCAATGTCTCTTACATTACATCACCGCGTCCAGACGTAGCCGCCATCTTAGGAGGCTACAGGAGCATTAGTTTCAATACAGACTGAGGGATTTGTTTACACTGTGCCATGATGTTTAAACCATAGTGACTCAGGAGTGACAGACTTTACACGCAAAAGGACTGCAGTGTTTTGAGAGTAAAACAGCAACAGACGTTGCTGTGGTTTTTGTTGGCTGCATTTCCTTGGCATTGTTTATGAGTCCTTTAAAGTATGGTGTAAATATCTTATTCTAGAATGTATTTTCTTAGAAGCAACAAAATAAAATGAACAAACTGATTGTAAGAAAATGGTCAGGAGGAGTCAAATAAATGCATTTCCAGAATTTTGCCTCATTGGATCTATAAATATTAAACTTTCATTTGCTTTTACTACTACTATATGTCAAACCACATTTTACAAAATGAGGAACAATTCATTTCCCCCATCACCAAAGAATTTGCACTCCTTATAAAATACATAATGTGTCGTGTTTGTGCGTACAATCAGAGACTAAACATGCTGGTGACAGACCTTCTCTCTGGGTGTCAACATATCAGAGATTTTGAGAGGCTTATTTGTCACCAAGATGTCACAGCAGTTATTTGCCGCCTAATTCTGGATTTATCCTTCCCTGATTCAGAACAGTGTGGTTTTAAAATACTATAAGGGAAGCTACCTTCTATAAATACATCAACTGAAGGGGCCATTGTTTTAACTGAGTTATCTAGAGACACCATTTGTTTTTTGATTGGACCTTTTAAGTGATGAGAGTGAGAAACAGGAAAGAAGCAACAACAGTGAGATCCCTCAGTTGTAACAAGGAGTTCCTTTTCTAGGGGTGCCAATGGGGGGACAGGGGGGACAACTGTCCAGGGTCCAGTGGCTGAGGGGGGCCAAAAAGGGACCTGTGGGGGGGGACTGTAAGAAGGGATGGTAGGCAGAGGTGGGCCCAGTCCTAATAGTGTGTCCCAGGTCCAGAAATTTCTATTGTCACCCTTGTCCTTTTCTGTCACCAGCTGGCTGTTTGCTGAGCTGTGAACCATATTGATCCAGGAGTACCACTCATTCTTTGGGTTGACTGCTAAAGAAGATTTTTTTAACTAAACCCATCTTATTCTGTTTTACTAACAGCACACACACACACAACTGTAACATTAAACTGTGTTATATTATTTTTGTTATAAATCAAATGAATTATAGTCACAACACAACATTAACTGAATGGCACTAGCAGCCAAGACCATTGCTCAGTGATTATTATTCAACTGATTTACAAATCTGCATTTGCATTATTAGTGCAGTAATACAGTAATACAGATTACCAGTCCTGTACACTATGATTTTTTTAATAAGCAGTGGGATACAATGACTTGAATAATATAAAATGACATATGTTAGTTAGTACAAATTTTATTTTTTTGACATTAAGTCATTACGAAAGATATAAAGACACATAAAAACAGCATATACAAAGTAATAAAAATGCACTGTGCACATACAGAGTTCCAATCAGTCTGTTGGGAAAATAGCATATACTTGATTAACCTTTAAATAAGCATTTCCTCAGGTATACCAAAAATAAATACATTATCCTTATATGAACCCAATCTGCAGTCAGCTAAAGATATTCAAATCCCTTTCAACTTCCATCTTGGTTCCTTCAAGATGTAAGATACATCATGTATTTTGGGTTCAAACCAAATTTCCCCTATTACCGTATAAACACTTTATTTTTCCCTAGGTATATGGGAGTAAAACAGGGTACCTTAAACATTTTAACAAGGGGGCACTATATTCCTGCAAGCACAGGCTTATCTTATACTCACCTACAATAGTACTTTCAACTAGATAAATAGATAAACTAACCCAATATACATTCCTTACCATTTAGAAAAGACAATTGGTTAGAGCAAAGAGGGTAAAAAACCAAATGCCCTTCTTCTGGGTAGGAACACTCCACTGGATCCACCACTTGTTATTTAGAAACACAAAGACTTTTCTGGTACTATCCAGGATCTTTTCTGACCTGTCATATCTGCATGTGTTAATGGGATGCCACCCACTGAATCCCACTTTATGTAAAACATTCATTAGTTCCATTACTTCCCTCTTCCAGTAGGTACCTTTATGCCAAATAGGTCTAGGGACTAGTCCACCCCAGTGCCTAGGATGACATTTCATTTAGACTAACATTGGCACACAGCAGCCAACCACAGAATAAGGGATCTGAAGGAATGCAGTATCAACAAGGTTTGGAATAACATTGAATCCTTTCCCAATATACATGCTGGACCACTAATCATACTTGCCCCAGAGTTTCCATACTAAATAATTATGTCCATAACAGTAGGGAACCTTAAAGCACTCCTCTCCCACATTTTAGGCTAGATTGTTGAATCACTCTGAACCAGACAAACTTGTCCCACAGGGAAAAAGAAAACTGTATAGGAGGGTCAGCTCAAAATGTCCATCCAGAATTTTAGTTGCATAAAGTAAATTGGTACCCCAATCATCTTGACCTTTTAACCTAGAGACACTAAGATATGTACCTACAAATCTTCAATTTCAGTATACCTCAAAAAAGGAAGAAGGGGACAAGAAAACTTATACTTTTTTTTTTACTGAGCAGATAAGTTGTAAACTGAGTCCAACAGATGTTTTGTTAAACCATTCCTTCCTTTAGATACATATTCTTAGGATAAAATATTATGCCCACCTTGTCATAGAGCTAAATATCATACATTGAAACAGCATACCAATGCTTATAAAACAATTAACACATTTTATAGTCCCATGACTTGTTGACTTTAATCATTAAAATAACATCTATATGAATTTCACCAAACAAATCAACTACTAGACCTCAAACTTCTTGGCCTGCATCTCTCATCTGAGAGTTTGGGCTTATACCATAAAGAGGTCTAGGCAAGTCCCAATATCAGAAAGGTTAGGCTCCATTTGACCATAGGAGTCCTTCACATGGAGGTGAAAAATGTTTTTCTGTCCAACCCCTTACTATCTGGCAGGACATTAATTAAATCTGACATTTTTAGGACCTTGTCTTTAGCATCAATTTTAATTTGTGCCCATAGTTCATGCCTTCAAGGAGTAGTTTAAGCTGTGCACATAATTCATGCTTAACAAAAACAGGAGTGGCTGAGTTACATTCATCCAGATCAGTATTCTTGCTTTAACCATTTACCCGTTTAATGGATACAGCACTTGGATCCAAATCTAGGAGTCCTTATTCAACAGCTCACATCTAAAACAAAGTATTGACTCTGAGTCAGACAATGGAACAGCAAAAATTCTGTCTCCAAATTATTTCAGCATATTATTCATATAGCTTTCAGGCCCAGGGCTCTTAGTTCATAACAGGCTGAGTAATAAAGCAAAACATTTGAATGAAACCTTTTGGGGAAAAAAAAAATCCCAGAAATCAGCCCCCAGGTTCACTGAAGTATCACATTTATATCATCTTTCCTTGTGTTCATAGAGGAGACCATCACGCCATTTTACTTATCAGAAGGTCCATGTGTCCAGGAGACCAAGTTCCAAATTTTAATCAAATTCTACACCTTCATTGTGAGGGGTTGTATAGCATTCTTGGACCTACAAGGTTGTTATAATGAATTCACCTGTGGAGCAAAAAAAGCTAATTGCTCTGCTGAGCGTGGCACGTTTATATTCAAGTTGATAGTTGCTGAGACCCCCAGCCCTAGGCAGCAATATCATACCTGTTTTAAATATAATGCAAGCATTTCAGCACTCAAAGTGTGCTCATTGAGTAATCAGTCATTCTTTCCATAGTCTCTACTTCCTTTCCAATCTTTATCACAGGATTTAATGCTCATACTTCGGGATCCAACTGCATTCTGCATTGGGTCTCTTAAGTGGACAAAGCGATCAAAAAATTGCTACCATAGAAATTGATAAAGTTCTAACATTTCTACCAAACCAGCTGTGATTCATGTTGGTTTAGAAGCAGGGCAGGTGAGTGATTCTAAATCATTATTCAAGCCTTTTACCATGCTGCTCCAGCCATTCCAGCCATATGTAAAGACAAGGCTCACAACGTATTCCGCAAAATACTAGTTTGTATCTGTATAAATAGTTACCAAACTTGACACTACAGAACCAACCTCAAAATAATATTAGTTTAATTCAAGAAGTTGTCAAGTAAAGTTAGAAAAAGATTAAAGTCTAAAGGCATGTTGAGGAGCAGAGCAGCATCTCAGCCATCTTGCTGCTCTGCCCTCTCAAAATGACATGTAAACATGTTGTAATTAGATTTTATAATACACCACATTAGCAGATCTTAAAAGTTCATTTCAAGATTCCTTGGACCCATGGATTAAAGATGCCACCTGAAATAACTTGAATATTAGTTTTCCTGGTGCAAACTAGATGCAGTATTCTTCTGGAGTTTGTTAACAAACACTTTGATATCGTCACTATTATTCTCAGACAGGCAAGACTTTTCTTTTTTTTCTGTTAAATCATTAGTTTTGTTACAGCTGGCTGCCTTTATGTTAAGTTGATACTATATAATGTAATGAGGGGAAGAGAGGTACTCATATACAAACCTCACAAACAGACAACAAAAGGTGTGTCAGACAACAAAAAGTGTGGTTATTGCAAGGATTTACAACACTAAGGCCAGCACCTGAGAACCATATTCTAATGAATTGACTGTTCAGACAAACAATTTAGAATCCACATTTAAATGTTACTTAATTTAGTTCCCAAAACTCATAGATTGTTGCTTGGTTATAGTAATATATGTGTATGTCTTTTCAATTCAGAGATTGTTTAATTAAATGTACAGTATAATCTTCAAAATTATAACTACTCCTGGTGATAATCTCAAAATGTAAAACAAATGCAGTGTAAAACTTAATTGAGAAATTAGAGATAGTTAATTGGGTAATGTTTGTTTGAATTTGTGGTTTCTAGCAGCGATAGCCTCTACAATTATTCTACCTGTCGGCAGCTGGCAATACCTGTCCATGGGCAAGGACCATAAGATTTGCTCAGTGTGATATTTCATTGAGAGAACAACAGGGAAATTTGCTCTATCATTAGCCAAAGGATGTTTCAGCTCCATGCTGTTAGGCGTATACCAAATAATCAAGAAATGTATCAGAGAAAGTGCTAAGAAAGGCTACAATTCATACTTTTGTATGATTCATATCTAACACAATTACACAACATTTCTTTATACATTAAGGAAAAGGGAATGTATAGTTTACGAGTATAGTGTCTCTCAATTAGAATTTACAATAAGCGAACAACAGTGATTATGGACAGGTTCCAAATCAAGCCTAACGTATTGACAAATAGTTTGATTTTATTTGCATGCATTTTTCTAAAATAATATACTGTCTAAATCTACCATTTTATTAATGTGTAAAAGTAACATTACACAAATTCTTTATAGCACTGATTTTGTTTTTCGGTCACCCCATACTTATTTTATTGGGTAGGTCTTCACTGATATTATGTAATATATAATTAAAACTCAAACCCCTTATGTGCGTGGTATTATGCAGGGTGGAGTTCAGCATTTTAACATTTCTCTTTTAATACCCATTTAATGAGTGGCATGTAAATAAACATGTAATATTATAGTACTTGTGGAAAGTAACAGTTCGACTAGGAAATAGTGTGCCATAAGTTTCTTTATCTACTTAAAACATTCTTTGTTGCAAATAATGTTCCCCACCCAAGAAAACTACTAGAAACTATTATATAACTTGCAGTTACTGAAGCTAATAAATAACACACTGCATAGTGGTTAACCATTCAATATATAGCAAACTAGTCCAAAAATTATGTGTGCAATCACCCAGTAGATTCATATGACTCTATGTACTATTTTCCATTTCTGTTGGATCTGAATATAACTAATAACAGAGTTATCACCAAAGCTGGCAAAGTCTATATAAAAGCAAGGCCATGCACGGAAATACTTCAGGATGAATAAAAAAACAGAAAGATCTGCCATTTGCATTGTTTTACTTGGATAGCACTGAAAGAAATCCAACAACGGATGAAAAACTAAACTAACAACACATAAACACTCAAAATTTAACAGTGCTCCAGCATCTACTCCTTTGAACAATATATTTTACAAGTAAAACTATCTGTTGCCCCTGTCTATGTGTACCTTTCTAAATTATAATCAAATGTGAACATTTACTTTTTATGAGTACTACATGCCATTATTCCCGTGTGAATCTTTGAAGCACAAGTTATTGCTGTTAAAGTGCACTCTCTCTATATATAACACACACACACCATTATTCCCATTAAAGTGTGTGGAGAGTGTGTATCAGGTGATATTAATCATCTACAAGTTTTATTATCTATGTGTTAGAATAAATGTTATTCTTTGTTTTACTATGTGTCATTATTCCTATAAATTTAGGTAGACAGACAGATATCACAGGACATGATTATTGTAAAACTGCACCTTGCTATGGGGACAGTGCAATTGCTAGAACAGCTATAATTATTCTACTCCAGCAACAAGGGGCCAGACGGATAGGAGGACAGTTGCTCAGAGCTGTCACCATAGTACTCTGTATCTTGAGGTAGAGCTGCTAAGAATGGAGTAAAGGGCAGAGGAACAACTAACAGGCACAAGTTCACCAGAAACAGAAAGAGGAAGACAAATACTTTAAGATGGGAACCGCTGTTAAAGGACTAGTCTTGCCATTTCCACATTCAAAACATGGACATTGTCCACGATTATACACAGTGCAAAAAGGGATTTTTATACTATATCAGAGCCCAGACCCCAGCACTATTCCTGCTGTCGGGAACAATGGTTCTTCCCTCAAAACAACTGAATACCGACAGTACCGGCAGGGTCAAGTTTTTTTTTTGGGGGAACTCAAGCCATCTGTCTTTTTCAGAGATCAATTTCTAAATATTCTTTACTGCTCCTCCAAACAACAGCAAAACAAAACAAAAACCTCACCATCCTCCACCACACTAGAGCAAGGCAGCCTTTCCAAGAAAATATCCTATCTGTTATCTGGAAAGTAGCAGAGAACTTGTCTTATCTAGACCAGAGCTGAGAAAAACAAAATGAGCCTTTTAATTCAAAGAAAGTCCAGTTCAGGTACTTTAAGTGCCCCACCACCCCATAGAACAAAGGAGAGGGTTTGTGCCCCCAGGTCTCCATCCCAATGCAGGCAGGCAAGTGGCACTCTTCAGAATCTGAAGCTCAGTGGAAGGAGACAAATGACCAAGTCTGGCTGCCTAATCTTTGGGAAGTGTGTCTGAAGTGGCAGTAGGACAATAGCAAAAGGGGGAGGGGGGGTTCTTCTGTGTTTGAAAAGTACTCACCGAGGGTCAGAAGAGGTTCTTTCCATGCCAGGACTCCCACTAGATGAAACAGTTACTGGATGTCTCTATGCTACAAGCTCAGGGCTGCTGGCAGTGAGCTCGGCAGCTGCCGTCATGTCTATTGAAATGTTACAACCCACAAGGTACTGCCCTGCAATGGTGGGTTGCTCCCTCAGTGCAGCAGCCAAAAATGTTTCAAGTTGGTGGCAGACTTGCAGAACTAGTGTCACCAGCAGTGTGGACTCCCATTGGTGACACACGGCCAAGCCCACAAAAGCAGTGGTGGCACTGGCTGCAACAATGCTGCACCTCCACAACCCACTTCTCTCATAAGCTGTCACAACATGTTTCTTGCACATGTGCTCAAGCAAACATACAAATGTTTGGAACAAAACAATCTATGTAGGACTCTGGATCAGCTAAAGAATTTATATGCATATTAAAAAGAAAGGGGACCAAAATGCACCCGCGTTATATCCCATAATTCTTAATGGCTTGAGATGAATTATCTTTCGGACTACATATGGACACCACACAATCCTTTTGACATTAGCGGTTGCTAGGTAGTTATATCTATCTGCTCCAACTATCTCTGCTCCTCTTGCTGACCTCCTCAACCTTCCCTTGGCTATGGCCACTGTCCCTTCTCTCTGGAAGCATGCCATTGTCCTACTCCTGCCCAAGGGCAGTGATCCTTCTGCTACCACTATCGCCCCATTTCTCTCCTTCCTACCCTTGCTAAGCTCCAAGAGCACCTGTTTCTCTCACAACTCTCTGCCTACCTCTCTGATTCTAATTTTTTCACTCCATTCCAATCTGGATTCTGGAGAAATAATTCCACTACTAAATTCCTGATTAGGCTGACTGATTCTATCTTCTCAGGGATGGACTGTGGCCAGATCACCTCAGCAATCTTTGTTAACTTAGCAAAGACACAATTTTCCACACCCTTCTATTAACTTCCCTGTACTTGGCTGGCCTAAACAACTCTGCCACAAGCTGGTTCAAAGCCTACTAATTAGGCTGGACCCAGTTAGTCAGAATAGTGGACACTGTATCCCCCTCCTCACCCCCCATCAACACTGGAGTACCTCAAGGATCTGTTTTGGGCCCCATCCTATTCTCCATATTTCTATATGATCTTCCCTCAGTCTGCTCATCCACCTCAGTACATATGTACAGCAATGACATGATCCTCTTCACTTCAGGCCAGTCCCCTGTTGATGTTGAAACCAGATTCCAGCATGATTTCAACAAAGTCCAGCTCTGGTTACACTCCTATTACCTCTCCCTCAATGCTAAGAAAACAGTATCAATTACCTTTGGCACTAGGCAGAGACTCACACGACTCCCTTCCCTGCCCTCCTTCCATACCCTTAATGGGGCAGTCAATGAGGACACATCATCCTTTAGGTACTTGGGGTTTGGTTCAACCAACACCTCAACTTCTCTGGGCAAGTGGACGCCATCCTGAAGAACCTGCTCCCCAAGCTAGGCACTTTATACAGGAACTGGATCTGCCTTCCACTACTGGTTAGGCATGAACCATCTATTTTCGACTACTACAGAGTAGCCTATAGTGCCGCTCCCAAGTTTTCCTTAACTAGATTGGATACTATTTTTAACTCCTTCTGCTGCTTTGCTCTTGCCTCCTCCCCTCTCACCCATCACTGTAATCTCTATCATTCTCTGGCTTTCCCCTCTCTGGAAAATCATCACCACCTCCATTGTGCCAAATTTGTCTTTAAACATTTGTTACAGGATGCTTCTCCCATATCTTAATTCCTCTCATTCCATCCTCTCCCCACCAGCCCACTCCCTCAGATCCTATGACTCCCATTTATTGGTAATTCTCAGCTATCAACTACTGTAGGCCAGTTGACCTTCTCACATCGTTTCCCTCAACTATGGAGCACCCTGCCTCCCCTGATCCGCCATTCATCCTCCACACACTGCATCTCTTCTGCCTTACATAATTTCCTCTCAGTGAACTGTACCTGTGGCTAATCTCACTCTCTGACCCCCTTTCTCATCTTAACCCACCTGCTTGCTGGTTAATCACACTTTTGGATCTGTTCTGCCAAGCTGGCTCTCAAGTAAGTTTCATTTTCTGTTCCCTCAAGATTGTTGACAACTAGCACCTCTATTGCACTTATGCACAATACCATCTGCATTTCCTGAATTGTATTGTTTCATCACTGTACAAATTGTATTAATACTTTGATTGAATGTATGTATACACGTCTATATAAAATGGGAAATGGGCAAAGAAAGCCCTGTGTCTTGACCGGCTGAGACCTGGTTCTAGCCATTGCAGTAAGAGAGTGTCACCACTTGCTAAAACAAGTCTTTGACATCCAGGGCAAGTCACAGAATTCATAAGCCACCAATTTCCTAGTTTTCATCACAACCATAGCTCTAGCCTTTACTCGTATATAAAAAACTTCAACTAGGCTTTAAAAATAAAAGTTCATTAAATTAAATGTAGTAAGTAAATAATGTAATGTTATTTACACTCATGAGCCCCTTTTACACACTTACACACATTTAAAAAATCAAGTAATATTCAGAATTTTCATTGCTGGTGTTTCTTTAATGACCATGAAAAATCCCCCACCTATCTCCACCACTTTGCCAGAGAACTCCTTGATCCTTACCTGGCAACAGATAAAATTGAGGTTCTGGCTTCACTTCAGCCTGTGTGTATGTCTTTGTATGTATGGCAGTTGAGCTCTGAAGAATGCTGAATTCATGTATTCCATGTTACCATTTTTTGTGGGTGTTGGGGGTGGGCAGTCTACAACTGGAATAATGCAGAGCTTTGAATTCTTCTATTCCATGGTAAACAATCACACAGTGTATTGAGTGTGAAGAAAGACTGATGACTGACAGGTGAAAAACATCTGCGGAGGGACAATTTAACATTATTTAGCAACGTCTTAGTATTTCTTTGTGACTTTACAGTAAAAAGTTTAAGAATGTTCTTTTTTTCAAAGTTGCCTATTGTATGTAAGCAATAAAACATGACTGGGTGTTGGTAGTACTGAGAAACCTGCACACCTAGATGCTGAAGGCACTCGACTTGTGGTCTCATGCCTAACTATGCCTCTGGGTGTGTGGGTATCCCAGTACTACCAACACCCAGACATGTCCTTTTGCTTACATGTATCATCTTACATGTTTCCACTCCCCCCCCAGGACACACCGTGAGAAAAGCAACTTGTTGTTCAGTGTGCCTTTCCTGGTGAAACATTTCGATAAACAAATAAATAAAAAAGGTAGTTTAGTTTATAGCAATGGTTAGCATTTGAGAGACAGTTTATAACAACATATTTAAGTTGCACTGGCATGTGATCACTCGATGCTCAATCAATAATTCAGAATTTGACGATGTCTAAGAATGTGAATATGTCCAGGAAACAGATCTATCACACCACCCATGTTCACAGATAAAAAGTAATCTTACCATTTTGATCTGCTTTGTTAAGAACACTTAAGTTATACTCTTAAGCTATGACTAACAGTCTCTTTCCTCAATATGAGTATTTTTTTTTATCAAAAGAGTTCCTTCTAGGAATTTTAGAAAATCATCAAGTATCCAGTTACCAGAATTACACTCATTAAATATGCCTATTCAGACTTTACTATCTCCTGCCAGAATGACAGAAATGTCAGAAAACTTCTCAAACATAAATTCCAAATAGTAGATAATAATTTTACAATGTGATCATTTTTGCTTAGCTCACTAAGGGGTGCAATTTACATATTTTATAATAAAGAAATGTCACTAGGAGTTAGTTGAAACATAGAAACAAAGACTTTGATGGCAGATATGGACTGCTTGGCCATCTAGTCAGCCCATTTCCTTACCTATTGAATAACCCTACTTTCTTCAACCCCCCACTAGAACTGCCTTATGTCTGTCCCATGCATTCTGAAATTCCCACACTGATTTTGACACCACAACTTCATCAGGAAGGACATTCCATGCATCCACCTCCCTCTCCATGAAAAAAATACTTCCTCACATTGCTCCTGAGCCGTACTTCCTCAGAACAAGGGGACACAATTTGAAGCTAGAGGGGGGATGGCTCAGGGGCAATGTGGGCAAGTATTTTTTCACAGAGAGGGTGGTGGACACATAGAACTGCCTTCCTGAGGAGGCTGTGGAGTCTAAAACAGTCGGAGAATTCAAGAATGCATGGGACAGGCATAAAGCAATTCTTGTGGGGGGGTAGGAAGAAATAGGTTGCTGGTTAACTAGGATCTGCAGCTTATCCAGTAGGTAGGGAAATGGGAAGACTAGATGGGCCAAGTGGTCCTTATCTGCCGTCAAAGGCAATGTTTCTATGTTTCTTCCTCTATCTTTAAATTGCTCCCCCTTGTTCTTGCATGGTTCTATGTCATAATGGCAATTGCAGAATAGCAATTGCTGTTTGGGCAAGTGTAAATTGCCGAAAATAAATATCGGTGATGTACACTCTCAGCGACTACAAACTGGCAACTGGTTTTCCATGTTATGTGGGGGGCTGTGCCCCCCACACCCCACCTGCACCCCCTACTTACAGATTCTCAACTCCAGGGGGGTGCATGTCAGAGGGTAAAACATAAAAAAAAAATGTTAAAACCTGACCCAACACAAAAAGCGATGGCACCCCACACCGAACCCGGCACCCTTCCAACCTCAGCCTGCCACCTACCTACCACACTACATGGCCAGCTCAGCAGCCAACCACCGCACTACACCACACATACCCTCCCTCCCCTTTGATCCATCATGCAGCATGGTCCCCCTCATCACAGTATTCTGCTACCCCCGTATCCAGTCACTACCCAGCCAGGTAGCCCAGAACACAGGTGCTGTGATTGAGACACCCTTTTTGTAATCACTTTATCATGGTTGCTGTGTTCACTGTATACCTTTTTGCACATCACTTTTTCTGAAAGATGCTACTCTCTTGGACTTTGTTGATTCCTATGAGATACTTGAAAGTTTCCATCATGTCCCCCTCTCCATCCTTTCCTCTAGAGTATTGTTCTGCCAACTCAAACCAAGCAGCTATTTGCCATTCACACTCACATACACACAATAACAGTACAATAAGTATAGCAAGCCAAAGCTTTATTATAGCAAAATATAATATAAAAGGTTACAATAAGTACAGCAAGCCAAAGCTTTATTATAGCAAAATATAATACAAAAGGTTATACATCACCGATTCCAAAAGCTACATCCAAGCCTGTTCCAATGGCTGGGAAGCCCCCTTGTCAGCCTGGCTAGGAGTCTCACGAACCGGAATTGGCCCCACAGCGACGTGCCCAACCCTGCAGGTGAGGCTTCTAACCAGGCATTGAGAAAGCTACATTTATATCTTATTCTATGCTAAAAATAACTGCAGCCCTCATAGTGTTGTTTTCCCACATTCTAGAAGCTGGCGGGCTCCCAGGATGCTGCGATTCCACACCATAAGGACTGCTCAGAATTCCTCACACCTGCTAGGTCACTGTGCTCCAAACACTGGCCGGTGCCTAGAACACTATGAGCTAAGCAGAAGTTTAAACAAAACTACAAAAACAGGTTGCCTGATAATATGCACCTTCAAGTCAGCAAAATACACTGTCTGAAGCAAAACATAATAATGAGGCTATCTAAAGAGCAAAACACCAATTAAATGAAGCAGCATGTAAAATGGAGTCACACAATACAAAATGGAGTATAAAATGGCATACATTACATGAAATAGCATACAAAATGGAGTGACAATAATCAACATATTATACTATCACTACATTCGGTCCTTTGATTATTGTGAATACTGATTTGTATGATATTGGTACCATAGCAAAATTACTACGAATATAACATGATAAGTAACAAGTCCAAATAAGCAAGATAATTGTCACTACAGCAATGATTATGATAGGATGTATCAGAATATTTAACACTTTTGTAGCTGATGGAGACCATCCTGTAAAAATATCCACCAATAATGAGTAGTCTCTTGTTGAATCTTGGAACTTAAATCAATCATTTTATTCTTAACTATCGTAGTTTGCACCTGACTTTGCACTAATGATTTATTTCTTATTGCCAAATGAGCCTGCATTACATCTGTTTCCTGAATTATCTGTTTAATTTTATTTAATGAGATACTCAGTCTTGACTGATCTAAAATATTGGGCTGCCAATACAAAATAAGCTTCTGCTCATTATCAGGGACAAAGGTGTAAGTAGTATTTTCCCACCACAAATGAGTCACATTTCTTAAACAACCTGAAAAGGGGCGAGTTAAGTTATACATCTAACAGTATTCTCCTGATTAGTTACTAAACAAACATACTGGGGTCCTATTTCTGTAAACATGGTAAAGGTTATGGGTAAAATTGTCCATTGACACAAATTTATCGAATGCTCCAGTAAACAAGGTTCATAAAGTCTGGAATGCTGTCCACATAGTATTCCATCAGCTGTTTTGGAACACAGACTTAAGTCATGGGTGGTGCTCTGACTATCTATATAATCTCCATTAAAATGTGGTAACCAAAACTCAGGATCAAATAATGGGGGACCAAAAATTACAGGTAATATTACATATTTATCTGTGCATTTTACTGTGGTGGATGACATTACAATCCAATGATTACTAGGAATCCATGATTTGAACACGGTCCTCCACACATATTCATTATTACTCATTAAATCACTCTGGGCCTTATTTCTTTGCATTATAGAATACATATGTCGCATTGTGCATTCTGTCCAATCAATAAATCGCGAAATATTTTCTGCTACTCCCATTCCCCATACCTGTGAAGCATTAAATAACTGCAAGAACTCAAAATCATAATTCAAAGTTAATCTTTGGGGTAAGAAAACAGTTGGCATCCATTGAGCTTGTGTTAATTAAGCTTAAATACATCAAGTCCTACTGCCTGAAGCCTGTTAGTCAGTGTTTCTATATCAACACTATTTAAAATTCCCATGCCTGCCCTGCTCCACCTAATAGCGTATCATACCAAGCTCTTTTATATTTGCATTTTCTACTAAACATAAACGTTATGTTAAATGGATTACATTTTTCTGATACCACTGCGCTACTGATGTACATGTGGATGGAACCTTAACTATACTATCATTGCTAATTACAGGATGATTTTTCAACACTGTAATGTGATCTGCCAAGTAGTTCTATTAGTTATTGCAGTAGCATTCATGCAGAATAACGTGTCTATGTCAATCAAAGTAATACTTGCATTGAAAATGTCTGTTTGATTCATGCAGCAATCAAGTCTATGTTGTACAGTCACCATGCAACTATTCGGTAAGTTGCAGCATCTAATAGCAGTCTGGTTCTGTAATTTAATCCAATTTGTGTCCTGCATAGGTTGGACATATAATCGTCCTGCCATTGTCTCAACTGGTTTCCAAATGTTCACATCTGGTGAAAAAGTAATGTTCACTATAGGACATCCTTGGTTTTCAGGGCAAGTAAAGTTGTCTTGCACCTCGTAGCTGGTGGAAGATTTCAACCCCATTATACAAGTGGGTCATCAAGCTTCAATATTTTTCCACCTGGGGTAATAGGCTTTACCGAATGGACCGTGAGAGAGAGTGTTATTCTTTAGAATCCATTGAAGAACCTAGAAAATACACAGACTGATTAGTCTCGAAGATAACATGTGTTCGCTGGTACATATTCCCATCTCTCTTCCCTGACCTGATAATTAACACTGTGTTGTCTCGTCCGTGGCTATCACCTCAGCTGGTTCAGGAGGGCCATTTGGGTTTGTAACCCATATTTTGGCACCATTGTTAAAACCTCCTGTAGATCTAAAACCTTTATCCTCCCTTGCTGTTAAGAGTGTGGGGCTTGTCCCTTTATAGGGTCACTTTGTTAACTGGAATAATTAACAATTGAGCCACTCTGTCATACTGTTGAATTAACAGATTTTGTTCTCTACTATTCAACAAAATTACTTTCACTTCTCCTTGGTAATCACAATCAATCACCCTCCCAAAATTTGTATTCCTTGAGGGCTAATTCTGATTTAGGTGCTATCCAACCAAAATGTCTCGGTGGAATTTGTATTCCAATACCAGTTTCTATCACTTGAATGTTTCTGCTGTTTATTCTGTATTCTTGAAGGGCATGCAAATCAAGTCCAGCAGCTTCTGGGGTTGCCCTGAAAGGAGACAGAGCTCCTGGTGTAATTTCCCAATATAACACTGTTTATGTAGTTGAGTAAGCCTGCACTTGCAAATTAGGAGTTATCATTCGCATTAAGGGGGGTCTCAGATTCTCCAATTGGTCTATTATTTAAAATCTGTAATGCTTCATGCAAATTCTCTTTCCATTTTGTAGGCTCTCCCCCAATTTCCTAAACTGTTCTTTCAGCAATCCATTCATTCTCTCAATTAACCCTGCTGCCTACGGGTAATAAGGGATGTGAAATACCCACTGTATGTTATGGGCTTGAGCATAAGCTTGTACCATTTTCCCCAAAATGGGAACCATTGTCACTTTGTATCTGCAAGGGTATTCCATAGTACAACATAATTAAGTTAATTGCCTTAATGGTGTTTTTCTGTGTAGCTTGTTTACAAGGGTATGCCAATAAATACCCTGAATATGTATCTACAACTGTGCAAGCATATCGACATCCTCCACTAAGGGTAGAGGTCCAATGTAATCAATCTGCCAAATTTGTCCTGGTAATTTTCCTCCCCAATTGTCCTTTCACAATATGAGGATTGGTCTTTGTTGCCCATGTTGGCATATAGGACACTGAGCAATAACAGTTTTAACCAAATCCAATGTTAGGGTACACCCTACTATATGCCCACCTGTAAGTGGCTTTCTCCCAAATGTCCACATTTTTGATGTGCCCATTTTGCCAGCCCTGGTAACTGCTGACTTTGAGTTTCTTCAATATCCACTGGAAGAATCTTAGCTTTTCATCTGCAATAGAATTATACCATCGTTCTAGTGTATCTGAAGCACAATGAGCATCAACATGAAATACAGTGGTCTGAGTATTTGCACCATAGTCCATATTTCCTGCCACAGTTCTTTTCCCATATTTCTTTCGAATAAATTTTCCACTCATCCTTAGCCCAAGTGGGCAGCCAGGTTGTTAAACCATTGGCTACAGACCATGAATCAGTATAAATATGACATGTACCTTGCAACCTTTGTGGGTATTACATTGGAAGGGAGGAAGGTAGCTCACCTCCTCCAAGCTCCTACTGGTGGAAGACACAGCTCGAGGTGCAAGAGACAGCTCAATACTGTAGCAATAAAAGGTTAGCTGTGAAACACAGACAAACAACAAAAACAAACACACATCAGTTTAAAATAAAACAAGATTATTTCCATAGGATAAAAGCAGCTTCCCCTGGGTTCCTTATCCTAAGCATGACAAAATGTCCAGATTGATGGTAATACCAGCGTACGTATTCTGTAAATGGTAAACTCTCAAAACAGCTGTAATAGTCCTTTTTCAAAATTGTAAAAGTTTGTTCCTCTTCACTTAGAATACTAGTTTTGCAATAAAAGTCAAATTACATGGTTCACTCTTGGTGTGCTTTCATGAAAACATACATTTTGTGTGAAAAGTTGTGCTTTAGGCATGGAATACACATCAAGTTTGAACTGGTAGTAACATAAAATGTTGAAACACAAGAAGGTCAAATAACGTGCAAAAGGTCACAGTGTGCATGCAAGGGTCGTTCATACCTGTAGTGTCCTTGAACACCACCAATATTAAAATATCTTTAAATACTGCTGGCCAAGACAGTACACACACATACACATACACAAAAAGAAATACTTAACACAAAATAAGACTGACATTGTTTCACACCAATTTGCTGAGGTAATGCCCATAGTTCCATTAGAAAACTGTACGTGGTTTAGATATATGTGCTGCCTCCTGCCTGTCTTGTAACACTGACAATTTTTAAACCAACACATTTATACATATTGCCATGCCAAATCTTTCCAGAACAAAACACTTTTTAAACACGTCATCTGTAAGTGAACACATCTTGTATAACATGATTACACCTTTTGGCACATAACTAAAATATGGCACTCTGCCATTTTGCAAAAGTTTCTGGTTTTAACTAGAAGCATGATAAAGCTATTTATAGCTGTTAACACATTACATTTTCACCTAGCAGTGGCTTGGCACGTTGCTTTGCAAACTACAACTCTTTCTGCACATTGCAATCTATATGACGCTCATAATTCTTCACCATCAACACTACCTGCTCCAAGCAACAACTACAAACAAAAGTTTTTCACTGACCCTATCTAGGCAGCACAAATTTCCATTACAAATAAAGCCAATTAAAACAGTCAGCTATGAGGCAAAGAAGCTTCTTCTTTCTTTTTTTTTTTTCTGTAACATGTTGTGCACTGAAGGCAGTCAATCCTATCTCGCAACCTTGACAATAGAACATAATTACAGAACACAGATATAAGCTAGAAAATATACCAGAAAGATGGAGCATTACCTTGTTTAGTATCATTTACAGAAATAAAACAGACAGACATAAAACAACTTTGAATAAAAAAATTCAGACTTACCCGGTGCCAAGGTATTTTTCTTCTTCTTTTCCGATATACTAGTCTAAGTAAGAAAACTGACTGCAGGACCTTCGTGATAATTTCCAAACGCTGCAGCTATTAACTCTTTCAAAGGTTTTAACCCTTTCAAAGGTTTTCTTTTGGCCATTTTAGTAACCTGCCAAACCAAGTCTTTTTCCAGAGCTCTGGTTTGCAGTTTAAAACAAAACAAACAAAATCTCTAACAGTACTAGGTTGAGATCCATCTGGTAGAGGTCCCCAGTACTTGGGTTTAGGATCAAATGTTTCAGCCTCTATAGGAGGCAAGGAACTTGAAATTGATACAGAAAAACTTGAAACTACACAGATAGGCAACATGGGGATTTTCAAATCATCCTCTTGAAGTCACCTATCAAGCGACATCCACAGTAGTTTATTTTTCTTTTCTAGATGTTGCTTATCTAACTTTATTTAATCAGCCGCTGCTTTTCTCCTAAAAGCAGCCTGAACTGTGAAAGCCATCATTTGCTCTAACAGTATATACTTGCAGCAAGCACAAATTACAAGTACAAAGGCAGTTGCCCTTGCTTGTTTGAGCCTTAATACACCTTTAAAAAAAAGAACTCATCCTTTTCCTAAAAATAGACATTTTATTTTCGAATCCTGCCGACTACTAAAATGTTCTCCAACTCAAACCAAGCAGCTATTGCCATTCACACTCACATATACACAATAACAGTACAATAAGTATAGCAAGCCAAAGCTTTATTATAGCAAAATATAATATAAAGGTTACAATAAGTACAACAAGCCAAAGCTTTATTATAGCAAAATATAATACAAAAGGTTATACATCACCGATTCCAAAGCTACATCCAAGCCTGTTCCAATGGCTGAAGCCCCATATCAGCCTGGCTAGAGTCTCAAACGGAGAATTGGCCCCATGGCGATCGTCCACCCTGCAGGTGAGGCTTCTAACCAGGCATTGAAAGCTACATTTATATCTTATTCTATGCTAAAATAACCATGCAGCCCTCATAGTGTTGTTTTCCCACATTCTAGAAGCTGGCCAGGCTCCAGGATGCTGCAAATTCACACCATAAGGACTGCTCAGAATTCCCACACCTGCTAGGTCACTGTGCTCCAAACACTGGCGGGTGCCTAGAACACTATGAGCTAAGCAGAAGTTTAAACAAAACTACAAAAACAGGTTGCCTGATAATATGCGACCTTCAAGTCAGCAAAATACACTGTCTGAAGCAAAACATAATAATGAGGCTATCTAAAGAGCAAAACACCAATTAAATGAAGCAGCATGTAAAATGGAGTCACACAATACAAAATGGAGTATAAAATGACATACATTACATGAAAAAGCATACAAAATGGAGTGACAATAATCAACATATTATACTATCACTACAAGTATACATATTAAACTCTTTTAGTCTCTCTTCATATGGATTCTGGTGCAGACTCTGCACCATTGTAGTTGCGCCCTCTGGACTGCCTTTATTCTGTCTATGTCCCTGTGAAGATGGGGTCTCACCAACTGTCTGTACAGAGGGATAACAACTCCTCGGTTTCTACTGGTGATGTCTCTCCCTATGCAACCCAATATTCCCCAGCCCTCCTTACTGCCTTCTCACAGTGCTTGCCTGCCTTTAGGTCATCTGATTGACTACCCCGGTCCCTTTCTATTTTTGTTGTTAGTATCTCCTCCCATTGTGTACTCTTCCCCTGGGTTTTTGTTTCCCAGGTGCATTACTTTGCACTTCTTTGCACTGAATGTAAACCACTATACTTGTGACCATTCCTCCAACCTTGCCAACTCCCTTCTCATCCTTTCAACACCCCCTTGTGTATCAACCCTGTTGCAGATCATTGTGTCGTCTACAAAGAGCTATACTTTTCCTTTCAGTCCCTCTGCAATGTCACTTATAAAGACATTAAAGAGGACCGGTCCCAGTACTAAACCCTGCAGTAGCCCACTAGTAACCACCCTTTCTTCAGAGTGTACTCAGTTTATTATTACTCTCTGCATCCTCTTGTCCAGCCAATTTTTTGTTTACCCAGAATACCACCCTGAGACCCACTCCCTGGCTGGCTAACTTTTTTATTAAATGTTTGTGTGAGACTGTGTTAAAGTCCAGGTCAGCCATGTCCACAGACCCTCCCTGGTCTACTACTTTGGTCACCCAGTCAAAAAAATCAATTAGATTCATATTTCATGACCTTCCTGCTGTGAATGAACTGGAAGGGGACAGGATCAGTTGTGTTCCAGAACAGTAGCTGCTGCTTGTTGTTTTCACTGGGTTCTTGTGGAGTTTACTTGGTAAGAAGGTTTTCTTTTCTTTCTTACTTCTAAAGGGCTAGCAGAGTATTGTTTTGGGGGCTGTTGGAAGTTTGAAAACTGGTTTGGTGGCTGTAAGTGGGTTCATTTGTTGGATGTTTCACTGTGTAACAGGCTGCGCTGGTGGAGGCCTATTTCTTCTGATTTAAAACCTATTTGGTGGGATTTGCTTGGGCCTGATTCTTTGGCTGCTGGGCTTGGAGGGGAGACAGGGCTGATACACTCTCTCTCGAGTCGGGTGTCTGCCTAAGACCCACCATCCCACCCCTCCCTCCCAGAATTCTGCTAATTTATAGGAGAACACCTGCCCTGCAATTTGAGGAAAAGGCTGCAGGTGCAGCTCATGTAGTTCTAGCCACTGGGGGTTGGATTTAAAGGCTGGGAGAGAGGAGCTTAGGGAGTTGTTCATTTCCCTTTTAAGTTTAATGTGTTGTACTGCACCTAGTAACAGGGTTACCGGTGTACAGTGGGACTGTCTCTAAGATTAGTGGGTGACCTGATTAGGCAGTAGGGTGTATCTTGGACTAGGGGGGAACCTGGTGGCTCACCCAAGGTAACCTACTTGGAAGGGGATGGAACCACACGTCATTAGGGCCGCATCTTTGGGAGGGCGGTTGGGTGCACAGGGTGTGGAGCAGCCATGATACTGGACTGACCTTGGAAGTTTGGTTGTTGCCCAGTGTGCTACCAGCTGGCACAGCTTAGGGAAGAAGTTTCAGGGAATAGGAGACAGCTGGGGGAAGTGTGGAGGTATGGTTGGGGAAGGGGCTGGGGATGTCCCACAGGGTTGCACCAAGCACTGGGGGTGGGGGCATAGGGAAAGGAGTGCAGGAGAATACTCAGGGGTCACATAGGGACCCTGGCAGAGGGGATCCAAAAGGACACTACCAAGAAAGCAGGCAGGTAACTGGGGACCCTCACATAGGAGGGACAGAGGGACAACATTCTCAGGTAAGTAGGCAGATGGCCAGGGCTGGACAGAAGGAAGCAAGGCAGGCAGGTGGATCAGACCTTACACTCAGTAACTGCTTCAAATCTCTTCTTCTGCTTGAGGATGAGGGGGGTGATGTAGCCACGACGGGGAGGTTAGAGATGGAAAGGGAGTGGGGGTCAGGAGGCAGGGGCCAGATAGCAGGAAGAACAGGGGGGAACCCGGAATGCAGGAAAATGTAGAAGAGCAGTGAATCAGAGCAGATGGGGCAGGGGGAAGAGGGAGGAAAGCACAAAGAGAAGGACCAGTTGGGAGGAAAGGTAAAGGAGAAGGACCAGAAGTACAAGGAGGATTCAGTAAAGGGAGCTGAGGGTTTAGGCCAGGGGAGCACGACAAGCAAGGAGGGACTAAATGGAGACTGGAAGGAAGGGAGGACAAGCCAGGCTAGTTTAGCAGATGGGAGAGAATGACCAGTCGTGAGCAGTGAGGGGGGAATTAGCAAGGTACAGAAGGATACTCGGGAGGAGGAGACGCATAGGAGTGGAGGGGAAGGGGTGGCATGTGGCACCCAGATAGGGGGAGAAACATGGAGCCGGCTGGGTGGAGTGGCCAGTAGGAAGGATGAGGGACATGGAAGGGGGGGGAATGGAGGAAAAGGAGCGGTCAGAGTGCTCCTGTTGGGGGATTCTATGATCAGGGGTATTGTGGTAGGGCACAGGTGTATAAGGGCAAACAGGTAGCGTGACACCACAGCAGATCGTTATATGCTTCAAAATTTTATTAAATAACAGAAACTTTCTTTATATTAGCAGGATGCATAGTCTTGCAGTGATCATCAGTGGCACTCCAAACAGTCTGAAGAAAGTCATTATACATCAGGCTTCTTCATCCATTAACAGTGCTTTCCAAGCTTCAGTCACATTTTATCTCATAGAAATTGGACCTGCACCTTCAATCTTCCATCTTGTACAAGATATGCATACAGTCTCACTTCGCATAGGCACTTTAACAGCATTCCCTGGAGTTCACCTCCAGACCCAAAGTCAATCTAATCTATCAACTAGCTGTTCAGCTCTATATACTCTAAAGGGGGTCAGGTGACCTTAAAACCCCCACCCCTACCTGTGGTTTTTAACTATATTTCTTTATACTCTACATATTTATTTAATTTAAAGAAGAAATACCCCTTTAAATTCATACAATTACATATTTTCCAGCGTTCATGTAATTAAAACCCCTTTTAAGCATTTTAAGCTTTAACTCTGGCATTAGGGAAGCACCACACCTTTTCTCACAGTATTTAGAGAGCACAGGATGGCCGGCCAGCTCTTAAGAGCAAGCTAACACAGAGAGACCTCTGAAGGCAATCCGAGACGCCAAACAAAATAGAAAAACCCTCATCTACAATAAACACCCAAAACTCCATCACCTCACTTCTCAAAGGTATGTGCTGCTCATACAGAGGGTTTTTAATCATAAGAATACAATTGTAAGGGAACGAGGAAAAAGAATAACTTCTCAACTGTGCGCACACTCGCACAGTAATTTCACCGGCACTTATATTACCGTACTGAACCTCAACAGCGTTTCTATGTACAAACAACCACATTCCTCTATACCCTTACTAATAGTGTCTAACAGGGAAAAGCTAAAGGATTGGGAGGTTGTTTTCGTATTTTCAGAGTCTCTTAAAGGTACTTTCCTTTACGGGTGTAATTTTAAATCACCAGGACCCTGAATACAGAGCCCTGAGCTTTTTATATTGCCCTCGAAAGTGCAGCAAACTTAATTACCGTGCTTACTAAAGAAACTAAAAATATTAAATAGTGCCCTGAAAGGAGTCTCTTAAAAAGAGATGGGGGACAAGAAGGGAAACCAGAAGGTTCTCAACACTATTATGAAGCTTGCAAAGCACAAGCCAGCTTTTTCCGCTGACGGGCCATCATTCGCATATATTTCAATCTACTACCATCTAGGAGAGACTGATGCACCCTAAGAATGTTTACACCAGCTAACTATTTTGCTACAACTTTCAACCAATGGCCAAAATATATTTTTAACCCAAAAAAAGGATTATAGAGAGGGGTTTCTGATAAGCAGCAAATCAAAACAAATTCCATACATAAGTAAGAGAAAAACGTCTATACATCAAGACGTCTGAACAAAACAGGCCGTTTTTTAGTATTTAGACAATTCCTGCTTCAAAATGTGACACTATTGGTGTCTTTTCAATTTATACCTAGAAGAAGCTCTGTTCTTCGATTTATTGAACCACTACATCTAAAAGCTAGCAGGACTCCCTGCTATCTGCAGCCTTGTCAAGGGAAAGTTCCTCCACTTGAACAAACAAAAATAATCATTACAGCCCAACTTTACACATACATTACATTCTAGGGCAGCTATAGTTAAACGAATAATACTAAGCTGTCGGCTGAACATCCTCACTACCAGAATATATTTAAAGCTGCACGAACGTGCGCACGATCGTGCAGTCATGCCGCAATAATGATCGTTCCAGCTGCAACAGTAACAGGAAAAGCTACTCGCAGGGGACAAATTAAAAGGAGATTTTCTACATCAAAAAATAAGATTTTACAAGCAAGGGAAAACAATTCTAATAGTTTTAAATTTAGCTAAAGAGGTCTTCTCCCTTATTCTGAGAAACCCCTACCTTCATCCAACATCTATCAAATATAACTCCCTCTCTCCCAAGGGGAGAACTCCCAAAACACTCCAATATAAGGAGAAAACAAACAGCTAGCTGAACATGTTACTTCTCCCCAGATCTCACGGAGCTACTCTGTGACATTCCTCCCCGCCCAAGAGGGCAACCATTTTTATGGTTGTCCTACTTCATTAAATCACTTTAAACTCAAATATAAGGGGGATATTTTGTGGAACTGTGGCCCACCCACTCCTCAAAACTCCACCCCCAGAGTCCTTTAACAGATGAATCAAACTACCTAAACTAACATTTCACTCTAAGGCTTATATTAATACCAATTATCTAAGTACCCGAATCTATATCCCAAAAATGCTTCGCTACTAATAGCAATAGAGCAGCAGTCAAGATAACATTTTCAACTGAATAACATCTTTCAAGCGAACAAGCTATTACCTTTTCTATTTCAAAACAAAATACAGTAAAGACATTTATGACATAAACAGAAATATATGTAATAAGACACAATAAAGACAGCTGCAGGTGGCCAACCTAACAGTCATTTCAAATATATTAATAGAAAGAGCATAGCACTTAGCTTTAAGATGTTTAAACATAAATTTACATAGATGTATTCCTTCGAGTTACCCTGGGCACAGGATAACGGGAACCCCATAGTACTCCCCCAGATATTTTAGTCTACCCAATTGTTTTCCTTGTTTGTTTTTTTTCCACATGTCTCATTCTTTATTCAGACAGTCATTCCATAATGTAAATATTCCAAATTCTATATATATGCTCACAATACTATTAACACTTTTTATTCTTCTCCAGTAAAGGATCAGATTTATACTATCCAGGTCAGAATACCTCAAGCTGCCCTAGCCTAGTACCAATCTTTTTTTTTTTTCAACTAGTACCCCTTTGTTACACTCAATACCTGTAACATATTGGGATTCAAACACTTGTCAGGAAAATACTTTGGTACACAACATACACGGGGCTATTCCTCGAGTCCCCTTACCCACTGTATAACCCTTTAGAAAACCTATTGTGTACAATTACCAGTCTATTATGATCTTATTAAGGGTACCAAAAAATAAATTATCATACCCCTTTCCAACTATAGAGAACTATGAGCTCCTACCATCTACGGCTCATATCCCTTTGAACCCTCCTCCTTTTTTTCCAAGGGAGCCAATTATTATACTCTTTTCCTTTCTGAGCTATACCCATTTCAGCTTGACATGCCTGTCCTTTCTGAGTGACCGCCAGCCCCCTTAAATAAAGAGCCACTTGACAATACATCCCAGGCCAATGAAATGAAGGAATAAGACATCCCAGGATTTCTTCCTGATTCATGTGTTTAGTGTTTACACATAATGCATCTAAGACCTCCTTTCTAAGTCTACGAGGTACCACCAACCTAGAGTCTATCTGTTTAGTACAGGGGTTTGGTCTCATGTGAAACAATACCCCATCCTTCATTTCGTACCACCATAACTGCTCCTTTTTAGCATCTATACCTATTTTATCAGTATTCAGGGTAACATAGCTACTTATCTGTTGAATTTCAGGATCCTCAGCCTGTACAGTGTTCCAGCAAGCAGCAGAAAAATTAACAACATGTTGTTCAACATTATCGCATTTTAATAAACAAGTCCCTTCGGCAACTACGGCCTCTTCTGTTTTGCTTGCATCCTTCACCCCAGATACAAAAACAGTCTCACCTGGGGACTAGTCTACCGTTGATCTTCCAACATCCTCATCATCTCCAGTCCAGCACACCCCCTGAAACATAGGTAGAACCAGAAGCTGGTCTTCAACACAGTTCACACACTCCACATAGACTGTTTTCTCCTCCATCTCCACAAACCTTTGAGACACAGCAATGTTCCTTACTGCCGGCAACTGGCTTAAAACTTCTTGGTACCTTTGCTCTGCATCTTTCCACCGACTCTCTGCCTCCATCCAGTGATCAAATAGCCATCGAATTGCCTCCAGTTGGTTACTCTGGGCATTCTTCTGGTCGAACACAAGTCCACAATGACTTCCCATGACTGGTTTGGCTTTATTCTAAGAAGGCCTCATTAGTATCTCAAACTGGCAAATAGCTGGCACCATCCACAGGTCAAAGTCCAAGAAGGAGGAACAGAGTCAATGCACCATCCTGCTATACTCACAGCCCACCAAATCTTTATAAGGTTCTCAACACTATTACGAAGCTTGCAAAGCACAAGCCAGTCCATTTCCCGATGGCTGACATTTCAGCCCGTCGGCATATATTTCAATCTACCAATTTCTTCTAGGGAGACTGATGCACCCTAAGAATGTTACACCAGCTAACTATTTTGCTACAACTTAAGGAGGCAGTATGGCGCAGTGGGTTAAGGCTCTGAGCTGCAAATCTGGAGACCTGAGTTTGAATCCCACAGCCCCCTAGGTGCATACTGTGTGACCCTGAGCAAGTCACTTAACTTCCTGTGCTCCCAGGTTGCACCTGCAAACAAGCTTTCAGCTTAGTGTGTCTCACCTGGTAAAATAATTGGTTAAAAAACCAATGGCCAAAATATATTTTTAACCCCCAAAAAAGGATTATAGAGAGGGGTTTCTGATAAGCAGCAAATCAAAACAAATTCCATATATAAATAAGAGAAAAACATCTATACATCGAGACGTCTGAACAAAACAGGCCGTTTTTTAGTATTTAGACAATTCCTGCTTCAAAATGTGACACTATTGGTGTCTTTTCAATTTATACCTAGAAGAAGCTCTGTTCTTCGATTTATTGAACCATTACATTTAAAAGCTAGCAGGACTCCTTGCTATCTGCAGCCTTTTTAACAGAAAGTTCCTCCACTTGAACAAACAAAAATAATCATTACAGCCCAACTCTACACATACATTACATTCTAGGGCAGCTGTAGTTAAACGAATAATACTAAGCTGTTGGCTGAACGTCCTCACTACCAGAATATATTTTAAGCTGCACGAACGTACGCACGATCGCGCAGTCGTGCCACAATAAAGATCGTTCCAGCTGCAACAGTAACAGGAAAAGCTACTCACAGGGGAAAAATTAAAAGGAGATTTTCTACATCAAAAAATAAGATTTTACAAACAAGGAGAAAACAATTCTAATAGTTTTAAATTTAGCTAAAGAGGTCTTCTCCCTTATTCTGAGAAACCCCTACCTTCATCCAGCATCTATCAAATATAACTCCCTCTCTCCCAAGGGGAGAACTCCCAAAACACTCCAATATAAGGAGAAAACAAACAGCTAGCTGAACATGTTACTTCTCCCCAGATCTCACAGAGCTACTCTGTGACAGGTATCAAATGGGATAGGGAGGGAGAAGCCTTGCCAGTTAGATCAAAATGCTTCCCTGGACTAATGGTGCACAGGGCTAAGCACGAGGTATATCAGCTGGCAAAGGATTGTGGGGGTTCCCTGGACATACTGGTCCACCTGGGTACAAATGACATTGAGGGAAATAGCGAGCTAGAGATACAGGCAAGATTCAGGGAGCTCGCCAGGGTCTGTCATGACATAGGATGCACAGTTTCCTTCTCAGAAATCCTGCCGGTGCCAAGCGCTAGTGGAAAGGAAGATTAGGGAGATAAACCAGTGGCTCAGGGAGTGGTGTGAAGCCAGAGGGTATAGGTTGATGGGGGATTGGGGGGAGACCTGGGAGGATAAGGAGCTGTGTGCTAGAGATAGACTCCATCTCAATTTGGAGGGGAGGGGAATCCTTAAGTTGAAAATAGAAGGGTTCATTGGTGAAAAGTGGGTTTAAACTTGTGAAGGGAGGATGGGAGAAAAGGCTGTCAAGGGAGGCCGATAAGGAGGGACTCTGTCTCCACCCCCCTGGGGAGCTGGAGGATTGCGGGAAAAGGCTGACTGGCAAAGTGCAGACCAGGGGAAAACAGGATCTCCATAGGAACACGAGCAGGGGAAATGGAAGTATAGGGAAAGGGTGGAAGGTAGTCCTGCTAAATGCCAGGAGCATGGGCAATAAAATGCCTGAGCACCAGGTGATGCTAACTGAGGGAGCAGTAGATGTGGCAGTGATCACTGAGACTTGGGCCACTGCAGGACACGACTAGGACCTGAACCTGGAGGGTTATACTATGTTCAGGAAGGACAGGGGGGAGGGAAGGGGAGGAGGGGTAGCAATGATAGTCAAAAACTGCATTGGCATAGGGGGAGTAGAGGAGGTGGAGGGAACCGTGGAGGCGATTTGGGTCACCTTGATGACAAAGGGGGCAAGAGAGTAAAAATAGGAGTGGTGTATAGACACCCTGCCCTGGCGGAGGAGCTGGAGGAGAGTCTGGCGGCAGATGTTGGGAGACACTGCAGACTGGGCAGAGGAACGGTGGTGGTGTTGGGGGACTTAAACATGCCAGGAACAGACTGGGAGACTATGACATCCTCTGTGACCAGGGAACAGAGGTTGTTGGATGTCTTTCAAGATGCGTTCCTAACTCAGCAGGTGGGGGAACCGACCAGGGAGGCATGGGTACTGGATGTGGTCCTGGCAGACAGTGACCAGATTGGGGGCCTGGAGGTAAGGGACCCATTGGCAGGGAGTGACCGTGCCATGGTCTGGTTCTGCCTGGACCTAGGAGGGGTAGCTGGCTGCACAAAGTCGGAAGTAACCAACTTCAGGGTGGTGGATTTTAAGTAAATGGGAAGGATCCTTAAGGAGCATTTGGATGGGATTGGATCAGACATGGATGCTGATAGTAGGTGGGAAATCATCAGGGGAAGGGTGCAGGATGCTACCAGCACCTGTGCAAGAGTAAGACGAAAATGCGGTAGGGCCCAAAAACCCTGCTGGTGGACAAGGGAGGTCCAGGAGGTGGTGCGGGGAAAGAAGGCAGCCTATAAGCAGTTCAAGCGCTCAAGGAGTGAAAGGGATCGATGGGAGTACGAGCTGATGGCTAGAAGGGCCACTAGGGTGGTGAGGGTGGCTAAGGCAAGGAAGGAGCAGAACCTGGCCAGGGAAATTAGGAGAGGGAAAAAGGGGTTCTTTAGATACATTGGGGAAAAATGAAGGGTGAAGGGGCTGATTAGCAGGATTAAATCAGGGGAGAGATGGGCACAAGACCCGGGGGAGCAGGCTGAGGTACTAAATGAGTACTTCACCTCAGTTTTCACCAAGGAAAATGGGGGTGCTGCATCATACATGGGAGGAGACAGAAATACTGAGGAGGGGACCCTTACCGATTGGCGGGTCTGGGGAGAGGGGGAGGCATCACTGGCAGGAGGGGGGAGGGCTAAGCAGGGAGAAGAGGTACGGAAGTGGAAATCACAGCAGAGAGAGTGAGGGAAGCCCTCAGCTCCCTTAAGATGGAGAAAGCACCGGGGCCGGATAAATTACATCCCAGAGTGCTGAAGGAACTTGCGGATGTCCTGGCGAAACCCCTGGCGGAGCTTTTCACCATCTCTCTGAGGACAGGGTGGGTGCCCCAGGACTGGAAGGTGGTGCATATAGTGCCTATCCACAAGGGGGGATCAAGGGAGGTGGCAGGGAACTACAGGCCTGTCAGCCTGACATCGGTGGTGGGCAAGGTGATGGAGGGCATTGTCAAGGAGAGGCTAGGGGGGGACCTGGAAAAGTCAGGGTGCCTGGACGATACACAGCATGGATTTGTCCTGGGGAAATCGTGTCAGACAAACCTTGTGGAGTTCTATGACTGGGTGATGAGTGCCTTGGACTTGGGTAGACCAGTGGAGGTCCTCTTTCTAGACTTCAGCAAGGCATTTGACTCTGTTCCTCACGTCGGCCTGTTGGATAAGCTGGGAGAAATGGGGGTGGGGAAGCAGATGATCAGATGGATAGGCAATTGGCTCCAGGACTGGACCCAGAGGGTCATAGTTGGCGGGATAGTCTCATCCCCAAGGAGGGCCATTAGTGGGGTCCCACAGGGATCAGTCCTTGGGCCCCTTCTGTTCAGTGCATACGTCTCTGACATAAGGACAGGAATCAGGAGAGATGAGTCTCTTTGGATGACTCAAAACTGGGGTGGTGGTGGATGGGGAGGAGGGAGGGTGGCCTACAGGGGACCTGGAGGCTCTGGAAAGATGGTCTAGAAAGTGGAAGCTGAGGTTCAATGCAGGAAATGCAAGTACTCCACCTGGGGCCAGAAACCCGGGCCAAGTGTACACCCTGGGGAATGCTACAAGTCTTGATGGCTGAGAGGACCTGGGGTGGTGGTGGATGTCAAGATGAACAACTCTGAGACTTGTAGGAGGGCAGCAGCCAAGGCCAACAGGATGCTGGGATGCATCGCTAGGGGGATCACTTCCAGAAGGAGGGAGGTGATACTCCCTGTATAACTGCTTGGTGATGCCCATGCCTGAGTACTGTGTGCAGTTTTGGAGGCCACACTTAAAGAGGGACATTAAACCCTGGAGAGGGTCCAGAGGAGGGCAACCAAAATGATTTGGGGCTTGGGGACAGGACCTATGAGGAGAGGCTCAAGAGCTAAATATGTACACATTGGAAGAGAGAAGGGACCGGGGGGACATGATAAAGTTCTTCAGGTACATGAAGAGGGATAATAGGGGAGGAACAGTCAGGGTGCTTCGAAGGAAGGAGGAGTGGGCCACTAGAGGGCATAGGTGGAAGCTGGAGGGGGCAAGATTCAGGAGAGAAAGGAGGAGGTGCTACTTCACTGAGAGGGTGGTGGAGCCATGGAATGCGCTGCCTAGGGGGCTGGTGGAGGCAGAGACAGTGGAGGGGTTCAAGAGGGGGTGGGACAGGTACAGGAGAAGGGTTCTGGAAGCAAAATCCAATGCAGCAAGAATATCCGGAACTGGGAAGGGAGAAGCCAGAGAAGGCAAGGGGGCAGCAAGGTCAGCACCCAGGGTGGGGGCTGACCAAAAGAGCAGACATAAAAGATGGTTAGGCCTATTCTGCTGGCATTTTAGTATGTTAGTATGAATCCATGCTGCCTTGGTTCCTGTGCCCCGCTGCCCTCTAGGTACTCAACAATTCTTAGAAGTGAATCCATTATTTTCCTTACCACTGAGATAAAAATAACAGGTCTGTAGTTTTCTGCCTCTGCCTTGCTCCACTCTTGTGAAGGGGAATCACATCTACCTTCTTCCAGTCCTCAGGTACCACACCATCCTCCCATGATTTCTTAAAAAGAGTAGTCAGTGGTGTCACTAGTTCTCCCCTTAGTTCATTTAGAATTCTGGGGTGAATCCCATCAGGCCCCATTGTCTTGTCCACCTTGAGTTTTAGGAGTTCTTTCAGGACCCTTTCTTCTGTGAATGGACTGATATTGGCACCTCCCCCCTCCCCCATCCAGAGTGCTTCTGTTGCTTGGTTTAGGTACATCCCTCTCCTCTTCTTTTGTGAATACAGAACAAAAGTATTTGTTCTGTAACTCTTCGTTTTCACTGTCATACTCTGCCAACCCCCTTCCCTTTATTAAGCATCATTATCCCTCCCTTGGTCTTTCTTCACTCAATAATGTACCTATAAAAGGTTTTATCCTCCTTCCTAACTGAGCTGGTTATCTTTTCCTTGGTTTGGGCCTTTGCTAGTCTGACTGCCTTCCTTGCTTCCTTCTGCGTTTACTGATAAAGTTCTCTGTCCTGCTCCTTCTGTGATTCCTTATACTTTATGAATGCTATCTTTTTCTCCCTAACCTTCCCAGCCACCTCTTTCAAGAACCATAGTGTTTTTTTCCTTTGTTTTGTTTATTTGCTTCACACAAAGGCTTTGTTGCTTCTGTGATGGCAGTTTTGATTTTTCCCCAATATTCCTCCACCCCTCCTTCCTGCCCTTTTGCTAATGCATTCCTTATGAATTCCCCAATTCTACCAAAGTCAGCCCTATGAAAGTCCCGTGCCCTTGCTTTTGTATGGCTTGACTCTATGGCTATGTTTATTGTGAACCACACTGTCTGGTGGTCACTTGTTCCCAGGTGGCTACCCACTTCTAAATCTAAGATCCTCTCACCATCCCCATTTCAGAGTATGAGGTCTAAGACTGCTCCCTCCTGAGTGGGTTCCAACACTAGCTGCCTGAGGCATGCCCCTTGTAGATAATTGAGAATGACTTTGCTCTTGAATGTGGCTGCAGCAAATATGCTCCAGTTAACATTTGGCATATTCACGTTCCCCATCAACAATACCTCCCCTTTTTCTGCCATTCTAAGGATGCCTCCTAGCATTTCCTTGTCCATTTCCTCCCCCTGAGATGTTAGCCTGTATACAACCCCCATGCGGGTTGTGGTGCCAATTCCTGTCTCCAAGGTGACCCACAGTGCCTCCTCTCCTCCCTGTTTACCCTTTAGTTCCATTGCTTTGATCCATTCCCTTATGTAAAGAGCTCCTCCTCCTCCTCCTCCTCTTTTACCCTGCCTGTCCCTCCTCTAGATTATGTACTCTGGTATGTTGACATCCCAGGCATGGTTCTCTGTGTATCAGGTTTTCGTGACTGCTTTGATATCCAAGCTTCCCTCTTTCATTAAGGCCACTAATTCAAGAATCTTATTACCCAGACTACAGGCATTGGTACTCATTGCCCTCCATTTTCTGATTGCCATACCCCTTTTAGACCCATCCCTGTACTTACTGCCTTTGCCTTTTTCTCCATTTACCCTCACCCTTCCCCCTATTTACCTCTCCACCTTGGTGTTCACCTCGCTAACTACCCAGTTTTGTGGGGGGGGGAAGATGGGAATTCCCTGCTTCTTTTCAGTGCCTCCCCCATTGGCTAGTTCAAAGCTTGCCAGTGAAGCATTTAAACCTATCACCTAGCATCCTGGTCTCCCTTTTGGACAGATGCAAATCATCAAGCCAGTATAAGCCTGTATCCCTCCAAGTGGATCCCCAGTACCCAGTAAAGCCAGAAACTCATGCTCTGCAAGAGCTTTTCAACCATTCATTGAATTTCAGGGTGTGGAGTACCCTAGCCTCACCCATGCCATAGACAGGCAGCACCTCCAAGAAGGTTACTGTGTGTGCTACTTGTCTAAGGCCCCTCCCCAACTCCACACCTGCTCCTGCACCGCTTTGATCCCATTACCAGCTAGGTAATTTGCCCCTAGGTAGAAAATGACATCCATCTCTTTCTCCCATGCAGCTGCGCCTGCGATCCTGAGGATTTGCTTCCTGTCCCTCCATGCCATGGCACCAGGCAGGCACCTTATCTCCCTCACCCCCTCCCTCCCCTAGTTCTACCCCTCTAACAAACAAGTCCCCCACCAGAAATTGTTTCCTTCCCTTGTGGGATCCCATGCCACACTCCTGTGGGTCTCCTTTGTTGAGGTTCCCAGCATCCTCCTTGGTCTCCACTAAGGATGTGCTGCCATAGAAGAAAAAAGCTGTGCCAGAAAGGCATATGAATTGTGAAGAGATTCAACTGGAGGGATGCACCTTTGCTCCACCACCCTCACCATCTCTGAGCCCACTATAGTCCAACTACTCCTTATTCTTGGCAATCTCTGAGGCAGCAGCAGTGGCCCTGGTGGTCTCTGTCTGGGGAGGAGATTTCCCAATCCCCTGCCAGGTCCTGGGTGGGGGATGAGGTTTCCCTACTCCTTGCCAGGTCAGCCTGGAGACCGGCAACCTCCTTCCTCAGAGAAGAGAGGTGTCTGCAAATAGGGCAGCATCACAGCCTCCAGAATGTCTCCTGGAAGAATACCACCCCAGTACCAGTGCATTGCACCACTCTTCACATGCCTTCCTCTCTGTTGAAATTGTGTGTTTTTTTTCTGCTATTAGGGAACCTCACTTTCCCTTCATAGAGTTACCCTTTTCCTAGGGACTACGCACTAGGACCCCTACAAATTTATTTTTTTGTTACAATAGCAGTCACAAAAATATATCCTACCAGCTTATTGCAACACTGCTTGACTGACTTTTACGGCACACCCCATCCTGTTTTGTGTCTGAGCTGGAAGTTGTCACACTTTCCTGCCTAACCCCATAAAGCTAGGTTAGCCAGGGGACGGCTGGAATGGGAAAGGGTAGGGTTTTGGCAATCCACCTATTCAGTGCTATGAGGACAATCAGAGCAATCCAATTTGAACCTCCTGAGGCCTTGTCTGGCTCTAGTATACAACTCAACTTACTGCAGGAATGAAAGAACACACCAGTGAAAATTTAAATGTCAGTTGCAAGAAGTCACCAAAATACTAGCATGCAACAAGTAAACCACCAGTCACAGAAAAAGAAAAAAAACAGCAGTATTTTAATCCTTCTGTATGTAAAGTAGCAACCTATAAAAAGATCAGCAGTATTGAAAACCCCTTCTTGATTCAAACAAGCAAACACCAATGTAAAATTAAAAGTAAGGCCCACTTCCCTCCGAATTCAAGCAAGATTGTGCCTTCCTCCAGTTTCCTAGTTCCTAGTTCAAGATTGTGTGCCCTTCCCAGCTCCAAGTTCAGTTTTGCAAAAGCAACCTTTACCTTCAAAAGATAAGGTCTAGGGCTAATGTGGTTTTGGGAGCAGCACTGTAAACAATGTCACCATAGTCAAAAATGGGAAGTACTGTATCATCTTTGAGAGGATCTCACTGCAGGCAGGAAGTGGGATGCTCCTCTTATTTCTTTAAAGTGCAACAAGTTTGGGGTGGAGCTTCTTGTAGACTGCATTCACATGAACAGAGAAATCAAGATGATGGTCCAGCCAGACCCCGAGGTACTTAAAGGAGGAGACATCTTCAATTGATGCACCATCAAGGTTATGGAAGGATGGGAGAAGGGTGAGTCTAGCAAGCCTCTGCTTGGTGCCAGAAGTCATTGAGACCATTTTCTTGGCACAGAGGAACAGCTGGTTTTCATGGAACCAGTGTTGGATATTGCTAAAGTTAAACTGTAGCTGAGCCTTGACATCCAGGGCATAATATTTAGAGGTAAAGAGTATCATGTTATCTGCATACATAGGAATAGACACAGAGGAGCAGGCAATAAGGAAGTTATTTAGAAAAATGCAAAAAAGATTTGGGTCATGGACAGATCATTGGTGAATGCCTGAGCAGATTAGGAGTGGTGAGGAGAGGGAGTTTTGCATTCAGCCAGCTTAAGACCTGCCCTCCATGTAAGTGCAGATTAAATGAACCGAGGAATGGGATAGTCCAGCTGCCTTAAATGTGTCCATGATAATAGTGCGGGCAACAGTGTTTAAAGCTTTGGCCAAGTTGATAAAGATGTCAGAAGTGACTAGGCCCTGATCCATTACAGATAGGATAGTATCAGAGAGCTAGAGGAGTGAGGTAAAGGTAAAGTGGGACTTCTTGAAGTTAGACTGGAAAGGAGTGGAAAATGAGGCTGATTCAAGAAAAGGGGACTGCTGGGAGAGAACAAGGTGTTCCTGGAGCTTAGCCTGGTTGTTAGGTAGAGAGATAGGATGATAGTTTCCACGGGAAGAGTGGTCACCTTTTTGTGGGAAGGGGGATGACTGTAGCCAGCTTCCACAAGTTGGAGAAAGGACTGATGATAAGGAGAAGAAGAGATTAAGGAGGTAGGAGATAGGGATGGTAATGTTATGGCCAGAAAGATACAGGAGTTTTGGGTCAAACCCATCAGAGCTGCCACCCTTGTTGGGGTTTAGAGCCAAGACAGCCTTAAAAGAAACATCAGGGGTGGTGAGAAAGAAGGAGAAAAGGGAGAAATGGCAATAGGGAGGGTAAAGATGTAGATTGAGATGGTAGAGGAAAAAAGTGATGGGAATGGGTGGAGGAGGAGGCAGAGAGGAGGAAGCAGGCATAGGAGGAGTAAAAGGAGTTGAAAGAAGAGGAAATTGCAGTGGGGTCAGAGATGATAGTTGCCCTTCTTGAGAACAGTGGAATGGGACTGGGCTGAATGTGAGATAAGAACATGGATTACCTTTCAGATCACAGAAGGACGACTACATTTGTTCTTGAGTATGGATGCAAAGTGTTCAGACCTTGCAAGTCTAGTAGCTCTAGTACAGGCATTATGAAGGCTGAATAATTACTAACATCAGAAGTTGAGCCAGTGGACTTGTAGGTCCAGCAGGGAAGATCAACTTCATGGAGACAAGCCAGCAACTGCTGAGATCCGAGGGTGGTGAAATCCTCATACCATTGTTCTTCTAAAAGAAACATGATCATCCCAGACAAACATGAATTTTGAGGTGAAGAATGTGAGGGCACTGTCAAGAATGCAATTTGTAGAGATGGGGGATTGATCAGTGGCTACCAGGTGAGCATGGAGGAGGGACAAGTCCAGTGACTGGGGGTACCTGATTTGAAAGAATTTTGGTGGAAGCTTTGGGACAATGAATCTTACACACACAGTACACAATATGGTGGCCACTGAGGGTGTCAGAGAGGATAGCAGCCTCCACAATATGATGGAGATGATAGGAGAGGACCCAGTCTAAGAGACAGTGATTTTGAGATTAAGGTTATTACAAGTGGGGTCAGTGATCAGTTGGGATAGTAGGAGGGACTTAACATTCACACAAAATCAAATTGTGGTTAAAATCATCTAGAATGAATAATTCAAAGGAGGAGGCATTAGAGGAGGTGATGGTGGGTAGTTTGATGACTGACGGTGGGGACATGCCAGAACATCAGTAAAATCTGACAATAGATATGGAGACAGAGAAGGGGAGAGAAAATTTGAGAAGAATCATCTCATAGGCAGAGAAAATGGGGATGGAGAGCATAGGCTCAGACTGGTTGTTTAAGGAGAGGTAGACGTCTACTTCTCCACCCCTCTTCTCTCAATCCTGTCAAACAATGGTGAAAATGGGAATCACAACAGAGGAATCAAGGACCTGGGCGACAGCCAAGACTCCAAGATAGCCAACATATCAGGCTTGAAGTTAAGCAAGAGTGTTTCTTTGTAACTGGTTTATCTTAGGGAGAAGTCTGCTGATGTTAACAGAGGCAGGGCTATTATTGAGCTCAATATCACCTGCAACTATCAGTATCAAGGAGATGATATCCTTGGGAGAGCCTATGAGATGTTTTTGGGAAGAGAAAGGAGGAGGCGGAGAAGATGAAGGAAGATAAGGGTGGTAGAAGGGACCAAAGCATCAAAGGGCTCCAAAGTGAAACCAAGGAGATAAGAGGAAACTGCAGCCATGATACCAGAAAGAGTGAGGTAAGATAAGTAGGGTGGGTGAAGGGGGATGAAGATGGAAGGGGAAGATTGGGATAGGTGGATGGGGAAGGAGGAGAGGGTATGCAAGAAGGGGAAGGGAGGAGAGAACCAGTTAGGAGCAGCATAGTGGGAGAGTAATGAGGCAGTACTCACCCTACAGTTTACATCAAATAAAACAGAAGGGAGCCTTTGACAATACCGACTGTGATTGAGCACTTTCAAAAAAGGGCAACTCAATCACAACACCTTTGTACAGGGCTACTAGGCAGGGAGGAAGACCAGATCAGAGGGTCCACCAATATAGTGACAGGATGTCACTATATGTACACGCATGTGGGGGTGGAGTGAGCATGCCGTGTGACAGTCAGAAGAGGAGAGATGGAGGGTTTGGGGGTGTATTGCGGCAGTCAGTTGCCAAGCTGGCTGTGTGGTGTGGTGTGGTGGGTTAGTTGGCAGGCTAGGGTTGGAGGGTACCTGGTTCGGGTCTAGGCATGGTAGATTTCTGTGCAGCAGTAGGGATTTTTTTGTTTTGTTTTGCACCCCCTCCCCAACATGCACCCCCCTGAAGTTAAGAATCCTTAAGTAGGGGCATGTGGATGGCGAAGCCCCAACTGGGGGGGGGGGTGCAGCCCTGCATAAATAAAAAAATCTAAGTTTTGGTGCTATTTTGCTGTGTGCCAGTAGTGTACATTGCTGAAACTAATTTTTGGCGATGTAGACTCACCCTAATGGTGATTGCCTTCCCACAATCACCATTATGACATGGAACTAAATAGAATGGGTGGACAAGCTACACCCATATTGAGTGAAAGCTGAGTAAAGGACCTATGGGCTTTATCCATAGAGAGGATACCAGAATTCTAAATGATAAGTAATGTAGGCTTCACCTTGGTAGGGAAGAAGCTAGCATAAAAAACAAAATGGGGACAATTTGGGCTTCACAGAGAAAGGGAGGAGGCTGAAATTTAAAAATGCGGAAATGGGAGGAAATATAATTTCAAATTCAGAAGAGGGAAGAGGGCATCTGGAAGGCTAACAAAGGGAACAAGCGGCCAAAATAAGCAGGTGCACAAGTGGATAGAAGATGAGATCAAACAGTATAATGGGGGGGAAGGTGGAAGTAATACCAGGAGAGAAGGAATGGCTTGTGGCAGATACAAAGGGGACACATTGAGCCATGAGAAGTTTAAAAGAGTGTGGAGAATGAGAAGTAAAGTGCAGGTGAGGCTGTTTCAGAAGCTTGGGTGGTGGATAGAGATTGCAGATTGGCCAGTACACATTTTTAATACGAAATGAAGAGAGAGTGGGCATCACATGAGAGAGGCAGAGTAAGTCAGATGATGGGATATAAGGAGAGAAGCAGGAAAAAGTGACGTGCACTTACTGACATTACAGAACATCAAAGTAACTGGAATGAATTTCAGTAGCATGCTGTGTTATAATAAATGCAACTTTTGTGTGTTTATCATAAATAATCTCTTGGACCAATTAAAGGTTCAACAATCAATTTTTGTCTTAACAGGACTCTTAATTTTTGTGTGCCCCTCAGGTCTACAAGCAGTGACATCAGTGGTTGGTGAGGAGACTATTCTAAACTGTTCTTCTGTTCCATTGGAAAACATTGTTTCTGTAAGTTGGAAGATAAGGACTGCAGCAGGATCAAACTGCACAGTAGATTTCAGGGCAGATGCTAACAACATAACCAAGCCATGTGCCAATAACAGGATAAATGTTAATCACACAGTTGGATGGTCTCTTCACATATACCCAACTAAACTGACTGATTCAGGGCAGTACACCTGTGAAACTGCATATAGAAGTGGGATTTCATTGCAAAACTACAATTTAACTGTAACAGGTAGGAAACACATTTTTGTTTTGGTGATACCAGTTGTAATGTCATGGGCTGGCAGTGTAGCCTAGAGGTTAGAGGAATGAAGTGTGAACAAGCTTAATACATCCAGCAGACCAGACCTGAGTTTGATTCTCACAACCTCCACTTGCATACTGTGTGACTCTGAGCAAGTCACTTAACCGCCCAGTGCTCCCAGGTCACCCCTAAAAACAAGCATTTGTGTCTAGTGGGCCTTACCCGGTTACCAAAGACTAAAATAAAAAATAAAATATTTAAAAAAATAAAGACGAAGGGATGAAAACAGGAAAACAAAAATACATTTGCTGCATTTCAAACTAGTGCTTGCTAAACCTCCCAGAGTTTGACATTGCAGACATCAGACATCATACCAGGCAAAGTTTCAACTGGTGTGTCATTTGCAAGGCCAAGCATAATCCTTACAGATAGCTTGGGGCAGTCATTTGGCCATCCTTTGTAAACTTAATAATTTCCTACCACCTAACCCCCTCCCTATCTTCCTACGTGCACGATAAAAAAAAACATATTGTAAGCAATCTCGGCATACTGGCCAACCATCATAAATTCTCCCAACACGCATTATATAAGTTTGCCTCTTTCTCATAAAAAAGGAGAACAGCATAACAGAGGAACCCCCTATTCACCTAGTAAGTGCATATAAAAAGGCCATTCAAACTCATTCTGATAGGGTTGGTATGCTCTATAGCAGAATAATAAAGCAGAACAAGAACTGTGAAAAAAATGAACTACAAACAGCATGGTTGTTTTCTGTACCACCTCATTGGTCCATATCAGCCTTGAAAAAGTGTTCTTTGATGCAAAATGTTGGCAATGACAATGCTAAAATAACTGAATAATGTGGGTCGGGTTGATAATAAATTCTTGGAAGAAATTGGCAGTGGACTTGAATTTGGTCCTATTTTTCTGGTGTTTGTAATTATGTAAGCTTGTCCACCTCTTTAGTGCATTTCAGGATGGGATGATGGACAGATAAAATACAAGCTAGCTAGTTGGTCCCCCCCCTTGTCTGCTCCTGGCACTACACCAAGAGCCAGAACCATCTTTATATTTAATCCCTCTTTCATAGCCATCCACTGGCCCACAAATACATCATTAATAATAGGTAGGTGCCCACCTATGTCTGACAGTTGTCCAAACTACCCCTTCTCAAAAAAGATTTATGGGCTGGTCTCAGCTGTCAGTACATTGTCCTAGTGGGTAAAACACCACCACCAAAAGAAAGTTACCCTGGCAGCAGGAGTGACAGAGAATAGAGTATAAGTAGCATTGTAAACAACGAAGCATGAGATGAAGACATTCCTGTCAGGGAATTCTGGGCATGTGTTGGACATGCCTGATGGTACCCTGCTGTTCTAGTCAGTACTACAGTCCACAGACCGCATGACTAAGCAAACCACACAACTGATGTACAGCTGACTCACCCACGCAAAAGGTAAGATTACTTTCAAAAAATATAACATCAATGTACCAAAGGTACTGACAGGCTCCAAATGAAGTGACTTGTTTTATATAAATAAAATATATCTGATTTGCTTTATAATACAAGTAAATGATGACCAGAACAGATCTCATGGCTACTCAAGACTCAAGAGTGAGGCAACATGACTCCTGGTGTTCAAGAAACAGGAACTGAAGCAAATTACCAAAGAGACATTTCCAGAGCCACGTTTACATTTTATTAAAGAACACCTTCATCAGCTTCACACAAATAATACCCCTCATCTCCATTAGAGATTCTCTGTGGTACTTTCAGATTTTTTTATCATACCTCCAAGCAATGAGAGGGATCATAAATTGCCTCTGAAGGGTGGGCTGTGTGAATTCTTTCCACTTCCCAGTTAATGGTCATGCCCCCACACTCTGACATTTTTATTTATTTATTTATTACTGTATCAGAATTGCAATCCTTTGAGTCAAAGACTCATTTACAAAGGCTCCTCATCACCCACAGTACAGGATGGGTCAGGGGAAACATACAGTGAGTGGAAAACAGACAACAGTACAAGAAAAAAAAGCAAAGCAAAAATATATTCATTAAATACAGAGGGTGTAGGCCATAACAGCAAGAGAAGGCCTCTTCTTGCAGGAGACTGTCCTATACATGATGGTAGCTAAGCAAGAAGAAGCAATCATTGACTATGCATACTGTATTACATTACATACAGAAGAAGTAGACAATAGGAGAGTGAAGAAAAATGCACATTTGCAGGTACTGTGCTATACATGATTGTAGCTAAGCAGCAGGGAGAAAAAACACCCGATAAATAATCAGAGTGGGTGGAGAAAAGGTCAACTGGTTGGGGGCAGGACCAGTTGGGGGCAGCAATTATTTGCAATTGCAGTTAAGGGAGTTGTAAAAGTGGTTATGGAAGGCTGATTTAAATTGTCCAATTCTGAGCTTGGATGTGATACTAGGAGGGATGGTGTTAAACCAGGTAGGGGCCCTGTAATGGAAGGACCTCTGAGCAAGCGTCATCCTGACCCTAGGAACTAATAGTGAGATTTTTGTAGAGCTTCCTATGGGGACAGTAGGTGTGGAGGTGCTGACTAATTTAAATAGACTTGGGGGGTTACGCTGGTGTGGATTTTTTTTGGTGAGCAAACAGGTCTGGTACAGTATTCACTCATCAAGGGAGAGGAGGTATGACAAGGAATAAGTGTGCAGGTGTGGGTGATCCTGTCAGCCTCTGTGAGTAGCCAACAGGCCTTGTTGATTGAGAGCTTGATTTTGCCCATGGCAGTGTTGTCCACTGCACTGTATATCAAGAGTCCATAGTCCACTAGGGATAGAACTGATGAGTAAATGGTGAATCCTAGCACTTCTGGGCAAAGACAGGCTTTGTGCCAGTAAAACAAGCCTATGCGTGAATTTATGGCAGAGCAGAGGGTGTGGATGTGATCATGAAAGGTGAGGGGAGAGTCAAAGATGATACCTAGGTATTTGTGTGAGGTAATCTGCTCAGGAGGGTGGTGGGAGAGGGATTGGATAGACAGTGCTGAGCCCTTGAGTTTGTTCTGGTTGTTGGTAAACAGCAGGATTTTTGTCTTTTTAAGGTTAATTACAAGCCTGTGGTCCAGGAACCACTGCTCAGTCTGAGCAAAAGAGGATTGGCAAGCAAGCTGGAGTTGGGCAGGGTCGGGGTGGGATGCGAAGAAGACCGACCGCTTCATCTGCATAAAGGAGTAGATTTTCTGAGGAGGCATTGGGCAGTGTGTTTAGGTATAAGCTAAAGAGTAGTGGCCCAAGGATAGAGCCTTGGGGAACACCGGAGTGGACCTGATGGGGGCTAGAGAGGATATTGTTGATATTAACGCATTGGGTTAGGGCAGTGAGGTAGTTGGTGACCCAGCTTACCGGGCCCGGGGACAGACCAAGTTGTGTGAGGGTGTTAATGAGAAGAGAGTGGCAGACTATGTCAAAGGCCTTCGACAAATCAATGAAGACTGCCCTGGTAAGGTGCTCTTTGTCCAGGGCAGAGTGAATGAAGGTGGAGAACTCTATGAGGGCAGTTGTGGTGCTGAAACCATGGTCATTTGGTGAAATGGGAGCCAGGGTTCAGCTAATAAGGCTCTTGTTATATGAACTTGGGTACAATTATTGTGTCACACCTTTGGAACTAGAAGCCATCATTGTTAAGACCACTTGGAATTTTTGCTAGGCGAGCACCAGCCTCGATGATGTGCAAAGCTTCTGAGTGGTCCTGATGCCAACAGCCAACAGTTCCAAAGGTGCGGTCAATCACAAGTGATTCTCTCAAAGATCTACTGTTAAGGTAATTATTCTATCCCATCCCTTCCTTTAGGGTTATGATAAGTCTAAGACTACCATAGAAGAGCCCTTATGGAGGTAAGGGAACTTCCACTAATTTGTTTTATCTTTACAAAAATTGCAGGAAAGGTTATCTTTAAAAATAAATTTTGTTTTCCAACTCAAATTTGATTCCAATGGGAAACACAATGTCTTTTGAATAAACAGCGAACAAGGGATGCAAAGGTAGATATTTGATACACCTGAAGAGTAGGATCATAATCACTGATCACCTCAGTGCCTGGGATTTATTTTGGTTCAATGTTTTAGAAATGTTAATGAACTATTTTATTTATTTATATTTTTCATGCTCACGCCCCCCTTCATCTCTGCAGCTCACCTTCGGGAACATACCAGGGGCAGAAATCCAATTGCGGTCCTTGGCCCCCATCCTACCTTGGATTACACCCCCACAATGTGGAAGTGGGGATAGGGAACTACCCACACTTGTGCCACATGTTGGGCCTTTGACCAACCCAGTCCTCACCTCCCCTTGCCAGTACCGTAGTCAGGTGAGCCGCTAAGCCATTTTCCTTTTTTCTTTCCTCTACCCTTGAGGATGTAGGCAGTCAAGGGGGTCTGTGGAGAAGGCACACTCTGAGACATGACACCATTTTGGACCCTGGCCAATGCCCCCCTCCCATGTGGTGCCCTATTGCACTTCCACCTGTGTGCACCCAGGTGGTGGTATTGCAGCAGTAGCAGCATCTCTCCCTCACCAGAGTTGGAGAGCACCCCTAGGGTGCTCAATCCACCTCCCCCTGGCTGACCCTTCATCTGCCCAGGCTAGTTCTCGAACCCGGGTTGCCAGCATCATGAGCAGAAGTGCTACCGCTGCACTGATAGGCTGGGCCTCTATTTTTTTGGTTTTTAAAAACATCCCTAACATTTTTAGTTTCAATCACTTTATCCAAACATCCAGATCTCTTCCCTTACAGAAATAGTTATATGAAATGTTTTCATGCTGCGCACATCAATCAATCAAACTTTATTGAACCAGGTGATAACATCATTGAGCAAGCTCATTTGCAAGATGATCCTGGACACACAGTACAATTACATTTAAAAAAATTAATGTTAAACCAAAATGTAACAGTCATTTAACAGTCTAATTATAATTACAACAACTATTAAAACAGGGAACAACATATATCACAGTCTAAAAATATACACAGGCAGTTCATTTAAGTAAGTTTGGGGACAGTGAAGGAGCAAAGGGGAAAGGAAGACAAGGAGACAGTGAGGACAGAGGGATGATATGTACAAAGGGAAGAGTGGGACCAGAGGGATTTTTACAGGAAGGGAGCAAGGGAGGGGGCTATGAAGGAGTTAGGTACGCTAAGAGAAAGTCAGCCAGCAGAGGGAATAAACAGCCCATGGGTGTCCAAGAGCCAGTTAACAATTCAGGCTATGTGACCATGGTTACCTGCAGCAGTCAAATGCAGTTTTTAGTCATCGATAGAGTAACTGTCTGAACATGTAGAGCCTGGGCAGGAGGAAGAGTTTAAGTACTTTTTGCATGTTATTCCAAACTAATGGAAGGAAGGAATTGATGGCAGTTGAGCCAAGGCGTGTCCTTGTCCTTGTTAACTTGAGGAGGACAAGGGTGGAGTTCTGTAGGCCATATATACCTCTTGACTGCTCGAACTGGTTACCAATGTAGGGTGGGAGTTTGTTAGAAAGCACCCTGAAGAGCCACATGAGGGTAATTCTTTGCCTCCTCATGCTGAGGGATGGCCAGTTGATTGCCTGGTAAAGCAGACAGTGGTGAGTCTGCAGAGGCATGTCGAGTATGAATTGCAGGGCACAATGGTAGAGTGTATTGAGCTTTTGAAGCCCATACTGGGGGCAGTGACTGTATAGGAAGTCAGCGTAGTCCAGCAAGGGTAGAAAGGTTGTTTGAACCAGCCTCTTCCTGGCTTCAAGAGTGAGCTGTCTTATTTGGTAGAATATGCTCAGACGCTGTTTTAGTTTTTTTGTTAGTTCACTTAGATGTACAGTGAAACTCAGTTTGTTATCCAACCAGACTCCCAGATATTTGAATTTATCCACTATTTCCAGAGATTCACCAAGGAGGGTGATAATCTGGGGGATACTGGGTGTCCACATGTTGGGGGGGTGAGGGGAGATAATCATGACTTTTGTTTTTTTGGCATTGAGCAACAGCTTAAGGCTCAGCAGGTTATGCTGGAGCATGAGAAAGTCCTGCTGTAACTCCTTGTGAGCAAGGTCTAGGGAGGGATTAGTTGTATAAAGGACTGTGTCATCTGTGAAGAGATGGACATTTCCTACAAGAATGCCAGCATCAATACAATTAATATAGAGAGTGAAGAGGATAGGCTCCAAAATGGAAACTTGAGGTACACCTCGGGGCAGGGCTTTAAGTGGGGCAGTTCCCCTTGTCCTTTAATTTGTTGCATTTGAATTGTGAGGTAGGAATTGAACCATTTTACTGCAGCAGGGGTTAGGCCATTGCAGCCCAGGGTATCAAGCAGGATGGAGGAATCCACCCTGTCGAAGGCTTTACTGAGGTCAAGAAAAAGTGTGTAGATGTGCTGTCTGTTGTCCAAGCTTGTTAACCAGTCATTCAACACTTTGACTAGAGCCAACATAGTGCTGTGCTTTGGCTTGAACCCCGATTGGGCTGAGTTAAAGATTTTTTCACAATCCACATACTTACAGTAGTTGTGAGTTGACAGTCTTCTCTAGCAGCTTGGAAAGTACAGGAAGAAATGAGATAGGCTTATAGTTATTCAGGTCTGTGGGGTCTCCTGACTTGAACAAGGCGATAATATGCACAATTTTCCAACTGAGTGGTAGTTCCCCTTGAATAAGTGAGCTATTAAACAGATGGACGATTGGTGCTGTCAGATGGTAATATCCTGCTTTAAGAAGAAGGGCTGTAATGAGTCAGCACCAGCACTCTTTTTGATATCCTGGGATAGAAGAAGGTCCTCCACCTGTTTGTACGATACTGGCTGGAAGTTGAAGGGAGGTCATCAAATTTTGGTGACAGTAGCAGGACTAGTGCCTACACTAGCAGCACTTGGGGCACTCAGTTTACTATATGATGAGGCATCGAATGAGAGCCCAGCAGTAGCAAAGTAGTTATTGAGCTGATTGAATATCTCAGCCCTGTCTGTGCTGGAATTATTGTTCACAACAATGTTGTCTGGGATTGGGGTGGCAGAGGAGTATCCTTCCACCTCTCTCAAGATTTTCCAGAACTTGGCAGAGCAGTTTTTGTTTTCCTCAAGGGCGGACTGAAAGAACTTCGATTTTTCCATCCTTTCCAGTTTATTCCAGGCATTCCTGGCTACCTGAAAGGGGAGCTAGTCTGATTCTGACTGTGACTTCCTTGTCCTTTTCCATAATGCGTACATAAAACTACCAATATGATATATAAGCTGCAACCATGATTTAGAAGTTAAATTGGAGTTGATTGCATGCATGTGACATGTGTGCTGCAAGCAAGTGCTGCAAGTAAATGTGGAAAGCATGCTTTTTATGTTAAATTGGAACAGACTGCATGCATGCATGCATATGGCATGCATGCAAAAAGCAATTGGTCACTGATACTGCACACATAAAAGTTAAATGACTTGCTCAGGGTCACACAGTGGGGGTTGGTGAGATTCAAACCCCAGTCTTCAGGTCTGCAGTTCAGTGCCTTTAACTGCTAAGCTATACTGCCTACATACAAATGGCTTGCTTGTACTTCAGTACAAATCTGCATTCATCTGCATGCATGTAGCATGCTTATAACCACTGTTATACTTTATATTTTTCTTGTCCCACCTCTTCTAAGCTGCACAGCTGAACTGCAGCACACATACCAATGGAAACACATATGGTTCTCCCCACCCCCAACACACACACTTACCCACAAAACTACTTAATGACCTCTGTCTGGCCTGTACTCCTAATATTTTCTCTCCATAGTTTTGAATGCTTCCGCACAGACCTTAAGGGGCTAACACAAAAGCAGCAATAACTTGACACCTACCAACATGGCCAGTCCCCCCACCCATGCACACACACTGTAGAGGGTGTGGCCATACTGCTCCAGACAACCCACCAAGCATAGATATAAGTCAAGAGTCCCTTACCTGAGTACTAGGGAGGCAGAGGTAGGAGTCTTTAAGAGATGATGTCCATGGTTCAGAGTGCTGGGGTGTACCCCCTTGAAATGAATGGCATTATTTTTTGTTACTATTTTATACTTTATGTTGTGAGTTGGAGAATAATGAAGGCCACTGTTCTACAAACAAGGCCCTTGTTAGTCAAGCAGTGGCCTTCATTAATCTCCAACTCTCCATCAATAATGTATAAAATAGTAATAAAAAAATATACTCATTGACATCAAACATTTTTTCTTTGACTTCCAGTTCCGCCCCCATGCATGATGGTCACCTAGTCCGGAGCTCCACACTAATTCCAGAATAAATACCCTCCATTGAATGCTTTATGTGATCCTCAGCAGTAAATTAGTAAAGGTAACGGAGGGTATTCTGTACCTGAACTTTTGTCTTTCTTACATGGTGAGCAGAAATGGAGAGCGATGCAGAGCGAGGTCGGAATTGGAGGCCTCTGGATCCAAATATGTGCAAGAGGCTAAAGTTAAGGGTCAGGGTAGAACCTCACAGAAAGGCATACATTCTGCAGCAAAACCCAAACCAAAGAAAGCAAAGCTAGACCTTATCTATCAAGAACGTCTCTTATTTAGGGCTGAAGTTAAGCAGCTCTATTGGGAGCTCAGAAAGGATGTGATGCTATTTGAGCAGTGGACCAATGATACTGAAAGGCAACTAATGGCCACCGAAAACTGGGTGGATGACCTGGAACTCTGATATCAGCAATTACAACAGCAGCAAGAAGCTTTGGAGGCCAGAGTGGAGGATGCTGAAAATAGGGCTAGAAGAGAAAACATCTGTATTTACTGTATACCGGATAGTGCGGAGGGCCCAAACATTAAGGACTTTGTAGATAATCAACTACACACAACCCTGGAACTGCCAGAAGGGTTTCAACTCCACCTTGTGAGAGTACACTGGGCCCTAGCCCCAAAGTCGTCGGATCCTGCAGCTCCTCCCATGTCTATTATAGCACGCTTCAATAGCTTTGCCATCAAACAGCAGATTCTCCTGATGGCATAGCAAACACAGAAGATTTATTTCATTCAGAAAGGTTTCTGTCTTGACCATGATTATGTGCCAAAAACCATGAGGCAACGCAGGGCTTACCTGCCATTGTTACCAGTAATCAAAGCTACGGGACATACATTTTCAACTCCCTACCCAGCCCATTTAATTGTATACTTTCCAAATGGCAAAAAAAAGTATTGCACAGCGCAGGAAGCTAAGCAGTACCTTACCAAGATGGGCATCCATTTTTCTGAATGCTCAGGTGGAGCACAGGAGCCTACCTCTAGACCTCCACAATGGAAAATGGTTCAGACAGGCATGAAGGTGGGGAAGAATAACAACACCCAAGATGCAAAGACCACACTGGCCACATGTCATTACTCTGAACCCGCTACCAGGACTGATCAGACCTGAGAGATTTTCTGCTGGAGAGGCTCATATACTAACAGGTTAGTGGGTGGGTAGGGGTGAGGGGTAATCCCCAGGGCCCTTCTTCCCTTACTACCCTGACTCTAAGCCCGAACTATTACCATTGTTTATTATATTGTACTATTAAAGATGCATAGGCCATTTTCTGAGATGGTGTTGGGAGTAGGAGCCATCCCCCCTAACTTAGTGATCACCTGGTATTGCATGAGATTAATGTTGTTCTTTAAACATCTGTGTTGCCCAACAAGTGTAGGCAAATTAATTTGAACTTTTAAGTTTGACTGCATCGCACAAACTTTCAGAGGGACTACTGCACCAGTTTTAAGTTTAGGATTCCTATAGTGGGAGTGGAGACTCCCACTAGGTGTCTGATATGAATGATTGTATGAGATCTGGGGTGATTACATTTCTTTCTTTCCAAATTTATTGCTTTCTCCTAATTCAACTTTATGTTGGAATGTGCATTTGCTCCAAGAAGGCCCCAGGCTTTATTGATCTGGGTCTATCCTCCTTTCCCATGGGTTCCATTTTTTTACCGACTGACCACATAGAATATACAAGGAGGAAGAGGTTATCTTCCCCCACCTTGGAAGTACTAGTTAGTGCTGTTTTTCTTGTTTAATAAGTCATACTAGTAGACAGTTACAATATGTTTATATTTTATATTGAACTATGCCCAGTCAGGCAAGTGGTTATATATGTAGTTATATGTTTGGTTATTTGTTCAATAGAGGTACATTGCTCAGATGACAGGTTCTGTTTTTGGACCCAAACCAAATCTCACCCTCGCTATCTCACCCTTGTCAATAACACAAATTTTGGGTAAATGCTAAGGTTGGCGAAGGTTGGGGAAATAGCTTTTGAGAGGGCAAATTGATAGGCAGCAGAGGGGAAAGAGTGGTATTTTCAGCAGAAATATGGGATCTTCTGATATGATTATTAAGGATGGATAGTTCACCTTGTAAAGTGCTTTCAATTAACATCAATGGAATTAACAGCCCAGTTAAGCACTCTAGGCTGCTTCAATATAAGAGACAGGCTCCAGATATCACATCTCTACAGGTAACTCATCTAACTCAGACAGAGCACCTGAAGTTGGGGGCAGGGGGCAGGTTTAAGGTATATTCAGCCTTCAGTAAAACTGGTCGTAGATGGGGTGTAGCTATATTAGTCCCTGCTACCTTACCATTAGAGGTGGGAGTTGAGTATGCTGATCCTGCTGGTTGCTGTGTTATAGTACAGGGAAAGTTATTTGGTCAGGACATAACCCTCGCTAATGTTTATCTACCTCCTGCATCTCCACAGCTAAGAGTTTGCCAGCTTTTTAATAAAATTACTGAGCTTCAGAAGGGGTTATTGATTATGGGGGAGGGGGAATTTTAACATCACATTGAATTCCCAAATAGATAACTCTGACCCCCTTTCGCATAGAAAATCTCCAGCCCAGAGGTGGGTGTCCTCTCAGATTAAGGCCTTGGAGTTTCTGGATGTTTGGAGGCATTTTTATTCCAGAGGGGGAAGGTTTACTTGTGACTCGCCACAGTTCAAAATCTTGTCTAGAATGGTCTACTTTTTTATTTCAGTGGAACACATGGATGTGCTAAGTGACCTTTTGCTAAATGCTCAGTTTTTGTCAGACCACATGCCATTACTGCTCAAAATAGATTTAGGGAGACCACGTTAACAGATGCTTTGGAGACTTAATTTATCTCTGCTCAAGGAGCAGGAACTTAAAGATTTCTTACAAAACAGGATCCTACAGATTATCCTCGAAAACACCTCCCCTGACACCTCGTCAACCCTGGTGTGGGACACACTGAAGGTGGTAATCCATGGGAATTGATTGCTTATAGTGCACGAAAGAAAAAACAGATGGAACGTAGATATAAGCAGCTCCAAGCTCACTTGACACTTCATCAACAAGGTCAGGGACATAGTGATTTGTCCAGAGAGCAGACACAGAAGGTAATAGTGAATGGAACACATTCTGAAGAAAGGGGGGTTACTACTGTAGTACCTCAGGGCTCAGTACTGGGTCCAGTCTTCTTTAACATCTTTATAGGTGACATTGCAAAGGGTCTGAAGGGAAAGGTTTGCCTATTTGCAGATGACACAAAGATATGTAACAGAGTTGATACACAAGTGGGGGTAGAAAGGATGAGAAGGGACTTGGCAAGGTTGGAGGAATGGTCAGACATATGGCAACTTAGATTCAATGCAAAGAAGTACAAAGTAATGCACCTCGGAAACAAAAACCCAGGAGAAGAGTACACAATAGCAGGGGAGGTACTAGCAACAACAAAAATGGAAAGGGACTAGTCAAATCAAATGACCTAAAGGTGGGTAAGCAATGTGAGGTCAGTAAGGAGAGCCGTGGGGATACTGGGATGCATAGGAAGGGGCATCACAAGTAGAAAAAGGGAAGTGGTTATCCCTCTGTACAGACAGTTGGTGAGACCCCATCTGGAATACTGTGTGCAGTTTTGGAGACCCCATCTATGCAAGGACATAGACAGGATGGAAGCAGTCCAGAGGAGGGCAAATAAATGGTGCAGGGTCTGCATCAGAAACCATATGAAGAGAGACTGAGAGAGCTTAGTATGTATACCCTTGATGAAAGGAGGGACGGGGGGCATGATAGAAACTTCAAGTATCTCAAGGAATCAACAAAGTCCAGGAGGGTAGCATCTTCAGAAAAGAGATGTAAGAACAAGGGGGCACAGTTTAAAGATAGAGGGGGGATGGCTCAGGGGTAATGTGAGGAAATTTTTGTTCATGGAGAGAGTGGTGGATGCATGGAATCTCCTTCCTGGGGAGGTTGTTGGGTCTAAAACAGTGGGGGAATTCAAACAGACATAAGGCAATTGTAGTGGAAGGTGGCAGGAAGTAGGCTGTTGGTTAACTAGAATCTGCAGTTTATCCAATAAGAAGGGAAATGGGCAGACTGGGTGGGCCAAGTGGTCCTTATCTGCCGTCAAAGTCTATGTTTCTATGTTTCTATGTAACTTAAAGGGGAGCTTCAAGCTATAATTGATTACCAAGTGCGAGCTAAGCTACAACAATTAAAGAGATATTACTATGAAGGTGGGCCTAGAGGAGCACGTAACATGGCCAGGAGACTCTGGGGTGCAAGGCAGGCAGCTACAATAACAAAACTAAAAGACCCTGTATCAGGGGTGCTGAAGGGCACTACTCCGGAAATTCTTTCTATAATTCAGAATGACTACAGGGAGTTATACTCCAACACAACCCCCCCCCCAGAACATAAGATACAACAATTCCCTTCCCCCACTGTGTTTCACCAAATTAACCCTCTTCAGCAGGATGCAATTAAGGCCCCAGTGTCAGATATGGAAATCATGCAAGCAATTAGGTGGGCCAGGACCCTCAAGTCTCCGGACCCTGATGGTTTTCCTCAGGAATGGTATAAAGCTCTCCTCCCCCTTACTCCTAGAGTTGATGGGACACACATTTAATGAAGTACAACTGGGAAATCCTCCTCCAATTTCATGGGCATATGCGGTGATCTCAACAATGCCTAAACCAGGCAGAGACCCCAGGCACCCAGAATTATATAGGCCCATTTCTATTTTAAATTGCCACTATAAATTATATATGTCAGTATGGGCCCGGAGACTTGAAGATATGTTACCTGATTTAATCCATTAGGACCAAACTGGCTTCCTAAAGAATAGACAAACTTCAGATAATACACTTAGAATCATACGTCCTTTGTCCTATATCTCCAAATCCTCGCTCCCTGTTGTGGTGGCTAGTCTAGATGCTTACAAGGCATTCGACTGGGTTCTTTGGAGCAATCTCTGGTGGATATTGGGAGCATTTGGATTCCCAGAGGAGTTTGTTAAATGGCTTAGCAACCTATTTGCTAACCCCAGGGCCTACATCAGGGTTAATGACTCTCTGTCCTCCCCTATCGATCTGAAGTGGGGGACTAGGCAGGGCCATCCCTTATCACCATTGTTATTCACCCTTTACATACAGTCTTTGGCTCTGGCAATTAGAACCTCCAGAGAAGTACATGGGGTTGAAGTAGGAGGAGACTCCTACTGTATGTCACTTTATGCAGACAATGTGCTGTTGACCTTAACAAACCCTGAGATATCATTACAAGAAGCTTGGCAAACTCTGGAAAATTTTGCCTTGATATCTGGTTATGTTATTATTTCTTCGAAGACTGAGGTTCTGGCCTTGAATTTTATCCCCTCCCCCCAACTTAAAGAAAGTTTATCCCTTAAGTGGCGAACCACAAAGTTAAAATATCTTGGTATTCAGCTACCATTACAAGTTTCTAATATCACTTTGGTAAATTCTGTCTGACTCCATTATCAGGCTTCAAACCCCTACCTCACTTGCAACACTACTAATTCCCCTCTCCTCTTCCTGTGGACTGCGATCAGATGACAAATCATTACTAAGGGTACCTAGGTGACACAACTCTAAAGGCACTGGGGCATTTAAATATGCTGCTCCTCTGCTTTGGAATGCTCTTCCCTTAGATCTAAGGCTATCAGCATCTCACTGTCACCTCAAAAGTGATCTCTGACGATGCCTATCAATGGTGGAACCTTGTACTTGTTTTGACCCTACTTGACTTGTCTAGGGGTCTGCCATACCCTTGCCCTGATATCCGTAATTCTCAAAACTCTCCTGCTCCTTACAACTACCCTCTCACCCCCTTCCCTTCTCCACTTTCCTCTTATCTTACCCCTGCCCTTGTCCTCTTTTTGACTTTTCCTTGGCCTCCCTCTACCCCTTCTCATATACTTATCCTCTATAACCCCCCCTTTACTCTACTTTATTTCACAGTTGCCCTCCTCCTGCTACAGTATTTCCTCTTTTGAAATTCTTAGGTGTCACACTGAGCTAAGCTGTATCCTATATGTGTTGACACATGCACATGCACATGCACTTTGATTGCTGGTGCTGTGACCCATTCTAATATTTGTTTATTGACCATATCTCCCATACTATGTTGTGTATGCTTTTGTTATTGTTTGCATGTACTGCTCACTGCTGTTTCTGTTATTGATCTGCTGTTGTATCCTTGTTTAAATGGTTATAAACTAAGCTGTATGTATTATGTAATGTACTTCTGAAATCTTTCTTGTATGTAATCCCTAGTACTCTCTCAGGTCATGCCTGAAAACAGTACTTTTTTGGCTAGTGCACTTACTCGATCCACAAAAACTAAATACAGTAAATAAATTATGAACAGATGACACAGGTTCTAGAAGCAGATATACATAAATGGTATCTAATGAAACTCCCCTTCTATTTGAGAATTGCTACAATACAATCTAATGTTCTGCCTCCATTATTATATTTATTTCAAACAATCCCCCCCCCCCCCAAATGTACTTTGATACATGGAATAAGCTCCTATCTAGATTTGTGTAGGACGGGCATAGGCCACGTGTCCACTGGTTCTTGCTACAATTGCCAAAAGACAGGGGCGGGCTAAATGTTCTGGATTTGAATCAATATGCAATGTCAGTGTGAATTACTCGAATTCTTATCTGGGTGAATCCCAGCCTCCAACCTTCTTGGAAGAAAGTAGAATGTTTTCTCAGTGATACGCATGCCCACAAAAGGTCATTTTTGCTCCTTCTGCTGACATACCTGCATTGGCAGATTTTGATACGAGGGCCAGATAGACGTTGCAAAGCTGGTATAGATTTAGAGCTGTACCTGCCATGGAACCTGTGTTTTATTTTTTGCAGCTACTTTTTGCAGAAACAGATTTCCTACCCACACAATTTGATCTAACATTTCACATTTGGCATAGGAAGGGTCTCACATTTATTTTTCAATTTTCAGATCCACAGGGGGTGGCTTCATTTGCTCAGCTCCAAAGGGAAATTAACCTATCAAATTCGGATCATTACAGATACCTACAGGTGTGTGATTTTCTCTTACATAAGGGCCCTTTAATCAATTTCCTCACTGATCCTATGCCCCGGTTCCTCCAGTTGGTTATTAATGCAATCCAGGGATCTATCCAGTTACATTTGATTGGATTATTGTATTGAGGAATAAGGGAAATTATCTCTGATTTATCCGAGTCAGTGATGGAAGCATGGAATAGGGAACTGCCTTCTCAGGTGACTTATGACCTTTAGGTTAAATATACTCGCCCCTCATTAGGGATCTCTCTGGCCCCTTATTGGAGAGAATTTGCATGGAAATCTCATGCTAGATATTTTAATACACTGGCTAAACTGGTTAAAATCATTCCTGCCCTGGGAGCTGACTGCTGGAGACAATGTGGGGAAGGGAGTGCTGACCAGGTACACATTTTTGGGGGTGTAGCAAATTACAAGTGTTCAGAGAACAAGTTGAGCAGTCTTTTCAGATGATATTTACACCAGATGTTGTATTAAGTCCACAGTTTGCACTCTTGTCAATCCCTTCAGAAGGGCTCAAACTACAAAAAAGGTCTCTTATATTCACTTTCCTCCTTTTGGCAAAGAACGCTATGGCCCAGATATTCAAACTGTGCCCAAAAAGTGTGCAACAGCAGGAGCAAGCACAAGTCCACTGCGCCCATGTGCAAGAAGCGTGATATTCAAAAACTGCACAGGCCAATATGCGTCTATGGCACATGATTGAATATTGCACCACCTGTGCCATAGCACAACCAGGGATATGCAGTTGCGCATTTCTGATGCACCATAGTGCAACAAGGGATGCTCAGTGGAGCAGTCCAGATGTGCCGTAGCGCAAGCAGGGACACCCCATGGAGCAGGGCAGTAATGCAACAGCGCAACCAGGGATGCAGGAGCCCACCACCCATGCCACAGATGGGCAAAGGAGCACACACCAGAACAGACATTATCGCCCACACCCCATGCACTGCACAACTGGGGGAGAGCTGGAATAACCACCGGCCCATGGATACCAGAAACCAACCCACAGCCGGGCCATGGTGTCCCAGCACACCCCCTGGCAAGCTGTGACTGGCACACAAGGAGGGGCTGACCACCCTGTGCCACACCATCCCACCAATGCAGAGCACACCCTGCACCATGATCACCATACACCCTTCCCAGGAGTAGCACCAACAGTGCAGGACACCCCATGCATGCCACCACCCCCACTGTGACAATGCAACCCTGTACACCACGGAGCCATGCAAGGCAGTCCCACCATGTGCACCCTGCTGTGGGTGGCAGCAGACAGCAATGCAACAACAGCATACACAGTGCCACTCTGCACATTCCCCCTAAGGTACAGCTGAGAGACCGACCATGCGTTGCCACACGAGGTACCCCAGATGCGACAGGGCATGCCCTGGACCCCACCACTAGTGGTACAGCACCCTGCACACCCTCCCAAGGACACATCCCATCCCAGCACTGGCCACAACAGCCAGCACAGACACACACAGTGTTGCATGGAAGCATGCACCACACAGGATGCAACATAGTGCATGGACAAACACCTACCCATACCCAAGGGCACACCAACACAGGGTCACAGTAGTAGGCCAACTAAGCCACTGGCATGTGGCCATGGCTGCTGTGTACACATGTCCAGCACCCCTACATGGCACAGGTGTGCCAGCCACCCTGCGCAGGCACCATGAAGCAGTATGCCACCAGCATACTGCCGGAGCACAAGTGACAGACACTGGAGCACATCCTCTGCAACAGACACAAGTGACAACATGGAGGGGGGACAACAACAGCGGAGGCCACAGTGCCACCGGAGGCAGACGTGCACCATACTGGTGATGGCAGGCAACCTGGCATTGTGCCGGGTACAGTTGTTATCCAGCATGGACAGCCACCACTGACATGACAGCAGACCGTGCATATCACAGACATGCAAGGGTGTCAGCTGCACAGGCCATGGACGGTCTCACAGGGGTGCCATGCACACAGTGCATGCACCGTGGACCACTGCACAGTCCAGTGCACAGAGAGCAACACACAAACCACAGACAGTGACTGATACCCCTGCCAACACCATAGGTGGTTCCCTTCTGGACACACACACATGCCCATGCATGCACCACCCCTGACGCCATGCACACTACTGCAGCTGAGCAACAAAACAAATGTATTTAAAACAGGTAATCAAAAAAACTATTTACAAGTATGTACAATGGGGGGAAGGGCCACATACCATATGGGGGTGGGTAAGGGGCAGGAGTGAACATATAGGAGAGAGAAGAAGGGGTGTGAGGGTGGGTCCAGGGGGAGAAGGTGTATTTAAGGGAATGGATGGGCTAACATCTGCCCCGGTCGTCCTCCACGTGGTGCCAATGTCTCCTATGCCTCCTCACCCCATGGTGGTCCATCCATTGGAGGAGCTCCAGGGTCACCCTCACCACCTGTAGCAGCTCCTGCAGTCCCCTTTCAATTGCCTGGAGTCGCCGTCCACCTAGGACGAGGGAGCAGAGTCAATAAGTGTGACTGTACAGCCTCCTGCAGCCCACCCATTGTGCATGGCATACAGCCATGTGCCATGACCCTGTGATGGTGTGCGACCACCCACAGTGACTGTGTCCACAAGACCTGCCTACCCAGGCACCCACAGCCATGCGGACCACTGTACACACCCACCGCCCATGTCCTGCACAGCACCACCGTGGCCATACAGTGACTTGGCTATGCGGTGTGAAGGCAGTGGCACAGCCATGTACCTGGAGCACACATGGACCACCATTGATGCACTCCCTGACATGCAGTGCCACTGGACAGTGCTGACTGTAACAAGTTGCGTGCATGGCAGTGGTGTCAATGGATGGTGGCCATGCCCCGCTGCCTGCCCAGTTACACAGCATGCAATAGTAATCATGGATGTAAGGCACTCACCATCATCAGGCTGGTCCCTGTGCCTCTGCAGACCATCACCCATCCCGGCCTGCTGGTCCTCCAGGTGGTGCCTCCTCTCCCTTGCCAGCCTGTGCTCTTCTGGGCCTAAAGTGCAAACATGGAGGGAGAAACATCAGTACAATCTGGTAGCAAAGTCCCCCCACCCCCATGTGTGTGCAATTCCACGTGACCATACCCATCCACCCCCACCCTCATACCACCACCACGGCCAACACTGGACGCCCCCCCATGTGCCGGACACATACAACCGTGAAACCCATATGGACGTTAACAGTGTAAGGATGGGGCACATACCTGGCTGTGGCACCATGCCCCTCCTGGCACATGCCCACAGGTGGGCAAGCTGGTCTGGGTCCCTGCGCCTGAGGTCCCCGTACCTGTAGCAACACTGCTCTGCCGTGTGCCCAATTCCCGTGGCCTCCTCAGCCACCTCCTGCCAAACTGAACTCATTGCCCTGTCCGGGGGTGCATCATCATGTAGAGACCCAGCATGGGGCTCTACAATGGTCACCAGATTTTCTAACTCCACCTGGCTCCACATAGCTGCCCTTCTCCAAGCCATCTCAGCAGATAGTTAGATTCAAAATGGCATTGGGCAGTGTGGTCCCGCCCCGTGCACATGCTGCATGGTACAGTGTTGCCATTCCCTATAGTGCTGTCACCAAACAGCGCGATAGTGGTGCACCCATGCCTGACACATGGCACCTAGGGGGCAAAGGTCGGGCACAGGGACAAGGGTCTCTCGGACACGGAGAGCCACAGCGTGATTGGAACCCAATGCGTGTAGTGTGATTGGGTGCCTGTGTGCCACCTCCTGTAGCAGCCTACAGTGCTGTGGCCCCAGTACGCCTACGGCACCCCAGTTCCACAGCGCCATATATGTGAACAGTGCAGTAGTGCCACTGGCACAATGGTGGCCGTGCTCTGCATTGCTTCCTGTGCACAGCATGTCGGCAGTGCGGCAGGCACCTGCGTCATCACCCCTGGCACGCACAGTTAGGTGTGTACTGTGCATGTCACAGAACTGCGCCCTTGGCTGAGCACGTTCAACACAATTGCGCAAAGTGCAACAGCGCGATATTCAGCCGGCATATGCAAATCAGCTAATCAGCCATTCAATGGCGCATACACTGCATTTGCATCTACTTAAAAATGCACCTCACCTCATTTGCATGCGTTGCACTATAAAACTGTGACATTGGGCTACACTGGCCATAGTCAGATACTGCAGTCTATTGTGGTGAGTTGCATGCTGTTTGGGAGTGTGAACTGTGGTGGTTGGGACATGCATGGGACTGCACAGCCACAGGTAACATTTGTTATTCTCAAAGGATGAATAATGACTGGTCGTGAGGTGGAGGAAGAGGAGCAGAGACGTGGGTGGAAGAGGAGGCCTAACTTCACCAAGGCAGAAACAGATGCCCTGTTTGAGGCCTACCTCAACCAGGAGCCGCTGGTCAGTGGATGCCAGGAAACACCACAGCCCGTACTGCTGCATGGGAAGAGGTGGTGCATGCCATCAACCTGCATGGCAGCCACCAGCAGTCCATGCAGGAATGGAAAAAGAAGATGGGCACAGACAGGTGGAGGATTAAGAAGAAGGTGGCTGCCATCATGGCAGCACAGTCTGCGACCTATGGGGGACAGCCGGAGGTACAACACCTGACCCCACAAGAAGAGTGGGTTGCTGGCAGCATGTAGCATTGCACTATCATGGGTGTTTCGGGTGGTGGATTCCAGACAGGTGGTATCCCGTCACTGCATGGTAGGTCCTGGTCTGTCAATGGGGGGGACAGGGTAGGTCACATACATTAATGCTACTGTTTTTCCCTTACAGCTCCTGAGCATCTACATGGGTCAGTGGTGGTGGGCTTCTCCACTGAGGGCAGTAGCATGGAGATGGAGGAGGGCCGGTCCACCTCCACAGGCATAAGAGGGTCAGAGTGACAGTGGGCCCACCTGGACATCCGGACTGATGTTGGTGGAGCAGGTGCAGTGGAGGCCCTACCTGTGTCCCAGCGTGCCAGCGTCCATGGATGCCAGCATGCTGAGACTCGGGCTGGTGCCAGCTCCATCACTGATGATGATGGAGCTAACATCATGAGCAGTGATACGTGTGGTCCACAGGATGGCCACACAGCAGGTGATATCACGGGCATGGCCGTGGGTGGTGCCACTGTGGAGGCCTGCATGACATCACAGTCCCAGCCTGTTCCTGTCTGCACCAGTGGAGCAGCACTGGTTTGTGTCTAGGACAGTGTGGCTGTTGTGGCCACTGAGGCAACACCGCTGAGCCCTGGAAAGCAGCAGCTGGAGGTGCAGTGTCAGCAGTCAGCCAATGGCCATGGGGGTACAGTGTCAGGGAGTGGCATCAGTGCACTGCCTGTGGGCATGCCCAGACCTGGCCATGGTGTGCAGTGCCCACCCTCAAGGGGTGCTGACCATCAGGGCCACGAACACCATGAGGGACAGCATGCTGATCAGGCAGATGACCTCTTAGATGAGCACACCCGCATACTCCAAGCATCAGTCAATCAGCAGGTGCGGCTTGTGATGGTGGTGGATGCACTCAGTGCAGATCTGCACCAGGCAGAGGAGCGGCACAGCAGAGACACCGCTCTGCTCCTGGCAAGAATGGACCAGTTGCGGGAGGATGTGACCACTGCCATTGATAGGCAGACACAGGCAATCACAGCTGTCATGGCTACAATGGGCACACAGTTATTTGCCCATGCGTCGCAGACACCGCACAGTGCAATGTCCACCCCCCGTTCCCGGCATCCTGCGACACCCTCCTTGTTAACACTGGATTCAGCTGTTGGCATTCTGAGCACGCCTGGTGCAGGCATGTTCAGTGTGCTGCAGACCCCTGCGCAAGTGCGGTCACATTCACACAGTGGAACCCCTAGGGGACCGTTGGTGCCACCCCATGAGGCCATTGATCAGTCTGTCACTGCTGGCTGGTCTCAGTGGGGCTGCCCATGCATCTGTGGCATCCGTGGCACTGTGCAGTGTGACTGACCTGTCTCCCAGCAGGGCTTCTGTCTGATGCTGCCCTGTGTGCATTGTGTTGTTCAGCGTGCAGTGCACGGGTGGGGTACCCAGCGCTGCATGCACACACACATTCCATCTGCACACCCTCCTGGATGCTATCTGTTGTGGCTTGTGCATGATGATGCCTGCATTGCGCAGTCTGCCACTGTGCAATGGTGCCCAGCTTCTGACACACGAACAATGACCGGCACTGGCCGTGGTGGTCTGTGGACATGTGTGTGTGGCTAGGGGTGGTGGTCAGGGTCAGCGTGCCTCCTACCCTTTGTGCATGTCTTGTGAGGTGTGTGTGTGTGTGTGACCGTGTGCCGTGTTAGACCTTGCCCATCCCTTGTGGCGTGTGCGGTTCCATGCTCGGCCACTTCCCTTGACAACATGCACTCCTGGTGTTTGTCCATGTGTGTTTGTGTATTGTGCCTTTGCCACTGGTGGTTGCTCATGGCCCCATGACTTAACTGGGTTGGCTGAAGTGCTCCTCTGTGATGGTGTCCAGCTGCAGCTGTGCCAGCCGGATCAGTCGGGGGTCCCTTTGCCCAAGGGGGAGCTGCCCATCACCATCTTCACCAGCAATGAGTACCAATGCCCGTAGTCGCAATGAGTACCAATGCCCGTAGTCTAGGTAACAAGCTTCCTGAATTAGTGGCCTTGATGGAGGAGGAACATCTGGATATCGTGGCAGTCACAGAAACATGGTACACACAAAACCATGAATGGGACGTAAACATCCAGGATACACTATCTACAGGAGGGACAGGGAAGGAAAGAGGAGGAGGAGTAGTTCTTTATATAAGGAAGGAATAAAAGCAACAGAACAAAAGGGTAAACAGGGAGGAGAAGAAGCACTGTGGGTAAATTTGGAGACAGGCAATGGCACCACAATCCGCACAGGGGTTGTATACAGACCCCCTTCTCAGGGGGAGGAAATGGACAAGGAAATGATAGAAAGTATACTTAGAATGGCAGAAAAAGGGGAGATATTGCTGATGGGTGATCTGAATATGCCAGATATTAACTGGAGTGCAGTTGCAGCTGCCACTTCGAAGAGTGCAGTTATTCTAGATGCCCTACAGGGGGCATGCCTTAGACAAATAGTACTGGAGCCCACTCGAGAGGGAGCAATATTAGACCTGATACTCTCAAATGGAGATGGAGAGAGGATCACAGATGTAGAAGTGGGTAGCCATCTGGGAACTAGTGACCATCGAACAGTATGGTTCACAATAAACACAGCAATGGAGTCAAGCCATACAAAGACATAAGTACTGGACTTTAGGAGGGCTGACTTTGCCAAAATGGGTGAGTGCCTAAGGAATGCACTAGCAAATGGGCAGGAAGGAGGGGTGGAAGAACAATGGGGAATAATAAAAACTGCCATCACAGAGGTAATGAGCCTTTGTGTAAAGCAAATAAACAAAACAAGATGATGTAAGAAACCACTATGTTTCTCAAAGAAAGTGGCAGTGAAGGTTCAAGAGAAAAAGAAAGCATTCAGGAAGTACAAAGAATCGCAGAAGGAGCAGGACAGAGAACTGTATCAGTTAAAGCAAAAGGAGGCTGGGAAGGCAGTCAGAACAGCAAAGGCCCAAACCGAGGAAAAGATAGCCAACTCAGTTAAGAAGGGGGATAAAACCTTTTATAGGTACATCAGGGAGCGAAGGAAGACCAAGGGAGGGATAGTGAGGCTTAATAAAGGGAGGGAGGGTGGGCAGAGGAGACTGTGAAGGCAGAGATACTAAACAAATATTTTGCTCAGTATTTACAAAGGAAGTGGGGAGGTACCTAAAACAAACAGTAGAAACACTCTGGATACATAAGTTGATACCAGCCCATTTACAGAAGAAAGGGTTCTGAAAGAACTCTTAAAACTGAAAGTGGACAAAGCAATGGGGCCTGATGGGATTCATCCCAGAATTCTAAAAGAACTAAGGGTAAAACTAGTGACACCACTGACTACCCTTTTTAACAAATCATGGGAGGATGGGGTGGTACCCGAGGACTGGAGGAGGGCAGATGTGATTCCCCTTCACAAAAGTGGGAGCAAGGCAGGAAACTATAGACCTGTTAGTTTAACCTCAATGATAGGGAAAATGATGGAATCACTTCTAAAGGAAAGAATTGTCGAGTATCTAGAGGCCAGAGGGGCACAGGACCCTAGGCAGCATGGATTCACAGCGGGAAGGTCATGCCAGATGAATCTGATAGATTTCTTTGACTGAGTCACCAAAGTAGTAGATCAGGAGGGCTGTGACATGGTCTACCTAGACTTTAGCAAGGCATTTGACACAGTCCCACACAAAAGATTAATATACAAGTTAGCCAGCCTGGGAGTGGGTCCCAAGATGACAGCCTGGATAAAGAATTGGCTGGAGAATAGGTCACAGAGAGTAATAGTAAATGGAGTCCACTCAGAAGAAAGGAAGGTTACTAGTGGGGTACCGCAGGGTTCAGTATTAGGACCGGTCCTCTTCAATGTCTTTATAAGCAACATTGCAGAAGGACTGGAAGGAAAAGTATGTCTCTTTGCAGATGACACTAAGATCTGCAACAGAGTTGATGCACAGGGTGGGGTGGAAAGGATGAGAAGGACTTGGCAAGGTTAGAGGAACGGTCAAATGTATGGCAGCTTAGATTTAATGCTAAGAAGTGCAAGGTAATGCACCTGGGAAACAAAAACCCAGGGGAAGAGTACACAATGGGGGGTGAGATACTATCAACAACAAAAATGGAAAGGGACCTGTGGGTAGTCATATCAGATGACCTAAAGATGGGCAAGCAATGTGAGAGGGCAGCAAGGAGGGCTGTGGGGATACTGGATGCATAGGGAGAGGCATCACCAGTAGAAAACAGGAAGTTATTATTCCTCTGTACAGACAGCTGGTGAGACCCTATCTGGAGTACTGTGTGCAGTTCTGGAGACCCAATCTCCGCAAAGACATAGACAGGATGGAAGCTGTCCAGAGGAGGGCAACTAAAATGGTGCAGGGTCTGCACCGGAAGACATATGAAGAGAGACTTAAGGAGCTTAATATGTATAGCCTCGAGGAAAGGAGGGAGAGGGGGGACATGATAGAAACTTTCAAGTACCTCAAGGGAATCAACAAAGTCCAAGAGGGTAGCATCTTTCAAAAAAAGAGGTGTGCAAGAACAAGAGGGCATAATTTGAAGATGGCGGGGCTCAGAGGTAATTTAAGGAAGTATTTTTTCACAGAGAGGGTTGTGGATGCATGGAACGGCCTTCCGGAGGAGGTTGTGGAGTCAAAATCAGTGGTGGAATTCAAGCATGCATGGGATAGTCATAAGGCAATTCTGGGGGGTGGGGGTAAGAAGAAATAGGCTGCTGGTTAACTAGGATCTGCAGCTTATCCAGTAGGTAGGGAAATGGGCAGACTGGGTGGGCCAAGCGGTCCTTATCTGCCGTCAAATTCTATGTTTCTATGTTTCTATGTCCTCATCGTCCCCATTGCTGTCCCCCTCTTCGACCTGTACGGCTATCTCGCAGTCGTTGGCCATGTTGTGCAGGATGCAGCAGGCCAGGAATAGTCCACAGGCCTTTGAGGGGCTGTACTGTAGGGCACCGCCAGATGTGTCCAGGCAATGGAAACATGCTTTAAGCATCCCGAACACCCACTCAATGACATTGCATGTGGTGGCATGTGCCTCATTGTAGCATTGCTGCGATGGGGTCGCGGGCCGCCAGTATAGTGTGAGCAGCCAGGGACAGAGTGGGTATTCACTGTCACCTGTGTGTAGAGGGTGGAAGTTAGTTTGGTGATCAGTGTCGCCCTGCCTTGGGCCATCTAGGCCATTACCCATGTCACCTCTGACTATGCCCATCCCAAGCCCCATGTCTTTCTGTGTGGTTTGCATACTCACCCACTAAGTGGCCAGTGGGGATGTCCCCACTCTTGAATCTGTGGCACAGTGCTGACTGGTGCCAGATGAAGGCATCATGTGCTCCCCCAGGGTGCGTGGTACAGACATTGATTATCCGTCCCCTGGCATCACACACCTCCTGGCAGTTGATGCTTGCATACCCCTTCCGATTCATGTATGCGGCCCCTTCGGGGCCAGGTGGTGTGCGGATGGCCACATGGGTGCAGTCTATTGCGCCTAGCATGCCAGGCATACGTGCTACCCTGTGGAACTCCTGTATGTTTGCTGTGCACTCCGCCGGTGTGCTGGGGAAATGGATGTACTCCACAGCATGTGACAGCAGTGCGCTGTGGAATTGGGTGAGGTGGCGTGAGACGGCCGACTGGGTTATGCCTTTCATGTCCCCTGCTGGTCTCTGGAAGGTACCCATGGTGAGCAGACACATGCAAGCTGTCACTTTTGTCTCCACTGACAGAGCATGGCTCCGTCGTGTGGGTGCCTGCATCAAATCACTGCACATCTCACAGAGCCACCTCAGAATTGCCCAGTTCAGGTGGTACCGGCCCATGATCTTAGTATCGGTGTACAGCTCGAAGCTAGTGTGGGCTCGGTACTGCCTGTTGGGGGCATATCACTGACGGGCCCTTCCACAGCCGTGCCCCTCTGCTGCCTGCCTTCTCATCCCCCTCATAACTGCCTCCATCTGGATGGTGGCACTGACCATGTCCCTGACTTGTGTTCCCCCCCCGGCAGCTGTTTCTGTGTTTCCCCCACTGTCCTGGCTTCTACTTCCCCTGCACCAGGAACACCTTCCTGTGGTGGCCTCAGTGCTGTGCTGCACTTCCCCCTTCTGCACTGCACTGTGGCTCCCCACACTTTCCCTGTCCCTGGGGTTTCCAGGTGCTCTGTCTCTGTCCTGCCCTGTGTGTTTGTGTTGCCTGTGTGGCTGGCTATGGTTCAGCAACATGTGCCTTCTCTGTAGCGTTCTTGCACCTCTCTCTAGTTCCTTTTTATTTTGGCTCATTTCCACTATCGCGCAACTTCCGCTTGCTCCTCTATTGCGCATGGCGCATGTTGTTGAATATCGCACTGCTCCATTTATGCATGGTTCCTCCCCCTTCAGTTGCACATGCATTCATTCTCATTGCGCTCTTGTGCAGAGTGATTTGGGGGGGTGCATCTGCCTCCCACTGAATATCGCAGAATGGCACATTTTTGGACTTGCGCTGACGCATCCCTATTGCGCATGATGCAACCCTTTTGAATATCTGGGCCTATTACTAAGCTATAGAGGCAGGATAGATCTCCCATGGTAGACACTTGGCATGATTTGGTAGTAGAACATTATTTTCTAGAGCGTAAGATTGCAAGGGCTATGGAGCACAGGGAACAGTTCGAATTAAGGTGGAGGGCTTGGGTCCTTTTTCATTCAGCAAGAGAGCCCTTATTTGTTCCATGATGGAGTCCAATCACCATGATGGAGGACTCTTTTTTTCTAGATAGAGGGGAGTTGGATAGACACAGGAGGAAGGGTCAGAGGAGGCCGCTTACTGGGGTTGGCCTTATGATATGCTGTGAACTCTATTGAATGTGATGAAGTCACTACCATCAATACCACTGTACTACCACTTATTGATTGATTTGTCGCTGTGGATATTTATGTCTGTCACCTATAACTTATCTGCTGTGTATCGTACCTCCTATGAAAATAAAAGAAAAAGTGTAAATATAGATATATATATATATATACTTACTTATTTCAGTGAGGCATGCCCATGCACTTTCCCTTGCCTACGTCATAATGTGCCTGAGCGTGGTAATGTGGAAGGGGGAGTATAAACCTGACTAAAGTGGGGTTCCAATAATCTGTGCATATCACACCACTCAACTGCCCCTGAATACAAGGGACAGCCTTCATTTTACCCCTGAAACCTGCCCTGTCCCTCATCCATCCCTCATGGAAGACATGCTGCTCACACAGAGGTTGTCCTGTAAATTTAGACTTTATGACAGAGGCGCAATTTCAGATTTCTGCAGGGGAAGCCAACAACCAATATAGGCCAGGTGCTAGTTAACATAGAAACATAGAAACATAGAAGTTGACGGCAGATAAGGACCGCAAGGCCCATCCAGTCTGCCCATTTCTTTTTCTACCTTATAAATGTACCATCGGCCTTTGCTCTGTCAGTGACCTATCTATTCATAGTCATTTGTATTGCTCCCTTATGCCTATCCCATGCCTGTTTGAAGCCCTGCACTGTATTCATAGCACCACTTCTTGTGGTAAGCCATTCCATGCATCTACCACTTTCTGTGAAAAATTTCCTCACATTCCCCTTAATCGGCCTCCCTCTAATCTCATGCTGTGTCCTCTTGTCCTGCTATTTTTCTTATATTTAAACATGTTAGACTCTTTCACCTTGTTTATGCCCTTAAGGTGTTTAAATGTCTCGATCATATCACCTCTCTCCCTCCTTTGCTCAAGGGTATACATATTGAGCTCCGTTAATCTGTCCTTATATGTCTTCTGATGCAGTCCCTGCACCATTTTGGTTGCCCTTCTCTGGACTGCCTCAATTTGGTTAATGTCCTTGTGAAGGTGTGGCCTCCAATACTGCCGCAGTACTCCAGATGGGGCTAACCAATGTCTTGTACAGAGGATTATTACCTCCTCTTACGACTTCGATACCCTACTACATACACCCTAACACCCCCTAGCCTTACCTACTGCTTTAGAGGTCTGCTTGGATGATTTTAGGTCATCAGTGATGATGATGCCCAAGTCTCTTTCTTCCTTTGTGACTGCTAGCAACTCCCTCCCAGCCTATAAGTGGCTTCAGGTTTCTCTTCCCTATGTGCATGATTTTGCACTTCTTTGCATTAAATCCCAGTTGCCACTCTTCTGACCATTCTGCTAGTTTATCCAGATCTCTTCTCATTCTGCCCACCCCATCTGGATCATCTACTCTGTTGCAGATCTTGGTGTCATCTGCAAACAGACAAGCCTTACCCTCTAGTCCATCTGCGAGGTCACTAATGAAGATGTTGAATAGGACTGGCCCCAGGACTGATCCCTGAGGTACCCCACTTGTGACTTGCATCTCTTCTGACTGTATACCATTTACCACCACTCTCTGTTTTCTGCCAGTCAACCAGTTTGCCACCCAGTTGACCAACTTCTGACCCACCCGAGCCTACCTAGCTTATTTATCAATCTTCTATGTGGAACAGTGTCAAAAGCTTTGCTGAAGTCAAGGTAGGCGACATCAACTGCTCCTTGGTCCACCACTCTGGTTACCCAGTCAAAGAAATCTATGAGATTAGTTTGACAGGACCTTCCTTTGTAAACCCATGCTGTCTTGGATCCTGTGCCCTATGGATTCCAGGTGTTGCACTATCCTTTCCTTAAGGAGTGCCTCCATAATCTTGCCCACTACTGAGGTAAGACTGACCGGTCTGTAGTTCCCGCCTCCCTGCTACCACTCTTGTGGAGTGGGATCACATGAGCCTTTCTCCAGTCTTCTGGGACCTCTCCTGTGCTCAGAGACTCACTAAACAATTCTGCTAATGGCTCTGCTAGTTCCTCCTTTAGCTCCTTAAGTACCCTGGGATGTATGCCATCAGGTCCCATTGCCTTATCCACCTGAGCTTAGCAAGCTCTTGTAGGACCCTTTCTTTTGTGAAGGGAGTAGTGCTCACCTCCTCCCCTGTGTCCATGATGCTGAGCTGTGGGCCCTGCCCTACCTTCTCTTCAGTAAATACTGAGCAAAGTATCTATTTAGGATAGATGCCTTTACAGGTCCTCCTCCTCACATGCTCCCTTTTCTCCATTAAGCTTAGCAATACCCTCTGGACTTTCTCCTTTCACTAATGTATCTATAGAAAGTCTTGTCACCTTCTTTTACTGTTCGTGCTAGTGTTTCCTCAGTTTGGGACTTTGCCTGCCTTACTGCCTTACCTGCTTCCCTTAGGGCAGTTTGTATGCCTCCCTATCTTCATCCCGCTGTGTTCCCTTATATTTTCTGAAGGCCAGCCTTTTGGCTCTGACCTTTTCTGCTACTATATTTGAGAACCAAAGTGGTTTCCTTCTTTTGCACTTCCTTTTCTGTCTAACACAATGGGATGTTGCTTCAAGTATTGTATCCTTAATGCTTGCCCACTTTGCCTGTACCTCCTCACCTGTGTTTCTTTTGCCAGGGCTAGCTTAACTCTGTTGGCCATCTTATCAAAGTCAGCTCCTCTGAAGTCCCATATTTTTGCCTTGGAATGGGATGATTTAGATGTAGTAGCCAAATTGAACCATACCATGTGATGGTCACTGGCCCCAGGTGACCTTCTACCTGGAGATCTGTGATCCCTTCTTTGTTAGTCAGTACTAGATCTAGGATAGCCCTGTCTCTTGTGGGTTGCTGTACCAGTTGTTTGAGGCCTCCCCTGGGAATCCACTATGAGTCTAGTTCTGGCAGATGTTCCTGCTGGTATTGACCAATCTGTATCTGGCATGTTGAAGTCTCCCATTATCAGAACCTCCCTTTAGCTGTCATGTTTTGTATATCTTCTAACAGTAATGTGTCTATGCCTCCCTCTGGTCTGGGGCCTGTAGACAACCCCAGTTCTTATGGCTGTCCCATTACCTGTTTCCAGGGTGACCCACAGTTCTTCTGGCTCCTTATGTGTATTCTGAATTTCTGTAGCTTTGATATTTTCATTAACATACAGGGCCACCCCTCCCCCCCTTTTTGCACCTCGGTCTCTTCTGAACAATACATATCCAGGTACTGAAGTCTCCCAAGTGTGGTTACTGGTAAACCACGTCTCACTAATTGCTACTATGTCCAGTTTAGCCTCTGACATTATTGCCTGCAGGTCTGGGATCTTATTTCCCAGGCTGTGAGCATTTGTGTACATGATTTTCCATTGGCCAGATTTTGGTGTGTTAGTTGTTGGGTGAAGTTTGGCATTACCCCTGTGCATCGTGTAGGGGAGACAAACCTTTTTCTTACCTGGTGATGCAAATGAATGGCAAACACGCTGAATTCTGTTTGACCACTAGCTGAGGGGGAGGGGTGTTCTTCCTATTCGACGTATGGGGTGCTGCACCCCTCTCCCCATTTGCTAGTTTAAATATTCTGCAAAGACGTCAAACTTCTGCCCCAATGCACTGACTCCCTCTTTAGTCAGATGCAGTCCATCAAATTTAAAGAACTTTGGCTCCCAGAACTGTTGCCAGTTCCCTACAAATCTGTGTCCTTTTTCCTGGCACCAGTCCTTGAGCCACGTGTTTAGCTCCCCTATCTCCCCTTCTCTGACCTTCCGTCCATCTGCTCCCTTCTCCCAGACTGGCAGGATCTCAGAGAAGGAGATGCCGGACGAAATAGATGATAGTTTGTCACCCAGCCTAGTCAGGTGTTCCTTGGTCTCCACAACTGACGGCTGGCGAGATCATTAGTCCCTATGTGTACTAGGACATCAATGTTTTCTCCTGCTTTGTGAACAATTTAGTAATCGCGGTCAGTGTCTCTCCATGCTGATGTACCTGGAGACATCTGACCATCACCCTGGCTGGAGATGGGTATCAACTCCCCAATCATGGAGTCTCCTATGATCCGAAGTTTTTGGATTTCCTTTCTGCTTGTTTAGTTTTGGTTCCTGATTTGGGTGAGTATTGTTGTGCTAGCTCCTGTGCCGCAGTGTCCTGCTCTGCAGTGTCTTCTGCCTCTTTATTTGATTTCAGAGATAGAGGCAGATACCTGTTTGTAGTGTTTATATGGTTTTTGGAGGTAATGTGTTGGAGAGCAGAGAGTGATGGGGCACCTGATTTGCTCCTCCTAACCACCTGCCAACCTCCTGGACCAACTACCCTCTGCGGTCGAGGTTTTTCTGTTGGATGCTGGGGAAATGGCGGGTGGTTCTTATAATGTATTTCCTCTTCAATATGAAATTTGAGGCGTGCAATCTCTAGTTAACCACTAGGCAGCAAGCTCTGAAATGTCTAGAACATCTCTAAAATGTAAATCTTATTTGTTGTGACTGAAAAGTGATATGCAAATCAGAAAAATTTAAATGTATAAAATTGATCTGTCTATACTCCAGAGTAGTGCATCAGATCTGGAAAGGCAAATTTTATTTGTTTTCACCCATTCTTGAAGTCTCTGGCCACCTGACAATACAGCACTACAAATGACAACAATAATAGAGACAAGAAATAAATAATAAATAAAAGTCAGATCACAGTTTTCTAAAATATATTTATAAGATGTAATTCCTATGGTCAGGCGGGAGTAGTTAGTCCAGGTAGGCCAGGTGGAAGAAGTGGGCCTTGAGCCTCAGTTTGAACACCCTGATCGAGGGGACACCCCAGACTGTAAGTGATAGCAAGTTCCACAGGGTCAGCCCAATGACCCTAAATGCTTGATCACCTGATGTATTGAACTGAATCCTGGTAATATCCAGGAGACCCCTCAAAGAGAAGCAGACAGAAGTGGCAGGTATCAAGAGCTCCAACAGGTAGCCAGGACCCAGTCTGTATAGGGCCTTAAAGGTGAGCAAGCCCACCTAGAAAAGGATCCTCCACCTAACAGGCAGCCAGTGCAGGGTACACAGGACTGGGGTCACATGAATGGACCTGGACAGACCCATCAGGAACCAGGCTGCTATGTTCTGCACCAGCTGCAGTCTGTGGAGGGTCCCTCCTATGACCCTAAAGTATAGAGAGTTACAGTAATCGAGGCTAGAGGTAACAAAAGAGTGTACTAGAGTCAGCAGATCTGGGCTTAAACCCACCCAGTTACTAACCAGTTTTTGTTTTCTGGCTGAAGTTCTGACCCACCCAAAAAAAAACATTGTCCCAATATCTCTTCCCAACTCCATTCCATTCAGTATCCATCCCATTTGGGTCATGAAGCTGCACAAAAGAGAAGAAACATAAAAAACACATCAATATTTCAGTCCTTCCTCCTTCCCCAATCCCCCTGTAAAAAAAAAAGATTTACTTTTTTTACCCAGCCATCTGACCAGAACCTGTGTCCTAGCCCAGTGTGCCACCAGCCCAATTTTCAATCTGTTCCTCCTCCTCCATCCTTGTTCCAGAAGCTAGAACCTACCATCCAAGGTACCCAACATGGTCTGCAACAATGTCACTTCACCAACCAAACCTACCCAACCTGTATTGCTTGCTCTTTGCACGCCTGCTGCAATGGCTGCTGCTGCACTTCACTTATCAAGGTCTATGAAGACTTCCCACACTCCTGCTTCTGTGAGGACTAGCTTGCTGCCGCAGGGGGACCACAGTGTCTTATTTTTTCAAGGCAAGCTTGGTAGAGTAAGTAGGAAGCCAAGTCTCGAGTTAGCTTCTAGATCACCCCCAGCTCTTTCATCCACCAGGTGAGATGGAGACTCTCTAAGAGTAGACCAACATACATATGCCATCACAACACTGCTATTGAGAGTTCGGTGCTTACCAACTCCTCCAAGCTGTAGTGTGTAGCCTGTCTACTCTGAGGCAGGAAAGATCATGTCCTGCTTCCATGACTCATGATTTTGCACGTCTGGAGCTCCTCCACATCACATGTGATGGGGCTACTACTAATAGGTGCAAAGAGTGGACAACACAGTACAGACACAGTTGAGTCAGGAGTGCACCTGCAGCATAAGCGCAACACAAGCTATGGATTCACTTATTGTGCAAAAGATTAAATCCAAATTTAATGCTACTATTACCACACCACAAGAACAACCTAGGCACAAATACAGGGGGAACTATCCCCCCACCTTACCTAAATGGTACCCCTGCTTTATGGTAGAAATTATTTCTAGTGAGCTAACATCAGTATAAGTAAATACAATGTTTTCCACTGTGTTCTGAGGTACTGTATCTCCATGTTTCGGGATGTGTCCTGATCATCGTAAGGGTTAGTGTCCCTCATTGTCCTCCTTTCTGAGTGTCCATGTCCTTCATTTTAGTGACAAAATGTGAGATATGGTGCATGCTTCCAAGATCCTACTCTGCACAAAGAGTGCTAAGCATGGTCATAGTATATATACTCCATACCAAATGACAAAGAAAAAGTAAATGAGCTATTAACAGTCATGAAGAAACACAATTTTGTAGCACTAAACATGCATATGAGGATTCACATGGCCTAAAACAAAACGGTCTAGCTTCATAACTCAAAGGCCCCTCTTCGCACATCTGGAATGGGGAGTGCTGGCTGACTATATCCTAAGCATTTAATACAGTAAGTAAACAATAATTTACAAATTAATGGCAACTTAATGACAAAAATCAAAAGCCATTAAACAACTTGCAAAAGGATCAGAATTAATGATTTTACCTAATTTAATGGGAAATCAATGAAAAGGATATTTTAATGGCTGTAATTGCTAGCAGTAGAATGAGAAATAGAAACTGAATGTGTTTTTTAGATGACATTTGCACCAGCTTAGTTGCTGCAGACATAGCAAGTGTGCAACATGTGAACCGTATGACAACCACACAGTGAAATAATCACAGTGAAATCCCTCACAGTAACAATCTCAACAGGATTTGGGATTGTCACTGTGAGGGACCATAGGGGAAAATGTTGCCCTTTTGCCATGTTTGGCACACCTCAAAATCAATTCCAACTTGTTGTTAATAATCTTTAGTAAGGGGGGTGTGCAGCCTCCCAAGAGAAAAACACCAATGGCTTTCAGTTGACATTTCACCTGTCAACGTTGGGGATCTTGCTATGCTGAACTTTGATGACAGTGTTGTTGATTCAACGTAGGTAAACCCATGTGAACCTCATGATATTTAAATGATGTTCTCATCAGCTTAACTACTGCACTAATGTCAAGTATGCAACACACAAACCTGATTTAATGTTTAGATGTTCGCACCAGCTTACCTGCTGCACACATGTCAAGCTTGCAGCATGATAACTTGATATTCTTTTTAGACCTGGTTTGCATATGTTCACTTTGTGTATGCGAACCACATGCAGTCATCATACAGTTAAGCATATGGCATGCACCCCGCATGTAAGCAGCACACATATTTCTGTAAGGGTTGATAAACATGCAGTCGAAATCAAGGCCCCCATATTCAGACATGGCCACTTGCAAAATACAAAACATAGCTCTACACTCAAAATAGTGTGTATGTGTGTTCACCAGAGAGGCATATTCATAATGTGATGCATTCTGTCTGGTGTGGTCTATCTATGTGAATTTTTTGCTGTGGTAATGCATCACAAAATGCATATGCCCTGCACACTGTTAGACCCTACTGGCAATAGACACCAAGGGGCAAAGGAGATAGTACATCTCAAATGCATTGATGCTTTTGTTCCAGAGTACCGTATTCTGAGAACTGCATGCTAAGAACCATAGCTAATAAGGGGCCATTTGCATGCCATTATGTGGTCATCTTCAGCTCTGAACAATGTCTCCATGAATATGTACAGTATGCATGGAGGCATTCTGCAGCGCTTGAGCCATTTCTCCCAGCCTCATCCAATCTCTGTATCCTTATATACAGATCCCAGGTAGTCTAGTAGTATTCCCATTAAATAACCCTGGTAGTCAAGTGGTGCTTACCTCTTGCCCCAATCCCTTTGCTAAATTAAATTACTCTGGCATTCTAGAGGTGCTCACACCAATCCTCATTGTAAAATGATGTCTCCCAATCCAGAAATGTTGTGGAAGGAGGATCACAAGGGAAATTAGATGTTGCCTCTCAGCTGGGCTATCCTTGGTAAGTAAACTGCAAAAAAAATGCCTCCAGTCCTTGGCCTTTTAACCTCCCCACTCCAGTAGGCAGTGGAACAGTATATTCTAGTCATATGAGCACTGTTGGATACCAGATATCATAGTAGCAAATTCTGCTAGGGGCAAGTACTCACCATAGATACAGATACAGATATAGATATCCCTCACCCACTGGCAGTTAGAGAACTGTTGGGAATTGATAGATCATAGGTTCAAATCCCCTAGAGCAAAATACTCACTGTGTGACCTTGAGCAAGTCACTTTATTTTATTTATTTAGTTAGTTAGTTTTTGTTGACTGGATAAGTGCACTAGACAAAGTCTGTCTATTTTCAGGCATGACATGTGGGAGGGGGATATAGATGAATGCCAACTGATCTTGAACCAGATTAAGCAGTTTTGGGTTTTTTTAGTGGATGGGGGGAAATTTGGCCAGTATACTGGGGAAATTCTCCTACTTTTGTGGTAGGGGGCACTACTGTATTTCTTGTTGTCAATCCATCAGTGACGACAGTATAAAGATGGTGTCCTGGGTGGAGGAACTCACTTCCCTCCCTACCCGGATTATCCAGGAGGCCTTACATGTTGAACCAAGAGAAGTTACTGCTGTGCTGATGGGGTTTGGCGTCATGGGCCCTGTTTGCAGAATGCTGTCGGAGGATTATGCCTTGCATGATATGGAGTTCCAAGATCACAGAGCATACCTTTGGGTGCTGCTCAAAGAAGAGGAATGCCAATTTGCAGCCACAAGTATGCCAGATATTGGGCCAGACAAAGTAGTAAACTGTGTGGTGTCAAGAAAGGTGAATGTGGGATGTACCAAGGATGAAGTGAATGAAAGAAGACTGCTTGCAGCAGTAGAGGCAAGGTACATAACGGTCAAGGTGGGGCTAGCAGAGGTAGCAGCTAGAATGGAGCCAAAAAAGGGGAGCCATGTTTCATCTCTGAAGGCACCAGCATTCAGAAATACAAAAAAGGGAAGTACAAAACACATTTTTCCTGAGACTTCTGATGTCAACACCTCTGAGGTAGCCAAAGCATTTTAAGAAACAGTGGAATATTCTAGTGGTATTGCAAATGTTAATGGAAAGCAATTGGGCCCCATAGAAGGGAACCATGGCCTGCAAGCAATAAATTTACAAAGTACTGAGCAGAAGTCAGTGGGTCATGTAAAAAAGGCACAGGGTATAAAGGGAGCTATGCAGACAGTCCAACATGTTTCACAAATACCTGATTTATTATGATAAAAATGTATTGATATCAGTTTTAACAGTGGAAGAGACGTTAAAGCAGGCTGGTTGGGTGAGACACTCCAAAGACCAACCCTAGGTGTCACCCAATAACAGAGATGTTGTGCAGGAAAATCCCCTTGAAATCCCATCTTCCTTGGAGTTTAATAATTCCCCAAAGCTGTACCCTCAGCTTCCTGGCCATAATGTGGAATTCCCACCAGTGGTGGAAACCGCGAATATAAAAACTGAGCCTACTCAATAAGTTGGTGCTTTTGCCCCAGTTTTTCAAAATAATCCTCAGACTAACCACAATACTGCAGTCCCAGGCTGTATCCCATGAAGGGCAGCCCACTCATCCAATGGAAATGTTCAGCTCACCAATGCCAATCCTCATAGGTCTGAGGCAAGGGAGCAAAATACAGTGTCATAGTGTTATAAGTGTCAGTGGCTCAGCAGGTAGCACACTCAACTCTGAGGCCGGGAGATCAGAAGGCTGTGGATTTCTATCTCCACATCAGGCACTTGGGTTAAATCCCAATACTGTAGTGCAGCATGCGGGGGTGGGGGGTGCTGCAATCCTGAGGAACCTTCTTTCAGATGAGTTGTTAAACTGAGGTCCCATCTGCCTGTCATGGTGGTAGTTCAGTTGGATGTTAAAGATCCCATGGCACTTCTCAGAAAGAGTATGGGAATTTCCCCAGAGTCCTGGCCAAATTTCCCACCAGTTACTAAAAATACCACCAACAGCTTAATCTGGTTCAAGGTCAGTTGGCATTCATCTGTATCCCTCTCCCTCAGGTCATGCCTGAAAATAGGAAGAATCTGTCTAGTGCACCTATCCAGTCAACAAAAACGAAATAAATAATAAATAAAATAAAATGCAGGGGCATGTACTTTTGCAGGGTTGTTTCATACTCAGCTCAATCCCACCAAAAGATAAAATACCATTAGTATTATGTACAGAGGAGGCCTGGAAACTTACCCAGACTGTATTTATGTGGGTAGAAAACTCATGAAAGAGAGTATGAGGTTTTCAGCCCATGAAATCTATGCTTTAATCCACACGTCAGGTGAGCCAAACTTTGATACCAGCTTTAAAACATCTGAAGGCCTAGAACTATTTTGGCAGAGATATCAGAGGCTGCGGTATACACCTGAGTGTTGTACATTTTAAGCAATTCCACTCATCAAGCCTGCCTGCCGTACAATTATGGCACCTTTCAAAACTGAGGGGGTGGCAGTATTGGACATTCTGTATTGGCTAAGATTGAAGTACACAGTGTTGGGGCTTCCAGACCTCATTATGGACTCAGAAGAAATATGGACAGGGGTATGGCGCTTAGGGTCAGACTACCATAGATCAATGATTTCATCCAAAATTTACTACATTGTTTATACCTTGGGAGAGACCACAGCTTTATTTTCTATGCAGGCCAACCTAAATCCTGTTTCAGGTGTTGGACATACACACACCTTAGCAGCATATGTGACCAATTGAAATGTTCCCTATTTGGTGGAATAGGACACTCCAGTATAAATTACCCTACACCAATTAGTTGTAACCTGCATGAAGATACCACACACACAGCTTCAAGTACTGTTCCTTGGGCATCCCACAATAATGCTTCAAATGAGATGGCCCAAGAGGAAGAGCAAGAAGCTACTTTTTCCAGAGGTTGACAGTCAGCCACAGCTATGACCCCTACAGAAAGACAAGGAATGCCCTATCAAAATTTACAGTGTGGTGGTAATTCACTTATATCTCAACAAGAAACAATTTTACCTAAGACAAAACATCCTCCATACATATCTGCTGCTGCTTCAGACTCTGTGGCTACTTCAGAGGGAGACACACTAGTAGAAGGCGAAGCAAACCAGTCAGACTCTATACAACAGATGGAGACCACACCTGTAAAACCTAATGAGGGCATACCACCAGCCATGCCATCCACATCTGAAACAATAAGCACAAAACATGCCACCCCTTCATACAGAAAAATAGAAATACCAGAAATCAAGGAGATTAATTTGGAGCTGTTATCAAAAAGAAGGAGTTACCCCCAAACCTACAAAGGACTCAGAGTACCACACTAGGAACAGATTTGCTCTCCTTGCAAAAAGGAAACAATGGGATGAAGAGGAAGATTAAGAAGACATATCATCAGTTGCCTTTTCTCAGTCGGAGAACTTGACAGATACAGAACCAGCCTCGGAAGAGTCTAGATCTTTTAAAAAAATGAAGAAAACAAAAAAATCAACCGCAGCATCTGCTGTGGAGAAAGATCAAGAGACTGAGACACACTACTTCTTAAAGGATGGCCTTTAACCTTGCATGTGGATCACTGAACATGAACAGTATCAAGAAATTAAAAAGAAGACAAATAACTTTTTCTGTCTTAAGAGATTTGAAACTAGATGTGTATTTTTTTGCAGAAAACAAGACTGCACACCTTTGCAGAACAACAGAGTGCCTCAAAGAATTGGTTCAGTGACCCATCTTTCTGGTCTCTGAGTGAAGAACCCTATTCTGGTCTAGGCATCCTGATTAATGTTTTAGGGTTTAAAGTATCTCAACTTATAGATATAGTGCCAGACAGCGCTCTTGTACTGGATGCCAGATATCTCACTCAGGAACATAGAAACATAGAATTTGACAGCAGGTAAGGACTGCTTGGCCCACCCAGTCTGCCCATTTCACTACCTACTGGATAAGCTGCAGATCCTAGTTAACCAGCAGCCTACTTCTTCCTACCCCCATCCCCTAGAATAGCCTTATGACTGTCCCATGCATGCTTGAATTCCACCACTGTTTTTGACTCCACAACCTCCTCCAGAAGGCAGGAGTTTAGATTAATAAATATTTATAATTATCAGACTAAATATCAAAGTAGTGAGCATTTAAAAAAAATTCAACCGTATCGTTTCACCTCAAAATCATCTATTATTTTAGGAGGGGATTTTAATTGTATATTGTCTTTGGCAGACAAAACAGGTGTTACACAGAAGCTGTATGATGATACAAACTTTCTTAACAGGTTATATAGGCAAGCATATCTTAAGAATTGTGCAGCTGGAGAAGGTCCTTTTCCAGAACATACATTTTTTAATGGGAGACTCTCTAGCTGAATCATTTTTTTCTTTGTATCCCAATGGTTGCCAGTAACCCTATTTTGGATACTACCAACCAAAATAATGGATTATAAATTATTAAAAGTAACCTTTGGGACACCAAAGAACAAACCCCAATCTAACTCTATATAGAAATATAATGTTGCTTCTCTAGAAGATCAAGAAGTGTGGGCAGGGATCAAGGCTGAGTTAGAGGCAAAGATTTTGGTATTTGAAATATATGAGAACTCCCTATTCTGGTGGCAAGATACTAAAAAGGTATAAAAACAGCATGAATCCAAATAGCCAAAAATGCATCTAACAAAAACAGTTTGAATTATTTGTATTTAAGAAATCAGTTGCAAACTCTGATGACTCAGGCCATTGAAACAGGGATGGATCTCTCTGCCAGTAAACAAGAAATTAAAACTAAATGAATGAATTCCAATATGAGAGGGCACAGTCTCTTCTTGTAGAACAAAAATTTGGGAAGCAAGGCAGAGCCCAGAATATAAACTGTTATGACAGTTGTAATCAGAGGACTGAGTCCAAATATATATCTGGACTCAGATCGGATTCAGGGAATATCATAGATGATGCACAGGAATTAGAACAAATGGTCACCACTCGTGTACAAAATATTTTTGGTCAAGCCTTGGTAAACCCAGATACACTGGAAGATTTCTTCCAACACTTACATATACCATGAATCTCAGAAGGAGAGAAAAAACAGTTTCTCTCATAACAAAAGCAAAGCTACATACTGCCATCTCAGCTTTAAACAAATTCTGGTCAGAGTCTATATGTCTGCTAAAAGCTTTTAGGAGTGGCAAGAGTGTGGAAAAGAATATGTGGTATTTTTGCTGCACCGCAGTCAACCATAAGTAATACTGCAGCAATTACAATATTGCACATGCGTGATACTCGCACATGTGAAGTTTGCTCTGTAGTCAGTCCTGCACAACATGGCACTGATGCCATAACTATGTATGCACAATAGTCATACATACGCAGTTTAAGTCAACATCACCATGTTGATGCATACAGATATTTAGTCCCCGGACAAAATATCACGGCTAATTAAATGCAGACATATCGTACATTATGTGACTCAACATTTGGTCGCATATGGAATATAAACACAGCTTTATTTAAAACAAAACACAAGGATGTTTATAAAAATATGTACGTGCACACTAAATGTTTATATTAAAGTGCACAGTGTACAAACACGACTTTATTTAAAACAAAAAAAAGGCTATATTTAAAAAAAATATGTGCACAGTAAATGTTTGTATTAAAGTGCACAGTGTTTAAACAAGGCTTTACTTAAAACAAAAAACAAAGACGTTTTTAAAAATATGTATGTGCACAGTAAATATTTGTACTAAAGTGTACAGTGTATTATGTTACATTAATTTCTATGACTGCTGCAATGTAGAGCCATGAAGTCACACCAGCTGCAATGAATGACTTTGGTGAGCAGCTATAAAAAAATGGCAGTCTAGCTCCTCTGATGTCAGCAGATGTGCGACGAGGCCAACAAGCACGAGTAATATGTACAACAAGGACAAGGCAGCACTATAGAGAGGTGCCAGTTTTCATCTACTAAACTACAGAGAAGAGGACAGACATATGGTAAATTAGTTTGTAAATAATTATATTTTTACATGTCCCATTTGCAATGTGCACTTAGGACGAGGGCTTAGGAACAGACCTGGAAAAGTTTGGTCACAAGGATTTGGTCACGGTGAGCACTACATGCTTACAACTACTGTAACCGTGACCACATTTAACTCACTATTTAATGTCTACTATCATTTGACTGCACCGATATAAAGTGCAACGTTTTGTCTGTGAACCCCATGTTGCACATGGAGGCCGTCAGTACTGCAGTTGCGAAAAAGAAACGTAGTGAAATAGGAAGTGGATATGTTTAAGCAGCCCTTAGAGGGGAAGGGCTGCATAAACAGAATAACTAGAAATTATGTCAGCACATCAGACAGCAGTCCGGTTATGTGCTTCCACAGTGCTGTTATACAAATCTGACAATGGCATAACATTCATGGAGTTTGGCCCATGCAGCTGTACAAATCAGACTCAGGAGGAGTCTATTAAACTAAAGATCTGGTCTGGGACTTGCTCATCATCATCATCACAATCACTTTCTCTATTTTTTCTAAGCAGTAATTTCTGGCAAATGTGCCTTAGCCATATTGATCTCGCTGCTTGGAGACTACTTCTGGTTTTCCCCTGATTGTATTAGGTGGTGGTGGTAGTAGCAGTCTTTAAGTGATAGCTGCCAGTGTTGACATACTCTGGAAAAAAGTGGTCCCATCACTCCTCTGCACATTATAGAAATTACGCCTTTCCTTGTTTTTGCTGTAAAGAAACTGACCCCTTTAACACAAAAACAAGGAGTCAGTTATGCCCTCCCCCCTTTTTGCTTCAAGTGAGGAACATCATTATGGGTTTGCATCAGATGTACAGTGGCAGCCACAGATGCAAAATATTGTTAAACAGTAATCAACAGTATGTAAAAGCTCTTTTTTTTAAGTGTGCTTTCTTAATGCTGTCAATACCACTCCGGCCATGTGTACTCTGCCCCTAGATTTCTGTACCCTAAGTGCATTATTTTACATTTTTGTGTTCAAGACAAAAACGCCTTTCAAATGAGGGCAGTCACTTTCTTTCTTTTTATCGCAGTTGCTGTTTCTATGCCCCCTGGCAGCCTCATTCTGCCTGTCCCCCCAGCTCCATCCCCCAGAATTACCAGGACTTATTTTATGCCTGGCCCAAGAGCTGTGCCTGTGGGGAGTTAGGTGTCATCCTGCTGCCAGGGATGTTTTCTCCTTTTTTCTCCCCTTTTTGTGCCCATGCACCATGCAATGGATGCAGCAGCTGTCTCCACCTCTGTAGAGGCAGCCAAGCACCCTGGGCACAGGTGAGCCCCTCTAGCTGTGCCATTCATAGCACACATAGCTCACATAAGCACATATAGAACAATTTGTAGTAGTCACAGACTGATGCAGGTTACTCATCTTCTCCTCTACATCCGTCCCACTCCACGCAAGTTGTCACAGTGACAAGGTATCCTCCAGGTGGGCAGCCCGAGGTAAACAGTGGATTGTGGCCTGGCAGAAGTTGGTGACTGATGCCCCCTCCACAATCGTCCCACTACTACACATTTGTTGCCCAAGTCAGAGACAAAAATGTGAGTTGTACATTTGCCATGCCACACCTGTTTCTATCTATCCTGGTGAGCACCAGGTGGTTGAAAATGGGGTTGCAGTTCAGATCCACTGGGTGGCCCAAGGCCTTTGTCACCCAACATATCTTTCTGCATTTCTGCACATGTGAAATGTTTTCTCCTTCCATTTCACCTCCTGCATGTTAGGAGCACTCTGCCAGAGCCAATGACAGATGTGGTTCACACATCTGTTCCTCTTCAGCCATCCGAGTTCCATGAAAGCTGACACTGGCATTGGGTGGGTTCCAGGCAGGTGGCTCTTGGAGAATGAAGCCCCATCCCCCCATCCCACCTCCACACAAGGGTAGCACCCTACAGCAGCCAGGAACAGAGATGTAGATTGCACATCTGCCCCTTCATACCTGTCCCTGCTCCATCAGAGCTAGCATGAAAGTTGGAGTGGGCTTTGGGTGACTGGCACTCCCTCACCGTATGCCACACCTCTGCACTTGCAGAACACTCTGCTCCAGCCAGAGACTATACCACCTAATGTGCTCTACCCAAGGACAGCACTGTGAGGTACTGCAATATAAAAATGTGGATCTTGTATCGGCCCCTCCACAGCTGCTCCCACACTGCTGGGTGGGTGGGGGTGGTAGGATACAGTGCGTACTCCTAAGTGAATTGTGCCCCCTCTTGAAACCCCACCCATTAACATTAACTCAATGCTTTACAGCAGCCAGATAAGAGATGCGTATTGAACATCTGCCCCATCATAAACTGTGCCCATTCCAAAAAGTTTCACACAGAGGCTAGAGTGGAGTCTAGCAGGGTCACCATTAAGTGACTGTCCCCCCAACCCATCTCCACACATGGGGAACACTCTCCCTTCTCCATTACACATTTTTACATAGAGAGCATTCCTCCGCCTCCATGCCTCCTTTGCATATGGGGTGCAATTCTCCTTCTCCAGCCCTCTTCCACTTGGTGGACATAGAGTCTTACATAATCACATTTGGAAAGGTACGGGAAAGCCGCTAGCCAATCGGAAGGTGACCGCCAGCTATGCCTTGCCTCTGATTGGTGCGCCTTCCCCATTGACTTTTGCTTTACTTGCACCACCAAAACTGGTCGAGATTACTGCTCTTTAAATGTAAAATTCTCTAAAAAGGAGCTGTTTTTACTTTTATTATTGTACATTTTTGTGAAATGCCTTCTTGCTTGATGACTCTGTGATTACAGTCTTTTGGTGAGACTTGTGTTGGGCTAGACGCTCAGGCGCCTAACCCCCCACCCAGTCTTTGTTGTGTAAATCTTCTTTTTAGCACCTCTTGCAGATTGCTGCAATTCAGTGCTTTTCCTGACTGCCCTCTCCTCTGTCCCCTCCTTTCCAGCCAGCCCTGCCCTCGAGCACCCAGAGACCGTAGGGGCTCCGAGCCGCCAGCGGGTGGGCGGCCACCACTGATAGCCGAGAGGGAACCAAGAGGCCGAGAGACAGCCAAAAGGTATGGAAAGTCAAGACAATCGGAAGGCGACCGCCAAAGCCTTCCTTGCCTCTGATTGGTGCGCCTTTCCCATTGACTTTGCTTTACTTGCACCACCAAAACTGGTCGGGATTACTGCTCTTTAAATGTAAAATTCTCTAAAAAGGAGCTGTTTTTACTTTTATTATTGTACATTTTTGTGAAATGCCTTCTTGCTTGATGACTCTGTGATTACAGTCTTTTGGTGAGACTTGTGTTGGGCTAGACGCTCAGCCGCCTAACCTCCCCCCACCCAGTCTTTGTTGTGTAAATCTTCTTTTTAGCACCTCTTGCAGATTGCTGCAATTCAGTGCTTTTCCTGACTGCCCTCTCCTCTGTCCCCTCCTTTCCAGCCGGCCCTGCCCCGGGCACCCAGAGACCATAGGGGCGCCGAGCCGCCAGCGGGCGGGCCCGGCCACCCGCGCAGCGGTAGGGAACCAGGAGGCCGGGACAGACAGCCAGAAAGGTATGCGGAAGTAAGAGTTGATTCTGGAGGCGACCGCCAGCTATGCCTTGCCTCTGATCGGCGCGCCTTCCCATTGACTTTGCTTTACTTGCACCACAAAAAATGGTCAGGATTACTGCTCTTTAAATGTAAAATTCTCTAAAAGGAGCTGTTTTACTTTTATTATTGTACATTTTGTGAAATGCCTTCTTGCTTGATGACTCTGTGATTACAGTCTTTTGGTGAGACTTGTGTTGGGCTAGGCGGCTCAGGTGCCTAACCCCCACCAGTCTTTGTTGTGTAAATCTTCTTTAGCACCTCTTGCAGATTGCTGCAATTCAGTGCTTTCCTGTTCCTCCTCTCCTCTGTCCCCTCCTTTCCAGCCAGCCCTGCCCTCAGTACCCAGAGACCATAGGGGCTCCGGGCATGTGAGGCGGGCGGCCACATAGCCGAAGGAACCAGGAGGCCGGAGAGACAGCCAGAAAGGTACGGGAAAGCCTAATTTTTGCCGCCCCCTCCCCCTCCTGGGTGTTTCTTTTATACACACTTTCCCGCCGAATCTCTTATCCCCTGCCCATAGCTAATCTCCTAGCCAATTCCTGAGCTCATTTCTTCACATCACCTTTAGTATCTTTAACCTCACCTACCCTCCACCATGCTACTTTTCCTCCTATTGCTGCTTTGCCTCTCACCTTCCTCGGATCCAGAAGAGGAAACTGAAGCAGCCCATGCCATGGTGATTAGGGCGGCTACCGGCTTATCCCCTCTGCTGTCCCCAGTGGATGCCCCTCAATTCCCCAAGTATATACTGCCGCTTCTGCACTGTAATCCTTGGGTATCCCACAAAAGGCTCACAACCAGTTCGGTAATTTTAAGCCCCTGCTCCATTATTGGCACTATAATGACCCCCTATACCTGTCCATTAAGCTGGTACTTTATGACAAAATCTATAACCACACAGCAGGATCATCGCCCACTATACATTGGATCCCAAGCAAGAAGAGAAAGTCCTCTGACTACTCCCTATTCCTATCACTTGGTGCCCTCATCAAACTAATCTTCTTTCTGCTGATCTGTGTTGGCACTGTTGAAATCAACCCTGGACCCACAGAAAGCTCTATCTCCCCAGCTGACTTAGCCTCCATAAATGGCCTGAGTTTTCTTTATATCAACGCCTGCAGCCTCCTAAAAAAGTTCTCATTAATACAGGCCTGGGTTGCACACACCTTACCTGACTTTCTGGTTATCTCTGAAACATGGCTCAAATCTGCAACAAAAGACAGTGAAATAAATCTTCCCAACTACCAGCTCTTCAGATCTGACCGTCCATCCAGGGGCGGTGGGTAGCCATCTGTCAAAGCAGACATCTCTGCATCCTGCCTCAATATTACATCACAGCCAAAGGAATTAGAATGCTTATCAATTAAAATAACCCTTCCCAACATATCATCTTTCAACTGATTGGCTGCTACAGGCCCCTCTGCAGGCCTCAAACTCCTATCCCACCTAGGATCTATACTTAATCTAGGCCCTGAAGACACCATCATTTTAGGTGACCTGAATTTAAATTGGCTAGCCAATGCATCTGCACCCCTGGTAACCTTCTGTGACACTTATGGATTCACTCAATTAATCAGAGAACCAACAAGGATTAATCCAAAGAATAATCTCAACAGCACACTCCTGGACATCATGTTGGTAAATAAGCCTCATCTGTATTCTCATGCTGGAGTGCTATTCAGTGACATAAGTGATCACTGTCCCATAGCTGGCATAAGATCAACAATCAAGCTACCCAACCCTGCAAAATTTCTCCCAAGAAGGTCAAAAAAGAACTTTAATATTTCAGGATATATCCATGATTTGTGCCACACCACACGTTGGCAAGAATTCTATCTCACAGCTTCAATAGAGACAGCTCTTCAGGTCTTAAGTGATATTATCATAAGTGCCCTCAATATGCATGCACCCCTCACCAGTGTCAGAACCAAACTCAAATCTTGTCGCTGGTTCTCTGCTGACCTTACATCCGCACTGCTTGCCAGAGATAAACTCTGGAAAAGGGCAAGAAAGACCAAGGATCCAAATGACTGGCTTCAATTCAGAAAAGCCCGAAACTCCTGCACAAAACAAGTGAGAAATGCCAAGGCTGCCTTCTACACAGCTGAACTGGATGCCTCCTATCACAACCCTTCCAGGTTCTGGGGTACCATAAAGGGGATCCTAGGTCAAGCTTCTACCCCTGTCTTACCACCCAAAGTGCACCTAAATAGTGTTGAAATCACTGACAAGCAAGAAATCTTAAATGCCTTCAATGGTCATTTCACTACAGCTGGCCTAGCTTTTGATTCCTCACCTGCAAACCTAATGAGGACATCACTAAACTTACAATCTACTGAGGGACAAAAGGCTGCTTCCACATTCTCCTTCAAATCAATACTCTTAAAATAAGTAGAAGACCTACTATTCCAACTAGATACAACTAAAAGCGCAGGTGCAGACTCCCCTGGATCCCTACTTTCTAAAAGTAGCATTGCACGCCTTAGCTGCCCACCTCACTCACCTTTTCAATCTGTCCCTAGCCACTGGTTCTATCCCCTCAATATGGAAGGCAGCTCAAGTGTTTCCACTACTTAAGGCAGGTGATCCCATGGACTTCAACAACTATAGGCCCATTTCCATCTTACCAGTACTGTCCAAAATGCTTGAAAAGTTAGTGAACTTTCAGTTAAGTGCCTACCTTGATACCAATAATCTCCTTAACCCAGCTCAATCTGGGTTTAGATCTATGCACAGCACCATCTCTGCCTTAGCAAAAGTTACAAATGACTGGCAGACTGCCTTAGACAAAAAGAATAACACCTGTGCTGTGTTTCTGGATCTAAGCAAAGCCTTTGACACTGTGGACCATGAACTACTAATCTCCTCTCTGAACTCCATAGGCCTTGACTCACTCTCTCTTAAATGGTTCAGATGCTATCTCTCCCCGGAAGAATACAACTGGTAAAAAATGAAGGTGACCTATCTACCTCTAAACCACTCCTAAGAGGTGTACCGCAAGGTTCCATCCTGGGCCCCATCCTCTTTGCCATTTACATCAACAATATTGACTCCAATCTCTCACAATCTAATATTCACCTCTTTGCAGATGATACTGTACTATATGTCAGTAATCCCTCACCATCAAAAGCCTGTGAGCTTTTACAGTCTGAGTTCTCCCTCCTACAGCACAACTTACTAGAAAAGAAATTACTACTAAATGCCAAGAAAACGAAAGCTATGTTCAGTTTCTTTATTGTTTTATAACATAATGTATTGGATTACAATATTTATTTCAAATGTTGTGGCCATGAGGATGATGTGTACTGTGTGTGTGTGTGTGTGTGTTTGCTGAAACTCAATATTTTTTTTTACCAAAAAGCATAGTAAAAATGTTGATTGCTATATATTTCACCTGGATACTTCACAGAAGACATGACATATGTCTGAGACAGTTCATATCAGATAGTGACTTAGGAGGTTAAACAAAAAATAAATATGTTTCAGAATTGCTGAGAAAAGGTGACATTTATGAGGTCTGAATATTTCTTGATAGACAATAACTGTTCAACTGAAGCTTGTAGCAAGAACATGTTTAAATGCTAAGTATTTAAATGTGCAAGTTTTTGCATTTTGAAGGGGGTAAACAAATCTCCAGTTTAACAGGCAACCAGTATTTAGCAAACTGTTTCAGTTTCCTAATGGCCATCTGATAAACAGCTTGGAGTTATGTTTCCAACATTCTAAACAGAAAGAAGGGAGTATTTTATTTCAATTGGTATAGTGATATGTAGATGTGGAAGGATACAATGAAAACTCCAAAATATGTGTTCCACGATACTCCATTTTTCCAGCTACAGACAGTAAAATGGCTATAGGCTCCACCCACAGCCATAAAAATGAAGTTTTCCCCAGTCCTAGATGGGCTATCTGGTGAGCTCTATTAGAAAGCAATAGATACTTTATCTAAACACCTATTATTTGTCTTTAATTACATCTTGGCAGGGGTAGTACCATTCCCAACCTCCCTGGCAGATATCTCTTAATCTTTTTACACAGAAAAGGTGATAGGGCTTCCCAATATAGTTGGAGACCAATAAGTCTTATCACTGTTGTTTGGAAAATATTGTGTAAAATACTTTGAAATAGAATAGTGAAAGTTGCACAGGTTGTCATTTCCATGGCACTGGCATGTGTTGTTCCCCAGAGGACAATGTTACATAACCTTAAAGTGATAAGAGAAGTTTTGGACTGTCCAGATGCATCTGGTATTTTGCTTGCATTGGATCACTCCAAAGCTTTCAATGCAGTACCTCATGAATATCTTTTTGAGGTTCTTAGAAAATAAGGTATCTAGAACATTTTATTAGCCGAATTGAAATACTGCATAAAAATGCCTCTTCGAGCCCAGTAGTGAATGGTAGGGTGGGTAAACCTATCAAAATACTCTGATTTGTACTGCAAGGGTACCCTTTGAGACCCTGCTATATATCTTCACTTTAGACCCCTTGCTTAGGATGTTAAATACAGAAGGAGTGATTAAGAATATTTGAGGAACTAGACATAGAATTTCAGGTAGCATTATCATGCAAATAAAAGAAGAATGCTCTTAGATGGCTGCTGCATTGAAAAAAAATGAGTTCAGATGGCTGCTCTGATGGTAAAAAACAGAGCTCATGCTGCAGAGTACCTGCCACTTGTGAGTCAGGAAACAGACTGGTGGGATCAAGAAAGGAAGGTGTGGATACCCCTGCTGCAGAGCTTTGTTTCCTATCTGATGCTGTGCTACAGGAAGTGCATCCCAGCTGTGCTTTAACCCAGTAACCAGCCTCAGAAGAAAGAAAACAAATTTATAGAGAATAAAGGATGGGGAAGTATGTGATATGCGAATTTTATGCACACCCGAGGTATGGGATGCTACATAAACCCTGAGGGTGAAGTCCGAGGGTTTATTAAAGCATCCCACACCAAGGGTGTGCATTAAATTTGTGTTTTCAACATATTTTCCTATCTTTTATTTTATGTAATTGCTGGTCAGCATTTTTTTTCTAGCCAGACTTCTGAGGTCACATGACACACTGGCAGACTCTATGGAGATGTTGATATGAAAATGCGATACTATATGGTAAGAAAATGTGATACTGATCTAGAAGTCCTACATTAAAGGTTACTCTTTAGTAGCCTGTAAGAGATTGTTTTTATTTTAGCACTTCAGAGCTGTCTTTGTTTTTTAAAGAGCACACACACACACACACACACACACACACACATGAACACACTCTGTCTCTGCCTCCCTACTTCCCTTTTGTTAGCGTTTTTTTATTTGCTGCCATTTCCCTGAGTTTTTTTTTTTAATTTACTGTTTGCAGTCAGGATCCCATAAGTCACTCAAGCCACCCAAGGAACTGTTACGGCTTGCACTGGCTGTGTCTGACACAGACAAAGTGCAGGATCAACAGGATGCATCTTTATTTTAAATGCAGAGGTAGATATCAAGTAAAATAAAAATAAAAAAACACAAATTACAAAGACAGATAAGTCTGTTAGGTGCTGGTGGCAGCTCCTCAGTTATTGAGAGATGGAGCCACCATGTTTTTGGAACTTTTAAATCCACCCACATAGACAGCAGAGAGCCAATGAAGGAGTGAGAAGTTTAGACAGACACAGCACATGAATGCCACAATAACCAGTGCGTTATTACAGCAAATATCAACTCAGTCATCTCATTGTAACCTCCCCCACTGGCCCCCCTTGCTCAACTAGCAGGGCTGCTCCCCTTACACATGGCACCAATGAGAGGGATGGGGGTTGTCACTGCAACAGTTCAGTCTACTAGTACATCTGAGCCTGCCATCTTCAGACAGGCAACCCAAGTGTTGCAACTACCTGGCTCACACCTGGGGGGACCATTTATCATGGCCATCAACATGGGTCTCTGGCAGAAAACATTTGCTCACAATTATGCTAGGTTTGTACTTCTGGTCAGGGGAACCCAAGTAAATCCAGACACACTGGAAGCAGTATTAGTACTGTCCAAACCAGGCTGGGATTCTAGAGTGTGGCTTTTATTCACATACACAGAGAATAATCACAAAGCGAATATGGATTACCGAGATACAGAGCACACACACAGCAAACCCTCAGGTTCTGCATGGATCTTGGCACACACAGCCAGAACTGGTACACTTCCCTTGACTAGGCACCCTCGGCCAGTACTAGGAGACTTTCTCGTATTTCATGAGGAATTACTGGTGGCACCCTCGACCACCAAAGAGTACAACAGGCTCACAGAAAATCCAGAACTCATGTCTGGGTAAACTATTTCTTCAGGCACTGGCCAAATGCACTTAGAGAAAACAAAGGTGCCCAAACTGAACCTGGAGAGGTAAACATGGTTACTTCAGATGGGGGGGTCTCCCACCTTTTGCTTCCAAATTTATACTCGGCTATTCATCTGGTTAATGATACCCTTCTCAGAAAACAGGTAGATGTTATCTTGAAATGTCTTTCACATTTAACATAATACTTAACACTTAACACACTTCTGAGGTGTCATGAAGTTAAAAGTTCTGTAATTGGCAATGTCTCTTCACTAGACCACACTTTAGCAGACACTTTTTAAATCAAACAGAAACTAAATGTTCTCTACTTGGCAAGTCTCTCTCCTAACCCCATAGAAGGCATAGAAACATAGAAACATAGAATTTGACGGCAGATAAGGACCGCTCGGCCCACCCAGTCTGCCCATTTCCCTACCTAATGGATAAGCTGCAGATCCTAGTTAACCAGCAGCCTACTTCTTCCTACACCCACCCCCTAGAATTGCCTTATGACTGTCCCATGCATGCTTGAATTCCACCACTGTTTTTGACTCCACAACCTCCTCTGAAAGGCCATTCCATGCATCCACAACCCTCTCTGTGAAAAAATACTTCCTTAAATTACCTCTGAACCGTCCTCCCTCTATCTTCAACTTGTGCCCCCTTGTTCTTGCACACCTCTTTTTTTGAAAGATGCTACCCTCTTGGACTTTGTTGATTCCCTTGAGGTACTTGAAAGTTTCTATCAAGTCCCCCCTCTCCCTCCTTTCCTTGAGGCTAAACATATTAAGCTCCTTAAGTCTCTCTTCATATGTCTTCTGGTGCAGACCCTGCACCATTTTAGTTGTGCTCCTCTGGACAGCCTCCATCCTGTCTATGTCTTTGTGGAGATTGGGTCTCCAGTACTGCACGCAGTACTCCAGATGGGGTGTCACCAGCTGTCTGTACAGAGGGCTAATAACTTCCTGTTTTCTACTGTTAATGCCTCTCCCTATGCATCCCAGTATCCCCCCAGCCCTCCTTGCTGCCCTCTCACATTATTTGACCACCTTTAGGTCATCTGATATGACTACCCCCAGGTCCCTTTCCATTTTTGTTGTTATTAGTATCTCACCCCCCATTGTGTACTTTTCCCCTGGGTTTTTGTTTCCCAGGTGCATTACCTTGCACTTCTTAGCATTGAATCTAAGCTGCCATACATTTAGCAATTCCTCTAACCTTGCCAAGTCCCTTTTCATCCTTTCCACCCCACCTTGTGCATCAACTCTGTTGCAGATCTTTGTGTCATCTGCAAAGAGACATACTTTTCCTTCCAGTTCCTCTGCAATGTCACTTATAAAGACATTGAAGAGGACCAGTCCTAATACTGAACCCTGTGGTACCCCACTAGTAACCCCCCTTTCTTCAAAGTGGACTCCATTTACTATTACTCTCTGTGTCCTATTCTCCAGCCAATTCTTTACCCAGGCTGTCATCTTGGGACCCACTCCCAGGCTGGCTAACTTGTATATTAATCTTTTGTGTGGGACTGTGTCAAATGCCTTGCTAAAATCTAGGTAGGCCATGTCCACAGCCCCTCCCTGATCTACTACTTTGGTCACCCAGTCAAAGAAATCTATCAGATTTGTCTGGCATGACCTTCCCACTGAGAATCCATGCTGCCTTGGGTCCTGAGCCCCTCTGGCCTCTAGATAATCAACAATTCTTTCCTTCAGAAGTGATTCCATCATTGTCCCTATCACTGAGTTTAAACTAACTGGTCTGTAGTTTTCTGCTTCTGCCTTGCTCCCACTTTTGTGAAGGGGAATCACATCTGCCCTTCTCCAGTCCTCGGGTACCACCCCATCCTCCCATGATTTGTTAAACAGGGTAGTCAGTGGTGTCACTAGTTCTACCCTTAGTTCTTTTAGAATTCTGGGATGAATCCCATCAGGCCCCATTGCTTTGTCCACCTTCAGTTTTAAGAGTTCTTTCAGAACCCTTTCTTCTGTAAATGGGTTGGTATCAACTTATGTATCCAGAGTGTTTCTACTGTTTGTTTTAGGTACCTCCCCCACTTCCTTTGTAAATAGTGACAAAAATATTTGTTTAGTATCTCCGCCTTTTTACAGTCACCCTCTGCCCACCCTCCCTCCTCTTTATTAAGCCTCACTAACCCTCCCTTGGTCTTCCTTCACTCCCTGATGTACCTATAAAAGGTTTTATCCCCCTTCTTAACTGAGTTGGCTAGCTTTTCCTCGGTTTGGGCCTTTGCCGTTCTGACTGCCTTCCCAGCTTCCTTTTGCTTTAAATATTACAGTTCTCTGTCCTGCTTCTTCTGTGATTCCTTGTACTTCCTGAAAGTTTTCTTTTTCTCTTGAACCTTCACTGCCACTTCCTTTGAGAACCATAGTGGTTTCTTACATCATTTAGTTTTGTTTATTTGCTTCACACAAAGACTTGTTACCTCTGTGATGGCAGTTTTTATTATTCCCCATTGTTCTTCCACCCTCCTTCCTGCCCATTTGCTAGTGCATTCCTTGGCACTCACCCATTTTTGCAAAGTCAGCCTCCTAAAGTCCAGTACCTTTTGCCTTTTGCATGGCTTGACTTCTATTGTTGTGTTTATTGGGAACCATACTGTTCGGATGGTCGCTAGTTCCCAGATGGCTACCCACTTCTACATCTGTGATCCTCTCTTCATCTCCATTTGAGAGAACCAGGTCTAAGATTTCTCACTCTCGAGTGGGCTCCAATTCTAGTTGTCTAAGGCATGCCCCCTGTAGGGCATCTAGAATAACCCCATTCTTCGAAGTGGCTGCTGCAACTGCACTCCAGTTAACATCTGGCATATTCAGATTGCCCATCAGCAATATCTCCCCTTTTTCTGCCATACTAAGTATACTTTCTATCATTTCCTTGTCCATTTCCTCCCCGGGAGAAGGGGGACTGTATACAACCCCTGTGCGGATTGTGCCATTGCCGGTCTCCAAATTTACCCACAGTGCTTCTTCTCCTCCTTGTTTTCCCTTTTGTTCTGTTGCTTTGATTCCTTCCCTTATGTAAAGAGCTACTCCTCCTCCTCTTTTACCCTCTCTGTCCCTCCTGTAGATAGTGTATCCTGGTATGTTTACGTCCCAGTCATGGTTTGTGTGAACCATGTTTCTGTGACTGCCACGATATCCAGATGTTCCTCCATCAAGGCCACTAAATCAGGAAGCTTGTTACTCAGACTACGGGCATTGGTACTCATTGCTTTCCATTTTTTGATGGCTTTACCTTCAGTTGCAGCATCCCCCACTGACCTTTCTACCTTGGTCTTTTTCTCATTTAGTACCCTGTTTTGTAGGGAGAGGCTGGGATTTTCCTGCTGCTTATCAGTGCCTCCCCCCTTGACTAGTTTAAAAGCTTGCCAATGAAGCATTTAAACCGATTGCTCAAAAGACTTGTTCCCTTCCTGGACAGATGCAGACCATCCTGCCAGTATAGGCTGGTGTCCCTCCAGGTGGAACCCCAGTCCCCAATGAAGCCAAACCCCTGTGCTCCACACCATTTTTTCAACCATTCATTAAAGGATATGTGAAGAATACGTGAAAGCAAATCTAGAAAAAAATCAAGACCAACAACTCGCCAGGCCCAGACAACATTCACCCCAGAATACTTAGGGAACTAGCAAGTGAGATAGCAGGACCAGTCACATCTTTGTTTAATTCTTTTCTTCAAGAGGGGAGTTTGTTAGATGAATGGAGGGAAGCACACATAATGCCCATCCACAAAAAAATGATTCAAGAGTGATGTAACAAACTATCAACCAATCAGTCTTACATCGACACTATCCAATCTGATAGAAGGTTATATTAAGAAGGAAATAGAGAACCATATTACTAACCTATGGCTGACTGACTGATGTGACACAACATGGTTTTCGGCCTCGTAGGTCTTGTCTCACCAACTTCCTGTAGCTTTTTTAAACTGATTAGTTCAGCTCTAGTCAACAGACTACCTGTGTAAATACTATACTTAAATTATACTAAAGCATTTGATCTTTATCAGAGCTAAAATTCCATCCTATAGTTCTGAAGTGGGTAGAGTCTTGGTTAACACAAAGAAGACAGAGAACAAATAAGGGGGTACACATCTGATTGGGTTACATGGGTAGTTGTGTCCCACAAGGTTCAGTACTTGGCCCATCACTATTAAACATCTTTATTTCTTCAATGCAACTGTCCCCCAACTCATGGCTCAAAAAAATAGGTCAATGACACCAGGATAGGGGAAACTGTGAATAGAGAAGCAACTGTATCCCAGTTTCAAAATTATCTACACTACTTAGAATCCTGGGCTAAAGAGCACAAACTAAGATTCAACAAAGTCAAGTGCAGGGTCATGCACTTTGGTAGTGAAAACAGATTAGTCAGGTATTCAGTAAATGGGAATGAACTTCAGGTTACAGATGAAGAGTGAGACCTAAGAATAATTATTAATAACAAATTAACCTTTGATAGTCTTACAAGAAACACTATAAAGAAGGCTAACAAATTACTGGGATGTCTTCTAAGGCAACTAAGAAGCAGGGAGGCATCAGTCATCATGCCCCTGTATAGTACCATTGTGAGGCCCCAACTGGAGTGCAACTGCTCTCCTAGTCTCCACTGAACAGTAGTAGCATACAGCTGCTGGAAAAGGTGCAAAGAAGAGTCACAAAAAGAACAAGAACCGTTAAAAAGCACAACATGTAGAAAGGATACACAGATTAAACCTGCACTTGGTAGACCATAGAAGATTTAGAGGAGATTTTTACCTTGTGTACAAAGCATTTAAAGAAAATGATCTATTGGAATATGCAGGTTTTGAAATAAAATTAATTAACAAAGATGCTAAAACACATAAATAACAGTTAAAGGGAGAGTTGTACAAAACAAACAGAAGAAGAGGGTGGATTAGTCAGTGGGTGGTAACTGCTTGGAACACTCTACCAGAAATGGTGGCTAACAGTTCCAACTTGAAAGTATTTAAAAAATCACTTGAGAACCACATGGTCTCATTAGAATATTCCACTGACAAGTGGTGAGCCTCCAGTACTTAACACTGTTTGATTTGTAACCCTTCAATGAAATCTATGAGAAGCAGAGGTACTGTGGGTTACCCTAGAGACTAGAAAGGGGGCTGTTATTTGAACTGGAGTGACCTACATACCTCCAGCACAGGAAGAAGAGGCAGATAAGGAAATGATGGAGGAAATCTGAGAGATGGCTAACAAAGTGGAGATATTACTTATAGAGGATTTTAATATGCCAGATGTGACGTGGAGCATCCCAGCTCCTGCAAGAGGTAGAAGTAGGGAACTCTTAGACTCTATGCAGGGGGACTTCATCAGGCAATTAGTCAGTGAGCCCACTCATGGGGGCATACTGGACCTGGTACTGTTGAACAGGGACAGTGTCACTGACATCACAGTGGGGTGCCACCTGGGAACAAGTGGTCTTTGCATGATGTGGTTCAGGGTAAGAACTAGGCAGGAAACAAACCACAGTAAAATGAGGGTCTTGAACTGGAGGGCTGTTTTCAAGAAAATGGGAGAGTGCCTTGGAGAAGCATTAGTAGAGATAGGGAAAGAGGAGCACTGGGCAAAAATAAGGCCATCAAAAAGGCAGGAAACCTCTGTGTCAAGCAGATTACAAAGAGCAGGAAAAAGAAGAGACCACTTTGGTTCTCCAAGGAAGTAGCAGAAAAAGTAAAGACTAAGAAGCTGACATTCAAAATGTAAAAGGTGACACAGAAAGAAGAGGACAGGGAGGGTTATCAAGAGGAACTAAGGGACACAGCAAAAGCAGATGGAGTGCTAGGGCACAAACGGAGGAGAACACTGCCAAGTTAGTAAAAAAGAGGGTTAAAACATTCTTTAGGTATAGAAGTGAAAAGAGGAAGAACAAGGTGTAGATAGTAAAACTAAAAGTGGAAGGAGGGGTCTATTTGGAAGAGAACCAGAAGAAAGCAGACATATTGAACAAGTATTTTAGTTCAGCATTTATGAAAGACGGAGTGAGTGATGGGCCACAGATAAGGGAAAAGGACATTAATGGAAGGGAGGTAGACAATAGCCTTTTACAGATGACAGAGTCCTCAAGGAAGTAGAGCAACGCAACTAAAGGTGGATAAGGCAATGGGGCCAGACAGGATGTACTCCAGGATACTGAAGGAACTTAGGCAGGAGCTCACTGCACCTCTGACAGCCCTCTTCAACCTATCACCAGTTATGGGGGTAGTACCAAGGGACTGGAGGTGAACGGATATGGTCCCGCTTCACAAAAGTGGGAATAGGGAGGATGTGTATAGACATGTAAACCTGAAGTCAGAGGTGGGCAAACTTATGGAAACACTACTCAAAGAAAGGATTGTAGAATATCTTGCAGCCAGTGGATTGCAGGTCCAAGACAACAACATGGGATCACAGGGGGAGATCTTGCCAGACAAACCTGACCAATTTCTTCTACTTGGTGACCAGAAAAGTGGATCAGGGAGAGGCGGTGGACCTGGTCTACCAAGAGTTCAGTAAGGCCTTTGACACCATTCTGCACAGAAGTATGATAAACAAGCTGGACAGCCTGGGAGTGATTCCAAAGTTAGTAAGATGGGTACAAAACTGATTGAGTAACAGAAGCCAGAGGGTAATAGTAAATGGGGTACACTCTGAAGACGGAAAGGTAATCAGCAGGGTCCCACAGAGGTCAGTACTGCGACTGGTCCTCTTCATTTTCTTCATAGCAACAAGGCCTGGAAGGGAAAGTATGCCTGTTTGCAGGTGACACTAAAATCTGCAACAGAGTGAACACACCTGGTGGAGGAAAGAAGACAGAATGAGGAATGACCTGAAAAAACTGGAAGAATGGTCAAGGGTATGGCAACTAGGCTTCGGTGCCAAAATGTGCAAAATTATGCATATAGGGCACAGGAACCCAAGGGCAACATACCATTTGTGGGGAAGGGGTAACAACTACAAAACAGGAAAGGTGGCAAGGCAATGTGACAAGGCAGTAGGAAAGGCTTGTAGAAATATGTGGTGCATAGGGAGGGGTATCATATACAAACATACACTATGATGGCAGATAAAGACTGCTTGGCCCACCCAGTCTGCTCATTTCCCTACCTATTGAATAGGTTGTAGATTCTAGTTATCCAGCAGCCTACTTCCTCCTATTCCCCCCTAGATATGCTTTATGTCTTTCCCATGCATTTTTTTTAATTCCCCCATTGTTTTTGACCCCACTACCTCCTCAGGAAGGCCATTCCATGTGTCCACCACCCTCTCTGTGAAAAAATACTTCATGGAAACATATAAACATAGAAGCTGACAGTAGATAAGCCCATACAGTCTGCCCATTTTTTCTACCTTATGAATGTGCCATAGGTCTGTACTGTCAATGGTCAACCCATTCATACTCATCTGTATTGCTCCCTTATGCCTAGGCCATTGTTTGGTCTATCAATCTGCAATCACCCATAAGAAGGTATAATTCCTGTCCAGGGAGATTGCTATTGCCCGGAATCGACCAGCTCAACTATTTCGAACTGTAGACAGACTGTGCAACCGAACCTGTCTGCAAGTTCAGAAAGCTTCTTTGCAATTAGAGTGCGAGGACCATGCTTGATTTTTTGCAAATAATATGGCTGACATCAGGGTGGATTTGCAGCCAGCACTCTATAGGGGGACTATTTTTGGACAGTGCAAGCTCACTGCACCTCAATTTTCTTGGAGTTCCTTCAGTCGACCGGACTTCATGGATGTCATGAGGATTATCCAGAGTGTGTGCCCTACGTGCTGTAGTTTGGACCCTGGACCGACTTCCCTAATTTTGGGTTGTAGTGATGTCATTGATCCAGTCCTTGTGCTAATAGTCTGGTGCTCCTTGGAGTCAGGTGAGTTTCCCAGCTCCCTGAAAAAGGCGGTGGTGACACCACTCTTGAAGTAAGCTACCCTGGACCCAGACTGTTTCATAAGCTACAGACCTATCTCTAACCTTCCCTTTATTGGGAAGGTGATTGAGAAAGTAGTGGCAGCTCAACTAGAGGACAATTTAACCATCCATGACATCTATGAACCCCTTCAGTCTGGTTTTCATAAAAGACATAGTACCGAGACAGTGCTGGTTCGGGTGCTTAATGATCTCTTGAGGGCGAGACATCAGAAGAGATGTTACATCTTGGTTCTCTTAGATCTCGCTTCAGTTTTTGACACCATGAATCACATGGTGTTGATAGGATGCCTGAGGCATATATGTGTAATATTGGGAGCCGTCCTTGGATGGTTCGCCTCATTCCTCAAGGGGAGAGCACAAAGAGTTGTCTTTATTTATTTAGTCTTTATTTATTTAACCAGGCATTCATCGTTGAGCAGAAGCTCATTTGCAAGATGGACCTGGGTGGAGCATGAACAATTGTATACACAGGCAATACAGATAATACTCTTTACAGAGAGGAGGAAAAAGAAGTTCATATGTACATAGAATTATACAGCTATTGTACAGATTACATGGTATTTACATACATAGAAGTGTCTATAGGAAGATAAAGCAGGTTATCTAAGGTTACAGGAGGAAGTAACGGAAGAAAAAAAATAAAAATAAAAATATACACCTGGTAGAGGTGTAGGTAGGAGGAAGGGAGGGAGGTAGGGGGAGAAAGGATAGGAGGGCACAGTGCTCAGAGATGAGTTGGTTAAACAGGATGTAGAGAAGGTGGATGGAGAAAAGGAGTATGTGTGAGCCCCGGGATTGAATGCTATAAAGTACGGGGCATGGTAGGATGTCACAACCCAGGGTAGTGAGCTCCTATCTGAGGTTGGGAAAGGAAGAATAAGGGGATGGATGGGCCTAGTGTTGATAAGACAGGGGGATAAGAGAGAGAACAATTAGGCTGGTGAGGAGCAAGCTGGGGGGTCAGTACTTAAAATTGGTTCTAGGCGTGGCTATATACCAGTGCAGACACCGGTACTGGGTCTGAGTAGGTGAAGCAGTTACATACTTCTCTGATTGTACGGAAATAAAGCATCTTGAAGGCATTTATACCAATTAGAGTACTTAATTTGAGGTTTTTTTGTAGATCGTTCCATAAGGTAGGTAGCATGAAGCTTATGGCTGCCCTTCCTGAAGTGGGATTTTGCTTTGGGTACTTTAAGTGTAATAGCTGAGTAACTTCTTAATGCTGTGTCCGGAGTTTTTTCCTCGGACCCAATGGCTTTGTTGTGTGGGGTGACTCAGGGTTCAGTACTGTCACCTGTTATTTGCGGTGTATATGCTACCCCTCGGAGACATTGTAAGAAGGTATGGGTGGAAGTTTCACTGTTATGCAGATGATACCCAGCTATACCTGTCTTTTGCACCCAACCAGGATGGAGCTCTCTCAGTCTTTAACAACTGTCTGAAAGAAATCCAGGAGTGGATGGATTCTAACTGGCTAAAGTTGAACTCAGAAAAGACAGAGGTATTGGTTGTGAACCTGGGTCAACAGTTAGAGGGGTCGGATGTTGGTGCACCTTTAGGAATTTTTCTTCCTGGCATTTCTCTCCTGACCTTTGAACGGGTGTGTAACCTGGGGGTGGTCTTTGATGATAGACTGACACTGCAGTCACACGTGTCAGCTGTCATCAAGACCTCCTTTTACCATCTTAGGAACATCGCCAGAGTTAGGCATCTGATTCTGTCTGATGACCTTCCAACGTTGGTCCACGCTTTTGTGTCCTTGTGCTTGGATTACTTCAACTCCCTTTACTTTGGGCTCTCATGGGTTGAAACTTTTCACCTGCAGCTGGTGCAGAATGCAGCATCCTGGGTTTTGATGGGCTTTAGGAGATCCTGTCATATCTCTCTGGTGCTTCGTGAACTGCACTGGTTGACTATACGGTGGAGAATCACCTTTAAAGTTGGTTTACTAACTTTCAAAGCCATTCACGGTCAGGGTCCAGCCTATCTGAAAGAACTTCTGGTTCCCTACTGCCCTGGTCAATCACACCACTTGGCCGATGAGGGGTTGCTAGAGATTCCAAGGGTGAACCTGAAATCATCTGGTTCTAGAGCTTTTTGTTAAGCTACACCCACCTTTTGGAATTCTCTACCCTGTTGGTTATGGGAGTGCACCTCCATGGAGGAATTTAAGAGAGGATTAAAAACTTTTCTTTGGCAAAAGGCCTTTGTGGAAAATTTGAACTGTATTTGACTATGTTTCTTTATACATGTTTTAAGATTTGGGATTTTAATGCTTGTTTTAAATTGTTTTAAGTTGTAAGGTGCCTTGGAAATGGAAAGGCACTGTACAAATAAAATTATTATTATTATTATTAAAATGTTTGAATGTTTCAATCATATCACCTCTCTCCCTTCTTTGCTCTAAGGTATACATACTGAGCTCCGTTAATCTGTCCTCATATGTTTTCTGATGCAGTACCTACACCATTTTGGTTGCCCTTCTCTTGACTGCTTCCATTTTGTTAATGTCTTTGAGCAGGTGCAGCCTCCAGTACCACACGCAGTACTCCAGATGGGGCCTAACCAGTGTTTGTAAAGAGGGATTATTACCTCCCTCTTATGACTTCTGATACCAATACTAATTCACCTCAACATCCTCTAGCCTTACCTACTACTTTAGTGGTCTGCTTGGATGATTTCAGGTCATCTGTGATGAAGATACCCAAGTCTCTATCTTCCCTTGTGATTGGCAGCAACTCTCCTCCCAACCTATAGGTGGCTTCAGGGTTTCTCTTCCCTATGTGCATGATCTTGCACTTCTTTGCGTTAAATCCCATTTGCCACTCTTCTGACCATTTTGACAGTTTATCCAGATCTCTTCTCATTCTGCCCCACCCCATCTGGATCATCTACTCTGTTGCAGATCTTGGTGTCATCTGCAAACAGATAAACCTTACCCTCCAGTTCATCTGCAATGTCACTGATGAAATATTGAAGAGGACTAGCCTCAGGACTATTCCCTGAGGTACCCCACTTGTGACTTGCATCTCTTCTGACTGTATACCATTTACCACCACTTTCAGTTTTCTGCCCACCAACCAGTTTGCCACCCAGTTGATCAACTTCTGATGTACCTCAAGCCTACCCAGCTTATTAATCAATCTTCTGTGTGAAACAGTATCAAAGTCTTTGCTGAAGTCAAGGTAGGCAACATCAACTGCTCCCCCTTGGTCCACCACTCTGGTTACCCAGTCAAAGAAATCTATGACATCAGTTTGACAGGACCTTCCTGTTGTAAACCCATGCTGTCTTGGATTCTGTGCTCCTGTGGATTCCATGTGTTGCACTATCCTTTCCTTAAGGAGTGCCTCCATAATCTTGCCCACTACTGAGGTAAGACTGACTGGTCTGTAGTTCCTAGCCTCCTACCTGCTACCACTCTTGTGGAGCAGGATCACATGAGCCCTTCTCCAATCTTCTGGGACCTCTCCTGTGCTCAGAGATCACTAAACAGTTCTGATAATGGCTCTGCTAGTTCCACCCTTAACTCCTTCAGTATCCTGGGATGTATGCCAACAGGTCCCATTGCCTTGTCCACCCTGAGCTTATCAAGCCCTTGTAGGAACCTTTCTTTTGTGAGGGGACTAGTGCACACCTCCTTCCCCCCTGTGTCTGTGGTGCTGAGCTGTGGGCCATGCCCCACCTTCTGCTCCATAAACACTGAGCAGAAGTATCTGTTTAGGATGGATGATTTTCCTTGGTCTTCCTCCACACAGTCCCCCTTATCCCCTTTGATCTTAGCAATACCCCATGGACTTTCTCCTTTCACTAATGTATCTGTAGAAAGTCTTGTCCCTTTCTTTTTACTGTCCGTGCTAGTGTTTCCTCAGTTTTGGCCTTTGCCAGCCTTACTGCCTTTCCTGCTTCCTTGCTTAGTATGCCTCTTTATCATCATCCTACTGAATTCCTTTACATTTCCTGAAGGCCAGCCTTTTGACTCTGACATTTTCTGCTACTGTTTTTGAGAACCAAAGTGGTGTTCTCCTTCTTTTGCTCTTGTGTTTCTCTCTAACACAATGTGATGTTGCTTCAAGTATTGCATCCTTAATGCTTGCCCGCTTTGCATGTACCCATTCACCTGTATTTATTCTTACCAGGGCTAGTTGACTCTGTTGGACATCTTCTCAAAGTCAGCTCCTCTGAAGTCCCATATTTTTGCCTTGGAATGGGATGATTTCATTCTAGTGACCAAATTGAACCATACTATGTGATGGCCACTGGCCCCCAGGTGACCATCTACCAGGAGATTTGTGATCCTTTCCCCGTTAGTCAGTACTAGATCTAGATTAGCCCTGTCTCTTGTGGGTCATTCTAACAGTTGTTTGAGGCCCTCCCCCTGCAGGAAATCCACTATGTGTCTAGTTCTGGCAGATGTTCCTGCTGGTATTGACCAATCTGTATCTGGCATGTTAAAGTCTCCCATTATCAGAACCTCCCCTTTAGCTGTCATGTTTTGCATATCTTCTAACAGTAATGTGTCTATGTCATCCCCCTAGTCTGGAGGCCTGTAGACAACCCCAGTTTGTATCACTGTCCGATTTCCTGTTTCCAGGGTAACCCACAGTTCTTCTGGCTCCTTATGTGCATTCTGAATTTCTATAGCTTTTATGTTTTCATTGACATAAAGGGCCATTCCACCCCCCCCTTTTCACCTCAGTCTCTTCTGAACAATACATAGCAAGGTACTGAAGTCTCCAAGTGTGGTTGCTGGTGAACCATGTCTCTCTAATGGCTACTATGTCCAGTTTAGTCTCTGTTTTTGTTGCCTGCAGGTCTGGGATCTTGTTTCCCAGACTGAAGGCATTTGTGTACATGATTTTCCAATGGTCAGACTTTGGTGTGTTAGTTTTTGGGTGAGGTCTGGTGTTTCCCTTTGTCGTATAGGAAGCCTTGCATTGCCCTTGAGCTGTACCCCCTCATTCTTCAAATTGTGCCCCTGTATTCTTGCACATCTCTTTTTCTGAAAGATGCTATCCTCTTGGACTCTGTTGATTCCCTTGAGGTACTTGAAAGTTTCTATCATGTCCCCCTTCTTCCTTCTTTCTTTGAGGGTATACATATTAGGCCCCTTTAGTCTCTTTTTATATGGCATCTGGTGCACACCCTGCACCATTCTAGTTGCCCTCCTCTGGACTGCTTCCATCCTGTCTATGTCCTCGTGGAGATGGGGTCTTGAGAATTGCACACAGTACTCCAGATGTGGTCTCACCAACTGTCTGTACAGATGGATAACAACTTCTTGTTTTCCACTGGTGATCCCTCTCCCCATGCATTCAGGTATTCCCTCAGCCCTCCCTTCTGCCTTCTCACATTGCTTTCCTACCTTTAGGTCATCTGATATGACTATCCCCAGGTCCCTTTTCATTTTTGTTGTTGCTAGTACCTCCCCCTCCCCACATTGTGTTCTCTTCCCCTGGGTTTTTGTTTCCCAGGTGCATTACTTTGCACTTCTTTACATTGACTCTAAGCTGCCGTACATTTGACTATTCATCCAACCTTGAAAAGTCCCTTCTCATCCTTTCCACTCCCCATTGTGTATCAACCCTGTTGCAGATCTTTGTGTCGTCTGCAAAGAGGCATACTTTTCCTTCCAGCCCCTCCACAGTGTCACCTATAAAGACATTAAAGAGGACTGGTCCTAGTACTGAACACTGTGGTACCCCAACAGTAACCCATCTTTTTTCAGAGTGGACTCCATTTACTATTACCATCTGTGCTCTGTTGTCCAGTCAGTTTTTTACCCAGGCTACCACCCTGGGACCCACTTACCGTCTGGCTAACTTGTTTATTAATCTTTCATGCGGGACTGTGTCAAATGCCTTGCTAAGATCTTGGGGCCATATCACCAGCTTCTCTCTGGTCTACTACTTTGGTCACCCAGTGAAAGAAATCTATTAGATTCATCTGACATCACCTTCCCATTGTGAATCCATGCTGCCTTTGGTCCTGTGCCCCACAGGCCTCCAGGTACTCAACAATTCTTTATTTCAGAAGTGACTCCATAATTTTCCCTACCATTGAGGTCAAACTAACAGGTCTGTAGTTTCCTGCCTCTGCCGTGCTCCCAATTTTGTGAAGTGGAATCACATCAACCCTTCTCCAGTCCTCAGGAACCACACCATCCTCTCATGACTTGTTGAAAGGGGTAGCCAGTGCTGTCACTAGTTCTCCCTTAGTTCTTTTAGAATTCTGGGATGAATCCTATCAGGCTCCATTGCTTTGTCCACCTTCAGTTTTAGGAGTTCTTTCAGGAGCCTTTCTTCTGTCACTGGACTGGTATTGCGCCCCCCCCCCATTCAGAGTGCTTCAATTGTTTGGTTTAGGCACCTCCCCTTCCTCTTCTTTTATGAATACTGAGCAAAAGTACTCATTCAGTACCTCTGCCTTTTCACTGTCACCCCCTGCCCACCCTATCTCCCCTTTAGTAAGCTTCACAATCCCTGCCTTGGTCCTTCTTCCCTCCCTAATGTACCTATAAAAGGTTGTATCTCCCTTCTTAACTAAGTTGGCTATCTTTTTATTGGTTTCAGACTTTGCTAGTCTGACTGCATCCCCACTTCCTTCTACTTTAACTGGTACAGTTCTATATTCTGCTCCTTCTGTTATTCCATATACTTCCTGAATGCTATCTTTTTCTCCCTAACTTTCCCCGCCACCTCTTTTGAGAACCATACTGTTTTTTCCTTCATTTTGTTTTGTTTATTTGCTTCACAAAGAGGCTTGTTGCCTCTGTGATGGCAGTTCTGATTTTTCAGCATTGTTCCTCCACCCCTCCTTCCTGCCCATTTGCTAGTACATTTGTTAGTCACTCTTCCATTTTACCAAAGTCAGCCGTCTTAAAGTCCAGTACCCTCACTTCTGTATGACTTGACTCTATGACTGTGTTTATTGTGAACCACGCTGCTGGTGGTTGCTTGTTCCCAAATAGCTGCCCACTTCTAAATCCAAGATCCAATCTCTGTCCCCATTTAAGAGTACCAGGGATAAGGTTGCTTCCTCCTGAGTGGATTTCAGCACTAGCTGTCTGGGGCATGCCCTTGTAGGGCAACGAGAATGACCCTGCTCTTGGATTTGGCTGCAGCAAATGTGTTTAAATTAATATCTGGCATATTCAAGTCCCCCATTAACATCTTCCCTTTTTCTGCCATTCTAAGGATGCCTTCTGTCATTTCCTTGTCTGTTTCCTCCCCTTTAGATGAGGGTCTGTATACAATACTCATGGGGATTGTGGTGCCATTAGAGAGCTACTCCTCCCCCTCTTTTACTCTCATGTAGATTGTGTACACTGAAATGTTGACATCTCAGTCATGGTTCACTGTGAACCATATTTCTGTGACTGCCATGATATCCTAGCATCCCTCTTCCATCATGCAGAATGAGGGAGGTGGTGTTGCCCCTGTATAGATTGAAGGTGAGGCCCCACTTACAATACTGTGCGTTCTGGAGGCCCCATATCAGGAGGGACATAGATCAGGTGGAGGCGGTACAGGGGAGGGCAACCAAAATGATGCATGCCCTGCATTAGAAGCCCTGTAAAGAAAGACTCAAGGAATTAAATATGTACTCTATGGAGAACAGAAGGGAAAGGGGAGATTTTATAGAAAAATTCAAATACCTCAAGAGTATCAATAAGGTACTGGAAGGTGACATTTTACATAGAAAGAAATGCTCAAGGACAAGTGGGCATGATATGAAGCTGGAAGGGGGAGGCTCAGAAGTGATGTGAGGAAGTACTTCTTTATGGAAAGGGTGGGAGACATGTGAAACAGGCTACCAGCAGAGGTGATACGTACCAAAGCAGTAGCAGGATTCAAGCATGCATGGGATAGACACAGGGCACCTTAGTAACAGGGCTGAGGGGAGAGAGTAAGGCTGCAGACCAAACAGGGCCTGCAGTAACACAGTTTGAGGATATTCTTAGGTAGATATGTATGAAACTGGCAAATTATGTTGTGTGAAATAGTTCAAAAATGTGCCCATTTCGAAAAATATTTCATGGAAGTGAAATTCGGAATTTTGTTGCGTAATATGAAATTTCAGCTGTGGAAGGTGACATTTTGCCCATGAAAGGTGAAATTTCACCTGCAAAAGTTAACATTTCATATTTCAGAGATGAAATTCCACAATTCGCACCGGCAAAATATTTTGCATAATGGGCACATTTCACAAAATATTTCAGATACAGAAGCAAATGATTTGATACATTTTAATGGACCGACATAGATGTAACAACAAGAACAAAGTGCTCTAGCTTTCAGACCAACCAGTCCCTCTTCAGAAGCCTAATGGAAGTTGTTTAGAAAAAAAATAATACTTTTAACAGCTAGATCATGCAGAACAAACAGAAAAAATCCCCATTGTTTTAAATACTCATTTAAAAAAATACAGATGATGATGTCAGAAAAGTCTAACAGTACCGTATTACCTTCAGCCAGGAAGGTCCCAGGGTCAGAGGTGCTTGGTGCAAAACACATACAAAGAATCCTACTGCATATAAATTTAATTGACATAAGATAACACTGCTGGAGCAGATGACTCTTAAATCAAGCTATGAGTGTCACAGTGTGTGTAAGGATGTGATTACTGAAAAGCAACCCCCCCCCAGATTAAAGACATACCAAGATTGTCTTAGGACTCCAAGAAGTTTCAATGCTTGCATTATAGACAGGAAATTACCCGTAAAGTTGTCTTAAAAACATCAGTGCACACTGTATGATTTCAAAATGGGAGATACTGGAATGCGCCGTAGAATATGGCTGTTACATAACATCAAGAAGAAATTGGCACAGCTAGACAGTGATATCTATTTTCTAACCCAGTGCAAGAGGAGAAACATAATCCCTAGAGGTCTTACTATTTGGAATCCATTAAAAAATAGAGACAATTCTATATATGCAGAACAACTCTGTCGTAGGACCTCTGAGAAATTGAGAAATCACAGGATTCACATGTTACATGCCAAAAAAGTTGTTCTGAACAAAGAGTTTGCTGAAATTGTTACCACTCTGGAAAGGATGTCTGGGGATCCTATTTAGGGCATCTTGCGAGAGATAAACATTAACCAAAGGACCTTAAGAAAAGGCATATTTATGAAAAATAGGAAATGGGATGCCCTTCAACATACCACACTTCCTAACAACCATGAAGAACATAATGGAGTCACTGAACAACAACAACACAATATAGATGGGCACCTTTCAGTTGTTAATTTGTCCAACCACACACTGACTACTGGAGAAATAAATGTACTTTCAAAGGGCCTCACTTTCTGCCCAACAAAACCACTAGATAAAATACTGTTTTGTGGTGAACTTGAGGAATACCTCCATAGATTGAGACTTAAAAACTTATTTCATGACAAGGAAGAAATCACTGGTAGCGAAGACATCACAATCAGTAATAATTTAAGGATAAGAAAAAGAAATCTGAATTTACCCCTCAAGTGAGTGTAACAAAAAACTAGACAACTACATTCATTGTTTCCACCAACAAGTCAGTGGTCAGACACTTACTGGGCAAAAACAGGCTCATTATAACTTTCCTCCCCTGGAACAGAGAGCTATAAGGACACTGAAATCAAACCACAACATTGTCATCAAAAAAGCTGATAAAGGTTCTGCAATGGTGATTTTAAACAGAGAGGATTATATTAATGAAGCTAACAGACAGCTAACAGATCTTAAATACTACAGAGAACTGGAGAGTGAACCCACTACAAGACATAAAGATGAACTATGTGGCTTAATTAGAACTTTAACAAACCATGTACGAAAACAACTAACTAACCTCATCCCTGCCGAACCCTGGCCAGGGACATTCTACATGCTGCCTAAAACACATAAACCTGGCAATCCAGGAAGACCCATAGTCTCTGGTAATAGTACCTTGACTGAGGGGATCTCAGGGTCTGTAGAGACCATTTTGAAACCGCAGGTTATGGAAAGAGACAGTTATATCCAGGACACAATGCACTTTTTGCATGTACTTTCTGGTTATAAGGATTTACCACCTGATACCGTTTTAGTGACACTAATATTCCACACACAGATGGCATTACAGCATGCCTTAAATACATACAGGAGAAAGGACTGGAACAAAACATCAACCCTGAAGTGGTGGGGGAAATTATGGAATCATTTTGACACAACTTTAGCTTCAATGGTAAACATTATGTTCAAACTATGGGAACAGCAATGGGCACCAAAATGGCTCCACAGTATGTTAACCTCTTTATGGCAGACTTGGAGGAGGATTTTTTAAGGCACTGTCCCCATAAACCACTAGCTTATTTCTGTTACATTGATGATTTGTTTATTATCTGGACGGAGGACACAGATGCACTTAAAGATTTTCATCACAAACTTAATAACCTCCAGCCTACCATACAGCTTACCCTGGAGTATTCTACCACCAATGTTAATTTTCTGGACACAACAGTCACCATTAAAGATGGAACCTTACATACGCGTATTTACAGGAAGCTAACAGACAGACAGAGATACCTACACAAGAAAAGTAATCATCCAAACCATGCAAAAAAATCCGTCATGTACAGTCAAGCACTCCGATGTCATCGTATTTGTTCAAATGAGGATGACAGAGATGCACATTTGGCTATGTTGAAAAATGCCTTTATTTAGCAGAGACTCTCTTCCAGAGAAATTGACAGGATAACAGAACATGCAACGCAAGTATCAAGACAACAACTACTTCAATATAAAGAAAAGACAGCTACAGACAGAATACCCTTAGTAGTCACATATCATCCAGACCTTGAACTTCTGCGGAAGATTATTAAAGACCTCCACCCAATATTTAGTGAGGATGAAACCCTTCATTGTATTTTTAAGGAACTCCCACTACTATCTTTTAAACAACCACCAAATTTAGCCAGCCTAATTATTAGGAGCAAGCTTTCACCAGAACAGAATGCCATGTCACACAATAGCACACTACCCTGCAATCAATGCACCTGTAAGACTTGTGAGCTCATTTCCACTTCAGACTGTGTGGTTACATCACAAAACAGACAATTCAAGGTGCATGGGAGTTACACATGCACATCACAACGTGTTGTTTATTTCATTCAGTGCAAGAGATGTCCACAAACAGGTTATGTTGGAGAGACACGCCAACAGCTCCACACTAGGATGAACTTGTACAGAAACTATTAAAACAAAACAAACTTAAAAAAACAGTGGGGCACCACTTCTCCCAGCCTGACCACTCAGTTTCAGATATGTCAGTAATGGTCTTATAAGGAAATCTCAAAAACACACAACAGAGACGAACTTTTGAGGTTAAACTTATTTTACATCTCAATATGGTAGCAGATGGGAGGAACTTTGATCTGGGTTTCATGGGACTTTACAGAAACTGACATCCACAGACCTCATCTTCAGACTGGCATATTATAGGATGTCAGCATGTGTGGGATGTGGGTGCATGTGTGTGTATGTATGTGTGTGTGGGTATGTTTTGTGAGGTACATGATATAACAGTTGTGGGTCTTGCTGTCACATTGAGGTAGGCCTCTATTTAGATACATGGAGTTACAGTGTGCTACTACTCTTACTTCACACACATAATGAATATTAATTCCTCCTTACTTTTTTATCTTTGCCTGGGAGTGGGGTTGATTCCATTGCACCATATTTAGATTACCTAGAATGTTACTGTACATACAGGAGTGTTATCATAGACTGTCACATATATTTTTTAACTCTGTACATATTGGGGTGCAAGATCTCATTTTCATGGGGGTCCTGGACATATTTTTTTACAGTAGGCTAATATTGTAGTGATTTGTGGAAATGTAGGTATGGTAGACCTCTGGTCTTACACACATACTTAATATTTACTTCTAGCTGCCTTATCCTGGGGAGGGTTGCCATTTTATTTCATTGTAGTTCTAGCCAGAATCCTTGGAAATGTTACTACGCGGACAGGAGTATGGTTAAATAGTGTCACATTTTTGCTCTGTAGGTATCAGCATACATGAGCCCTTTTACTTGGGATTTCATGACAAGATGAATTCCTTTGGGGAACAATTGCAGTGACTGAAGTGAATAAAGGTTCATTAGGAAAGTGTGTGTGAAGGGGGGTGGGCCTCAGCACAGCTCATAGGGGGTTGTCTTGGATGTATAATACTGAGGGATTCATTCTGAGCATTATGTTTTATTAATAGTTTATAAAAATGATTAATGTCTTAAAAGTTGCAGCTTGGAATGTTAAGGGATGAAGGCAGCGTGTTAAACAACATAAAGTCCTTAAGCACCTTGCTTTGCTGTCCATAGACATTGCCGTTATACAAGAGTTGCATTTATTACACTCGGAAGCCAATTGTATGAGACGGCAGCAAGTTGGCCATGTTTTCTCTGCTGGGGAAGCCACTAATAGTGCTGGGGTTTTGATATTGATTAATAAGAAGATACCATTTGTATTGAAACAGGTGCTTAGGGACCCGCAAGGCTGATTTTTGTTTATTGATTGCATATTATATACTACCGAAATCCTCTTGGGAACTCTGTATCAACCTAATCTGGATACCCCTGATTTTTTTGTAAAGTTAAATGACATACTATATCCATACTTGGCTTTACCAGTCATCATTGGGGGAGACATGAATATTGTTATGGATCCATTGATGGAACAGGGGTCATTCCCCAGCTCAGAGGGCACTTTCAGAGTTCCTGGAACAATACGCCTTGTGTGATGTGTAAAGAGTTTTACACCCTTCGGAGAAGAAGTTTAGTTTTCTATCCCCAGTTCATAATACGGCTATGCGTATCGATTATGTATTTCTTTCCCAAACTCTCCTTCCTGGGGTGACTGAAGCTTCCACACAACCAGGCCCTCCCTCGGACCATGCACTGGTCACATGTCAGTTAGCGCTCTCTTCTTTTTCTAAGAAGTCTCCCAGGTGGAAGATCAATAATCAGATGTTAAAAGATGATCATGTTGTTAATGTAATCAGTGAACATATATGGCAATTTATAGAAATTAATACTCATTCCATTTTTAGACTGGATTTGTTGTGGGGGGCTTTTAAAATGTATCTTAGAGGGGTTTTAATTAGCATAGCTACCCATAGAAAGAAAGAAAAAGATAAGAAATTAGTTACATTACTGGGACAAATTCAACATAAAGAAGCAAGGGTAGGTCTATCTTTCTCCGAATCTGAACAACAGGAATTGGTTAAATTAAAGGAAGGTTATTTGGATTTGTTAAGGGACAAGGCTGAATTTGCAATTCTTAAAGCTAAGGTGGTGTACTCAGACCAGGGTGAAAAGGTAGGGAGATTGCTGGCGTTAAGGATTAAGCAGATAGAAACGAATAGGTACATCTTGGCAATAAGTTCACAAATGAATAATGCCCTGTTAACAACTGCAGAAGAGATAGTTTCAGAGTTTCAGTGGTACTATACCACTTTATATAGTTCTAAAACGAACTCAGTATCTGATGACAATATAGATGCTTACTTGGAGAGTTCTGGTTTATCTTCATTATTGGAATTCTAGCAGGAACGGCTGGTTTCTCCAATAACGACTGATGAGGTCTCTCGGGTTATTAAAAGTTTGCCTTCTGACAGATCACCTGGCCCTGACGGTTTCTTGGCAAATTTTTATAAGACATTTTTAGATCAGGTACTTCTCTTATTAATGCCCCTATTTCAGTATATACTATCCGGCGCCCAGACGGATCCTACTTTGTGGGAGGCCCTAATAGTTTTAATTCTGAAGCCTGGGAAGGATCCAGAATCGCTGGAGAGTTATCGCCCCATATCCCTGATGAACTAATATATAAAGATATTGGCCAAGATTTTGGCGGATTGCCTGGCTCTTGTGATGCTGGACCTGATTGGACTGGAACAAGTAGGATTCATGAAGGGGCATTTCTCATTGGACCATCTCAGAACCCAGTCGCACGTTCTCTCGGCAACCAGGGATGCCTCATTTCCAGCGGTTCTGGTTTTCTTGGATGCTGAGAAGGCGTTCAACAGGGTGAACTGGAAATTGTTTTTAGGACCTTTAATGTTTACAAGTTCCCTGAGTTGTTTCAGACTTGGATTAAAGCCCTTTACAATGCCCCTTCAGCTAGGGTAATGGTAAACGATATTATCTCAGAAAGTTTTCTGCTGCATTCAGGAACCAGCCAGGGTTGTCCTTTATCACCATTACTTTTTAATTTATATCTGGAACCTTTTATTCGCGGTTGAAACTCTCATCGGCTATACAAGGTATAACTATTCAGGGATATGAGGTGAAAGTATCGGCTTACGCTGACAATTTACTGTTACAGTTGTCCGATCCGGAAAACTCAGTACCGGCCTTGTTGTCCATGGTACATGAATTTGCTAATATTTCCAACTATAAATTGAACATTGATAAGTCCCTTGTGTTTCTGCTTAACTACAGAGTGGTTAAGGCAAGTGTTGAAGAATACGGTATGTCCTGGGCACCGAATTCTTTGAAATATTTAGGGATACAAGTGGTGAGGGACCCAGCCCTGATTCAGAAGCTGAATCTGGACGAATTAGTTATAACTCTGGGAATGGACCGGGATAGATGGGGATGAGTGAATCTAATCAAGATGAACTTTTTCCCCATGATTTTTTACCCATTGTACTTGCTAAATAACTGGATTCCCATTTCATGGTTCCGGAAAGTTAATGCCCTGACAACAAAATTTGTTTGGGCCAATAGACAACCCAGGATTGCATTTCATAAGTTGGTGGCTCCCAAGGATAAAGGGGGTCTATGCCTCCCATATAAGATTATTTAATATTGGGCGAGTCACACGGTAAAGTATGTAAGATGGATGGGTAGCGCGACAGAATCAGAACCAGAGGGCTGGATGCCTATCTGGCTCAAAATAGAGCTGTTCTTAATTAGACAATCTGGTTTGTTGCTGGCTTCACTGTTTTATATTAGGCCGAATGTCATCCCCCCTCTGTTGAAAGTTACTCCGGTGGCGATCTCGGTCAGGATGCATGCTCAGATGTGTTCATTTATGGAATATAATCATATGGCTGATTTAGCTGAACCTGTCTGGGGCAATCCTAATTTAAAAATATGTAACAAGTCGCTCATGTCAAACTGGCTCCCGCAATTGGAAAAGGTCAAGCTCGTTCAGCTTCTTGCCCCGGATGGTACATGGCTTCCAATTACCACAATATTAAGTAATTTTAATATACCCACTAAGTTTATTTTCAAAGTAATCCAGTTGAAGCACTTGTTAACAAAGGTATTCGGCCCAGTTCCATCTCAAAGTGGCATGAATGCGGTCTGAGATATGCTGCTTCTGATATCTGGCAGTCCCCACTCAGTATCTGATATATATAAAATGTTGTACAATTGTAAACACCCGGAGGTGTTTATACCGAGGAGATACTGGGTGGCACATTTTCCTGGTTCAGGGATAGATTGGGCTGCATTATGGATAAATTGTCACAAATACGTCACCCAGGACAGATTGCATTTGACGCAGTTTCATATTTTATATAACATATATTATACTCCTCAAAAATTATACAAGTATGGTCTTATTGATTCCCCTACCTGTTCCAGATGTGGACAGGCGGATGGTATGCTTTATCACATTTTTTGGTCATGTTCTAAGGCTTCCAGTCTCTGGAGAGATGTCCAACGGAGGATGGATCCTTTACTGGGACTCTCGGACCTCTTCACTCCAGAGGTCTGCCTACTAGGGGATTACGCCATCATTCCCGTTATATCTAGGAGGTATTATATGACACTAATCTCCTTATCAATTAAGAAGGTTATACTTCGTCATTGGAAGGACGCTGTTGATATTCCTTTTTCGGAATGTCTCAAGGAAATCTTGGCCAACCTCAGGATGGAGAAAATGGTGGTTAGTTTAAGTGATAGGATGAAAAGATATAGGCAAATTTGGGATCCTTTTCACATGCTGCTCTGTATTTAGATCACGTAGATGGTGTAAGCAACTTTATAACGATTGTATAAGTTTGGATGGTACACTTTATGTGGAGTACGAGCTGTGCTGAGGGGAGGGTAGTGTGGGGGGGCTTGGGTATGGGGGAGAACAGCTCCAATGTGAGAGAGAGAAGCTTACCTATGAGCAATTTTGTCAGATATGTTTGGAGCTGTTCTTATAAATGTGTTTTTGAAAATTAATAAACTTTGAATTAAAAAAAGGAAAGTGTGTGTGTGTGTGTGTGTGTGTGTGTGTTACCTCCTTAAAGCTAGTTACCCCCCCATATTATGGGGATGTGGGGTGGGGTAAGGTGTATTGTTTGTGTGAGGAGGAGGAGAGAAATTCAATTTTTATCTCTTTTACAGGTTCCTTAGACACTTCTGGTACATCGAGTTGTTAAATTCTCAGTGAATACTGACATCAGCACATATCAGACTACATGGTCTTAATTCCTTGGTGGTCCTCGACATGAGTTTTTTGTTTACCACAAATAATGTAAATTTATATTTAAATTATCATTTATAAAGCCCTGTCACTACACTAGAGGTTTTTGAAGTTTAGGGGGCATGATATCTAGCTGGAGAGTACAGCTGGGAGATAGGTCCAGCTAAGTTTTACACATCATACAGTGTGCAGTGATGTTTTTAAGGCAACTTTACTGGTAATTTCTTGTCTATAATGCATGTATTGAAACTTCTTGGAGTCCTAAGACAATCTTAGTAGGTCTTTAATTTAGGTGGGGGTAGCTTTTCAGTAATCACATCCTTATACACACTATGACACTCATAGCTTGATTTAAGAGTCATCTGCTCCCTTATGTAAATTAAATTTATATGCCGTAGGATTCTTTTGTATGTGTTTTGCACCAAGCGCCTTTGACCCTGGGACCCTCCTGGCTGAAGGTAATATGATACTGTTAAACTTCTCTGACATCATCATCAGTATTTTTTTAAATGAGTATTTTAAACCAATGGAAATTTTTTTCTGTTTTTTCTGCAGGACCTAGCTGTTAAAAGTATTTTTGTTCTAAACAACTACCATTAGGCTTCTGAAGAAGGACTGGTTGGTCTGAAAGCTAGAGTACTTTGTTCTTGTTGTTACATCTATGTCGGACAATTAAAAGGTATCAAATCATTTGCTTCTGGATCTGTTCTTGCAAGGACCAATACAGCAAATACTAAATCAAGATTACAAAATATTTCACAAAGCAAAATTGCTGATTTCATGGAAATATTTCCGGCGAAATAGAATTTCGCAACATCTCTATTCTTAGGGTAGACTAGATGGTTCAATGGGTAGTTTTCTGTTGACAACTTCTAAGTCTCTAGGTAAAAAGCAGTGGCCCAGCCAACCCAGGGAAAGGATTACAGATCTCCAGGAGGAAGGTCACCTGGGTGCCAGTGACCATCACATGGCATGGTTCAATTTGGCCACTAGAACAAAATCATCCCAGTCCAAGGCAAAAATATGGGACTTCAGAGGAGCTGACTTTGATAAGTTGGCCAACAGATTTAAGCTAGCCATGGCAAAAAGAAATACAGATGAGGCGGTACAGGCAAAGTGGGCATGCATTAAAGATGCATAGTGAGAAAATAAGTGCAAAAGTAGAAGGAAACCACTTTGATTCTCAAACATAGTAGCAGAAAAGGTCAGAGCCAAAAGGATGGCCTTCAGGAAATATAAGGAAACACAGCAGGACGAAGATAGGGAGGCATACCAAAATTTCCTAATGGAAGTAGGGAAGGCAGTAAGGCAGGCAACGGCCCAAACAGAGGAAACACTAGCACAAACAGTAAAAGAAGGTGAAAAGACTTTCTATACATGCACTAATGAAAGGAGAAAGTCCAGAGGGGGTATTGCTAAGATCAAAGGGAATAAGGGGGCATATGAGGAAGAGGACCATGTAAAAGAATCTATCCTAGATTGATACTTCTGCTCAGTATTTATTGAAGAGAAGGTAGGGCAGGGCCCACAGCTCTGCACCATGGACACAGGGGGGAGGGTGGTGTGAACTAGTCCCTTCACAAAAGAAAGGGTCCTACAAGAGCACAATAAGCTCAGTGTGGACAAGGCAATAGGAATTGATGGCATACACCCCATTGTACTAAAGGAGCTAAGGGTGGAACTAGCAGAGCCATTATTAGAACTGTTTAGTGAGTGTCTGAACACAGGAGAGGTCCCAGAAGACTGGAGAAGAGCTCATGTGATCCTGCTCCACAAAAGTGGCAGCAGGGAGGAGGCAGGGAACTACAGACCAGTCAGTCTTACCTCAGTAGTTGGCAAGATTATGGAGACACTCCTTAAGGAAAGGATAGTGCAACACCTGGAATCCATAGGAGCACAGGATTCAAGACATCATGGGCTCACAAAAGGAAGGTCCTGTCAAACTAATCTAATAGATTTCTTTAACTGGGTAACCAGAGTGGTGGACCAAGTCGGAGCAGTTGATGTCGCCTACCTTGACTTCAGCAAAGCTTTCGATATTGTTCCACATAGAAGATTGATTAATAAGCTGGGTAGGCTCGGGGTGGGTCAGACATTGGTCAGCTGGATGGCAAACTGGTTGACAGGCAGAAAATAGAGAGTGGTGGTAAATGGCATACAGTCAGAAGAGATGCAAGTCAGAAGTGGGGCACCTCAGGGATCAGTCCTAGGGCCAGTCCTCTTCAATATCTTCATCAGTGACATTGCAGATGGACTGAAGGGTAAGGTTTGTCTGCTTGCAGATGACACCAAGATCTGCAACAGAGTAGATGACTCAGATGGGGTGGGCAGAATGAGTAGAGATCTGGATAAACTAGTAAAATGGTCAGAAGAGTGGCAACTGGGGTTTAACACAAAGAAGTGCAAGATCATGCACATAGGGAAGAAAAACCATGAGGCCTCCTATAGGCTGGAAGGGGAGTTGCTGGCAGTCACAAGGGAAGAAAGAGACTTGGGCAATATCATCACCGATGACCTGAAATCATCCAAGCAGACCTCTAAAGCAGTAGGTATGGCTAGATGGATGTTGGGGGTGTATTAGTAGGGGTATCACAAGTCAGAAGAGAGAGGTAATGATCCCTCTTTACAAGACACTGGTTAGGCTCCATCTGGAGTACTGTGTGCAATACTGGAGGCCACACTTTCACAAGGACATTAGCTAAATTGAGGCAGTCCAGAGAAGTGCAACCAAAATGGTGCAGGGACTGCATCAGAAAACATATGAGGACAGATTAACTGAGCTCAATATATATACTCTAGAGCAAAGGAGGGAGAGATGGCATACACCCCATTGTACTAAAGGAGCTAAGGGTGGAACTAGCAGAGCCATTATTAGAACTGTTTAGTGAGTCTCTGAGCACAGGGAGGCAGTATAGTGCATTGGTTTAAGGCTCTGAGCTGCAAATCTGGTGACATCCAGCAGATCAGACCTGGGTTTAAATCCCACAGCTTCCACTTGCATACTGTGTGATCCTGAACAAGTCATTTAACTTCCCTGTGCTCCCAGGTCGCTCCTGTAAAAAAGCTTTCAGCTTAGTGTGCCACTCCTGGTTAAATAACTAAAAAAAAAAAAAAGAGGTGATATATTGAAACATTCAAAACCTTAAGGGCATTAACAAGGTGAAAGAGTCTAACATGTTTCAATATAAAAAAATTAGCAGCACAAGAGGACACAGCATGTGATTAGAGAGAGACTGATTAAGGGGTAATGTGAGGAACTTCTTTTTCACAGAAAGGGTGGTGGATGCATGGAACGGCCTACCTCAGGAACTGGTGGATATGAATATAGTGCAGTGCTTCAAACAGGCATGGGATAGGCATAAGGGAGCAAAACAGATGAGTATGAATAGATAGGCCATTGACAGAGCAAAGGCCTATGGCACATTCATAAGGTAGAAAAAGAAATGGGCAGGCTGGATGGGCCTTGTGGTCCTTATCTGCCGTCAACTTCTATGTTTCTATGTAACCCTTTGGTACAGCAGTAGGGCTAATGCTTTTAATGCTGCTGACCCAGGTTCAGGAACAAGCAGTGGTCATTGGAGGGCTGGCCATATTTAAAGGACTGAGCATTCCAAAGGATGTTCTCCCCCTTTGATGAGAGAGTGTCACTGCCTTCACTACAATGCTGCTACCTGGGTGGGCACAAGTGGTAGCACAGTGTTAGGCAGAGGAGGAAGGGTGGGAAGAGGTCAGTTGAGCGTTCTATCAGCATGCTCTTCTGCACTCTGCATCTAGTCTTCTGATATCCTAGAGGGCTAGGAAAAACATGAAGAATGGCCCCAGCACCTACAACAATGGACTTCAGTATCAATCGAACAATCTTTTTTTAGCCAGGGGTAACATCTTTGAGAAGCTCATTTACAAGATGGACCTGGGAGTAGTTACAAAGTTAACAACAGTAAAACATTGGAAAAAGTAGGATATTCATCACTGTAAAATAGGTATATACATATCTGGGCCCTGCACAGATACTGGTGGTACTTCCTGATGAGACAAAATACTCATGGGTAAGCCATGCTCTCCATAGAGCATAGCAATTGCAGGTAAGAGTACAGTGGGTCAGTTGTGCTTTGAGAGCTCCTAACAGAGGCAGGTGTCAGAGACAGTAAGTGCGAACAAGTTTTGATTTTATTTTGTTTTTGGTTCCACGGCTGAAGTTACGGGGCCTGTACAGCAGGTTGCCATAGCGACCAGGGATTGTTTAAAGCAGTCCCTGTCCCAGTAAGGACTTGCACTGAGGAAGGCATCACATCAGGAAGCCTAAAGATCAGCATACATACAACGCATGCACGCACACAAAATCACACTCTCCCCCCTGATGCTGGCAGCTTCTTTTCTTAGAAAACACATGGAGCAAAAAAATCTAATTTTGGCACAAAATTTAACAAAATTGAAAAAAACGTCCTGCTATCAAATACCTTTTGGATATAAACTAATGGATATTTTAGGCAACTGAGCCATAACAAATTTTTTGTCTAGTTGCCCTTTTGGATTTCGGCAAAAAAAGAAGAAATGGTATCTCATTTGTGTATAATCCTACACTGTTTTGTAGTGTGAACTGAAGGAAGTAAAATGAAGCTGTAAGTGGTAAGAAAACTTGAAAGAAGTCTCCTGACTTTTCTTTGTGAATGGAAGTACATATAGATTATTTTACAGAACACACAGTGTGACGTAAAGTTATTTTTTAAAACTTGTTTATTAGGCTGTCCCAGTGATGTAGAGGGCTGAAGCATCATGCCTTACCTCTTACTATGCCAGTGACCCATGTTTGCAGCATTAGCAGGTAGTTGGGGGCTGTCAGGGGTAGGAGAGGATTCAGCATCCAGAGGACAACTCTTGTCTCTCGGGAAGGGAGGGGTACACAGGCCGGCTTGTGCCTGACACCTAGCGAAGGATATGTTTTGGCACTCCTGGTCGAAGTACAGTGAGGCATGCAATTGGAGCAGCCAGTGGCTGTACTGCATGTGGACACATGCATGGCATGCCCACTGTCAGCACTGCACTCTCCGCCACTGTCAGAAATGTGGAAAATGGCCTGGGTCAAGCGTCTTGATGCCTGTCTGACATACCTCTGCCTCTCTGTGGGGGGGCATCTCCTGTACTAGATCTGGTCCTGGTGGGCAAGTAGGGGGCTCCCCACCACCATACCATGAGGGTAAAGCCATGGGAGTAGAAAGGTGGTGCCCTGGAGTGGAAGATTGTTGCAGATGGATTGCGGATGGACTGAGAAGATTGCCAAGATAGAGAGCAGACCTGGGGCCTGGGGCCTGGGGAAAAAAGTAAGTAAAGAAAAAAAAAAACTTGTTTATTGATCATTCCTGAGGAGTACAAAGTGTCAAGGACATTCTACCATTCATACACTGTTAATGGGTACACAGTATGAATAATTAGAGAGTCTATAACATCTTCTCTCAAGGGGCCTCACCCTTAACGGTTCTAAATATAGTCTGTATTAAATTGTTGATACGTCAGGTTGCAGAGCATATTGCATTCATTCTCACAAAATTGCTTTTCACTTTCAGGGTTGCAGGCCACCTCAAATGCCCCTGCCACTAGAGGAGCAGTGTGAGGTAAAATTAATCTGCATGCATAAAGTTCCTGCAATGCAGCACCCATTGTTTTCTCGGGACCTGGATGGAGTCTGGATGAGCACCTGCATGTCTGGAGGTTCTGCCAGTGACTAGTGCAGAAAGGGGGACATAGATAGAAAATAAAAAAAAAGTAGTGGCCTATATAAATCTTAAAATACCCTGCCAACTATGAATACACTTTTATTTTCAGGTAGTAACTGTCATTAGTGTCATGACAGCTGCCAAAACAATGTCCTCCTCCACAACAGCTGCATCCAGCATGTGTGCTGTTGCATCTACTGCAGGTTTTTTTTTTTATTTAGTTGTTTAACCAGGTATAGCACACTAAGCTGAAAGCTTTTTTTACAAGAGAAACCTGGGAGCACAAGGAGGTTAAGTGATTTGCTCAAGATCACACAGTATGCAAGTGGAAGCTGTGGGATTCAAACCCAGGACTGGGCTGCGGGATGTCACCAAATTTGCAGCTCAGAGCCTTAGACCACTGCACTATACTGCCTCCTTTTCTTCCATTATGGAAATGCTTGGCATAGATATAGCTGCAATTTGGTTTAGTATTACATCCTGCACTACAAAAAACTAGCAGAACTGATGCTGGCCCAAGCTGCTAGAGCTACTCCCCCCACCCCCACCCCCCGTGGGAACATTTGACACTAAAGAGATGGTGCTGGTGTCATCTTCATACCCATCACCGCTGCTCAACGATTCACACATCATGGTCACGACTTTACCACAGCAAAAGGGCCATTTCCTGTCCTGTCACTCACTAGCACGCAAACGATTAAGTGTCTCACAACAACTAAAAATCAATACATTAAGAATTATACTGCTGAAAAACACCACAAACATGAATCAGCAGGGACATCACAAAAACTTGCTCAAAAATGAAATGCCACAAAGTGATTTGAAATGCTGCATTTTGTTTTACAAAAGTAAACAACAAAGAGCTTCAGATTTGTCTCCTTCAATACACAGTGTAAACTGCACAGTAAAGTAGAAGGAATAGTCACTTGAGAGACAGAGGTGGAGAGAGAGAGAGAGAGAGAGAGAGAGAGATAGAGAGATAGAAGAGAGAGAGAGGGTCTTCTGTAGTAACTACCCCTTTGACTAGTACATTCCCACATAGACAAAAACTATCATGGGACTTCATTTTTGCAGAATAATTTCTCAGTGTTCTACAGCATTTAACAGTGAAAGGCAGAATTGTTTGAACTTGGGAACTTTAAAATACACAAAACATTGATATCAATTTGCTAGGCATCACGTTTCCCATGAGAGGACATGTCACTTGGGAGTGGGGGTGTCCAATATTAAATAATTCTTTGACCCATTCATTTCTACCTAAAGACTATTACATGATTGCAATGCTTGTAGAATATGCTTCCGCAGATTTCTTTTGTGAACAGTGGAATATTACTATGAACTGTGAATTTTTTTTTCAATAAAGCATTTTTCTCTCTGTCCGCCTATATGTAGTCTGGATAACATCCTGGTTCTATGGATATACCCTCGTCTGGGCTACATCCCAATTCCCCTTTGGTTCATTTTATCCTCTGACATACCCCCATGTCTTTGTCCCTCTCAGCAGGGGCTCTTTGGAGAGAACTTTCCTCTCAACGAGGAAGTTCACTGTGTTGGCTATGATTCAGTGCCAGCAGGCAATAGGACCAAGGTGAACACAGGACCCAGACTATTATTTAGATGGCCATGAATATTTTCTTTACTAGCCCTCCCCCCTACCCTAACATGAGTGCAGCCTATACTGGCCATGCATGAATGCATCAATCCCCCTCCAGCAAGAGCAAGCTCCCTAGCCCAGCTTCAGGGGTCACTGTGGTTCTGGAGCTCAACATTGACCCTCCCTAGATGTGGCAGGCTGCCACAGGGCAACTACGTCACCCTGGCCTACCTCTTGGTAGGTTCCATGTCATAATAGCGATCAAGAAACAGTGATCACTATTATGATACGTGTACATTGCTGAAAGTCAGTTTCAGTGATGCATGCTCGCAGCGCAGAACAAAAAGGCACCCAAGACCCCCACCAACCCTTGCAGGGGGGGGGTCATGCCCCTCACCCCCCTACTTATGGATTCTCAACTCCAGGGAGCGGGGGGGTGCATGTCAGGGGTGTGTGAAAAACCTAACCGAAATACATGCTGCCAGATGGCAAAAAAAAAAAAAAAACACACTGCACCAGACCAGAACCTAGTAGTAGTAGTAGTAGTAACAGCAGTAAAACAACTTTATTTATACAGGCAATTTTTTACCATAGGGCCAAAACAAGCTCTGTTTTCATGGCAATCCTGTTAATTACATACTAGTTTCCAAATACAATTTCAGCACAAGGGAATGATTAAACTACACAAATAGATCAAGGAAATGACTTACAAAAACATAAATAACCACATAATACCAATGTGAACATTGTTATATCCTCAATCCTCTCGATAACAACAACAGACATGCAGTTTAGGTTTAACAAGTTGTTTAAATTGGTCTTTAGGCAATGGCAACTCCCACCACCGGCTGCGCAAACTATTCCAGGCCCTTGCTGCCCAGTATTTAAAAGATATTTCCCCTGCTCTGTTTCTTACCCTTGAGATTGCTAACCATGAGGTATTATCTCTCAAAGAAAAGTTGTGGTTTGACCACCCAACTGAGTTTACCAGTCTATGAGGTTTGCCAGACCTCAAGCTACTATAGAGCATCAAAGCCCATTTATAATCTCTTTTTTGCTGGAGAGGGCTCCATACTAATTCACAATAAAGTGCCCAGTAGTGGACACTGGATTGACATTTATGAGCAAACCTAGCAATTTCATGGTATATCACATCCAATCTACCTAGCTGCCTTTTTGTGATACTGTTAAAAATATGTCTACCATAGTCCAAAAGAGTGACCAGCAGTTGATTTGCATCTAATAATCTATCTTCCTTTCTGGATATACCTTCTTCTGGGCCACATCCCAATTCCCCTCTGGTTCATTTTATCCTTTGACATACCCCCATGTCCTTGCCCCTCTCAGCAGGACCAGGGAGGGACTGTGGACATGGCCTACCTAGACTTTAGCAAGGCACTTGACACATTTCCACATAAAAGATTAATAATCAAATTAACCAGCCTGGGAGTGGGTCCCAGGGTGGTAGCTGGACAACAGGTCACGGAAGGTAATTGTTAATGGAGTCCACTCTGAAGAAAGAGGGGTTACTAGTGGGGTACCACAGGTTTCAGTACTGGGACCATTCCTTTTTAATGTCTTTATCAGTGACAGTGCAGAGGAACCGGAAGGAAAAGTATGACTCTTTGCAGATGACACAAAGATCTGCAACAGGGTGGATACACAAGGAGGTGTGGAAAGGATGAGAAGGGACTTAGAGGAATGGTCAGAAGTATGGTAGCTTGGATTCAATGGTGTTTATGCATTCTATGTCTTATTGAAACCTGGATCTCAGCCAAGACACACAGCACAGCTATTCATACCCCGGGATACAAAATCATAAGGCAGGATAGTGGCAAGAAAGCAGGCGGTGTAGCCATGGTCATCAGACAAGGCCTGTCATTCTCAGTCTGCCATCAAGAATCATGCCTTGCATCCCACAAACTACAGTACTCATGGTCAAATCCTGCCTACCTCATACTCTCCTTATCTTCATTGCAGTTATTTATGTATCTCCTTGACTAAACCAGGAGGCTTTAATTTCCTGCATCTCGGCCATTCATTCCTCTTGCACAACCAGGCAAACTAATCCTACTGGGGGACTATAATCTTGATGGGCTGGCACGTTCATCCAAATCAGCGATCTCCAAAATAGTCACTAAATTTTCTCAGTTGATTTCTGAACCCACTAGATACAATACCTGCTCTGCAAACCACTCCTCTAAGACTGGGTCCTCTCCTCCCACCCTCACCATATGTCCCTGTGGCAGGCATCCTCAATTCTGCACTTAGTGATCACTGCATCACATACTGCATAAGAAAAGTCCAACTCCCCAAATCTGCCCCTAAATATATTGAAACCTGCCTTCTCTCTGCCATTGACATAAACTCTCTTCTATTTGACCTACATAATGCTGACTGGGCACCTATCTTCTGCTCTTCAGTTGACAACGCCGTGACACATTTCACTGCTACCCTCGAGGGTGTCTGAGACCACCATGCCCCTACCAAAAGATCCAGGGTCAGGAAGATACATCATCCCTGGATCTCTGCCCCAATAATAGCTATGTGTAAGGCTACTAACAAAGCTTGGTCTGCTTTCAAGTCCGCTCAATCCCCTTACTCAAGGCAACTTTATAACTCGGCAATAAATGCCTGTGTAAAAGCTATCCAGCAAGCTAAAGTGATTTTTTTTAAACTGTCTAAGCACTGCCCACTCATCCTCATTTTGGAACATTGTTCACTCTATCATCAGCCCACCCCAGCAATCTGGCACCACCACCATAATGCACATTAACATCAAACTCAAGGAGCCCATCCAGGTATAATCCTAAATTCCCTAAATTCTTTCTTCGCCACCTGTGTCATGCCTACTCCCTCCTCACCTATGTCACCTTCTACACCTCTTTCCTCCTTTAAGTGTAGGCCAGGAGTAAAACCTCTTCTTCACCCATGCCTCTACAAATGAGGTACTGCATGCCTTGCTATCCCTCAACACAACCAAATCCAGCCCAGATGGTCTAATTCACAGCATTCTATGCCTCTCTACCCCTGCAATTGCATTTCCTCTTGTTTTTATTGTAAACTTGTCCTTCTCCACCAGACTCATCCCGAAGGCATGGAAATTGGCATGCGTTGTACCACTCCACAAAGAAGATGACTCCACATCCCCTGGAAACTACCATCCAATCTCCCTCCTCCCTGCCTTATCCAAACTCCTGGAATGTTTGGTGCAAGCCAGACTGGCTAATTTTCTTCATACTACAGATTTCCTATCCCAGTACCAATCTGGCTTTAGGAGGAACCATTCCACCTTGTCCTCCCTCCTCCGGGACACAGGCCATATCCAATCTGTAGCTGACAAAGGACATCTCACTGGTCACGTGATGGCAGCCTGAGTGGAAGCAGCGAACTCTCGGAGCTCCGCCACCAGCCGTGCAAAATTTTTTTTTTTGTTGTTTAACCAGGTATAGCACACTAAGCTGAAAGCTTTTTTACAGGAGTGACCTGCTCAGGGTCACACAGTATGCAAGTGGAAGCTGTGGGATTCAAACCCAGGTCTGGCCTGCTGGATGTCACCAAATTTGCAGCTCAGAGCCTTAGACCACTGTGCTATACTGCCCTATTTCAACAGCATCTCACCGATTTAAGCCCTTGAATCAATTTGAAGGTGTCTGTGTCATCGCCTGGAACCCGTCGCCCGATTTACAGCATGGAGGTGTATGTGAGGAAGGCGAGACTGAAGCACACACCTCCCCAGACCCCAGAAAAGGAAAAGGCCGCTAAGCGGGTGAAACAACAGGCCACTAGCCTGTCAAGCCTACCTACTGCGGATGCACCACTGTCGGAATCTAGATTCCTCGAGCTCCTGCAACCTCTGCAGACCGCGATCGCTTCGGTAGCCGAAGATATGCAAGAAATTAAAAAATCAGTGGATACCTTGACCCGGAGAGTAGGTGACACAGAAGCGAAGGTGATTTCCCTGGAGACTAAGCAAGCAAGTTATGACTCGGAGTTGGTTCTCGTGAAACGGAGGTTTAAAAGTTAGAGGATAAACTGGAGGACTTGGAGGCGAGCAGACGGAACAACATTGTAGTTATTGGGATCCCTGAAAGGAGGAGGGAATGCTCCAATTTTGTTCATACAGAAGCTTTGCTCTAAGATCGCAGGTTCTCCCCCCCGGTGGAGGGGACTATACTATAGAGAGAGCACACCGGGCCCTGCGGCCTCCTCCTGCACAAGGCCAGCCTCCCAGGCCGCTAATTGTGAAATTTCTCAATTATCTGGACAGACAACATGTCCTGGCTAAAGTGAGAGAGGTGAAGGAATTGTCTTGGGAAGGCAAGCGAATTCGTATCATTCAAGATCTCCCTCACTCGGTGAGAATGAAATGACAGGAATTGCACCCGATTGTAACCAAGCTTATTGCTGCATCCAAGCCTTTCAAAGTAAAGTACCCTGCAGTTTTAATGGTAAATCTGGAAGGGAGCTGGCTTACATTCGAATCCTACTCCCAAGCTCACCAGGAATTGCAGCGTCTTCTCCCAGATCTCTTTAAGTGAGGATACATCCTATTCACTTTGAAACCAATGAGTTGCATCTTTTTACTTATGCCTGGGCATTAATTTTGATATAGTGCTTGGCAATATGAGCAAAATGCAAATGCCTCAGACTATATATGTGGGCTGCCTCTGCATAAGCTATGGTATCTACATGAAGGCCTCATGATTAGCCCCCCCCAGTTATTGATGCTTTCTGGTCACTTAGCAGGACTGGACATTCATATATAATTAAGTTATCATAAGACTTTGGTCTAATCTGGAATCGGAGATAGATCAAGTGTCAACCCTCGCTAACAGATTATCCACTATTGGAAATAGGCTGCAAGTGGACAATTATTTCCTCTCGGTCTGGATTGGATGTGCTTTCTAATACGTACAACTGCAACTGGGGCCGCTATTTCGACTAGTGCTGCGAAGGACTTTTCTTTTCCCCTTATTTTCCTGTTTCTTCCCTTCCCTTCCCCCAACCCTTTCCCTCCCCTTTTTTTCTCCTCTCTGGACTATTTATGTGTATATTATATTTGAGTATTGATCTATTAATGGAACTCGCTAGGTATTCATAGTACACGTCTGGAGAGATGTTCACTGGATTGGACTATTTCTATTTGAATATTATGTAATCTTAAACTTTTGGGGCTATATCCGATTTAGACAGGCCTAATATAAATTCCTGGCTTGGTGGGTGGGAGCTCCGGAGAGTAGAGCTGAGCATATTGGGTTGGCGGAAGTGTATCATGTGGCGAAAATTAGTTAGGAGAGCAGTTCAATGGAACTGGGGACATGTAATGTGGGGGGTGGCGGGGTTTATAAATTCAGTATCATTGGTGTGGGAAAGGGGTTGGAATTATGGCAAAGTTGGGGTGTAGAGAGGGGGACAATCAAGGTTCCGGTTTAATAGGGAAGAATGTCCTTTTTTGGCCTGAGGGAGCACTTATTTATTCAACTGGTCTTTTTTCTTGTTGTAGTATTTTCAGGTCTTTCTCTATAGGTATATTAATCTTCACCCCAAGATACATATTAGCCAGATATATAAACTCACTAGTTGGAATGTTAAAGGAGACAAGGATAGGGTCAAACGACAAGTGGTTTTAAGGCATTTGCACCACTTGGGAGCACAAATTGCCTTCCTCCAGGAAACACATCTAAAAAGAAATGATGTTCACTACTTCAGGAGGGCCTGGGTGGCGCAGGCATATGGGGCTGGGGCCTCAACTAAAAGGGCAGGGGTTGCCATACTTGTAGCTAGGAGTGTCCCTTTTAAACTTCTGAGTGAATACTGGGACCCCGAAGGCCGGTACATATTTGTGCACGCACAATTGACCTCACAGCCAATATTGTTAGGCTCTGTTTATGGCCCTAATGGTGATTCCCCTCCTTTTTTTATAAAACTACTACGGCAGGTAATATCGGATACACATAAGCCTACAATCATTGGAGGTGACTGGAATTTAGTACTTCAAAATGACCTGGATAGGACATTTAACAGACGAAAGGGCTTATCTCCTGCGCAAAGGGCTTTGAAGGGTTTTATCGACAGTGCGGCGTTAGTTGATATATGGCATATATTTAACCCTGGGATGCGGCAGTATTCTTTTTATTCCCCGGTACACAATTCCTACTCAAGAATTGATTATATCCTAGTTAGCTCCTCAGTGGTCCCTGACATGATGCAGGCAGACATCTCAGCTAGAGTCATCTCGGACCATGCCCCGGTTAGCGTGTTGTATAAGCCATCCCCCGAGTTTAGACATTCACCGCAATGGAGGTTAAATTGTCAAATTCTAAAAGAAGAATCATACCTGAAGATAATTAGGGACTATAGCAAGCATTTTTTGCAGGTTAATCAAGATTCAATAGATCAAAAGGATATGGTCTGGGCCGCTCTGAAGTGCTCCTTAAGGGGGGAATTAATTAAGATTACCTCTAGGAAAAAACGTATTCAGAGAGGTAAGATGGATTCCTTATTAACCCTGATTAAACAAATTGAATATAGTCTGTCCCAGTGCTCATCTGATTCAGAGAGGGTTAAGCTGCATAAATTGCAGGCACAATTTCTCGGGACTAGCCCTACAGCAAGCTGAGCTAGCATTTTTGCGAGCAAGGCTTCAATACTTGGACACAAGGGAGAAAGCTGGAAAGCTTCTCGCTATGCGGATACGACAACTGGACTCTGCTCATCATATTGCGGGGATCCGTATTACTCAGAGGGATCAAATATGTACAGATTCGGGTGATATAGCAAAGGCCTTCAGGGCTTTTTTCCAAAATCTATATTCGCAGGATACTCAATTCAAAGTCAGAGGTTAACGCTTATTTGAATTCGATCTCCCTCCCAAAGATTTCTGAAGATGATGCCGCGGGTTTAAGTGCTCCTATAACAATCTCGGAGATTCGTCAAGCTATTCAGCAGATGCCCCCTGACAAGTCCCCTGGACCCGACGGTTACCCGAGCAACTTTTTTAAAGTTCTTTTACCAAATGTAGCCCCAATTTTGTTAGAGGTCTTCAATTATTGGTATAATCATGGTATCTCTGATTCTAGTTTTCTTGAGGCAACAATCTCTTTAATCTTGAAACCAGGTAAAGACCCTTCTAACATGGATAGCTATCGCCCTATATCTTTACTAAATACAGATGTTAAAATCTTGGCGAAGGTTCTCACAAATAGATTGTCCAAAATTATGGATAAATTGATTTGTAGAGAACAGGTAGGTTTTATGAAAGGGAGGGTACCTCAGGATCATCTAAGAAAATTATTACATCTCATGGCAGAGGTTAGAGATCTGGCATCCGGGGTACTCCTCTCTCGACGCTGAAAAGGCCTTCGATAGAGTATCCTGGGATTATTTGTTTCTCACTATGTCCACTTTTGGTATACCGGATGAGTTTTTAAAATGGGTTGGAATCTTATATTCCTCTCCCTCTGCCAGAGTCAAATGCAATGGAGTATTGTCCCAGATTATTAAATTAGAGCGGGGCACTAGACAAGGCTGCCCCTTATCCCCATTGTTATTTAATTTATATCTGGAGCCATTTCTGCATAAATTAGCTGGGAATCCGCTTATTGAAGGGATCAAGGTGGGGGAATCTACCTATATCTATTCAGCTTATGCTGACGATGTGTTGCTACATATCGAAAATCCAGGAGCTTCCATACCAGCTATATTGGAGGAAATTGATTGTTTCTCCGAGATATCTGATTATAAACTAAACCGTACAAAGACTAAAGTCTTTCCATTAAACAATAAGGTGATAGAGTCAGATTTGCAGTCGCTAGGATTGGGTTGGGAATCTAAATCATTAACATATTTGGGTATCAACATCAGCGCAAACCTCTCCTTGATGATTAAAGAGAATTTAGGCACTCTAGTACAAGTTATATCAGGAGATTTGAATAGGTGGCATCCAATCTCCTTGTCATTGTGGGGTAGGATGAACCTTCTAAAAATGAACGTTCTGCCCAGATTACTGTATCCTTTAGGGATGCTCGGGGTTTATCTTCCGAAGAAATGGTTTACCAAGTTGCAGAAAATATTTAATACCTTCCTATGACAAGGAAAAGGAACCCGTAGGTCCTATCATAATCTGATAGCCCCAAAATGCAGGGGTGGGTTAGCCGCACCCTCCGTATTCTTATATTATGTGGCTCAACATGTTTGTAAACTAAGTTGGTGGAGTAAAGAACACTGGTACTCGGATTATCGGCCTCTGTGGTGTGACATAGAGTGCGATTTAGCGAAAAAGGGTGAAGTGTTCCTTCGGGCCTTTTATTCCTTTCCCATCTAATACCCTAGATTATTAAAGAATAATCCCATGGGATGGTCCCTAAGCCTTCTTCCAATTACAGCAACACCTTGGAGTTAAGTGGTGGACTTCAGATGTGCAACCCATATTTGAAAACATACACTTTAAGCTTGGGGTACTACAATACCTCCTGCCTTTTGCCACAGATAAGCCATTTTTCAGTAGCGATTTTGGGAACAGAGTAGCCCACCCTTTGATTATTTGAAGAGGCACTATGGCTTTACTGATGGCTGCTTTTTAAGTGGTTGCAACTCAGTAAGGCCTTGGCTCAGGTGTTCTCCTCCTCTCCCGCACCTGGTTATCAACCGGAAAACATTGATTCTCTGCTAACGGTTGCTGTACAATCACATGCAGTGTCCAAAGTTTATAAGCTGCTTCAGGAGTGGGATCGTAAACTCCCATCAGGGGTTTGTTATTATTGGGTCAGAGAATTGAACATTAGGGACACTCCGGACTATTGGAGGAAGCTCTGGAGTGCCATCTATATATATGTCAAGCAAGATAGACTTAGAATGGTTCAATTTAATATCATGCATCACCTTTACCTAACACCCACTTACCTGTTTAGACGGGGAGCACGCCGTTCTCCCCTTTGTTGGAACTGTAAATTGGAGGAAGGCACTTTGTACCACATGTTATGTGGTGCCCAAGGATTCGGACTCTTTGGGATACCATTGGTAGACTTGTGCGCCTATCCTTGGCTCAACTAGTATGGATACTCCTGAAATTTGCTTATTACTAATTTTCCCTGAAGCCACTCCTAAGTTTTGGAGAGCCCAAGTGTCGCTTATCGCTGCTGCTGCTATAAAGCTGTTAATTCTAAGACATTGGTCGTCAGACAGCTCCCCATTTCTATTGGAGTGGCATCGAGAATGCACCTTACCGTTACAACTAGAAAAGCATATAGCATATATCCCAGGCAAGCAAAAAGCCTTTGTATCTTTGTGGGGCCCCTTAGACTCCTTTTTGAAGACCTGGAAGCTGAGAGCTTAATGTTCCCTTGGAAGGCCGATTGCTTTACTTTCTGCTCCTCATCTCTTAATGTAACCTTGAGGGTGGGGGTGGGATGGGGTGAGTTGATAGTATAGATGATGTTTTATAGGGACTTTATTTGTAATGCGCCCTATATGTATTAGGTAAGATTATTACTATAGTTGAGTGCCATTTGTCATAGGTTACAATTCTCATATCAATTTTGTTGATGTGGCGTGTAAAATCAATAAAATGTTAATTGCAAAAAAAGGACATCTCACTGTAGCAGCTTTCACTGATCTAGCGAAGGCATTTGACTCTGTATTCCACCCTTTCCTACTGGACACTCTTGTGGATGCTGGGCTTGCCCAGCCCACCATTCAGAGGTTTAAATCCTAACTTTCTGACAGATTCCAGTCAGTCAAAATTGCCAATTTCACCTCCTACCCCCCCATCTCGTCTGGTGTTCCCCAAGGTTTTATTCTTGGCCCCATCCTGTTTTCTGTCTTTATTAACAAACTCTCATCTGCATGTTGTACATCACTACTGCACATGTATGTGAACGACACCATTTTATATACATCCAGCCCTGACCCTGCACTATACATTTGGTGCTACAGCATGATTTCAATTCTGTTCAGCCATGGTTTCAGGCAAAACAACTAAAGCTGAACACCACCAAAACTGTCTCGATGATGTTTGTGACTGCACAAAGGATAGCCAAGGCATCAAACATCTTCCCAATCATCTCCTTTGATGGCTGTCCACTCATACAAATACCTAGGGTCTGGCTTGATCATCAGTTACTGTAGGTTTCGCCACACACCTCAACTACCTAACCTCCAAACTCCATCCCAAGCTTGGTGTTCTATAGCGTAATGAAGACTCCCTCCCACTCCATGTCTGCTGGGAATGTCTAACCCAAATGATCCTACCTGTCATTGATTATGCTGATGTTGACTACGGCACTGCCACCTCCTCTGCCCTATCTCAGCTGGACTCCCTCTATTACATGTTCTGTTGTTTCACCTCAAACTCTCCTTACTGAACTCATCACTGCTCCCTTCTGTCCTCCATAAACCTCCACCCACTCGCTCATATACGTTTTATTCACTCCCTGTCCTTTATTTCCAAATATTGGTTCAACCAACACCCCTCCTGTATCTCTTCCCTCATCTCTTCTGCCCCAGCTTCATCATACCACCTGTGCTCCAGAGTCTCTTGTTGCTTTTCCCTCCATACCCCCTCTTCTAACATGGGTAAATCCACTTTCCACTATTGTCTCCCCTATCTATGGAACTCTCAGCTGTCTCTCCTGTGTAACTCCTCCTCTCATCCCTCTGTCAAAACTTCACTCAGCCTCCTTCCCCACCCAACCTGCTCCCACTAAACTCCCTAGGACCAATTGTATCTCCTGTGTCTCCCATGATGAGTCATCATCTGTACTCTAGAATCACATAAGTTAATCATGTGTTGCCATTCATGTTGAGCAAGGCTCTTGACACTCTTGTGTACACAATTTTTTCTGCATATCTCCTCATTGTGTATATAACAGCTGCCGATCACAGTGCTAATCTGAATTTTAGTACTTATTGTATATATTGTGTATACGTATTGGTACTTACTCTACATATTTGTATTTTTGATATGTATTGTATATATTTTGTGTACTTTGCCTATATTATTAATTCAACTCTTGTGATGCTCTGCCTTACTTTAACCTGTATCCCCTTGTACCCTCTCTCCCATGGGTTGCACCTGGCTCAGTGTGCCTTTCACAGTCACCAAATGTTTAAATTAAAAAAAAAAAATTGTCTAGCAGAGGATCTATATCTTCCCATGTGAATACAGAGTAAAAGTAGTCATTAAGAATGGCTGCTTTCTGCCCATCTCCCTCAATCACCCTTCCTTCTTCTGTTAGTGAGTTTTTTTGTTTTATTGTTTTTGGTAAGCAGGTTAGGCCCACTAGGCACAAGTGCCTATTTTCAGGGGCGACCAGGAAGCACTGGGGTGGTTAAGTGACTTGCTCAGAGTCACACAGTATGCAAGTGGAGGCTATGGGAATCAGACCCAGGTCTGCTCATTCACAGCTTATTACTCTAATCCCTGGGTTTTACTGCCAGCCCCAGTGTAACAATTCCTCCTCTGCCTTTCTTTTTTTCCCTCTCTCTATATATATATATATAAAGAACTGTTTTCCCAACTCTTGACCCCCAGCCCCTTGGCAATACACAATTGTGTATCTGCCTTTGTTTTCTCTGACCACCCTTTTAGTTTCCCTTGTTCTTATTTGGTACTCTCCCCCTGTTTTTCCTTGTACCTGGAGAAGGCCTTCTTGTTGGCTCTCACTGTTCCATGACTTTTCCAGAGAACTGCAATGCTCTCTTGTACCTTTATCATTTGATTCCTATTCTCATGCAAGATTTTGTTGCCTCATGGATGGCCCCCTTGATTGCTCCAACTTTCCTCCACATCCCTGATTTTGTTCACACCAAATAATTTGTCCCAGACCAGATCCCTCATCCAGATGGAATCCCTTCCTTCTGAAATCAAGGACTTCAGCCTTTGGTGAGGGTTTATTTGTCCCAAGGGCTAGGTCAAACATACAAAATTATGGTTGCCAGAACCTAGTCGCTCCCTACTCACACTCCTTTTACCACTTCTGAGTTTGTGAGTGCCATATTGAGAATGGCGGGCTGCCCAGTGAGTTTCTTAACTAGCTGCACCAGCAGGCAGTACTGCAATGTATCCAGCAGGGCCTGACTTTTACAGCACCTGCCTGCTGGAATGACTGAATTAATATCTGGAAGGTTCAGCTCTCCCACCATTTTGCCATGATAAACAACTTTGGCAATACTGTGCTTATTCTGACTTGTGGCTTTCTTGCCTGCTGTCTAGGGCTATTACAATGCTGTGTGCTGTGGCAGTAGCTGATTTTAAATCACTTTACACATGCCAGTAGTTACTGGTCCCTGGAACCCGATGACCTACCAGGAAGTAGGAAGAGAGTCTGGTAGTTCATCTGCCCTTTTGAACTACCAGACTATGGGTAGGGAGTTAAAATTTTTGCTGGGGATTTTTAAGACCTGTGGGTCCTGCAGGCACCTCACATGAGAGGTCTTTGTATGATTTACAGTATTATTTTACTGTTTTATTTGGTGAGTGGCTGGTGACCCTGGGGAGGACTTCTGAGTCACATCTTACTATAAACTCAGTCCCCCGAGAAGGGTGAGCTATATTGTGCTTATTTTGACTTGTGGCTTTCTAGCCTGCTGCCTAGGGCTATTACATTGCTGTGTGCTCTGGCAGTTGCTGAGTTTAAATCGCTGTACACATGCCAGTAGTTACTGGTCCCTGGAGTCCTATGACCTACCAGGAAGTAGGAAGAGAGCTTGGTAGTTAATCTGCCCTTGTGAACTACCAAACTATGGATAGGGGGTTAAAATTATTGCTGGAGATTTGTAAGACCTACTAGTCATACAGGCACCTCACATGAGAGGTCTAAGTACAATTTACAGCATTATTTTACTGTTTTATTTAATGAGTGGCTGTTGACCCCGGGGAGGACTTCTGGGTCATGTCTCACTATAAACTCAGTCCTGCTGTGAGTGAGGCAAGCAGAGTGGGCCACGTGCAGCAGCGCACATGGAGACATGCTCCGATACAGGCATTGTGCATGTCAAGCATGTCAGGTGGGCTCAGCGGGATTGAAGGGCCAAGGACAATAAGAAACAGGTACATCAGTTGTGAAGGTAAAATATAAATCCATTTGTTTCCTTGCTTGTATTAGAAATGTGTTCCAATAGTTCCTAAATACGCAAGTAATATGGTGGAACCTAGCCCATTAACATTGGATAATAATAGCCTGACATCACTGATGGGTGAAAATCAGTCATTGAGGGTCACCTCAATTATGACTCTTGATGGTGACTTAGGCATTAAATGTTCTTCCTATGGCATGTACAAGTTAGTTCAAACCATGCCACCAAAGTTCCAGAAATACACTTGTATGAAATAAATGTACCACTAATCATGAGTTAACCCAGGAGCTAAATTAATTCTGCTTAAGGTTGACTACCCTAAAGAACAGTCAAATAGCCATGGAAAAATCTTTAAACACAATTAACCCAGTACACCAAGCAGCCCCATCACAGGAACAAAAAGCTCAACTAAAATCAAATCAATTGATTGATATTCCTTCCTCCCAAGTTTGTTTTATTCACTCTCAAAACTGTTCTGAGTTAATTGCTACTACCAGTCATCTAGCTCCTAGTGTAATGCATGACCCCTTAAGTAAGATCCAGGACATTAGTTCTAGAAAAAGAGACAGGGAGGGATGATGATGAGTCAGCATCAGAATCAGATTGGTTTGAAGTGCCAACAACCAGGGTCTACTAGAAAGGCAGAAAAGCTGAACAATTCATAATTACTTTAATGAATAGCTTCCGTCCTCTGAGTGAAGTAAATGCTACTACTAACCTTGATCTTATGACTATGGATGAAGCTTTGGACTCTTCTGTCCTACTGAACATAACATCATTTGATATCCCCAGGCCCTCTTCCAGTGGTGATGCCATCCCTCTAATCACAGCTAACTCTTGACAAGGAGATGTCGGATGTCTTAATGTTTTGACTCATACTGATAACTCCTTCAATAAAATCCAAACTGAGCAAACTGTTGCTAACAATACTGGGCCTGCAGCAGATAAGAATGTTCCTACTGGAACTGCATCCACACTAATCTCAAAAGGGAATAATACTTCTCATAATGATTAATCAAGCAACACTGGGAGCATCACGCCACTGACCCTAATCATTGTTATAAATGAAAATATGGACACCAGCATTGCACCACCAGGTAATGACCAGCCCAGACAGGTATATGTGCTTGGCAATTCAATAATAAAGCTCCTAGATAGAGCCATCCATAATCCTAATAAAACCAGAAGAACATGTTCCAGCTTCAGAGGTGCTAAGGTTAGAGACATTGCCTCCATGGTAAAAAACAACCTTAGGGATGCATGCCAAAATCCCCTGGTCATCATTCATGTGGGCACAAATGACATCAATGTTAATAATCTTAGCACACTCAAATAGGACTTTTGTGGTAGTGAACAATAGCCTGGTTGATTTAGGGTGCACAGTTTGCTTCTCAGAAATATTACCAGTACCTACAGCCTCTGCCTTTAAAGCTGTAGTTATAAAGCACATAAATGAATGGCTCTGAAAATGATGGTACAAACAGGATATTACTTGTATAGCATACTGGGAAAAATTCATAGATAGGAGCAACCTATTCTGCTGGGATGGTTTACACTTGAGTAGATGGGGCGGTCTCCTTCTAGGTAAATCTTTGGATGCTGTAATTAACAGCCATTTAAACTAAATGGTAAGGGGGAGAGGGGGAAAGATCCCACCTCTTTAAATATCGGACTCTATAAAGGTACTAAAAATCAGGTTAAATTTATAATGTTAAATGCCAGAAGCCTTAACAGTGCCAAAATACAGTATCTGAACTTGTCGCATGAGCATTACTGTATGACTCAGGCATCCCACTCCAAAAGTGTGGCCACTCCTCCTCCCCTGGAAAATACCACCCTATATCACTCCTCCCGACGTTAGCCAAATTACAAGAACAGCTAGTCCTAGCCCAACTGTCCTCTCCGACATTAATTTCCTCACCCAATATCAATCTGGTTTCGTAAACATGACTCTACTACTACCTCACTACTTCAGATCAATGATCAATCCTAACAGACATGAATTGCATACACATCACCACTGCCATTTTTACTTATCTTGCTAAAGCTTTTGACACTGTTTCCCACTTCATTGTATTCTGCTCCCTATCATCTGCCGGGCTGTCTGAACACACCATAAAATGGTTCAGTGCATACCTAAACGAGCACTCTCAGTAGGTAAAAATATCCTATTACATCTCCCCTCCTCTACCCATATGCTCTGGAGTCCTCCAGGGGTCCTTACTAGGTCTGATTCTCTTCTCCATTTTCCTGAATGATCTTCCATCTGTCTGTACCTCATTTTCTATACATATGTATGCTGATGACACGGTTCTTTTCTCCTCAGGGCCATTGGCTTTGGATGTCACCTCCAGGCTCCAAGGCGACTTCAATAATGTCTAGATTAGGTTTCAATCTCACCAACTCTTCCTAAATGCCATGAAAACAGTTTCCATGTCATTCAGCACATGGCAGAAACTGTCAAGGCTCACATCTTCCCCCACCTTCACTACTCTCGATGGGGCAATTATAGTTGCCTAGCAGTCTTTCAGGTATCTCGGCATTTGGCTGGATCAACATCTCACTGTCTTGGACCATATAGATGCCATAATGAAAAAGCTTCAACCTAAACTTGGCGCCTTGTACAGAAACCACTCCTGCCTCCCGGCCCATGCAAGGCATGAACTGAACCGAAAAATGATCCTCCCATTCTTCGATTATTGTGATATTGTCTACTGCTCTGCTGCTGCCACCTCCTTAGCTAACTTGGATACACTTTTCAACTCCTTCAGTCAGTTTGCCCTGGATGCACCTCCCCTTACTCATCACTGTTACCTGTATCTAGCTTTAGCCTTCCCTTCCCTAGCAAATAGGCATCTGCATCACTGCACTAATTTCTTCACTAAGTACTGGCTTGGTACACTCCCTCAATACTTTGACTCCTTAATCTCCCTCCCCCACCCACTCCCTCTTACTTTCTTAGATCCCATGACCACAGAACTCTGACAGTTCCCTGGAGATCCAACTCAATTGGCCAGCCATCCTCCTCCTATCATCTACCTAAACTGTAGAATACTCTTCCTATACAAATCTGATCCTCTTCCTCTCCTGGTTCATTAAATAAAGCTCTACATAATTTTCTGTCTGTTAATTGCACTGGCTCCTAGCCCCCCCCATTCCTAGACCTACTTCTTGACTGATGCCTCATTTGCCTAAGCATAACCCAACTGAGGTACTTATAGTTTTAGAGCCTAGCTCTGCTCCAGGCTGTGTTGTGGTTGTTGCAACCTCTCTCTCTCTCTCGCTCTCTCTCTCAAATTGTCTATCTCCCCAGCCTTGCCCTGGTCTCTAGCTTGATTCTCTACCATATTGTTATTTCAGCTCTCATGCTGCTTTTTTCTACTTAGTTCCTGCATTGTAGGCCATTGCTTCACAACTGGAATTCTTTATTCAATATCTGCCTTAACTCAAGCTCACTCTGCATGATTAAACTATCCTACCATGTAATATTTGCTTTTCATGCTATTGTGAAATTAGTTGTAATCTATGCTTTTTATGCAATTGTGTAAACAGTGTGCACTCTTTGATACTATTTAACTCCCATCACCCTCTCCTCCAGATCATATCGGGAAGCAAGCAACTTGTTGTTCAGTGTACCTTACCTAGTGAAACTTTTCACTAATTAAATAAATAAATACAATTATTACAGTTACAGAAATCTGGTGGGATGCTTTGGCCGATTGGTTCAAAGAAATCCCAAATTTTAAACTTTACCATAAGAACAGAGTAGGAAGAATAGGGGGAGGTTTTTTTTTTTGTAGATAAGAAATTATATCAATTGTCATGAAATGAACACCATAACTGACTCTGAAAGTGTCTGTGCTGAAATACAAATCAAGGTCCATCATAAGCTTATTGTACGTAATTTTTATAGACCTCCATTGGCATATATACATTATACAAGCACAATGCTGCAAGAAATTACTAATCAAGCCACTAGAAGGGATGTGTTGGTCCTTGGAGAGTTTAATCTTCCAAAAGTGGGCTGGATTAATATGAAGGGGGTAGTGGCCTATGGAATATATTTATTAATATCTTTAACAGTAATGGACTCGAGCAACTGGTAGATAAACCAAGTGACAACAACATCTAAGATCTCATCATTACTAATGTAGAAGAAAATATATCAGAATTAGAGATAAAATCATCCTTTAGGAACAGTGACCATTACTCTATAATGTTTGCCATGACTATTGGTAATATTAGATGTTCAGACTCCACTGTACTCAAAAATTATTATAATTCAAATTTCTCTGAAACAGTAAAATCCATTCAAACAATAGATTGGTCAAGTACACTAGTACACTATTGCATCTTACTGTTAATCAAGCTTGGGAAAAATTCAAAAGTATAATCTTAAGTCTTAAACAGTGCTATGTGCCTGACAAAAAAAAATACAACAGAAAAGTCAAATTCAAATCTGTTATAACCCAAATAGTGGTGGGCAAAGTGGCCCCAATTCACTCTGTGAAGTGATCCGTAGAGTGAAGGTGAATTCGCAGAGTGCTCCCCAACACAAAGCGAATTACTTCACGTTGCTAATGGGTAACGCGAAGTCCATTGAAAACAATGACTTCGCATTACTTCTGCTTTTCCCAAACCCACTACTCCAATTATTTCTATAAGTACATTGAAAACAATGTACTTTACCTTACTTCACCTTGTTTTAAGCTCCAAAGGTGAATTGTGCAGTGTTTCATGGATTTCAGGTCACATGGGCTCTAGATTGTTCTGCACAGCCTCAGTTTGGGGTAGTGTGTATGTGTAGGTAGCTGTAGGAGACAATCTGCTCTGAGAGCTCTCTGCAATTCAAACCTTCAAAAAGCTGTTAAAAAGCCTTTTTGAGTTATTTTTTTTGCTGAAACTTTAGTTCATCAATTATAGGAAATCCTTCTGTGCTCATATCATTGAGCGTTTATTGTTTGTGTGTGGATTTTGAATGTTAATGTACAACATTAAGTCTGTGTACTGAGAGACAGTGGAAGTGTGCTTTGGGGGAAGGGTGTATCTGTGGTGTAGGTAAATTAACTTGGAGAAAAAGACAGTGCTTTCTGTTTTGGAGATATTTTTCTTGTTTAACTGTGTTAATGTACACACAGTAATATTTTCAATATTTCTTGCCATTTTTTTGCTGATTGTTGTGGTGCAGCAGTGCATAATTTTAATTTGTTTAAAATATGTGGTTATATTACTGAAGTTTTCAATTTGCTATGCATTACTAAGTGTGTGTGAGTATGTGTGTGACGCGTGTCATCAAATCAGACACCTTTTATTGTGCCACATAATACTTTCAGCAATGTGAAGCTGCTATCCACTGTAACTGTGTGATATTTCTACTTCTTTGTGGTATCTTTACTGGTACTGGTACTAGTACTAGTGACTGTTACTGCAGCGGTACAGTACACTGCCCCCCCCCCGTGGCTCGCCCTAACTGGTAAAGGTTTTCTTTTCCAGATTTGAATTTCTGATGGTGAGCACTGGTTAGGTGTTGTGCCTTTGTGTCTGCCTCTCTTCAGTGCACTGAACCACTCTTAATCTGTCTGTGCATTTGCATCTCTTTAGGGTCCAATCTCCATCTGTAACTTAAGTCACAGTTGTTTCTTTGGCTTCCCTTCAGAGTACTGGACAGGTGTGGTGCTTAATTCTGCATGAACATTGTACTCATTAATATGCATTTTTAAGTCATGACCATCATCACGAGTCACTTGTGATACAAATCACATTCTTCATCATCACAGTCACAAATGCAGTCACAAATCACGATTCATGATCATTCACATTAAGAATCACATTAATTTTTTTTCTAGCTACTTGGATGTATTGTAAGCCTGTTTTGTAGTATCTCTCCAGGCTTCACCACCCCACCATTGTACTCATTGATATGTGTTTTTAAGTCTGGGAGTTTTAAGCTACAGCTCATCAGGAAAGTACAGCCATAGGTGGTAAGCATTCATGTTTCTTCATCATCACAGTCACAAATGCAGTCACAAATCATGATTCATGATCATTCACATTACGAATCACATAAATGTTTTTTCTAGTTACTTGGATGTATTATAAGCCTGTTTTGTAGTATCTCTCCAGGCTTTACCACCCCACCATTCTACTTATTGATACACGTTTTTAAGTCTGGGAGTTTTAAGCTACAGCTCATCAGGGCCCTGGGAAGTACAGCCATAGGCATTCATGTTTCTTCATCATCATGGTCACAAATGCAGTCACAAATCACAATTTATGATCACATCATGAATCACAACATACATTTTTTTAATAATTACTTGGATATATTGTAAGCCTGCTGGTCACAGTGCTGAACAGGGATGGGATCCATACCTGTGCCCAGGGGAACAGGCACATCCTGTTCCAGAGGACCTGGTACTGGACTTGCTGGTGGTGGTTCAACTGCCTCAGAGTCAGGACAGGAGGCGGTGCTGGTCCTGCTTTGGGGGGGCACTCACAAGTTTTGAGTGGTCCAACAGGAATGAGTGCCCATGCCCTCCACACATGCACATGGTACGATGCTTACCACTACCACGCTCTCCCAAAGCAGCCCCATCCCAGACGTTCCCTCACCTTGGTCCATCTCTCCTACTGAGCTCCCTCAGTCTGAGCAATCACTACTCACACTGTCACACAACACACACACACAGTCACACACACACACAGACAAACAATTAACTACTTATAAAGGTAAGAAAAATAAAATTTACAGAAAGAACAAATTAAGTAAATAAGCGTATAGAAAAGACAAAAAAATGTAGCTTTTAAAAAAGCTGTTGGGTCTAAATCAAAGTTTAAATCTCCTCCTCACTCTGATCTAAAAGTATCAGCAGTCACAAAACACACTACTCTCTCTCCATCTGCACAGGGGAAAGTAAAAGTGTCTGCTTGTACGACTCACTTTCTTCCTGCCTAACTAAAAAGCATGTGACTTACATTACTGTAAGCCATGTGATGTGTGGGGTGGCTGCCAAATCTGAAACACCAAGTGGATCACTTAGAATCTTAATGAGAAACACGAAGTCCATTAAAAACAATGACTTCGCCTTACTTCATATTGCCATTTAACCTTAACATGAAGTGGTAATGACTAGGCGAAGTGAGCACTTTGCATTGCCCACTCCGCGTAGCAGAGTAGCAATGCGACGTGCCCACTTCGCTTTCACTTCGCTGGCAAATTTTAAATTCGCTGCATCTCTAAACCCAAATAAAAAAAAATTAAGATCGAAGAAAAATTGTTTAAGAAACTTAAGACCACCAAATAATAGAAATCCCAAGCTATACAAAGATGCGGTGTCTAAACTTAAACATCTTATTAAAAAAACAAAGCAAAACCATGAATTCAAATTAATCATTCTAGAGAGAGTAAAACAAAACTATTTTCATATATAAACAATTTGAACATCGTCAATAAAATAGGGATGCCACCTGTCCTGATTATCGCAGAATAGTCTTAATTTGGGCAGCTGTATCCTGTGAAAAAACATGAAAAATACTACATGTCCTGATTTCTTATAGTAGAATAAATATTTTCTAACTTCCTTTAAATGTTGTAGAAAACTATAATACCTTAACTAAAATCCCTTAAAATGATAAGAAACAACAGAAACAACTTAAAAATAACATCACCTAGTTTTAATTATGAGGAAGTCTGTTGCATTGGTCAAGGTTACATCTTATACTGCAAAAAAATCATGTTTCAAAAAGAAGTGTCCCACTTTGGGCTTTGGGCTTCTTAGAAGGTGGTAACCCTACAATAAAATGGTGAGTCCTTTAATACACATAGGAAATATCCTGAAGTTAGATCTTGAGACAGCAAATCATTTTAACAACTTCTTTTGTTCTATATTTTCTATGCAATCAAACATCCCCAATTCTTTACCAGTTTCACTTAATCAGAATCAATATTTAATCATTAAGAGGATGTCTTGTTGGCCTTGAGACACTTAAAGAAACACATTAGCCCAGGACCTGACAAGATTCACCCTGTTTCTACTCGGCACTTAGCAATAGCACTTCCCCTAAGTATAATTTTTAATAAATCTCTATCCGAAGGTAATATCCTTTATGACTGGCAAGTGGCAACAGTTAAGGGAAAAAAAAACTGATGTTAAAAATTACCAGCTAATAAGCCTAACATCATAATTTGCAAACTGATGGAGTGTATAATAAAATCATATTTTGAAAAAGAAATATATAAACTTTGTCTGGTGGATCAATCCTAACATAAATTTAAAAATGTATATTCATGTAATACTAACTTAAAGCATCAGTACTATGAATAAAAAAACCTACTCTTTTTTGCCAGTTTATACCTTGTACCCTGCTAATCATATACCTGGTGATCTTTCTCACCGGCATTGTACTATGGCTGAGTAATCTGCTAGGTTATTCTCTGCTTTTGTTTACATTTCTGCCACTAAGCATGTTGCACTGGAACCCTCTTTGCTGCCAACTGCACATGTGAATGACTTTCAGGGACATCGGGAATGGTCAGCAGAGGGTCCCTCTGCTGTTGTCAAAAGATGTGATGTGATCTGTAGAAAAAGTGCAGCTGAGAATTAGTCAGCTGCCATATTTGTTGTAGCGCTAAAACACTTCAAATAAATTGCAAATATCTAAAAAACTAAAGATGACTGGAAAAAAAACATTTACATGTGTGGAAACTGGAACATTGGCTGCATGCTTACAGATGAAAAACAGAATTTTGATAGGTTACTTCCTCATGTCGTAGTACTGCTGCTTTAATATCCTTCTACAACTGCATAAGAGAAGGAATTGATAGTGGTGTCCCCATGGATGTTATTTTCCTTGATTATGGTTCAGCCTTTGACACTGTACCCCACTATAAGCTTCCAACTAAACTGTCTCTATTAGGCTTTTCATCATGCCTGGTATAATGGGTCAAGCCCTGACTGTCTAAAAGAACACAGAGGGTTAGAATCAATGATACTGTTTCTGACTCAGGTGAGGTTAGCAGTAGAGTACCACAGGGATCTGTCCTGGGGTCCAAACTCTAGGATCTTATAAGCGATATGACTGTAAGTGACAATAATTGCCTTTCCAAATATTGCAGATGATGCTAATGTGTGTGGCAATGTTAATAATGCAGACAATATTAAGTTACTTATCTCTGATCTACAAAAAAATTGAGCAATGGACTTTAAAAAATGATATGCAATTTAATGTTGATAAGTGTAGAGTTATACACTTTGGCAATAAAAATTTTAACACTAATTATTTTTTATACAACAGTTTAATCAAGGTTTCTACATGTGAAAGGGACCTTGGAATTCATCTTAATATCAAGTTATTATCAACCGATCACTGCGTTAAAACTACTTGTCCAGCAAATAATTTATTGAAAATGATCAGTTGTACCTTTGTTTCTTGGTCAGAACAGTGCATTATCCTTATTTATCATAGGTATGGAAGACCTTATTTGGACTATGGTTCTCCTTTTTGGAGCATATATCTGAAGGGAAAATTTGCAATGGTGGAGAGAACACAAAGGATAGCCACCAAAATGGTACCAAGACTCATTAATAAAGACTATCAAGCCAGATTGAGGGGAACTGACATTTTTTCCCTTCAAGCTAGGATTTTTGAGCAAAACAGCAGAGTTACAGGAGGAAGAGGGGATAAATATAGAGAGGAACAGACTGTTGGTAGGAAATGGGGGGATCCACCCATAGGGTTTCATTAGTTAAGATTGAAGTGAAAATGGAATTAAGGTATTTGAGTTGTGAGCAGCTGGGCAGGAGTGGGAGTCACCTGGTGTTTGATGGTTAAGGTGTTGGGGGGGTCTGAAAGGAAAGGAGGTGTATCAGACAAAGGGTCTGGTTTAAGTTGAAGGGGGAAGGAGGAAAGTGCTATGAAAGGCGTATGTCAAACTGGCATTAGATATTTGTGTCACAGTCACACATACCGAGAATAGCCAGGTGTGTTCACAGTTTGGATTTAAAGGGGCCTAGTTTTTATTCCATAATCAGCTTAGTGCTGAGAGAATTTAACTAAAGGGGGGCCCTATATTCAAAGGATCGCTGCCCTTGCAAAGTACAGTGGAATGGAATATGGAAGACAGTTTTGTTGGCACCCCTGATTAGTCTCGAGTTGGTGAAATAGTTGAGGAGTTTCTGAACTCCTGGGGTGCAAGGCCAAGAGTGTTTTTTTTTTAGCTACCAAGCAGACCTGGTGCTGGATCCTGTTGTTCAAGTTTAGCAATCCAGTTTTGGAGTACAGCTCACACAGTGGTCTGCTCCCAGAACGAGTCCACAAGCTTTGTCTAAGGCAGTCTTAATTCTCTTTAGGGCAGCTACAGTGCCTGCTCCATAGACTACCAGGCCATAATCTATGATTGACAGCACCATGCTGCTGACTGCTAGTTTGATGGCACTCTCCATAAGGCAGTGTTTATGCTGATAAAGTTAACCTATTCTGGCACTGGCAGCCTTGGCAATGTGATCAACATGTAAACTACATGAAAGGGAGCAGTCGAGGATAATTCCGAGGTGGTTAAAGTTTTTAACCAGATCAAGTATCACTTGCCTGTTATTATGCATTTTGAGAAGATAGGACTTATGTCGGTTTTGAGAGTTGAACAACATAGATTTAGTTTTTTTGTAATTGAGCAAGAACTTGGAGTTAAGGAGCCATTCTTCTATGGCACTAAAGTCAGTTTGCATCCTTTTTATGTAGATTGCACGTATGTGCAAGAAACATATTGCTGCAGCTTTCTCCAGAGCAGGTTGTGGAGGCATGTCACTGTTGTGGCCATTGCCCCCACAGCCTTTAAAGACTTGGCCAGCTTCCCCCAATGCAGTGGCACACTGCTGCTGAGAGTAGTTCAGCTAGCATGCCACAACTTTCTAATGTTTTAGCAGTTGCAATCAGGGGTCGCCTCGTCATTGCAGCGTCAGCCATTCGCTGCAATGAGGGAGTGACCCGTCATTGCAGGGCGGAACTTTGAAACACTGATATTGTTTGTGAACATGGTGATGGCTTGCCACCATGTTCACAAATTTTCTTCACCGAGGGGTGCCCAATCCCCTCGGTAGCATGTGCCCCCTTGTGTTTGTTTGCTGACGGGGCCCCAACTCTACTCGGCTTCAATGCCATAAGGTTTATGTTGCTGAAGGGAGCCAACTCCAGCAGCATTATGTAACTCCCCATTTTGTTGTCTGCCAATGGGGTGTCCCAGTCCCCATTGGCATAACTCTTTGTTGTGTGCCAACGGGGTCCCAATCCTCATCAGCAAAAATGTAACCACCCTTTTTTGTGAAAATGGGCTGCCCAATCACCCATCAGCTACAGCTGCCCCCCCCAAAAAGAAGACTCCATTGGCATGCTGGGAGCCCACCCCAGTGAGCCACATGCCCCTGTAAAATTAGAAAACAGTCCTGCAATGTCATTTTTTTTTAACCTGTACAAAAGGAAATGGTCCCTCAGCGGTGTCCCTGCCCCCCTCCCACAACCCGCACCCACTCACTGTGCACCCTGCCTCCCCCACACCCCACACCCCATACTTACCTCTGGAGTCTGGCACGACAATCTTCGGTGGACCGGAAACACGTCTGCACTCTTCAAAGCCAATCGCAAACTGAGGAAATGCTAGTAAGCTGTATAATGGAATAAATAGGGTTTTTTCAATTTGAATGCATATCTCAGACATATTTTGGAATTTTGGCACCAAATTTTCAGCATGGGGTTTTTGGGACCCCTCCTCATGAATGCTGGCACTGTAATGGTGTTATTGGGCCCTGAAAGGTGATTTTGTGGTCACTGCACAGAATTCCCTTTCGGGACCAATTAACAGAAAGACAGTGCCAGTGTTCATGAGGTGGGCTCTCAAAAAGCCTATACTGCAAATTTGGTGGAAAAATCCAAAAAATTATTGTTTTATGAGTGTGCATTGAGCAGTTGCTATGCACGCTTTTAACTTTGCAAATTTGCAATATTTTCACACCAGATTTTCAACACTGGCATTTTTTCAGACCTCCTTGTGAACAGTATTGCTGACATTTTCCACATCCTGGCTGAAATGTGTTTTCACACTTCTGTCACAGAATAGCATGTTTGCTGTGGGAAATCAGTGTTCAGGACAGATTAAGAAAATGACAGTGGCCCTGTTCATGAGCAGAGGACCTAAAATGCCTATGGTGAAAATTTGGTGACGATACTCCATAAAATGACTGCGTTACGAGCATGCATTGTGCAGTTTGCACGCATGCTCATAACTTCATGAATTTATAATATTTTCACTCCAGATGTTCAGCATTGCCTTTGTTCTGCACCTCCATATGAAAAGTACTGCTGTCATTTTTGACATCCTGGCCGAAATGTGTTTTTGCAGTTCAGGCACAGAATAGTGTCGTCACTGTGGGAAATCCATGTTTGGGACACATTATGAAAATGACAGTGACACAGTTCAGTAGCAGAGGTCCTAAAATGCCTGTGTTGAAAATTTGGTAATGAAAGTCCATAAAATGAGTGTGTTACGAATGTGCATTGCACAGTTGCCACACACGCTTGTACCTTCGCAAATTCGCAGTAGTTTCAGCCCAGATTTTCAGCATTACCATTTTGCCACACCTCCTTATGAACAATGCAGCTGTCATTTTTCACATCCTGGCCGAAATGTGTTTTCACCCTTCCAGTGCACAATTGCACGGTTGCTGTGGGAAATCAAGTGTTCAGGACATATTAAGAAAATCACACTGACACTGTTCTTGAGCAGAGGTCCTAAAATGCCTATGTTGAAAATTTTGTGATGAAACTCCTCAAAATGACTGTGTTATGAGCCTGTGTTGTGCAGGTTCCACGCACCCTTGTAAGTTTTCAAATTAGTAGTATTTTCATGCCAGATCTTCAGCACTGACATTTGTTCACACCTCCTTATGAACAGTACAGCTGTCATTTTTCACATCCTGGCTGAAATGTTTTTCTGCGCTTCTGGCGCAGAATACCACAGTCACTATCAGAAATGAGTGTTTGGGACAGATTGGCATTGAGTGACTGAGGGAGGGGAGTGACTGAGCTCAACTGAGCTTTGTCAGGACTGCTGTGGATTTCTTTGTGGGCAGGAAAAGGTGACAATGCAGGCAGGAGCCCAGGACAAAAGGGCAGCCTGTACCGCCAGGAGACACAGAACGAGCAAGTGAGGGAGGGGGAGTGAGTGAGCTCAATGGAGCTCTGTTGGAACTGCTGTGGATTTCTTTGTGGGCAGGAAAAGGCAGCAATGCATGCAGGGACTGAGTACCAAAGGGCAGCCTGCAGTGGTGGGAGAAACAGAATGAGCGAGAGACAGAGGGGGAGTGACCAAGCTCAACAGAGCTCTCTTGTGACTGCTGCGGTTCTTTGTGGAAGAAGGGTGTAGCATGAGCTGGAGCCAGTGCAGAAGGGCAGCCTGCAGCGCTGGCAGAAACAGAATGAGTGAGTGAGACAGGGGGAGTGAGTGAGGCCAATGGAGCTCTGTCAGTACTGCTGCAGATTTTTTGTGGGCAGAAAAAGATGCCGACAGAGGCTGGAGCCAAGTACAAAAGGGCAGCCTGCAGTGTCAGGAGAAACAGAATGGGCAAGTGAGACAGGGGGAGTGAGCAACCTCAACAGAGCTCTTTCATGACTGCTGTGGATTTCTTTGTGGGCAGGAAAAGGTGGCAATGCAGGTAGGAGCCCAGTACAAAATGCCAGCTTGCAGCGCTGGCAGAAACAGAACTAGCGGGTGACAGAGGGGGAGTGACCGAGCTCAACAGAGCTGTGTCAGGACTGCTGCAGATTTCTTTGTGGGCAGAAAAAAATGCCAACAGAAGCAGAAGCCCAGTACAAAAAAGCAGCCTGCAGCACCAGGAGAAACAGAAAGATTGAGTGAGACAGGGGAGTGAGCAACGTCAACAGAGCTCTGTTGGGACAGCTGCAAATTTCTTTGTGGGCTGGAAAAGGTGCCAGCACAGGCAGGAGCCCAATACAAAAGGGTAGCCTGCAGCGCTGGGAGAAACAGAATGAGCAAGTGAGAGAGGGGGAGTGAGTGACCCCAATGGAGGTCTATCATGACTGCTGCAGATTTCTAATTGGGCAGGAAAAGGCGGCAACATAGGCAGGAGCCCAGTACAAGAGGCCCGCCTGCAGCCCTGGCAGAAACAGAATGAGCGAGTGAGAGAGGGGGCGTGAACAACCACAATGGAGCTGTGTCAAGACTGCTGAACATGTCTTTGTGGGCAGACAAAGCCAGCAATGAAGGCAGGAACCCAGTACAAAAGGGTAGCCTGCAGCAGTGGGAGACACAGAATGAATGAGTGAGAGAGGGGGAGTGAGTGAATGACCTCAACGGAGCTCTGTTGTGACTGCTGCAGATTTCCTTGTGGCTAGAAGAAGGCGGCAAAGCAGGCAGGAGCCCAGTGAAAATGGGCAGCCTGCAGCACCAACAGAAATGGAATGAGTGAGTGAGAGAGCAGGAGTGAGCAAACTCAATGGAGCTCTGTCGGGACTGCTGCAGATTTCTTTGTGGGCAGAAAAAGGTGGCAATGCAGGCAGGAGCCCAGGACAAAAGGGCAGCCTGCAGTGCCACCAGAAACAGAATGAGCGAGTGAGAGAGGGGGAGTGACCCACCTCAACAGAGCTCTGTTTGGACAGCTGCAGATTTCTTTGTGGGCAGAAAAAGGTGCCAACACAGGCAGAAGCCCAGTACAAAAGGGCAGCCAGCAGCACTGGGAGAAACACAACAAGCAAGTGAGAGAGGGGGAGTGAGTGAGCTCAACAGACCTCTATTGTGACTGCTGCGGATTGCTTTGTGGGCAGAAAAAGGTGGCAATGCATGCAGGAGCCCAGTACAAAAGGCCAGCCTGCAGCACCAACAGAAACATAGTGAGCTAGAGTGGGGGGAGTGAGCTAGCTCAGCGGGCCTGTGTCAGGACTGCTGCAGATTTCTTTGTGGGTAGAAGAAGCCACCAACAAAGGCTGGAGCCCAGTACAGAAGGGTAGTCTGCAGCATCAGCAGAAACAGAATGAGCAAGTGAGAGAGGGGGAGTGACCCACCTCAACAGAGCTATGTCAGGACAGCTGCAGATTTCTTTGTGGGCAGAAAAAGGTGCCAATGCAGGCAGGAGCCCAGTACAAAATAGCAGCCTGCAGCACCAGGAGAAACAGAGTGAGTGATGCAGGGGCAGTGAGCGAGCTCAACGGACCAATGCAATCAACATTCAGCATTGACAAATGCTTGTTTCTAGAGCTACTGGTGCTGTGTGACAAGTGTATAGCACAGCATCATCTGCATAAAATAGAATCTTGTGCTGGCTAATATTTGGTAGCTCATCCAGAAAGAGACTGAACAGCAGGGGGCTTAATATGGAGCTTTGGGGTACTCCTGTGGTGACTTTTTGATGGTCATTTAAAATATCATAGATCCTCAACTGCTGTGTTCTGTTGGAGAGGTAACTCCGGAACCAGGCCAGAGAATCAGAAGATATCACTATGCTAGTCAATTGATTGAGAAGCAGGTTATTATTAACCATGTCGAAGACTTTGGTGAGGTCTATGACCGTAGCCCCCACCAAAAGCCCTTAATCATGTGTTTTGTGAATATAGCCAGTAAATTCTGACAAGGCCATGGAAGTACTGTGTGCCCTCCTGAAACCATGCTGGGCATTGAAGGTTGTACTTGTCTAGGTATTCTAGTAAATGGTTCTACACTCTTCTGTCTAGGGCTTTGGAGAGAGGGGGAAGAATTGAGATTGGATGATAGATGGCGAAGTTAGATCTATCACCACTTTTGAAGATTGGAGTGACCTCTGCAGCTTTCCAGTGTAGGGGGAACATGTCATTTGTTAGTGAGAGATTAAGGATCTTGGTTGGGGAGAGGGACATCCAAGGTAAGAGCTAAGATCTTTGGGTCAAGTGAGTCACCACTGGAGTAGATGCATATTCAGAAAAGAATAAATGAATCAAAGAATACATGGCTCAGATCCCCTTTCCCATCACAATCTTCAAAGCTGGACACAGTATTCAAGGTTCAGCCTGACTAGTTCTCTATACAGTGGCATGACCACTTCGCTCCTCCTACTTGTGATTTCCCTTCCTATACATCCCAGCATGTCACAGGCCTTTAGCTCCACCTTTTTGCATCGTTTTTTCCTTTCTTAAGTCTTCTGAAATCGTAATTCCCAAATCACACCCTTAGTCTGAGGTAGTAAGTCTTACCCCACCCATGTAATACACCGTCTTTGGGTTTCCTCTTCACATGTGCATGACTACACTTTTTGGCATTAAATCTCAGCTGCCATGCTCCAGACCACTCCTCAAGCTTTGTTAGGCCTGATTCCATTTTACATACTCCATCTGTGGAGTCATCCCTGTTACAGATCTTGGTTTCATCAGCGAATAGACACACCTTCCCCTTAAGCTAATCTGTGATGTCAATTATGAAGATATACTTTTTTTTTTACAGTTATGTATTTTTCTCCCCCACAGAGTCCTCTGCATCCATCTGACATCCCCTGTGTAGGCACTGGGTATAAAACTCCCTCCCCTTGACCCCCACAACTTCCCCTTCATGGCAAGAGGTGGGGAGCGACTCGACTCACCAGACCAGATATAGTGTTCGGGGAGGTGCCTTCCTTGGCCATTGAGGTGGGGGACCATTGTCATCTTCACAGAGGAATCCCATTTTCTTCTTTTTCCTTGCTTCCCTCGAGGCTGCAGTGTGCAATGGCATCAGTGGCGGCCACACATGCACCCCTGCCAAACTCCTGCCACAGACTGTCACCCACAGTCTTCAGCACTGATGTGCCACCTCCAAGTTTCTGCTAGGTGGCAGGCAATTACTGAGCACTGCAATCCCCCCTTCCCGGAGACGGACAGTAGTCCTAGGGATGCTTGATCCTTCTCCTTTCTGCTGACCCCAGGCAGCCCATGTCTGTTCCAAAACATGGGTCACTGACGCGAGGTAAGGCATCCAGCACCTCAGCCCTCAATGCCACTGTGCCAGCTAGTTATTAAGATATTGAAGAATTGAGGCCCCAGTTCTGAGCCCTGGGGCACACCACTGGTTACCTTACTGTCTGACAGTACTTCACTATTTACCTGGACCCTCTGAATTCTGCCTTGCATCCAGTTTTGTACCCATTTTACCACCTCCTGTCCAACCACTGTGTAGCCTAACTTCTTTACCAGTCTTCTGTGTGGAACTGAGTCAAAGACTGTGCTAAAGTCCAGGTAGACCACATCCACTGCCCTGCCATTGTCCACAGTCCTGGTAACCCAGTCAAAAAATGTGATCAGATTTGTTTGGCATAATCTTCCTGATGTGAAATCGTGCTGTTTTGGGTCCAGCTGCCCGCTTGCTTTGAGGAACACTATTATTCTATCTTCGAGCAGTGACTTCTTCCTTTTTCCCACTATAGACATGAGACTAACTGGTCACTAGTTTTACAAAACCTCTCTGCAGCCTGATTTATGGAGTGGGACCACTTTTGTCCTTTTCCAGTCCTCAGGTATCATTCTGTTCTCTAGGGATCTGGTGAACTGTTTTGCCAATGGAGTAGCTAGTTCATTCCTTAATTCTTTTAGGATTCTGGGATGTATCACATCTGGTCTCATAGCCTTGTCCACCTTCAGCTTACTCAGAGCCTCCAATACTTGCTCTTCTGTGAAAGGGCTAGTGTCAATTTCTGGCCTTGGGGTACTACTTTTCTTGAGCCCCAGGACATTTCCTGGATACTCCTCCATAGACACTGAGCAGAAATACCTATTTAGGGTTTCAGCCTTCTAATGGTCTTCTGCTAATTTACCACCCTTAAAGCAATCCTAACTATATCCCCCTTTGTTTTCCTTCTTTTTCTGATGTATCTAAAAAAGGATTTGTCCCCTCTCTTTGGTCCACTCTGTGATCTTTTACTCCATCTAGGCTTTGACCAGATGGACAAACCACAATCATGCTGTTAAAATGTGAAATACACCTGTAAAAGATAGAAACAAAGAGGAGTTTTGGATAATAAAGGCAGAAGAAAGAAGATATAGAACAGGCCAACAAAGTAATGAGCCAAACCTACCTGTTCAAATTCAAAATGGCTCCTTTAAGCTGCAGCCAGCTGGATCTCTGCTGTTCTTCCTCCTGAGCCTAGAAGGAGGAGCACTTGGGGGTGGAACTAGAGGTGGGGTTAGGCCTCTTGTTAAAGGTAGTTGCTATAATTCTCCTCTCCAGTACCTAGAGGGAAAATGGTAACAGAAGGTGTAGAATAGTATTCAGCACTGGATTTTGTTATATTTTTATTAATAAATGGTATAAGAAACAAACTGCTAATTTGTGAGTGGAAGCTGATCACATGATCAGGGGGAGTGGTATAAAAAGGTACCTTCCACTGCCTGTAAGAGTTGTTCTTCAGTTGGCAACCAGCCTTGCTGGAGGTAAGACAGTTGCTGACTTATGCTGCTGACAGACATGACACTTCTAGAAGCCTGTGGGGTGTATAGATCTGCAAACTTGCTGAAATCCACTGCTTGGAACTGACAGCTTCAATAAGTCACTATAAGAAGCTTCCATACTGCAACTCTGTCATCCTGTATTATGACAAAAAACAGATACAAAGTAGTGCTATGTGGAATTTTCAAATTCCAGCAGAATGTGTGGAGAAACAGCAGAGCTTCTGTAGTTTTAAATATATTATTACATTCATTTTGTGTGTCCTATGCAATTGTGTTCTTGCATTATAGGAGCCCTAGCAAGTTTAGCAAGCTGGGTGGAAGGGTTGTAGTTTGTTTTGTGTGCAAATACAACAGGACTACAACTCACACACATAAACAATAAAATCGGTTTGAGCTATTTGCAGCTGCAATACAGGACCATAGATAAGCCACCACACTCAGCCATGAACCTAGTTCTATCCTTCCCCATTTAACTAGTCACTAACCAGCTGCCATACTGGCCCTCGGCACCTTGGCATCTCTTTTTCTACTCTCCTGCTGCCTCTGAAGCAGGAGATATAGTCTTCACTGTGGGTCCATCTGTAAACTGGGACCCTCACCCAGGCACATAAACAGTTACTGAGGACTGAAATTAAAATAATTGTACCCTTCCATGTAAGCAATAATTAACATGATACCTCAACTTCTATGTATATGAAGGTTGTAAATACTGCAATAATGTTATGTAACACATGTAGGTTCTCTGCGAACAATTGGAATGTATATATTGCACCTAACATGTTGCTGTAAGATTGTTTATTTTTTTGTATCCTGATTCTCATTTTGTATACTGCACCTTATTGTATGCATGTAAATTTGTCCTTGACCACAGCAGGTCCACCCTGTAAATGAGCTTGCTCAATGGTGATCGCCTGGATAAATAAATATTTGATTGATTGATTGATTGATAAGCCAAGTTTTGTGGCAATTTTAAACTTTGGGGGTACTAATTATAGCAGCTGTTTTACAGTTTATTTTAGACTTCGCCACGGGGCTTTGAGTGACCTCTCAGCCTACTTCTGGGTTAGAAAGGGCTATATTTGCAAGCCCTGTGGTGAGCCCTGTCACTATATCTCCACAGCACTGAGATACAGAGCTCTATTAGAGTGTGTGGAGAAACAGCAGAGGAAAGGAGGGAGAGGGGGGACATGACAGAAACTTTCAAGTACCTCAAGGGAATCAACAAAGTCCAAGAGGGTAGCATCTTTCAAAAAAAGAGGTGTGCAAGAACAAGAGGGCACAATTTGAAGATAGAGGGGGGGCGGCTCAGAGGTAATTTAAGGAAGTATTTTTTCACAGAGAGGGTTGTGGATGCATGGAATGGCCTTCGGAGGGGTTGTGGAGTCAAAATCAGTGGTGGAATTTAAGCATGCATGGGATAGTCATAAAGACAATTCTGGGGGTGGGGTAGGAAGAAGGACGCTGCTGGTTATCTAGGATCTGCAACTTATCCAGTAGGTAGGGAAATGGGCAGACTGGGTTGGCCAAGCGGTCCTTATCTGCCGTCAAATTCTATGTTTCTATGTTTCTGTAGTTTTAAATATACTGTTACATTCATTTTGTGTGTCCTATGCAACTGTGTGTTCTCGCATTATAGAGAGGTTTTGGAGTCCTAGGAAGCTTAGCAAGCTAGGTGGAGGGGGTATAGTTTGTTTTGTGTGCAAATACAACAGGACTACAACTTGCACATATAAACAATAAAATCGGTTTGTGCTATTTGCAGCTGCAGTACAAGACCATAGATAAGACATTTTGTGGTGATTTTAAACTTTGGGGGTGCTAATTATAGCAGCTGTTTTACAGTTTATATTAGACTTCACCACGGGCTCTGAGTGACCTCTCAGTCTACTTCCAGGTTAGAAAGGGAATTATTTGCAAGCCCTGTGGTGAGTAGGGAGAGCCTGAGCAGGGCGAGCACACATCCTCATGTGTGAAGATGAGCCCAAAGACACACGCGTCTGTGCATCTTAGGCGGAGTGGCAGTGAGTAGGTGACCCAAAAATTTATGTTTTTATACAGCTTCTTATAGACCTATATTAGTACAGTAAATTATGATAATAAAATGGAGTCTATCATTAGAACTGCTAATGGGAAACAAGGTCTAAGAGGCATATCATGCAATATGCATCTGTTTGATACCAATATTGTAATTAGTAGTGAATTTACATGTGTAAAATGCATGAAAAATATAGAATTGGAAGAGGAAGTTAACATGTTTGACAGCAGGCTAAGAGCTTTGGAATTAAGTCAAATGGAAACTACTAAAAGGCTACAGTTGTCATCTGCAACTTTCCAACAACAAGTAGTAGTTAATGAACCTATAAGGATGGCAAGTAATTTATCCCAAAGGTAAAGGCATAGACAAGAAATAGAAGCTCTTGATAAGGAGGAAGAGTGTTTTTTGTACAAAACAATAAACCGGCCAAGAAAGAAAGAAAAGCTGGGGGCGTTCAGTTGCCATTGTACAATAATTTTGATCCATTGTTGAACTTAAATGCTGATGAAACTATAGTAAGCATCTCCTCTACAACTAATACTACTGCTCCACAAGACATAACACTGCCCACAAACCTTCTATCTCAAACAGCTAGGCATATGGGGCCACAATCTCAGAATATGAATAATAATTCACATGATCCCTCAGATTTATTAAGGTTCACAAGGATAAGTGAAGATTCTGAACAACATAATATGGCAATAGGTTTTGTAGTTAATGGCCCACAAAATATATTTATCCTGGGAGATTCTATGATCTCAAACTTAAACAGACAAATGTGTAACATAAATAAGGAAACTCATACGCTATCTTGTTTTCGTGGAGCAAAAATCCAAGATATCACTAGGATGGCTAGTCAGATTCTGCACAATAGTGGGGACACATCTCTAGTCATTGTTCATGCTGATACAAACAATATAGGCATGCATAGTGTGCAGCAGATTAAGGAAGCATATGTGGGGTTGACTAATAAACTATCAGACATTGTTGTTCACATCATTCTATTTGAAATACTCCTGGTTCCCAGATATGATGATTATACAGAAGCCAAAATAAAACATGTAAATAATTGGCTATGGGGATGGTGCCTAAAACAGAATATTAAGTGCTTGATGCACTGGGAACACTTTGATAATAACTGACAATATTATTCTAGGGATGGTTTGCACCTAAACAGAAGGAGTTCTGAGCTACTAGGTAAAATCATTAATACACAAATTGTTGCTTTTTTAAACTAATAAGGGGGAGGCTTAATTATTATGTCCCTGTATCTATCGACCCTATGATTAATGTTAATATAACCCCCAAAGAACATTTTGCCCAGTTCCAATAAACAACATTTAAAGTCAAATAAAACAAAACATAAATTGTTATCAATAAATGCCAGAAGCCTTTCTAACAAAATAAATGAGCTTCAAATTGTGTTGAACACCGAAAATATAGATATATGCAGTGTAACTGAAACATGGTATACTGAAGAACAATGGGGTCAAGACATTCAAGGGTACGCTTTATTTACAAAAAATCATACTAACTCAAGAGGAGGTATAGTAGCAGTTTACATTAAGAATAGTATAGAGTGTGTGGAAGTGAGTGGTGTCACCCCTGTATCTGATGGTATAGAAATCCTGTGGCTTAATGTAAATATAGAATCAAACATTCTGTTAGGACTATGTTATCATCCACCTTCATTAGACTCCAGCAAGAATGGGTCCTTCTTGGACCATCTGCAAAATATTAATCATTTGCACAATATTATATTAATGGGAGATTTTACTACCCAGGTATTAAATGGGATATATTAGAGGGCTCTAACCATCAGGAAATACATTTTTCTTTGCAGTTAAATTGTTTATTAAGATATTTACCATATAAACAATACAGTACATGTTACAATAAGAAAATATGCTTATACATTATGTAGTATAAGGTACCAGCAATGCTATGTAATAACACAGTGTAAAACTGCTGATTTATATTGTTAAGTAGCCTATCTAAACAGAAGAAGATTTCATATATAAAGTGGTATCTCAATACATAAGGTACTTGTACTGTACATAAAAAAAGAAAGCAACATTAGAGGATTCAGATTAGCTTAATCATATATTTTAATATAACCAACTTTAGGAGCTGCATGGAAGGATTAATATATAAAATGTATTTTATTGAGGCAATACCAAATAGGAAGATCTAATAAAGTATCAGCTATGTGACTGAAGAAAGTTTAAATAGTCCTGCCAACATAAATAGAAATCATTGAGTCGATCCTGTGTCAAATATGATATTCTTTCCAATGAGGCAATATGGGTTAGGCTATTCAAGATGTCAGATATGGTAGGTATTAACTGAGATCTCCAACGGATTAGTGGGAAATACATTTTTTAGAGACAATTCTATATCTGGGGCTGGATCAAATAGTTCATGAGCCAACAAGGAAGGATAATATCCTGGATCTAGTATTAACAAACATCATAGATCAGAGAAACATCATAGATCTGAGTGAATCCCCAAAAATAATAGAGTAACTTGGTGATAGTGATCACTATATAGTCCAGTGGTCTATTAATTATTATAAGCAAGATAATAAGGGGATTACAAATTTGCATAATTTTGACAAAGCAAATTATAGGGAAATAAAAACTTATTTGAAGGATTGGAATTGGAAAGATGCATTACAAAATCTCACAGTAGATAGGATGTGGTTACTTATTAAGAATGAAATTGATTTCTGTATAAAAACATGGGTCCCAGAGAGAAGAAAATATAAAAACAAAAGGAGATTACCAATATGGTATTCAGCAGCTATTGGCAGACTTATTAGAAGTAAGAAAACAGTTTTTAATAAATATAGAAAATGCAGGACAGAGCTGAACTGGTCTACATTTAAACAAAAAGCAAATAAAACCAAATCTGCAATTAGGAGGGCTAAGAAAGACTTAGAATATAATTTGGGGACTGTACAAAAAGATCATTTTTTAATTCTATTGGGTCTTTAAAAAATAATACTGGGAAAGTTGTTCCACTCTTAATAAATGACAGTTTGTTAGCTGACAAGCAATCTATGGCACAAGAATTTAATAAGTATTTTTCTAGAATTTTTAAAGCTAAAGAACTAACTGATGATACAATTCTTGGCCAGGTGGACTCAGTTGTAGAATGTACTGAAGCAGAGCTATATTAAGCTATTAACTCATTTAATTCTTCCCCATCATCTATCCTCTTGAAAGAAATATCGAATGAGATAACTGGAGCACTAACTCTATTACTTAATAAATTATTGTCATCAGGGATAGTTGTAAGTGAATGGAAAGAAGCATTAGTGATTCCAATTCATAAAGGGAGGACTAAACAAAATGTGAAACATTATAGACCAATTAGTCTGACTTCCTGTATATGCAAAGTGATGGAAAAACTACTATCACAAAAAATGAGTCTACATATAAAGAGTAATGGGTTGGCTGATATAAATCAATATGGATTTTCCTCTGGTAGATCATTTCATAACAGTTTGATATATTTTTTTGAACCAGTCAGTAAAGCTCTGAATGCTGATCTTTCCATAGATGCCATCTTTTTAGACTACGAGAAAGCTTTTGACTCTGTCTCACATAAAATTTTGATTAAATGTCTTCTGAATATGAATATTCCAAAAAATATTATAATATGGATATCATCCTGGTTGACAGATAGGCGGCAACTAGTTAGTATTAGGGGATATAAGTCGTCCTGGAGTATAATTACTAGTAGAGTACCACAGGGTTCGGTGTTGGGACCCATTTTATTTAACATTCTAATTTCTAGTATGACTACATTGCAGGATGTTTGGCTTAAAGCAGCAGTGCAACAATCTGGTGAAAATTTTGACCTATACTTTGTTATACTATTTTAAATTGCCACATACCTCCTGACTTGTATGATACCCTTCTTTTCACAATTTGAGTCTGCTTTAGTACTTTTTTTCATGTCTGAAATAATAAAAGGAGCACTCCTTTTATTATGGTGTGGACCAGGTCTTCATTAGTATTTTCAGCTGTTTTTGTCCATCAGTTGCTTATATATCACTTCTGTTGTGACTAAAATTAAGTACTATACAGTAGGCAGTGCTGTGTGGCCTTACAGAACAACAGCTGTTCAAAAACAGCTGCAAATACTGATGAAAGCCTGGTCTGAGCCCTATTAAAAGGAGCACTCCTTTTATTATTTCAGACATGAAAAAAAGTACTAAAGCAGACTCAAATTGTGGAAAAAAAGTGTATCATACAAGTCAGGAGGTAAGTGGCAATTTAAAATAGTAAAAAAAAGTATAGGTCACAATTTTCACCAGATTGTTGCACTGCTGCTTTAATAAGTATGCAGATGATGCTAAATTGGGCAGCATGATTTATAATACTAGATCAGCACAGAATCTCCAGGATAACTTGAATAAGATATCAATCTGGGCTAAGGATAATAAATTAACTTTTAACCTCCTTAAATGTAAAGTGATGCACTTCGGGGAAAAATAATTGTCTGATAGACTACTTTATAAATGATACCCTTCTAAGCATAGAAACATCAGAGTAGAACTTAGGAATCCATATAACTAATAATTTGAAATTTTCAGAGCACACAAAAAACACAGTCTGAAATGACATAGATTAATCAGCTGTATTTTAAAAAATGTGAAATGTAGGGAACCAGCTGTATTAATTCCACTATATAGTAGCATTATCAGGTCAAATTTTGATTATTGTTTTTATTTTTGTGCACCAAGGTTAGTTAATGATAAGATTCTTATCAAAAATGTTCAGCGGAGATTAACTAAAAATATTACAAATTTGAAAACATGTTCTTATGAACATAGATTAAAACAATTGGGTCTTTACTCACTTGAGTATCGATCATTAAGAGGAGACCTATGTCTAATTTATAAAGCAACAAAAGATGAGGTGTTATTTGAAACCATTTGCCTTAATTGGCATCCTTTGGTGATTAGTACTCGATCACATGAATTTTGACTAAATGTGAATACTAATAAGACCAATAAAAGAAATGTTTTGTTCACACAAAGAATAGTCCCTTTTTGGAATTCTCTACCTAAAGATATGGTAAATAGTGAGAACCTTATGAAATTTAAACTAAGTTTAGATTCATATATGGGAGATCTTAAATTCAAGTTCCACCCAGGATAGTGGTGGCGAATTCATAATGGGCTAGTCCCTCAAATTCATAATAACCTATGAACCTATGATGAAATTCCACCAAATTTCACCAGAAATAGAATGGTGGAATGCCACGGCAGAAAATAGTTGAGGAGCTATTTTCCACTGAAAAATACTGTTTTGTGGAATATTATTCTGTGGATCACAGCAGACAGAATTTTGCAAAGAACCAGCAAAATTCTGGCCAAAATTCTGCCAGCAGAATGGCCATTCTGCAATAATATAGCTGGCAGAATTCTGCTTTGTACACTGCACTAGTACAAAGACTTTGTTTTGGACTATTTTTGCACAATTAAAATATACCTGCTTTGCACATTTTATGAATAAAACTACGTTTCATCAACTGCACTGTGTATCGACCATAACTTTTTGTGTTGGACCTTCTTCACCTTCCTCTCCATGACATAGACACACTGCTCAGAATTACAAATCTTTCTGTAACTGATCTAAAAACTACAACACAACACAATCCAGCCACATTACAATCATTTGATACTCTTATTACCTTGGCTGAGAATAAATCTGCTATCAATGAGGATTCTATTCAAGAACTTCAAGCAACCATAAGAGAATAGGACTGCACTATAAAATCCATGCGGGACAAACTTCATGACTATGAAAACCACAACCGCAGAAATAATTTGCGTTTCTTTGGTTTTCCAGAGGGTTCAGAACTCAGGGACACTACTGCATTGCTGCTTCACGTTCTCGCTCCGATGTTAAAATTACCTCCCAACCTGCAGCTGACAACAGAATGATCATATCGCTCTTTAGGGCCTAGGCCTAGTAAAGATCAAAGGCCCAGACTAATAATTGCTCGCTTCCTCAATTTTGCACATATGGAGCTTATTTTAAAACAAGCGAGATAAATAGGCAATTTAATGTGACAAGAATTTAAAATATCCATCTTCCAGGATTTTTCTAAGGAGCTTTCTTTACAATGGAAGCCTTACAACTATCTAAAACCTATACTGCACCAAAGGGGAATCAGGTTTGACTTGAGGTACCCTTCCACTTTGAGGCTATTCCTGGGATCATCCTTTAAAGACTTCAATACCCCTGAAGCACTTGACAGTTTTCTAAAAATGAATCTGAATGCTTCAATCTCTGAGATCTCTATGGCTGAGTTCCATTTGCCTGCTCCATTGGAATCTACCCAGAGCTCCATTGCAGCCACACAGCTCGGAGCAGGAAGCCCAACCCAATTGACTGTCCCTGACACTCCAGAGACCATAGTTTCCATTCCCAGGCACTCCAACAGGATTAAAGACAAACTATCTGCTGGACCCGGCTCCTTCAATCATTCATGCTGCTCATCTGACAATCTCTCCAAATCTTTACCTTGCATGTCCTCTCAGGTGCAGATTAATCCCTCCATTCCCCTTCACAATATGTTTGCCCTATTATCTGAAGAGCTCACATCCTCGCATGCTGATATAAATGGGCAAGTTACCGAAGACCAGGTTGTTGATACTGTGGAAACACTTCAGGGTAACCTCTCTGCTGATTCTTCTTGGGTAGAGGTGGTTGCAAGTTCACCTCTCAAACACTCGAACTGCCCAAGAAAAAATGTAAAGCAAATCTAAAAATAAAGCTACCAGTACTTCTAATAGCACTCACAGATCAATGGTAACCTGAGCGACTTAAACTATTTTCAGCTCATTTAACCCACCTGTGGGGCTATATCTCCAGAGCTCTGTGTAGACTGAGACCAGTTGCTTTGTTATGCCACATATCGTACTGTATGCCTACTCTACCTCGTTACTATCCCCTTTCTATAGGTAGTACTTGTGGAATGCTGTACATCGCGATCGATCAGTTTCAACTTTGCTTCATTCACTGAGAGATAAGTACTAGTTCTGGCACTTTTGGCACTCTACTGCATAGTCAGATTTTATATTTGCATTAAATCTGTGCAGCAACTATGCCTAGCAACCATTCCAGTTAGGCATTCCTCACTGAATTTCAATGACTTATGACATTTAGTGCAATGTTGCTTAAGATGTTGCAATGTTGCTAATATACTATTCTGGTGATTTATTAAAGCCATTGCACCCCATAATGATTTTCTCAGAATACCAATTACTATTTTTTTTTTTGCATATTATAATAATTTAAAAAGATATTCGTCTCTATGAACCTAACTTTAATTATTTACCCTTTTTGGTAATCTGGACTTGCCAATCTAGGTACAGCATTACACTTAAATGCTTTTTTAAGCACTCATTTATATATACTGCCAGCAATTTTCAGTGTATGGACATAAAACTATTTCTGATACACTCCACTCTGTATACCTTATATACTCGAAGCCTTGTAATATATAGGAGTCCTTTGTCTTGGTCTCTTTTTCAAGAAGGAGCTCACTGGGTTTAATTTTGGACCCAGTCACTCCCTCTATAATTCCATGAAGGCATTGTTCGAGTATGGTATAAGCATTAATAATTGATATTATTGCTACCTCTGTAACACTGAAGCTGGTTCTCTTTTGTACCCTATTAAACTCCCTTTGCCCTTTGGCACAGAAATTTTGAACAAACCACTTTGCTCTAAATCTTATAATTTAGTATAAGCTCCATTTTTTCTTGATTCATTTTACTGAAACTTTAGTAACTGTGCATATTACCTTTATGGAGGGCTTTGCTAAACATAGTTGCTATGTCTACCTCTTTCAACCTTTTATGTGTCCAAACATTACTTAGCTCTCATGCTTCTTTGTGGCAAAACTGGTCTCTACTGTACACTACACAGTTACACATGCGATATAGGTTGACACACCTGTTACTTTTATATGTGCCAGTTATTACAAGGTGGTTTGGTAATGTTACTTTTTGCTTTCCTGTATTTATAGGATTGTTGTTTTTTTTTTTTACTTGTTGAGGTTAATTATCTGGTTCCTTCCTTTTTCTATGATGTATTATCTCCTGCTTCAGTGTATATTGTGAACTTACACCTATTGTTGTTTATAAGGTTTAGATCTGGGAGTAGACAGCTCCACTGGCTCTCCAAATCTACTTCCATTACTTACGCCCAGATGTGTGTGAGAGAGTCTCTGGGTACTGTATACTGACTCGTATCTCCTCACATCTACAAAAGATTTTTTCTTTTTCCATTGTTATGATATTGGTATTTTTGTTGTTGTCAATATAGTGATGCTATTGTTATCAATTACTTTTCTTTCCTTACTCTTCTATTCTACTTTCAGAAAGATATCTGTGCCTCTTATGCTTTATATATTCTACTTTTTATGGCTTGAATGCACCTGCCACCATCCATATATACGTATTTTCTCTATTTATACTCTGTCCATCCTCAGCTTTAGTTACCGGTTTCTTCCCATTCCTGTAATTAGTCCTTCTTCCTAATATTGTTATTATGAGTGACATACTTTTATATACATGGAATGTGAAGGGACTTAACTGTCCTTGTAAGCAAAAGCAAATCCTTTTACATCTTCAAAAATATAAAGCACAAATCGCTTTCCTTCAAGAAACAAAATTATTAGCAGAGGATGTTCACAGGCTCAAGAAATATTGGGTTGGTCACATTTATACTAACATACTAACATACTATTTGCCAGCAGATTAGGCCTTATGGTCTATCAAGTCTGCTCGAACCTAGATCCTTAGTTGGGTGCCGAGACCCTCCCATCCCTTGTGCTCCAGAAACCCCTATCATCCATCCCCACCCCCCCCGGGACAGGCCATCATCTGATACATCCACTTTCTGTGTCTGTCCCACCCTCTCTTAAAGCTCTCCACTGTGGATCTCTGAACCAGCTCACCAGGCAGAGCATTCCAAGGGTCCACCACCCTCTCAGTGAAAAACCTCCCTCTTTCCCCTCACCCTTCCACCTTCCAACTTCAAACCATGCCCTCTGGTGATGCCTCCCTGCTTTAGTCTAAAGATCCCCTCCATGTTTACCCTATTTATTCCCTTGAGGTACTTGAAGACCTCAATCATGTCCCCCCTGTCTCTCCTCTCCTCCAATGAAAACAGGCAGAGCTCCTCAAGTCTGTCCTCGTAAGTCAAATCCCCTAGCCCTCGTATCATCTTTGTTGCCCTCCTCTGCACCCTCTCCAGGAGCTGTATGTCCCTCTTCAAGTGTGGTCTCTAGTACTGTACACAGTACTCAAGGTGTGGTCTAACCAGTCCATTGTACAGTGGCAGAATCACTTCCTTGCTCCTAGAGGTGATCCCCCTTGCGATGCATCCCAACATCCTGTTTGCCTTGCTAGCTGCTCTCCTGCACTGCTCAGTGTTATTCATACATGTATCCACCATGACCCCTAGGTCTTTTTCCCCTGTTGAGGCTTCCAGCACCTCCCCTCCCAGGGTGTACCTGTGTTTAGGGTTTCCCCGACCAAGATGCAACACCTTGCACTTGGTGATATTGAAATTTAATTTCCATGTGTGAGCCCAGCTTTCCAGGGTGTCCAGGTCCTTGCAGGGCCAACCTCCCTCTTCTCCCTCAACTACTGCTCCCATCTTGGAGTCATCCGTGAAGAGACTCATTTCACACCCTGTACCATCCCTGATGTCTGATATGTATGCATTAAACAGGATTGGACCCAGGACTGACCCTGTGGTACCCAACCTCTGTAGGGTTCAAGGAGCTCCCCACAGACCACTACTCTCTGAGTCGTCCAGCTATCCAGTTTTCAATCCATCCTGACCATCAAAGGGCCTACTCTAACCCCATCAGTTTCTCCACCAGACCATTGTGGGGACAGAGTCAAACTGCTGCTGAAGTTCAAGAATATACATCCACAGGCTTACCTCTGTCCAGTTCTGATGTTACCCATTCATAGAACTCCACAAGGTTGGTTTGACATAATCTACCTGGCACAAACCCATGCTGCCTACTATCCAGACCTCCCACCTCCTCCAAGTAAACCCCCAATCGTTCCTTTAGTATACTCTCCATTAATTTTCCCACCACCGAGGTTAAACTGATGGGTCTATAGTTTCCTGGTATTTCCTTGACCCCCTTTGTGGATTGGTACCACATGTGCCTCTCGCCAATCCCAGGTACCCTCCCTGTCTCAAGTGACCTGTTGAAAAGCTCTGCCAGGGGTGCAGCCAGTATGTCCGCCAATTCCCATAGTACTCTCGGATGAATGCCATCCGGCCCAGGAGATTTGTCTTTCTTTAGGGCCTTGAGGGCAAACCACACCCTTTTGGTGGGGATGGCATCATCCGTCCCCTCCACCTTACTGGTCTTTTTATCCTTATCCAGATGTGACACCCCTGGGGTACATTTCCCTCCCTTTTGCTCCATTTCTGTTGCTCCCCTGATCCCACTCCCTGCCGCTTCTATCCCCTTTGTGCCTTGCTTGTAGATATCCATCCCCTCCCTAGTGAACACAGAGGCAGTACTCGTAAATACCTCTGCCTGGTCCCTCGCCTCTTCCACCCACCCTCCTTCTGATCTCAATCTGCTGAGATGGCCCTTAGTTTTCTCCGCTCCCCAATGTACCGGAAGAACCCCTTTTCCCCTCCATGTATCCCCTGTGCCAGCTGTTGCTCTTTACTGGACTTAGCTCCCCTCACCATACGGGTGACTTTTCTAGATGCAAGCTGGTACATTTCCTTATCCCTATCCCCTCTTGTTGTTTTATATTTTTTGTAAGCCGCCTTCTTTTTCTCTGACTGCTACCTGGACCTCACTGGACCACCAGCATGGTTTATGTGACCTTGCTCCCTTACGTTTCAACTTAGCGCAGATCCTGACTGCCTCATGAAGTCCCCGTTTTATGACCTCCCATCTCCTTTCCACACTTGTTGTTGAGGTAATCCCCTTCAAGTGATCCTTGAGAATATTTCCCGTGCCCATAAAGTCTGCCCCCCTGAAGTCCACTGCCAGTGTCCTAGATCTCACCCCCACTCCCCCAATGCTTATTTGAAACCAGACAGTATTGTGGTCACTCTGGCTTTATGATTCATCCTATACTGCTAAAAAGAGAGGAATTGCCATTCTTATACATAAGAGTCTTAAATGGACCCTTATAAATTCCATCTCTGATAATGAAGGTAAATGGGTGATCAGTCAATCAATAGGGCTGTGCATGGTCTGAATAGTATTTCCCGAATGCAACTAATCATAGGCTTGCCGATTATTCGAATGGACTTCCCGAATAGTTCACTATTCCGCTGCTATTCGGGACGTACTATTCGGTGGGTGAGATTTCAAAATCTCACAGAGCTTTTCTGGCCAATTAGAGGCTGTTTTTGGAGCTCACAACCAGGAACCCCACGTGATCTCCTCACTCTGAGTGTGTAGATGAGAGGAGACAGTCATTTCTGAGAGAGCTAACTCTGTTTAGTTTACCACTTGTGACTTTTATAACTGTTTAAAAAAAGTTTTGTGTGTGATCCAGTTTTGACATCTGATCACCTTGTGACTGCATCTGACTGCAGTTTTGTTTTTCATCCTTGAAAAAGGAGAGTCTGTGTGTGAGTGAATCTGTGTGTGTGCTGTTGCATGCTGACTCCCCTTCCCCACTGCTTACAGTTTCACAGCTCAGCTGAAGCAGTGTGGTTTTTGATTTTTTGCTTAAGAACCAATTAGTTCTTATCAGGATTTTTTTGTCAACAAAGTCCAGTTTGGCTTTTGCATGTAATGAGTAACTGTTAGTGGGCTCAGTAACAGTGAGTGACTCAAACTTTTGCTGACTGCCCTATCCCCACTGCTGTGCTTGCTTAGCTTTTGTTCCAAATCCACACACAGCCCCTGTGGCATTTTCTATTTCTTTTGTGAAGCAAATTGGTATTTTGCTGTAATCAAGTTCCGGGCTTGGTTCCCTGCATAAGTGAGGTGTGATTGACATCTGACTCCCTCTTTTCTGCATTGAAGCTTACTGCAGCGCATGTATCATCCATGTGTGCATTGTATTGTTGTTCTTGTAATCTGTGTCCTGCAAGTGCATGCACAGTTGTTTGCAAACATTTTTTTTTTTTATGATTTATAAAGAATTGCATTTTTTCTCATTGTGTCATGCTTGATCTATTGAATTGTTGCTGACTGTGGTCTGGTTCTTGGCTCAGTTCCCTGTGCAACTGAGTAAGGAGGATGTCGCAGGTGTCTCCTCCCTCCACAGCTCATTGCACCTGAGTGGCCTCCTGTGCATGTGAGTTTTTTTTCTTTTTTGTGTGTCTTCACCCTCTGTGTGTGCACTGCTGTGAGTGTGAACACGTAAATTTTCTGTGAACTGCTTTAGTATTTCTGTGTGTGTCAAGCGTAACTCACTGGGTTCTGTGTGTTGTCAGTTGTTTGGTGCACCTTCAAAGGTTGAATTGCTGTACTGTATGACTGCCCAACTGACACTGTACAAGTAAAACATTGTTTGCTGACCGACCTCTCTCTCTAGTATCAGCCTGTTTTTATTAGCTGCTACATAAGCAGTGTTACTATTGTTTTCTGCAAGAAGCACCAACATAAATAAAAACACTAATCACAAATAATATACACAGTAAGTTACGGACCATGTCTCATCAATCCCATAAACGTGCAAGATCCAGTCCAAGCAAGTCATCTTCATCACAAGTCAGAAGTGGTGAGGAACAGGATGAGAGAAGGTCTGTTCATATTTGCCACTTTAAAATAGTTTTCTCCCCAGATAAGCCTTCAGGTTCTGGTGTCAGTAAGACTGGGGGTAGTACTAGTACTACTATAACTACAACTGCTGCCACTACTACTGCTAGTACTGCATTTGCAGCACCATCATTTTATAAAAGTAGGAGGGCTTTACAGTTGACATCTCCAGTCATACAAGAACAAGAACACACCCCCACTGCCAGTGGTAGTGCTATTCACACAACTGCCCCATAGTGGCAACATAGCCTATCAGTGTGCTCCTCCCCACCACCACCAGTGCCGTGATTTCAGCAACCAGAGCAAATCCTTTGTGTACTGTTGACACCACCACTGCCTTAACAATGTGCACTGTTATTTGTGCTCCTTGCACAGCCACTGTCACCACAACCTTTGCCTCCATTAGTAGTCCTGAGTGTTCTGCCATCCCCATGACTAATGCTGCCAGTATTACAACTAGCTGTAACATGATGCCAATTTCTTTGACTGTAGCTCCTGATTGTAATTCTGGCACCAGGACTACTATAGACAGTGCTACTACCTTGCCAACTGTGCCCATGACCATAGGTACTAAGACTAGTATTGATCATAAGACTGTTACAATGACTGCACCAATTGTGTTGCTAAAACGTACTGTTGCTTAGCCTCGTTAGCTTCATCTCACCACATTTCCTTTTGCTGATGTGGAGAATTCTGAAGAAGAACATTCATCTGGTTCTGAATATTTACCAGAGCCTCAAGACTTGCTAAGTACATCATCTGACAGTGATACCCACCTAAGCGAATTTGGCGATGAGGCCTAATATGCGGCATATCTGAGTGAGAAGCGTGAACATGCAGCTGCCAAAAAATGCAGTGCTGCTCAATGTGGCAAGCAGGCCAGTCAGGGTCACCCACCTCCTCCTCCTAAAAAACAAAAACAAATTGTCCACCCTGTCCTTTCAAAGAGTTGTGTCAAGTTCAACTCCATCTGATACACAAAGTAGTTTTACAACTACATCTGTTACCAAAAAAGAAAGCTGTAAAACAACTGCATCCACTGCACCCAGGTCTGATAAGGGGAAAGGGGCAAAACATGGCCATTGGTCACCCTATTGGGGCCAGTACTTCCACTGTCAGTGCAGAGAAAAGTGTTGTGTGGCTGTACTTTAGTGTTGTAAAAGATGATCCAACAAAGGCAGTATGCTCTGTGTGTGACTGTACTACAAGTCGTGGTAAAAATCTTTCAAATCTCACAACATCAGTGATGAACCATCTCCAAATGAAACATCTCAGTGCACTTCAATGATTCACAGCTGTTCCTCCCCCTCCACAACATGTTCCTGTCAGCCTCTCTTCTGGTACTGGTCCAGAAGATGCACAAAGTATTGTTAGTGATTCTATTACTGAGACAGACGGAGTGCCCTCTTCTCCCCCTAAACCACTTATAGCGCATCCCCATACAGGAGCATCACCCATTCTGCCTTCTTTTGCTCAATCGTCTATTATTGTAACACCCTCCACCTTGGGTTCAAAGTCAAAATCAATGTGATGTGGTACCACTTTGACTACACCCATCTTGCCAGCCTTCCATTCCAGCACCAAATACCAGGCATCACACCCAACAGCCCAGCAGATCACTAATTTAATTGGTGAGATGATGGCCTTGGATTTGCAGCCATTTTCCATTGTGGAAAACACAGGTTTCCATAGGCTGCTGCAGCATTTGCACCCCAGGTATAACAGAGCATCATGGACCACATTTTCACGTACTGTAGTACCCAACATTTACCACGATTTGAGAAAAGAAGTTGCCAGACTACTAGCACAGGCTGTTGGTGGAGTTTTCCACTACACAATTGACATATGGACCAGCATGAATTCAAATCATGCATATGTGTCACTGACAGCACACTGGTGTGTTGCAGATATGATAGTCACTGCTAGCGATGGTGGTACTGGTGCTGGTTCTGTCTCTTCCCCCTCTCCCTGCAGATCTGCTTTGCTAAATGTCAATGTTAAGGAAAAGGATCACCGGGCTGTAAACATACTGTCATTCCTGCAAGAGATGTTGAGCTCATGGATTGATGGCAACAATTTGCAGGTAGGGTTTGTGGTCACAGACAATGCCACACATATGATAAAAGCACTTAGAGATGGCAATTCTGAGGGGATACACTGCTTTGTTCATACACTAAATTTGGTGATGACAAAGGCTTTGGCAAACACAGCAGAGGCAGATCACACAGTCAAAGTAGCCAGAAGCATATGTAGCCACTTCCATCACACTGCGAAAGCCACAAACCATCTGCATCAGCTACAAGAGCATCTTCAAATGACACAGCATCATCTCATCCAGGATGTACAGAACCCAGTGGAATTCCACCTACTACATGTTGCAAAGGCTTCTGGAGAAAAAGTGGACCCTTCATGAGATAAGCATGGAAACTGATAGAGGGGGAGTCCTCGGACATCAGGACTGGGCTGTGATTGAGGGCTTGGAAAAGGTTTTACCCACATTTGAAAGGAGCACTCTTGACCTTAGCTCTGATTCTGCACTGCTAAGTCAGGCAATTCCTGCTGTACAGATCCTGAAAAAAGCCATGAGGAGATTCATTGAAAATGCTGAGAAAGATCCAAAATAGACACCAGAAACAGTGATATCCCTTGTGGAAAACCTCACCACAGAACTAGAAGATTTTCTGATCTCTGTTCTGATAAAAAACACATTTCTGCCACTATGTTGGATCCACATTTCAAGTGTGAGGTACTACACCTTATAATGCCCACTCACAGGGTTACAGACTTTCAGAAGCAGATGTGCTCAGAACTTAGTTTCTGCATCCTTGAGTGGATGAGACCAGCAGGTAACCCTGTTGATGAGCCAGTCTCAGAATCACAAACTGAAAGCAATATGGAAAACCTTGAGAAGGAGGGTGACTGTTGGGTTGAACTCAGCTCATCACTACAGGCTGAGCACCAAAGAGAACAGAACAGCAGCCACAGTCAGCACCCAATCTGCTGAACAGTTATTTCAATGAGCCTCTGGAGTCATTCTCCATAAATCCAGTGGAGTACTGGATCAAAGGGATGAAAGCATCTCCACACTTGACACAGCTGGCCCTTAAATATATCTGTTGCCCCCCTACCAGCGTACCATCTGAATGAATGTTCAGCACTGCTGGGGATGTGGTGGAACCTCACTGATTCTCACTTGATCCAGCACATGTGGAACAACTTGTGTTTATAAAAATAAATCTACCTCACATAGGGTACACATATGGCCACTACCAATTGCATTAAATAATTGTCTTGTACTGGATACAACATTTGTGTGTTGTAGCATTGACCCATTCACAAGCCATTCTGTGTTAACTATCATTGTTCTGTTAGCAAATAAGCACAACATGTTAACATTCATATTCAAAGTCATACTAGCATAAATCTGTGACCAGCATCCTTTTCCTTTATTACTTCCACTGTCATGTTGTATTCTTTTGAACGAGCATGCCCTGCAGTTCCCAGTGCTTAAAACTGCCACCCACCTATTTACTGTTGTTCCCAGTACAAAATCCTCAACTGGTGTTGCTACATCTCTCATCTCCTGTGTTGCTCATGCCCATATTCCATCGATCCCATTAACAGCTTTCCAGGTGCCACTTACCAGTGTGGCATCACCAGTATCAAGTATTTCACATGCATAAAATATGGCAGTTAATAGTGTGTCATCTCCTGTCTCAGTGTTTCCCATGACTGAAGTATGGCAGTTACAAGTGTGGCACCACCAGTCTTAGTGTTTCCCTTGCCTGAAATATGGCAGTTACAAGTGTGGCATCACTAGTCTCTAGTATTTTGCGTGCATAAAATACAGCAGCTAGGGTGGCATCTCCAGCCTCAGTATTTCCCATGCCTGAAATATGGCAGTTAAAAGTGTGGAACCACCAATCTCAAATATTTTGTGTGCATAAAATACGACAATTAGTGTGATATCTCCAGTCTCAGTATTTTCTATGCCTGAACTATGCCAGTTAACAGTGTGACATCTCCAGTCTCAGTGTTTCCCATGACTGAAATATGGCAGTTACAGTGTGGCATCACCAGTCTCAGTGTTTCACATGTCTGAAATATTGCAGTTGCAAGTGTGGCATCACCATTCTCAGTGTTTCACATGCCTGAAATATGGCAGTTACAAGTGTGGCATCACCAGTCTCACATATTTTTTGTGCATAAAATATGGCAGTTAGTGTGGCATCTCCAGTCTCAGTATTTCCCATGCCTGAAATATTTATTTATTTATTTATTCTAGGATTACAAGTATCTTTGAACCAAAGCTCTTTTACAAAGGTTTCACATCAGAAATAGCAAACAACAAGGAAGCAACAGTGAAATAACAGTAAACAATTCATGTACAACAGTGCTATTGAAAGGGGCCAATTATAGGAAGAGTAAGGTATAGAGGAGGAGGAGAAGTGTAGGTAGTTAACAGAGGCAGCTATAGTAAAAAGGTGAACACAGCTAGGACACATGTGCCCACAAGGAATGGGTAAAGTCAGGGGCCCAGGGGTGGCAGAGAAACAGGGATGAGAGGAGAGGGGGAGGATGAAGATGCAGGCAGAGGCATTTGTCGAAAAATAAAAGGGAAGGAGTGATAGAAGAGAAAAGAGGGCAGGGTGAGGGGGGAGAAATAAGTGCTATAATGGGGCAAGAAGATACTAATGAGGTGGTATGAAGACCTGAGATTTGAAGTGGCGCATCAGGAGCTGGGGGTAGGTGGACTGGGGGGCCTGGGGTTAAGCAGTATATAAGTTAGGATTAAAGCTGTGTAGGTAATCATCTAGAAGAGGCAGTCACAGGAGCTAGAGGCAATAAGATGGGTCCAGAGCCTGGTTTTGAACAGACCTAGTGCTGAGGCAGAGGAGATGGTGTGGCTGAGACCATTCATCCAAAGAGGAGCCTTATAGGTGAAGGAGCATTGGCCCTGCGTAGTTTGACAGTGAGAAACTTGTAGAAGCTGGGTTTTCAAGCTCCTGGTGTTCTGTCGGTTGGTGTTTTGATGTAACAAGGCAGCAACACCAGGGGGTGTGAGGCCAAGGTTGATTTTTCCCACCATAGCACATGTGAGATAGTTTATACAGTTGGAGAGTTGGAGCCATCCGGATTGTTCATAAAGGCACAGGTGTGGGTGAAGCAGTGGGCACCAGTTGTGAGTTGGCATGCTTTGTTAAGTGCTGTTGTCATACGTTGGAGGGTGGACATCGTGGCAGAGCCATAGATAATGAGGCCATAATCAATAATTGACACCACAGAGATCTGGATGGCAATCTTCAGGACCTCTGGGGTGAAATGCTGCCTGTGCTTGTAGAGTAATCCAAGGCGTGTGCTGGCAGCTTTAGCCACTCTGTCAATGTGAGGCATATAGGAGAGATTGGGGTCAAGCAGAATCCCTAGGTATTTGAAAGAGTAAACTTGTTTGAGGACAGTCCCCTGCTTGGTGGAGATGGCAAGGGGGTGTTGCTTGTAACGGTTATGTGAACTGCAGAATAGCAATGACTTGGTTTTCTTGTGATTGAGGACTAGTTTATGATTGGAGACCCATGTTTCAACAGCACTGAATCCAAGCTGGAGGCTGTGTTGTAGTGGTGAAAGTTCCTTGTCCGTAGAAAAGACAAAAGCATCATCCGCATATGGGTTGATTTGTTCCAAGCAGTATTGTGGTAGGGAATTTAAAAAGAGGCTGAAAAGGAGAAGGCCCAGTGTGGACCCCTGCAGTACTCTGGAAAGGACAGGCAAGGTGTCTGAGATAACATTGGCAATTTTTATGTTGGCTTGCGCCCATGCGCAAGAAACATCTTGCGCTAGTGTGAGTCTTGGGGCAAGGCTGCTGTTGGGCGAATGCAGGGCACACATCAGTAGGTGCATCCCTCATTCCCCAATCAGCCTGCATGCCACCGCCACACCATGCATTCATAATGGGGCAAGCACATCAAAGCAAAGGTCCGCTGCAATCCGAGCAAAGTTCATCATACGCAGTGGTCCATTGCTTGCCGTGTTCACTGCCATTATGACCATGGTCACGAGCGGTGGTCGCTTTATGCTTGCCGACATCGGGGTGCCCAATCCTGTTGGCAACCCTCTGTGTTTGTGTGTGCCGACGGGGAGCCCACAATGCCCTGTAAGACAAAATCGTCCGCAACGGTTTTCCTTTTTTTTTCCCTGCCAAATGAAACCGGCCCCTCGTGAGTCTAGATGCCTCCCTTCCCCACCCACACCCACCCACTGTGCACCCTGCCTCCCTCACCCCTCCACCCCATACTTACCTCTGGACTCTGGCGTGATGATCTTCCGTGGACCGGGAACACATCTGCACTCTTCAAAGCCGACCGTGAACTGAGGAAATGCTGGTAAGCTGTATAATGCAATTAATAGGGTTTTTTCAACTTTGCTGCATATCTCAGGCATTTCTTGGAAGTTTGGCACCAAATTTTCAACATGGGGTTTTTGGGGCCCCTCCTCATGAATTCTATCACTGTCATGGTGTTAATCAGCCTCGAAAGGTGATTTTGCAGTCACTGCTCGAAATCACCTTTCGGGACCCATTAACAAAATGACAGTGCCAGTGTTCATGAGGTGGCCTCTCAAAAGGCCCATGTTCCAAATTTGGTGGAAAAAATCCAACAAATGCCTGTGCATTGTGCAGTTGCTACGCAGGCTTGTAGCTTCGCTCATTCACATTATTTTAACGTTGGATTTTCAGCATTGGCATTTTTGTGCACCTCCTTGTGAACAGTACAGCTGTCATTTTCCACATCCTGCCCGAAATGTGTTTCCGCACTTCGGACGCACAATTGCCCAGTCACTGTGGGAAATCAGTATTTGGGCCAGATTATGAAAATGAAAGTGACACAGTTCATGAGCAGAGCTCCAAGAATGCCTATGTTGAAAACTTGGAGCTGATACTCCATAAAATGACTGTGTTACGTGCGTGCATTGGCAGATTGCATGCATGCTCATACCATTGTGCATTTGGGATATTTTCACTCTGGATTTTCACCATTGCCATTTTTCCACACCTCTTGATGAACAGTACAGCTGTCACTTCACATATCCTGCCCAAAATGTGTTTCTGCACTTCTGGCACAGAATAGCGTGGTCGTTGTGCGAAATCACTTCTTGGGACACTTTGAGGAAATGACAGTGACACTGTACATGAGCAGAGGTGCTAAAATGCCTATGTTGAAAATTTGGTGCCAAACGCCCATAAACTGGCAGTGCTGCAAGCGTGCCTTGCATATTTCCCATGCACCCTTGCAACTCCGCAAATTTCATATATTTGTATGCCACATTTTCAGCACTGGCATTTTATTACACCTCCTTATGAACTGTACAGCTGTCATTTTTCACATCCTGCCCAGCACATTTTCCTGCACTGCACTAACAAACACCCACAGGGACACCCTAATGCCTCTCACTCTCTGCAGGGTGGGGGTGGGTTGGCATCAGTTCAATACTTGACTGCCACTCCTATGCTGCATCTCTCTAACTCCTGCACTGCCAATAGCAGCAAGACAACATTTGGCACTGACAAATGATTGTTACTCTTTGAGAGCAGTTGTCAAGGTAGCTTCTGAACCAGTGGGCTAAGTCCGGTGCAAGGCCAGCAAGGGGTAGTTGGTCATACAGCAGCTGATGATGGACCATTTCAAATGTCTTCGAGAGGTCGATGAAGACAGCCCCAGTAAGAAGTAAGAAGTCACTTTATCAAGGGAACTATGCACTGCACCGGTAAATTCAAGCAGGGCAGTGGTATTACTGTGCCCTTTTCTAAAACCGTGCTGTTGTGTGCACAGAATATTATATTTGTCCAAATAATCAGTGAGCTGGTCCACAACAATACACTCTAGGGCCTTGGATAGTGGTGGCAATATGGAGATTGGGTGGTAGTTAGAGTGGCAGGTCTCATCCCCAGTTTTGTGGACTGGGGTCACAGTCGCAGTTTTCCATATTTCAGGGAATGTACTGGTGTGGAGAGAGAGAGAGGTTAATAATTTTAGTTAGGGGACTGAGGACCTCGTCAAATGTAAGTGATAGCAGCTTAAGGTCCAGGATGTCACTGCTGATTCTGGAAGTGGAGGTGGCTGAGACAATGTGGCAGCAAGCTTCATTCATCTTAATCCCTGAAGTAAAAATGAGGGTAGTTTGATAAAGTGCGGGGTGTGTTCGAGGGCATCAAGAAATATGGCAGTTAACAGTGTGGCATCTCCAGTCTCAAGTATTTCACATGACTTAAATATTACAGTTACGAGTACGGTATCACTTGTCTCAAGTATTTCACTTGACTGAAATATTCTGGTTACCAGTATAGCAACACATCTCAAGTATTTCACATGATTGAAATGTTCTGGTTACCTGTATGGAATCACCATTCTCAAGTATTTAACATAAACGAAATATTCCAGTTACCAGCATGGCATCTCCAGTCTCCAGTATTGCACATGACTGAAATATTCTAGTTACAAGTATGGCATCACCCATCTCAAGTGTTTCCCATGCCTGAAATATTCCGATTACCAGTGTGGCATCACCAGTCTCAAGTATTTTCCATGCCTGAAATATTCTGGTTGCCTAACTACAACCAGCTTGTACCATATTGCATATGGTATTCTTGTAGTGGCAGCTGAGACCTTTCAGACCATATATAGACTGTTACTTAGCTCAAACATTGCCAGAATTATGGCCTGTTAAAGTTACAGTGCTATTCTATAGGTTTAATTGTGTCTTATTGCTTGCTTTTTCACGGCCACAATTATTTAAGGCTCTTGCATATGGTATTCTGGTAGCGGCCGCTGTGACCATTCTAACCAAATATAGATTGCTACTTAACTTCAAATATTGACAGAGTTATGGTGTCTTATACTTTCCAGTGTTAACCTATGGGAAACTGCATGCCCATGAGAACTCCTTTCCTGTGCATCCTGCTCCTGAGGCATCAACATCAGAAGACATCTTCTGGCACCACTGTACAATGCAAAGTGCTGTGACCTCTACATTCTCCTCCTGAAGTACCAGCAGCACAAGACAGCCTCAAGCACATATATACTAACCAAAGTGCCATGACCTTTTCATCCTACTCCTGAAGCACCAACGGCAGAAGACAGTCTCTGGCACTGCTGTGCAAGGCAAAGTGCCGTGACCTCTACATTCTCCACCTGAAGTACCAGCAGCACAAGACAGCCTCATGCATCCATGTACAAACCAAAATGCCATGATCTCTTCATCCTACTCCTGAAGTACCAGCAGCAGAAGACAGCCTCTGGCACCGTATCACAAGGCAAAGTGCTGTGACCTTTGAATCTCCTCCTTAAGCATCAGCAGCACAAAATAGCCACTGGCACAAATAGGCAAGCAAAGTAGCCATGCCCACTGCATCCTCCTCCTGAAGCACCAGCAGTACAAGACAGCCTCTGGCACCAGTGTATACAAGCTGAATGTCCATGACCTCTGCATCTTCCTTCTGAAGCACCAGCAGCAGAAGACAGCCCTTGGCACCAGTGTACAAGTCAAAGTGCCATAGCCTCTTCATCCTTCTCCTGAAGCACCAGTGGCAGAAGTCAGCCTCTGGCACCAGTGTACAAGCCAACATGGCATGACCTCTTCATCCTCCTCCTCCCGAAGCACTAGCAGCAAAAGACAGATTCTGGTACCAGTGTACAAGACAAAGTGCCATTGCCTCTTTATCCTCCTTGTAAAGCACCAGTGGCAGAAGACAGCCTCTGTCACCAATGTAGAAGGCAAAGTGCCATTACCTCTCATTCTTCCCCTCCTGAAGCTATTTTAAAGAGTTATATAGCAATTCTCCATTAAGGCAAATAATATACTCGAGTACCGAATACTGAATACCTGTAACCCAAATACCGAATATTCGGCCTAATATTCTGGAAATGATATTCGCACAGCCCTATCAATCAATCAAATTTTATTTCTCAAGTGCTTTTCCAGAGCCAAAGAGCATATTCAATATAAAAACAAACATTTAATCTGCCTGTCTATTTAACATCTCTCACACACATCTCGCATTGTGCCTACTCCCTAAGGAAATCCGACCTTATCCTACTAGATATTCCCAGGACACATACCACAGCTGGCCAAAGAGCTGTCTCATATGCCCTCCCAAACATTTGGAACCAACTACAAGCCATGCTGAAGCTAACCATCATCGTATCAATTAACTCCTACAAAACACTAGCTATCTCTAAATTAAAAGACATAAGTAGGTGCTACTAGGCCCCCAACGCCAAGTCAACTTCCTAGGTACCAACTGGCCCTCTACTTATTAAGCTGAAATGTGTTGCATAATTTGGGGTAAGGTTAAACCTGGAATGTACTGCATATATAGCATAAGGACTTCTATTGTGTATACGTCTTGTATTATATTTTTTTTTCTTTGTTGTTCTACATTTTATATCTCCTGTCTATGTAATTGTGAACTGTATGTGTATGTGCTTCAGGACCTCCTTGTGAATGAGCTTGCTCAATGGAGTCTTTCCTGCAATAAACTTGAACTTGGACTTGAACAAATAAAACATATAAAGATAACAAGGCAGCAGTGATAAAATGAAACATGATCCCCAAATGCCAGGCCAAATAAATCTGCTTTTAATGAGGATTTAAAAGTCTTGGTGGAAGACACTCTGTAATCCGATGAGGTAGAGAGTTCCCCAGGGTCAGGATTACAAAAGTAAAAGCCCTAGCACCTGATCTCTGAAGGCAGACCCTGGGAAACTCTAGCAATCCCTTATCAGCAGAGCGGAGAGGACGGGTGGGCAGTAAGGCTGAAGGAGGTCTTGCAAGTAACCCAGTCCCTGTCCATGTAGGGTCTTATAGGTCAGCAACATGACCTTGAAGGTGATCCTTCATTGCACCAGCAGCCAGTGCAGTTTGCACAGCACAGGCTTGACATGGCAAGTTCTTGACAACCCTGTCAACAACCTGGCTGCAGCATTCTGCACCAGCTGCAGATGACGGAGATCCACCCCTGGTAACCCCAGATATAGAGCACTGCTGTAATCAAGATGAGAGGACACAAAGGCATGAACCAATATAGGAAGGTCATCGGGCGGAACAAGGTGCTTTATCTGGGAGATGCTCCTTAGATGGTAAAATGAGGACTTGACAACTGCTGACACCTGTGTTTTTAGTATCAGTTCATTATCAATCACAATGCCCAGATTCCGCTCCTGTTCAGAAGGTCTTAACTGGTTACCCCCTAACACAAGGCCAGATGGTTGCCCAGGAGTCAAGTTCTTTACCCGCTGACCTGGGTCCACCACCAACTCCTCAGTCTTGTCCAGATTCAATCTCAACCAGTTAGCACTCATCCAGTCTTGAATCTCAGTGAGGCAGTTGTTAAAGACTGATATTGCTCTATTTTGTTCTGGTTCAAAGGAAGTGTAGAGCTGAGTATCACCTGCATAGCAGTGAAATCTCAGTCCATACTCCCTTATAATGTCTCCAAACAGCAACATGTACACTGTGAACAACATGAGGGACAGTACAGAACCCTGTAGCACCCCACAAGGCAGGGCAAAGGGGGCCAAATTAAAAAATTCCTGACACCACCCTCTGAGTCCTGCCTGTGAGAAAAGAATGGAACCACCTGAGGAATGTCCCTGACAGTCCACAGAGTAGCTGCAGGCATTCCAGCAACATCCCATGATCAACAGTATCAAATGCTGCAGAGAGATCAAGGAGAACCAAGATTGAATGACTCCTCCGATCCCTCGCTATTAGGAGGTCATTAAGCACCCAAACTAATGCTGTCTCAGTACTATGCCTCTTCATAAAACTGGACTGGAGAGGATCATAGACTTCATGGGTGGTAAGAAAGTTCTCAATCTGCAACACTATTACCTTCTCAATAACCTTGCCCAAAAAGGGCAGGTTAGAGACTGGTCTGTAGTTCGCAAGATAGTTCTGGGTGGCAGGAAGATTTCTTTAAAAGGGGTGTCACCACAGCCTCCTTCAAGGGGTCTGGAAACACCCCTTGATCTAGTGAGCACCAGACTATCTCAGCAAGGATCGGTCCAATGGCATCCATTCACCCCACAAGGAGGCGAGTTGGACCAGGATCCAAACTACAGTAAGTCAGTGGCAAGCCCTGAACAATCTTCATGATATCCACAATCGCTGGCTGGTCAAAATCTGTCCAGGCAGACTTGGTGCCTGTGCCCTTGCATCAACCTCCGCCATACTCATTTGAACGAGTTAAGCAGATCTCCAACCTAATGGAAGATACCTTATCTGCAAAGAATTGAGCAATGGTCAAATTAAATACTAATTCTGGCCCTCTTCTACTTGTCAATGTCTACGCACCTAATTCCGACTCCCCTCAGTTTTTTCACAATTTAGCGCAACAGATTTAATCCTATATAACGGATAATACACCAGTTATTCTCAGAGGGGATCTTAACTTAGCTTTAGAAGCCAGCATTGACAGAAGTAGCCCACTACAGATGCCCACCTCAGAAGTATAAAAGGCCTCTCTCTGCTTATGCAGGACATTGAACTAGCTGATGTATGGCACCTTCTCCATCCCAGAGATTGAGACTTTACCTTTTGCTTCTCTCTGCATAAACCATATAGTAGAATTGACTACTGGCTAGCCTCTCCTATTATAATGGAAAAAACTATTGATTCATCCATTTCTCCTATCATAATCTCGGATCACTCTCCTGTTAAATTACAACTTTTGTGGGGCCCATCAGTACCCAAATCTACTTTCTGGCAGTTAGATCCTCTCCTTCTTAAAGACCCAGATTTTTTACCCATGATTAAAGCACACATTCAGGACTTCCTCTTTCATAATACCCCTACTGAATCTTCTATGTCTACTTTATGGGAAGCTCTTAAAGCTACAATTAGAGGGAAGATTATCAGCTATGCTGCACATAGAAAAAGGGTATGAGAGCAACAATTGGCTGATATGGATAAAAATCTCTTAAAGCCAAAGAGAATCTATACTTCTCCGCTAACAAACATCATTCTGACTCTCAACTACATCTCGAAATTCTTCAACTTAGACTCAAAATAAATGAATTAATCTCCTGTAAAACAGAATTGGCCCTTTTTAAACTTATACATAAATTTTGGGAATGTGGTGATAACAATGGGAAACTCATCTCTTACCAGCTCAAAGCGCAACAAATGGAATGCTATATTTTAAGTCTTAAAGATGAACAAGGCAAAATTCATTTTGATAACCCATTCATAAATCGTATCAAGACAACCTTTAACCAAAAATAATGCTGTAATACAAACCCTCCATCTGTCATACTAATTCAACAATTCCTGAAAACTTTATATCTCACCCATCTTCCTTCTCATGAAGCAAATCTCTTAGATGAACCCATCTCATTACAAGAAGTTCAGAAAGCTTTGTCCTCCCTGAAATCTGGTAAGTCCCCTGGAAGTGATGGATTTCCTGTTGATTTCTATAAAATGTTCTCTGATACTTTATGCCCCCTTTCTTCTGAACATTTATCAAGAAGCTTCCATTACTAGCAAGCTTCCTCTTTCTTGTACTGAAGTGGTTATAACCCTAATCTCTAAGAAGGATAAAGATCCCATACACCCAGCAAGTTACAGGCCTATCTCTCTGTTAAACATGGATGGGAAGATATTTGCTAAATTATTAACTTCCTGTCTTGAACATATGATCCCCAAACGGACTCACTGTTCACAAGCCGGTTTTATTAAACATACATCTGGATCTGATCACTTATATTCTTTATTCAATCTAATTTATAAAGTCAGATCTCTCAATTCACCAGTGGCATCAATAGCTATTGATTTCATGATGGCTTTTGATTCTTTAAATTGGGACTACCTTTATCACATTTTGTCTCATTTTGGCCTCCCACATACTTTCTGCTCCTGGATCAAATTATTATATAACTCCCCTGTCACTAAAGTACTTACTAATTCCACCCTTTCTTCCCACTTTCAATTGGCAGAAGGAACCAGGCAAGGCTGTCCCTTATCACCCTCCCTGTTTATTTGAGCCATGAAACCCCTGACTGCCTGTTTACACCAATCTGCTGGCATTAATGGCATCCCTGTGGGAAACTCAAGATATGTCTCTCTTTCATATGCTGATGACCTCTTAATTCTACTTGAGAACCTGGATGAGGCAGGACCCCTACTGGTTGATTCACGTAGCAAATATATAAATATTTTTGGCCTTGCTTTAAATTATGGTAAGTCAGAAACTCTACCCCTTAATGACCACTGTAAAGATTTTATGAACCTACCTCTTGGATTTCGATGGTCACCACAAGGCATAACATATCTAAGAATCAAAATAACCAGTTACTTAAAGAAAATATGGGATATTCAGCTTAACCCCCAGCTAGATAACAGCGAAACAATTCTGGATAGATGGAGGCTTCTTAATCTTTCCTTCGTGGGGAAAATTGCAGCCATTAAGATGTCCATATCCCCCAAAATGTTCTACCTCTTTGCCAACATCCCCTTAATTCTACCATCCTTCTTCCTTGCTAAAATTTATAAATTGGTAGGCAACTTTATATGGGATGGAAAACCTCCAAGATTTAATCACAACAAACATTGATCTCATTGGAAAAAAGGTGTATTTGGACTCACTTTGTTCAAAGGTTATCTTTGGGCTTTTCAGGCAGCGCAAACCATTAAGTGGTTTCAGAAACCTCCCCCCCCCCCACCACCACTCTCCACTCTTGATTGCAATGGAATCTGCACTGTACCCTGGAGGAGTTCTTACTTCCTTTATTTTTAATCCCCTCGCCTCTAAATTAAAATCTCATCCAACTGTATCATCCTTTGTTCTCTATTGGAAGTTAACCCACAAATTTCTGAAATCCAACCCAAAACCCTGGCTATATGCCCCCATATGGGGCTGCCCACTGCTCACACTGGAAAATCACCCAATTTTTCTGTTGTATATGGAGGAATAATGGTATTTATTTTCTCAGAGATATCTTGGACCTGAACTCACTCACCCTCAGAATGTTCTCGGATTTGCAGGTAAAATGAAAACTTCCTAAACAGGACTTTTGGAAGTTTTTACAAATTCAATCATGCTACAACTCTATCTCTAATTATGTATACAAACACACTCTTCTAGACTCACACACCTCTATCGCTGGGCTAATTTATCTGCAAAATTAAGCAGCTCTGTTTAAGGGGGAGGGTCAATGAATGAGAAGGGTGGAAGGGAGGGTCAGCTGTAGAATAAGGGGTGCTAGCTGTACATTCAAGCAGACTTGATACACCTCTAGGCCTTTATCTGCTGGCAAATTTCATATGTTCATATTTACAAAGACATTATTGACAATCTTCCCGATCTGTCCATACCAGCTAAAAACAAATGAAGCACTGCCCTTAACTACAATATCTCAGATACAAAATGGAGTAAATGTTGGTGTCTTGCACATAACACATTTAAAGATACTCGTAGCTCTCTAATACAAATTAAGATCTTACATCTTTGGTATAGAACTCCTTCATTTCTTCAATGAATAGACCTACTAAATAATAATAACTGCTGGTGCTACAACCAGCCTAACAGGGATTTACTTCACATTCTATGGTCTTGTGCTCCCATTAATAAGTTATGGCACAAAATCTATCTACTTGCTTCCAAAGTTGACAAAAAACTTCCCTTCGATCCAAACTATTCCTTCTAGGCATCTTTACTCTGAATAACTCTTCCCTTACACATGCACATTTTCGATGGCTAGACATACTTTTTCTCTTGGTTAAATGTCTGATTCTTATTAAGTGGAAATTTATTCTTGTTGCCTCCCTTTCCGATGTTCTTCAAAGCCTTTCTCAGTATGCTTCACTAAACCATCTATCCCATGTTATTCACGACCTACTCACTGTATATGACAGGTGTTGCAGGATTACTTTAAATACATTGAAACATCTGGTTCTTATAGACCCTACTCCTTAAGGTTTATCTAGCCTTCTTTTTTATCTCTTTTATTTTGTTGTTAGATTAGGGTCTCTCTGACACTCCGTGCACAGATATCTCTTTTTTCCCTCTTTCCCACCCTATATATTTATCTTTTTTTCCCTTCTGCTTTTCTTTTACCTTCAACATACATTTCTCTTCTATCTGTATTCCTCCTCTACTTTATGCTGTTTGTATTCTTATAGGTATCACTTTATGTAATGTATTGAATGCCTTGCCTTAAACTGTCCCTGCATTTATTTCGTACTTAGTTGTCCTCTTTGAATTCACAATACCTTAATGATTGTAACTCTTCTGTTCACCACCTATGACATAACTAAGACCAATTCTTATCATGTATATGCATATATAAGGCATCTTAATTATATTTACCCTATACAATGTGTTTTGTTAAGTGATACCCTTTGTTTTCGATATGAGGACTGTCTTTCATTATATATGCTTGTATGTCTTTTTATATACTCAAATTTAATAAAAAGATAAAGTGAAATAAAACAGGCATGGGATAGGCATAAGGGAGCAGTACAGATGAGTATGAACAAATAGGCCATTGACAGAGTAAGGGCCAATGGCACATTCATAAGGTAGAAAAAATGGGCAGATTGAATGGGCCTTGTGATCTTTATCTACCGTCAATTTCTATGTTTCTATAAACAACATGCAATCAGCTCAGGAATTCCAAAGAATAGTGCAACTTTTGGAGTCCTGGGCAATTGAGAACAAAATGAACTTCAATGCCAGCAAATGCAGGGTAATGAATTTGGGAGGTAATAATCTGTGTTATCAATACCGGCTTAACAATACAGTGATTCAGTCAACAAATAGTGAAAATGATTTAGGTATAATGGAGTCACATAACCTACCCTTTGATGAATGCACCTGGAGTACAGTAAAATAGTGCCATGATATCTTAGGGTGTACTGTATTTTCAGAAATATTAAAAGCAGGGATTCAGAGGTACTAATTCCTCTCTATACCAGTCTGATCAGGCTACAACTTGAGTATTGTTCACCATTCTGTGCACCTAACACAATAGGATGCCAACAATAAATTGAAGGAATTCAGAGAAAAGTGACCAAGAAAATTAGAAATATGGTAGATCTGACTTATACCGATAGACTACAAAACCTAAAGCTGTACTGTACTCCTGGGAGGAGAGAGGGGATATAATTGAGACATACAAGTATCTTACAGTGAAAAAGATGTTCCAGGACTAGAGGGCATGGGATGAAGTTGGAAGGACGGTGATTCAGAGGAAACATGAAGAAGAATTTCTTCACAGAACGGGTGGTGGACAAGTGGAACACCCTGTCAGAGGAAGTAGTGGGGGCTGAAATAATCACGGGAATTAAGAATGTATGGGATAGACATAAGGAAATTCTGGAGGTCAGGAGTAAGAGGTGACAGATTTCTAGGAAAACATAAAATTAACTAACAAGCTGAAATGGGCAGACTGAGTAGGCCTTAGGCCCTTATCTGCCAACAGCGTCTATGTATCTATGTATTCAGTGAACTGCAGATGGCTAAGGGAAGATTTATGCCTAACTTATAAAGCAATGCAAAAGAAATGTTTGATGGAGACCATAGGCATAGTCAAGCAAGTAAACAATAACAACACCAGGTCACATAAATTTAAAATAAAAGGGGACACAAATAGGACAAACAAACTTAACTTTTAGTTTACTCAGAGGATAATCAGTAAATGGAACAACCTGTCAACTGATATAGCGATACCATGACTATGTTCAAGAATAGATTAGATAAACTTATGGGTATGCAAAAATGTTCTTACCACCATTGAAATAGTGTCGAGTTCATAAAAGGCCTTGGCTTCAGAACTTGTAAGCATTCTATGATTCTTTGATGACAGAGTCATGGTGCACTGACAACCACAACTGGGAAGTGGCCATCCCAGACTACACTACAGTATCTTGTAAAAGAACAGAACAGTGAGGAAAGGCAGGGAGCTTGTTTTATGTGTGAGGGAACATAGAAAGGCCACTGAGATACAGGGACACAAGGGGGCTAAGGAAGGCTGGAGGTACTGTGGGTCAGACTTGAGACAGGGTCAGGGGGCTTTGTTCACATGGGATGCAGTCCAGACCACTTACACAGGCGGAGGATTTAGAGCTTTGGGGGAGGCCATTAGCAAAATGGCAAGCAAGTGGGAAGTATTAACTTTGAGTGACTTTAATCTACCAGATGTAGCTGGGGCATTCTGGCCATAGCTACACCAATAATTAGGGCCATCCTCAGCTCTGTACAAGGGAGATTTATCAGCACCTGGTTATGGAACCCATTAGAGATGGGGCAGTGCTGGACCTGGCATTTTTACTTTTTTTTTTGTTTACTAAATGTTTCACCAGGAAAGGCAACATGAGCTGTAGACAGCTTGTTGCCAGAAGCATCCTTGGGGGGGGGGTTACAATGTTGGGAAAACAAAAATGCAAAATACAGAATAATACACTGCAGCACAAAATATACAAATAACACAGCTCAACAGAGTCATACCAGAGGGGGAGAGGAATGACCCAGGCCAACCTGCAGGAGAACAAACAAGGTGGAAAGGAACAGGAAGTATGACCAACAATGGTAAAGGAATGGAGGAAGTAGAACAGAATAAGTGCAGGGGAGTATCTTTTGTTTTTTGTTTTCTGTCACCGCCTAGGCTTCTCACCCCCTGTCACCTCCTGGTTCCAAAATTATCTTTCAAAGCGACAACAATTTGTCCAGATTGGACATACTAAGTCCCCTCTTGCTCCTACTTGGATCAGAGTGCCCCAGGGTTTGATTCTTGGTCCTCTTCTGTTTACAGTCTTCATAAATGACATCCCACCACTCACTGGTGCTTGCTCAGGTCTGCTATATGCTGACAATCTTGTTCTTTACTCATCCTCCTCAAACCTGTCAGATTTCAACCTGAATCTCAATAGTAACTTCAATACCTTTCAGAGCTGGCTATTGCAAAACAAGCTTGTCTTAAATAAAAATAAAATGGTGACTATGCTCTTCAGATCAGATTCAAAAATTCGGTCCTGCACCCAACCATTAAGTAACAGAGCGCTTGATGACTCTCCCCTTAACACAGTTACCTCTTTTAAATACCTAGGAGTAACCCTTGATCCCGCCTTGGATTTTGACCTGCACCTAGCCTTAGTCATTAAATCTGTCAATATTCAACTTGGACTGGCATATCAGGTGAGACATAGCCTAACATCCACGGCGAGGATGGCCATTGCACAGGGGATCCTGAGACCCAAATTGGCATATGGGTTAATAGCCTTTCCAGCAACTACTGGAGGGCTCCTCCAAAAGTGGGATGTCTGCTACAACAGCATTTGCTGTTTTGCTTTGTCTTTGCCCAAACTTACTCACCGATACACACTATACTTCAGTATGGGATGGTTTACCCCCTCAGCCTTCCGACAATTTATTTTCTTACTGTTTAATAAAGAATATAATCTCCACCCAGATACCTGACAAACTGGCTCTACTGCTCAAACCTGTGACCTCTGCCTAGCCACTGAGATCAGTTGACAAATCCCTTCTTGTCCAACCAAGATGTAAAACCAAAATGGGAGAGAATGCTTTCTTTAGCTTGGCCCCTAAACTGTGGAACTCACTTCCACTGAGTCTAAGAATCTCACCTTCTCCACACAGCTTCAAACAGGAGCTTGGTATGGCTCTTCTAAGCTCTGAACTCTGCTCCTGTCCTCTATCCACCCACTCCTGTACTGGTTCCTCCTAGTTGCTTACTGGCTCCAACCTCTACTACTCTCAAACCTCCCTAGAAATCTTGTTATTTCCTCTCTTCTAGCACTTACTCACAAGTTGTATGACTTATGAATGTTAGTTATTTGCTCTTATACTTCTGTTTTGTTACTACTTATAGATTTCTGTAAATGTACTGTCATTGCTGAAAATTTTGTATAAGTGCACTATGTCTGACTTCTACTTGTTCCCATAATGTTTTCTTCTATCTATTATCATCTACCTACCCTTTGTTGTAATCTCCTGGGTCATACCTGAAAATAGACAGCTATGCTGTCTAGTGTACCTACCCGGTTAACAAAAAACTAAATAAATGAATAAGTATATTATTGAAAAAAAAAGTGCAGGTGGAGTAAACAGCTTGTGGTGAGAAGTGTTTGAGTTGGCCTTTGGTGCTGGAAAGGGCTCATGGGGGGAGGAGAAATAGAGAGGGTGAGGATGAGGATGGGGATAGAAGAGGAAGAAGGGGCAACATGGAGCCCAAACACCCTCAGGATGCTGATAACCCCTGCAAGAGGAAAGTAGGACCAGGCAGTGAAGAAAAGGAGGTAGAGGGAGAGAAAAGGGGGGGCACCTAAAGCCAAGTCCCCTTGAGGGTGTTGAGAACCCTGCAAGGGGATGTTATGACCAGTCAGTAGAGAAGGGTGGGGGGGAGAAGTAGGGAGGTAAGGGGTAGGGGTAGGGGATACAGGAGTGAGGGAACAGGCAGAGAGTTAGGAAAGCAGGGAGGGAAAGGGAAGGGGAGGTGGAGAGAAACAGCTCACTAATAGGATCTAAGCCCCTTTAGGATGTAATGAACCCTACAAGGGGAACAAGAAATTGAGAGAGGGAGAGGGAGAAGGGAGATAAGGATGGAGGGAGGAAGCTCAGAGAGGGAGATTTACTAATAGGGACATCACTGCAGACATCACAGTGGGTAGTCCCCTGGGTACAAATGATCCCTGTGCTTTGTAGTTTGGCATACAGAATGAGCAATAGAAAAGACACACTAATACCGGAGTCCTAGATTTCAGGAGGGTAGATTTAAAAGAAATGGGAAACTGCATCTTTGGGGGATGACATGGGGAGAGTGGACACCCAATGGAAATGGATTAAGGAGGGAATAGCATGGCAATGGCATGCTTTTTAAAGGAAGTGAGTAAGGGAAGGAGAAGGAAGAGGCCACTGTGGTTCTCTAAAGGGGTGGCAAAGACAGTGATGGAAATGAAAACAGCATTTACAAGGAGACCCAGATGGAAGGAGACCTAGGCATGTTTGATAAAGCAGAGGGAGGCAGGAATGAGGCTGAGGGAAGGTAAAGCACAAACAGAGGAGAGCTAAGGTTGGTTAAAAAGGGGACAAGATCTTCAGGTATGTGTGTGAAAAAAGCGAGATAAGGAGAGGTATAGTGAGAATCAGGAGGGTGGGGGGACTGTGCAGTGGAGGATCAAGAAAAAGCTGAAATGTTAAATGATTACTTCTGCTCAGTTTTCACAGTAGAAGGAGGGGGGGATGAGACAGCAAATAACAGCAAGCACAAATGGAATGGGGGAGTGGACACAAGTTCATTTTCAGAAGAGAGTGCCCAGAAGGCATTGGAAGCCCTAAATGAGAATAACATGATGGGGCCATATGGGATTCACCTAAGGGTTCTGAACATAGAACTGAACATAGTACTGGCTGCCCCTCTGGCAACACTATTCAGTACCTCATTGAAGATGGGGGTAGTTTCATAGGACTGAAGGAGGACCGATGGGGTCCTTCTACACAAAAGCAGCAGCACGGTGGAGGCTAGCAACTACAGGCCAGTCAGTTTCATATTAGTACTGGTGAAATTAATGGGGACCCCTACTGAAGGAGTGGCTCATGGAGTACATGGATACATGGAGGCTGATGGACTGCAGGACCACTGGCAGCATGGTTTCATGTGGAAAGATCATGTCAAGCAGATCTCATATATTTCTTAAAGGCTTTGACTTTGCTTTAATGCATTATATACCTAACTTTCTACATATCCACTAGTTTATGATGTTTATGTATTTTTGTCATTAATGCGTAATTATCTTTTGTACAACTGTACTCAGGTCATGCCTGAAAAAGGTGCTTTCTGTACCAGTGCACTTACTGGTCAACAATATAAAACAAACAAACAAAACTGGGTTACTAGGGAGGTGAATCAAAGGAGAACAGTGGATGTGACCTGTCTTGACTTCAGTAAGACCTTCGACATTGTGCCACACAGAAGGATACTTAAGAAACTAAGCAGCCTGGGGAAGGGGGGGGGGAGTAGCAAGCTGGCTGTCAAACTGGTTGAAGGATAGGAGGCAAAGGGTGGTGGTAAATAGCAGAAACTCAGGGAATGGGAGAATGAGTAGTGTGTTGTCACATAGATTGGTGCAGGGATGGGTCATCTTCACAGTCTTCACAGGTGACTTTGCTGGGGCGCTGGAGGGGAAGGTGCATCTCTTTGTGGGTGATACAAAAATATGCAACAAGGTGACAGAAAGGGATGGAGAGAATGCAAATGGATCTTTGGAAACTAGAGGAGTGATCTAGGGTGTGGCATTCATAAAAGTTTTATATTGTGTGCCCCCCACTGATATCCTGGCTATATCTTGGTGCTGGTGTATTAAAACAGATAAAGGCTCTGTGGCCAGGACAAAGAGAAGGGGGGGGGAGGTCACTCCTGCCGAGTTACTTTGTTTAAGATAAATGGGGCAGATGAGGTATTATTAGTGAGTACCTGTGGCTTATGTCCCAGCAATTGATGCCCATGATAATGACTGTTACCATTAGCCCATTGATTATTTAAGACCATGCCCACTGCAACTAGAACTTTTATGTGGTTGTCCATCTCCTAAATCCCCGAAATGGCAAAAGGACCTCTTTTTCATGCTTAACCCTAATTTTACACCCTGACTGCAGTCTAATGCAGAAGATTTTTCTGAACTTAATGACACAGGAGACACTACGATGGCTACCCTATGGGAGGCTTTTAAAGCTACTATGCAGGGCAACATTATTGCTTATACCTCTCATCAACACAAAAAAAGGGAACAGGGGCTTGCAGATTTAGATGCTCAGCTTCAACTTAATGAGAAAAACTACACAGTCAATCCCAAAGCCTCTCCTCAGTCCCCACTATATGTGGAAATTCTGAAACTCAGATTTGACATAAACACCCTTACTGTACAAAAAGCAGTTCTGTTTGAACAGTGTCTTCCCCAGCATCCCCATTTACCATGACCATTATCCTAAACAGTGACAGCAGGGCTGCAGTAAGTCAAGTTTTCTTGTGAGACCTAGGAACTAGCCACTCCAACAGTCTCACTATTCCCACCCCCTCCTGCTATCTCTCTTCCTTCACTTGCTATTTCTATTTTTTCTTTCCCTTGTGTATCTGAAGTTATAAAACATATGTGAATCTTTATGTAAAACTGGGATCCCAAGGTTTGAAAATGTACTGTATATAGTTATATTGTTGAAATGATTGCAAAACATTATTTTGAACACAGGAGGTTAACCTGAAATGCAACACTAGCTCTTTTACAGAGCTGTGAACAGGAGGTCAGTTCTGGGACACCATGTACTGATTTGTTGCACCTGCAATGAAGGAAACTGACAAGAAAATTTTCTGAAAAACATGATGTCTTCTTATTGAGTTCCCAAACAAAGATGTACAAAAAGATCAGCAATATTTTTGCTAGCAAGAGAGAGAGAGAGAGAGAGAGAGAGAGAGAAACTGACAGATTAAAACATGGAACTAGAGATACCCACAGATGAAGGACTTTGTTTTCTCTGTTTGTACTGCCTTTGTAAATAGTTATACTGAACACATTTTTATTTTTTATTTTCCTTTTTATATTAATAAAACATGGATTGCAAATTTTACAACTGCTTCTGGTCATCCTATGCTTCCTGGCCTATGCTTTGACAACACATACCCAGGACAGAAAGTTCTTTAAGCAATTAATAAACAGGTTAAACAACTGGGTATAGCAGAGCCGCAACAGGGATCTGGGTAGTCAATGACAGTTAATAGATATAGTCAAAAAGAGCAGTCATGGCACACCACAAACACCAAAGAAAGTTCAAAACCTCTCTGTAATTTATTTCACAGAATGTTAATCTACCACATAGAGTGCAGCCAACATCAGCACAGTAAAAGCCTCCTAAGGTTTCACCAAACCATTGGCTTTTTTAAAGATAGCACCATCTAGTGCAATAGCTATTTAAATAGTCATATAGTCACATGATAAAGTGCAAAATAATTGAAATGACTGTATTCTTTCCTAGCACCAAGTGTAATAAACATATTTGTTAAATATAAATAAATGTCAGACGTGGAACCTAGACAACACATTAAAAACTAATTTTGTATCCTCTCTAACTAATTTTGTATCCTCTCTGAAAATTCCTTTGGCCAAACCTGTTATTCTCAGAAATTTTGGTTATAGACTGGTGTGTAGTATTGACCTTGTAGAAAGATTATATTTGAATTCATAACAGGTTACAACCACTGATTTAGAAAGGGAATTTCTCACTTAGAGTGATATATAGATGCCAGAAAACATGAGTGTGAGAGCAAAAAGATTTTTTTATATATATTTATAGTTAAAAAAATTTGGATTTTGATATATGGCCTTCTTTTATCATGGTCATAACAACTATTGGCCTTATTTAATTTATTAGCCAAACAAAGGTTTCTTTCGGGTTTTATTTCAAAGCCAGACCCATAGCTAAAGAGGGAAAAAAGGAAGAGCTGTGCTGGTAGCTGATAATGGAAAAGAGGAGAGGGGACAACCAGAAAAAGAAGGAGCAATATACCAATCAAGGATCAAGTGGATCCAGGGTTTAAGTATTTACTCAAATAGTAGGAGATGTAGATAAGGTTGTAGTACCCCAAGGTTATATATTTTCCATTATCAATAGAAAAATAAAACTGCAACACTGGAGCTGCAGTATGTGCAAACACAAAAGGAAAGCCAGCTCCAAATTGAAGTAAAAAGCGTATGGAACTCAGAAAGCCACACAGTTGTTGAGAGCCATTACATTTATGCTAGGCTAAACCACGGGGTACCAAAAGCCAGTGTATGAATAAAGACAGATTACCATTAAAAAAATGTAACCCTGTACAGCCGCTTTCATCAGAAGTCAAGGGGGTGATCTATGTTTGGTCAGTATGCAGTTCAGTCAATCAATTTCAGTTGATTGTGTAGCAAAAAAGCTATTACAATCACATACATCCTAACAGGTACATCAATAAATACAAATCTAATGAATATCATAAAAAAACTCATCGCAAACAGCTTCCCATTACATAGAATAAAAAATAGTAGGCAGTATTACCTTATTGCACAATAAATTTAGCCAACTATCTTAAGTGCAGTATATTCAAAATACAATAGTGCTGCACTAATTTAAATACTAGAAATCTAGGGAAAATTTTCTAGAACCCAGCTCACATACTGGAATAATTGTAAGTTGGATCAAATAGCAAACAGTATTAAATTCATAATTAACACATTCCTGTATCCTATTTTGACAATAGGCAAACACTTTGCGTATGCTTTCAACTAGCTTAGATCAAATAGCGTTTTCAGAGTCAGACCATTATCTATATGATATAGAAATATCAAGTTAGCCAACCAAATTCATACTTCCAAAATTCTGTCACTTATTTTATTAACGGCATTCAGGTACTTTGCAAACCTTTCGACCACCCACACATCCATAGTGTGGAAAAGAATAGTTGGGAGAGTTGCATTATCAGTCTGATATAAATTAGATTTGAAGGGCCTCAACCAGTAATCCTGAGGTTTATCATACCATGAACATTCCCAGATAATATGCATTAAGTTCTCTTCTCCTCCTCTACTACAATCACATTCACCTGAGGTTTAACTTTTTTTCTTATGCCGATTCGATAACATGTTACTTGGACTTTGCTCAAATTTGTAGTTTGAGACTATAGATCTTAACTTGGGATCTGTTAAAATTTCAAGATATGGTTTAAAACTGAAATAATAATTATTTTGGGCAAACCATTTAAATAGTGGGAATTCTTAATTAGTTCTAAATCCCTACAATTCCAGCTACAGGTTATTCTTTTAGCTACATACTTTCTATATTTTCCACTGATTGTAATACCCCTATATAAAGCTCTTTTGAGGTGCAGCATTTTATATTTATAGTATATTTATTAATGTAGTATACCAGAGACCAGTTTTATAACCCAAATTATACCGGGCTTCTTTCTCTATAAGTACCTTCTTTGCTAAATTTGTAGCACCCTGTCTGGTTAATCTTGTCTAGCAATTTACTTTCCTTATTTCTATTCATACCCCTATATTTTCAATACCCAATTCTGAGCTTAAGTACATAGCTGGGCAAGAATGCACTACCTTAGGAGCTGAACGAAAAAATTTGTAAAGTGGAGACACCAGTCTATTTAAATTTTGATACTCCCATATATTGGATCCATATAACAACTTTATCTCAAATGTCAACCTAATAACTTGTATTAATGGTTTAATAGTCATGCCCCCATATTTTATTTTAAAACCAACAAGTCCAGCTACTGTTTTTTTTAATTTGTCAAAAAGCAGATCAGCATGCAATGTCCATTTACCATTCTTTTGAAATAGCATACCCAGATAGAGACAACTAGTTATTCTCTCCAACTTGTCTTTATCCATAAGCTAAAAGGTTGAATCCTTTTTTCCTTTACCCTTATCAAATATGACAACTTTGGTCATGTTAATGTTCATATTTTATTTTAATTCAGAAGATTTATTGTATATGTAATCTAACTTCTTCTGCAATCCAGATTTTGTGAGTGATAAGAGGACAATATCATCTGCATAGACAAGAAGTGGGCATGGCGTTATATCTATTTTTGGTGAATCAAACATGGCAGCATCAGACTAAGATATCATACTATCAATATAATGGGAAAATAACAATGGGTCCAGCACACAGCCTTGTCTGACACCCCTGTTAATATTAAAGGAGGCCAATATGCCCCACTGTCTTCCAAGTCTGATTTTTGTCCAAATATTCCTATATAGCTGTGAAATAAGGGCAATTAAATTACTATCCCCCTTTTTTCTAGAATGAACCACAAGATATTTCTAGAGATGTAATCAAATGCAGATATATAATCAATGAACATTGCATATCATTTCTGCTGTCTGAGTCTGACATATTTTTCAATTAGTAACTTCAATACTTAGATATTGTCTAACGTAGAGTAATTAGCTCTAAAACCTGCCTGGTTATCTGCAAAACATCCCATTCTTGATACTTCAATGTATAATCTTTCTTACAGGATTCTGGATAATATTTTTTAAATCCACATCTAAAAGGCTGATAGGCCTATACATACATGGATCAGAAAGACTGGCCTATTTCTGTATGGGAATAATGTTTGCTCCCCTAAAGGAGTCAGGGAAAGTAATTAAGTTAATACATCTGTTAAAATATACAACTAAAACTCTGGCCCACGTTAAGGGTAGACATTGATATATTTCTGATGGAATCCCATTTGGTCCAGCAGCTTTATGCTTTTTTAATGCCGCAACTGCCTGAAGAAGCTCCACAGTAGTAATTACTATGGACCCATTCCGTACAGTCCTTTTGTCCTCAGTTACCTCTAATTCTGAGGCATAGACAATGGTTGTAAAATATGAAATCCACTTCTCTCTTCAGATATATAGGTATCAATTTCATATTTAGAATTTGAGCAACCACTGGCAACCAGATTCCAGAAAGACTTTGTCATAATTTATTGTGATATATATATTTTTGTGTTTTATCATTTGCTTATATTTCTTTTGTTCTTGATTTAATTCTATCAATATCACTTTAGTTCTGGTGTTCCTGTAATTTCTATTTAATCTTCTAATAACAGCTTTTTTTCTTTTTACATTCATTATTAAACCAGCTACTGTGGACAGTAAGATCATTTTTTGGTCTACGTTCAAGATGACTACATATCTCTGCAAAAAGTTGGCTTTCCATCAATATTAAAGTCTGTAAATCCTTTTTCCAAAGATATATTTTCAGAGATGCAAGAATCAAGCAGCAGAGGAACTATAGTTAGAGATGCAGCGAATTTAAAATCCGCCGGTGAAGTGAACGCGAAGTGGCCACTTCGCGTTGGCACTTCACTACGCAAAGTGCCCCATAGGAAAGACTCACTTCGCCGTGTTATTATTACTTCACATCATCATTCTGCCTTAAACACAAAGTAAGGTGGAGTGACAACAATATTGGCAGCATCCCACCCACACAGTCACCAGAATGAATGTGCATCCCCAAAGTGCTACTGTCTCATGTCCAGAAAACTCCCCAGTGCTGATGAAGTGAAATGAGAGTGTAATAAGAAATTCAAAGACTCCCAGAATTAATGGCACACTCAGTCATGTGCACAGTGGTCAGGTCACACACAGAGTCACCAGAATTAATGTGCATCCCCAAAATGCTATTGTCTTGCATCCAGAAAATTCCTTAGTCTTGATGAAGTGAAACGAGAGCGTAACAAGAAATGCAGTCTCCCAGAATTAATAGTGCCATGCAAATACACAGACAGATTAAGGCTGCACTGCACACTCAAGGGATACATACAAAAAGGCACAACAGCACCTAACCAGTGCTCACAAGTCATAAATCCAAATCTAGAAAGGAATACATTTTGCCAGTTGGGGGATTAGTGCATGGCAGTAACAATCCACTACCAGTAAAGATACCACAAAGCAGTGTAAAAATTAATGCGGGTACGGTGGATAGCAGGTTCACACTGCTGCAATTACACTCTAACACAATAAAAGGCCACAATAAAAGACCAAGGGAGGGATAGTGAGGCTTAGTAAAGGGGAGGAAGGGTGGGCAGAGGGTGACTGTGAAAAGGCAGAGATACTAAACAAATACTTTTGCTCAGTATTTACAAAGGAAGAGGGGGAAGTACCTAAAACAAACAGTAGAAACACTCTGGATACAGAAGTTGATACCAGCCATTTACAGAAGAAAGGGTTCTGAAAGAACTCTTAAAACTGAAGGTGGACAAAGCAATGGGGCCTGATGAGATTCATCCCAGAATTCTAAAAGAACTAAGGGTAGAACTAGTGACACCACTGACTACCCTCTTTAACAAATCATGGGAGGATGGGGTGGTACCAAGGACTGGAGGAGGGCAGATGTAATTCCCTTCACAAAAGTGGGAGCAAGGCAGAAGCAGGAAACTACAGACCTGTTAGTTTAACCTCAGTGGTAGGGAAATGATGGAATCACTTCTGAAGGAAAGAACTGTTGAGTATCTAGAGGCCAGAGGGCACAGGACCCAAGGCAGCATGGATCACAGCAGGAAGGTCATGCCAGACAAATCTGATAGATTTCTTTGACTGGGTGACCAAAGTAGTTGATCAGGGAGGGCTGTGGACATGGCCTACCTAGACTTTAGCAAGGCATTTGACACAGTCCCACACAAAGATTAATATACAAGTTAGCCAGCCTGGGAGTGGGTCCCAAGATGACAGCCTGGGTAAAGAATTGGCTGGAGAATAGGACACAGAGAGTAATAGTAAATGGAGTCCACTCTGAAAAAAGGGGGTTAGTAGTGGGGTGCACATGAGGTTCAGTATTAGGACGGTCCTCTTCAATGTCTTTATAAGCGACATTGCAGAGGACTGGAAGGAAAAGTATGTCTCTTTGCAGATGACACAAAGATCTGCAACAGAGTTGATGCACAAGGTGGAGTGGAAAGGATGAGAAGGGACTTGGCAAGGTTAGAGGAATGGTCAATGTATGGCAGCTTAGATTCAATGCTAAGAAGTGCAAGGTAATGCACCTGGGACACAAAACCCAGGGAAGAGTACACAATTGGGGTGAGATACTAACAACAACAAAATGGAAAGGGACCTCGGGGTAGTCATATCAGATGACCTAAAGGTGGGAAAGCAATGTGAGAGGGCAGCAAGGAGGGCTGGGGGGATACTTGGATGCATAGGAAGAGGCATCACCAGTAGAAAACAGGAAGTTATTATTCCTCTGTACAGACAGCTAGTGAGACCCCATCTGGAGTACTGCGTGCAGTTCTGGAGACCCAATCTCCGCAAAGACATAGACAGGATGGAAACTGTCCAGAGGAGGGCAACTAAAATGGTGCAGGGTCTGCACCGGAAGACATATGAAGAGAGACTTAAGGAGCTTAATATGTATAGCCTCGAGGAAAGGAGGGAGAGGGGGGACATGATAGAAACTTTCAAGTACCTCAAGGGAATCAACAACGTCCAAGAGGGTAGCATCTTTCAAAAAGAGGTGTGCAAGAACAAAGGGCACAATTTGAAGATAGAAGAGGCGGCTCAGAGGTAATTTAAGGAGTATTTTTTCACAGAGGTTGTGGATGTGAGCGGCCTTGAGAGAGATTGTGAGTCAAAAACAGTGGTGGAATTCAAGCATGCATGGGACAGTCATAAGGCAATTCTAGGGGTGGGGGTAGGAAGAAGTAGGCTGCTGGTTAACTAGGACCTGCAGCTTATCCATCAGGTAGGGAAATGGGCAGACTGGGTGGGCCAAGCGGTCCTTATCTGCCGTCAAATTCTATGTTTCTATGTTTCTATGTAAAAGGTGTCTGATTTAATGGCATGCATCGCACACACATTCACACACACACTCAAGTAATGCATAGCAAATTGAAAACCTTTAGTAATACAACTAAATGTTTTAAACAGACAAATTGTACACTGCTGCACCACAACAATCTGCAAAACAATGGCAAGAATTATTGAAAACATTACTGTGTGTACATTAGCACAGATATACAAGAAAAATATCACCAAAACTGAAAGCACTGTCGTTTTCTCCAAGTTAATCTACACCACAGATACGCCCCTTCCCCAAAGCACACTTCCACTGTGTCTCAGTAAACAGACTGAATGTTGAACATTAACATTCAAAACCCACACACAAACAACAAACGCTCAATGATATGAGCACAGGAGGGTTTCCTATAATCGATGAGCTAAAGTTTAGCAAAAAAATGACTCAAAAGGCTTTTTTAACAGCTTTTAGAAGGTTTGAATCGCAGAGAGCTCTCAAAGCAAATAGTCTCCTACAGTTTCCTACACACACTACCCCACACTGAGGCTGTGCAGAACAAAACTAGAGCCCATGTGACCTGAAATCCTATGAATCACTGCAAAATTTGCCTTTGGAGCTTAAAAACAAGGAGAAGTGAGGCGAAGTACATTGTTTTCAATGTACTTCACCTTAAGAATTGGTGGAGTAGTGGTTTGGGAAGGCGGAGTATCACAAAGTCATTGTTTACAATGGACTTTGTGTTACCCATTATAACGCAAAGTACTCCGTTTCGTGTTGTGGAGCACTCTGCAAATTCACCTTCACTTCATGAATCACTTCGCGGAGCGAATTGGGGCCAATTCGCCCATCTCTAGCTATAGTCACACTCGAATTCTGTTGCCAGATAATTATTTTATTCATTCTAATCTCAGTGTAGAGGAAAGTAGGTATATATTGATTAAAAGATTGTCCCAAAATATTAAAGTCCAAGAGAAAGGGAAAATAATCACTCTCCACCCATTCCCATCAAAATAATAGTAATAATTAATAATAATATCTTTATTTCTCAAAGCGCCTTTCAAAATATCAAGGCGCTTTACAAAAAGATTGAGATAAGAATAATAGAAACAATAAGTACAGTATAAAATGAAACAATAATCAACAGGGTTCAATTCAATAAATACCATTAAAAGCCTGGGACCATAAAGTTTTTAATGCTTGTTTAAAGCCTCCCATTGTCATGCACTCCTGAAGCCAATGGGGTAGAGAATTCCAGAGGGTAGGGGGCAATGTACATAAAAGCATGGGTCCCAGAAGATTTAAAAGACACCCTTGGGATCTCTAGCAATCCCTCATCAGCCGAACAGAGCTGTCGCTCCAGGCGATAGGGAACCAGAAGCTCTTTCAAGTAGTCATGGCCAAGTCCATGTAGGGCTTTATAAGTCAGTAAACCAACATTAAAGGTGATCCACTACTGAATCGGCAGCCTGTGCTGACTGTGCAGAACAGGGGTAATATGAGATATTCGAGAGACCCCATGTCAACAGTCATACTTCCGCATTCTGCACTAGATGCAAGCGGTGGATATCAACCCCAGTAAGCCCCAAGTACAGGGAGTTGCAGTAATCAAGGTGTGAGGTCATGAAGGTGCGAACAAGTGTAGAAAGGTCTCCAGACAGAAAAAGGTGCTTAATTCTGGTGATGTTCCTGAGATGGTAAAGAGAAGTCTTGATGACAGCCAACACTTGAGATCATAAGGTCAACTGTCAACAAGCACCACCCCCAGGTCCTGCACCCATTCAGAGATAAGGAGCTGTGCACCCCTAGGTGAATTCCAGAGGGCTGGCCAGTCCTCAACCTTTCTATCCGGCGACCTGGCTCAACCATCACCTCAGTCTTTTCCACATTCAGCTTTAGCCAGCTCGTATTCATCCAGTCCTGGATTTCAACAAGGCAGTTGTTAAATACCAAGAGCACTATCCTGATAGGGTGCAAAAGACAAGTAGAGCTGGGTATCATCAGCATAGCAGTGAAACCTTGGCCCATACCATCTTACAATGTCTCAGAGGGGCATTGTATACACTGCAAACAACATGGGGGAAGCATTGAGCCCTGAGGTACCCCACATGACAGCGAAAATGGGTCAGAGGAAAAGACCCCAGACACCACTCTCTGGGTTCTGCCAGTGAGGAAAGATGAAAACCACCTGAGGACCGTATGTGTCAGGCCACAGATGGACCTCAGGCACCCAAGCAATACCCTATGGGCCACAGTGTCAAAGGCTGAAGAGAGATCAAGGAGCACCAGAATGGAATGGCTTCTCCAATCTCTCACCATCAGGAGATCATTAAGCACCTGAACCAGCACAGTCTCGGTACTATGCCTCTTTTGAAAACCAGACTGGAGAGGTTCATAGATGTTATGGATGGTCAGGGGGTTCTCCAGTTGTGCTGCCACTACTTTCTCAATAAACTTCCCTATAAAAAAGAGGTTAGAGATTGGTCTGTAGTTAACCAGAGAGTCAGGGTCCAAAGAAGCTTTCTTCAGGAGGGGTACTACTACTACTGCTTCCTTCAGGGAGCTTGGGAACTCACCCAAATCAAGGAAGCACCAGACTATCTGAACCAGGACCAGGCTGATGATATCACAACCTCCCATAATCAGGGAGGTGGGACCCAGATCCAAACTACAGCATGTCAAAGAGCTCCAGCAGTCTGGGTTACCTGACCAAATGGCATAATCTACCAATGAAGCTCTTCTTGCAGACAGTAATGTAATGTCTCTGGACATATCTCCTTTCAGCCTGCCATTAAGTGGATAAAACAGATTATCTGACATGAAATCTATACATTTTTTACCACTATTATTTAACTTACTATCCCTTGAATTCCTATTCGGCAATATTATATCAGATAACATATATGTAAACATTAAGTTACCTATTAAACTGTCAAACAAGGCAATCCTTGCATTAAAATCACACAATAAAAGAATATTTGTTGTTGGAGAATCTTGATGAACACTTAAGACTATGTTTGCTATATCATTCCACAGATCTTCACTGTAAAACACAGAATTTTCCAGAGGAATATAACAATTCAACACACAGATGTCTGAGTTCCCGGCCTTAATATCCACTGCAATTACATTGTTATGATGAGTTTTTATTCTCACTTGTCTCAACTTATCTACTTTCACAAAGGCAATTAGTCCTCCTGAGTTTCTACCAAACTTAGATTGCTTAACACCAGGAACCTGAAACCACTCATAGCCATTTAACATAACTTCATCACTATTTGTATGCCAGGATTCTTGTAAACAGATAAAATCAGATTTAATCAGAATATTTTTAAAAGCTACGTCTGCTGTAGGTGTTGTCCAGCCCACAATAGTCCATGTCATAAAAGTTAGTCCAGAAACCTCAGCAGTAACATCAGGAGGTGATAAGCAATTTACTGATAGTCAGTTCTCCACATATCCAGCCAACTGTATAAATGAATTTTTTTTGGTGGCACTCCAGTATTACCAATTTTACTAGAATGTCCATCTATTGTTTGCCCTGCTACATAAAGGCACTGTGAGTCCACCAAGTTGAGCCCCATATTATCCAAAATTGGAGTCTTCCCTAAAATAATTTCTGCCAGTTTAGGATTTGAAACTTTTATATCTACTTGACTCTCCATACCCACTCTGTTTGCTGATATATCACCTACATCTTCCAGTGGTATTCTCAGAAAATTTATTAGCAAGTCTTTTATAGAATTGGTTAATCTTGCCTCATTTTCATGTTTAAGTGTAGCCATTGTAAACATACTACTGGTAACTTGCTTATACTGGCACCCTATTACTTTATTAAATAATATTCAATTGGGGAAAAATGATAATTAGGTCTCTATCTTGGAAAAGCCAACTATTCACCCAGATGTAGTTTGCTACTCTTGGAGATAGAGATAAAGATAAAATATCTATCATGGTGGTTTCCACTATTGGTATATTCCTAATGTCTAGAATATCATTTTCTGTAAGGTTGGTATTCAGATTATTATTTAGATATTGTAGGACCTCAGTTTCAATCTGAGTTGGATTAAAATTCCCCCAGTTAATTGGCCCATATAGTCCTATCAAAGGATAGGATTCTGTCCAATTAGTTTTTCTAGGGTTAATCCTCTCCTCTAAAGAAGTCACTGAGTAGGGGATATTCTGCTTCAATTCCTTTTCCAAGGGATCAGTAATTTGTAACCCTTGATTTTTTTCTCTCTTCTTGTTGTTTATAACCCCTAGCCTCTGTGGAACCAATTTTAACCACCTCCATTGGGTTAATTAGGGTCCCACATTGCTCATTAAATTTTGTAATCTCTTTTTATAAGATATCTAATTTGGCCAGAAGATAAGGTTGAATTAGTGTGTTTTGCATGGGCAGCAAGTTACCATCCAAATGTTTATTATACTGAACTTTTGTAAATTCCGGGCTCAATCTGGCTAATATAACTATCTTGGGTCACCCGCATCTGATTTGTATTAGGTATTATTTTCTCTCTTACCTTATTTTTCTCCATAGATTCCCCTTTCCCTTTTTTTCCCCTTTAGTCTTTTTGTAGTAATTTTCCTTACTAGGGTATCAGAAATTTAGATTGAACTGAAATCTGGTCTCTGTTTAGTAACAATACTGTCATATTTTGACTCCATCGGCAATGTGCCTCCCCTTGTGCTTACAGTATCATTTGGATCAATCTTTTTATCCTCTAAACCAATAATGGTATCTATTTTGGCTCTGTTAACTACCACATCTACTCTTAGACTTTCCAAAATAGACTCATGATGACAAGTTGCTCCGTTAATAATAAGTCGGCATTCTGTTTTGTTTTTTTTTAATATACTTATTAGGGTTTCACTTCTGGCAAGATGGTTTGAACTGATCATCTATCCCCGTATTTTTCTGCGTAGCTTTCCCACACCTTTTACAAAGTTGGGCTGTCATTGATGCATCATTCAGCTGTTTTAGACCAGTAATGGTCTTCTGTAGCTCCATAATTACTTCTCCCAACTTAGAGTTTAACCCTTCTTTATCAGGATCCTCAGCTGATTTCAGTGACTCATAATAGTTAGAGTGCCATAATTTGTGGGATTTTTCTGTACTAGAGTTCACTATAACCTGCCCATTCTGTGATGTACAGTCATTAATAGTATCAATCTCTTTATTTATTAGCTTTTGTTGATCGGGTAGGTGCGTTAGACAAAATACTGCCTATTTTCAAGCACGACCTGACTTATTAATTAAAATTGCTGACTTGTCTTTCAAGGAAGTATCATATGCCTCATGATTGTAATCAGCAGTGGAAGAAGTATGCCTAGTATTGAATAACTTATTGTTAGTACAATGAAGTAATTCAAACTCATTACTGGTTATCTGAGATGTAGGAAGTAGATCCTTAAAACTACCGTCCTGCTGTGAAGGAGTCATAATTATACCATTTCTGGGAGCTGAAGTCTTAGTATTGTTGTGCAATATGACCATATGCTCTGTTATTTTTGATTGTCTATTGTTAGATTTTTTCACCAGCTCCTGAGGTGAAACATTATTACTCTGCAATCTTTGTAACCTAGCATGCACCATTCTGTCTATGATCCCTCTCCAGGCATAAGCCTATTAGTAGTATTAGTAATATACCACTATCTGATTAGTGCAGCAGGTTACAAATATCTATGATTATACCCAATTAGACACGATTATTCCCAGGTCACCCCTTAAAAAGAGACTTTTGGGGCCCAGTGGGCTTACCCGGTCATCAAAATTCAATAAATAAATAAATAATACTTAGAGACATACTATCAAAAAATATTTTATAAATAGGTTAAAGTCCACATGATTTGTATATGTCTACTGCAGGCAAGTAATAACAGGTTTTCCCCCCTTCTTCTTCTTCTTCTTTACAGTCCAGAGAAATTTAGGACAAATCATGTTAAGGCCTAAAGGCCCAAAACAGAGTCAGATCCAGAAGATCAAGCAGTCACAAAATAGAAGCAAATAGAGGGAAATAGATTTCACTATTTAAACGATACCCAAAAAAGTTCTTGGTCCAAATCTTTCTCCTAGCATCTCCTTTAAATTGTGAATATATGGGAATCTGGATCGAGAAGAGCTGAAAGGTACTCCAGGTGTAATGTACCAGTGTCTCAGTGTCCCAACAGTTATGGATACTGCAAGTGCAATTTCCAATAGATTCCAGGCTGCAGCACTAAAATTAAAAAGAGTTACTTAAATAAGTTAACTCATAAAAAACAAGTAATAAACTAAAAACTTAGATACTTAGATAATTTCTAAGATTAGGGCATGTATGCTTTAGCTTCCTATATCAATTTTAGCCTTTAAGAAAATGTCTCAAATGCCAAATGCAAAGAAAAAAAAATTATGGAATAGTACAATACAGGTAGAACAAAAAAAACAACCGAGACAAAACTTACTCGTACATCCAAAGAAACAAGCTAATAATTCAATGTGAAGTGGAGCAGAACAGGCTAACAGCACAGCCAATGGTGTATATCTCTCACTACTTTGCTCAAAGTTCTATAGTATTATGTTACTAGCAAGGCTGCCAAGCTACCAGGCACCAAATACAATGAAGCCTATGTCAAGCATGCCAAGCATATAATCATATAAAGGCACCAGAAATTACTTAAAAAGCTCTAGTACCCAATAATTACAATCGATATAGCTGTTATAACCAGAAAAAAAGCTTTTGTTAAAGCTAATGTACAGAACTAAACAGAATTTATGCAAGGCTAATGCTACTCAGGTTGTGCAACACTTGCTCGAATGGCACTGTGAGAGTATGAAATGCCAAATCAGTGCCTACACAGTTATAGGAGGTACGGTCAGGTGATCAGCCTGCTCATTTGGAGTGAAAAATTCTAATTTATTAAAATACAAAAAAAAAAAAAAGATTATTTTAAATAGCTCAATATGGCTAATTCAAAAGATGGTGAACCAAACTATACAAGTGTACAACCCTAGGCTAACGTAAAAAAGACACACATCCCAAGCCATGTAGCAAGAACTAATAATTTCAAGACTAAAAATTTAGAATAATTAAGTCCTTGATTAGGAATACAGCAAAGTATAAATCATTCAAATGTAATCAAGATGATTAAAAGCAGAGTTTTGTCATTATTTTTTCTCCCGCTGAAGCCTTTACGGCTGTTGTGGTAAAAACTCCTCTTTTCTTTCTTTTTCTTTCCCCGTTCTTTTTTCACTACCGAGCCATGTATCCTGTCCTTCAATGTCCAGTAAAACCCTCCTTTGACCCTCTGACTGGTCCTCCTGCTAGAGATCTTCCAACTGGGGCTCAGTCCTACAACCACAGTCTTGAACTCTGTAGTTGAAGGGGGAGATCAGAGCTCCGTCTGGCCACAGGGGCCTGCAACCACCTGCAGAAAGCAGAAGAGAGGGAGAACAGGAAAACAGCAAATCAACTGGACGTAGACACAGTAAAATGTACTGGAAAGGTTACATGCTTGGGCCATTTCTCTGGTTTTGGCATGGGTGAAAGATACCTATAGGCTCTGTCAGTATCAAACCTCAGGTCCCCTAGTAGGTTGTAGCATTTGTGGTAACACATGGGCTAGGGAGGTAGAGCAGTTCCCAAATTAAGCCTACTCTGGGAACCCTATAAATTTTAAGCCCTGGTTACACTGTCGACTTTGCTGTGCATCAACCCATGTGCACAGGTTGATGCACTGCAAAGTCAGCAGTGTAAAATTTGCAAGGAGTGCCTTAAGTGCTAGTTGAATCATTTTTCCATCCGACTCAGATGTGGGATCAGTAATAGAGTAAGCCCAGTAAATGGCAGTGTGAACACTTTGCTATGCTCGCTGTGCTACAACAGCTGTTTTTTCTTCAGCCTTCGGTGCATTTTTAGCCCCTCCTCAGAGAAACCTGCAGTGCTGCTTGGGTGGGCTGTGTAAACCCGAATGCAGCTGGTTAATCAGGAAGAGAGTGGTACACATTCCATAGCACTGCTGCCATGTAAACACAGCTTTACATTGTTCTGTTTGCCATTATTCTCTCTGTCATCAATTTTTGTCTTGTAAGAGACTGATGGGCTGCTCCTGTTGACACAGATGGGTGGAGAGATCGTGGCAGACTTCTTCATTACTTTATTTTTTTTTTTACTTTATTTCTCTCTGGTTGTGGCCCTGTGGAACCTCTCTTGAGTATCCTAGTCCATGTCCTGCCCGCCTGAGGCCCCCCCGATCAGTGCCTCCTCTCTCCACCCTCCCTGCAGCCAGTAGCCACGGTTTAACCCACCCAGGGTGGGTCACCCCTCCTCTTGGGCATTCTTTCTAAGCCAGACTCTGGCTGCAGGGTAGAGCCCATGGTGGAGGAACTGGAAGGCCACTTAATGTTGGCCTGGCAAAAGGGAAGGGGGTCAGGTGCTGTCACCTGTCCATGGTGCCGGTGTTTTCCCTGTTCCATGTGCAACCCCAGCCCCCCTTTGCATGGTGTACATCGATGCACTCAGAACCCTGCCTGTGTTGGCCATGCTGGTTATGTGCTTGCCTGGCATGCTGCAGTGCCCCCGGTATCCACCGGGGGCTGCTGGCACACCAGAGCAACTCACCCCTCCTTCCCCAGGGAGGAGAGGGCCGCAAGGGCACTCATACTCAACCTTTCCCCTGCCAACCACCGGCACCCAAGTTCGCTCCTGAACCCAGGTCGCTGGCATAGTGCTAGGTGTGGCGTCCAGTGCCTCAACCCTCAGCACCACCAGGCCAGCCAGACTTCTTCATTACTATGTAGCTTTTGATCTGTAATTTCATCTTTTTCTTGAAAAATCATGATTTGCTCCTTGTGTTGACCAGAGACATTTTTAATTTCTACTTGAGCGAATATCACCTCAATCTTATTTAGTGATGGGGAGGATGCAGTCGTGAAAGTCAACTGTGTAGGTTCAAGCTCAGAGCTACAATGGGATTGCTGGCTGGTTTTTATAATGTAAAAGCTTGGTTTGTAAAAGTTTTTCAGTTACTTGTGCGTTTAGATCTCCCCCAGTAAATATCACTGTATTAAGGCATAAAATTGTCAGGAAAGGTGTCAGATAAAGATAGATTGGGAGGATAGAGATGGAGGTTTGAGAGTTAATCTGTCATCATGTAGAGGTGCTATCTATGCCCCTTCCTCAGGTATATTAAAATGTAAGCTGAAGTGACCACCTTTTGTATAAGCTCAGTTTTGATTACCAATGCAATAAAAGGAAAAGAGAAAAACAAACAAACTGCAAAGGCCTGAGGAAACTTTGAAATGCTTGTTAACACCAAAGCAGTATGAATAATGTCAATATTTACTTTCTACATGTCTCACTATACATAGACATTTTTATGTTTGCTTGCACGCATGTGCAAGAAACATAGTGCCACCATACGAGTTTTCGTAGGTGTGTCTCCCCCACTTCCAATGCCCTGCTCCTTTTTGCAGGAGCGGCTGCACCACACCAGTGAATGTCCAAGTTGTCTTTGACAGCCATTCAGATGCAGTGGTGTACAGTTCTGCAAAACCCACCACTACAATCAGCGGTGGTAATGTGTCGGTAATTTGCATACTGCCGTCAGCAGTATGCATATTGCCTAGATCAGCACTGCATCTGAACTGTCATAGACAGTTAATTTCTGACCCCCCCCCGGAACACCCAGGTAGCATGGTGGGAGCCCACCCCAGGATGCTCATGTGCTTCCCTCCACCCCCACACACTGTATGACTGACGGGGCTTCCCAATACCCCATCTACTCCACCCCCTCCAGAAGCAAACTTCCTGGTGCCATGCTGGGTGCCCACCTCAGCATGCCCTAGGTAGCATGCTGGGATCCCACCCCAGTGTACTCATGTGCTCCCCTCCACCCGGCACACCGTATGACTGATGAGGGTGCCCAATCCCCAATCTGCTCCACTGCCCCCCAAAAGCAAACTTCCTGGTGCCACGCTGGGAGCCCATCTCAGCGTGGCAGAAGTCTGTGACCACAGGTACCAATCCTCCGCTCGCCGTGTGCACTGCCCCCAAACAATTTGCAGGTGCCATGCTGAGAACCCATCCTAGTGTGGCAAAAGTTCCACGCTTGTCTTTAAAAAAACACATAGAACTAAAGAACACGATCCTTCATTGACTCTTACCCCTCCCCAACCCATGCCCACCCTCTGCATGCCCCACCTCCCCACACCCCCCTCACCCCATACTTACCTCCAGAGGCTGGTGTGACAATCTTCGGTGGACTGGGAACATGTCTGCACTCTTCAAAGCAGACCATGAACTGAAGCTGGTAAGCTGTATAATGACATAGATAGGGGTTTTTCAACTTTGGTGCCTATCGCGGCCATCTTTTGAGAATATTTTCAGCAAACTTTCAACATGGGTTTCTTGGGACCCCGCCTCATGAATTCAGCTGCTGTCATTTTGTTATTTGGTCCGAAAGGTGATTTTGCAGTCACTGCATGGAACCGCCTTTCGTGACTGAGTAATGAAATGACAGTGTCACAGTTCATGAGGTAGGCCCCCCAAAACCCTATGTTGAAAATTTGAGGAAAGAATTCTCAAAAATGACTGTTTTACGAGCGTGCGTTGCACAGTTCCTATGCACGCTCATAACTTTGAGAATTTTTACTATTTAAACTCCAGATTTTCAACATTGACATTTTACCACACTTACTTATGAGCAGTATAGCTGTCATTTTTCACATCTTGCCCAAAATGTGTTTTCACGCATGTAGCGCACAATGGCGCAGTTGGTGTGTGAAATCAATGTTTGGGACAGATTAAGAAAATCACAGTGACACTGTTCATGAGCAGAGGTCTTAAAATGGCTATATTGAAAATCTGATGACAAAAGTCCATAAAATGACTGTGTTACGAATGTGCATTGCGCAGTTTCCACACACCCTCATAAGTTCACAAATTTGTAATGTTTTCACTGCAGCTTTACAACACTAGCATTTTTCCACACCTCCTTATGAACAGTACAGCTGTCATTTTTCACACCCTGACTGAAATGTGTTTTCACACTTCCGGCGCAGAAATGCGCGGTCACTGTGGAAAATCAGTGTTCGGGACAGATTAAGAAAATCACAGTGACACTGTTCAAAAGCGGAGGTCCCAAAATACCTATGTTGACAATCTGCTGTAAAAAATTCCCAATCTAATTACATTATGGGTGTGCATTGCGTAGTTTCCATGCACAGTCATGACTTCACCATTTTTTTTATATTTTCATTCCAGATTTTCAACATTGCCATTTTTTACACCTCCCCATGAACAGTACAGCTGTCATTTTTCACAACCTGTTCAAAATGTGTTTTCGCACCTGTGGTGCGAAACGGCCTAATCGCTGTGCAAAATCAGCTTTCAGCTAACAAACTGATATTGCCACTGTTAGTGAGCTGGAGGTCACAAAAAATCCATGTTGAAAATTTGGAGTGAAAATACCAATGACACCCAGGGGGTTAGGGTTTCCAACCATAATGCCCCACCCTGTAGAGACTGACAGGCATCAGGGGTGCGACTTGGGATCGTCACTTGTAATGCTCATGCCATTCCACCCCCAACCACACTCTGCAGCCAGTGACAGGCATCAAGGTGTGCCTTGGACTCTTTTGGCCCAAAGTTCACCCCATTCTCCTATACTGTACCCATTTCACCATATTTCCTTATGGAATTGGATGAGCATAAGGCCCAAAGATCCCAAGGGCACACTGTGGCACTTGTCGGTGTCTGCAGGGTAGAGAGTGGTGAAATGGTGTGGGCGTTATGCCCTATGACCCAAAGGCACACCCCAATGCCTGGTAGTCTCTGCAGGGTGGTGGTGGTGGGGTTGGCTTCATTTCAGTACTACACTGCCATTCCTATTTTGCATCTATCTAACTCCTTCACTACCAATGCCAATGCGAGCAAGCAAACATTCGGCATTGACAAATGCTTGTTTGTTGTTGTTGTTAAGACATGCAGACAAAAAGCTACTGCGATTTTTAAACATTAGGGCTAGAACAAGCTTTGTAATGCCGATTTATTTATTTAGTTATTTGAAAACTGGTAACTGGCAAAAAAACTGTGCCAAGGCTGAGGGTGGGATAACTAGGATAGGGGTAGGGGGATCCAAGGGGGGGGGCTGCAGAAAAGGCACGCATTAAGGGTTCTGGCTCTCAAAAGACCATGAGGCCTACTCTGCTGGCATTTTAGTATGTTAGTCAGGCTCATTTCAAGGTGCAACCAGGGAGAGAGGAAATAATAATAAAACAATAATAAAACCAGACACAGTATTAATGAATAGTACAAAGTAAAGTACATAGTACAAGTAAACAAATTTCAAATGCTGATAAAAAGTAATCGGAACCCAACAAATTTAAATCAAATAGGGTCTGAGCAAAAGGTGTTGAGACTTTATGCATGGTTTTTTGCTATGTAGCAGTCAAATTGCTGTCTGTTTAGCAGCAAGGGAAATCCTAAATTCACAAAGTATGCCAAGTAGTGGTACATGAATCCTCTGTCTTTATTGAACCCACTTTCCAGGGTGCTAGAAGTTGCTTTAGTTTGAACTCTGAGGATCTTCTCTACCTTTTTTCTGAAGTTGCCCTTTAGGACTGCTGTTTTCATGATGTCATTCATACTATGTCCAAAACTGCAGAAATGCTCACCCACTGGAGTGTTTGTGATCTGGTGTTTGATATTGTAGCGGTGCAGGTTTATTTGCTTCCTAAGAGTCTGTCCTGTTTCCCCACATACAGATTTGTGATAGGGAATTTTGAGCTCATGATCAAATATACAAAATTAGTGGAGCAGCAGCTAATGAAAGAGCCTGCAAGGTATTGCAGTAGGTGGGGCTTTGTGTTTGGGCACAGATTGGAGTGATACCTGGGTGGGCAGGTAGATTGAAAGGTAGCCACCCAGTAGGGACAGATGGGTAGGCAGGTAGGAGTTCCCAGGGCAAACATGGGTTGGGGCAAGGGGGAGGAGCATAGCCTATAAAAGGTGCTGCAGCTGAGAGGATTTCCCTCTTTTTCCTCTACCCCAGGAAGGAACCCACCTGAGCCTCACCCTTGTAAAAGCATGGGGGAGGGGACTGGATGGTAGGGAACTTGATGTCCCACTAGGGGGGATGACCTTAGGGGCACAAAAGAATGTTACCAGTTTTTTCCCCACAAGGTTCTTCCTGTTTTCATCTTCTCTGGGGGGGTGGGGCAGTTAAAACAGATAGGACTGGAATAGGGCATCACGGTCATGTATAACTATAAGTGATGGCTCAGTGGTCTTGGAAGGTCTGTAGAGAGGGGTGAACAGGGGATCATGTGTTTTGTGCAGCCAGATCATCCTGAGACTGACAGGAGGTCTGGGCCGGATGGCTGAAGTTTCCTTCCTTTAAAGGTGGAAGAGTTGGAAGGACAGCCTCCATGGGCATCTTCTCGCAGCATTGCAGAGTTCTCTGGTGGGGAAGGACAAGTCTGCATCCAGTCAAGAGTCATCCCCCATGCCCCAGACCTGGTGTCATCTCTGTTTTTTTTCCCTGATTGATTAGGAGGCCTCTGATGGAGTCTGTGTGTGTGTGTGTGTGGAGGGGGGGGGGTGACCGCCAATAATTCTGAATCAGATTGAGTAGTTTGATGAGTTTACTGACCAAGACTACCTTGCTGCGCTCATCCCTCTGACTTTGGCTGCATCTGTTGAATAATGGCTATTAAATACATGACTGTGGTCATTTTTCTCTAAAGCTTGTTGCCTGTCTTCTGTCTGTCCAGGTGAATAAAGGGATTTGTCCTATAAGAAAAATTAACCCTGAATTTTGTAGTCCTGTGTCTTATGAAGAATGAGGATTGTATCTGTTGTATTGATGTGAGGACATGTTTGGTATCTTCTGTTGGCAGCAGAATATCCCTTATACATTCTTATCTGCAGGCATCTTGCTTCAAAATAAGTTGCTGTAGATTGTGGAGTTGCCTATATGCCAGGAGTTGGGGTTGTGGAAAGGCAGTTTGCAGCATTTCATCCTCTTGGAGAATAGAACTGAGATATTTAATGACTGTGTGCAGGTGTTGAGTGTGGGGGCTATATGTGACAACCAGTGGTGTGTGGTTAGTTTTGTGTTTTATTTGTATATTCCAGTAAGTTCTGCCTGGGTATTCTTGTTGCCCTGCAGAGCTGGTTTTCTATGATCTGTGGGTGGTATTCTTGATTTATGAAGGCTTCTCTGATGGTGCTGATATGCCTGTCTCTTTCCTCTGTTTCACTGTATACTCAACTATACTATATGGCTTGACTGAAGATGAGGGAATGTTTTGTGTACGTGGGTTGGAAACTCTTATCGTGTAGGTAGTTGAATTGGTCAGTGGGTTTTCGGTAAATGGGTATCTGTATTTTCTTATCTTTTATGATGATATTGACGTACCATAAAATTTAAACCCAGCTATACATCCACACAAGTCAGCTTTCTGGACACTACCTTGCATGACTTAGCACATGGCACAGTGCCAATATTGGCAGCATGGCTACACAGCATGAATCCACCTTGCAACCCACTGTACACTCTACAATTATTTGTTTCACACATAAACCCTGGCTTTGTCAATGGTGAAAAGGACCCTTCTGGGAGAACAGGCTAGTACAGGAGGTAGAGTGCTGTGGCGTGCATGCTCAGCACATTTTACCTAGAGGTGAGACTGATCAGGCAGGAATGCCTGAAGACAAGCAAGGACAAGAATGTGTAGCTCTAGGCACTCACAACAGAGATACAAGGCCCGCAGTCTGAGGTTAGGAGGATGGCCATCCTCCTGGAGGGTCTTTTACAGCACTTCACCTCACAAGCTAGCACTGATGCACAGTGGAACACACACCCGCACAGGCACAAATCCCACATGCTGCCTATATACCACTGCACACACAGCCTGCATCACCACCATCTCATCCCCAGGGCCCATCAATAGCTGGCACATGCCCTGTGATCACCTGCCCTGGTAGACAGGAACAACCAGTGAATAGTGGGGAGACAGTGTGTAAGTTACACCACACTAGATTGAGCAGGCAGTTATACCCACATGGCAGAACAGAGGGAATGCTTATTACACCATCTTGCAAACATCAGAAACACACATGCACCTGCTTGGTTGACCAGGACACCCATGACACTCAGCACTGCAATTAATGCCTGTGTGCTGGGTGTTCACACCATGTATACAGATACTGTGTGGATGTACAGACACATCACACACACACACACACACATACATACACACTCACTCCACCTAACTAGAGCACACCATGAATTAAACCATGACATGTCTCCCTTCCAGACAACGCCTCCCATTGATAAATGTCTACAACTGGCTCCTGAAGACTGCTCTGTAGTTCCTGTTGGGCATCATCTGCAGTTATGTCCAGTGATGACATTAGTCTCTTCTCGATAGCAATGTGATGCAGCATGCAGTACACAACAAACATGCAACAAACCATTCTGGTACAAGCATCATCATTCCACAAGTCTTGTCCAGGCATGTGAATCTTAGTTTCATTTGTCTGTAGGTATACTGCACTATGGTCCTTATCTTGCTGCATTCATCATTGTTTATCTTCACCCTCAGGGGCCATGAATAGTGTCAGCAACTATGGCCTCGAGGGTATCCATTGCCACCTGTGGAGGATGCAAAGTGAAGAGATGACATGGTTGCATCTGTAAACAACACAGCATGATGCATGCCACACATGTTCCATTTGATGCTTACTCAACAACTAGTTGGATCATTCTATGTCCAATGGTCATGCATGAAGCCTGTGTACATGGTGTATACATTCATGATGATGCCATCTGCATTCACAGCCACCTGGAAATTCATGCTATGGCACCATACCTTTTCCTGTAGGCCTCTCTATTGACTTGAAGTGGCAGTATCAGCATGTATGTGCAATTAACTGCCCTTTAATCTTTGGAAAGCCATGTTGACCATAGAAGACCTCCTGGTCCATCTGATTCTCTAGACATTCATTGGGAAATCTATATAGTCTCAATGTGTCAGTGTTGCAGTTGTCATGTGACATAGGGCTCATGACGAGGATCACTAATTTGCACCTATCATGTTACCTGCAACATGCTGTAAAGACCTTGTGGCATATTACAGTAGGGAATGCATCAACTTAGTCTCCACTGACATGGTGCATGATCAGATGGTCGTGTTTCACAGCCTGTCTCAAATTAGGGCACATAGTTTGATGAGGGTGGTGTAATCCTGGCAGAACCTGTTGATGAAGTGATATCCCTCATGTAATCAAGGGACACACAGGGTCTGTTGATACATTGTTCTGAAATGGCCTCCTCTTCCATGGCAACCTCCAGATCCCACAGTAGTGTGTGCATCAACAATGAGAGGCACATCTTTATGGTATCAATGTCAGCTGTGCAACATCCTTTTATAACTTTATTCCATACAGCATGCTGCAGGAAACAGCACATGATGCTGCAGTGTACCACTATGTGGTGTGTATCCCTTTAAGTGCAACAGCAGCTTCCCTCTGGAATATGTGGACATGTCAAGATTATTTCCTGTATGACAACACCTTGCACAGAGCACTCAATGAATTGTCAGCAGGCAGAACTGCAATGGCTTGGGTGATGGACATAGCTTTGGAACAACTGCCTAAAGTACTGACACCTATCTGTGCCCTACTGTATGAGGACAATGATGGTACACGATTTGGTGGGGGGGTTGTGCAGCTGTCAGGAGGATGCCTGTGCAGTATGCTGTAATGTGCAGTTATTGGTTGCCATGTTGTACATGTTGTTAACACATGTTCTTCTGTTGTTGTAGCCATTGCTGGGCTCTCTGGTGGAGATCTTCCTAAGAAGGGGACTGGTGACACCAGTGATGCTATGTACACATTTCTGAGCAAGGCTGGTGAAGACCACGAGTCTTCCAGCTGACCTGAGTACGGTGAATACCTACTATGTCTATGTGTATGTAACAGTCTGGTTCATCATGGAAATGTCTGTGATTAGTACTATTGCAATTGTGCCACCATCATTACCCATGTGTGTGCAAGACAGTGTCTGTGTGTGTGGCCTCTGTTTGTGTGTGCATGCCTGTAATTTGAGTGTGGCTGTGTACCTGGAATGCACCCAGTCGGTGGCCAAGCCATGTGTGTGAAGGTTGCGGGTGGGGTGCTGGACATGCATAGTGGGGGGCAGGGCATGTATTGAAGTAGAGCATGCATGGTGAGTATGGGGTAGCATCCATAGCCTGTGCCACAGCATCCCTCATTTAAGTGACTCATGTCTGTCATTTCTTTTCTTGTATGTGATACCCACTCTGTTCATTTGCATGAGGATTCACTGAGGGTGATCATGATGTGGCAGACATCGATATGCACGACCCACTGAGTATTACAAATGCAAATTGTGTATGTTCCCAGGTCTAACACTTTTATCACTTGATCAGTCATGATTTGAAATGGATAGTCTTTTTTCCATTATGAAGCTGGCTAGCTCTTGAGTGAGTCTTAACTGAATAAAAACTAATTTTTTTCAGCCTGACCAACTAGATAAAGTCATAAGATTGTAATAATTCAAAACTGGCAGCATCAGTGTGGCTGAGTCTCCTTAGTACTTTCAGAACTTTCCACTCCAAATCCTACTTTTCTTTCTTCACTGAGTGAGCCTGTGTTATGACTAGCCAAAATGTGCCTACTTTCTATCTCAGATATACAGCAGCAACAGCTGTGTCTCATACCTAAGGAGGTCATACAATCTTATTTTTACAGCTGCAGTGAGTGGAGCCCTACAGACGTCTTGCTGTCACAGTAGAAAAAGGGAGCTCTCCAGATTCCAAATGGACTAGATAACATTGTGGTTATGTGAAATCACTCTTCTAATTAAAACAATCTACTGTGTTCATTCAGCTGAGCAGTGTTGCAACAGACTATTTTGTGTGATAACATGCTTACTTGCTTCAATCTGGGTACCATTCTCTTTCAAGAAACATTTATAGCTCATAAACATGTCTTCTGAGGCAGCCTTTCCCAGCCAAAAATTGTAATTGAAATTGAGGAAGGAGGTTCAGATTTCAGATGATGGGATCTGCAAGAATTAAAAAAGGACAGTGGTAAATAACATGCTGACTTATGTAAATCACTTAATGAGTTTTATATTGGTTATTCTGGTTCATATTTATAATTTTTAAATTGATTGGTGAAAGTTAGTACAACAAAGAAGGCTAATATGGGATGTTGAATGCAGGTAGACAAAAAGATCTTTAAATTCTGCTTGAATCATAGAGATGATGTGTGTGTGTGTGTGTGTGTGTGTGTGTGTGTGTGTGACTGTTAACATTCTACTGGTACATTAACATTTTGCTACTCAGTTCGAAAATGTCTATAATGCTATACTGTACTACTGTGTACTGTTTAGGACATTAAGCAGTGCATGTGTGAGAGTGTGTCAAAGTGTTTATCCTAAATAACAATAAATGTTAGGGTTAGATGCCATGTCACCCTTCTGGGTTCATGCAGTGCTTCTGAGCATTACTGTCCTGTACAGGAAGTCCCTCACCTTTCACCAGAATACAGTACTCCACCATGATGGGTGCCATGTAGCCCCACTGTGTTCATGCAATGCTTCTTAACATCACTCTACACTGCAGTCCCTTGCTTTTCACAAGCACACAATACCCTACCATTATGGGTGCCATGTCGCCCCACTGTGTTGCCTCTGAACATTGCTCCCCTGTAAGGCAGTCCCTCACCTTTCACCAGCAAGCAGTACGCAATAGGCATGAGTGCCATGTTGCACTACTGTGTTCATGTAGTGGTTCTGAGCATCGATCTCCAGTATAGGCAGTCCCCTTACCCTTCACCAGCATGCAGCCAGCTTCAAAGATGGGTGCCATGAGTCCCTGATGTGTTTATGGAGTGCTTCTGAGCATTGCTCCCATGTGCATGCAGACCTTTACCTTTCACCAGCAAGCAGTACACAACAGGGATAGATGCCATGTTGCCCTGTGGTGTGTATGCCATGCTTCTGGGCATCACTCCCCAGTGCAGGCAGTCCCAGACCCTTTCACCAGCACACAGTACACAGCTGTGATGGGTGCCATGTTGCACCACTGTGTCCATGCAGTGCTTTTATGCATCACTCCATTGTTCAGGCAGTCCCTCATCTTTACCCAGCATGCAGTACACCACTGTGATGGGTGGCATGTAACTGCACTGTGTTCATGCAGTGCTTCTTAACATCACGCCACAGTGCAGTCAGTCCCTAGCCATTCACCAGCCATCATTACATAGATACATAGACACATAGACAGTGTCGGCAGATAAGGGCTTACAGCCCACCCAGTCTGCCCATTTGAGCTTGTAAGTTTACTTTATGTTTTCCTAGAAGTCTGTTGCCCTTTAACCCTGACCTCCAGAATTCCTTTATGTCTTTATTCTTAAATCCCATGATTGTTTCAGCCCCCACCACTTCCTCTGGCAGGGTGTTCCACTTGTCCACCACCCATTCTGTGAAGAAATTCTTCCTCACGTTTCCTCTGAATCATCCTCCCTCCAACTTCATCCCATGCCCTCTAGTCCTGGAACATCTTTTTCACTTACAAATAGTGTATTTCTGTACCCTGTTCCTCCCTGTAAGATACTTGTATGTCTCTATCATATCCCCTCTCTCCCTCCTCTCCTCCAGGGAGTATATATTCAATTCCTTCTACCTGTTCTCATAGGACTTGTGATGCAATCCATGTAACATCTTTGTTGCACTCTTCTGAACCTTCTCTATCTTGTCTATGTTCTTACGTAAGTAAGGTCTCCAGAACTGTACACTGTACTCCAGGTGGGGCCTCACAATAGGGTTACCACCTTTTCAGAAGCCCAAAGTGGGACAAAAGCGCGTGACCTGACCATTGGCAGCCAACTGTGCGTGCCACCGCTGCCGCGGGTCCAAGGCATCCTTAAGACACAGGGTACCAATCAGTATATTTGGGATGCTTTGTCATGTGCCACTGCCCTCCCCATGTATGCCTTAACTCAGCATTCCTTGCATGCACCCATGGAATAGTATTAACATTGTAATCAGAACCTTTGCTAACTTGAAATCAGGAACAGACAAATGCAACACTGCAAAGAATGCATTTTTTTATTACACAAAAGAAATAGTAAAGAAACAAGTCAATTTTCAAGTGGCAAGGACATTTTCAAGCAAAAAAAAAAAACAGACATTCACCCCTTTCAAAACTGCTCCACCTGTTTCTCACTCACAGCTCTACACCTCATTTTTTGGCTTTGAAATGATACTTAGCATTCGATTTAACAGCCTGCAAAATGAATCTGTTCCACATAATGTTTGAATGGAATTCTCCACATTCCATTCGGTAGTTTATTGTGACCATAAGTTCAGCTTTTATCAATTCCACCCTGCAACGATTTCTTACATCAGTCCACTTGTTCTTTAGGAGAGAAAACACTCTCTCAGCAAAAGCATTTGAAGGTGGGATGCTCATGATACGTGCAATTACTGGATACAGAGCAGGCAGGTCTGGTGCATCCGAACAAATCTTTTGCCACTTTTCTTCTGGTGCTAGGTCCAGTCTACACAACTCTGGCATAAGGGGCCTGATGACTGAATAGCCCTGAAAGAGTTTGTCTGCATCTATTGATTCCTGCAGAGAAAAGGCAGCAACAACATTTAATAAATCATCGAAGGCAAAGGGTTCCTTCAAAGACAGCATAGACATTTTCTTTAGATAGTTGTCATCACTAAAGTCAAACCACTGCTCCAAGTATTTGACAGCAGTTTCAAGGAAAAGGATAAAATCTGTCTCCAGCTTTTTACAGGAGACAGTATCCATTTTCCTCATGAATGCCCGAAGCTTTCCCCCAAAAAACCTGTCTGCTGCTCGGGCTTCAAGTTTTTGCTTAAGTGAGACCATCACTGCAAATGTTTCCATAGCTGTCAGTTGTGATCTTTCTAGGGTGGCTCTGTGTTCATTGACATCGACCAGAACGGCACTAAGGAAATACAGGTAGCACTGTGGCAGTGTTGGAAGTGTGCCCTTCCCATGTTCATTGTCAGCAAAATATTGCCAGATCTGTCTAGGTGTATCCTCTCTTTGTGAGAGGAAATAGGACTGCAGTGCAGCAAGGTTTTTGAACAATGACAGCCATCTGGTTGGCACATGCCTCAGAAGGGACTCGTATTCCATGCCACAAAATTCAAAGAACTCTTTTAAATCTCTTGTTCTTGTGGCGGACCCTGAAAAATGGCTAAACATTTTTAGGACGAACACCTCCACATCATATGTCAGTTTTGCTGCTGTCTTCTTTGCAGCATTGTGAAGTATGTGAGCAGGGCAGTTTGCTTTTTGAAGTGATGGGCAGTTCTCTTTCAGTCTAGTATACACACCTGACCGCTTCTATAGTTCACACTGGCATTGTCAGCACCATATGCCGACACAGAGTCCCACGGCAAGGAATGTTTTGTAAATAGATGAAATCTGCTCAGTTATGGCTTGAGCAGATTCATCTGGTCTTCAGAAGTCCAGAGAGCATTAACCACACCTTCTTCCTTTTTGAAATATCTTACTACCAGTGGAAATAGTTTTATGCTGCCTTGTTGGATGCATCTGATGCTATTGAAAAGGACACCCTGGACTTTGCAGGTCTTTCAGAAGGCATTCCAGAATGTGGTCCCAGAACATTCTCTACAATGGCTTCAGCCTTTGTTCTGCCACAGGCAAGTTTTTTGGCAGTCTCAGAGTCCCCATGCAGCTGACTGGCCAGCTTTAGGCCACAGTCCAAGGAATTGTAAGACATGTTGTGCTGCACTGTATGGAACACATCAGCCGCTTCTGCTGCAGTAACCTTCAGCTCTGCTTCATCCACATTAGTAGTTCTGGCCCACTTTGTCATCAGATGGCTGTGCTTGGCTTGCTGGATTGCAGTTTTGTGTTGCTCGGTGCTCTCATGTCTTGTTAGATCATTTCGTCCCCCATGTGAAACCAGGATTTCTCGCCGTTTATCTGTAGGAAGCTTTAATGTCGCTGCACTTGTCAACCCAGTTGAACGCAGTCTTCCACACATCTTGCCACTTGCAGAGTCTCTTACTGTTTGAGGATGCAGTCACCACACATCGCTTCATTCTCCGAGCCCCGGTACTTACCTGCGCAATTTGACAAATGTTGCAATATGCTTTTAGTAGATAAACACACATTAACTGTTGCAATATGAATCTTATGTTCTGTGGAGAAACTATAACATGTGTGCTAATCACTGTCTGAAAGCACAGTGCAACTTTGCCTTACATGGCAGCCAGACAAAGCACCAAAAAGACAAGCCAGCCATTATGGCTACAGGTTGTGACAAATACAGCACCACAACAACAGGTATGGAGGCAGTTAACAGCATGCAATCTCATTTCATGGGCCTTGAAAAGTTTGCCCTCGTGTTGGAAGCATAATGCAACAAACACACTGCCAAACAAAGCTAGACATACTGACTGAAAAGAATGACAACAGGGTTTCCAATTGACTAATTACAAATGACATGTGTCTGGAGCAATGTACATCCAGCGAGCCTTGGTTTGAATGATCCAGCTAACAACTTAATAAACATAGCAGTGATGCTCCGCACCGCAAACGCTCATGACAGACAGCTAAAACACACCACACCAAATTCTAGCTGGAGCCCCAGCCACCAATTTACCACAGAATCAGGCCTGTCTTTTCAAAATATTTCTATCTGCCATCAAATAATGCAAATATGGTGTGGTAGCTGGATGAGTGTGGGTGTGCACATGTGGGCTCTGACAATCTTGACATGCAAAAAGAAACCGTAGCTTTACATTATTCTATCTCAGGGGAATCTGTGGCAAGACTGGTAGCTCCAGTCTATGTAATGACAGCTCCCTGAAATATATTAGCACACAGTAGAATTCTATTTTTCAGCACCCAGGCTAGTAAACTTGTTTTATCTGCAGTACGTGAATGATTAATTCCCCCCTGGCATGCATCTGTCACAATGACTCATTATAATTCCCATAGCAGACATGCCAAGAAACACAACAGCAGGCTAAGCAAGCAGTATGTCATAATAGATAAAGGCTACGTTCGCAGGCACCACGTGTTTTACATTCATGGCATTATCCAAGATGACACTGGGGACTGGAACAAATAGCAGCATTCAGATTCAGTATAACAGCTGTCAACACCGATTATAGGCACCGAGCCATGCCGAAATTCTCAGCAGAGAAGCATGAGAGAATAATTATGTTTGAAATTATTGTAAAGAAATTACATATGCCTGCCCACCCAGAGGCAACTACATGGTCAGTTTATCATAAATGTATTTGGCACACAAGGCAAGACACAGCAGCAGGGGAAAAATCAATCGCATCTATGGCTGTCATGCTAACAATTAAGAAGGCTGTAAAAGCAAACCAGCAAAAACAGTTTTTCTGCTAGAAGGCCCTTTGCCCAATAATTTAACTATTGTTTTCTACGACCTACTTACCAGGCACCAGGGGAAAAAATCATATTGATTGGCATGCGCAGCCAGCAGCCAGGCTACTGAAAATTTACCAGCACTACAGATGGTATTTCCACTGGTCCAGACGGTGTACATACTGAAGTCGACTCTTGCCTTCTCCAGTACAAGTCAGCAGGACTATGAAAATCTTACTAGCCTGGTTTGGTTTCACAGTTATAGCACGAGTACAGCTGTGTTTTGAAAACATGTCTACACTGCAGAAGAAAAAACTGACCTCAAACAAGTGCTTCAGTAACACAACTAACTAAAAAAAATTAATTCTGCCAAGTACAGTCACATTCCCCTCTGCATCCCCTGAGTACGCACATCACACATACCTCTCAACCTCCTGCCTCATAAATCAGGGACAAGGCTTAAAAAAATCAGGGACAAAGGATCAAAATCAGGGACACATCTTCAAAATTAGAGATATCCACCCAGAAAGCTGGTAGAATATGGTGCTTGGGGCAAAATGCATTTTCTAAACAAGAACAAGTCTGTAACTTTAATGCTTGACATTGTTTTGTGCTTACAGTCCCCATTGTTTAAATTTTAGGAGGGACATAGTAAAATTTTGAGGTGAAATCAGGGACATCCCTGAAAATCAGGGACACTTGAGAGGTATGACATCACATACAAATACCATTTAATTTAATGTACTAACAGCAGGGGAAAAAAAAAATGCTGGCTCGGCTAGAAGCCCACATACCTGGCTTATTGCAGCAGAAGTCACTCCTTAGGTGATAGCTATGCTTGTTGAAGAACTCAATAACCTCCTTTTGACCTCTCTGGTGGTAGCAGACAGTATTTCAGACTGGAAGGCAAACAAGGAATGCTGATCAAAGCTCTGGGCAGACAGTGACTACAGCTCTTTTATTGTGAGCTTGTCTTCTCCAGTCCTTTTCTTCCTCTGGACCTCTACAGACTTAATTGTTGGAGACAAGACAAATTCAAGGCAGTCTGCTCTGCTGTTTCTGATGGTCAGACTCCTGGCCGCCTTGTTCCTTTGTTCCTTGCTGTCCCGTCCTGAGAGCCTTGAGCCTGGTACTTGTGATTGCAGTGATTCACGCTGTGTGCCACCCTCTCGCTGGCTTTTCCTTCGGTCAAGCGAAGTGTCTGACAAGCAGCAAATAATTCAGCACAGCGGTCTTATTTTCCTCGTCTCCGTGCGTCTCTCCGTCTCCAGCGGTGATCATCCGATCGCAAGCAGAACTTCTCAAATCCGATAAGGAAACACTAGCTCTAGGCTATCCCACTGGCAACACCGGCATTTAAACATGCCGCCAGTGGATAACCACACCCCCAGATGACTCGTCATCAAAGCCGAGCGGACCTGATTGAGGACTCTGGTGGGGGCGGGAACAAACAAAAAACCCAACACACTGACTGGCTGACTAGTCTGCGCACGCTATGACACCATCACGCCACTGCAGCAGAGTGCCAGAGTCAGACCTGATTGGGAATGGGGGCCGGGAACACAAAAGACGTCACGATGACACCCCCCCCTCAGCTCCTCCCACTCGAAAGCCCGCGAAACCACCGGGCTAACAAAGGGAGTAGCCGGACTTGCCGCAAGGCCCGCAGAAATGAACTTCTCAGCAGCCCAGCCAGTGCCACAGTCGAGTTTCCATATCGCTGCTACCTCCCTCGAGTCCCGCTCTGCCAATGTGACGCTGCTGCAGCCCGTAGGAACTGGGAATGGCAATGGCTCGCAGTTGCTACGGCATTGAAGACAAGTTAACTTTCAAGAAGCAAACACAGGGCAGGACGTGCTCCATTCCAGGTAGGGGCTGTGGTGCAAACCGGGACATTTGGTGTCCCACGGGGGGGGCGGGAGACGGGATGGGACCTCTGAAATCGGGACTGTCCCGCGGGAAACGGGACGGGTGGCAACTGTACCTCACAAGTGTCTTGTATAGTGGAATTATGACCTCCCTTTTCCTGCTGGTGATGCCCCTGCCTATGCATCCCAGCATCCTATTAGCTTTACCTGCTGCCTTGTCACACTATTTCCCTACCTTGAGGTCATCAGAGATGATAACCCCAAGATCCCTTTCCTGCTTGGTGCATGCTATATCCTCAACCCCCAACTGATAATATTGTGCCAGAGTTTTTGTGCCCCATATGCATTATCTTGAACTTCTTTGCATTGAATTTCAACTGCCAAACCCATGACCATTCTTCAAGTTTCTGCAGGTCCGTTCTCATTCTGTCTACACCCTCTGGTGTGTCTACTCTGTTACAGAGCTTTGTGTCATCAGCGAACAGGGAAGTTCTGCCTTCTAGGTCCTGCGCAATGTCACTGATTACACCACTGTGACTGGTACCATGTCACCTCACTGTGTTCATGCAGTGTTTCTGACATTACTCCACAGTGCTGTAGTCCCTCACCTTTTACCAGCACATAGTACACCACTGTGATGGTTGGCAAAATGTCACCCCACTGTGTTCATGTAGTGCTTCTGAGCATCGCTTCTTCATGCAAGCAGTCCCTCACCTTTCACCAGCATGCAGTATACTTCTGTGATGGGTGCCATGTCACCCCACTGGGTTCATGCAGCACTTCAAACATGACTCCACAGTGCATGCAGTTCCTTACATTTCAACAGCATGCAGTACAGCATGGTAATGGGTGCCATATTGGGCTGGCAGTATAGTCTAGAGGTTAGAGTAATGAGCTGTGAACGAGCTTGGTACATCCAGCAGGCCAAACTTTGGTTTGATTCTCACAACCCCCACTTGCATGCTGTGTGACTCTGAGTAAGTCACTTAACCACCCAGTGCTCCCAGGTCACCCCTGAAAACAGGCATTTGTGCCTAGTGGGCCTTACCTGGTTACCAAAGACTAAAATAAAAAAAATATATATATTGCTGCACATTATTCATGTGGTGCTTCTGAGCATCATTCAACAGGACAGGCACTCCCTCACCTTTTACCAGAATACAGTACACAACTGTGATTGCTGCTATGTCACACCACTGCTTTCTAGCTGTGCTTAGAGAATCACTCCCCTATACAGGCAGCTCCTCACCTTTCACCAACACACATTACATGACTGTAATGAGTGCTATGTCACACCACTTTATTCATGTAGTGCTTCTGAACACCACTCCCCCATGCAGGCAGTCCCTTTCCTTTCACCAGCACACAGTACACCACTGTGCTGGGTGCCATATTGCCCCACTGTGTTCATGCAGTGCTTATGAGCATCAGTCCCCTGTGCAAACAGTCCCTCACCCTTCTCCAGCATGCAGTATACCACCGTGATGGGTGCCATAGCACCCCACTGTGTTCATGCAGTGCTTCAAACATAGCTCCACAGTGCAGACAGACCCTTACTTTCCAACAGCATGCAGTATATCACATTGATGGGTGCCATGTCACCCCACTATGTTCATGTTGCAGATGGAAAAATGGATAGAAGATTCAAGTTTACTTATGCATGCTAACAAAACACAGAGCTTCGTATTTTCATCAGGTCATGTCAGTAGAAACAGAACCTGAGTTGCAATTAACAGTGAAAAATGAGTCTAGAATTCATAATACTATGTGTTATAAATACTGAGGAACACAGGTGGATTCACGATTGACATTTATTAATCATATTCAACAACAGATATCAAAGGTAAATCAGAGATCGGGGGCCCTGAGAAGGGTATCAGGCTCACTTACTGTTGAAGTGTGGAAACAATCAGCGAAACAACTACTAATTTCTGTTCTTAAATATGGTTCAATATCATATATGCACTCTACTCAGACAATGTTGAGGAAACTAGGTCGCACTTATGATAGATTGGGAGATTTATAACTAAAAGTGTTTATGGCACCCATCACTGTGAAGTATTTTTAAGGCTAGTGTGGTTACAACCAGGTAATCAGAAAGAATATATGTGGCTAACACTTTGCCACAGGATAATATACTCAAAAGGTTACCCATTAGCTAAGTTTGTAGAAACACAATCATTAAGTTCACACTTAGCAAGACAGACCAACATCCCAAAGTACACCTTTACAAAACATAAATAACAGATTTGGAGATCTTATTTTGCAAAACAGTTTGACAACTCATTGGAATAAGCTTTCACATGAGTTAACAAGCATTTGTCAATGCCAAACGTTCGCTTGCAGGTATTTGCAGTGGTATTTGGCACTTGGACATGGCTTAAAAAAATCAGTGACAAAGAAGTACAAGCATTTGTCAATGCCGAATGTTGCTTGCTTCTATGTGCTGTTTAGGTATCTGGAAGTCATTGGAGTGCAAATATTGAAAATTCACGAACTTACGAGCGTGCGTAGGAACTGCTCAACACACACTCGTAAAACAGTCATTTTTAGGAATTTTTGCACCAAATTTTCAACATAGCCATTTTAAGACCTCTGCTCATGAATAGTATCACTGTGATTTTCTTAATGTGTCCCATACATAGACTTCGCACACTGACTGCGTCATTGTGCGCTACATGGGCGGAAACACATTTTGGGTGAGATGTGAAAAATGACAGCTATACTACTCATAAGAAGGTGTGGTAAAATGGCAATGTTGAAAATCTGGAGTGAAATATTGAAAAATTAGAACTCACGAGCGCCGCATGAACCGCGCAACGACTTTAAAACAACAGTCATTTTTAGGAATTTTTTCACCAAATTTTCAACACAGCCATTTGAAGACCTCTGCTCATGAAAAGTGTTACTGTTATTTTCTTAATGTGTCTCATACATTGAGTTCACACACCGACTGCGCCATTGTGCGCTACATGGGTGGAAACACGTTTTGGGCAGGATGTGAAAAATGACAGCTATACTGCTCATGAGGAGGTGTAGTAAAATGGCAATGTTGAAAATCTGGAGTGAAAATATTGAAAATTCGCAAACTTACGAGCGTGCGTAGGAACTGCACAACGCAGACTCGTAAAACAGTCATTTTAAGGAATTATTTCACTAAATTTTCAACATAGCCATTTTAAGACCTCTGCTCATAAAAAGTGTCACTGTGATTTTCTTAATGTGTCCCATACATTAATTTTGAACACCGACTGCGCCATTGTGCACTACATGGGCGGAAACACATTTTGGGTGAGATGTGAAAAATGACAGCTGTACTACTCATAAGAAGGTGTGGTAAAATGGCAATGTTGAAAATCTGGAGTGGAAATATTGAAAATTTGCCAACTTACGAGCCTGCATAGGAACTACGCAACGCATGCTCGTAAAACGATAGTTTTTAGATGCTTCACCAAATTTAAAATAACCTTTTGAGAGCCCACCTTATGAACGCTGGCACTGTCATTTTGTTAATCAGGCCTGAAAGGTGATTTTGCACAGTGACTGCGAAATCACCCTTCGGGCCCAAATAACACCATGACAGTGACAGAATTCATGAGAAGGGGTCCCAAAAACCCCATGTTGAAAATTTGGTGCAAAAATTCCAAAAAATGCCTGAGATATGCAACAAAGTTGAAAAAACTCCATCTAGCCCATTATACAGCTTACCGGCATTTCCTCAGTTTGTGGTCGCCTTTGAAGAGTGCAGACGTGTTCCCGGTCCAGCGATGATCATCGCGCCAAGCTCCCGAGGTAAGTATGGAATGAGGGGGGTGTGGGGAGGCAGGGTGCGCAGTGAGTGGGTGCAGATTGTGGGGGGGGCCAGGGAGAAGCGCCGTGGGACCATTTTTAATTTACAGGGTTTTAAAGAAAAAAAAAGATGACGCAGGACGGTGCCACGCTGGGGTGGGCTCCCAATGTGGCAGAAGGATGGCTGGAGGGGGCCGTGCAGCTGACGGGGGATTGGGCACCCCCGTTGGCAGACGACGCAGGATGTTTGCCACGCTAGGGTGGGATCCCAGCGTGGCGCCAAAGATTTGGGGGGGGGCGTGACGCACTGCCAGCACACAGCGGTGGTTTTCTTTGAAGAGAAGACCACTGCTGTCATACACAGCACCGCATCGATTGGTGCAGGACCGCCACGCCTGCTCAACAGAACAGGGGATTGCACAGGAGGGGCACACCTCCAAAGTGTCCCATTCTCCCAAGACGTTCCTTGCGCATGCGCGTAAGCGAACTTAAAAATGACTAGTAGTGTGAATATGTTCAAAAAACATCTGGATCAACATCTGAACTTAAATTGTCAATGTTTTGTATACATTTCTCCTTATTTTGTTTGTAACTCTTATGTACTAACTTATTTATTACTTCTGTATCACAGGACATTGTTGTAAATGGGGGTAGTACCCCAACAATTTGAATCATGTATAAAAATACATTTTATCAAATCAAATCAAATCAAATGTAGTGCTTCTGAGCATCACTCCACAGTGTAGGCAGTCCCTTACCTTTGACCACCACACAGTACACAAGCATGCTGTGTGCCATGTTAAACCACTTTGTCCATGCAGTGCTTCTGAGCATCACTCCTCATTGCAAGCAGTCCCTCACCTTTCACCAGCACACAATATACCACTGTGATGGGTGTCATGTCATCCCATTGTTTTCATGCAGTGATTCTGAGCATCATAAAAAGGCAGTAAGGCAGTAAACCATGGCACTCACTCATGCCAGTAATCCTGACACCAGTCCAAGAACATTGGGTGCTCAAATCCTTTTATTAATAAAATCAACTTCTCCACCACCAGGTACGTGACAGCCAAAAAAAGTGTCTCAATGTTTCTTGCAGGCACACTGCACTTTGTCGAACACTTTGAGCACCTATGTTCTTGGACTGGTGTCAGGATTCCTGGTGTGAGTGAGTGCCATGGTTTATTATCTTCTTATGATTACTTTTACTGTGAGCACCATGCACTGAGCAGTGGCGTTGCTTGATGTTTTTGGCTTCTGAGCATCACTCCACAGTGCAAGCAGTCATCATCTTTCACCAGCATGCACTATGAAGCTCTTATGGGTGCCATGTTACCCCTCTCTGTACATACATTGCTTCTGTACATTGCTCCACCATACAGGCAGTCCCTTAAATTTCACCAGCACACAGTATACAACAGAGATGGGTGCCATAATGCCCCACTGTGTTCATGCAGTGCTTCGGATATTACTCCCTTGTGAAGGCATTCCCTCACCTTTCACCATCACTCAGCACATCGCCATAAATGGTGCCATGTCACCCCACTATGTTCAAGCTGTGCTTCTGAGCATCACTCCCTTGTGCAGGAGGTCCCTCACCTTTCACCAGCATGCAGTACACCATAGTGACAGATGCCATGTCACCCCTCTGTGTTCATCCATTGCTTCTGAGCATTGCTCAGAAGTACAGGCAGTCCCTTATCTTTCACGAGTGCACGGTATACATCAGGTATGGGTGCTGTGACACCCCACTGTGTTCAAGCAGTGTTTCTGAGAATCACTCATTAATGCAGGCGATCCCTACACATTCACCATTCCACATTGCACCACCATGATAAGTGCTATGTTGCTTCACAATGTTAATGCAGTGCTTCTGAGCATCATTTCACAGAACAGGCACTCCCTCACCTTTCACCAGCATACTGTACACTACTGTGATTGGTGCCATGTCACCCCACTGTGTTCAAGCTATACTTCTGCGCATCATTCCACAGTGCAGGTAGTCCCTAACCTTTCACCAGTATGCAGTACACCACCTCGACTGGTGCCAAGTCATCCCACTGTGTTCATGCAGTGCTTGTGACATTACTCCCTTGAACAGGCATTCCCTTGTCTTTCACCAGCACACAGCACACCACCATGATTGGTGCCATGTCACTACACTGTGTTCAAGCTGTGTTTCTAAGCTTCACTGCCCTGTGCAGGCAGTCTCTCATCTTTCACCAGCACTCAGTACACCACAGTGATGGGTACCATGTTGCCTCATTGTGTTAATGCATAGCTTCTGAGCGTCACGCCCCTGTGCAGGCAGTCTCTCACCTTTTACTAAAATGAAGCACACCACTGTGATTGGTGCCATGTCACCCAACTGGGTTCAATCTGTGCTTCTGAACATCACTTCCCTGTGCATGCAGTCCTTCACCTTTCACCAGTATACAGTATGCAGCTCTTATGGGTGCCATGTCACCCCTCCGTGCTCATGCATTGCTTCTAAGCATTGCTCCCCAGTACAGGCAGTCTCTTACCTTTCACTGTCACAAAGTACATAACAGTGATGGATGTCATTACACACCATTGTGTTCATGCAGTACTTCTGAGCAATGCTCCTCAGTGCAGAGATAATCCCTTCCAATTCACTAGTCTGCATTACACCCTCCATGATGGGTGCCATGTTGCTTCACAGTGTTCATGCAGTACTTCTGAGCATCACACAACAGAGCAACCACTCCCTCACCTTTCACAAGCACACCATATAATACTGTGAGTTAAGCCATGTCACCCCACTGTGTTCAAGCAGTGCTGCTGAGGATCACGCCACAGTGCAGGCAGTCCCTCACCTTTCACCAGAATGCAGTACACCACCTTGCTAGGTGCAATGACACCCAACTGTGTTCATGCAGTGCTTCTGACATTACTTCCTTATACAGTCATTCCCTCATCTTTCACCAGTAAGCAGTACACCACCATGATGTGTGCCTTGTTGCACCAGAGTGTTCATACAGTGCTTCTGAAAATCATTAAGCAGTGCAGACAATCCCTTACCATTCAACAGCACACAGAACGCAAACATAATTGGTACCACATCACTCCCACTGTGTTCATGCAGTGCTTCTAAGCACCATTCCTTAGTGCAGTGAGACCTACCCATTTACCAGCATGCATTACACCCCCATGACGGGTGCCATGTCACCCCAATGTGTTCATGCATTGCTTCTGAGCATCACTCCACAGAACAGGCAGTACCTCACATTTCACCAACACACAGTACACAACCTTGATGGGTACCATTTAATGGATGCCATGTTGTACCACTGTGTTCATACAGTGCTTCTGAGCATCCCTCCACAGAACAGACAGTATCTCACATTTCACCAGCACACAGTACACAACCTTGATGGGTACCATGTCCCCCCCACTGTGTTCATGCATTGCACTGTTTCCATAGGACAAAGCTGTATGTCCTTCAGCACCCTGAACTGCCCCATCTTGGTCAGTCTTCCCAGAGCCATCACCCACTTCTCTGGGACTTACTTTTTGTGGTGGTCCTGTCACAGGATCTTTGATCAGAGGTGCCTAGTCATCAGTGTGGGTCCTGCTAGAGGGAAGGTCATCACTGTTCTACAGTCAAAGGACTTTTTCTCCTATTTTCTCCCCTATTGGGCCCAGAGATATGTGTGCTCAGCCTCCATGAAGACACATCAGGCATCAAGGTGTGGGGTCCCTTCCCATGCTGTCCCATGGTGCTGCCACCTAGATTCATCTCCTTGTTCTACAGATGTGCATTCTCCATCCCAGGCCAGTCCCCAAGCAACCCAGGTCTGTTCTTGAACCTGGGTTGCTGGTATTTCAGTCAGCAGCTAAAAGCAATTCAGTCAGTGGCTAAAAGCCTGAAACAAAAATAGGTAGACAAACCTAGAACTGCAAACCAGAACTACACAGAGTAATGGCCCTATATAAAAATGTATCAGGCTGCCCCTTGCAAAGTCCCTTTAGTTAGTGCAAAGCACATTTCACTAAATTTGCTATTCTCAAACATGTTTGGAGAAAGGTGTGAGGGCCCCAAGCATGTTTGAATATAGCCCCCAAAAGCAAACATGAGGCACTAAAGCATGCATTCAGCACAATTCATATCCCCCCGCTGGATAATAAGTGTAAATTAGCACAGATTGCTTAATTTGCTATACTCAAATATGTTTGGAGCAAAGTGCAAGTGCCCCAAGCATGTTTGAATATAGCCCCGAAAAGCAAAAATGAGGGACTAAAACATGCACCCAGCAGAATTTCATATCTCCCCGCTGACCAAAGAGAGACACAGTATCTGGTCACTGAAAACATACAGGCTGTGATGGAGCCAACTCATTTAGGGCATCCCAAACCTATTAGTGTTACAATAGGTGCAATCAGAACCTCACTGAAAATGAGATATTGCATGTTAACTGATCTGTCCTGGGTAACTACATTGTTAAAATGTATAAAAGCAGAACCCCAGTAAAAATCAGATTCTGCATTTTACCTATGCTAACTCTTCTAAATACACTTGAAAATGTGTAAAAGCAGGACCCCACTGAAAATGAAATACTGTAGCTGCTCTATCCTGATAATGACACTCACACCCTATGTGTGTGCACAACTGTTGTTACAGCCACGTGTGTTGTGCTCATTTTCAAAGGGGTGTGTATGTCCATAGCCAAAATCACTTTTCACTGCATTTCCTTGATGTTTAGATAATTTTTTCTAGTATCGTGGTGTAAATGTGGGACTTTTACATTATTTGTTTATGTACTGTATGTGTTTATTTACTTATTTCAAATGTTTGACCAGAAAAGACATACTGTGCTGAAAAACAGCTCATCTCCAGATGCATCCTGGGGAAAGGGGAAGAGTGGTGCAAGAACATTTATTTAATTTTAATATATTTAATTTATTTAATTCTAGGATTACAAGTACCTTTGAGCCAAGGATCTTTCACAAAGGTTCCATGTCAGTATGAGACAATATACAGTATATTACAAGGTAAATGCAGTTTCAGACAGAATATACAGCAAAGACATGATGTAGAGTGAGCATACACAGTTTCTAAGTTAAAAAAGGTAAGGTGGGGAGGGAGTGCAGGGGGAAACGAGAGGGACAGAGGAGGTATGAGCAGCCAGAGGCGGTTGTCGAACATAGAGAAGTGCTGAACAGTGGGGCTGGGGTGGGAGAGGGGAAGGTAAGTGCTGAGGATGATATTGCAGGACCAAATGAAGTGGAATGGAAAAGCTGGCTAGGAGTGGCAGTCACAGGTGCTGGAAGCAGTGAGGTAACGATGGAGCCTTTTCTTGAAAAGGCCAAGTGAGGGAGTGGAGGAGTTCTCAGTGTTGAGGCTGTTCAGCCAGCTAGGGGCCCTGTTAGCAAAAGATTGTTGACCCAGAGACGTTCTGTGGTGGGGGGTCTTCAGGAGTTGGGACTCAGAGCCCCTTGTGCAATGGTGGTTATTATTAGCTCTAAGGAGATATTGGACCCCTGGAGGGGCAAGGCTGATAGTTATTTTTCTAGCCATAGTGCAGGTTAGGTATTTTAGGCAATTAGACAGTTGGAGCCAGCCTGTTTGTGCATATAGATCACACGTATGGGTTAGACAATGGGATCCTGTTGTAAGTCAACAGGCTTTATTGAGTGATGTAGAAATGCGCTTGAGGGCAGTTGACAAAGCTAATCCATATATGATGAGGCCATAGTCGATTATGGAGACAATGGAGCTTTGCACTGCAGTACTTAGGGCAGCTGGGGTTAAGCAAAACCTGTGCCTGTAGAGAAGGCTGAGATGTTTTATTTATTTATTTATTTAGTTAAGCATCAGTTTTGAAACCTTTGAGCCAGAGGCTCATTTACAAAGGTACCTCGTCACATAGAGGACATAAGAACAGCAGTACAAGGGACATCAGAAATTACAGAGACAAGAAAGTTACAATTCAGTTACAATTTAGTTACAGTAGGTTTCAATACCAATGAACAACATGGCATAGAGTGCAAAGACTTGGGGTTGGGGGTGCAGGTAGCGGTAGAAGGGGAGAGTGACAGGGGAGGAGGATTAGCAGAGAAGGAAGAGGGGAGGGGTGCCGCTCAGTGAGCATTGTCAAGGGTGTTTTTTTTTTTTTTTTAATAGTTTAGTGGCAGTTGCATTGAGATGTATGTTAGCAGCCTTAGCAACATTGTCAATGTGGGCACTATAGGAGAGGTTACTGTCTAGCATGATCCCTAGATATTTAAAGGTTTGGACCTGTTCGAGGGTAGAACCAAGACGGTTAGTGATGTTCGGGGGGGGTGCAGCCTGTTCTTACTGTGGGTGTTACTGAAAAGCACAGTCTTAGCTTTTTTGTGGTTGAGAACGAGTCTCTGTTTGCTGAACCAACTCTCCACAGCAGCAAAGCCAAGCTGGAGATTGTTTTGCAGGGATTGGGGGGTCCTTGTGGGAGGAGTGAATCACGGCATCATCAGCATAGAGTATAATTTGTTTTTCACAGGATTGAGGGAGTTTATTTAGAAAGAGTGAAAATAGAAGGGGGCCAAGGATAGAGCCCTGGGGAACTCCTGAGTGGACTGATATAGAGTTGGATAGAACATTGGCAATTTTTACCTGTTGCGTCCTGTTTTCCAGGTAGCTTCTAAACCAGGCCGTGGTGACATGGGAGAGGCCAGAAGTAGAAAGCTGATCCAATAGCAGGCAGTGATGAACAGTGTCAAAGGCCTTGGTTAAGTCTATAAAGACTGACCCCGTAAGGTGACCATTGTCCAATGAATTGTGGATGGCTCCAGTTAGTTCCAAGAGTGCCGATGTGGTGCTGTGCCCCTTCCTGAAGCCATGTTGTTGTGGACATAAGATGTTGTGTCTGTCAAGGTAGTCTGAGAGTTGGTCAGTGGCAAGTCATTCAAGAGCTTTTGAGAGGGGTGGAAGTATAGAGATAGGATGGTAGTTTACGCGGTTGATCTTGTTGCCTGTTTTGTGAACAGGGGTAACGATTGCAGAGTTCCATCTGTCAGGGAACTGGCCAAGGCTGAGGGAGAGGTTGAAGATCTTAGTGAGTGGACTTATGACTACATCAAGAGTAAGGGACAGCAGTTTTAGGTCCGGAGAGTCCCTGCTATGTTTTGATTTGCCTATTGCCTTCCTAATGTACTTGTAGGCTTCGTGTTTCTTGATGGCTTTGAAGTAGAAAGGTGGGAGTGATGGAGAGCGTGGGGCTTCGGTCGTGCTATTGGAGGTATTCATTTTATTGAAGAAGTCGGGGGGGGGGAAAGAGCTGAGATCTGTGAAGGCAGTATTGAAGGTATTTGCGATAGCCGTAGGGTCCAGTGTTAAATCTCCATCTGTAACAAGCATAGTGGAGGATGTTTTGGGCTGCTTTCCTGTCACTTCTTTGATGTTGTTCCAGAACTCTCTTCTGTTTCCCCATGTATTAGTGAGGGCATCCCTGTAGTGGGTGCTTTTGCGGAGTCTGATGGCCTTCGTGCAATCATTGCATGCGCATTTATAGTTCTGGATATCTGTTGGTGACCCAGAGTCTCGGGACAAAAGCCAGAGGTGGTCCCTTGATTTTATCTGCATTAAAAAGTCTGCAGTAAGCCAGGGGTTGCAGAGTGACTTGACTTTATGTGTTTTTTGGGGAGCGTAGATGTCACAGGCTGCGTTGAAGATGGAGATGAAGGAATCTAAGGCCAAGTTAACTTCAGTAGCATTGTAAATAGTCGACCAGTCCCGCTGTCTGGGGTTTGATTTAAGGAGGCTCAAATTACCACAGGGCAGGATTCTGCTATTGATGACTGATGGTGGGGGTTTGCAGAATTTGTTAGACCATTCTCTGATAACAGGGGAATGGTCACTAAGAGAGTCCGTAAGGATGGAGATATTAGAGATGCAGGCAGGATGGCTGGTAAGAATCCAATCAAGGAGAGAGCTGGTACTGGTTCTATACTTGTGCCTGGTAGGGGAGGCAACCATTTGGGTGAGGTTTATTGTGGAGATAGCATCCTTAAGTCCACCAGGATCTGGGGAAAGCCAGCTGATGTTAAAGTCACCAAGCATGATGAGAACATAGAACAATAAATTATACAATAAATCATCATAATGAGATACAAAATAAGCAGTACAAAAGGAACATGAATGAGGTTCATCAGACAGGTAAAATGATAGCCAAACATATTACAAGGACACAGTGGGGAATCTGTCCCATGGGTACAAGCAACAGTACTTTTCAATGGTGAGGGCACCAGGGGATAGGGCGCTGAAGGAAGGGGTGCAGATGGGAGGTGCAGACAAATGAGGAAGAAGTAGAGAGGGAGAAGGGTTGGTGAGGTGGATGGAGGGGCAAAGAGGAGAAGAAAGAGGGGAAGATGGTAAATTGAGGAGTGGGGAAGGGCTGGCTATGACTCAAGGGAAGACATAGGAGGTAGCAGTGTGGTCATGGAGAAAGAAAGAAGAGGTTAAACTAAGGAGTGGGGAAGGGCTGTGAATCTAGGACAGGCACATGGGGTAGTGGTGTGGTCATGGAGCATAGAGGAGATAGGGCATTTGGAAGAGGCATAACAAAAGGTTAGGAAGAGAGAGTTCTGAAGTTTAGGAATGTAGAAAGAGAAGGCAGCCTGACCAGTGAGACTTTACGTCACAGTAATACAACTATGTTATACATTAATTCTATAGCTCTTTGTCTGCATCAGTCATTCCCCTAGTTTTTATTTTAGTAAGTTGCAAACTGTTTTTGTTCTTTGGTCAGTTCCACAACTTTATGCTTGGTAACTTAGTGTTGTCAGTTTATTCTTACATATAATCGTCCTCTTTATCTCCGTTACATTTATACAATTTCTATGAACTTTATATTCTGTATTTTTGTATCTGTTATCTTTTCCCCCTTTCCACTTCCCCCAGGACACATCTAAAAATGAGCTGTTACTAGTTCAGCATGCCTTTCCTCATAAAACCTAGCAGGACTCAGTGCTAGGGCTGGTGTTGTTCAATAGGTGAGGATATAGCATGCACCAAGCAGGAAAGGGATCTTGAAGTTATCATCTCTGATGACCTCAAGGTAGGGAAACAGTGTGACAAGGCAGCAGGTAAAGCAAATAGGATGCTGGGATGCATAGGCAGGGGCATCACCAGCAGAAAAAGGGAGGTCATAATTCCACTATACAAGACACTAGTGAGGCCCCACCTGGAGTACAGTGTACAGTTCTGGAGACCTTACTTACGTAAGGACATAGACAGGGTAGAGAAGGTTCAGAGGAGGGCAACAAAGATGGTACATGGATTGCATCACAAGTCCTATGAGGACAGGTTGAAGGAATTGAATGTGTACCCCCTGGAGGAGAGGAGGGAGAGAGGAGATATGATAGAGAGATACAAGTATCTTACAGGGAGGAACAGGGTGCAGGAATACACTATATTTAAGTGAAAAAGATGTTCAAGGACTAGAGGGCATGGGATGAAGTTGGAGGGAGGACGAGTCAGAGGAAACATGAGGATGAATTTCTTCACAGAATGGGTGGTGGACAAGTGGAACACCCTGCCAGAGGAAGTGGTGGAGGCTGAAACAATCAAGGGATTTAAGAATGCATGGGATAGACATAAAGGAATTCTGGAGGTCAGGGTTAAGGGGCAACAGATTTCTAGGAAAACATAAAGTAAACTTACAAGCTCAAATGGGCAGACTGGGTGGGCTGTAAGCTCTTATCTGCCGACACTGTCTATGTATCTATGTAATATCTTCATAAATGACTTTGGGGATGACATTAAGGGCAAAAAGTGCTTATTTGCTGACAGCACCAAGCTCAGCAGGAGACAGGATATAGCTGAAGGGATGCAGGACCTACAGGATGACCTGGAAAAGCTGGGGAGGTGGTCTAGGATCTGGCAGCTTGGTTTCAATGCCAAAAAATGTAAGGTTATGTACATTTGAGCCAAGAATCCCAGGATGGAGTACTATCTGGGTGGAGTCCAGGTATCTGCATCAGAGGAGGAGGAGAAGAACCTGAGAGTGATTATCAATAGTAACCTGAAGCACTCCATGCAGTGCAAGAAAGCAGCAACAAGGGCATACAAGATGCTGGGATGCATAACTAGGAGGATCAGTAGTAGGAGAGAGGAGGTTATACTGCCCTTGTACAAGTCATTAGTAAGACCGCGTCTACAGTATGGAGTTCAGTACTGGTAACCACACCTCAAGAAGGACATTAACCTGCTGTAGAAGGTCCAGAGGAGTGCTACAAAAATGATAGTGGGTCAGCAGGGTAAGGCATTTGAGTAGAGGCTGAGGGCACTTAATATGCACTCCATGGAGGAAAGAAGAGAGAGAAAGAGATAGGGGGTGGAGGACACGATTGGGACCTTCAAGTGCTTGAAAGGGATACATAAGTAGGGTCTCTTTAAGCTGAGTGGCTACAATAATACAAGGGAGCACAGTCTTATGCTAAAAGGGCTAGGTTTAGAAGGGAGGTCAGGAAGCACTTCTTCACAGAAGTGGACACTTGGAATGTTCTGCCAGAAGAGGTGGTCTCATTAAAGACAGTGGACAGTTTCAAGAGAGGCTGGGATAGGCATAGAGTGAAGGCAAGGATCATGGGTAGGAAGGATGGAAGGAGTGGGAAGGGAAACAGGGACAGTAACTGTGGACCCTGCAGTACGAGCAGACTAGATAGACCAAATGGCCTTCTTCTGCTGGCTTCTTCGTATGTAACCGTTGAAATAAATAAATAAATAATTTTTCATATTAATGCATTAGCAGCTATTGCGGCTCTGCTCAGAGCTCATTCTTTTCTGTAGTACCTCTTTCAAAGTGCTTTATTTTAATTTTTTTTTTTAATTCAAATTTTATTAACAGAATTTTCCACAATGACAGAGGCAGTTAACATGAGAAATAAAACAAGAATACAATAACATATTCTGCTAAAACTGCCCCTCCCTCCCCTCCCCTATAGTATGATATTGCCCTTTACAGCATAGGTTCTAAGACATTATACATAAGTATATAGGGCTACCTGCTATGAAACAGTACTTATATCTGGGTAGCTATTATTAAGGAGTGAAGGGGATTCCATATATGTGTGTAGACGGGTAGTCTATTGTGGAGGCTGGCTATAGCTTTCTCTGTACGCAGGTTAGCAAGGATTTTGTTCACCCATTCCTGTAATGTCGGCGTGATCTTATCTTTCCAATGTCATAAGATAAGTTTTTTGACAGACAGTGCAATCATAGAAATATGAAACCTCCTTACCTTGACCCTGATGGAGGACAGGTCCCCTAAGAATCAAATGTCGGGTGTGAAACACTCCTGCAGACCCAGTAATGGGTCCAGAAAAGCTTTGATAGAGTCCCTCAAAAAGGATATTTTCGGACAAGACCAAAATATATAGAGGAGTGTTCCCTCTCCCTGGGAACATCTAACACATATGTTTGAGTCAAGGAGACCCCATTTCATTAACTTAACAGGGGAGTAGTACATGTTGTGCAGAATGTGGTATTGCATAAGGTGCAATCTATCCTGCGGCACATATTTATATTTATGACAGGACCTCCACAGGGTCTGCCAGTTGGGAGAATATTGGGGAAATATAGAACTCCAGAACCTAGTCGGTCCGAGGGAGTCCCCATACCATCTATGAAACAAGCCTTGATATAATTTAGAAACGACATCCGGGGACCCTATTAGGGAGGAGGCTTCTGAGATCAGGGCCCCAACCATTTGGCGGGGGGGGGGTTATTACCCAACACCATTCTAAGTATGTGCTTTAATTGCACTGTTTTGAAGTGTGAGTGTACCGGAATACTAAATTTCTGAATAAGATCATCTGCTGACAGCCATTTTCCCTCATCATCCAGGAAGGAGAATACTATCCCATCACCCAGTTGGGGCAACTATGTACGGGGAATCTGCTGCTTATTCATGGTGAAGGACGGAGAATTCCAGATGGAATGGGCCAGATCTAACTGGGGGGTATAGTGCAAAAACGAACAAAGCTGCACATATACTTTTAAGGAAATCATGAAAGTGGGACATTTCTCGGCACCTTGCAACTGGGACACTTTTACATAAAACAAAGTTAGGGGATCCGTGTTCATAGACTGGATTAAATCCAACTCTATTTTGAGCCATGTCGGTCATAGATTTTTGGGACCCGGACATATCCATTTCAGGCATTTCGACAGGTGACTAGCCCAATAATATATAGCCAAATGAGGAATCCGCAATCCCCCCTCAAATTTAGAGGCGGCCAACTTATAGTAAGCCAGTCGGGGGTATTTAACAGACCAGATAAACTTGGTAAAGATACTGTGCATTTTCTGAAACCAGGATAAAGGAATAAATGAGTTAAGAAGAGATAGTGGGTAAAAAATTCTTGGGAAGATATTCATCTTGATTATGTTAATCTGGCCCCATAATGAAATCGGGAGTTTAGACCATCTATCAAGGTCTTGAATTATAAACTGAGAAAGCGGCTCCAGATTTTTCTTGAACCATGCTGAGGGATTACGAGTTAATTTGATACCCAGGTATTTCAGTATCCTGGGAGCCCAACTTAATATCAGTCTTGAAGATCTTATGATTCTGGGGGAAAAAGGAGGACTTATTAGCATTTAGTTTATAGTTTGAGAGGGCACTGAATTTAACAATTTCACCCAACAAAGCCGGAACAGAGGACACCGGGTGGGCTAAGTCCAGAAGGAGATCATCCACGTATGCAGTGATCTTAACCTCTTGGCACCCCACCCAGATGCCCTGTATCCCCGCATTGCTGAGAATATTTTGAATGAGAGGTTCCAGATACAGGTTAAACAGAAGGGGAGAACCCTGTCTAGTACCTGAATATAATGAGAAAGACTTAGAAAATGCATCATTTCCTGAGATCTTTGCTGAGGGCTATATTTTAATTTCTAATGAATTGCAGTTTATCATACTGTGGATCAGGATACTGTGGGAGTGAATACATAGATTGAGGCAGGGGAGCTGAATCAATTTCTTCATTAAGTTGCCTAACACTGTATCATTATAATTAAAGGATTGTAATTTTAGCAGCTTATTAATCACTGATCATGCATCAAGAGATGTTGAAAAATTAATTGCCAAGCTAATATTTATAACCTGAGTTTGCTACAGAGAGTGAGTGAGTATTTTTAAAAAAAAAAAAGTTTTCTTTTTACATAGCCCTACAGCTTGCCCTATGTACAGAGTTCACAGAAAAAATGTTGACAAGATAATGATGTTTCTGAGGTATTGCTTGCACTGATCAAGTGATGCGATCTACAAACAGCTGTTAAAATAGTCGACCACCTAATGCTTGCCTTAACTCTTCAGGTGCGTGTAATTTGTGATACTGAGCATTGTGGGTACCTCATTGCTGGCTTGACTGAATGCCACAGCCTTTCTCTTAGAATCATTTGTGGAGCATGAGCTTTGACAATTCCTTCTTATTCTTTTACTGAGTCATTTATGCTGCAGAACTAGTTTTATTTATGTTTATTGTGCCAATGTAAAGAGATTGCAAAGTCCAGCAAGTTAACCACAGCTACCTTTTACAGGAAGCATTCACTAATTCAGTTTTTCTGATTATAAATGTCTTATTTATTTATTTATTGAAATGTTTACCCAGGAAGGCACACTGAGCAACAAGTCGCTCATCTCCCGGTGTGACCTGGGAGGAAGGGGTACAACTGGAATGAAACATAAAACATTCAAGTTACAAGATCAACATTAACATACAGTTGTAAGGCAGGTGTTACTAACAGTGTTACAACAGTGTTGAGCATAACATGTAGAAAGAGTGAACAAAAATAATTACCAGGTTAATAAGTAAACAAGTGCTTACATTAAAGAAAAGGGGGAAGGGGACAGAGGGGTAAGGTGAGGCAGGGTGAAGAGTCATGCCCCTGGAGACTCCCTTCAGGATGCAAGGAACTCTGCAAGGTGACTAGGGGGACCAGAGAGAAGGGAATAAGGCAGTGTCCCAGAGAGACCCCTAGAAGATGGTGGGGAAGGGAGTAGATGAGAGATACAAGCCCCTTGTGGGGTAGGGTGTGAGACCCATGGAGAGCATTCAGGGTCCTTTGAATTCTGTGAGAAATCAAAGGAGGCCAGTAAGGAGGGGCAATTATGGAAAAGGGGAGAAGGGCTAGGGATTTGGGGGGTGGGTGTGCACAAGATAAAATGAAGGTAGGGTGGTAGGATTTCTCCAGGGATTAGAGGAGGGAATTAGGGAGGGACATGGCAGGAGCAGCTAGATGCAAGGTAATTATTGAGGGTAGAGCTGATGGAGTAAGCAGAGGATGAGTACCGGATTTTTGGGATCTCTACATTTTTGGGAGATGGTGACAGTAAATAGATTGACCAATTTGGGTGGATCTGTGGGGGACAACCAGGGTACTGGGTGTCAGTTGATCTAAGGGAATGGGAGGGTGGGGGGTTGTTATAAAGGAGGAGGTGAAGTAGGAAGGGAGCTCACCCAACCAGTGTTTGCAGGTGAATTTAGCACAGTTGGAGAGTCACCTATTTGTAAGAGAGGGGAAGGATAGGGCACGATAAAGATTGCAGTGATGGGTGCGAGGGAAGGCATCCAGGGCAAAGTGGCAGAAGGAACTGAAGAGGGTTTCTAGCCTGGCCAGGGAGGACTTAGTGGTAGCACCATAAACCACGTCACAGTAGTCAAAAATGGGCAGTATCATCTTCTGAACAAGTTCATGCCTAGCTGTAGGAGGGATGCAACTACAATTCTTAAACAGGACACCAAGCTTGGGGCGCAGTTTATTCTGGATGGCATCAACATGTCCAGAGAGTTTAGGTGTTGGTCCAACCAAACACCTAAGTACCTGAAAGAGGATGTGTCCTCAAGTAAAGTCCCCTCAAGGGTGTGAAAAGTGGGTTGGGAGGGAAACCTAGGAAGTCTCTGCCTTGTGCCAAAGGTCATGGAACCTTTTTGGCTTTGAGGAAACGTTTATGGTTTGCAAACCAGAGCTGAACCTTGCTGAAGTCTTGCTGTAAGCTCTTTGTAACCTCAACAGGACAGAAGCCATATGCATACAGGACTGTACCACCAGCATACATATGTATAGCAGATGATGGGGAGCAAACCAAGGGAAGATCATTTAAGAAGATGGAGAATAGGAGGGGGCCCTATTACCAAGCCCTGGTGGACTCCAGTGCTAATCGGGAGGGGAGAGAAAGTGGCATCCAGGATCTTAACTGTTTGGTTCTACCAATAAGGTAGGCCTTGAACCAGTTTATGAACGAGGGAGATAGGCCAGCTGCCTGGAGTGAGTTGAGAAGGAGGGAGTGAGAAAGGGTGTTGATGGCCTTGACCAGGTTGACAAAAATGGCAGAGGTAATTTGCCCATTGTCCACCCCAGTTAGGATGAAGTCTGTGAGTCATAGGAAAGAGGTGGTAGTTAAGTGATTTTTTCTGAAACTAGACTGCAAAGGGATGAAATAGGAGGTGTCAAATAGAAAAGAGGTGAGCTGGGAGAGGACAATGTGATCTTGAAGCTTGGCAAGGGTAGGGAGGAGTGAAATGGAGTGATTGTTGCCAGGGGATGAGGGGTCACTCCCTTTGGGTACAGGGAGGACCACAGCATGTTTCATGCAGAGGGACAGAGGCAGAGAATGAGAGATTAGGATTGGTGAGAGGGGTAGGCAATGGCCGAGCGAGGGAGAGGAGCTCTGTCAAGACTATCAGGGAGGCACCTTTAGAGGTTTGATGGTGAAGAGGGCATGGGGCATCATTTGGCATTACAGTAGCGAAAGAGAAGGGAAGGGAAGGTGGCAGAGTGGTCAGAGGACACCGGTAGAGGGTGGGGAGGGGGATGGGTAGGAGGGGAGGGATTTCAATAGCTCAGTAGTGCAGGAAGTATAAAGTTAAATTCTGCAGCTACAGCTGGTGGGTCAGACACTAGTGAGTTATTTACTTTTAGTATTGGGGCGGTGGATGAGATGAGGGAGTAAATAGGGTGTGCACCACCTTCCAGAACTTTAAAAGGGAGGTTTATGTTGGTGATGAAGGCAGATTTGAAATATTTGCACTTGGCTAACCTTGTAGCCCTGGTGCAAGTGTTTCTGAGCATGCAGAAGTTTGAGAGGTCACTATGATGCTGGGTAGCTTTATGATGCTTCCAGGCTCGATCTCTAGCCCTGAAGCATGCCAGAAGTTCAGAGGTTATCCAAGGTAAGTGGTTACCTCTGATGCTAGTATTTTTGAGTGGGGCAAAGGCATTCCAGTTTTCAAGAAAGATTTCTGTGAAGTAGGCAAGGGCCTTATCAACCGAGGGGAAGGAGGTTAGGGTGGACCAGTCAGAAGTGGCAAGGTTACTGAACAGAGGTTCGAGGTCAAGAAACTTGAAAGAGCATAGTTGTATGGTTTTGTGTGGTGATTTATTTTTGTGGACTTTCCTAACTATGAATATTGGGTTATGGTCACTGACAACATCAGGGAGGATGCCAGAGGAGATGACGCGGTGGGGGTGGGAGGTAAGGGCCCAGCCGAGTAGGGAGTGTTGGTGTGTCTTGTCGTTTGGGTGGGTGGGTTCAGAGATCAGTTGGGAGAGGTTTAGGGCTTCAATTTAATTTTTAGTTTTGGTAGTTTTAGGAGACAAACAATTTATATTGAAGTCACCTAGGATGAATAATTCCCCAGAGCGAGCAAGGGAAGTGACGTAGGTTAGGAGGTCTAGCGTGACTGAAGGATGGACATTAGGTAGCAGTATATGCCAGCTATGAAGATTGGGAGAGTGAAGCAGAGGGTCACATGGATAGCTAGAGCATCATTGGTCTCAGGACTGGAGGATAAGTAGATGATGATGATAATAATAATAATAATAATAATAATAAACTTTATTTATATGGTGCCTTTCAAATACCAAGGCGCCTTAACAATATTAAAATCACAAAACAAACATCTCAACAACAAGAAATATACCAAACTAATATCATCAAATAGTTAGTCCCCAAATGCTTGGTGCCATAAAAAAGGTTTTAATGCCTGCTTAAATCCCTCCACAGTGGTGCACTCATGTAACCGGCACAGCAGAGAATTCCAAAGGGTAGGGGCAGCACACATAAATGCTGGTGGCTCCAGAAGATTTCAAACACACCTCTTGGAATTCTAAAATCAGCCAGCTGAGCAGAGTAATCACCCAGTCCAGTAAGGAACCAAAAGGTCTTTCCAGTAGTCCAGGCCAAGTCTGTGTAGGGCTTTAAAAGTCAGAAGACTGACTTTAAAGGTGATCCGCCACTGCACTGGCAGCCAGTGCAGTCCACGCAGCACCAGCGAAATATGACAGGACTGAGATGATCCTATCAAAAGCCAGGCCGCTGCATTCTGCAGTAGCTGCAAGCAATGGATTTCCAACCCTGGTAGCCCTAGGTAAAGGGAGTTGCAATAATCTATTGATGGAATATTGAATGGAGGCTAGGACATTAATGGCCATACCACCACCCCTGCCAGCACGGTCTTGTCTTAGCAGTGAGTAGCCAGGAATGGAGACTGAGTGGTCAGAGATACTGCTCTTTAGCCAAGTCTTTGAGATGATTAGAATGTCTGGTTTTAGTGTACACACCATGGTCTGAATCTGGTCTATTGTTTGCAAAAAGCTGCAAGTATTTAGATGTCTGATCTTTAAGCCCTTTGGGAGGGCTGAGAGAAGCGAGTAGGGGAGGTAATAGAGGAGGAAGCACCAGAGGAGCTAGGGGAAATAGGACCTGGGTTGGGGTGGATATCCCTGGCAGAGAGAAAGAGGAAGATGAGTATAAAAAAGTGGAGCTTAGATTATTTTGAAGAGGCTGGCGAGGAATTTAGGAGTTTCGAGTAGAAGAGAGTGGATGAGTGAGGAACAAGAAGGTAGAGAACTGCAGTGAAAGTGGAAACCATTATCAAAGTCACATGAGGAATAGTGGAAGAGTGAAACCATATTTCAAATGGCAGAGAGGAAGTGATTGCATGTATGCGGGTAGGGGATTGGAGATAGTAACTGATTGGGTTGGGAGAGTTATTAGGAATAGGTGAATAGAGAGCAAGTAGAGGTGGTAAAGAGAGGTATACGAGCAGAAAAAGGGGGAGAGAGGACAGTTGGGGATGCATTGTTCATACAAGCAGAGAAATTAGTGAATATCTGATTTAAGAAGATAAAGAATTTGTAAGCATGGGGTGCAGAGGCGAGGGCTGGTTAGATGGAGGTTAGTAAGGTATCTATATAAACAAAAGCCAGGGATCGCTTAGATAAAGATTATGTCCCTCTAGTGGCAGTAAACTATAACTTACGAATGGGAAATAAAAGTTGTTTTTGATTTGAAAAAATGTGCACCCATCAGTTAAAACTCTGGCTAGGAGGTGTACAGCAAATTTCAGACAGTGGAAAGAAGTAGGAAGCCAATTGGGAGCCCAGATTCACTAGTGCAGTCCAATCAGGAGCTGGAGGTAACAACGGGGAGGGAGTGGGCAAGCAGCAATGAAGTTTGTACCTGTAGAGCTGGAAGGCAAACAGGAGTTGCAGGGACTATGGCAAAGCTAATCTGTGTTCCTAGGTGCTGATTCTTGGCAGGCTGGAGTGCCCTGTCCATGGGATACCTCCTAGGAAAAAATGAGAGAGGGGAGAAATAGGGGTGAAATTTAAAATGGCAATTGGAGGATTTGGCAGTCACTGAGTGGCTACAGGAAGACAGAGCAAATTAAATGACAAAAGGAGAGCAATAAACAGGGAATGGATGTCTCAGAGAAGCCAGACATTGGGGGGGGGGGTGGCTAGGGGTAACTCTGGGAGAGAGAGTGGTAAGGGGAACAAGAGAGTAGAAGGCAAAGGAAAAAAAGATTTATTGCAGTTTAGCTTAACAACTTTTTCAGACTGAGCTGTAATTACTTTCATTAACAGTCTAATAAATACAGTTCAAATGATTACACACAATTCTAGTACAGTACACTTAATACACATAGGCAAAGAGGAGAAAACTGTTATGGTTTGAAAAAAGTGTGCCCACCAGTTGAAACTCTGGTTAGGAGGCATACAGCAAAGTTCAGACAATGGAAAGAAGTAGGGAGCCAATTAGGAGCCCAGATTCACCAGCACAGTCCAATCAGGAGCTGGAGATAACAACAGGGAGGAAGTGGGCAAGCAGCAATGAAGTTCGTACCTGCAGAGATGGAGGGTGAATAGGAGTTGCAGGGACTACAGCAAAGCTAAGCTGTGTCCCTTGGTGCTGATTCTTGGAAGGCTGGAGTGCCCTGTCCATGGGACACCTCCTAGGAAGAAATGAGAGAGGGAAGAAATAAGGATGAAATTTATAAATTTAACCTTTTAATAAATGTCAGCTATGGCACTAACCAATATCATGGCCCTTCAACACTTCCTCCCCTCCTTTGCCTTCCTCTGCCTGGACCATCCTCCGCTCCTCCATCACTGACAACACCCTCTGGGTAGCTCCCCCAAAATGCCCCATCCCGTCCTGACCACCTTTGCTTTACCTTGATCCCTGCTGTCTCCCACTTAGCTCCTCTAACACACCAAGTCTTCTCCCAGCTAACCCCCTCCATCCCCCCACCCCCTTTTTTGGTATACTCTACCATGTAACTTTGCTTGTCATTGCCATGGTACACTCTATCATGTAACTTTGCTTGTCTGCTGCTTTGAACCATTGAATCAATGTTGTAAATTATGTAGTTTATCTAATCACTACTCATTTGTTTTATTTAGTAATGTATTTCTCTGTAAGCAATGTACTTATTATCTATATAATTCTCTGTTCTTCTTTATGTACCACTATATTGTATCCCATTTTTGATGTGGAACCACTGTAAAGGAGTAGCATGCTCAGAGGTTATCCAAGAATCAATCAATCAATCAATAAATAAATAAAATACATTTATATTTTATCTGATGCCTGGGGGATGTTTACATTTTAGTATATTAACAGAGGGATTCACCACTGGTGGGTGACTCTGCACTAATGAAACCAACCAATCTATTGACCCGCTGGATGGCCCCCATCCCAAACACACGGTACTGGTAGGCCACCAAGAAAAGAGAATAAGCACAGCTGGTCCTTGCAGGAGAACACCCACAGACATGCTTGGTGAGAGAAGCCAGACATGCATGGGCCAGGTGAAAATGCACATGCTCTGAGTGTGCACATGCAAAGATAGGTTGCAAACATGTGGTCCTGCTGCTCAAGGAAAAGTAATGGAATGGAACTGAATGCAAGGGAGCACATGATCAGTGACTCAAGCCTCTGTGGATCAAAGTCCCAGGCAGCGGTGTAGGCAGACATACTCACTATATGTATTTTTGTAGTTTGTTTCAGTACACGTCCCAAACCATATACCTTTTTGTTACCATCATGGTCTTATCTGGAGTATTTAAGTTGACGTAGACCATGGAGTAGTTTCTGAACCTATTTAAACTTCTTTTATTAATGACTTAGATATGTTAGCAACCTGTTCAGAAGTTGGATGAGACATATGACAATTTCTCCCATTCAGACCCTTTCTGGTCCTGTATCAGGGGGCTAAAACTGACACATCTGAGCCTTAGAAACTACCTGCCCTGGATGCATTGCTAACCCTGTACAACCCTGGCATCCTAGCTGCATCAGAAACCTGGCTTAAACCTTCCATGTTGGCAATGTCAGTGGCTCAGTAAGTAGCACACTCACCTCTGAGGCTGGGAGATCAGAGGGCTGTGGGTTAGTTCAGTTCCCACATCTGGCACTTGTGTTAGTATCCCACTACTGACACTGTAGTGCAGCATGAGAGGGGTGCTGCACTTCTGAGGTGCCATCTTTCAGATGAGATGTTAAACCGAGGTCCCATCTGCCTGGATTGGTGGTAGTTCAGGTGGATGTTAAAGATCCCATGGCACTTATCGAAAAGAGTAGGGGAATTTTTATTAAAAGAGATGGATTGCATTACAACAACAGACAAAATATACAGAAAAGAGAAAAATCAAACACAGGCCAATATTACAGAAAACAATCAAGAAAACAAGGGAATGACAGATAACAAGGAAAACATGTCTCTAGTACCCCAAAAAACATTCAGCCCCAATGTGCACACGTAGTCCATAAATGTGCAACTTTTGCAGGATCAGACTTAAACACATCATTTTACATTAATTTCCTAATTGCAGTTTTAACATGAACAAGAATGGCTGTCAGAATCACCCATTTTTGTTGCAGTACCAGAAGACACCTAGCTTGCCAAATAAAATAACGGATTAATGTCAGGGCAACATAAATGGTATCAAGGTGATATTTAGCTAACAAGCTTGGGCACAAGCCATAGACTATTTTAGGATAGCTCAGACAGGCAAATAGAGGTTCATTCCAGTCTACTGCCAGCAAATCCCACAATTTCCGTACATAAGCACATTCCTTAAATGAATGTTCCTGTGTTTCAATAATACCAAAACAAGTATCTCTGGGACAAAATCTTTCTTCCACTTTCTTATGTTTATGATTCCCTTTCACACTAAGTCTACCGTAATTCCCAACCAGACAACATCCCATACATAATCCGGAAGTCTGGGATTGGATAAGTGATTGAGCACTAACTGTCTCTGGTCTGCAGAATTGTTAGGGAACAGGACAGGATCATGGTCCTCTTTAAGCAGAACAGATTTGTATAAACCTTTCCGAGTACAACATTGTGTATCATGTGGATTAATATTCCATTTAATAGCAAATTTAATACTATGGACACCATAAGGAGGCAAAACCCTCTGGGTCCCCAATAGTCTGGGGTGTCTCTCATGCCAAGCCGAGACATTTGCAACCAACCAACTGTTTAACTAAGATTTCCAGGCCTTATCTCCGGGCTTTAAGGCAAAACCAAAATTGTAACTAAAAAAAATACTAAAAAAGAAGGCAACAGGATTAATCATCCCAACCCCACCCTCACAAATTGGTTTATATGTAAAAGCCCATTTAATAGGGTTAAGTCTAGACCCCCAAAATGCCCCAAAAAACACAACATAGATACGAGTCCACAAAACTGATGGGAGGGATAGACATAACAAATATACAAAAACATGGGCAGTAGTAAGGTTTTAATTTACCAGACCCATTTTTTTCTTACCCAACAGTTTATCCTTCCACCCATGAACAATTCGTTCAGCTCAACAGAGACACCTTTCCCAGTTCAAGACATCATCTGTCTGTTCCCCAAAGGCAACCCCTAGAATCTTAAGAGGTTCAGTAGAAATCCTAATGCCACCTAAACAACCTAAACTAGACACTGAAGTATGACCCAACGAGAGACCTCGACTTTTGTGTAAATTGATCTGGGAGCCTGAAAGGTCTGAATAGAGGGAAAAAAATAGAAGGCAAGGCCAGGCCCTAGTGATATGACTAACAGTAAACACCAAGTCATCTGCATACGCTGGCACTTTTTTTTTTCTGGGGTGACAGAATCAATACTAAGACCTTCAATAGCCTGACTTTGCATAAGTAGTCTCATAAAAATATCAATGCCAAAGGTAAATAATAAAGGGCTCAAGGGACAACCCTGCCAAACACCCCTACAAATTGGATTTTTATCCCCATACCAACTGCTGACATTCGGGACATTGGAAGCATTGGTGTACAAAAGTTTCACCCAAGTAAGAAACGTATCAGGAACCCCAAAAGCTTGTAGAGTATAAAATAAAAAGTTATGAGACAAATAACCAAATACTTTTTCCAAATCAACACTAACCACCCACCCCTTAATCTGTCCTAGATCACCCTGGTAAAACAATTCTCGTAGCAGAATTAAATTGTCACATTGCTTTCTACCAGGTAGTGCACATGTCTGAGCCGGGCTAATTAAATAAGAAGAGACCTTTGTAAGTCATGCCAACAAGATTTTAGCAAGAAGTTTATAATCAGTATTTAGAAGACTTAGTGGTCTCCAATTCTGAATATCAGCAGTAGGACCCTTTTTATGAATGAAAATCAAAATAGCATCTGTCACAGCGTACTTCAGTCAACATATAATTGAACAAAAATGTCAGCACAGGGACCAGTTCAGTTTCAAAACATTTATAAAAACCTGCACTAAGACCATCCAACCCTGGTGCAGAATCAGACTTCAACAATCCTATCACATGACTAACTTCAGATTCAGAAATGGGTTGTGAAAGAGACAAAAGGTCAGAATGCAGGACTTGAGGCAACTCCAACCATTGAAAAACATCAGAGGCCGAGGCACAGTGGGGAGACACACCACAAAGATAGCGAAAGTGCTGCTCTATTTCATGCAGAATATGTTGTGAAGAGGAGACAGTGTCTCCTGCAGACATCAAAAATTCAGTAAGAATCCTGGACTCTACCCTAGACTTACATTCCTTAAAGGGGTCAATACACCCCATACTATTCTGGGTCCCGAATATCGCTCCCCTGCCGAGAGACTGAGCTCTATTATATTGTAATGCTTGCATTTATTTATGTATAGCTTGAATTTGGGAGCCAAAGTCCCGAGATGTAGTTGCTGAAAGAGAAATCAAGTGCTGTAAATGCTGTTGTAAACGTAAATATTCTAAATATGACTTATTACTAATGAACCGACCTTGTTGTTGAAAAAAATTCCTCCAAGACATTTTAGAGTCCTCCCACCAGTCTACCACATCCTGATAACAATCCACTACAGATAATCTGGCAGACCAGTGTCGTTGCCACAATTTCTGTACTTTAGGACTGGTCAGAATGGAGTCATTCAATCTTCACTTATTCTTCCGACATCTAGGAATATCCCTCCAGGTAATCTGTGCCATAAGGATTGATGGATACATGGACAGTAAATTCCAACACTTGTGTAGAAATGTTCTGAACATGTAATGCCTGAGAAAGAAAAATAAAATCAATACAGGTTTTCAAAGTCCCCCGAAAACAGGTAAAGCCATCAATAGGATGAAGACTCCTATAAGAATCTTTTAAAGATGCAATTTACAAAATCTGAGTAAGCGTATTAGAGTCACAAAACATTTTCAAAGTGTGTAAACCTCTGTCTGATTGCGGCAGGCCACAATTAAAATCTCCCACCCAAAAACCTAACCGAGAAGTATGGAGATAGGGTTGGTAAGAAAGGAGGTGGTGTCCTCCTTCATGTAAGAGACACTGTCAGAGCAACAGTAACTCCCATACCTACGTTGGACCAGTCCAACTGTTAATGTTGACTACTGAAACTTGTACTAGGGAACACTAAACCCTTGTACATAGGCAGTGTGTATAACCCTCCTGCAGTGGCTAGAACTGCCTTTGAAGACTTTTCTTGGGATCCTTTACACCTGTAGTTAATAATCCATGGTAATTTTAAACTTAGTTGGTTAAGTGGAGGCACATGTTTCAAATTCCCTCTCCATTACCTGCACCTCAATTAAATTATCAATAAACCTACCTGCCACAGTGCTAAATCTGGTAACTACTCCTTTGTTGATTGGACCCTAGTTAGCAGCCACAACTGTGTTAGAGCATCAGGAATACTTTCTGACTTACTCAGTCCTCTATTTTATGTCTGGAACAATGCTTTCACTAAGCCCCCTCCAAGAAATACAACTGGCAGGGACATCTGCTGACTCAGTGAAGGCACCTCTCTACCACCTATTGGGATGAGATCAGAAGCCTCAATGATTTTTATACTATCCTAGACATACTAGTAAACTGTCTACTAACTGTAATTAACAGACACGCCCCTATGGTCAAGGAAAGAGTCAAGGGCCTGTTTCTGAGTGGCTTACACCAGCCCCTTGGAAGCACATGAAGCAAAGGAACAAGGTCTGGGATAGGTGTAGACACCTGGGGCAGGATTCACAAAGAAAGCCGAAATTCCCATAACTGCGGGAAAAAGGCATGCTGCAGTGCGGAAACGCAGTTGAGCTGTATTCTCAAAGAAAACCAGCGCAGCTGCAGATTTCCGTAAAAAGTGCTGCAGGTGCGGCAATTTAGCTGCTGCAGGACTTGTGCAAGTGCTGCAAATCTGCAACTGTGGAATCTGTGAAGGCACAGCAATAGGGAATTACAGTAGCTGAAGCAGCAAACTGTAACAGTGCGGCTATAATATGAAGCTGACAGCACACACAAAGACCAGCAACCAGTCCCCATCTGGGACCACAGCAGCACCACAGGTACCAGCGATACCTTGGCACCCCAGTGGCTGACTGTCCCTGCTGGTCATCCCTCCCTGGGATGTTCCTGCAGTGTGCAGGCGTAGCACTCGCTGCTGGCTGGTCAGGCTCTGCTGTTTGTGGGGTTCTGTCATGGGCTGCACTGGGTCTAGTGATTGTTGCCTGTTTCAGTAGTCAGCTTATACAAGTTGGGCATGAGGCAGCAGGCTGAGTGTGTCCTATGTCCCAGAAGTGAGGTTATCCCAGCACGACCCACATCCTGGAGAGCATTATTGCTATTACACAAAGGATCATTGTTTTACAAAATTAAAAAAAAAAATTACAAAAATGTTTTTTAGTAGATTTTTAGTGTGGCAGCTCATCTTTGTTTCTGAAGAGAAGATGCAAGCAATGAAGTGACAAATCAATACAGTGAAGCTGTAATCAGATAACCTCACTGTTGCCAAGGGCAGACAGCTAGTCAGGTTCCAGGATTTTTTTATTGCCATTGTATAATATAACAATCTACCCAATGCTTCATTGCTGTAGTAGTTGCATTAAATAAACATCAGTCAATGAGTGTGAGGAGGGCTGGTCTGGTCACTGTCTTAGGGAGTTAACTAGTTTCTAGTTTCTTGTAAGTGCACCATAAGGAGGAGGAGGGTGGGTGTTGAAGTGATATGAGGGTTGAGGAAAGAGGGTATTTCATTAGTACTGGAATCATAAGGAAAGGACAGTGTTTGGTGCTAAGCGGATTGGGGGAACAGGATATTTGTTCTTGTTTCTTGGGCCGTGGCAGAGTAATGGAGGTATTAGGCTTCTAAGTAGGGTGTGGAAGGGAGGCATTTGTTCTGGGCATAGGTATGGAGACCATAAGATATGGTGTGCTATGTTGCTGGGCGGATGGAGGTGCATATATTTTAGCTGTCACTACACTTCACGTTCCGAGATTTCACTGCCAAAGTTGTGGTCTACACAGAGTTGCATTTTTTATGTGGGCTAACATCATGGAGATTTTCTGACAGAAAATTTATTTCTCAAGGGCAAATTTAACATGGTTGTTTATAGCTTGCCTTGAGACTATGCAAATCATAATGGGATGAACTTTACCCATCTTTATTTGACAGCAGTGGAAACTTTCAGCTGACTGTTAAAACTAAAGTTCTCACATTAGCCAGAATTTTTTTAATTGTAGTCAGTCTATTTCAGAGCGAATGAGCATTTGAAAAAAAATGCCCTGTTACTAAATCCATTCAATATAGGGGTACTTGAAAAGTCAGGACAACCTGAGATCTTAAAACATATGGGGTGTTCAATAGGACTAGGAAGTTAGCTACGTCTTCAGAAAGGCTTTTGGTTATTGTGTTTAAACATATGCAAAGTTCAGCAAATGTCAATTCACAATAAATGTAGGAATTCCTGCAACTTCAGAAAGTTATCCACACTTCATGAAGTCAATCTTCGAGGAATTAGCAACTCTTCGAAGTTGTGAAATTTACAACTTCACTGGCAAAGTTCATTGGGACTTTAGAAATGGATTAATTATTCAGTGCTGCTGCTGCACCATGTGACTTGCAAATCACATGGTTACACTGCAGTAGGAAACAGGACAGAAGAGCTGTGCTGTGTGCAGTTCTCTAGGAAGTGTGTCAGGAGATAGTCACCACACTGTACTTAGAGGTCAGTTTTAACCCTATTTGTACTTCACATTGCATAAAACAAATGACTTGAAAAAAAAATTGTACTTGGTGTTCTGCATTTGCAGACTTCATTTTGAATGATTTTGCTGACAGTTCTGTTAATTTCTTTCCTTTTCTCTTCTATGTGGCACTGCTGTGCTGGACTACTGTTATGCATGGGGGAGACGGGGAGAAGGTTTTTGTCAATAGCCAGCAACAGTTTTAGTTTCAGAAACTCTCATTGCATTTCCAGTTTTCACGGTTGTTCTTTGTCAATTCATTGTTTTCAAGTTCTTAAAATCTTATTTCCCATTTTTTCTAAAGTCTCATAATTTCTGTACACTCTCAGGGCCAGATATGCAAAACTTTGCCCCGGGGCTAAATTAGCACTGCCCAACAGGCAAACTTAGCTCGGAGCACAAAGCAAGCTATATTGAAAAGGAAATAGCCCGGTGCTAATCCTGCTGAATATAGCAGTCTAAGGAAGCCGGGCAAAAAGGTCTTGGAGTGCAGGGCAAAAATAGCCCGGGAAGAAAATGGCACTGAATATAGCAATGGGGAAGTGCAAACTGCAACTGCAGCTCATTAGACTCTGTAGCAAGCCAGTGTTGCAGGTGAAGAACATTGTGTGTGATTGCACAGAGTTGTCTCACATCTACTGCAAACACACCTCTCAACCTCCTGCCTCACAAATCAGGGACAAGGCTTAACAAAAACAAGGACAAAGGTTTAAAATCAGGGACACATCTTAAAAATTGGTGATATCCACTCAGGAAGCTGGTAGAATAAGTGGTTTATTTAAAATGCATTTTCTAAGGAAGAACACATCTGTAACCTTAATGTTGGATGTTATTTTATGATTATAACCCCCACTGTTGGGCATGGAAACACAATTTTTAGGAGGGACAGCCTAAAATATTAAGATAAAATCATGGACGTCCCTGAAAATCAGGGACAGTTGAGAGGTATGACTGCAAACAACAATGTAAGCCACACACTGCAGAACTGTGCTATGCTGAAGTAAGGTTTGCCCAGGGCTAACCCGATTGCACAGTGCTAACACATTAGCCCAGTGCAAACTGGTTAGCCCAGGGCAAATGGGAGCTATATTCAAAGCTCCCATGCAAATGAGCCTACTTAGGTAATCCATGGGCAAACAGGTATGTTTGCATCTCATTAAGTGCTGCTTAGCATACATTACTATGCAGTCTGCCTGGTGCTACTGCATGGAACACAAAACTCCTCCTTTTGGTCAGAATGGAAGTACAGGCTGGAAGCAGCAAGAATTGTGTGTTGCTAGACACAGTCAGTCCATACAACACACCTATGCAGCTGTGCAAGCAGGACCTGTATATATGTATATGTGTGTATATGTATATGTGTATATATGTATATGTGTATATATATATAGAGAGAGAGAGAGATACAGATTGATAGTTAAACACAGACACACTGCCCATGGCCATAAGCCATACATGTCCTGAAGGATGCCTTCCCCGACAACATAGGTACCCCACTGCAGTAGGGGGTGAAACAGTGGGGGGGGGGGAACGCAATGCATGGGGCAGGCATAAGGCAAACCTGGTGGGGGCAGGTGGCCATGGGCTGTAGGGTCACTAGGAACTAGGATATGCAGCATATCCAGTAGATAGGGAACAGGGCAGTCTGGCTGGGCCAGGCAGTCCTTTTCTGCCATCATGATCCCTGTTCCATTGTATGCCTGTTACACCCTGGTAGGCTATGCCTCCCCCCAACCCAGCATGCTCCCTGACCCCTGGTAGCCCCCACACCATCATTGTAAACTCTGGTAGTTCAGTGCCCCTTCACTTAGTGCAAAACTGACCTCCATGCAATGTGTGGACACCTCGAGTTCATAATTTCACCCCTGTTAATGAACCTGACCCGTGCACAAACACATTTTTCTCGGTAGTTCAGTGGCCTCGCCCCCAGCTCAAACCCAACCTCCGTAATGTATGGCTTGGTTCATATTACCCCCAGCTCAGTTCCGGTCTTCTGACATCGTAATAATGGTTTTCAGATGCTTACCTTTCAACCTGGAACCTCACACTGAAAGTAAATAATGACTTGTTCCCTGCAGTCTAGTGGTTGCCCTCACTCGCAGTGACTTCGCCACCGGGATCGATCCATCACATCAGCCAGCGACGGCTCAGCCCTCCTCTCACATCCATGACGCTGCCGCCAACTGAGGTATGAATGAGTGCATTCATACCTCAGTTGGCAGCCAGCCATGGAGGTGAAAGGAGGCTGAGCCAGTCGCCTGCTCAATTCATGGTGGGTCCGACGGATGGTCGAGGGAGTCACTGCCGGGGACCACTAGACTATCAGGAACAAGTCATAGATTTTTATTTTTAATGGAGGTTGGGTTCAAACTGGGGTGGGGGGGACCACTAGACTACCAGGGAAAATTATTTATTTACATTACGCAGAGGTTGGTTCGAGCTGGGGTGGGGAGAACCACTAGACTACTAGGGACTAGTCATAGATTTTTATTTTCAATGGAGGTCAGATTTGAGCTGGGGTGGGTGGATCACTAGACTACCAGGGAAAATTATGCATTTATATTACACGGAGGTTGGGCTCTGAGCTGGGGTGGGGGAACCACTAGACTACCAGGGACTAGTCATAGATTTTATTTTCAACGGAGGTCAGGTTCGAGCTGGGGGTGGGGGGACCACTAGACTACCAGGGAAAATTATTTATTTACATTACGCAGAGGTCGGGTTCGAGTTGAGGGGGTGGAGGGAACCACTAGACTACCAGGGACAAGTCATAGATTTTTATTTTCAACTGATGTCAGGTTCAAGCTGGGGGTTGGAGGACCACTGGACTACCAGGGGAAATTATTTTTTTTTACATTACATGGAGGTTGGGAGTCGAGCAGTGGGGTGGGGGGACCACTTGACTACCAGGAAAGATATTTATATTTTACAGTACATGGAGGTCGGGAGTCATGCTGGGAGATGGGTGGACCACTAGACTGCCAGGGAAACAGCCTTAATTTTAAGGTCAGTGGGAGTTGAGATTCAAGCGGGGGTGGGGGGGCACGCTGCATGCCACCACCAGCTTTTGTTGGTAGTATTTAGCATGGAGCTACAGGTCACGCTAATGCCTGTAAAACAGCGCTTTAGCTACAAATATGCCGGTGCGCCCGGCATTCAGGGCCTCCCCTCACCCCCACTACATACATTATAATTTAGTGTGTTGCTAACACACTCAGCTTGCACTAAATGTCCCTTGAATATTGCAGTCAGGCACAAATTCAGTGCTAGTCCAGCGCAATGGATTTGCGCCTGGTGCTACCATTTGATAATCTGGCCCCCAGTGTTCCAGTGCTGTTAAAACATTAATGTCTGTCCAGGGCTCTGGCAGGTAGTTGCTAATATTTTTATTGTTTTTTGTAATGCTTTAATCCTATCTTGCCAGTTTGGATTTTTAAAAATATGATCATAACCATTTTACTATTTCCAGTGTTTTGAAGCCACTAGTACTGCTACACATTACCATGTTAGAATAAGTGGTTTAGAGAAAGGAAAGGGTAGAATGGGAGGAAAGGCAGGGGAGGCAGCAGTAGTGACCACTGGTAAAGGTAGATGAGGCTATAGTATGAGATGCAGGAGGCAGCAGTGAGTCTGCAGTGTGTGATGGTAGTGGTGCTGTTAAAAAACAATTCTTGTAGCACATGATTTGGTTGTTCTTTTAGTTGAAGGGGGCAGCAGCCAAAACCTGTTGTTTGTAATGTCAACACCAGTGAATAAAAACGTTGGTGTTGAAAAATATCTCCACCTTCAGTGGTTAGTGGTACTGATTCTAAGTCTGAGGGTGATGCAGTTGTAGAGCTGTGTGAGTCACTGCCATCTCAGAAAAATTAGGACGAGGAGGATCTGTGAAAGGAGGAGGAGGAGAAGAAAATGAAATGTGAAGGTGAGAATCATGCTGACATTGATTTTTTATGGAGCCTGAAAAGAAAAAAAAAGGTCAATAGCCAAGTGTACTCATTTTTCAAATCGAAGGGTAGGCAGCCTTTGTCTCGAACAATAATATATGGCCACATGTATCATATCCTAGAACAGAAAGAAGTATATATGTGGTTGCCATCACCACAACATGCACTCCATGTAAACCTTTGCATTCTTCAACATCCCTCGAACGGGACTTTTTTATTACTAATCCAAGATATGACACTATGGCAATATGCCATCTCTGCCAGATATGACTAAACTCTGGCAGGAAGGGGTCTCATGTTGGCACAGGTGATAAGCGTAACCATTTTAAAGACAAACATGTGGCTAGGTGACACACACATCAGTAGAAAGTGGCTGCAGGAGGTTTGGGAGGCAGAGATGAGGTGGAGAGTATTGTGGAGGAAAAGATGGTCGAGGGAGGTGGTCAGTAGTACCCCCTGAATGTGTGAAATCGCTGATCAGCAACAGCAGCATGAGCAGCAGCATCACCCAAACAAAGCCACTCAACCAACCCCTGAGCAACGTGGTGCCCACACAAAACTGTTACGAAAAAGCTGCCACCCAAAAAAGATCCAGCCAACTATTACTAGCATTCTATCAACGGAACGTAAATTCCTCCCTGGTCACTCAATGGCCAGGGAATTGAATGCTGTCATGGCAGAGATGATCACTATTGGATTTCTCCCGTTTTCTTTTGTGGACAATTCTGCTTTCCTTTGCTTTATGTCCAAAGCATGTCCCAAGTGGAATGTGCCATCCTGGACCTACTTTTTATAGCAGGCAATTCCTGAACTGAGGGATGTTGTTGAAAAAGAAACATAGAAACATAGACTTTGATGGCAGATAAGGACCACTTGACCCACCCAGTCCGCCCATTTCCCTACCTATTGGATGAGCTGCAGATCCTAGTTAACCAACCGCCTACTTCTTCCAGTTTCACATACCCTGCAGCATTCCTCCAGTTCATACATCCATCTTGCCATTGATATGTAGAGCAGAGAGTCAACAGCTGCTAGTTTGTTTATCTGCATAACAGCACATTGGGTAGAACAAAAGGGGATTGGTCATTACCTTGGCAGCAAATGCAAGCTGCCTAATTGTAATGGAAGTTGCATGCCTGGAATTCTCAAGCATACTGCACTAGTTATTATAAGAATGCTTGATTCACACACTGGGGACAACATTTTGGCATCAATCAATCAAAATCTTTATTTATCCAGGCGGGCACCATTGAGCAAGGCTCATTTGCAAGGTGGACCTGGTAAAGAGGACATCAATGTACAGTGCAGTAACAGGTATACATAATGTAATATTGTACAAGGAGGGAAAATATATACAGTACAGAGCAAGATGGAACAAACTGCAATATTATACAAATTGAGTGTAGGGGTAGAGCCCCCCACAAAGTGAGGTTTGAGGTGCCCAGACCCCCTAATATATGCATCAACATCTCCGTGGCTACAATGCTGACAGTCGGCATGGTAGCTGTTGCTATAGGGGATGTCGGTGTTAATGCTGCTGAAGCACTATGGTAAAACCAATTTTTCCATATGTATCAATATATAAAAGAAAAGCGTTTTATTAAAAATCTTTTTTTAATTGTAATGTTATTCTATACTATTAAATCACATAGAAAGGAGCCCCTCTAAAATTCTGTAAGTATGACTTAACAATGGTCTTAAACAATAAGGAAACTTCATTGGCTGAGAGCTTTTGTAAATCCCAGCACATAACAACAGGAATTATACAATGGCATGAAAATTTCTATGATTCTGATTGATCAGTGTGCCCCTGGAACACTGATGTTATCTGAAAATAACATCACTGTATGAAGTCCAGGCATGAACATGACCGCATTACCAAATTAAAATCAGTCCGAGTAGGTCCAAGTCCATCCTGCATAGCGAGGCAGTCACGTGTTCACATTGTTCCAGTCAAACATCACAGCTCCATGTCCCCACCCCACCTCACTCTTCCAGTGGAGTACTGTACTTTATGGAAGCACTAAAATAAAGTTTCTCTCCAGGACATTTTCTAAAGTAAAATGAAGTTTTTCTCCAAACTGCCACAGTGTGTGGCTGAGTGATTTCAGTTTCAGCATGAGTGCTAGCCCATTGGTTTCACTGAAAGCTGCATCAGCGGCTGTATGCAGAAAAGTAGAAGCCTTTTTTCTTTTTTTTAACAAAGTTCTTTTTCTGGTGTGAAAGCACCTTTCCAGCTCAGTCTGCTGTCCTTGGTTTATCCTCAGTAGAACATCCATTCCCTTGGTTAGCACGGCAATCATGTCAACGTGTGCACACATGAAAAATGCTGCAAACGATCAACACACCACCCGGCTCCTGAGAATAATGGCCACAGTAACAGAACCACATAGTTTCTCTCAGTGTATACCCAAAGTCCCTCACACTGTACTGGTATAAAAAGAAACTGTGACAGAGAGAGGTGGGGAAGGGTGACACCTTTTCACCGAGCTGCGGGGAAGGAGTATACTAGCAGCACCACACACTAGATAAAACAAAATGTGTGCACTATTTTTTTATTCATAAACCTACACATAGCAAACTGTAGTTAAAAATAAATTTAAACATTTTTTGTACTCTTTTTCTTTTTCTTTACAAAGGAGCCATTGTATAATAGCAATAAGGCATGCCAGGGATGTGTGTTATTGTGTAATAATGTCACTTCTTGTGATTATTGATTTGGAAACAATATTTGAGCTAGAAGCTCGTTTACAAAGGTTCCACAGCAGTGGCGTCATGCCCATGGGGCGCGAGGGGGCATGTGCCCCCCCAATATCGTTGTGAGAGCTATTAAACAAAATTATTTAGTATTTCATTTTTTAATGGTACTGTGGGCTTAAAAAAAATATGGTGTTTTTCAGTGTCTTTTTGGTGGGTGCTGGGGGGTGGAGGGTTACGATTCTTCTGAATCGATTGCTGGGAGGGAAGACTGACTAAGTCTGAACAGTTTAAAAAAATGTTTTTGCTCACGCTGTGCTGGCGATTGGCTTCGGTGTTGAGCGCTTGTAAAACAGAAAGAGTGAGACAGTCACAACAGGTGCTGTGATTGGTTGCTGCCTGGCAGTTACCACCAATCAAGTGTCTGCACATTGGAGATGTGAAGAAGTAGCTCGAGCTGCAAATTGGTTCATCCATGATCCTCCTTTGGTTGAACGGCAGCAAGTGGCATTTTCAGTCTGACCTCTCTCACCTGACATTTGGGCTCGAGAGATGCATGTGCGCAGACTCGTTATCAGTTTACTGTCGGCAGTAAGAGAGCCTGGTTGATCAGTGACTTTGTTTGTTCCTCAATCCTCTGAGACCAGTGACCACAATGAAGTTTCTGGCTGCCTGCCTCCTAGATTAAACAGGTCAGTGTTCCCCTAACGCACCTAACTGCTGTGTCTCACTGAATTTCATCAATTCACTGTTATAAATTACTTCCAATCTGCTAACTAAAGTTCAAACAAAGACTGAGAGTTCTGTTTATTGTTTCTTAAGGCAGAATACCCCTTTACACGGAACTGTGCTGAATAGTCCTTGCAGATTGCATTTAAGTGGGAACGTGACTATGATGAAAACAGTCACTATGTATTTTATAAACAAATGTGAACTTAAACTTTCAGTGTTGCAGGAAACTTTGATTTAACAAAAGAGTCAAACATCTTGCAAGTCTTGCAAGATGTTTGACTCTTCCGTTAAATCAAATGCAAGTTTATGTCCCAAAGCGCTAAAGGCGTCGTACGTAATTCAGAAGATACAACACCACATAATGAGACTCAGTCCCTGTTGGTCGATTCCCCATCCTCGCCATCGGCTGCAAGCTCAATCCGCGTTAGCAGCTTATCCGCTTCTCTGGTTCAGAAGAGATAAGATTGTTCATTCCAAACCAAATGGAGTTTTGCAAGCAGCAAAGGTTGATGTTGCTGTTTAAAAGAAAACTCTAGTTTGTAGGGGCTCCCACCCCGAGGATGGAAGCTGGTCATAACTCTCAGCTTTTCCTTCGTATGACTTTTTTTTTCATCTTTTTTTTCTTAGTCCCACGACTGTCGGAGGTAGGTTCTTGGATTTAACAGCCATTGATGTGCTTAATTAGTGTGAAAAGAACAGCAAGCCAGCTCTCTGGAATTCCAAGCAGACCTGCAGGTCATATCAAGAGTGCTGCGGCACTGCCAACCAGCTGACTAGTTAGCATTTGCCTGGGAATGCAGGCCTCTGGGTGTTTAGGGGCACATGAGCTACCATCCCATCACCACCTATGCAAACAACCCCATGATGATGGGAAGCTTAAATTCTCAGTCTAAACGTTATCTGTCTCTGCATTCTGTAACTCAGAATCTGGGAAAACTCATATTTCTGTAGGGCACCACCACCAGGAGACCATCAGTCTGGGGCACTTTATGCTCCAGAGGTTCCGTCCTCTGGTACACTACTGAAATAGGAGTATCAGTACCACCAAGGAGCACAGGCTTGAACAGTTACCCAGTACAAAAATGTAGAGTGAGTCAAGATATAAATCGAGCAGGTAGAAGGTTTGTGTGACTAGTAGTTCAGTAATTTTGTGCCCATGTATTGTTATTGTTGTGCAGTATTTTGAAAACATTGTGTCTACTTATAAGCATATTTTTTAATTTGCAGCTCATAGCTCAACAATTTCAAAATGGATGAATAAGGCTGCTACCCCCCCACCCATGCTGTCACCACTTGTTCTTTAGAGATATGTGAGAATACTTAACTGTACAAGTAACGTTCCCCCTCCCTGCCTGTGCTAAGGAGTGACAAGGAACAGATCTGTGTTCATTAAAACCGCAGCTTGGAGGTTAATGATGTGCAAGATACTGGTCATAGACTCACTTTACACAAGGAAAATAAACTCCCCAGACGGCCACAATCACTAGATCAGTCGTTCTCCCCCATCTCTCACGATACTGCAATCTAAGCAATGGAATGGTCCCTGTTTCAATATGTATCCAGAGTAATGGGAGCTAAAAAGTTAACTCTGGTTTTTAAACGACCCTTTGCCACTAAGATGCCGCAGTATCATTACATAAGTGACTGGCCCCTTCTCTATCTATTACGTGATTTTATGGCACATGCTTTTGCTTACAAAGATCCAAAATGCACCGATAGACATATGAAGGCACAGCCCAGCATAACCACTTAGGCTGACTTTTCAAATGTGAACTGAGTATCAGTGCAGTGACCGTGGGGTGCAAGATCTGCAGTTGCAGTAGAGTCTGCAATGTCAGGGTGCCCATTGCCTTAGAGGGCACCAGTAAGAAAACCTTTTATCAGAGACAAACTTGCAATTTTCTCTCTGGGCGTTGTTTATCCATTTGAATTTGGGGCTATCAGCAGTGTCATCAGTGGTGACAGAAGATTCAAACTCCAGTTTCACGTGGTGGAGGAATGCAGATCAAAGAAGCAATGGGACCATTGCTCAAAATATCTAATCTTGGTGCTGGTGTCCCCAGAAGGAGCAGAGACAAATTACATTGTTCAGTTCCTTGATCATGGTGCCAGCAAGCTGGACAAGGGGTAGCATGGACAAACTACGGATGCTCAGCTGGACTGTTACAAAAGAACCTACACTATAAAGACACAGTTATTTTATGCTTATTGGTGAGGAGGTAGGCCCCTCAAAATGTTTTGCAGGGTGCCCTTACAGTTGTTGGCACAGCCCTGCTGAGTATATTGTCTTATTTTACACCAACCAAGAAGTGTGCACAGGATGGTGGAGCTCTCGGTTCACAGTTTGATTCTCTTATTTTATTTTTCTTGCAGGTGGGGCGGGGAGTTAGTACAAATGGTAAATCAACGCTGGCATATGGAAGGTGGGGGTGCCACAAGACACCAGGGAAAGATCAATCAATTACAGGGACATAGACCAATAACTGATTAAGGACAGCATAAAAAAAACTAAAGATTATTATAGCTTCATTGAAAGGTGTTATTTGCATTGATTAGTTGTTAGAGTTTATTGGATTATGGACACATTTCTCACAAGTTTCTTAGACATAGCAAGACTGAAACAGATGTAAGCCCCTCTTCCCTGTCTGGGGGTATTTAGATGGTGTAGTTCATGGGGAAGGAGCGCTTTACAGCCAGAAACACAGTCCAGAACACATATTGATAATATCAGAAATGTACCTGAATCCAGGAGTTCACTTGCTGACAGAATGGATCTGTCGGGGTGCAGTGGATGTAGAGAGGAGTGCAGCAAGGTAGTCCTCATGGGGGGCAAAAAGTTAGTTAAGCAGTTAGTCAAACAGGACAACAGTTCAACGCTTGGTCTCCACCAAATTAATTCCACTGTCCAAAATGGAAAATAAATTGTAAGATAGGTCTGGGCTTATTTTTTATTTCCCAAACACAACATTAAAGGCTCAAGCCACAACTGATTTTTCGCTGCATGGGGATACGATTGATTGTGGTGCTGGGATGATGTGTGGAGCAGCACTCTATCTGGAGGTAAAAAATCAAGCATTTGTCAATGCCGAATGTTTGCTTGCTGGTATTACCATTTGTACTGCAGGGGTTAGAGAGACGCATAATAGGAATGTCAGTGAAGTATTGAACTAATGCCAACCCCCACCCCCACCCTGCAGAGACTGACAGGTGTTGGGGTGTGCCTTTGGGTCATTGGCCACAATGCTCACTCCATTATACCTCACCCCACCCTGCAGACATTAGGTGTCACAGTGTGCCTTGGGGTCTTCGGCTCTTACACTCACCCCATTCCATAAGGAAATAAGTTGAGATGGGTGCAATATAGGCGAATGGGGTGAACATTAGGGCCGAAGACCCCAAGGCACACCTCAATGCCTTTTCAGTGGCTGCAGAGTGGGGGTGGGGGTGGAATGGCATGAGCATTATGGCTGACAACCCCAAGCCACATCCCGAACTCATGTCAGTCTGTACAGGGTGGGGTGTTACAGTTGGAAACCCTAATGCCCCAGGCGTTTGTTGGTATTGTCACACCAAATTTTCAACCTGGGCTCTTTGGGACCCCACCTCATGAACAGTGGCACTATCATTTCATTACTCAATCCTGAAAGGTGACTGCATAGCAAATGCACCTGGGATATGCCTGAAAATGGTCCCCTGGATCAGTGCACTTACCCAGTTACCAAAAGACTTAAATAAATAAAAAAATTATAACATGCCTAACAGTTTAACAGCTTAACAGTATAACTTGTGTTTTTTTGTTTGTTTTTTTTTAAAACAACTATCAGGTTAACTTAGTATGGTTTTTCAACCACAAACTGGAGAAGTCTCACCCAATTGTCCTTCAATCAATCAATCAATCAAGCAATCAATCAATCAAATCTTTATTTATTCAGGCGAGCATCATTGAGCAAGGCTCATTTGCAAGATGGACCTGATAAGGTCAAGGTTCAACAGTTGATACAGAACAGATACATCAATACACTTATATAAACAGTTACATACAGGGGAAAAAACATTTATAAACACAGTGATGTACAGTAAAATTCACATGATAAAATGGGTTATAGGAAAGTTAAGCTAATATTTACAGTATATACATATCCCAGTGGAGGAGCCATGGCAAACACACAGCATAATGTAATACTAGGATGGTGGAAGGTATTACTGGGTGCCATAAGATGGGGTGTCTGCCTGGGAGGGAGAACTGAAGAACAAAGATTATGCCATATATGGTGAATTTTTGGGAGGGAGATTGTGAGATGACAAAGCTAGCTCTAGCAGTAGCAACTGCATTTCTCTGTGAAGAAAACTGTACAACGCTGTTTAAAGGATGCAATTGGTATAAGATTGGACAGTTTTAGAGATTTTTGTAGGGTGTTCCATGCTATAGCTAGAGAATAGCTGATTGCTGCCCTCCCTAGCCGGGTGCTGAATTTGGGCAATTTGAACAGGATGATGTTGTTGCTTCTTAGGGCATAGGAACTAGGAATGGTCTGGGTGAAGCAGTCCAGAATATAGTTTGGGAGTTTTTTTGATAGCACTCTGTAAGTCCACAGAGCTGCATTTCTGTTCCTTCTGAGGTGTAGGGAAACCCATCCAACTGCAGCATAAAGAGAGCAATGATGGGTATTAGATGGCAGATCTGTTATGAATCTTATTGCTCTATGGTATAAGGTATCCAACTTGTGTAGGTAGGAGATGGGGCAGTGACTATAAAGGAAGTCTGCATAGTCAACAACTGAGAGAAAAATGGCCTGGACTAACCTCATCTTTGAATCTCTGTTTAGGAAGGGTTTTAATCTATAGAAAAGGCCAAGCCTTTGGCGAAGCTTTTTTAGCAGTTCTTCTAAATGATGAGTGAAGTCGAGTCTGCTGTCAATCCACACACCTAGGTATCTGAATTTTTCTACATACTCCAGATTTTCTCCAAGTACAGTGCATAGCTGGGGGGAGAATGATTGAAGAGGAGGTGCTGGTGGAGCTTTGATTTGTGAGCATCATTGCTTTAGTTTTCTTTGCATTTAACAGAAGCTTTTTCTCAAGTAGCCGATATTGTAACAAGGAGAATTCTGTTTGTAGGATTTCACGGGCAGCTGCAGAAGAAGGGTTGCTGACATACAAAACAGTGTCATCAGCAAAGAGGTGTACAGAGGATTTGGTGAGGGTTGAATCAATATTATTTATATAAATGGCAAAAAGGATAGAACCCAGGATAGAACCTTGGGGGACTCCTCTTAGCAGTGGTTTTAATGGGGATAGGTCACCTTCAGCTTTTACCAGCTGTGACCTACCAGTAAGATAACACCTAAACCACTTAAGGGAGGGTGGATCTAGGTCAATGGAGTGCAAGGATGATAGTAGAAGCTCTTGGTCCACAGTGTCGAATGCTTTGCTCAGGTCAAGAAATACTGCACAGACATTATTCTTTTTATCTAATTCGGTTTGCCAGTCATTTCTGACCTTGGCTAGTGCAGTGATAATGCTATGCTTGGCCCTGAATCCAGATTGAGCTGGATTCAGGAGGTTAGCATCGTCAAGATATTCCCTTAACTGGGTACTCACTAATTTCTCCAGCATCTTGGATAGCACTGGTAGAATGGAAATGGGCCTGTAATTATTAAGGTCCATAGGGTCCCCTGATTTTAGAAGGGGAACCACTTGAGCTGTCTTCCAAAGTGTGGGAATAGAATCAGAGTTTAGAGATAGGTTAAAGAGATGTGTTAGGGGGATTGCAAGTACATGGGATGCAATCTTTAGAAAGTAGGGGTCCAGAGAGTCTGCCCCTGCGCTTGTTTTGATATCCAACTGCCATAGTAGGTCCTCTACTTGCTTCAACAGTACAGATTTGAAGCTGAAGGAAGAGTCAGCTCTCTGAGCACCAGTGTACTGGGAGCTTAATTGTGCATGCAGCAGGTTAGCTTGAGAGGTGTCAAAGGCAAGGCCAGCCGTTGTGAAGTGGTTATTGAAGGCTTCCAGAATTTCCATTTTGCCAGAGATAGGGCCATTATTGTGGTGTAATTGAGTTGGTAGGGAGGTGCTAGAATCCTGCCCAACCATACCCTTGATGGTACCCTAAAACCTAACAGGATTATGATAGGAGGAGTCAAGCTCAGCCAAGTAGAAGGCAGCCTTTGCATCCCTAACTTTCTTGGTGCATCTATTCCTGGCTTTCCTAAAGATCATCCAGTCATATGCATTCTTGGTTTTTCTTGCCATTTTCCAGAGTTTGTCTCTCTCCAGCAGTGCAGCTTTAAGGTCGGCTGAAAACCAACGACAGGATTTGTTTTTTTTTCGGATACTAGAGATTGGGGCATGGATGTTAATGGCACTTATTATAATACTATTTAGCACCTGCTGTGCTTTTTCCACAGAATGAGCAAGATAGAACTCTTGCCAGCTTGGAGAGTGAGCTAGATCATGCAAATATCCTTCGATATTGATGTTTTTCTTGGATCTCCTCATTAGGAATTTTGCAGGGGTTGTTGTTTTGCTGGAAGATCTTACCCCTGCAATGGGGTAGTGATCACTTATATCGCTGAAAAGCACTGCAGCATGTGTGAATAGATGGGGTTTATTCACTAGCATGATATCAAGTAGTGTGCTGTTATTACTATTCCTTGCATTAATTCTTGTTGGCTCATTACTTAGTTGTGTGAACCCATGTGTATCACAGAATGATACCAGAGGTGCAGCTGCCTGGGTAAGCCAGTTGAAATTCAGGTCACCTAGAATAATGACTTCTTCAGTGCTGGGATTGAGCAGATTCCCCAGGTGGGATAAGAGCTTGAGGTCAGCAGAGGGGGGGGTCTGTAGCATCCAACTAGCTGAAAAGCTGCTGTATTGGGGAGAGAGACTTTTAGGGATAGGCATTCAAATTCCTCGGGCATAGAGGTTGCAGCAATACAGGATACAGGTATACCAGATTTTGCATATATAGCTACTCCACCGACCCTTGTTTGGCGATCCGCTCTGAATAACTGATAGTTGGGTAGGTTAACATCCCTGTCTGCTGTGGTGGGTTTGAGCCATGTCTTAGATACCACGAGAAAGTCTGGCAAGGTATGGGCAACCCAGGCTTGTATCAGTGTAAGTTTTTTCAACAGACTGCATACATTAATATGCAAAAAACTGAGGCCTTTAATTGAGGTTAGGTCTGCTGGAGAGGTAATACATTCAGGAGGTCCTGGGTTCATTTCCATGTTACCAATACAGAGCAATAGAAAGAGCAGGAGTTTCATGAGGGCTGCCAGAGACAGGGAGAGGGGGCTGTCTTTGGTCCTCCTTCTCTTATTCTGTTGCCACTCTTTTGGGGTGCTCCATGTGAGGTTATAGGATTGTGTCGAGACACCAAGTAGCAGTTTGGTGGTCAGGCGTAGGGGGGATCTGTATATCCAGTAGTGGAGCCTTGATTGAAATACATGTATGGTGGTTTGCGTCTCTTTTTGGAGGTCACCCCACTGTAATTGATGCAGCAATGGTAGGGGCATATGTGAGGGTTTGAGTGTCAAACAATGGGGATGAGACAGAGAGACTAGGTGGATGGATTACCATAGTTTGTGTGATAGGGACATCTTCTTTGGGGAACACCATGGCTGACAGTGAAAGAAGTATCAGAAGTAAACTCCCCATTGTGAGAGAGATATTGTTAGTTGGCTACCGGAAGAGTAGTGAAGTTGCTGATTAGTTGGATCAGCAAGACGGTGGAACAGTTTATTGGTTTAGGGTAATGCTGAGGGCGGGGAAGAGATTTCAGTGGGAAGATGCCTATAAAAGTAACACACAAGAGGGGGAAGGGCGGGTGGGCAAAAATTTTGCGGCTTTCCCGAGAGTTTCCTGGCTGTCCCTCCTGGACTCGTGGTTCCCTGGGTCAGCTAGTTTCCGCCGACCGCCCGCTGGCGGAGCGAAGCCCTGGCGCTAAGGCTGGGTGTTGTGGGGCAGGGATGGCAGTCTGGAGAGAGACAGAGGAAGGTGCAATAAATTAAATAGAGGCAGAACAAGTGTTCCTGCTCATCACAGTGCCTAACTCTGCACAACAAAAGGCTGTGGGGGGGGGGAGGACTGTGGCGCCACAGTGTCTGGCCCACCTTACAAATGCAAAAAGGATTTGTAATCACAGCAAAAACAGTAAATCAACAGTTTCCCCTTGCAATTACCTTAGCAGAAAACAGCACTTTTAGGAATTTTACACAATTTAAGGAAGGAAAATGGCGCCTCAGCGTCTGGCCCACTTCAGTTACCAAGGATTTGGAATTACAGCAAAAAACACAACAAATCAACAGATTCCCTTTACAGTTGCAGCAATAAGAAGACAGCTCTTTTTGGGAGATTTTTACAAGAATGCAGGGAAGAAATTCCCAAGTCCCAGACAGATTTCGGTAATGCAGGCTCAGTCAGTATAAGTCAATGGGGCAGGAGAGCCAATCGGCTGCTGCGCCTAGAGGAGCGCTAGCTTACCGATTGGCTGCGGCTTTCCCGAGAGTTTCCTGGCTGTCCCTCCCAGCCTCGTGGTTCCCTGGGTTGGCTAGTTTCCGCTGACCGACCGCTGGCGGAGCGAAGCCCCGGCGCTTCAGGCTGGGTGTTGTGGGGCAGGGATGGCAGTCAATTGGCTGCGGCTTTCCTGAGAGTTTCCTGACTGTCCCTCCCGGCCTCATGGTTCCCTGGGTTGGCTAGTTTCTGCCGACTGCCTGCTGGCAGAGCGAAGCCCCGGCGCTTCAGGCTGGGTGTTGTGGGGCAGGGATGGCAGTCGATTGGCTGCGGCTTTCCCGAGAGTTTCCTGGCTGTCCCTCCCGGCCTCGTGGTTCCCTGGGTCTGCTAGTTTCCACCGACAGCCCGCTGGCGGAGCGAAGCACCAGCACTTCAGGCTGGGTGTTGTGGGGCAGGGATAGCAATCGATTGGCTGCGGCTTTCCTTAGAGTTTCCTGGCTGTCCCTCCCGGTCTCGTGGTTCCCTGGGTCGGCTAGTTTCCGCTGACCGCCCGCTGGCAGAGCGAAGCCCCGGCGCTTCAGGCTGGGTATTGTGGGGCAGGGATGGCAGTCTGGAGAGAGACTTCAGGGGGCAGCAGCATTATCACTGCAATGCCAAGGGGGCACGGTGGGACGGGTTTTACTTCTTCTTGCGTCCCTTATGGGTAGGCTCAGATGCATAGTAAAAACAAGGGTCAGACTTGGTACATTCAGTGGCCAGGCAGTCTTTGCTAATAAAATAGTACTTGCAACAGGCCCCGGTTTTGTCCTGCACCATAGCAAACGATATAACAGGGTGACCCCTGTCCACACATTAGAAGTACACATGCACTGGGCAGTTGCTATCACCTTCTCCCTGTCATAGGCAGGATTAGAAGACCCCACTCTGTTCTGGAGATGGATCTTCTCAACGACTCCATAGAACATGCAGTCAGAGCACCTCACCTCAATGATGTACCATATATACTTGCTCACATAGGGAAAATTGTCCCTGTGGTATTCCTCCTTCAGATGCCATCTCACCCGTCGTTTGGCCTGCAACCATTCAAGAATTGATCTTATGCTGGTCCATGGTGCCTGACCTTTTGGGAGCCAGCTACCTTAATGGTATCTCAAATAATTCAGCTCCATGGGGTGTAAAGCATCCATATCTGCCAGTCTTCAGTTGCTCTTTTCCGGCAGCAGCATGTACTGTCTGCTATCCCCAGCATGGGCAGTATATAGGGCTGGGGGAAGTCTCATTCCACCATGATATCTTCATATTTAGAATTTCTGCCTAACTCCTACAGTGTACAGTATATAAATGTATTTTTCATTGTATAAAGCGAGTCAATGACCAGTCCCTTGCACATCATCATTAACCTCCAAGCTGCAGTTTTAGTAAAGACAGTTCTGTTTGCTGTCACTCATTAGAACAAGCAGGGAGGTGAGCTGCGGTTTTAGTGAACACAGTTCTGTTCGCTGTCACTCATTAACACAAGCGGGGGGCAGCCACAGCACAGCTTAATTGTGCAGTTAACTATTCTCTCCCACCTCCAAAGAGCAAGTGGTGACAGCAAGGTTAAGGGGGAGGTGAAGCTCACCTGCATCATTAACTACTCTCACCCCATCTAAAGATCAAGGGGCCACATTCAAGCCTGCTGCTGTCTGCCAGTCCCAATGGTCAATGAGTTGGTCGGGGTCTGAATCTACCACCAGTGCAGCAGTCATCAAAAATAAAATACACATACAGGCTTTAGAGCCAAGTTTAAGCTGCAGACTGTCAGAGCATGTGCAGGGAATGTGTGGGCATGGCCGGGCCACCGACTGACAGGACTCAGTAGTGACTACTGTCACAGTCTACTGTCTTCTTGTCTGACTGATACTGGTACAGTTTGCTTAATGTACTGGGACAGTATCACTGTGGATTAATATTTTGATTGGAGCTGCCAGCGTGTTACTGTTCTGTTAGACTCCAGGTGTTAGCACTATGAACAGAATTCTCTGACAGTAGATGGCAGGATGTAGGGAGGAGGATGAAAAATGTGTTTTACTTTTGGAGAATTAGATTACGAGGTGAGTTGGGGTTGGGGAATGCTGGATGAGAACTGGCAGTAAGTGACTGTTGTCAAACACAGTTTACCATTTACTCAGGGACTGCACTTTTGGTGAGGTAGTGAGTGAGCGCAGCATATTGCAACATTGCACACGCTCGTGCTATCGTACCTGCAGACTGAGTGGACTTGGGGGGTTTGCATTTGTTTAACTATTTTTAAAGTGTCTGAGCTGTAAATTTTAAGGTTGTGCCATTGTAGTTACCAGGGTGATGTGTGTCAAGGAGCACCATTGTCAAGCAGGGTGGGGAACATCGATTCCGCACACAGCAGGAAGTACTGTATTTGCTGCTTGAGATGACAGTGGAGTGATCTTCTGTTCACTTGGAATGCAGTTGTCTGTGCACTGGAAGTAGAATGTTTTTCTGGGATAACATCCTGGTTCATGTCCCAGTCTGACCCATCAGGGACAAGGATTTTCTCTTGCCATTGTATAATTTGGAGATTGTGTCTGCTGAACCTGCAGCCCTGAACTCTGCCTCTGAGTGCTAATCAGAGTACTATTCAGAGTTTCCATTTCTGGTGTTTCTTTGATGACCATGCAAAAAATCCCCCACCTATTTGTACAACTTTGCCAGAGAACTCACTGCTCCTTACCTGGCAACAGATAAAATTGAGGTTCTGGCTCCACTTCAGGCCTGTATGTGTGTCTTGTTTGTATGCCAGTTGAGCTCTGAAGAATGTAGAATTCATATTCTAAGTGGGCTTTTTCTTGGGGGCTTACTACTGGAATAATGCAGAGCTTGAATTCTTCTATTCCATGATAAACAATCACACAATGTATTGAGTTTGAAGAAAGACAGATAATTGACAGATTAAAAACATTTGTGGAAGGACTATTTTACATTATTTAGCAACATTTTATTATATTTTTTGTGACTTTGAAAACTTTTAGAATGTTCTTTTTTTAAACTTATGTATGGGCTCATTTTATACAAGCAGTAAGACAAGGCTGGGTGTTGGTAGAACTGAGACACCCACACACCCAGCGGCTGAAGGCACTCGATCTGCGGTCTCGTGCCTACCTACACTTCTAGGTGTGTGGGTATCTCAGTACTACCAACACCCAGCCATGTCTTATTGCTTACATAGCACAATTTAACTGTGTTCCAATGCACTAACATTACTGGTGTTACATGCTGCTTTCAACAGCAGGTAACAATGACTTTCTGTAGTCAGCAAACCTGCAGATGCACATCTCAAGTGCTGCAGTGTGCACATCTGGACTAGCAGCACCACAAGTATGTTTCACTTTAGTGTTTTCTACTTTGCTTTTTACTTTTTTTTTCTTGGTCTGCTGTAAATTTCAGGTAATGCAGTGCATAGTTTAAAAAGTACCTGCCTATCTATAACTGACCCCCAATTGCTGTGTGTGACATCACAGTCTGTTATCATTGGGACCATGATGGTGTCAAAAAACTAAGGCACTGTGAGATCAGTAGGGTAAGGGTAATGCTTTTTGTACGGCTTTTTTTTTTATTATTTTATCCTCCTCTGGCCACCTCTCTGCATCCCCCGTTATGTATCCACACATCCTGCCAGGGGATCCAGCCGTCCTTCTCGACCGTAAGTAAGTAGAATGAACAAAGGACAAAAACAATTGATCATTTCTCTAACCTATATCAGTATTATGTCACTTAGCTTGTTGGGGAACAGCTTTCTGGGCTGCTAAAAGTCACCAAAATGCACCATTTGACTTCAGTTTTTCAAAATTTTCCCGGGGGAGCATGCCCCCGGACCCCTCTAGAGGGGTGGAGATTTTGTGCCCCTCCAGAATTTCTGACTGCATGATGCCCCTGTTCCATATCATAGCAGATTATACAGTACAACACATAGCAAGGTCACAATAAATCAGATGGCAAGATCACATTAGCAAGGTTCAAAATACATACAATAATTACACACAGTTGCAAAATTAACAAGTATTTGTCAAGGCCAAATGTTTACTTGCTGGTATTAGCATTGGAAATGCAGGAGTTAGACAAATGCAGAATAGGAATGGCAATGAAGTATTGCACTTCATGCCAACCGCACCTCCATCCTGTAGAGACAGACAGGCATTGGGGTAAGTGTTTGGGTCATCGCCCATGACGGTCATGCCATGTCACCTCAACCTATTCTACAGACACTGACACGTGTTGAGGTGTGCCTTGGGGTGTCTGGCTTTATAGTCACCCCATTCCATAAGGACATAAGCTGAAATGGGTGCAGCATTGGAGAATGGGGTGAAGTCTGGGGCTGAAGAGTCCAAGGTACACCTCGATGACTGTCAGTGGCTGTGGGGTGGGGTGGGATGGCATGAGCAGTACAGTTGGCAATCTAAAGGCATACCCCAATGCCTGTCAATCTGTACAGGGTGGGACGTTATGTTTAGAAACCCTAACGCCTTGGGCGTTTGTTGGTATTTGTACTACAAATTTTCAGCATGGCCTTTTTGTGACCCTACCTCATGAAGCATTTGGGACCTCTTCTCATGAAGAGTGGCAGTGTGATTTTGTCAATGTGTCCTGAACTTTGAGTTCCAACAGCGACTGTGCCATTCTTTACCATATGTATGAAAACACAGATCAGGCAGGATGTGAAGAATGACAGCTGTACCATCCATAGGGAGGTGTGAAGAGATGGCAATGTTGAAAATCTGTAGTGGTAATACTAATAATGCTCGCATTTTTGAGCATATGTGGAAACTGCGTAATGCACGCTCATAACGCAGTCATTTTATGGACTTTCATCACCAAATTTTAGGACCTCTGCTCAAGAACAGTGTCACTGTGATTTTCTTAATGTGTCCTGAACACTGATTTCCCACAGTGATGATGCTATTCTGCGCCGGAAGTGCAAAAACCCATTTCGACCAGGTTGCAAAAAATGACAGCAGTACTCTTCATAATGTGGTGTGGAAAAATAGCAATGTTGAAAATCTGTAGTGGAAATATTATAAATGTGTGAAATTACGAGCGTGCATGGAAACTGCGCAATGCACGCTCGTAACACAGTCATTATATGGACTTTTGTCACAAAATTTTCAACGTAGGCATTTTAGGACCTCTGCTCATGAACTGTGTCACTGTGATTTTCATAATGTGTCCCGAACACTGATTTATGACAGCGACCATGCTATTCTGCACCGGGAGTGTGAAAACACATGTTGGCCAGGATGTGAAAAATGACAACTGTACTGTTCATAAGGAGGTGTGAAAAAATGGCCATTTTGAAAATCTGGAGTGAAAATATTGCAAATTCGTGAAGTTATGAGCGTGCGTAGCAACTGCACAACACACACTCATAAAACAGTCATTTCCTGGATTTTTTCCACCAAATTTGCAACATAGACTTTTTGTGAGGCCACCTCATGAACACCAGCACTATCGTTTCGTTAATCAACCCTGAAAGGTGATTCCAAGCAGTGACCTTGAAATCACCTTTTGCGACCGAATAAAGCCATGACAGTGGCTGAATTCATGAGGAGGGGTCCCAATAACCCCATGTTGAAAATTGGGTGCCATATTCCCCAAAATGCCAGAGATATGCACCAAAGTTGAAAAAACCCTGTTGATGCCATTATATAGCTTACCGGCATTTCTTCAGTTCGTGGTCGGCTTTGAAGAGTGCAGACGTGTTCCCGGTCCACCGAAGATCATTGTGCTGGGCTCCAGAGGTAATTATGGGGGGGGTGTGGGGAGGCAGGGTGCACAGAGGGTGGGCGTGGGTTGGTGTGCGGGGCCGCTGGACTTAATAAGGGACAGTTTTCTGATTTACAGGTAAAAAAAGTAAAAATTGCGGGACTTTTTTTTTTTTAACAGGGACATTTAGCACGCTGGGGTGGGCTCCCGGCATGCCAACCGAGTGTTTTTTTGGGGGGGGAAGCTGTAGCTGATGGGGGATTGGGCACCCCCATCGGCATAAACCTACATTTTTGGGGGGGACATTATGCCGACAGGGAGTGGGATCCCCCCTCGGCAAATTAAACTGGGATACAGAACATTATGCAGATGGGGAGTGGGCTCCCCCATCGGCAAATTAAACTGGGATAGGGAACATTATGCAGACGGGGAGTGGGCTCCCCCATTGGCAAATTAAACTGGGACTGGGCACTGAAGTTGATGGGGATTGGGGCCCCTGTCGGCAAATAAAGACTGATTTGGGTGAGTGCATGCTGCCGAGGGGGTTTGGCCACCCCCTCGGCAGTGGGGCCTGAATAATATTATTTTTGAACATGGCGGCAAGCCGCCACCATGTTCATAAACAATATAACACTAGGTAACGTTCCGCCCTGCAATGACGGGTCGCTCCCTCATTGCAGCAGAATGGCTGATGCTGCAATGATGAGGCAGCTCCTGATTGCTGCGGTGAAAATGTTACAAGTTTGTGGCACTTATTGAAGCCAGTGTCATGAGCACACTGTGCAGCCATTGGTTCACCAGTGCCAAACCCCAAAATGCAATACTTCTGTAGGCTGTCACAGTGCCATGCCTCCACAACCCGCTTCTCTTCTAAGCTGCCACATAATGTTTCTTGCACATGCGTGCAAGCAAACATAAAAATTGTTATATACGTCTAGTATAATGAGCAAGGACATTAAAAGGTTAGAGTTTAGCCTACTAAAAGTGCTAACTAGGGAGACTGTGAAAGAAGATAAAGACTTACAGAGATGGTAAGAGAGCCCAGTGCTGCCAGAGGTAGGCTTTGTCGGAAAGAAGTAGATTAGATAGCTGGTGGGAAAGGGGTGAGGGATGCAGTCTTTGGAGAGTTGGAGGGAGGGGATGGGATGTGGAAAAGGTGTGTGGGGGTGTTGGAGAGAGGAGGTGAAGGGAGGAACAGTCTAACCGGCCTATTTTGTGAAGTCTTTGACAGTCTAACAAGCATATTTTGTGAGGCCTTTGCCTAGAATGAGATGGGGTGGGGCCCTCATACACAAGTATGGATGGGGGGAAGGGGAACGGAGCCCTCCATGGCAGGTGTGATGGATGAAGGTCATTTATTAAGAAAGGGGTGTCAGAGGTAGGAGGCTAGTGCTGCTCATAAGTGAGGGAAATGGAATTACCATATTTCTTTAAATGTTTCATCAGAAAAGTATAGCTGAGCAGAATAGCTCATTTCCAGATACGTCCTAGGGAGAGGGATGGTACAAAACATAGCAGAATAAAGTACAAAGCTACAATGCAACATAACATAGAAACATGGAATTTGATGGCAGATAAGGACCTCTTGGCCCACCCAGTCTGCCCATTTCCCTACCTAATGGATAAGCTGCAGATCCTAGTTAACCAGCAGCCTACTTCTTTCTACCCCCACCCCCTAGAATTGCCTTATGACTGTCCCATGCATGCTTGAATTCAGCCACTGTTTTTGACTCCACAACCTCCTCCAGAAGGCCGTTCCATGTATCCACAATCCTCTCTGTGAAAAAATACTTCCTTACATTACCTCTGATCTGCCCCCCCATCTTCATATTGTGCCCCCTTGTTCTTGCACACCTCTCTTTTTGAAAGATGCTACCCTCTTGGACTTTGTTGATTCCCTTGAGGTACTTGAACACCAGCCAGATAGCTAGGTAGGCAACACAATGCAGGATAAAATAAGTGCAACAAGTAGTTGACAGTGGGTGTAATATGTGCAGCTGAATAGTTAGCAGTGAGTTCAAATGTATTACAGAATAGGTTATTAGTATGTATATTGGAGTAAACAGAAGTACTGAGCTGAGCAAGCCACCTTGAGGTATAGAGGGGAGAGGGGTGGCCTGATGGCTAATTGGGAGACTGCACCAGAGGGTCAATATGTTTGGCAGGAGCAGAAATGTGGGCCGAGAAGCCATGCAGCAGGGTTGAGAGAGCTTTAGGAGATGATGCAGTATGAACATCTGTGGGCAGAGCATTCCAAAGTTTAGGTCAGTGGTAAGAGAAGGTGGATTGGCCAGCTAATGAAGTGAGAAGAGGGATGGTGAAGGACCAGGAGACAGACCTATGAAGTGAGTAAGCGCTCAGAGGGAAGTCATGTGTTGAACACACTTGGCCTGTGACCTTGTGCTTCACCCGAGGTGTGATGTTATTACACATTATGAACTAGGGATTGTAAATCCACAATCCTGACTGACTGAGATGTTTTTGAAGCCGTGGTGATATCGGGCTACATCATCACGGCTTCAAAAAACCTCTGACCACCAGCCTTCCAACTGCCCACAACTTTCTATGCGTGCCTTCAATCGCATTCCCCACACAAATGCTTCAGCTTCTCATACGGACTCCCCTGGTTTCAAACATGTAACCACCAACAAAATAATCGACACCGGAGCAGCAAGGATTTTAGCATCTCTCTGACACACTTAAAAACAATTTTATTATCATTCCTTTGGGATAACACAACCTGTTGAGTTTCGGCACTGCTGCTTTTAAAATGCCGTCACCTATTTCAACTGCCATGCAGTGCCAGTTCCAGCCTCACTCCATAATACTCCCTGATTTTTAAAACGTGAAAAACAAAACGGATGAGAAATAACTTTCGCTCACATTTAAATGAACTGCCAGCAAGTGCTATCCACATCATTGTAACACACTGACACCCGATGACGATAAAAGATACTTCCCGCTACTTATCCATGTCAGTACTGCATACAACTGCTACATACAGTATCAGCGCTACCAAAAAAAGGCAAATTATTCCCTCAAAATGAAAAGAAATCCAGTACAGCACAAAGTGGCAGAGTTCACAGGTCACACAATCACAAACTTTCACATCGTCTGTCAGCTCCAACTGCAACAGCGCTACCTGCTGCCTCCAAGAACTATTTTTTTTTAAAGTATTCCTACACTATAATAAAAAGCTATTTTTAAAAGGTTTTAAAGGTTTTTTCAATATTTCATTTCTAAAACCTTTACTCCAGTTCATAATAGCAATACGGCACTCCAGGTTGTGGTATATCAGGGGATATCATCACTTCTCGGGTCATTGGACAAACTTGGCCTGTGGCCTTGTGCCCAACCACCTGAGGCTTGACGATATCCCATGATCTACCACACTCTGTTGTGCCTTATTGCTTAAATAACACACACCCTGTCATGCCTTATTACTTAAAATAAACTCTGGTCTGTGCCAATGCAGCTGCAAAAATATGTTATTGATAGTGGTGAAAGAAGTGTGGCCAGCACTTTTTGTAGCAGTAGGAAAACTATGTAATTACTAAATATTTAAACCTGCACTATGGACATTCCACAAGGTGTATAATGCCAGTAATGAATATTCACCACAAATGTTTGTTGTTCAAAGTGGCTATCTGAGCTCACTGGAGTCCAACATGAGGCATACACTGGAGGACATCAGACACATTATAACATTAGAATACAAAATGAGATGACAGTTCAGAAAGAAATGTTTATATATTTGCTTATTGACCACATTACGTGCATGTAAAATCTATTGCCACTGGCAGATGAGCTGAATTAGCTGTAGGACATAATAACTGGTTAGCATTAGCCAAGCTACCCTAGGAAGGAAAGGTATGCTGCAGCACAGACAGTAAATAATGTTTCTTCAGTCGAACTGGCTGCTGCCTTCAGAACAAACCACCTCATCTTCTACAGGTCTGAGGTCCCAGTCTGGTCTGCTGTAGTCTGTAATGTACTAGTGCTACATGTGCCATGGTGCCTGCAAACCCAAATTATTTCATCAATGCAGATTTGATTTAGACTTTGGAATGTCGTTTAGCAGCCCCTGATTATTTCTAGTCTCTTGTCCACACCCACAACACTTCTTACGTTTTAGCAAAGTATACATGATGTTATCCAGCAGTATACTTTCATTTTTCCTGTGTACTGAAGGTGAATAAACAAATAAGTAAACATACATGTATGCTGTTGACATAGGCATCCAGAAGACTTATGTCAAACAGTAAGCAGTACACAGTGGAACCGAAACCAGTTGAGAACACATTATGTTGCTGTAATGTAAATTACTTTCATAAACTATCAGTCATACATGCTTTTAGTGGAAACCTTCTGCAGATTTTGAGAAAATAATTCAAAGAGTGGGGTGCAGTCTGGTGGAATGGAATGACACAGCTGTGGCATATTTTCAGTGTCATGCTGATGATACCTCCCCAATTTCAGTCACTTGCTTTGAAAGCTCTCCTCTCAGTGCAACTGCACTATGTCAGCAAAGCTCTCATTATGCTGATGTAAAAATAAAAAAAAAAATCTGACATAGTAAATCGTAACTGGTACACAACTTGTAATTGGTAGGCATGCAACTTGTGTTTGGCAGTTTTTACCTTACAGTACATATTGTGTATCAGTTGCTTCAGTAGCTGCTTTACTGAGAGTGCTTCATTTCACAAGCTTTTCCAAATGGGCACTTCAATGTATTATGGCCACACAAAGTTTGGGTGGGTGTGGTGGTGGGGGGGGTGGCTAAAATTAACAGTACAGAAGGTCCTCAATTTACTGTTCAACCACAATTTGGAAACACTGTTAGTCCTGCAAATTTTGTATGGCACCACTCTAACATAGAAACATAGATTTTGATGGCAGATAAGGAGTGCTTGGTCCACCTAGTCTGCCCAGTTCCCTATCTATTCAATAAGCTGCATATTCTAGTTAACCAACAGCCTACTTCTTCCTACCCCCTACTAGAATTGCCTTATGTCAGTCCCATGCATTCTTGAATTCCCCCACTGTTTCTGACTCCACGATCCCCTCAGGAAGGTCAATCCATGCATGCACCACCATCTCCATGAAAAAATACTTCCTCACATTGCCCCTGAACCACCCCTCTAACTTCAGATTGTGCACCCTTGTTCTTGCAAATCTCTTTTTCTGAATGATGTTACCCTCTTGCACTTTCTTGATTCCCTTGAGGTACTTGAAAGTTTCTATTATGTCCCCCCTTTCCCTTCTTTCCTTGAGGGTATACATACTTAAGCTCCTTTAGTCTATCTTTGTATGGCTTCTGGTGCAGAACCTGCACCATTTTAGTTGACCTCCTCTGGACTGCATCCATTCTGTCTATATCCTTGTGAAGATGGGGTCTCCAGAACTGCACACAGTACTTCAGATGGGGTCTCATCAACTGTCTGTACAGAGGGATAAGACCTTCCTGTTTTCTACTGTTGATGCCTCTCCCTAAGCATCCCAGAATCCCCCCAGCCCCCCTTACTGCCTTCTCACTTTGCTTGCCTATCTTGAGGTTGTCTGATATGACTACCCCCAGGGTCCCATTCAATTTTTTGTTGTTGTTAGTACTTGGGTACGGTGGAGTTTTGTTTCCCAGGTGCATTACTTTGTACTTCTTTGAACTGAATCTAAGCTGCCATACTTTTGACCAGTCCTCCAACCTTTCCAAGTTCCTTCTTATCCTTTCCACCCCCTCCGTGTATCAACCCTGTTGCAGATCTTTGTGTCATCTGCAAAGAGGCATACTTTTTCTTCCATTCCCACCACAATGTCAACTATAAAGACATTAAAAAGGACTTTTCCCAGTATGGAACCCTGTGGTTCCCTGCTAGTAACCCCCCTTTCTTTGTAGTGGACTCCATTTACTATTACCCTCTGCATCCTGTTGTCCAGCCAAGTTTTTTTACCCAGGTTACCCCCCAGGGACCCACTCACAGAATGGCTAATTTGTTTATTAATCTTTCTGTGGGACTGTGTCAAATGCCTTGCTGAAGTCTAGGTAAGCCATGTCCACAGCCCCTCCCTGGTCTACTAATTTATTATGGCTGCATGGGCAAAGCCATGCTGATGTGTTGTGAGGGGTAGGAGAGAGAGAAGGGACCGTGGAAGCATGTGACCTGATACCTGTCCTTCATCCTTCCCCAGTGCTGTGGTCAGTAGTATTGCATGGGTTCTCTGCCGCCTCTCCCCTCCTCTGCCAAACACGTTCTCCCACCCCCGCGGGTCCACTATTTTATTTCTGCCTATCACTTGCACAGTTGATGATGGAAAAAAAACAGAGCCTGCCATGCTCAAGATGGCCACTGTGAGCTCATTGCACAAACATGAGTATTGTGGCATGTGCAGTCAGTGGTAGTTGTGCATGCACACTGTTGTCATGGCAGCCATCGTGGGTGCACTGGGCTCTGTCTTGGGCATGCGCAATTATCAGTCACTGCATATGTGAGTACTATGCAAGTATGGTGTCAGCTGCAGCGGGAGCTTCAACTACTCTTTGACTTGGCCTCACCACACTAGAGCAGCCATACTGGCTCTGACCAGAGTTTCTTAAAGAAACCTGCTGTGAGTCAAGCTGTAGTTTCTTGTTCTGTGTAATTCAGTCACAGCTGCTCTGCACTGTTGTTAACTGGCTTGACTTTTGAATAGATCTGTTGTGTGTGGAGGGTGCTGACTGACAGATGAAGAAGATATGCAACCACGTAGTCAGATTACAACAAAGTGAAGGCTGGTACTATAGGTGATTGGTGACTGTTGACACACACTTTCAGTGGAAACTTTCTGTAGTTTTTAAGAAAATAGTATGGTGAGGGAAATCACTCCAGTGGAAGGATACAGCTGTGGTGTATTCACAGTGACAAGCTACCAGTGTCTACCACTCACAGTTATGTGCTACCAAAGCCCCCTTCTCAATGTAATTACACTAAACATACATACATACATTACTGCCAGCAATTTAGGCTCAACGGTCTATCACATCTGCCAGAACACAGCTCACTGGTAAGGCACAGTAGCTGTTCTACCTCCCTTTTTTAACCCATCACTCTCATACTCCCCTCCTCGCATACCCCTGCTGTTCTCCTTACTTCCAACCCATACCATGCCCGTGTCTGTCCCAATACCTCTTGAAACCTCCTACAGTATCCATTTTTATCAGCTCTTCTAGATGCATGTTCCAGGGTTCCACTACCCTCTCCATGAAATAATGTCCCCTCACCTCACCTCTGTGCCATCCCCCTACTAGTTTTAGACTATGGCCTCTCGTAGTCCTCTCCCACTTCATTTTAATCAGTCCCTCTATTTTTACCCTGTTGATTCCCTTCAGATATTTGAAGACCTGTATCATATCTCCCCTATCCCTTCTGTCCTCCAGGGAGTACATGTTCAGCTCTCTAAGTCTGTCCTCACATGACATTTCCCCCAAGACCACTGATCATCTTTGTCACTCTTCTCTGGACTCTCTCTAGCAGTGTGAAGCCTTTCTTTAGGTGGGGATGACAGAACTGTACACAATATTCCGGGTGAGGCCTCACCAGTGAATAGTACAGGGGAAGTATAACCTCCCTGCTCCTGGACATTATTCCCCTAGCTATGGACCCAAGCATTTTATCTACTTTAGCAGCTGCTTTCCTGAATTGCTCTGAGTTGTTCAATTTGGTGTCAATCATCACCCCCAGATCCTTATCCATCGTGGAGACAGTCAGCTGTACTACCCTCAACTGGTTGCTATTCCCAGAGTTCCTAACACCCAGATGCAGAACACTACACTTGCATGTGTTAAACCCTAACTGCCACGTATGTGCTCAAGTTTTCAGCCTCACCAAATCTTCCTGGAGAGCCCTCCTTTCCTCCTCACTATCTACCTCAGTCCCCAGTTTGGAATCATCGGTGAACAGGCTCATTCAACTTCTAATTCCCTCCCTGATGTCCATGATAAACACATTGGAAAGGATTGGGCTCAACACTGAACCTTGAGGGACCCCACTGATGACCCTTTAGTGAGTTGAGACTTCACCACCTACTACCACCCTCTGCTGTCTGTTGTTAAGCTGGATTGCCACCCACCCAACCAATTTTTCTCCCACCCACAGGTTCCTCAATTGCCAAATCAGCCTTCCATGTGGGACTGAATTGAAAGCCTTGCTGAAGTCCAGGAACAGAACATCAACAGGCTTTCCCCCATCCAGGGATCTTGTCACCCAGTCAAAGAAATTGACTAGGTTGGTTTGACACGATCTCCTCCCCCGGACAAACCCATGTTGGTTTTCATCTTGAAAACTATTTGCCTTCAGGAACTCCATAATCTGTCCTTTTAAGTTGGCCTCCATCAGTTTCCCCAATATGGCTGTCAGGTTGACCGGTCTGCAGTTTTCCAGTTCATCCTGAGATCCACTCTTGTGGAGAGGCACGACGTGTGCCATCATCCAGTCCAGAGTCCAGAAGAACACATCCTGATTGAAGGGAGAAATTAAATAGATCCATCATTGGAGCCACTAGGACATCTGCCAGTTACTTCAGGATCCTGAGGTGGATACCATCTGGGCCAGGGGCTTTATCCATCCTCAAAGACATGAGAGCTTCACTTACCCTCCCCACCTGTATCTCACCATCTGTGAGTGCCTCAACCCATGCCCTCTACACTGCCCCCCCATGGTAGTGGCCCATCCCTTTCCCTAGTATAGACTGAGCTGGGGTGGAGCGACAAGATGGCTGTGGTGCTGCTCCCCTCCCTGCCACTTTGGGTTTGCTATGTGTTGTTTAGTGTTTCAGTTTAAAGTTTTTATTCTCTTTCTGTTTTAAATATGTTGAATGGTACTTATGTTATTTTTGCCCGTGGTTGGCAAAAACAAGCTTCTGTTGCAAAACCTAAATGCATAAGAACTATGTCTATTGCCAAATGACCGATGGCTAAGGTTGTCGTTATTCTCATGGACCGAGCATTAGGTTGGAATGGCTGGAGGTTATGTAGCTCATTTCTACCCAGATACTGGTGAAGTACCCCATTTAGTGTGATGGGAGGCATGTTGGTATCTGTTTGTCTGTTCCAACCTCTAGAAATTTTCTGTGAGGCCAATGTTGTTTTTAGTGGTAGTATGGTATGTACTAATACACCTGCCCTCTACTCAGGGAGAGAAGGTTGGACATTTTCTTTGAAGCCGGTAAACTGCTTTTAGATTTTCGTCAGTTTGGCATCTCAATTATGCTCCTGTGGAACATGAGCAGCAATGGAGCATAATTTGGACTAAGTGGTTTTGATACCAGGAAAACCCTGGGTTGCATCTGTGGAATTTGGGATTTCAGCTGAAGAAGAGGTCTGCATGTTGAGAGTATGATTCTTTCTGCTGGGATTGAGATGGTACTCCTGCCTGAACCTAAGAAGACCTAGAGAAAGTGAGGATAAAATCAGGCCGCACTTCCTGTGCTGAGGAGCCTTTATGTGCCTTATAAAAATGTGCTTTATAAAAGCTATGCCACTGTTCCCTGGGACTGGGGGATCTATTATGCCCTATTTTATTGAATTTACTATGCTCAGAGGAGCATTTACTTTGTTTAATTTGTAGGTGAGCTTCTGACAGAGTTAAAAAAACTTAGAAGCCCAGCAGATGGATTAAGTACAAGTGACCGGAGGATTCCTTCTATTGAAAAGCACATTATATGCTGAGACACGCTTTCCAATTTACTATAGAAAGAAAATATGTCCCAGGATGACTCCAGCTTCAAAGATAATCTTGCAGTAATTGGACCTATGCGGTGGCCTCAGAAGGTTATTGGAAATGTGTATTGTTCTGCAAAAACTCTGGTGGCGACTATGAAGGACGCCAGTTTGCATGTATGCTTAATTTTTATTGATAGTCGGACTCCAGGTTTATGGAGCAAAAACATCACTACTCTTCATGCTACAGCTGTTTTAAGCTAGCATGGATTCAGCCATGGTGCTTTAAAAGTGCCTAAAAGGTATTGCTGGGCTCTATAGTTCGACTTGTATGATATTTCTGGATATTAACCAGCTTAAAATGGTCCAACAAGGGTCCATATGTCTTTCCTTAGTTTGTGTATATTGAAGATTGATTGTGAGGGAACCCTCTGTAAGAGGTGTTGGCTTCATTATGGAGCTCGAACTCTTAGACACAAGGGGCTGGATATTCAAACTGTGCTAGTTTGTGGCGCAAGCCCTTGCGCTACACAAAATAGTTGTGCGAAGTGTGGCAGGCGATATTCAAAGGGTTGCGGCTATTGAGCAACTCCTTTGATATCACCTGCCACAGCCACTGTGCATGGCGCCAGTGGAACTTGCGCCACTGAAAGTTGTCAGAGTGGAGCATTCAAGTTGCGGTGGCACAAGTATCATTGCGCCATGCGCAAATTTCTGATATTCAAAAGGTGACATGCAAATGGGGCCATAATTCATGCAAAGCACGGGGGGGGCCTTTGCATCTATTTATGGCCCTATTTGCATGTCATTAGCATGCAGGTGCGCTGATCCCCGCGGACTTGCGCCTGGCGCCCTGCCAGGCAGCAGCCATCAGGGACCGACGCCCCCTGCAGCCCGATCGTGGGCAAAGTGTAAAAATCCCCACCCCCTGACTGGCCCGGTCGTGGGCAAAGCATAAAAGTCCCCTCTCCCCGACTGGCCCAATCGCAGGCAAGCGGCTAAATAACCCCCACCATCCTGATCACGGGCAGCAAAGTGTCCCCCAGAACATATCCTGGTGGTCCAGTGGACCGCTAAGCCCGATCGCGGCTGACGAAGTTTACCCACCCCTGAACATATCCCTGGTGGTCCAGTGGACCGCTATGCCCGATCACGGGCTGCATAATGTGGCGACACCCCCAAGACCACATCCCTGGTGATCTAATGTCCCCCACCCCACCCACCCACGAAGCCCCACCTACCACTCCCCAGCAGCCGGGGCGGCAGCATCCCACCCGCCTGCCACCCTCGCCCCCTGCTGACTGACTGTTCGGTAGGGCTGCACGCCCATTGGTGCAGAGCAAGAGCCAATGGGCATGCAGCCCATACCGTACAAGGCAGTCCAGATATGCGACATAAAACATAAAAATCAAGAAAACTTAACATAGATGAATGAGAGTCACAGCATACCAGGCATTGCTGAGGTAAACGTAACCATTTTTAACTGCTAGGGTTGGGACTACAGTAGATTTTTCCAAATAAATTCTATTGCTAGCAAACTATGACAGTTCAAGTCCGCATTTTTAATTATATAAAAGCAATAACACACTCCAAGGTGTGGCATTTCATGAGACATCATCTCTCTTTTAGACCATTGGTAACTTGGTCTGCAGCCTCATGACTCACAACATATCAGAGTTGTGATGATATTCCATGATATAACAGATCCTTTCATGTATTATTGCTCAGTTATAAAAGGGGTTGCAGAAATGCTGCAATCTAACTGGCTGTCAGAGTTCTGAGATTGTTACATTAATCTCCGTTAGACTGTCATGCACAACATTATCAAAAAGACACATGCATTCTTTTGATAAACCAAAAACAGTGTTTATCAGTATTCCATTCACGGGCACTGCTGAGTAAGCACGAAAACATGACAGATCATTGGTTGTCGGGGGTTAATGCATGCCCAAGTGAGTAATGAGGCATGAGGCACTTGCGCTGAGTACCTTTAGCACCTGGAAGAGCATTAACCCCAGACAACTAATGACCTGGAGTGTCTTATTATAGTTATAAAATGGGTAAACTGAGAAACAATGTAAATAATAATACAGAACTCCACTTTTTAATTTAGAACAGGTTACTGTACACAAGAAAATGTTTCTATTTCATTGAGCCAAAATCATAGTTGTGTTTTTCCCCTTTAGCCAGTTTATGCCTAATAACAAAGAACATGAAATATGGTTTTATAGCATTAAGTAAACGGCAGTTTAAGGAGAATAACACATTACCAAAATAATAGTTTTATAAAAATGAAAATGATCACAATAACAACTTCAAAAAGAATGCAGTTAGTCAACAGTTAATTTTCCTGTAAACTTTTGTTTATATCTGTTAGCCCATTATTTAGGTTTTTAATGGCACATGTCTCATAGAATATTGGGAGCATATACCGCAGCATCCAAATGATCCCTGGAGTAATACTTTCCTACTTCTGATAACTACATGCAGGTTATCAGGAGTCAGTCATGCAACTTTCATCTCTTTATCGACTCTCAAAGCCTTTTAGTTGAGCAACATAATCAAGATGACAAAAGGGGCATGCCACAGAAAGGTGAGGGTGAGAGTTTTGGCCTTCAGGAGGGAGGGCTTCAATAAGATAAGGGTATGTCTCAGGGACGCCTTAGCAGTGGCTGATATATGGGGGGGAGTTTAGGCACAAGAGGCCCATCCAAAAGGAGCTATAGGGGAGGCAACAAACCTATGTTTTTGGTAGATAGACAAGGGTAAAAGAAAAAGAAAACCACAATGGTTCACAGTGGAAGTAGCCAGGAAGGTAAAGGCAAACAAAATAGCCTTCAGGAAATATTAGGACACAAAAAAGGAGGGGGGCAAGGCAGAGTAGGGCAGTCAGGGCAGCTAAGGCAAAGGCAGAGAAAAATATAACAAAATGATAGATACATTAGCAAAAGGAGAAAGACTTGGTGGGTAGTAAAGCTGAAGGGGGGGGGAGGAGTGGGAGTGGAAGGGGACCAGGATAAAGAATCAATCCAGAACAAATATTTCTATTCAGTTTTCTTGGAGGAAGGGGCGGGGGAGGGACCCCAGCTAAGAATCAGGACAGGAAGGGAGATGGATAACAGGCAGTTCATAGAGGATAGAGTCCTAAAAGAACTTACAAAACTGAAGGTGTATAAGTCAATGGGACCAGATGGGATGCACCCTAGAATATTAAAGGAGCTAGGGAAGGTACTGGCAGCACCTTTAGCAGCCCTGCTCAAAGAGTCACTGGAAACAGAAGTGGTTCCAGAGGACCGGAGAAGAGCTGATGTAGTCCATCTCCACAAAGACAGGAGCAGGGAAGAAGCTGGAAACCCTGGACCTGTCAGCCTGGCCTCAGTAGTGGGTAATTATGGAATCTCAGCTAAAGGAAAGGATAGTGAAGCACCCTGAAATAAGTGGAGCACAAGATCTGATGCAAGATGAATTTTCATCAGGAATGTCATGTCAGACTAATCTGATAGATTTTTTGACTCGGTCACCAGGGAGGTGGACCAGGGGAGCAGTGGATGTGGCCTACCTTGACTTCAGCAAGGAATCTGACACAGTTCCACACAGGAGACTTGTGAACAAGCTGGGCAGCCTGGGATTTGGACACAAAGTGGTAAATTGGTGAGGAAATGGCTAAAGAATAGAATGTAGAGGGTGGAAGTCAGTGGTGCTAAATCTTATGTAGGGAGGGTGACCAGTGGGGTGTCATAGGGATCAGTTCTAGTGCCAGTACTGTTTAATATCTACATCAGTGATATTGCGGAGGGGCTAGAGGGGAAGGTATGCCTCTTTATGGATTACACCAAAATCTGCAATAGTGTAAACAGTCCAGGAAGGGTGGAAACAATGAGGAGAGACCTAGCTAAGCTGGAAAAATGGTACAGAGTATGGCAGCTAATATTCAAAGCAAAAAAGTGCAAAATCATGAACTACGGGTGCAGAAACCCAGGGGAGGAATTCATGATGGGCAGGGTGATCTCAGAGGCCACAAAACTGGAAAGAGATCTTGGGGTAATCATATCTGGTGATCTAAAGGTGGCCAACCAACGTGCCAAAGCAGTGGGAGAGTCACTGGAGTGCTGGGGTGTATAGGGAGATGTATCACCAGCAGAAGAAAAGAGGTCATAATGCCACAGTACAGGACATTGGTGAGACCTCACTTGGAGTACTGTGTCCAGTTCTGGAGGCTGCATCTCTGAAAGAACATAGATAAGGTGGAAACAGTTCAAAGAAGGGTAACAAAAATGGTGCAAGGCCTGCAGCAAAGGACATATGAGAAGAGATTGGAGGAACGCAATATATATACCCTGGAGGAGAGGAGGGTCAAGATAGTGACCTTCAAGTATCTCAAGGGAATAAATAAGGTACAGGAGCAGGGCAGTATCTTCCAAAAGAGAAAATGCTCTAGAATGACAAGAGGCCTTGACATGAGACTGGAAGGGGGTAGACTGCTCATAAAGCTGGGGACCATGCGCTACATAGCAACTATAGGCCTATATCAATCCTCCCTCCCCTTTCAAAAATACTTGAGCGTATTATTGTCAACCAACTAGTGGACTACCTCAGTAAATACTCCCTACAGTGTCAACAACAACATGGTTTTAGAAAAGTGCACAGCACCACCACTGCTCTCCTAGAACTCATCAGCTCCGTCCACCAATCTATTGACCAGGACAGTCTTGTGGGGGCAGTCTTTATAGACTTAACCTAGGCCTTCAACATGGTTAATCACCAGCTCCTCCTTAATCAACTCTCTCTCTCTCTAACTGGCCTCTCCCGATTCACTCTTTTGGTTTACAAGCTATCTTGGAGATAGATCACAAAGCAGCATGGATTCACAGCAGGAAGGTGAATCTAATCGATTTCTTTGATTGGGTGACCAAAGTAATAGACCAGGGAGGGGCTGTGGATATGGCCTACCTAGACTTTAGCAAGGCATTTGACACAGTCCCGCACAAAAGATTAATAATCAAGTTAGCCAGCCTGGGAGTGGGTCCCAGGGTGGTAGCCTGGGTAGCAAACTGGCTGCACAACAGGACACAGAAGGTAATAGTGAATGGAACACATTCTGAAGAAAGGGGGTTACTAGTGGAGTACCTCAGGGCTCAGTACTGGGTCCAGTCCTCTTTAACATCTTTATAGGTGACATTGCAGAGGGTCTGGAAGGAAAGGTATGCTCTTTGCAGATGACACAAGATCTGTACCAAGAGTTGATACACAAGGGGGGTTAGAAAGGATGAGAAGGGACTTGGCAAGGTTGGAGGAATGGTCAAACATATGGCAACTTAGATTCAATGCAAAGAAGTGCAAAGTAATGCACCTGGGAAATAAAAATCCAGAAGAAGAGTACACAATAGCAGGGGAGGTACTAACAACAACAATAATGGAAAGGGATCTGGGTATAGTCATATCAGATCACCTAAAGGTGGGTAAGCAATGTGAGAAGTCAGTAAGGAGAGCCAGGGGGATACTGGGATGCATAGGGAGGGCATCACAAGTAGAAAAAGGGAAGAGGTTATCCCTCTATACAGACAGTTGGTGAGATCCCATCTGGAGTACTGCGTGCAGTTTTGGAGACCTCATCTACGCAAGGACATAGACAGGATGGAAGCAGTCCAGAGGAGGGCAACTAAAATGGTGCAGGGTCTACATCAGAAACCATATGAAGAAAGACTGAGTGAGCTTAATATGTATACCCTGATGAAAGGAGGAGGACGGGGACATGATAGAAACTTTTAAGTACCTCAAGGAATCAACAAAGTCCAGGAGAGTAGCATCTTTCAGAAAAGAGATGAGTAAGAACAAGGGGCACAATTTAAAGTTAGAGGGGATGGCTCAGGGTAATGTGAGAAATCTTTTCATGGAGAGAGTGGTGGACGTATGGAACCGCCTTCCTGAGAGGTTGTGGGGTCTAAAACAGTGAGAGTTCAAACATGCATGGGACAGACATAAGGCAATTATAGTGGGGGGGTTGCAAGAAGTAGGCTGTTGGTTAACTAGAATCTGCAGCTTATCCAATAGCTAGGGTAATGGGCAGACTGAGTGGGCCAAGTGGTCTTTATCTGCCATCAAAGTCTATGTTTCTATGTTTCTATGTTACCCCTGGGCTCAATTCTGGGTCCCCTCCTATTCGGCATCTTCATTAACAATTTACCATCTGCCTGCCACCTGCACACACTACTCTATGAGGATGACACTGTCATTTTCGCAAGTCACCCTGACCTGCACATGCTCGAAATCAACCTACAGAATGGCTTCCTGGACGTTGAGCACTGGTTCTGTAAACAGAAACTAGTGCTAAACTACAAGAAGACAAAAGTCCTGTTGTTCTCCTCTGCCCACAGTAGATACAACGGACATGCTCTCACTGTCAGAAATAGCCAAGATGACCCCCTTGAACAAATACAGCACTTCAAGCACCTTGGGGTCACCCTAGATAGTCACCTCACCTATACACCCCACATCGAAAATGTACCCGGAGCCATCTAGGATTGGTCTTCTCTATCAACTCAGAAAGTGTCTAACACCTAAAGCTCTCAATCTGATGATTCACAGTTCGGTGATCTCTATTATTAACTATAGCCTTGTCATTTATGGAGCTGCTACTGATACTGCTCTCAAAAGGCTCACTGTTGTGCTAAACAAGACTTGTAGACTCCAAATGGGGGCATCCCACCTCACCCACACCTGGAATCTCTATAAACAGACTGGATGGCTCAATCTATCTGGGAGAATTAAATACCACACTTGCCTTCTCACTAAAAATATTCTACTTGGGTTCTTGCCGAAACATAGAAACATAGAATTTGACGGCAGATAAGGACCGCTTGGCCCACCCAGTCTGCCCATTTCTCTACCTACTGGATAAGCTGCAGATCCTAGTTAACCAGCAGCCTACTTCTTCCTACCCCCACCCCCTAGAATTGCCTTATGACTGTCCCATGCATGCTTGAATTCCACCACTGATTTTGACTCCACAACCTCCTCCGGAAGGCCGTTCCATGCATCCACAACCCTCTGTGAAAAATACTTCCTTAAATTACCTCTGAACCACCCCTCTATCTTCAAATTGTGCCCTCTTGTTCTTGCACACCACTTTTTTGAAAGATGCTACCCTCTTGGACTTTGTCGATTCCTTGAGGTACTTGAACTTTCTATCCGTCCCCCTCTCCTCCTTTCCTCAAGGCTATACATATTTAAGCTCCTTTCGTCTCTCTTCATATGTCTTCCGGTGCAGACCCTGCACCATTTTATTGCCCTCCTCTGACAGCTTCCATCCTGTCTATGTCTTTGCGGAGATTGGGTCTCCAGAACTGCCACAGTACTCCAGATGGGGTCTCACCAGCTGTTTGTACAGAGGATAATAACTTCCTGTTTTTACTGGTGATGCCTCTCCCTATGCATCCCAGTATCCTCCAGCCCTCCTTGCTGCCCTCTCACATTGCTTGCCCACCTTTAGGTCATCTGATATGACTACCCCCAGGTCCCTTTCCATTTTTGTTGTTGTTAGTATCTCACCCCCATTGTATACTCTTCCCTGGGTTTTGTTTCCAGGTGCATTACCTGCACTTTTAGCATTGAATCTAAGCTGCCATACATTTGACCATTCCTCTAACCTTGCCAAGTCCCTTCTCATCCTTTCCACCCCACCCTGTGCATCAACTTTGTTGCAGATCTTTGTGTCATCTGCAAAGAGACATACTTTTCCTACCAGTCCTTCTGCAATGTCGCTTATAAAGACATTGAAGAGGACCAGTCCTAATACTGAACCCTGCGGTACCCCACTAGTAACCCCGCTTTCTTCTGAGTGGACTCCATTTACTATTATTCTCTGTTTCCTATTCTCCAGCCAATTCTTTACCCAGGCTGTCATCTTGGGACTCACTCCCAGGCTGGCTAACTTGTATATTAATCTTTTGTGTGGGACTGTGTCAAATGCCTTACTAAAGTCTAGGTAGGCCATGTCCATAGCCCCTCCCTGATCTACTACTTTGGTCACCCAGTCAAAGAAATCTATCAGATTTGTCTGGCATGACCTTCCCACTGTGAATCCATGCTGCCTAGGGTCCTGTGCCCTCTGGCCTCTAGATACTCGACAATTCTTTCCTTCAGAAGTGATTCCATCATTTTCCCTATCACTGAGGTTAAACTAACAGGTCTATAGTTTCCTGCTTCTGCCTTGCTCCCACTTTTGTGAAGAGGAATCCATCTGCCCTCCTCCAGTCCTCGGGTACCACCCCATCCTCCCATGATTTGTTAAAAGGGTAGTCAGTGGTGTCACTAGTTCTACCCTTAGTTCTTTTAGAATTCTGGGATGAATCCCATCTGGCCCCATTGCTTTGTCCACCTTGAGTTTTAAGAGTTCTTTCAGAACCCTTTCTTCTGTAAATGGGCTGGTATCAACTTCTGTATCCAGAGTGTTTCTACTGTTTGTTTTAGGTACCTCCCCCTCTTCATTTGTAAATACTGAGCAAAAATATTTGTTGTCTGCTTCACAAATCTCCAAAGACCTAACATACGTGCACCTCATTCACTGAACTCCTACTAGTCTCACGGTGCCAGACCACGCAACACCAATGTGCATTTGGTAGCAGAGCGCCTTCCTGGTTCAATGGACTCCCCAATAGTCTAGCTACCCTTCCTAAACTTGAAGAGTTTAAACATAAGCTCCAAACTCACCGCCTAACTGAAAACTCCTATGATTGCTCCACCTAATTTCCAGGTCCCATTCAGGACCTCCACTAGTCCATCCCCTCCCCCCCTTGGACCTCCCCTCACTGACTCCTCTATCACCCTCATCTTAACAACCCCCTACCTGCCTTTGCCCTCTCCCCCTTCCCCTTTCTCTCTCCTTTCTAAGACTCTTTCCTCCCCCCTACCATAGTTGCAACTATACAAGGCTGACTGGCTGCTCCTCTCCCTCTTGGTCCCCCCCCATCCTTTTCTTCCATCTTCCTCTGATCAGGTTTTGCTTAATGTGTATATAACTGAGCTTAATTGTCCTAGACCACAATGTAAACACATGTACATCTGTTCTGAAATATTCTGTATGACTTGTCTGTTTCCCTGCAACTGTTTGTAACCCTCCCTACTGACATGGAACCTTTTTAAATGAGCTGACTGATGCTCAAAGGTATTTGTAATCCTAGATTGAATAAATAAAGTATAAATAAAGACTGAGGGGCAATGTAAGTAAGTACTTCTTCACAGAGAGGGTGGTGGAGGCATGGAACAGCCTGCCAGTGGAGGTGGTGGGGGCAAAGTTGGCATGGGGATTCAAAACTGCATGAGATAGACATAGGGGTGCCATAGCAGTTCAGAAAGGAAAATGAAGCCAGAGATCAAGCAGTACATTGGGGCATTCTTGCTAGGTAGGTAAGGAAACAGGGAAGACTAGATGGGCTGGTTGGTCTTTATCTGCCATCAAATTCTATGTTTCTATGTTTCTTAGACCAAAAATTAGTCTTTTAGATATATTGTTGCTGTGTGTCCGTGTATTTCTTTAAAAATAAAGTTGGTGTTTTGGGGATCACACGATGAAGTCATGTGGACATCATATTTGAATAGAGTTGTCTCAGAAGGGTGATGTGCTATGTAAGCCAGCTCTCTTACCCCTGCAGCTGCTGTGCATGCAATTTCCTTCCTCAGTTCTCCCTTCTGTCCTGGCTGCCAGTAAGAACAATAACTCAGTAACCTACCGTACATACTGCAGGCTGCTGTTGTGTACAGCCTTTCAAACTTGCATACCTGCAAGCTCAACTGAAGTCAAACAAAATGTTTTTGTAAATATATATATGGTTTTTTTTTAGTTTTTGTTGACTGGGTAAATGCACTAGACAAATTCTGCCTATTTTCAGGCACAACCCAGGGGAAGGGATACAGATGAATGCCAACTGACTTTGAACCAGATTAAGCTGTTGGTGATATTTTTGTGAATATAAATGTGTTGTTCTTGAATGGATTTTGCAACGACCAGCATCGGTTCATGTATCCATGGAAAGGTTTCTATTTCAGTGCTCCCAGATTATAGTTGCATTTTCCCCAGTAATTCCATCATCCCTTTACTGTGGTTTCTTATCAATTTTATTGTTTTCTAAAGAGCCTGAATTGCTCTGTTTTTCAGAATAAGTAATAGAAGTTTATGGTAACAATATGACTGTAAGCAGTAGCACTATTTTTCTGTAAAAATCCATGGGTATCTGTGAGCCCTGTTATTTAGGTTTCTAATAGGACACGTCTCATGGGACATTGGGGTTGTATAATGCAACATCCAAATAATCCTTGAAGTAAAACATTTCCACCTCCCATAACTACCCACTCTCACCTGGGGCTCAGTTTTAAAAGCCCCTTAGATCAGCACATCTTGTGCAGACACCCCTACTGTAGCAAACTTAGGTGTGTCAGGGACCCTGAGCCTAATTTTGTAAAAATCAGTGTCCCAACACTAAACTCCCCAAGTTTTACACAAGTTGTCTTGTGCATCAAACAGGTGGCATGTAGGCAGGGATTGCTGCAAACTGCAGGTGTTTCAGGCAGCATCGGTGGCCATGGGAGGGACCTGCTTGCCATGCAGCCAACAGCTGGCAGGGCCTGTGTAGGGCAGGCCAGGGTAAGTTTGGGAGGTGGGGGGTGGTGATAGACCCCAGACATGGCACTGGCACAGCTCATTCAGTGGCAGACAGTGAGTGTGGAGGGATACTGTGACTTGCAGCAGTGGGTGGCCTGGAATTCACCAGTCATGGCCCCACCACTTCAGGGACACTTGAGTGGGTGCAGGAGGGCAGCAGATATCCACTGACAGTGGCTGCAATGAGGGCATGTGTGGCAGGGAGCTCCTGCCACTGTAGAGGACTGACCTTTTCTTAAATCTATTGCAACAGTTCTTCTGTTTCTTAGCCCAATCTATCCTTTACAATTTCTGGTCCATAAGGTCGGCCACCTATGAGCACCCCTTCCCTTTCTTGACTATGCTATAGTGCCCTCTTTAATTTTCCTTTTCCCTCTCAGGTCCTCATACAAGGAGGTTATTGTGGTGACCTCCTAGTGTAGGTTAAACAGGTTGTGTTTATCGTTGTTGGATATAGTATGTAAAAGCACTTTGTCATAAATTACCTTGATGTATATACCTTGGGCTGGATATTCAGACTGCACCAGGCTGTGGCGCAAGCCTGGGTGCAGCACAACTGGGATGCACATGGGTATTGACAGGGTGATATTCAACGGAGCTGAACAATTGGCACAGTACTGTTGAATATCGCACCTTGGCCACCCGCAGTACGCATGGTGCAGTGGCACTGCACTAGCACAAGTGGCCAGAGTGGAGCAGGGGGATGCGCTAGCGCAAGTTCCGTTGCGCTAGGTGCAACAACCACGATATCCAAAAGTGCACATGCAAATGGGTCATAATGTATGCAAGGCACAAATGGGGCCATTTGCATGTCATTATGGCACCATTTGCATGCAGGTGCACTGATCCCTGGCGACTTGCGCCTGGCGCCTTACCAGGCTGCAGCCATCAGGGGCCGATGCCTCCTGCACATTGTGGCAAAGTGCCCCAATGCCCAATCATAGACATGTTTATATTTAAAACAGTGAACTCTCTCCCTGGTGGTCCAGTGGACCGCTTGCAGCCCGATCACGGGCATATGTAGAAGTATAAACAGTCCTATATCCCTGGTGGTCCAGTGGACAGCTCGCAGCCCGATCGCGGGTGTCTGTAATAAATAATAACACTCCAAACCAACCCTGGTGGTCAAGCAGTACCCCTCCCCACCCTCCCACTTAGTCCCACCGCCCGCTCCACCCTGGCCAGTGGCGGCGGCATCTCCCCACCCGCTTGCCGCCCCAGCGCCCGCCGACTGACTCCATATGGTAGGCCGCACGCCCATTGGTCCATTAGCATGAGCTATTGGCATGTAAGCATATCGTATTATTGTCCAGATATGTGAATGGATCCATTCACATATCTGGACTGTGTAGTACGGTATGGGCTGCACACCCATTGGCCCCCTCCCCTCCGATCCTATGCCTCTCATCCTCCTGCATATCCTTCTGTACCTTGATAACCGCACTGTTACTGCTCGCAACTGGTCCTTCCCCCATCTGCTAAACTAGCCTGGCTTGTCCTCCCTTCCTTCCCATCTCTGTTCAGCCCCTCCTTGCTTGTCAGGCTCCCCTGGTCTAAACCTTCAGCTCCCTTTACTGTATCCTCCTTGTACTTCTGGTCCTTCTCCTTGCCCTTTCCTCCCAACTGGTCCTTTTCCTAGCACTTTCATCCCTCTACCCCCTCATCCTCCTGCTTTGATCCCCTGTTCTCCCCACTTTCCCATATTCCAAGTTCCCCACTGTTCCTCCTGCTATCCAGCCCCCGCCTCCTGTCCCCTACTCCCTTTCCATCTCTAACCACCCCTGTCATGGCTATATCACCCCATCATCCTCAAGCAGAAGAAGATAATTGAAGTGGTTTCTGAGCTTAAGGTCCAATCCACCTCCCCCCATTGCTTCCTTCTGTCCATCCCCAGCCATCTGCCCACTTCCCTGAGAATGTCCTCCCTTAGGCCCCCATCTGTGAGGGTCTCCAGTTACCTGCCTGCTTCCTTCGTAGTAACCTCCTTTTGGACCCCATCTGCCAGGGTCCATATGCAACCCCAGAGTACTCTCCTGCACTCCTTTCCCTATGCCCCCACCCCTAGTGCTTGGTGCAACCCTGCGGGAGTGCCCCTGCCCTATTCCCCAACCATGCCTCCCCCCTTCCCCCAGCTGTCTCTTAATGCCCTCAACCTCCTCCCTAAGCTGTGCCAGATGGTAGCACACTGGACAACCACCGAACTTCCAGGCCCAGTCCAGTATGATGGCTGCTCCACACCTTGTGCACCCCACCACCCTCCCAAAGATGCTGACCCTAATGACATGTGGTCCCATCCCCCTCCAAGTAGGTTTCCTTGGGTGAGCCACCAGATTCCCCATAAGTCCAAGACTTTTAAACTTGTAACACTTGAGTGGCTGAACTTTTCCCCACCTGACTATTAGCCTTAAGAGTTTGCTTACAGGGGAAGTTTGCAACTCCCTAAACTCCTCCCTCCCAGCCTTTAAGCTCAACCCCCAGTGGCTCTTCTGTATTTAAGAAAGGCTAATGCAAGGGGTGCATGGGAGGGCTTTCAGAAAGTTCTTAAGGAGCTGGGCCAATTTTAAAACACAACTTACAAACAATAGCAACTTACAGAAACTTATGACAAAGTTAGCTTTCCAGAACTTCACCACAATTTCAAACTTCAGCTGCTACCTCTGCCCCAGTAAGACTTAAAATGTCTCAGTGAGAATTTTAAACAGAGATTAACTGAAATACAATTAACCTTGATTGACTGGCTGTGTTACTAGCCAAAGGCCCTCCCCCACAAGAACAGTCTCCAGCTAGCACAGAAAGAGTTAAGGATTTGTGGCCCTCTATTCCAGAAAGTTCTTAAGGAGCTAGGCCAATTTTAAAACACAACTTACAAACAATAACAGCTTACAGAAATGTATGACAAAGTTAGCTTTCCAGAACCTCACTACAATTTCAAACTTCATCTGCTACCTCTGCCCCAGTAAGACTTAAAATGATGCTTTGCATTATGGAAGCATGTATGATGTTGTATTTCATTTAAACTTGATTTGTTGCCAATGCCCTTTGGGGTAACCCTTTTTTCAGTGATTCTGCATTGAGGTTCTTTGTCGATAACTTGTTTTTTTTTTTTTGTTTTTTTCTTTTGAGCCCCCACTACCCAAGCAAACAATGCCCACATAGTGATGAATGGTTTTCACTGAAAGTTGTTTGATCAGAGATCAGTGTACCAGTCCTTGTTGGTTCAAGTACTGTGCACCATTCCTGAGAATTTGAAAATCAAGCCCTATGGGTCACAGTCATGCAGCAATCATCTCTTTATCTACTTTCAAAGCCTTTCAGTTGAGCAACAAATTTAAGACCAAAAATGATACATTTATACATATATCTTTGATGTGCCTCTGCATATGTGTTCATATGTAGATGAGACATAAACACAACAGGTTGTGCTAGTGTTTTTTTTTTTACCAGGAGAGACGCACTAAGCTGAAAGCTTGTTTACAGGTGCAACCTTGGAGAACATTGAAGTTATTTGATTGCTCAGGGTCATACAGTACACCATATATTTTAGTGATGAGGTGCAGCACACATCCTATGATAGGTCCCTATTTTCACAAAAGTGTTTGTCACCTAACATTGGAGAAATGAACTGCTTACTATCCAGTGTATCAACACCCACACCGACAACACAATGTGGATTGACATATCAAAAGTCAATACAGATGTGTTAATGTAAAAGTAATTTTATTTTAATAATACATTCATGAACTACTAATAGCTAATGTATAATCTCATTCTGCTTTTAATTCTACTTAATGTAGTGGTGAAGGGGTCAATACCCATGGTGTATGTCTTTATCATCATGCTTAGAAAGTATGCAACTGTGATGTTTTACATGCACCTCTTTGTCCTATTTGTTTTAAAGCATTCAGCCTCTTCATTTCCTAAAGTTACCTGCAATGTAATAAGTACCTGAACATACACACACTCCATCACATTTTGCTGACCCAGTGACACAATGAGTGTGTGAAAGGAAATTACTGCCCATCCACTGTGCTATTTCGCAATGTTATCAGTGTATGTCCCATACAAAAGCAACTCACTCACATTGAAAGTGGCTAAAAAAAAACCTTTTTAAATTGCACTCCGCCTATACTATAACAAGCATTTGTCAATGCCGAATGTTGATTGCGTTGGTCTGTTGAACTCGCTCAGTGGCCCTCTGTCGGTTGCTCAATCTGTTTATCCCGGTGCTGCTGGTTGCTCTTTTGTACTGGGCTGCTGCCTGCATTGGCACCTTGTTCTGCTGAGGAAGATATCCACAGCTGTCCTGACAGAGCTCCATTGAGGTGACTCACTCCCCCATCTCACTCGCTCATTCTGTTTCTCCTGGCACTGCAGGCTGCCCTTTTGTACTGGGCTCCTGCCTGTGTTGGTGGCTTTTTCTACCCACAGAGAAATCCACCACTGTCCTGACAGAGCTCTGTTGAGGGTGCTCACTCCCTCTGTCTCACTCACTCATTCTGGTTCTGCTGGCGCTGCAGGCTGCCCTTTTGTACTGGGCTCCTGCCTCTGTTGGCGCCTTTTCCTGCCCACAAAGAAATCTGCAGCAGTCCCAACAAAGCTCCATTGAGGTCACTTATTCCCCTTCTCTCACTCGCTCATTCTGTTCTGCTGGCGCTGCAGGCTGCTTTTATTCTGGGCTCCTGCTCATGCTGCTGCCTCTCTTATGCCCACAAATAAATTTTCAGGAGTTACAATACAGCTGTATTGAGCTCACTCACTCACTCATTCTGGTTTTCCTGCCACTGCAGGCTGCCCTTTTGTACTGTGCCCCTGCATGCATTGCTGCCTTTTTCTGCCCACAAACAAACCTGCAGCAGTCCCAACAAAGCCTCGTTGAGCTCACTGACTCCCCCTCCCTCATTCACTTGTCCTGTGTCTCCTGGTGCTGCAGGCTGCCCTTTTGTACTGGGTTCCTGCCTGCACTGGCGGCTTTTTCTGGCCAGAAAGAAATCTGAAGCAGTTCCAACACAGCTCCATCGAGCTCGCTCACTCCCCCGCTGTCACTCTTGCATTCAGTTTCTGCTGTCGCTGCAAGCTGGTCTTTTATACTGGGCTCCTGCCTGTGTTGCTGCAAAGAAATCTGCAGCAGTTACACTAGAGCTCCATTGAGCTCACCCACTACAGCTCTGACTCTCACTCGTTCTTTCTCTTGGCGCCGCAGACTGCACTTTTGAATGGGGCTCCTGGCTGCGTTTGCACCTTTGTCTGTCCACAAAGAAATCCACAGCTGTCCTGACAGAGCTCGGTTGAGGTCGCTCAGTCTCCCTCTCTCATCGCTCATTCTGTTTGTCCTGGCACTGCAAGCTCCCTTTTGTACGGGGCTTCTACCTGCATTGGTGACTTTTACTGCCCACAAAGAAATCCCAGCAGTCCTGATAGAGCTCTGTTGAGCTCACTTAGTCCCCTTGTCTCACTTGCTCATACTGTTTCTCCCACCACTGCAGGCTGGCCTTTTGTACTGGGCCCCTGCCTGTATTGACACCTTTTTCTGCCCACAAAGAAATCTGCAGCAGTCCTGACAGCGCTTCGGTGAGTTCGCTCACTCCCCCTCCTTCACTCGCTCTCTCATTCTGTTTCTCCCAGTGCTGCCGGCTTCCCTTTTGTACCGGGGTCTTGTGTTGAGGCCTTTGTCTGCCCACAAACAAATCTGCAGCAGTCACGACAGAGCTCCTTCTCTCACTTGGTCAATCTTAATGTGTCCCAAACACCGATTTCCCAGAGTGACCGTGATATTGTCCGGCAGGAGTGCAAAAACATATTTTAGTGAGGATGTGAAAAATGACAGCTGTAGTGTTCAGAAGGAGTTGTGAAAAAATGCCACCATTGAAAATGTGGCGTGACAGTATTACAAATTTGCGAAGTTACAAGGGTGCATGGAAACAGTTCAATGCACGCTTGTAACACAGTCATGTTATGGAATTTCGTCACCAAATTTTCAACATAGGAATTTTAGGACCTCTGCTCATCAACAGTGCCACTGTCATTTTCTTAGTCTGTCCTGAACACTGATTTCCCACAGTGACTACGTTATTCTGCGCCAGACCAGTGAAAACAAATTTCGGTCAGAATGTGAAAAATGACCACTGTACTGCTTATAAGGAGGTGTGAAAAAATGGCACTTTTGAAAATCTGGTGTGACAATATTACAAATCTGCGAAGTTACAAGGGTGCATGGAAAGTGCGCAACGCACACTTGTAACACAGTCAATTGATGGGCTATCATCACCAAATTTTCAATATAGGCATTTTAGGACCTCTGCTCATTAACAGTATCATTGTCATTTTCTTAATCTGCTCTGAACAGCGATTTCCCACAGCGACCGCTCTATTCTGTGCCAGAAGTGCGAAAACACATTTTGCCCAGGATGGAAAAAATTACAGCTGTACTGTTAATAAGTAGGTCTGGGAAAATGGCAATGTTGAAAATCTGGAGTGAAAATATTATAAATTTTTGAAGTTACGAGCATGCATGCCAACTGCGCAACACACGCTCATAACAGTCATTTTATGGAGTATCATTACCAAATTTTCAACATAGGCATTTTAGGACCTCTACTCATGAACAGTGTCACTGTCATTTTCTTAATCTGTCCTGAACACTGATTTACCACAGTGACTGCGCTATTCTGTGCTGGAAGTGTGAAAACACATTTCAGCCAGGATGTGAACAATGACAGCTGTACTGCTCACAAGCAGGTGTGACAAAATGCCAATGTTGAAAATCTGACATGAAAGTATTGTAAATTCATAAAGTTACAAGCGTACGTAGCAACTGTGCAACACACGCTCATAAAACAGTCATATTTTGGATTTTTCCCACCAAATTTGCAACATAGGCTTTTTGAGAGCCCACCTCATGAACACTGGCACTGTCATTTTGTTAATCGGCCCCAAAGGGTGATTCCTCACAGTGACCGTGAAACCACCTTTCCGGGCTGATTAATGCCATGACTGTTCAAGAATTCATGAGGAGGGGTCCCAAAAACCCCATGTTGAAAATCTGGTGAAAAAATTCCCAAAAATTCCTGAGATATGCACTAAAGTTGAAAAAACTATTTTCATTACATTATACAGCTTACCAGCATTTCCTCAGTTCGCGGTCGGCTTTGAAGAGTGCAGACGTGTTCCCAGTTCACAGAAGATCGTCGAGCCAAGCTCTGGAGGTAAGTATGGGGGTGGGGTGTGGGAGGCAGGGTGCACAGTGGTGGGTGCGGGTTGTGGAGGGGCGCTGGAGACTACAAGGGACCGTTTCCTTTTTTTCAGGTAAAAAGCAACACGAAAACATCACGGGACCGTTTTTAACTTTACAGGGGCATGTGGCATGCTGGGATGGGCTCCCAGTGTGCCACTGGAGTCTGGCTTTGGGGGGTAGCTGTAGCCAATGGGGGATTGGGCACCTCCATCAGCAAACAACAAAAGGGGGGATTAGTTTCTGCCAACGGGGATTGGGCACCCTGTCGGCAAACAACAAAAGGGGAATTTATTTCTGCCAATGGGGATTGGGCACCCCATTGTCAAACAACAAAAGGGGGGGATTTGCTTCTGCCAATGGGGATTGGGCACTCCGGCCGGCAGATAATAAAACGGGGGTTACAGTATGCAGATGGGGAGTGGGTTCCCTGATGGCAAATAAACATGGGTAGATGCTGTTTGTGAATATGGTGCAGCGCCATGTTCACAAACAATATCAGAGATCCTACATCCCGCCCTGCAATGACGGGTCGCTCCCTCATTGCAGCGGATGGCCGACACTGCAATGACGAGGCAGCCCCTGATTGCAGCGGCTGATTTTTTAGAAGGTTGTGGCACGCTGGCTGAACTAGTGTCAGCAGCAATGTGCCACAGCATTGGGTAATGGGGGACAAGCCTTTGCAGGCTGTTGGAGCATTGGGCACAATAGTGCCACACCTCCACAACCTGCTTGTGGAGAAAGCTGATGCATCATGTTTCTTGCACATGCACGCAATCAACATAAAAAGCCCCAATCCTCAGAAAGTTGCACAGGACTTACCCAGGCATTTTAAACACAAATATTTGTTTTCAGAGACTCTAACAATGATCTGATAACCCTTGGGAGATTAGGTTGCTATTAGAATCTTGGGCATAAATACTTGCATTTATTTAAAATACTGTAACTGGGTCAGTGAGTTCTCTGTCACCTTCTTTCTGAAGAGGAACCTTTGTAAATGAGCTTTTAACTCAAAGGTGTTATTCTAAATTCCTGCTAAATAAATATTTCCTTTGCAGCATTCAGTCTCTTCTCCTCCTAAAGTTACCTGAACTGTAACAAATAGTTTTAAATACTATTGACCTGTACACTTAGTGGTGAAATTCCTAATTAAGTCAAGCAAATGAAAAAAAGCTTCTGGATGCCTAAAAATGTATATGGAGTATGGCAGTTGGCCAATACTTTAAAAAACCCTATCCTCAGAAACTCACATAGGACTTGCCCAGTTATTTTAAATAAATGTGAATATTTCTTTTCAGAGAATCCAACAGTAATCTGATGACCCATTGGAAAAGGTTACTGCTGGATTATGTGAAACAAATAGTCATTAATTTAACATACTGTAACAATGTGAGTCCGATTTCCTTTGCAACATTCAACCTCTTCTTCTCCCAAAGTTACTTGTACTGAGCAAAACTGATCCTGCTCATTTCTAATTGAAAACTGATTTGATTTTCTTTTAAGGAGCATTCTGTTTGGCACTCACTCAATCCTCCCCCACACACACATTTCCCACCCCAGTCCTGAACTGTGCTCCTCACAAAGAAACCTAGGTGAAAATAAAGGCAAAATAATACTGCTTTTTCTCATGGCATAAAGTCTAAGAGTGCTCCTTGCAAAACCTGGATTCTGCTCTTGCTCATCACTACTGTAATTGTAAACTGCTGTGAATTTCTTTTAAGGTGCATTCTGGTTGGTGTGCACTCCTTCACCCCGCATGCCCCAAACAAGGATATTTGCAGCACTGATAAAGCAAAAATTTACACTGCACCAAATAAGTATGCTGGTCTTCCAAACAAAAACAAAGAAAGAATGAAACGATAAATAAATCTGCTCTGCCTGCACCATCAGCCTCCCACGCCCAAACCCCGGACTGTACTTCTCACATATTAGCTTGTTTGTTGCTTTTCAGCAGCTCATCTAAGCAAAAGATGTATGGGATTTACTGAAAGTTGTGAAAATAATTCACTTTTAGTAATTCGAATTAAACCATCATGCTATTTCACACAGAAACTGAGATGTATATAAGACAAAGTATTATCATGTTATGGAGCACTCTGTTTTGAACTGCCCCCCACCCCACACATGTCTCTGAGCCAGTATGTTTTCAGCTAAGAGACAAAAGATTCTGTTCAACACAAAATCCTAATTTGTTGCTAATAAAAAATAAAGGTATTACCCAGGCTGACAGATGCCTGGACCTCACCCGGATCCACTAGGATTCTAGACAACCCTCAGTGGAGTATGGAAACCTTGCCTCTCCAGACACTCGAAGTCTAGAGCTGACATTCAGGCTAATAAATGCGTGACTCCTATAAACTGTAGTACTTTGTGTTGTCGAGTTGTAGATGTAACCGATAATCCTCACTCTTCATTACCTTTTATGACTATCCTATTTTGTAAACTTGAAAATGTTAATAATTTAAATGTAAAAAAAATAAATAAAGGTGGTTTACTTGTACTACCAGATGCTCCTCCCCCACACACACACACTGATTAAAAGGGAGGTGCAGTACCTAGGATTATACTACCCTGAACTGGCAATAAAAAAACAAATAATATGATCAGCCATGGAATTTATCCTGATTGCACTCAGCAATAATGTTGTTTGATCTGGACATCTTACGCTGAGTATCCAAATTACATGTTACATAGATACATAGACAGTGTTGGCAGATAAGGGCCTATGGCCCACCTAGTCTGCCCATTTGAGTTTGTAAGTTCAGTTTATGTTTTCCTAGAACTCTGTTGCCCCTTACCCCTGACCTCCAGAATTCCTTTATGTCTATCACATGCATTCTTAAATCCCGTGATTGTTTCAGCCCCCACCACTTCCTCAGGTAGGGTGTTCCACTTATCCACCACCCATTCTGTGAAGAAATTCTTCCTCACATTTCCCCTGAATCGTCCTCCCTCCAACTTCATCCCATGCCCTCTAGTCCTGGAACATCTTTTTTGCTTAAAAATAGTGTATTCTTGCACCCTTTTCCTCCCTGTAGGATACTTGTATGTCTCTATCATGTCCCCTCTCTCCCTTGTCTACTCCAGGGAGTACATATTTTTGTTTCTTTATAACAAAAAGTATTAACCAACCACTTGAGTTGATACTATCAAAAGAAATAATATCAAATAGAAACAGTGTTACAGTATCTGTGTTGACCTCAGATGTAAGGTTTCTGTATTGCTGCCATGATTGCTTGTCTCATCCACTTACTATTAGACACTGACCCTCCCCCTCAACTCCCCCCACCATGAATTGGGCTCATCTCTATCCAGCTTGAGTGCAGCTCAACAATTGGAGATTTTTGCAGCACTGAGTTCACCAAAGAATTATTATGATGTTTCAAAATAATAAAATTGTTTTTAAAGTTGCCCTGCTTGCATCATTGGATGCCCACCTGACCCCCCCCCCGAGACACACACACAAACTATGCTCCTCACAAACTGGCTTGTTTACAAGAGGTAGACCTGCAGAACCCTTTCTTACTTATGTTTATGCATGAGTTAAAGCAAAGATTTGTTTCACCACATAATTACAGGGAGTTGCCAGCCTGCTGGCACAGTGGTAGAGTTGCTGCTCACAGTGCTGATGACCCAGGTTCAGGAACAAGGCACAGCCATCAAAGAGCTGGCCAGAGGAAGAAGGACAAAACAACCCAGTGGATGCTCTCCTCCTACATGGAGGGGAGTCTGTTGATCCACTGCTCTACCACCACCTGGGTGAACACAGGTGGTGATATGTGCGATAGCGTCTGATGGGGATGTTGAAGTGAGCCCCATGATCAAGTGTGGGCATCAGTACACCAACACTCAGTGATGTGGCATGCTTCTGAGGTGTAGAACAGGACCAAAGAGGAAATATATGAGATGGATTAGGTAGATGAAACCCCTACTCACCCATCATGTTCAGTGCCAAACTCCTCCCACATCCTGTCAGGGGTATTCCCCAGGATCTTCACCTCTGCTGTGGGTTGTAAGATGAACTGCAGGGAAGTAATGCCAAAGTGTCTGTAGGCATACTCAGCCCTTGGGGATAAGCCAAAGGGCCCAGCAGTGAGACACCTTGTAGGCAGGTATGTATAGCATTTATGTATGGCACAGTGTCAGTTGAGCAACATCAGGATTTGGCAAGGTGGTAGGAGGAGGTCCCAACCAAGCACCCAGTGTGATAAAATACATTTACAAAACTAATACTAACAAGGGGTTTTACAGCAAAAGAAAGGCTGCTCTGTACTGTTGGGTACAACATTCATACTCTGCTCATCTGCTTCTCAACAAACAATACAAAAATACAATGGGACTATTATTTTTACAACCAAATGACTCTCATAACAAATCGTTCCCAGTTACTAAATTTTCTTTCTCTCTTTCTCTCTTTCTTTCTTCCTTTTTTTATTTTTATTTATTTCAGTTTTGGAATTACAGCCATTGAGCCAAACTGACTCCTTCACAATGGCACCAAGTCAGTAGAAGAACAGACAAAACAATACAATTTACATCATATAATGAGAGCATGCAATAGCCAAGTAACAAGACTATTTTACAAGCAAGATAAATGTGGAGTATAACCTCAAATGCACATACTTGTGTAAAAGTATATGCTCATTCATTGAAATGCTCAGTCAAACTGCTGCTATGGAGATGAGTGGAGGGCTGTGCCGGTGGGTCGATTGGGGTACTTGGGGGAGAGCGGGGGGTGCTAGCTCATGATGACAGGTTGGAGAGTCCACTAGGCACCAGGGAGTGGGGGGCTGATTTTTTTTTTAATAAAAGGAAATGAGAGGGCTAGGGTAACGGGGGCTTAATTTAATTAGGCCAGTGATTGGTGGGGGGACAACTAGACAGGAGAGAGTAGAGGTTGAATTTGTTTTAAATAGAAGGAAATGAGGGGGCCAGGGTAACTGGGTGGGCTTAATTCAATTATGGCCAGTGATCGGCTGAGGGGGACCAATAGACACCAGCATTTGCGGTTGTCAAAATTGTGATATATCACCGCAAGTTTGTGAAACATTTCACATGGCGAAATCGCTGAGTTTTTGCCGACAAAATTTCATTTCACTGCATCTCTAATCATAGAAACATAGACGTTGATGACAGATAATGACCACAAGAGCCATCCAGTCTGCCCATTTCTTTTTCTACCTTATGAATGTGCCATTGGCCTTTGCTCTGTCAATGACCTATCTATTCATACTCATCTGTATTGCTCCCTTATACCTATCCCATGCCTGTTTGAAGCCCTGTACTGTATTCATATCCACCACTTGCTGAGGTAGGCCATTCTATGCATCCACCACCCTTTCTGTGAAAAAGAACTTCCTCACATTACCGCTTAATCAGCCTCCCTCTAATCTCATGCTGTGTCCTCTTGTCCTGCTATTTTTATGTTGGCTTGGGCTTGCCCACCAGCCAACATATTGCAGTAGCAGTAGATTTGGAGGTGTGGTCACTGTGGACGAATGCAGGGCACGCATCAGTAAGTGCATCCTTCATTCCCCAATAAGCCAGCATGCAGGCACTGACACCAGCAATACATAAAGTGGTCACCACATCTAACAAAAGTGCTGCTGCAATGAGAGCCAAGCTTGTCACGCAGCGGCACAATAACATGCCTCCCGACGTGCCTTTACCAGTGCAGTTGTCCAATAAACGTGGCACTGAGTGCCGCCAAGCACAATGTCAACTTCAGGGGTGCCCAATCTCCCTCTTGGCATGCCCCGACCCACTTCCTTTGCTGATGGGGGAGCCTACTCCCCGCCGGCATAATGTCCCCCCCCCGTCCCATTCCAATTGTGTGCTGAGGGGGTGCCCAATCCCCTCAGCATCATGCACCCCCCAACATTCTTTCTTTTCCAATGGGGGGCCCAATCCCAGTCAGCTTCAGTCCCCTCCTGCCCAGTTCAATTTGCCAATGGGGGAGCACACTCCCCATTGGCATAATGTCCCCAACCCCAAATTTGTGCTGTGTCCCCTTGTCCTGCTATTTTTCTTATATTGAAACATGTTAGACTCTTTCACCTTGTTAATGCCCTTAAGGTGTTTGAATGTTTTGATCATATCACCTCTCTCCCTCCTTTGCTCTAGGGTATACATATTGAGCTCCGTTAATGTGTCCTCATATGTTTTCTGATGCAATCCCTGCACCATTTTGGTGGCCCTTCTCTGGACTGCCTCAATTTGGTTAATATCCTTGTGAAGGTGTGGCCTCCAGTACCGCATGCAGTACTCCAGACTGGGCCTAACCAGTGTCTTGTAAAGAGGGATTATTACCTCCATCTTATGACTTGTGATACCCCTACTAATACACCCCAACACCCCCTAGCCTTACCTATTGCTTTAGTGGTCTGCTTGGATGATTTCAGGTCATTGGTGATGATGATGCCCAAGTCTCTTTCTTCCCTTGTAACTGCCAGCAACTCCCCTCCCAACCTATAGGTGGTTTCAGGGTTCCTCTTCCCTATGTGCATGATCTTGCACTTCTTTGCATTAAACCCCAGTTGCCACTCTTTCAACCATTTTGCTAATTTATCCAGATCTCTTCTCATTTTGCCCATCTCATCTGGATCATCTACTCTGTTGCAGATCTTGGTGTCATCTGCAAACAGACAAACCTTACCCTCCAGTCCATCTGCAATGTCACTGATGAAGATATTGAAGAGGACTGGCCCCAGAACTGATCCCTGAGGTACCCCACTTGTGACTTGCATCTCTTCTGACTGTATACCATTTACCACCACTCTCTTTTTTTACTGTCAGTCAACCAGTTTGCCACCCAGTTGACCATCTTCTGACCCACCCTGAGCCTACCCAGCTTATTAATCAATCTTCCATGTGGAACAGTATCGAAAGCTTTGCTTAAGTCAAGGTAGCAACATCAACTGCTCGCCCTTGGTCTGCCACTCTAGTTACCCAGTCAAAGAAATAGATGAGATTAGTTTGACAGGACCTTCCTTTTGTAAACTCATGCTGTCTTGGAGCCTGTGCTCCTACGGATTCCAGATGTTGCACAATCCTTTCCTTAAGGAGTGCCTACATAATCTTGCCCACTATTGAGGTAAGACTGACTGGTCTGTAGTACCCTGCCTCCTCCCTGCTACCACTTTTGTGGAGCAGGATCACATGAGCCCTTCTCCAGTCTTCTGGGACCTCTCCTGTGCTCAGAGACTCACTAAACAGTTCTGATAATGGCTCTCTAGTTCCACCTCTAGCTCCTTTAGTACCCTGGGATGTATGCCATCAGGTACCATTGCCTTGTCCACCCTGAGCTTATTGAGCTCTTGTAGGAACCTTTCTTTTGTGAAGGGACTAGTGCACACCTCCCTCCCCCGTGTCCATGGTGCTGAGCTGTGGACTCTGCCCAACCTTCTCTTCAGTAAATACCAAGCAGAAATATCTATTTAGGAAAGATACTTTTACATGGTCATCCTCCTCACATGCCCCCTTATCCCCATTGATCTTAGCAATACCCCCTCTGGACTTTCTCCTTTCACTAACAATTCAATAGAAAGTCTTGTCACCTCTTTTACTATTTGTGCTAGTGTTTCCTCGGTTTGGGCCTTTGCCTGCCTTACTGCCTTCCCTGCTTCTCTTAGGGAAGTTTGGTATGCTTCCTTCTCTTCATCCCGCTGCCTTTCCTTATATTTTCTGAAGGCCAGCCTTTTGGCTCTGACCTTTTCTGCTATGGTTTTTGAGAACCAAAGTGATTTTTTCTTTGTACTTCCTTTTCTCTCTAACACAATGGGATGTTGCTTCAACTATTGCATCCTTAATGCTTGCCTACTTTGCCTGTACCCCTCACCTGTATTTCTTTTGGCCAGGGCTAGCTTAACTCTGCTGGCCATCTTATCAAAGTCAGCTCCTCTTAAGTTCCATATTTTTGCCTTGGATTGGGATGATTTAGTTCTAGTGGTCAAATTGAACCATACCATGTGATGGTCACTGGCCCCCAGGTGACCCTCTACCCGGAGATCTGTGATCCATTATCCGTTAGTCAGTACTAGATCTAGGATAGTCCAAGGTTGTTGTGCCCATTGTTTGAGGCCCTCCCCCTGCAGGGAATCCACCATGTATCTAGTTCTGGCAGATGTTCCTGGTGGTATTGACCAACCTGTATCTGGCATGTTGAAGTCTCCCATTATCAGCACCTCCACTTAAGCTGTCATGTTTTGTATATTTTCTAAGAGTAATGTGTCTATGTCCTCCCCGCTGGTCTGGAGGCCTGTACATAACCCCAGTTCATATGGCTGTCCCATTTCCTGTTTCCAGGGTGACCCACAGTTCTTCTGGCTCCTTGTGTGTATTCTGAATTTCTGTAGCTTTGACATTTTCATTGACATACAGGGTCACTCTCCCCCCCCCCTTTCTGCACCTTGGTCTCTTCTGAACAGTACATAGCCAGGTACTGAAGTCTCCCAAGTGTGGTTACTGGTAAATCACATCTCACTAATTGCTACTATGTCCAGTTTAGCCTCTGGCATTATTGTCTGCAGGTCAGGGATCTTGTTTCCCAGACTGCAAGCATGTGTGTACATGATTTTCCATTTGCTAGATTTCGGTGTGTTAGTTGTTGGGTGAGGTCTGATGTTTCCCCTATGCATCATATGGGGACTGAGACCTTTTTCCTTATCTGGTGATGCAAATGAACTACAAACATGCTGAACTCCTGTTTGACCACTAGCTGAGGGGGGAGGGGTGTTCTTTCCATTCAACGTATGGGATGCTGCATCCCTCTCCCCATATGGTAGTTTAAATATTCTACCCCAATGCACTGACTCCCTCCTTAGTCAGATGCAGTCCATGAAATTAAAAGAACTTTTTCTCCCAAAACTATTGCCATTTCCCTGCAAATGTGTGTCCTTTTTCCTGACACCAGTCCTTGAACCACATGTTTAGCTCCCCTATCTCCCCTTCTCTGACCTTCCGTCCATCTGCCCCCTCTCCCAGACTGGCAGGATATCAGAGAAGGAGATGCCAGATGAAATGGATGATAGTTTGTCACCCAGCCTGGTCTGGTGTTCCTTGGTCTCCATAACTGACTGGCTGGTGAGATCGTTAGTCCCTATGTGTACCAGGACATCAATGTTTTCTCCTGCTTCCTGAACAATTATAGCAATGCAGTCAGTGTCTTTCCATGCTGATGTACTTGGGAGACATCTGACCATTACCCCTAGCTGGAGATAGGTATCAACTCTCCGAATCATGGAGTCTCCTATGATCATAAGTTTTTTGGATTTCCTTTTTGCTTTTTTTTGTTTTGCTTCCTGTTTTGGGTGAATTTTGTTGTGCTAGCTCCTGTGCTGCAGTGTCCTGCTCTGCAGTGTCCTCTATCCCTTTGTTTGATTTTGGAGATAGAGGCAGATACCTGTTTGTAGTTTTTATATGCTTTGTGGAGGGAATATATTGGAGAGCACTGAGTGATGGGGCACCTGATTTCCCCCTCCTAACCACATGCCAACCTCCCAGACCAACTACCCTCTGTGGTTGAGGTCCTTCTGTTGGATGTTGGGGAAATGGTGGGCGGTTCTTATAATATATTTCCTCTTGAATATGCAATTTAAGGTACTCAGTCTCTGCCCATGCTGCTTGGAGCTGAGCCCTTAGATCTCCAATGGTCCAGCATGTAGGACAGTGTCCTAAATCCTGTAAAACTGCCCTTCTGAAAAGTGTTCCACAGTACCTGCAGTTAATGATATCCATTCCGGATAAGTTGCTGGGTTTATAACCTGGTCCGAGTAATTAGAAGGAAGAAAATGAAAGCAAAAGTTTGATTTTGTGTTTTGTTTGTTTATTTTTGTATAACTTGTTATAACAAGTTAAATTATTAGTGCCCCTGTAAATGAGGTCACTGTGTGGATACCCCTCAGATCCACCCCTTCCAACTTTGCCACAGGAAATGTCATGACTGTGCTACCCTATAAAAGGAGTGAAGTATGGGGGTGCTTGGGGATGGGGGTTGGTGGCTGGGCCCTTCTCCAGATGAAAAAGAAGAACCACGGACCAAAGAAACAAGGATGTAAGAACAGAAACAATCAGCCAGCAACAAATGCAGAAGCCCTGAAAGCTTATCTTAATGATAGATTAAACTATAAAACCCGTAAAGCACCACCTGTAATAATTTCACAGAAGATATACCCTGTAAGCAACACTTTGTACAGAGAAAAATAAAGCAGTGATAGAAGATATACCTTGCAAAAGACAATTTGAATCAGAAGATTACAGCAGTAATCTGTTAGCACACACCTGCAGGCACACCCTGTAACAATGCTGCATAAGGTATACCCAGCAACACAAATTTGAATCAGAGAAAAATAAAGCAACAAAATGTTAGCAACAAACAGTAACAATCCCTGTGAGTACAAAATAAAAATAACAACACACAGTAAATCTGCCTAGCCAAAAGAAGCCTTAATCCATTCCCTTGCTCTAGTAAGGTTCTTTGCTCTGTCCTTCCAAGCAACCTAGAAGAAAAGAGCTCAGGAGAACCTAGGTGCCTTGGCCAGCAAACCTAGTCACAGTGCAGCATTTCTTAAAGGGAGCACACAAAGAGCAAATGTTCAAGTTCTTTGCAAGAAACATGACCTGCAGCAGGCAATCAGTGATGCTGAAGATTGAGAAGTCTTTGCTCTGAACATCTCAATGCCGTTTCCAGCCCTCTGTCCCAGAGTAATGACCTGTGGAGGAAAGGAACTCCATTTATGTGAAAAAGAGAGATTGCTGTTCAGAAAACTTTATGAATCATCACAGACTCAAATAGTATATTTCCAGTTAGTTAATGTTCAGTACATTTAACTGTAGTTTCAACAGGCATGCTAGTTAAATTGTGCTGCAGATGAGCATTCGATAGGATGGAGTGGGGCTGTTTATTCCAGATTTTGAGGGCCTTTGGTTTCCCGGAAGAATCTGATGCCTCTATTCAAGCTTTATATTCTGCCCCTGAAACCTATATTAAAGTAAATGGAAATCTCTCTGGAAAAATATTACTTCACAAAGGAGTTAGACAGGGGTGTCCACTTTCCCCTACCCTCTTTATTTTGGGATTAGAACCCTTTTTGGAAGAAATCAGAGCAAATCAAAATATTCAGGGTATTATAGTAGGTCAAATAGGAATGCTTTTGCTGATGATTTTCTTTTAACACTTCAAGACCCTATTCATAGTATAGGGGAGTTAAAACAGGTCATAAAAAGGTTTTCTAGAGTAGCAGGGTATAAAATAAATGAGGAAAAATCAGAGATGATAACTTTTCATATTCAAGACCCTAAAACAATTCAACAAATTATACCAGCAACTGTGAAGAGTCAAGGCATGAGATACTTGGGAATAAATATACATAATCAGATTGACCTTATGTTTAATTCCAACTTTAAGGAATTGGTGGAGGTGGTTAGTAATAAATTACAATGTTGGTCTAAGATCCCCCTTTCTTTTAGTGGAAAATTCCAGGTTATAAAAATGATGGTTGTACCTCTTTTATCTTATAGACTACAAACAACTATGGCCCCAATACCAGATTTCTGGTTTAAACAAATAAATAAACAATTTAAACAGTTTATTTGGAATAATAAGTGACCCAGAATTTCATGGGAAAAGTTATGTCTCACAGTAGATCAAGGAGGGCTGGCTTGCCCAGATATGAAAAAAAAAAATTTTTATCTTATCAAATGAAGATGGTTTTCATGTTGGTTTTGCCCACAATAATAATTTCTATTTCTTGTCTGGAGTGAATTGACTTATCCAAACTTGCTTTTACTGCTCGAAAATATAAAAATTCTGGGTCTATTATTATTAAATATCTGTCAGCAGCAATAGTTAAGTATACAAATAAAGTGCAATGGGATTTGCATTTATCCCAAGAAAATCAAATTTTGACTAATCCTAATTTTGTGATGGGAGGCAAGCCTCTACAGAATAAGCTTTTGGAAAAATCTATGAATTAATAAGTGGAGTTGCTTTATAGAAAAAGGAAATTCTTAACATGGAATAATTTTAAAGACAAATACCATTTAGACATATTGCACTATATGGTATTTAATCAACTCATAAGTATCTATGGGAAAGATTACTCAAGGTGAGAACGAGCCCCTAATAATAAAATTCTGGAGACTAAACTAGTTGCTATATGAGCTAATCATTTTGCATCCATTTTTGCTTGGTTAAATGGAAATTTACAGAAATCTCATACTCAAATATATAAATCAACCATTCAAAAATGGAAACAAGATTTAAAAGCCTCTTATACTGATATACAATAGAGTTTAGCTTTTAATATAGCATCTCGCCATAAATTATCAATAGATAAAGTGATACAGTATCAGATATTAAATAGAACATATTATACTGCATACAGGTTATACAAGATGAAATTGTTACAGGATGATCTTTGTTGGCATTATAAGGAGTCTTCAGCAGATATGCTACATGTGTTTTGGAATTGTTCAGAAATGAAGGTATGGTGGATTAGACCATTTGAGATACTGCAACAAATTGGTGTGGATGTGCCATACTGGAGTGATCCAAAGATTATAATACTTGAAATGTATAATATAAAGAGTTTAGATAAGAACCAAAGAGTAATCTTTCAAACCAATATTATATTTGTTAAAAGACTTATCATAAAATATTGGAAAAAAGAAATGCCTGGGGGTATTTTTCTGAAACATGAATGAAGACAGTTGTTTTTGGCAGCACTTTACAACTATGATTATTTTAATGGCTCTCTCCCAGTATGGAAATTATATAACAAAGAAATAGAAAGATGGGAAGTAGAAGATTTTCAGGGCAAATGTTAAATATTCAGAACCAAGTGATCTAAAACAGCAGTAAGATGCCAACTTTTTATATATCTATGCCTTTTGTCTTGAAATTGTAACTAACCTTGGCCTTAAATGGGATTATTTATTGTATTTATTGTACAATTAGTACTCGATGCCTATTTATATACTTGTAATTAACTGTGTCCTTGGTTATATTATTCTATTGTATTTATGGTAAATCAATAAAATATTGGTTAAAAAAATTGTGCTGTAGATGAGAACAGAGAGATACAGTGTAAGCCTGCTTCAGCAGCTGCACGCACTGCATCATGGAGCATGCAGAGTGAATTTAGCAGACTGGTGAAAGATGCAGAGGGATGTTTGAAAGGTTTATTTGATAAGTATTTCTTTTAGTAACATGCTGTTGGTAAAGAGGGCACATAAATCCATATCAATGTTTTTCATTTTATTTCTCCCCTGTAGCATAAGCACAACAGATTGAGTTTAACAGACTGTGAAAGCTGCAGAGGGTATTTTGAAGGATTCATTTGACAACTCAGTGTTTTCTGACTACTGGTGGTGCAACATGGCACTAGAAAACCTATTTCTATTGTTGTCTGTGTCTTAGTTCTGTATAGAATTTCTAAATTCGTATGGAGCAGGATTCTGTGGAATTTCACAAACTTCCACCTAATTTCACAGAGTTCTGAAAGCAGAATTTTAAAATTTCAAAAGTAGAATGTTTTTCAAGGATTCATAACAGAGGTGGGAGGTAGCCAAAATTAGAGGAGCCAGCAAGAAGGAGCAGTTCACATGACAAAAAAAGCACTGAAACTCACTATAGCACTTCATCTCAACATCACTACATACTTTGGATACCTTTGAGAACAGTTAGGAGAGGAGATTCAGAGGCTGGGAAGGAAGTGGAAGTTATCTTGATCATTGGCTGTTGTCGCCCTGTTGTCTCTATTGTCTAGGGCCAGTCTCTATTTCTTCATACCCCCTACCCCTCCCTCTATGCTACCGCAGCCCAACCACCTATCTCCCTACTGATTGTTAACATAGATCTGTATCCTGTACACCATCCCACCCCCTTGTAAACATAGACCTGTATCCTGTCCACCATCCTCATCCCTCCCCTGCTTTTGTTTCTCCCCCTCAATTGTCCATGCCTCTCTAGACCAGTCCTCTCCCATGGCACCCCTTCCACCTCCTGTCCTTTTTACTAATCCCCTGATATTCACCCTCTCCCATTTTTTTCTCCCCCTCATTCTCAAACAACAAGGCCATTGTTGACTGCTCTGTGTTCACCTATTTTATACTTATTCCAAAATGTATTTTTATTGTCTACCCTTTAGTGCCTGTCACAACATTGTACTCTTGTTATTGTAACACTTTGGTGCTATCCTATTTGTTGTATTATATTAAATAATGTTATATTTTATTGTATTTCTCTTTTAACATGGGACCTCTGTAAAAGAGCCACAGGCTCAAAGGTACTGTAATCTAAAAACAAATAAATAAAATAAAAAAATTAGCTGTGATGGAGTGTTCACAGATGATTACATGTCCTCCCACAGTCAGTCAGGCACCACCAGGAAATAGAAGGGGGATAAAAAGGCAGCTGCTTGAGCGAGTCAGCATGCAGTGCAGAGGTTAGTGGGTGCCAAAAGTAAAGGAGTCAGAAAGAAGGAGCAGCTCACCTAACAAAAATAAAACTCACTATCATTACATACTTTTGCAACTTTTAAGAATAGTCAGGACAACAGGTTTAGAGATCTGGAGGGAAGTGGAGGCCATCTTGATCATTGGCTGTGAGGGAGAGTTCTTGGAGAATCTTGTGACTACCCACATCCAGTCTGTCACCACCAGGAAGCAGCAAGTCCTGCATGCAAGAATCCAGTCCCAGCATTTCCCATGACACTCATATTCCAGAGTCTAAATGGAGCACTTAACTGACATCTTATACTGTATGTTGGCAGGCGTCTGCACCACAGGAGACTGCATCAAAGCAAGGTGTTCTGCTGGACCAACAGGAGAAGGTAAGGTAGTCTTAAGCCCTGAATACACTTACTGTTTCATTGTATAGATACCTACAGGTGGTGAGGTAGATGGTAACTGTGGGGAGAAAAGGAGGCAGGTAGCAGCTACAAGTGGGAATACAGGAGACACGCTATTTGGGTAGTATGATCTAGCAGTTCAGAAAGACCAAAAAATAGAAAGCTAGAAATAGGGAAGACTAAAGAGGCAGGGGTTACAGGGAAAGCTATACCTAGATTTAACAACTGTTAAACAGAAAGCAGGTAACATTTGTCTAGGGCAAGGTGTTGAACAAAGCCACGTTAGGGGGTGTAGCTGGGAAAGGGTAGGTACAGTAGGGGCATATTTGGAACCAAAAGGGAGTGAATTCAAAGTAGTAGATATGGGAGTATTATAGTGCAATGGTTGTGGAGCTGCAGTATTCCAGCAAACATTCTGGAGACTGAGGTGCTAACCCAGCTGCATGCACCTCTCTAGATTGAGGACAGAGTTCACTGATCTTCTTTTCAAGCTGGCTAGGATCTGGAGGACCTTTTGCCATACCCATGAGCCACCAATTATTCAGCCATTGCCCAAGAGGTTGCCTAGGTAGATACATGATGGCTAGACCTTGATAGGCTCTAGGAGGGTGGGAATGGCAGGTCAGAGGTACATTCCTCAACATGTACCACTATAGAATTCCTTTGCTGTTCGGGCAGGATGGGACTGTCAGGAGGAGGCACCTGAAGTGGTGCCAAGGGAGGATGTTGTGGTCCTCCAAAAGGGAGGCCAAATGTGGTAGGTAGCAGAGGAGAAAACAGCTTCAGTTGGTGAACTCAGTTGTGAGGGGGATAGATTTGGGAGCAGGAAAGGGTGGAGAGGGGGAAGTTAGCCACCTATCTGGTGCCTCAGCTCAGAATGTTGGACAGTGGATCCTAACAATCGCTATGGTTGCAGGGCAGAGAGGGAGCTGGATCTCATTGTCCACCTGAGGAATAATGACCTAGTGAAGTATCAGGCTGCAAGAGTACAATGAGACCTCAGGAAATTGGGGAGGGCCTAAAGCAGGCAGCACAAATGGTGGCATTCACCAAGGTGCTACTTGTCTATGGCTGAAGGGAGGATATGGTACTCAACATCAGGGGCTTCAACAGGTGGTTGAAGGGATGGTGCAAGGAGGATGAGTTTGGCTTCATTGGACACAAGGGGCCAACCTGGAAGAATATGGCTCTATACAGAGGTCATGGCCTGCATCCTTCTGGAAGGGAATCAAGGTCCTCTGTGGAAGGTTTAAGTGTTACTTTGATGAACATTATACCAGCTAAGATGGGAGGTGGTAATATTACAGAGAAATAAACTGTCCCCCACAGATTGAAGCAACAGGGTTTGTCCAGGAGCCAGGTGCATTTATCTATGTGTCTAGGTCTGAAAGGTTTGATAACTGTTTCCTATGTAAACATGTGTGTAGAATCCAGATTTACAACTCTTATTCACTCAAAGTTAAATATTTCCTTGGAAAATGCATTTCTTCGATGAAAAAATGAACTGTCGGGTGACAATTGTGTATGTTTTAATTAATGGTTCCTTCTTTCATTTCAATTCTGTAAGCTTTTATTGAAATACTACAGACAATGTAATAAACAGCAACATATGTATCAAAGGCTTAATATTAAAGTTATTATTTATTTTATTCTATATTTCTCTTGAAACAATGGTTTTATGAACCTAAGTACAACAATCAGTATTCTTGTTCACTGTCTTCATTATCTGACATGCTAAGCAAATCTGTCTCATCAATATCGACAGAATGTTCCACCTTCTCCTTGCGTTGATATTCTGTGTCAAACAAAAAATCCTGGCTAGACTTAATGCAGCATCGGCATTAATTGTCTGTTCCAAGGTCAGGTCAATGTAATTTCTGCTAAACTCTCTCTTTGATCTTGCAATGGCTAATGGGGCTTGCCACTAAAAAGCGGGCCAGGTTGTCTGATGATCCCTGTCAGGAAGGAGCACAAAAGAGGGAGGGAAGGGGGGGAGGAAAGATCAGGCAGAAGGGTGTGGGGCTAGTGACATCACCCAGCAGGTAGAAGGGTCATATGACAAGGTGATGTCTGAGCCCCAGGGATTGGCTGGGGGGCAGAGGCTCAAGGCGTCCTGACCGGGGGTCCTATAGGGGTATATCAGGCCAGGAAACAGGCAGGATGACCTCTTTTTGCTGGGAATTTTCAGACTGAAGAACTCAGCACGCAAGCATCAGGTAAGGCACATGGGATGGCTAGGCCTTGTATGTCATGTGGGCCCAGGTGGATGGCTTGTTTTTGGTTTTGTATTCTTATAGTGTGACTTTAGAGACCACAAGCCTGGGTAGAAGTAGCATGGTCCACTGGGCCTGTTCATCTTGTCATTTTAAATTTGTAAATAATGATTATAGAACAAGAAACTAAAAATAATGTACTTGTTGTAAAAGAACAGGCTGGGCAGAAATGGTGTGCGCATTGGGCCCCTTAGTGTTTTTCCTGTGTCCAAGTGTTTGGTTTTATGGTGCTGTAATAGCTCATGTCATAGAAACATAGAAATATAGAGTTTGATGGCAGATAAGGACCACTTGGCCCACCCAGTCTGCCCATTTCTCTACCTATTGGATAAGCTGCAGATTCTAGTTAACCAACAGCCTACTTCCTGCAACCCCCCCACTATAATTGCCTTATGTCTGTCCCATGCATGTTTGAATTCCTCCACTGTTTTAGACCCCACAACCTCTCCAGGAAGGTGGTTCCATGCGTCCACCACTCTCTCCATGAAAAAGAATTTCCTCACATTATCCCTGAGCCATCCCTCCTCTAACTTTAAATTGTTTCCTCTTGTTCTTACACATCTCTTTTTCTGAAAGATGCTACCCTCCTGGACTTTGTTGATTCCCTTGAGGTACTTAAAAGTTTCTATCATGTACCCCCCATCCCTCCTTTCATCAAGGGTATACATATTAAGCTCTCTCTCAGTCTCTCTTCATATGATTTCTGATGCAGACCCTGCACCATTTTAGTTGCCCTCCTCTGAACTGCTTCCATCCTGTCTATGTCCTTGCGTAGTTGAGGTCTCCAAACTGTACACAGTACTCCAGATGGGGTCTCACCAACTGTCTGTACAGAGGGATAACCACTTCTCTTTTTCTACTTGTGATGCCCCTCCCTATGCATCCCAGTATCCCCCCCGGCTCTCCTTACTGACTTCTCACATTGCTTACACACCTTTAGGTCATCTGATATGACTACACCCAGATCCCTTTCCATTATTGTTGTCTTTAGTACCTCCACTGCTATTGTGTACTCTTCTCCTGGATTTTTATTTCCCAGGTGCATTACTTTGCACTTCTTTGCATTGAATCTAAGTTGCCATATGTCTGACCATTCCTCCAACCTTGCCAAGTCCCTTCTCATTCTTTCTACCCCCCGTTGTGTATCAACTCTGTTACAGATCTTTGTGTCATCTGCAAAGAGGCATACCTTTCCTCCCAGACCCTCTGCAATGTCACCTTTAAAGATGTTAAAGAAGACTGGACCCAGTACTGAGCCCTGAGGTACTCCACTAGTAACCCCCCTTTCTTCAGAATGTGTTCCATTCACTATTACTTTCTGTGTCCTGTTGTGCAGCCAGTTTGCTACCCAGACTACCACCCTGGGACACACTCCCAGGCTGGCTAACTTGATTATTAATCTTTGTGGGGACTGTGTTAAATGCCTTGCTAAAGTCTAGGTAGGCCATATCCACAGCCCCTCCCTAGTCTATTACTTTGGTCAACCAGTCAAAGAAATCGATTAGATTCGTCTGACATGACCTTCCTGCTGTGAATCCATGCTGCTTTGGGTCCTGTGCCCTGCTGGCCTCTAGGTACTGAACAATTCTTTCTTTCAGAAGTGATTCCATCATTTTCCCCACCACTTGGACCTTTGCTTTTCTGACTGTCTTTCCCACTTCTTTCTGCTTTAATTGATACAGTTCCCTGCCATGCTCCATCTGTGAGTCCTTATACTTTTTGAATGCAGCCTTTTTCTCCTTAATCTTCCCTGACACCTCTTTTGAGAACCATAGTGTTTTTTAATTCCGCTTTGTTTTCTTTATTTGTTTCACACAAGGGCTTGTTGCCTCCATGATGGCAGTTTTGATTTTTCTCCATTGTTTTTCTACCACTCCTTTCTGGCCATTTGCTAATGCATTCCTCAGGTATTCACCCATTATGCCAAAGTTAGCCCTTCAAAAGTCCAGTATCCTTGTCTTTGTATTGCTTGTCTCCATGGTTGTATTTATTGTGAAGTTCACTGTGCAGTGGTCGCTTGTTCCCAGATGTCTACTGACTTCTAAATTTGTGATCCTCTCTCCATTTGAGAGTACCAGGTCTAATATTGCTCTCTCCCGAGTGGGTTCCACCACTAGCTGTCTAAGGCATGCCCCCTGTAGGGCATCGAGAATGACCCTGCTCTTGGATGTGGCTGCAGTCCATGTAGCCCAGTTAACATCTGGCATATTCAGGTCCCCCATCAACAGTATCTCCCCTTTTTCAACCATTTTGAGAATGCCCTCTATCATTTTCTTGTCCATTTCCTCCCCTTGAGACGGGGGTCTGTATACAACCCCTGTGTGGATTGTGATGCCATTCCCTGTCTCCAATGTGACCCAGAGTTCCTCTTGTCCTCCCCCTTTACTTTTTAATTCTGTGGCTTTGATCCCTTCCCTTATGTAGAGAGCTACTCCACCTCCTCTTTTACCCTCCCTGTCCTTTCTGTAGATTGTGTACCCTGGTATGTAGACATCCCTGTCATAGTTCTCCACGTACCATGTTTCTGTGACTGCCACAATATCCAAGTGTTCTTCTTCCATCAGGGCTACTAGCTCTGGAAGCGTGTTTCCCAGACTATGGGCATTGGTACTCATTGCCCTCCATTTAATTTTGGCTTTATCCTTTTTACCCCATCCCTGCTCTTATTGCCCTTATCTATTTTTCCATTTACCCCTGTCCTGCCCTCTGTCAAGCTCTGTATCTCAGTGTTTACCCTAGTACTTGCCATGTCCTTTGTTTAGGTTTAAAAAAAAAAAAAGAAAAGAGAAGGAGATGCTGTTTGTAACACGGCAGGTTTTTCCTATGTCTAGGTGGGTGCGTTTTATGGTGCTGTGTGAGCTCATGTCCTTTGTTTCTGTTTTTTTAAAAAAAGGAGAAAGGATAAGGAAATGCTGTTTGTATCATTGCAGGGCTTACCGGGTTGTTGATAAGGGGCCTGGCATTGCATCGGAGAAAGCTGGTCACAGAACAGGTCATTTTTCACTGGGAATGGGGGTCGGATGGCTCCTGTAGATATTTGTAGATGATGGAAGCGGGCAGAGTTCCTCGTGGTTGGTTTGTTTGCTGCGAAGTGAAATTGGAGAAAGCTCGAGCAGCAGCCACATGTCAGCACCAAAAACACTGTTTGTTTGCAGTTTTAAAGTGGGGATGCAGGGACGAGCTTTCTGGGCCACCGCCCGAGACCTCAAGCCCGGACTCCACAAGCTGAAAGCCGAGTTCCAGCTCTCCAAGGGCTCTTACCCCACAGGCGCAGGCTCTCGGAAATGGGTGGCCAGCGCGTCCACAGCCACTGTCTAAGACCTCAAGCCAGGACTCCACAAGCTGAAAGGTACAGCAAAAGCCACTAACCAATCGGGAAGCGAGTGCTCTCGGGTGCTGGTTTCCGATTGGCTCCTGCAGTCTACTTCTGTTTTCGCTTCAAAATCCTGCCAAAATTGAACTTGCTCACTGTACTATTCTCAAAAAAAGCTGTATTTTCTTGATTCCTGTTGTTTAAAGTTTAATTTTACCAATGTTTAGAGTGTAAAGGGCTAAGATTTAAGTGATTCAGCTCCTCTCTGAAACTTTTATGTGTCCAGACTTTAGGCACCAAGGGAATATGCATCCCTTTGTCCTGCAAATTTGGCTCTCCTGCTGGTGCAGACAGTATTTTGTCATAGGCCAGCTCTTAAACTTGTGCTTCTTCCTCTCTCCCCAGCCAAGTTCCAGCTCTCCAAGGGCTCTCTTCCCCACAGGCGCAGGCTCTTGGACACCGGGTGGAGGGCGCTTCCACAGCTGCCTCCCGAGACCTCAAGCTCGGACTCCACAAGCTGAAAGGTATAGCAAAAGCCACTAACCAATCGGGAAGCAAACGCTCTTGGGTGCTGGTTTCCGATTGGCTCCTGTAGTCTGCTTCTGTTTTCCATTCAAAATCCTGCCAAAATTGAACTTGCTCACTGAACTGTTCTCAAAAAAGCTTTATTTACCTGATTCCTGTTGTTTAAAGTTTAATTTTTACCAATATTTAGAATGTAAAGGGCTAACATTTAAGTGATTCAGCTCCTGTCTCCCCAGCCAAGTTCCAGCTCTCCAAGGGCTCCCTGCCCCACAGGCACAGGATCTTGGACACCGGGTGGCCGGCACTTCCACAGTCGCCGCCCGAGGCCTCAAGCCTGGACTCCACAAGCTGAAAGGTACAGCAAAAGCTGCGAATTTCACTCCGAACCACCCATCCCCTGCCCCTCCACTTATTAAATACACTGTTTCCCCTCCCACTTCTAAAATCATGCCTACGAAGGTCCTCATCATCCTTTCCAATTCTTCAGTTGTCCATTTAGGAATCCCCCTATGTTAGCCTGCCGATATCACAGACACCTTCTCTTGAGGCTCCTTTGCACTAATATGTAGTGTATATTCCTCCTATTATGTACAGAATGGGGGACCTGGATAGCACCCTCACAAAGGGTTTCTCGCTAATATCGGCACTGATCATCCTCTGTTGTGTACAGGTGGCAATTTATCCTCAGAAGCCTGTGCATGCAGAGCCTGACCCCTCAAAAATTTATTACCCGTGCACTAATCTACCTACCAGTTATTTATGTGCCATACAGTTAGTACTATTGTCAGAGTACAACCTGGAAACCTATCGAGTCGGTACCCATATTAAGCAGCCTCCTCAAGTTAGTCCTTCTGTTCCATACGGTATTAGTCACCCTCTATACATCTCAGTCAGGGTATTGCTTCACCTAACACTAGGGTGGTACACCCTTGGGGGTGGTGATAGGTGCACACATCATGTTAAGAATCTTAAACATACCAGGGCCAAGCTACTCAAACTAACATTAGCTGCCTTAATGAAGATGCTACTTCTTTTACCGATATGCTCAGGTAACATTGAACTAAACCCTGGTCCCATCTGTCCCCTCACTTCTCCGTCAGATACGGTCACCATCAAAGGAATGAGCTTCTGGTATGTCAATGTCTGCAGCCTCCTAAAAAAGTTCACTATGGTTCAGGCATGGATCAGCCATACCCAACCAAATGTCCTGGTAATTTCTGAATCCTGGCTCAGGCCAGCTTCCCAGGACAGTGAGATTAGCATCCCATCCTACCAGCTATTCAGAACTGATAGACCCACTAGCGGAGGTGGAGTGGTTATATATGTTAAGGAAAGATTTGCAATGTCCTGTATGGATTCAAGCTCTGTTAAAAATGTTGAATTCCTGACACTCAAGATTGATTTATCCTCTTCTCTGGCCATTAGAGTGATCGGTTGCTATAGACCCCCATCCGTGGGAACTCTACTCCTGTCTCACCTTGGTAACATCATTGAGAAAGAGAGTCTCAAAATTATCATACTTGGGGACTGTAACTTTGAGTGGCTCTCCAAGGCTGCTTCACCCCTAAACATCTTTTGTGATGCTCATGGGTTAGCACAGTTAATACAAGAACCTACATGTCCTAATAAAAAGAACCTGTGTTATAGCTCATTGTTGGATGTCATATTAGTTGATAAGCTGCATCTTTACACTCATGCTGGAACTTTCTTCACCTATGTCAGTGACCATTGCTTTATTGCTGCAGTTAGGTCACTACATCACATAGGCGCTTCAACTAATTTCTTCACTAAAAGGACTCGGTGCAACTTTCATGCAGCCACCTATGCATACAAACTGGAACATTCACCACGCTGGGAAGACTTCTACCTAGCTACTGAGGTCAACACAGCTTATGATATCTTTAATGAGATTCTAGTAGGAGCCCTAGACACACACGCCCCGATGGTAAAAATCAGAGTAAAAAGCAAAACTTGTTGCTGGTTCACACCTGAACTGAAAACTGCCCTGCTAGGCAGGGACAAGTTGTGGAAAAAGGCATGCCAGAGGAAACTGGTCTCAGACTGGTGTCAATTTAGGAAGGCACGTAAAGCATGCATGAAAATGATCAGGGACCCAGAAGCATCATATTACCTTAAGGAGTTGAACTCTACTGCAAAGTACTCCTCTAAGTTCTGGAGGACAATTAAGGATATGTCCAGTCATACACCAGGTAACTCCTTGCCACCAAAAATCACATCTTAAGGGAAAACTGTATGTGGTAAACAGGGGATCTTAGAAGCTTTCAACAATCATTTTGCTACAGCTGGACTGGCCTTTGACAATTCCCCTGCAGGTAGGGAAATGGGCAGACTAGGTGGGCCAAGCGGTCCTTATCTGCCATCAAAATCTATGTTTGTATGTAAGTCTATGTTCAGCCCTGGCTCATTCTAAACTAAGTGTCCCTTGTGTAGACACAATTGCCCCAGTTCCTGGCTTCTCTTTCCAACCTATACTATTGAAGGAGGTTGAAGACCTGATACTTTGATTGGATGTAAATAAGAGTGCTGGAGCTGACTCTTTTGATCCTTACTTTATAAAAATCATGTATCACGTCCTTGTTGTCCCTATCACACATCTATTCAATTTATCATTCTCCCAAGGGTCCCTTCCCATCATTTGGAAAACTGCCCATGTTATCCCGTTGTTCAAATCTGAGGATACCTGTGACCTAAATAACTATAGATCGATCTCCTTACTGCCTATCTTGTCTAAGCTCCTGAAAAAAGTTATCAGCAACCAACTTAAAACTTATCTGGAAGTTAACAACTTACTAAACCCCATGCAAGCAGGTTTTAGGTCTAAGTATAGCACTATCTTGGCCCTTGCCAAAGTAACTATTGATTGGTACAGTGACCTTAACAGCAGAAACTTTGTCTGTGCAATATTCCTAGACCTTAGCAAGGCTTTCGATACTGTGGACCATAGCCTGCTAATCTCCACACTGAAGAGTATCAGACTTGACCCAGCATCCTTGCACTGGTTTACGGAGTACCTGGTAGGACGGCAGCAACAAATCAAAGCTGAAGGGGAGCTTTCCCCTCTTAAACCTCTGCTCAGGGGAGTGCCACAAGGATCCATTCTTGGGCCATTGCTCTTCACAATCTATATCAACAACATCGATGAGGGCATCAACAAGTCAAAAATACATCTGTTTGCTGATGACACAGTGATCTACATAAGTGGTCCGACTGCTGAAGCTACTTGTGCAGACCTACAGGAAGAATTTGACCTGCTCTAGACTCAGCTACTCCATAAAAAGCTTCTCTTAAATGTGAAAAAGATGAAGGCAATGTTATTCACACCTTATAGCTGTATGACTAATCCTGCCAGCTCTGGGACACTGCCTCTGATCACCACAATTCTAGGAGAGAAATTTGATTTTATCCCCAAGTTTAAATACTTAGGAGTGTGGCTAGACCATAACCTCACATTCTCTGAACATGTTGAAGATCTGGCAAAGAAGCTAAGGCAGAGACTGGGCCTATTCTACAGAAGTAGCCAGTTTCTCACTTGTGATGCCAAATGGAGACTAGTCCAGTCTACTTTTCTCTCCCTAATCAACTATGGTGATTTTCTATACAGCCACTGCCCTAAAGCCTCACTTATCAAGCTAGACACGTTGTTTCACAGAGACATCAGGTACATTACTGGTCTTCCCCTCTCTTCCCATCACTGCCTATTGTACAAAGCTGTAGGATGGTCACCGCTTACATTCAGGTGTGAAAGAAGTGCAGTCCTTTGGACCTACAGAGCTATCGTAAAAAGGCTCCCTCATTACATTACTGAATGTCTTCCCATAAGTGGGCTGGGACCGTACAGCCTAAGGAGTTCATCATATATCTCTCTATGCATCCCTAAAGCTTCCACCCGCTATGGCAGAATGGCCTTTAGCTTCTCGTTGACGACCCTGTGGAACAAAATGCAAAAACTACTGAAAATAAGTTACCTCCATAGTGTTAATGCATTCAAGGCACTATATGCCCAAGGTGTGTGTGAATGCTGCAACTGTTACCCCAGCTCCTAATCATTAACTACTGTTAGCTTGCTCCCCAGAGTTTGACCTTAAATATGACCGGCCATACCCCAAGTCATTTTGTGCATGTTTTATTAATCCATGTGTATTTATTACTTCCAGTCTCTGTACCCCTCTTGTGCATTACAGGTAAGTCTTTCTGAGACATCTGAACCCAAAGCGTGAAATCTATACCCCCTGGGTGGTTGCACCATCGCAAGCCACCTTCCGAGACCATTCGCCCGGTCTCTTCTTGAACAAATTACCGCTAAGGCCACCAACCAATGGGATCGTGAGCGCCTTCCAGCCCATGCTCCCAGTTGACTCCTGCAGTTCTCTTCAGTGATCCTTCCAATGCCAGTGAAAAAATCGAATGGTCTGCTGCACTCCTCTAATACAGCTGTAACTGCTTCATCCCTGTCTGATTTAATCCTGCTACACGGCTAAAGTGCTTTTATTGAAAGTATGAGTGTTTAAGCCCCCTTTTGAATTGTTGACTGTTACTGGCCACAGGAGCTTCAGCGCATCCATTCTATCCATGTCCTGTGACCTTCCCGTGGCCTGACGGTGTGTTGAGCCTGGACAGCTAGCGATAGCACCTAGCCCTGGATTAAATATGTGGTAGGTGCTGTTCCACCCATGCCCAGTACCTTGCTCACACCTTCCTCCAGTACGCCATGGTACAGCCACCCACAGCCCTAATGTAAGTGCTCCCTGGGGATGCGGTATTAGTACCTAGCAGGTTGCCTTCATCCTGCTCCCTCGAAGCATAACTACACCTGTTTTACTCATTTGTGAACCGGTCAAGAAAAAGCTGTATCACTTACTTCTGTCTGTCTGTCTTGATAGTAATACCTGGGGATAGCCTGTCCTTTTTTTCTATGAAAATTACTGTATCAATATCCATCACTGTACCTCTGTGGATTTGCCTGTTCCCACTGCTCACTGGTCTTATTGATGCTCTAGAATCACCTGTAATGTTATGTATGTGTGTTTCCTGATTTGCACTTCCATTACGTTTTTATTCCCATGGTAAATATTGATGCCTGTTTTGTAATATAATCTGGACTTAACCAGGTCCATCTTGCAAAGGAGCTTGCTCAATGACGTTCGCTTGGATAAATAAAGATTTGATTGATTGATTGAGTGATAGGCAGAATTATGTTTTTGGGTGGTGCTTAAGGTGGGAAGGAGGAAAATGGTGACAGAAGGGCCACGATGCATGCTTTGGGTCTCCTCGGAGAGCTTTTGTTGTTCAGTAGAGCTGGGTGAGGGGCAGGGAAGGGACCTCCCAGTTGGTTTTAGGTGGAGGATAGGCCTGGTGAGGCCACGTGGTCCAGGCTGCCTAGAGCCAAGGTGGTGGTCTGCCTTGCGCAAGGGGCAAGGAAACAGGAGGTTTGGCACAAGGGATAACAGGTAGAGAAGTGCTGTGAACTGCTCCATGGAGCTGCGAGGGGGGCCTGCTCATTTAACCACAGAACTAGCATTGCTTTGGGGGCCTGGCAGCATGGAATGCCAGGCCAGGAGCAGGAGGCGCAGCCTGTAATGTGGTGGCCTTTCATCAGGGAGGGGAGGGGCAAGGCACCATGGCCCCATGGCCTGCTACAAGGTGAGTGGTTTTTGGGGCAGAATGGGTGGTGGCCTTGGAGAGGGGGCTAGTGCCTGGTGGCTGTGGACACGTGCATGGGTCTGTATGAGGGGCTGGCACAGAAGGAATTGTGGCCGTGGAGGCAGTGTTTTTTTTTCAGGCTGCACGGTGGGATTGGGGCGGCATTTGTGACAAAAAAAAAAAAACGGAGGAAAGGGATCAATCAGCACCTCCAGCCATTGGCATGTGGGTGGATCCAGGCAGGCCAAAGGTGGCAGGGGCCTAGCACTGGGAGGGGGTAGGGCATGGGGAGAAGGTGCACCTGCCCCACTGGATGGAGGACACTGCTGGCACTAAAGTGGGCTGTTTTGCTGTTGCATCAGCAGTGGCACAGCAAAGGAGGCTACAACAGTTACTGCCATGCTGTAGTGGGCCTGAGCTGCTGGTGGATGGGGTGGCTGGATGTGAGGCAGGGAGCAGGGTTTCAAGACCTGCTTGGGGAGAGGAGGACCAAAACAGAATGGCAGTGATTAACCCATTCAATGTGGGGCATGGAGCCACGGCATGGTTTACTCCTGGAGCAGGCGCTAGTCATGGTGCTGTAAGAGGGTTTACCAGTTCAAAAGGCAATTGCAATGCATACCAAGATCCTAGGAGGTGATTTAAATCAGACCAATTGCACAGTCAATGGGGCCAGCGGTCAGGTCATTACAGTTCAAGGGACTGCAAGTTTGTGGCTGAGTAAATGCATTGGGGTGGGGGGATGCGTCACGCATCATGCAGAGATCTAGAGGTGCAGGGCTTGTAAGGGAGGCTGGGAATACACACAAAAAAGGGGGGGGGAAGGAGGATTAGAGCTGTAAAAGGGCGGTGGCCCTGCAAGGTGTTGTTGGTCTGGGGGACCATTGCAATATGGGGTAAGGCAGATACAGATGTGTGAGGTCCCTGCAACATCTGTGAAAAGGGGTTGGTTGGTACATGAGGCTAAGCATTTGTTTCTCCCCCCATTCTGCATACAGCGACAGAGGAGCAGTCATGGCACCCAAGTGAACCCCAATGTCCAGTGAGAAGATGATGCAGGAAGCATCAAAATTGATGGGACAGATTTCGGAGCTGGTGACAGTGGCAAAATGGAGAAAGGCAGAGGAGGAGGGACAAAGAAAATGTAAGGGGTTAAGAGACCCAGACAGGACGTGCCACATCCCGCACCCATCCCAGCGCCTCTTCCAGCACTGGAACCGGACGATGGGAGCCCAGATTGGGGAAAGAATGACATGGATCTCATGGACAAAAACAGGTTGAAGGACCATTTGAAGGGGCTACTGGGCAGTAAGGGGGATGCTGGAATCGAAAAGATGAAGCGGGCCATACAGGCCTTAAAAAGTAAAGGGGCAGGAGCGGACAAAGGGGACGGGGTGCTAGGTCGGCAGGCAAGAAACTGTATGAAGGGCCCCCAGACTGCTTGGTTGGGGACCATGTCCTGACCTCAACCAAGGAAAAAATTTGCAAAGGGGAGTACATTGACATCTTTGGGCTGGTGGAAGAGGACATGGCCATGAAGTATGAACAGAAGGAGACCGTGGTGAACACCAAGATGGTGGTAGCTCTGGCAGTGGTCAGTCACAAGGTGGAGGAGGCAAATTACAAAGGAAAGACCATAGAGAATTGGCAAGTGGGTTTCATCATTTATTGCATGTTGGTGCTGGAGAGGCAGCCGGAGCTAACTATCCCAATGCTGTCATAGATGTCCATCATCAGGGATGTGTACAAGGCAAAGGTAGGGTACCAGTGGCTAAAATATGATGAGGCTTTTCACAAGAGGATGGGAGCAAAGGGGGATTTGAGATGGTACTGTACCCATTCAGAGTTGAGGGTAAGGACCTTCTCTGGGGAGGGGGATGGGACTGGGGGTGACCAGGTGAGGAAGACCCCTCCTGCTGCAGGGTCCAAGACCTGTTGGGGTTTTAACAAGGCCACCTGCACATGGAGCAACTGTAAGTTCAAGCATGCCTGCTCAATATGTGTGGGGTCCCACCCTGTCTCCAACTGCCAACAAAGTGGCAACAGGAAAGGCCTGACTGGGGGACAGTACTATGAACCATCCTTTCAGGGCACCTGGGAGAAAGGGCAGGAGGTGAGGGGGCAGCCACAGGGGGCAGCACTCCATCTCAGGAAGTTGGCACCAGTGAAGAGTCCAGGAGAGGGAGATGGGGTTACACCCTGGTGTGTACTCCCATCTTGCTAGCAGTGGTGGAGGAGTGGACTGTTGAATATCTGAATAAGGGGGCAGTGGAGCTCCTTGGGGAAGGGTTCTGGATGGGCTTCCCACTGGGTTTTCAGGGATGGCAGATGGGAATGTGGGTTAGCAATCTCGGGTCAGTGGAGGGGAATGAGAGGATAGTAGGGGCTAAGATTGAAAAGGAAATTAAGGCTGGTTGGTGGAGGGGCCATTGAAGGCCCCCCATGTGTGCATTTCCAAGTTTCCCCATTGGGCATCATACCCAAGAAGGCAGAGGGGGAGTTCCACTTGATCCATCACATTTCGTACCCTGAGGGTTTGTTAGTGAATGAGGGCATACCGGATTACCTTAGGGTGGTGTTATATGCCTTATTGGAATATGCCACTGTACTGATCAGGGCAATCGAGGGGGCATGGCTGGTGAAGACAGATATTGAGTCAGCATTCCAGGTCTTGCCCATCAGGCCCGCTGATTGGGACCTGTTGGGTTTCCAATTCCAGGGGAGCATCTATTTCGACAAAGTCATGCCAATGGGGTGCTCAGTGGCTTGTTCCACCTTTGAGACATTCAGCACCTGGGTGCAGTGGGTATTTTGGGCCAGGTATGGACACAGAAAGGTGGTGCATTATCTGGATGATTTCTTCCTCATAGGGGAGTTGAGATCGGAGGTGCAGGAGATGTTGCGGGACTTCAAAGAAATGTGCTAGTGGATAGGGATACCGCTGGCACAGGGCAAGACAGAGGGTCCCGCACGGAGATTGGAGTTTCTGGGCATAGTGGTGGACATGGAGGAGGGATGTTTCAGGCTTCCCAGGGACAAAGTGGTGCACCTTAGGGGTCTGCTGGCCCAGATAACATGGGAGGAGGAGGGTGCCACTGGTACAAATGCAACAACTGCTGGGGCACCTTAATTTCACCTGCAAGGCCATTAACCCAGGCAGGGCATTTATAAGGAGGCTGGGAAGGACCACAGGGAAGGCTAAGCTGCCACACCACATGGTAGATGTGTCAAAATGTGTACAGGAGGACTTCCAGGTAAGGGAGGAGTTTCTCAGCAGCTATAATGGGGTGACATTCTGGCAAGATGAGTGGGAACGGACTACAGACTTGGAATTGTTCATGGAAGCCTCAGGCACCCTGGGGATGGGGGAATATTTAAAGGGAGAATGGATGTCAGAACCCTGGTCAGCACAGTGGAAAGAACGGTGAATTCTGAAGAACATCACCTTCTTGGTGATCTTCCCGATATGGGTGGTCCTGGAAGTGTGGGGCACTAGGATGAAAGGCATCTTGTTCTGGTGCGACAACAAAGGGGTGGTGGAGGTTATTAACAGACAAAGGGGGAGGATAGAGATGGCAGCAGGCTGCTCAGGTGCATGGTTTTGTTGGGAGTGCAGCTGAACCTGTATTTCAAAGCACAGCATATTGAAGGTTTGAAGAATGAGGTAGCTGACAGACTTTCCAGTTTACAGCTTGGAAGGTTTCAGGAGCTGAGGCCACAGGCAGCAGCACACAGGACCAGGGTCCCAGACCAGTTATGGGAGGCTGGAGGGACACAGCCAGGGTGCTGTACCAGGGTTCCTGGTCAGCAAGCATGTTGAAGGCCTACAAAGCAGGGTGGGTGGGTGAGATTTCAGGAGTTTAGAAGGAAGCACAGTTGGGGCAGGAACGAACCAGTCCAGGAGGAACAGATAAGGAGGTTCATAGTGGAAAAGTGGGAAGAGGGGATGGCCCACACCACAGTGATGGTGCACCTGGCTGGCATCAGTTGGGTATGCCAGGACAGGGGCTGGCCCGATGTCGCTGCCAGCAGGATAGTAAAAAGGATGGTCAGAGGTTGGCAGAGGGGTCAGGTGGCCAGGACGGATGGGAGGCACCCCATAAAAGGGCAGTTACTTGAGAAAGTTTTAGGGGCAACTCAACATGTATGCACCTCGGCCCAGGAGGCAGTCCTGTTTTGGACCGTGTTTATGGTCATGGCAGCAGGGGCATTCCGGATGGGGAAAGTGATGGCCCACAGAAAACAGCTGCTGGGTGGGCTCTTTAACATGAGGACATCTGTTGGGGATCTGACAGAGTGGTCATTAACCTGGCTGGGTCCAAAATGGACCAAAGGGGGAAGGGGACCAAGATGTCATTGGTGAGGCAACCATAGTCTGCCAGCTGTGCAGTGAGTACATTGGAAGCATACAGGTGCACTCAAGGGAGGGCTGGGGGGCCTTGTTCCAGCATGAGGATGGTTCCCCAGTCACTGGGTTCCAGGTGGGGATGGTACTTAGGAGGGCCATGGCCTTCATTGGGGAGGAACTTGGTGAATTTTCTCCACACTCCTTTTGGATTGGGGCAGCCACAGAGGCAGCAGAAGAAGGGGTTGCAGTGGAAGAAGTAAAGAAGGTGGGGTGCTGGAAGTCCAGCTGCTATAAGAGGTATGTTAGGTGTTGATAACAGCGACTCACACTGTTTTGTCGTGTTCTCCATGGCAGGTTCCAAAAGGAAGGTCTGGATAGTGAAGCACTCCTTCATCTATTGGGTGGAAAGGTTTGCAGTCACCACTTCTGGAGGAGCAGAGCTGCGATACAATACTGTGCATGCCAGAGTGCTGTGGAAAGGCATTAGGGATATGAGGTGTGCACAGCTGCTGCCCCAATGGACTAGTTGAGATAGCAATGAGGCACGCCAGATTGCATTATTATACACCTGGGGGCAATGTCTTGGGGGGGCCTGCTATGATGGGAATTGGGGCAGAACATCCTGGGAGATTTAGAAACGCTTAAAGGGTGGTGGCCGAGGGTGACAATCAGCTGGTCCGACATCGCCTCCCGATAGGTTTGGAGGGGGGTCAAAGATGTACAGCTGATTGAGAAAGTCAGGAAGTGTCTGAATAGAAGAGTAGCAAGGGCAGTAATTGAAATGGGGGGAGTGCACCTGCAGCACAAGGACGTTTCCTTCAACCAGGCTGTGGTGTACAGGTCTGATGGGGTACATTTGTAGGAATTTGGCATGTGCCTATTCCTGAGGCCAATTGGGGAACTAGTGGAAAAAATAGCCAAAAAAGGCTTGAGATACTAGCCCACTAGGGAGAGCCCCTCCATTCATTGCAAGCTGGAGGAGGGGCAGTGTAAGAAAGAAAAGGGGGAGCGAGGGGGAAGGAAAGGGGGTAGGATACATGGACTGGGGACAAGGAACCCAGACGTGTTAAAGTGGGAAGGAGGATAGGTCTAGGCATTGGATTCAGAAGTATCCGAGCCTGGAGGGCGAAAGCCTGGGTAGGTGGTACCGGCCTTGTTCTGGTGTGGAGGAGGGAGCTGGAGTCACAGTGTCCGGGCCCTGAAAAGTCAAAGATGGAGGAGCAACCAGAGAAAGGAAGAGGCAGGAACCAAGAAAACTTTGAATGATTTATTATGTGTCGAATTTAAAGTAATAACATTGTGTATGTAAATATTCTTTGTGCAAAAATAAATATTGCCAATGAGCAACCAAAAGTGAAATAAATGGAGCATCCATCATTTCTGGGAAGGGTTCAGGGGACAATGCTCCATTCTAAAATGTTTTCCTTAGTGGGTCTCATCAATGTTTATCAAATTCATTAGGTACAGAGTCATCCACCTGGCATTGTTGTGGTGTCCAGTTGCAAAGTAAAGAGGTATCATCTTCTCCAGCTAGATACACAAAGAGGCACATCATTTGTCCTGATGGAATGGCAGAAGAGTTGGTACATCTCTACCAAACTGCAGTACTGGAGCCAAACTTGGGCAGTTGCACCATGCTCCCCACGGTGTGTGGAATCTGAGAAAGTTTCATATGCTTCTATGAATGTCTTGAATTCAGCTGTATTCTCTAGGTCAATAGTTCTCAGACTTTGTCACAGTGAGCCTCCCCAAATCCATGGAAAATATTTTGAGCCTCCCCCAAAAGCTAAAATAATCTTGGGCCTCCCCAAAGAAAAATAACATACTGTACTTTGCGCAGTACACCATGAATGAACTTGGAATCCCTCTGAGTACTTGGCTCACATTCAATTCTTTGTCTTATACTGACGTGGGACCTTTGAAAAAGAGCTCCTGTGCTCAAAGGTGTTATCTGAATAACAAATAAATAAAATAACAAATATTATTATTCAGCTTATTGTAACCCTCCCCCCCAGCCAGCCTACTTCCTCCGCTATTTTCATTCTTGAACCATTGTTACCCCTTGTTGCAGTACCTTCATGGGTCAGACTACTTTTTCTGTTTCCTCTCTCTAGGAAACAACCTTCCAACTTACTTTGCCTCTCTCCCTCCGTCCCTGCTCATAAGCCAATTCTCAGGGATTAATTTGCTCCTTCCTGCTATTGCTCTTAGCACTTCTATGCTCAACTCTTGTATTTGGGCTGTTCTGCCATCAGTCTACAAATTGATCGATTACCACCACTCATTATTAGTTTATTGTTCATATTTGCTTGCACTATTGTTCACTGTGTATTTCTTGATTGTTTTGCAGTTACCTTTTGAAATGTATTCACTCCCTACCCTTCCCCAGGTATACCTGAAATGAGCCTTGGCTCATTCATCTTCCCTTGTCACCTATTAGTAAATAAATACATAAAATTCACCTACTATTATCTCTTTCAGTTTGCTTCATCACTTCACACAAAATATATAAAACTCAAAATTTAAATACAGTACTTTTCAGACTTGCTTGAGCCTCCCCTTGAACAGGTTGGGGCCTCCCCAGGGAGGCTGGCTTCACCATTTGAGAACCCCTGCTCTAGGTCCACCATTGAGAAAGGCGATGGGTCATTAAGTAGCTGCTGCAGTTGCTTTGAGATTGGAAAGTCTGACAAACCTTTACATTGTATAAAGCACTGCAAATGTTTAATTCTGAATGCCGCTGATACCATCAGGTGAAGCCTCTTTGCCCAATTGAAACATGTTCCTTAAAGAAGTCCATTCAGGGATCCCAATGCCAATACACCACTTTCAACAAGAATGTGGTATCCACCAGAACCATTCAGGAGGTATCCAAGACCTTTGAAATATGCAAATTTGATATGGGATTGTCCAAAACATATGAAAAGTTTGTCATATTCCAGAGACTTTGTGGACTGAATTTGTAGCCCAGGTTTTGCTATAGCCAAGTCATAAGTAATAGGCATATAGTCCTCCAGGCATTCATCCATAACCTTGATAGCAATATTTATGGTGTCTTGCACTGCATCATGTCTTGTAGGAGGCTTTCCTATAGGGTCCATGTATGATATGATCTGGTTTGACAGGTGATCTACAGAAACAAGGGCATTCCATCCATGCCATATTGCAGTAGCATCTACACTTGCACAAGATATCATCCAGGCAATGTCCCTTCTCTTAGCTTGTATGAGTTTTTTTTTGGTTCAGAGCTTTCTGTCACCTTATATTGAGTCTGTTTTATTTTTGGTTTTTCAAATGTATATGGTTGAATGTCTTCCTCACCCAATATCTAGAGCTCTTTTCCTCTGAGATGTTTGAATGCAGCTGGGTACAGCGTCTTGTTCCTGTCATGCTATTTGCTGCAATATCTGCTTCTTTACTCTTGGCAAATAGTCTTCATCAAAATCTTCACCCTTTTTCTTTGATGATCTGCATTGTTTGCTTTTTGCTGTTGAAGATGGTCCTGCCTGGTCATGGGCATCAACTTCTGATCTTTGCTTATCTCTGTTTGTTACTATTCTGTGTGTTTCATTTCTTGCTGGTGCTTGGTCATCCATGTGTGTTCTTGTCATAGCTTCTTCAGACCTTTCTTTGGGTACAGCTGTCTCCTCAATAATGGATGGTATGTTTTGGTATGCTATACCCACAATACCCACAGTGTCATGCAAAGTGTCATGACCGTCAAGTGTCTCATCATCTCATTATAATTGTCGAAAGCTAAACCTGGCTGTATGGGCAATCCATCTGGTGTAATCACATTCTTTTCTATTATATTGGTTGCAACTGCAATTTTGAGTTCCTCCACAACATGGTAGCTGACACAGTGACCAAACCTGTTCAAAATAGTTAAAACTTTCTTACTGCCTGTCATGAATTTAATACCCATGCCTAGAGACCCGTGTTTTTCTTAAATAAGAAATGGCAAGAAATAACAAGAAATTAAGGTATAAAACAAAATAACAAGAAATTCACGGTATAACAAGAAATTCACCATATAAAAGGAATAAAATGAAAAAAAAACATGAATAAAGTGAAAAAAATGCTTTGTGGCAGACAAAATCTAAATAAATGCTTGCAGCAGTTGTTGTTTAGGCTCCGTTGTTACCACAGAGATGGTCCACAGGAAAGAAACAACAGAATTGTTTCAGTCACAAAATCTTGCAAGACCATAGCATAATGCTGCTTAATACAATGTAGAATACTAGGAATGTGATTTCTAGTGTGTATAAGGTCATTTTGAGGTAGTTTATAAATGTAAATGTGATAAGAAAAAAACCTAAGTTTTCAATGAATAAAAAGAAATAACAAGAAATTCCAAACAATAAAAATTAAAATGATAAAAAATAAAAAGAATTTCACGGATTTCTACCCATGCCCAACAAGAAGTGTTTTTGTGGTTTGATTATTCCCTTTGACACTGCAAACACCATGTCATCTGCAATAGATTGAACTACCCTCTCCTGTCATTCATTGCCCACTTCTAATAAACCCATAAGTATAGTACATAGGAATGTCTGAAGAATGGGTGGCAGTTTTACATTTTCTTCTATGAAGTCTTCAACTTTAACTTTGGTTTTATTATGAGGCTGTACCTTTAGGAGTTCCAAAACTGCTATCTTATGTGTTGAGCTGCTTGTGCTGCTTGTGCTTCCCTCCAGTCAGCTTGTTTCTTACCAGACCTGATGATTGCACCCACTTTTCTACTTTTGGTATCAAATATGATGCCATCTTTGAAGTGATCTGCCAGTTTTCACTGCAAGCTCTGTGGGTCGTAATTTGTTTCATGCCCACTTCATGCCATAAGAATGTTCATGTACCTTTTGTGTACAGATAACAATGATTCTTCTTGCATTCTATTAACAGTGATGCACTACACATACTTAAGTCTGGAAAAGGCAATCTGGTGACTGTCCCTCACCTGACTGTATTCATATTCTGTACTTGTGCACTTTATTCATTCTGCCTTTTTTATATATTTGTTCTTACAGCTGTTGCGGTACTTCACTTCTTTGGCTATGAGATCAATACTGCCTACATCATAACCATTTGTTGATCATCCATTTCTTTTGCTGTGATTTTTATGCTGTCTGCTGCCCCATAAGTCACTCATGTTGTAGGATATTCAAAAGTCTCCTTTGACCCCTTAGGATTCCTTTTCATGTATGATTTGCAAAAAAAACATTCGATTAGGAATATGCCTGATGTAGATGCTACGCATTCAGATAGAGCCCTATGAACTTGAGAGCGAAACAATTTTGCTAGATAATTCTTTACAATGCCTTTTTTTTAAAGTTTCATCAGCTGCAAGTTTACCAGAACTCATATGAAGTGAAGTTCTTGTAGCAGATATAATGATACCCATGGCTGCTGGAGTAAGATTCAGGCAATTGAAGACACACCATGTTTTACTTTGACAGTGTTTGACTAGAACACCTTTCCTTTGCATCAACTGCTTTCTCCCAATAAGCATCATCAAAAGGTAATGGGTCTCCATGGTCTGTGCTAACTTCTGGATCGGTGTGTAGGATGCATCGCCTCTGCGGTTTGTAAGAAGTCTTACTAGCCATATCTGAAACATTAAATAAATTACATTAATAGCTAAGTAAACTGAGTCTATTAAATAAATCAGATAAATTAAGTAAACTGAGACTATTACATAAATGTACAACTATGAATGAATGAGAGTTGTGCATATGAATTCTACACACTTTTGTACATGAGAAACAGTCATCAAACCTTTTAAACCCATATACATTGATAAATGCACTTGACTGCTGCTGTAGATTAATGGGCCTGGGGAGGGAAAGGACTCACCCTGGGTGCAAGTTAAAGGAGGTATAGGCATAGTATGAGATAAGGGGGGACAAGAACAGAAAATGTGGCAAGAGAGGTGTTAAGCAAGGCACAGAGAGGGTAGTGAGGGGGAAAAGGGAGTGAGGGAAGTTTCAACTGGCAACAGTGGCAGGAAGGGGGAAACGGGGGGTTGCCTGCAGGGTGGTAGCAAGATATGGAGAGCCATGTATGCCAATGCAAGGAGTCTTCTAAATAAAATTCCAGACCTAGAGGCCATCATAGAGGAGGCAGATCTGGATCTTGTGGACATAAATGAGTCATAGTGCACAGAAAGCCACAACTGGGACATGGCCATATCAGGCTACACTTAGTTCAGAAGGGATTGGGAGATGAGGAAGGGTGGAGGGGTTGTGTTTTATGCGAGGAAGGGTACCGGAGCAACAGAAGTGCAAGGAACTCAGGGGTAAAAGATAAGTTTGAGGTTTTGTGTGTCACCCTGGATACAGAAGCTGGAGTCACAATTCACACTGGGGTGATATACAGACCTCAGGCAAAGGGGAAAGAATTGGTTAACGGACTAGGGGAAGTAATTAGCATGATGGCATAAAAGGGTTAGGATTGAGGACTTCAGTATGCTGGATGTAGATTGGAGGCTCCCAGCCACAACCTTAGCTAGAAGCTGGACCATCCTAGACTCCTGGAAAGGTATTAGGGATCAAAGTACTACTGGGAGCACACCAAAAGACTCTCACAATACTGTCAGTGCATATACAACCCAAAGACCCTAACACTGGCCTTTATAAAGTGCTGGATTACCTAAAAGCCCAAAAGCACATCACTGAGGTGATTATATTTTGGTGACTTCGATATAAACTGGCTGTCAGTTTCCTCAGGCCCCATAAAGGATACACTATCAGTGCTACATCTTTCACAACTTGTCAACTCTCCCACAAGAATTAACGGCAAAACTGGAACAAGCACCACTCAAGACTAGGTAATCTCAAACTGCCCTGACTGTATCTCCAATGTAACTGTGTACCCTAACTCCCTAAGTGACCACTCCCCTGTCACTTGTAACTGGACCAACAAATTCCAATCCCCACCGCCTCTGACTATATACAACAGAGAGTTTATACGTGGCCACCTGGAGCACCTAAAACAACACCTTCACTGTCAGGACTGGTCTCTACTGGACTCCTCTGCTGACACTAATGAAGCCCTTCAGCACTTTATTAGTACTTTCAATGCCACCTGTGATGTACATGCGACCCTCAAGAAAATGAAGGTGCATGGCATTGTACATCCCTGGATTACCCTTGATCTTCTTGCTACCATCAAAACGAGGGACCATCTTTGGTACTGTGCTAAATCATTGGGCAAACCTCAAGAATGGCAAGCCTATAAAGCTGCAAGAGATTCCTCCACTCAGGCAATCCGCAAAGCAAAAAGCAATCACCATAGGGAGCAGCTTACCAACTGTTGGGGAGATAGCAGGACATTCTGGTCAAATATTAAAGGTATAACTGGAAAAGACCCAAAAAAGGCACCAACTATGATAAACCTCGATGGCTCCCACATACTGGATCTACTTCAAATTGCAAATACTTTCAGTGATGCCTTTACCGATCTAAGCAATGTCCTACTGCAAAATTTCTTTGATGATACTACCTTAAAGTCTGGGCACCAGCAGGAGTACAAGATAAATGATCACTATCTTTTCTACTTTAAAAATGTCTCTATTGTTCAAGTCAGGAAACTACTGAGCAAAATACTGGGCAAGTTGTGGCATAGTGGGGACTCCCTAGATCTCAAACTAATCGCACCTAACGCTGAGGAAGTACTCCCACCTATCATTAAGATCCTTAACCTCTCTCTGTCGTTGTCTCAGTTCTCACAGGTTTGGAAAACAGCCATTATTACACCAGTTCATAAAGCTGGGGACTGTGTACTACATAGCAACTATAGGCCTATATCAATCCTCCCTCCCCTTTCAAAAATACTCGAACGTATTGTTGCTAACCAACTAGTGGACTACTTCAGTAAATACTCCCTACAGTGTGAACAACAACATGGTTTCAGAAAAGGGCACAGCACTACCACTGCTGTCCTAGAACTCATGGAAACATAGAAACATAGATGTTGACGGCAGATAAGGACTGCAAGGCCCATCCAGTCTGCTCATTTCTTTTTCTACCTTATGAATGTGCCATTGGCTTTTGCTCTGTCAATGGCCTATCTATTCATACTCATCTGTATTGCCCCCTTATGCCTATCCCATGCCTATTTGAAGCCCTGCACTGTATTTATATCCATCACTTCCTGAGGTAGGCTGTTCCATGCATCCACCACTCTTTCTGTGAAAAGGAACTTCCTCACATTACCCCTTAATCAGCCTCCCTCTAGTCAGTGTCCTCTAGTCCTGCTATTTTTTCTTATATTGAAACATGTTATACTCTTTCACCTTGCTAATGCCTTTAAGGTGTTTGAATGTTTCTTTCATATCACCTCTCTCCCTCCTTTGCTCTAGGGTATACATATTGAGCTCCGTTAATCTGTCCTCATATGTTGTCTGATGTAGTCCCTGCACCATTTTGGTTGCCCTTCTCTGGACTGCCTCAATTTGGTTAATGTCCTTGTGAAGGTGTGGCCTCCAGTACTGCACGAAGTACTCCAGACTAGTGTCTTGAGTGAACTAGTGTCTTGCAAAGAGGGATTATTATCCCCCATTTACAACTTGTGATACCCCTACTAATACACCCCAACATCCTGCTAGCCTTACCTACTACTTTAGTGATCTGCTTGGATGATTTCAGGTCATCAGTGATGATGAAGCCCAACTCTCTTTCTTCCCTTGTGACTGCCATCTACTCCTCTCCCAGCCTATAGGTGGCTTCAAGGTTTCTCTTCCCTATGTGCATGATCTTGCACTTCTTTGCGTTAAAATCCAGTTGCCACTCTTCCAACCATTTTGTCAGTTTATTCAGGTCTCTTCTCATTCTGCCCACCCCATCTGGATCATCTACTCTGTTGCAGATCTTGGTGTCATCTGCAAACAGACAAACCTTACCCTCCAGTCAATCTGCAATGTCATTGATGAAGATATTGAAGAGGGCTGACCCCAGGACTGATCCCTGAGGTACCCCACTTGTGACTTGCATCTCTTCTTACTGTATACCATTTAACACCACTCTCTGTTTTCTGCCCGCCAACCAGTTTGCTACCCAGTTGACCAACTTCTGACCCACCCCAAGCCTACCCAGCTTATTAATCAATCGTCTAGGTGGAACAGTATCGAAAGCTTTGCTGAATTCAAGGCAGACGACATCAACTGCTCCACCTTGGTCCACCACTCTGGTTACCCAGTCAAAGAAATCTATGAGATTAGTTTGACAGGACCTTCCTTTTGCAAACCCATGCTGTCTTGGATCCTGTGCTCCTATGGATTCCAGGTGTTGCACTATCCTTTCCATTAGGAGTGCCTCCATAATCTTGCCCACTACTGAGGTAAGATTGACTGGTCTGTAGTTCCCTGCTTCCTCCCTGCTACCACTCTTGTGGAGTGGGATCACATGAGCCCTTCTCCAGTCTTCTGGGACCTCTCCAGTGCTCAGAGACTCACTAAACAGTTCTGCTAATGGCTCTGCTAGTTCTACCCTTAGCTCCTTTAGTACCCTGGGATGTGTGCCACCAGGTACCATTGCCTTGTCCACCCTGAGCTTATCGAGCTCTTGTAGGACCCTTTCTTTTGTGAAGGGACTAGTGCACACCTCCCTTCCCCATGTGTCCATGGTGCTGAGCTCTCAGCCCTGCCCTACCTTCTCTTCAGTAAATACTGAGCAGAAGTATCTATTTAGGATAGATACTTTTACATGGTCCTCCTCCTCACATGCCCCCTTATCCCCCTTGATCTTAGCAATACCCCCTCTGGACTTTCTCCTTTATGACTGTATCTATAGAAAGTCTTGTCACCTTCTTTTACTGTTTGTGCTACTGTTTCCTTGGTTTGCACCTTTGCCTGCCTTACTGCCTTCCCTGCTTCCCTTAGGGACGTTTGGTATGCCTCCCTATCTTTATCCCGCTGCGTTCCCTTATATTTCTTGAAGGCCAGCCTTTTGGCTCTGACCTTTTCTGTTACTATTTTTGAGAACCATAGAGGTTTCCTTCTTCTTTTGAACTTCCTTTTCTCTCTAACACAATGGGATATTGCTTCAAGTATTACCTCCTTAATGCTTGCCCACTTTGCCTGTACCCCCTCACCTGTATTTCTTTTTGCTAGGGCTAGCTTAACTCTGTTGGCCATCTTACCAAAATCTGCTCCTCTGAAGTCCCATATTTTTGCCTTGGAATTGATGATTTAGTTCAAGTGGCCAAATTGAAACATACCATGCGATGGTCACTGGCCCCCAGGTGACCCTCTACCATGAGATCAGTGATCCTTTCCCTGATAGTCAGTACTAGATCTAGGATAGCCCTGTCTCTTTTGGGTTATTGTACCAGCTGTTTGATGCCCTCCCCCTGCAGGGACTCCACCATGTGTCTAGTTCTGGCAGATGTTTCTGCTGGTATTGACCAATCTGTATCTGGCATGTTGAAGTCTCCCATTATCAGAACCTCCCCTTTAGCTGTCATGCTTTGTATATCTTCTAACAGTAATGTGTCTATGTCCTCCCCCTGGTCTGGCGGTCTGTAGACAACTCCAGTTCATATAGCTGTCCCATTTCCTATTTCCAGGGTGACCCACAGTTCTTCTGGATCCTTATATGTATTCTGAATTTCTGTAGCTTTGATGTTTTCATTGACATACTGTGCCACTCCACCCCCCTTTTTGCACCTTGGTCTCTTCCGAACAGTACATAGCCAGGTACTGAAGTCTCCCAAGTGTGGTTACTGGTAAACCACATCTCGCTAATTGCTACTATGTCCAGTTTAGCCCCTGTCATTATTGAATGCAGGTCTGGTATCTTGTTTCCCAGACTGTGAGCACTTGTGTGCATGATTTTCCATCAGTCAGATTTCAGTGTTAGTTGTTGGGTGAGGTCTGGTGTTTCCCCTGTGTGTTGTATGTGAAGCCAGACCTTTTTCCTCACTCGGTGATGCAAATGAACTACAAATATGCTGAACTCCTGTTTGACCACTAGCTGAGGGGGGAGGGGTGTTATTCCCATTGTATATATGGGTTACTGCACCCCTCCCCATTTGCTAGTTTAAGTATTCTGCAAAGACATCAAACTTCTGCCCCAATGCACTGACTCCCTCCTTAGTCAGATGCAGTCCATGAAATTTAAAGAACTTTCACTCCCAAAACTGTTGCCAGTTCCCTACAAATGTGTGTCCTTTTTCCTGGCACCAGCCCTTGAGCCACATGTTTAGCTCCCCTATCTCCTCTTCTCTGACCTTCTGTCCATCTGCCCTCCTCTCCCAGACTGGCAGGATCTCAGAGAAGGAGATGCTGGATGAAATGGATGATAGTTTGTCACCAAGCCTGGACAGGTGTTCCTTGGTCTCCACAACTGACTGGCAGGTAAGATCATTAGTCCTTATGAGTACCAGGACATCAATGTTTTCTCCTGCTTCCTGAACAATTTTAGCAATGTGGTCAGTGTCTCTCCACGCTGATGTACGTGGGAGACATCTGACCATTACCCCTAGCTGGAGATAGGTATAAACTCCCTGAATCATGGAGTCTCCTATGATCAGAAGTTTTTTGGATTTCCTTTTTGATTTTATTTTGTTTTGGTTCCTGTTTTGGGCAAGTTTTGTTGTGCTAGCTCCTGTGCTGCAGTGTACTGCGCTGCAGTGTACTGCTCTGCAGTGTCCTCTGCCCCTCTTTTTGATTTCAGAGATAGAGGCAGATACCTGTTTGTAGTTTTTATATGGTTTGTGGAGGTATTATGTTGGAGTGCACTGAGTGATGGGGCACCTGATTTGCCCCTCCTAACCACATGCCAGCCTCCTGGACCAACTACCCTCTGCGGTCAAGGTGCTTCTGTTTGATGTTGGGGAAATGGCAGGTGGTTCTTATAATATATTTCCTCTTGAATATGCAATATGAGGCATGCAATCTCTACCCATGCTGCCTGGAGCTGAGCCCTTAGCTCTCTAATGGCCCAGCATGTAGGACAGTGTCCTAAATCCTGAAAAACTGCCCTTTTGAAAAGTTTTCCACAGTACTTGCAGTTAATTTTATCCATTTCAGATAAGTTGCTGGGTTTATAACCTGGTCAGAGTAATTAGAAGGAAGAAAATGAAAGCAGAAGTTTGATTTTTTTGTTTTGTTTGTTTGTTTTTGTATAACTCGTTATAACAAACTAAATTACTTTTGCCCCTGTAAATGGGATCACTGTGTGGATACTCCTCTGATCCACCCCTTCCTGCTTTACCACAGGAAATGTCAAAACTGTGCTACCCTATAAAAGGAGTGTAGTGTGGGATGGTTGGGGATGGGGGTTGGTGGCTGGGCCCTTCCCCTGCTGAAAAAGAAGTACCATGGATGAAAGAAACATGGATGTAAGAGCAGAAACAATCAGCCAGCAACAAATGCAGTAGCCCTGAAAGCTTATCCTAATGACAGATTAAACTGTAAAACCTGTAAAGCACCACCTGTAATCATTTCACAGAAGATATACCCTGTAAGAAATACTTTGCTACAGAGAAAAATAAAGCAGTAACAGAAGATATACCTTGCAAAAGACAATTTGAATCAGAAGATTACAGCAGTAATCTGTTATCACACACCTATAGGCACACCCTGTAATAATGCAGCAGAAGGTATACCCAGCAACAGCAATTTGAATCAGAGAAAAATAAAGCAATAAAATGTTAGCAACAAACAGTAGCAATCCCTGTGAGTACAAAATAAAAATAACAACACACAGTAAATCTGCCTTGCCGAAAGAAGCCTTAATCCTTTCCCTTGCTCTGGTAAGGTTATTTACTCTGTCCTTTCAAGCAACCTAGAAGAAAAAAGCTCAGGTGAAGCTAGGTGCCTTGGCCAGCAAACCTAGTCTTTGTTTCACCAGCTCCATCCACCAATTTATTGACCAATGCAGTCTTGTGGGGGCAGTCTTTATAGACTTAACTAAGGCCTTCAACAAGGTTAATCACCAGCTCCTCCTTAAACAAGTCTCTCTAATTGGCCTCTCCCCTGATTCACTGTCTTGGTTTACAAACTATCTTGGAGATAGATCACAGTGCATGAAGATTTCCAACACTAGCTCTGACAAAAAAACAGTACAGTTGGGTGTACCTCAGGGCTCATTTCTGGGTCCCCTCCTCTTAAGCATCTTCGTTAACAATTTATCATATGCTTGCCAGCTGCGCACACTTCTCTGTGTGGATGACACTGTAATTTTTGCAAGTCATCATGACCCACACGTGCTCGAAAGCAACCTACAGAATGGTTTCCTGGATGTTGAGCTCTGGTTCTCCAAACAGAAGCTAGTGCTAAACTACAAGAAGACAGAAGTCCTGCTGTTCTCCTCTTCCCACAGTAAGATACAAAGGACATGCTCTCACTATCAGAAATAGTCAAGATGACCCCTTTGAACAAATACAGTATTTCAAATTCCTCGGGGTCACCCTAGATAGTCACCTCACCTATACACCCCACATTGAAGAAGCAGCCACAGCCGTCAATGTTAGGATTGGTCTTCTCTATCAACTCAGAATGTGTCTAACACCTGAAGCTCTCAATCTGGCAATACTCAGTTCAGTGCTCTCTGTTATTGACTATGGCCTTCTTATTTACAAAGCTGCTACTGATACTGCTCTCAAAAGGCTCACTGTTGCACTAAACAAGGCTTGTAGACTCCAAATGGGGGCACCCCATCTCACCCACACCTCTGATTTTTATAAACAGATCGGATGGCTCAATCTATCTGGGAGAATTAAATACCACACCTGCTTCCTCACTAAAAAGATTCTACTTGGGTTCATGCTGAAGGATCTGTGTTGTCTACTTCACAAATCTCCAAAGACCCAACATACGCGCACCTCATCCACTGATCTTCTACTAGTCCCAAGGTGCTGGACCACGCAATGCCAATGCGCCTTTTGTAGCAGATTGCCTTCCTGGTTCAATGGACTACCCAATAGTCTAACTACCCTTATTTAACTTGGAGAGTTCAAATATAAGCTCCAATCTCACCTCCTAACTGACAACTCCTGTGATTGCTCCACCTAAATTCCAGGTCCCTTTCAGGACCTCCACCACTCCATGCCCCCCCCCTTCCTTGACCTCCCCTCACTGATACATCTTTCACCGCCATCTTACCACCCTCTTCCTTGCCTTTGCCCCTCTCCCCGTCTTCCCCTCTCTCTCCCCTTTCTAACAGTCTTTCCACCCCCTAGCAAACCTGCAACTTGACAAGGCTGCCTTGCTGCTTCTCTCCCTCTTGGTTCTTCCTCCTCCCTCTATTTTTCTTCCATCTGCCTCTGATCAGGTTTTGTGTAATTGTGTATATAACTAAAGCTTAATTGTCCTATACTATATTGTAACACATGTACTTATGCTCTGAAATATTCTGTATGACTTGTCTGTTTCCCTGTAACTATTTGTACTCCCTCCCTACTGACGTGGAACCTTTGTAAATGAGCTGCCTGGCACTCAAAGGTATTGTAATTCCTAGAGTTGAATAAATAAATAAAATAAAAATAAAAAAGGGGAATTTCTCAGGCAACTAATCAGGGAGCCCACTTGAGATGGGGCCATTCTGGACCTGGTGCTCACCATCAGGGACAGTATTGCAGATGTGAAGGTGAGATGTCACCTGGGGACCAGCAATTAGTATACAGTGTGGTTTAACATAAAAATAGGGGCAGAGACAAAACAAACACAAATGAGGGTCCTGAATATCAGGAGGGCAGCCTTTTAAAAAATTGGGGAATGCCTCAGAGATGGCCTGGTGGGGGAGATTGTCAGGTGGGGCAGAGGAACAGTTGGGTAAATTAATTGATGGAAGAGTCAAGGCAACAAACCTCTGCATGAAGGAAGTGAGAAAAAAACAGGAGGAACAAGAGACCATTATACAGTAAAGGCTGCCAGAATGAAGCATAGTGTCACAGTTTCCTACATGACAAAGGGGATTAACTCCTATTGGAAATGCCTTGTTTTCTGCAGTTCCTCTGCTGCAGAATGTGCAGAATTGGATTTCATCCTGGTGGGTCTCACTGTAGTCCTCAAGGGAAGTGGTTGTAAAATTAAAGGGTAAATGGGTGGCATTCAGGAGGTACAAAGATATGCAGAAGGAAGAGGATAGGGAGGTTTACCAGGAAAAGCAGAGGGAGGCAGGAAAGGCAGTGAGGGGTACAAAGGTGCAAACAGGGGGAAAGGATAGCCAAAGGGGTAGTTAAAGGAGACAAGAACTTATTCAGAAACTTAAGTAAAAAGAGGAAGACAAAGGGAGAGATTGTAAGGATATGAAGGGCAGTAGAGATTACGCAGAGGAGGATCAGGAAAAAGCAGATATCTTGAGCAGAAACTTCTGTTCAGTCTTCATAGGGGAGGTAATGGGGACAGGCCACATAGATGCATGAGTGAGGGAGGTGGCTACATGTCCATTCACAGAAGAATGTCTTGAGTGGACTAGGAAATCTGAAATTGGATAAGGCCATGGGCCCAGACAGGGTACATTACAAGGGTGCTGCAAGAGGCCAGGGATGTACTGGCTGCACCTGTAACAGCCCTATTCAACAACTCACTAGAAACAGGAGTGGTTTCAGAGGACAGGAGGAGGGCAGACATAGACCCACTGCATAAATGTGGTTGCATGGAAGAGTCTGGAAACTATAGGCCAATCGGGCTAATATCAGTGGCGAAGCAGTTAATGGAAACACTAGCAAAAGAAAGGCTAGTAGAGTATCTTGAATCCAGCACATTACAACACCTGAGGCAACACTGATTCATGGGGCAGCAGGAGGTATGCCAGATTAATCTGATTGATTTCTTTGATTGGGTGACCAAGGACATAGATCAGGGTGGGGTGGTGGATGTGTCCTACTTAGATTTCACCAAGGCCTCTGACACCTACCACATAGGAGGCTTATAAGGAAACTGGGCAGTTTGTGGTGGGACTCACCCAAGGCAGAAAACTGGGTATGGAGCTGGTTGATAGATAAGTGACAGAGGGTAGTGATAAATGGCACTCACTCTAATGATGGGAGTGTGACCAGAGGGGGTGCTGCAAATCTCAGTGTTGGGACCAGCCCTCTTCAATGTATTCATAAGTGACATTGCAGAAGGGCTGGAAGGACAGATATGTCTGTTTGTAGATGACTTCAAAATGTATAACAGGGCAGATACTCTGTAGGTGGTGAAGAGATTGAGTAGAGACCTGAGAAAATGCAAAGAGTCCCAGATATGGGGATAAAATACAGAAAAAATAAAATATTGCTAAACATTTTAATGATTACAAAAAAAATTCATCCACCCCAGCAAAGAATCCCAACACATCCCAATTTTGACATCCCAACTCAGTTTCAAGTATCATGCACAACAAAATAAATGTTCTTACTTCTTAAACACTCTAGTTTCTCCAACTTGCCCACATTTATCAGTTTCCTTACTTTTCCTCCTTCTTTTTATTAGTGCCTCACATTTCCCCACCTTGTTTCTTTTCTGTAATTCCTACATTAGAGATATATGAGATATGCAATGTGCTAACTAAAAATGTCACATTTTTTTATCTGGAAGGTTTGACCTATATGGTCTCATGAGTGGCAAAGCCACAAATGAGATCTTTAGAGGTTAAATCCTGCAGATAAAAATAAATGTAATATTTTTAGTCAGCTCATGGCAACCAGTACATCCTTTACACAATGGCAATGCCTCCCTAGCAAGATTATTCTTTCAATGAAGATTTTGCTCTTTCTGTTTGATTTCACTGCTCTGTTTTTAACTGTGACAGATGCCATTGTGATGTCAGTTTTTCTCCCATCTTTCCCCTGGTCTAACTTGCAGAATATCAGGGACCCTTTTTACAGGGCTTGCACTAAATCTTTGGCGCAAGTTGCCATAGATTGAGGAAACTGTCGCAACCATGCCTAATGTACTAAAATCGGGTACAGTTCCATCAAAGGAGTTTTGTGGAGCTGTGCCAAAAAACAGGTTTGACACAGGGCTTGATGCAAGCCCTGTGCCACTCTTTGAAACTGAGTGCAGTATTTCCAGTGGAAAGATGACAGCTTAGGTTCTTTCTATTTCTGCAAGACCTTATGAAGAATTGTGACAAGCATTTTGTGAACATAGATACATACATAGATGTGTAGACAGTGTCAGCAGATAAGGGCCTATGGCCCACCCAGTCTGCCCATTTGAGCTTGTAAGTTCAGTTTATGTTTTCCAAGAAGCCTGTTGCCCCTTAACCCTGATCTCCACAATTCCTTTATGTCTATCCCATGCATTCTTAAATCCCGTGATTGTTTCAGCCTCCACCACTTCCTCTGGCAGGGTGTTCCACTTGTCCACCGCCTGTTCTGTGAAGAAATTCTTCCTCACGTTTCCTCTGAATCGTCCTCCCTCCAACTTCATCCCATGCCCTCTAGTCCTGGAACATCTTTTTCACTTAAAAATAGTGTATTCCTGCACCCTGTTCCTCCCTGTAAGATAATTGAATGTCTCTATCATATCCCCTCTCTCCCTCCTCTCCTCCAGGGAGTACATGTTCAGTTCCTTCAACCTGTCCTCATAGGACTTGTGATGCAATCCATGCACCATCTTTGTTGCCCTCCTCTGAACCTTCTCTACCCTGTCTATGTCCTTACATAGGTAAGATCTCCAGAACTGTACAGTGTCCTCCAGGTGGGGCCTCACTAGTGTCTTGTCTTGTATAGCGGAATTATGACCTCACTTTTCCTACTGGTGATGCCCCTGCCTATACATCCCAGCATCCTATTTGCTTTACCTGCTGCCTTGTCACACTGTTTCCCTACCTTGAGGCTATCAGAGATGATAACCCCAAGATCCCTTTCCTGCTTGGTGCATGCTATATCCTCACCCCCCAACTGTTATATTGTGCAAGGGTTTTTGTGCCCCATATGCATTATCTTGCACTTCCCCTGCACTGAATTTCAGCTGCCAAACCCCTGACCATTCTTCAAGTTTCTGCAGGTCCCTTCTCATTCTGTCTACACCCTCTGGTGTGTCTACTCTGTTACAGAGCTTTGTGTCATCAGCGAACAGTGAAATTCTGCCTTCTAGGTCCTACGCAATGTCACTGATGAAGATATTGAATAGGACCAGTCCCAGCATTGATCCCTGTGGTACCCCACTGGTCACTCTTCCCTCTGTGGAGTGACAGCCATTTACCACCACCCTCTGTATCCTGCCGCCCAGCCAGTTACCTACCCACCACACTACTCTTCTGCCCACACCCATATTCCCCAGTTTGTGCAATAGTCTTCAATGTGGCACAGTGTCAAAGGCCTTGCTGAAGTCCAGATAGGCCATGTCCACTGCCCTCCCCTGATCCACCTCCCTAGTCACCCAGTCAAAAAATTCAATGAGGTTCGTCTGACATGACCCCCCCGGTGAAACCATGCTGCCTTGGGTCCTGTAGTCCATTGACAACCAGATGTTCCACCATTCTCTCCTTCAGTAGTGCTTCCATGATCTTCCTCACTACCGAGGTGAGGCTGACTGGTCCTCTTTGTTCCCACGTTTGTATAAGGGGACTACATCTGCTATCCTCCAGTCTTTGGGTACCTCCCCTGTTTTCAGTGATCGGCTAAACAGGATAGCCAGAGGTTCAGCCACCATCTCTCTTAGTTTTTCAAGGACCCTGGGGTGCACCCCATCTGGCCCCATTGCTTTATCAACTCTTATTACTTCCAGTTCCTTCAGGACCCTTTCTCGTGTAAAGGGACTTGTGTCCATTTCTGCACCATTCTCACCCCTTGTACCCTTCAGGCCCATTACCTCCCTTCCTCAGTAAAGACTGAGCAGAAATACCTGTTCAATATGTCAGCTGTACTGTTGTCATCCTCACACAGCCGCCATGCACCCCTTCAGTCTCACTATCCCTCCCTTTGCCTTTTCTTTTTCCTTATGTACCTGTAAAGGTTTTATCCCCCACCCACTGATTTTGCAATGTGTTCTTCTGTCTGAGCTTTGGCTTGCTTACTGACCTCCCTGCCTCCCTTTGCTTCTCCTGGTACTTCTCCCTATCCTCTGCCTGTGTCTTTTGTATTGCCTGAATGCAATCTTTTGGCATTCACTTTCTTTGTACCTCTTTGGAAAACCATAATGGTCTCCTCTTCTTTTCCTCTTGCTAACCTGCGTTAATACATAATTATGTTGCTCTTGTAATCCCCATTTTAAATACTGCCCACTGTTCCTCAACCCCTGATTCCTGCCCCATTCCCCTTAATGCCTCTTTCAAGTACCTCCCCATTTTCCCAAAGTCTGCCCCCCTTGAATCCAGGATACGTGTTTTTGTGTGGTTTAGTTCTGCTCTTTCTGTGATTTCAAACCACAGTAACTGGTGGTCACTGTTCCCCAGGTGCTCCCTCACTGTTACCCCTATTACACTGTCCCTGTTTCTGAGCTCAAGGTCCAGTATTGCCTTCTGCCGAGTTGGTTCCATGACCAGTTGCTTGAGGAAGGCACCCTGAAGGGAGTCCAGGATAAATCTGCTCCTAGTTGATGCTGCTGCTGGGATGCTCCAGTCCACGTTTGGAATATTGAAGTCTCCAACCAGTACTACCTCACCCTTGTCTGCCATCCTTTGGATGTCTAGCATCAGCTCCCTATCTGTTTCTTCCTCCTGGGCTGGTGGTCTATAGACCACACCTGTGCAGATGGCTGGCCCCATTTTTCTTTCCAGCTTAACCCACAGTATCTCTCCCCCATTTTGTTCCTCCTGGATCTCTGTGGCCCTTATGTCATTTTTCACATACAGTGCCACTCCTCCTCCCTTCCTACCTGCCCTGTCTCTTCTGAATATGTTGCTAGCCAGGTATGGCCATCTCCCAGTCGTGGTTATCATTACACCAGGTTTCAGTGATGGCCACAATGTCCAGGTCTGACTGCACCATGACAGCCTCCAGATCTTCCATCTTGTTGCTAAGGCTCTGGCATTTTCACACATGGCTTCCATGATTTGACCTCCCTAGACTGTTTTTCTGTTCTACTCCAGCCCCTTCCTTGGTTGTCCTTTATCCCTGGTTCTCCTTGCGTCTGCCCTTCTGCTGAATTTTGCCCCTTTTCTGCCTATCCACCTCTTGGGTGCTAATCTCCATCTTTTGCACACTGCTTTGTAAAGACAGCAACTCCTCTGGTTCACTGGTTCCACTGCTAACTGTGGGGGGTGAGCAAGTAGGTACCCTCCTTGCTGGCCTGCAACCCCCTTGCTAGTTTAAATGCTTGTCAATGTAGCATTTAAACTTATCATTGAGTGCCTGGATTCCCCTCCAGGATGGATGCAGGCCGTCAGACTTGAACAAACCTCCATCCTTCCAGGTGGGTCCCCAGTCACCAATAAATGCAGACCCGTCCTCACAGCACCAGTTCTTCAACCATGAGTTAAAGTTCCTGGTGCATGCACCCCATGCTCTCCCTTGCCTCTCTCAGGTAGTACTTCTGAGAAAGTGACAGAAGTAGCTGCTTGCTTGAGACCCCTTCCCAATTTCCTAAACTCTTCCTGAACTTCCTTTGGCTCCCCATTTACCAGGTCATTAGTATCTAGGTGGATAATGACATCCAGCTCACCCTCCTGTCTTGCCTTCCCAGTGATCCCCAGGATCTTCCTTCCATCCCTCCTGCCGTGGCACCTGGTAGGCACCTCACCTCCCTGCCCTCCCCCTCCTGTGTTCCTAGCTGGATCCCTCTTATGATGGAGTCCCCCACCAGGATTCGCTTCCTCCTCCTCTGGGGTCCATTGCTTTCCCCGCTGAGGTCTCCTCCTTGGCTAACCTCCACATCCTTTCCTTCCACTATTCTGGGTACCTCTATTTGGTTGTCCCCATTTGCCAGTGTGGCATATGAGTTCTTCAGCAGAATAAGATCTGGGACGTGCCTCTGCCTGACCACTCTAACCCTCCCTGAGCCCACTGTCATCCAAGTGCTCCTCATTCTCAGCATCCTTTGAGGCAGTTGCATTGGACTGGGTGGTCTCTGGATAGGGGTGATGGTACTCCTGATCCAGTTTACTTCTGCTCTGGGTCTGGCTACCTAATCCTGCAGTCCAGAGAGATGCATGCAGATAGGGCAGCACCTCAGTGTCCAGAAGGTCTGCTCTGAATATGGTCAAATTGCAGCCACTGTTACGCTTTCACCTCCCCACATTATATCGCAATTATACGCTATTCCACTACTTGTCTGCTACTGAAGCTCTCTAGTTCCCTTTTATTAATTTACTGTCCTAAAAATCCTGCCACTGATCCTCAGATACTTTTCTTTTTAGAAAAAGAAAATAAACCAAGAAATAAATAAATGAATCAAAACACTTGTGCTGAGGGTGGGCCTCTTCACCCTTATGCCCCTCCTACTCCACACCCCTTACTATACCCTGTGTTTAGCTCCTATCAATCAATTTTAACAGGGCATATAATTAAGAGTTGGGGAAGGGAGGAGGGCGAAAATTTGCAGCAATTAAAGACAGCAAAGAAATACACCACCACTACATTTTAAATTTTCAACAGCCCAAAACCAATTCTAAGTAAAGACAACAAAGAAAGTACAGTGTCACTAAAAGCCCACAATCTAAATTTAAAAGAAAAATAGCAATTACCAGTTACTGTAAAGCATTGAATTGAATATGCTTCCTTCCCCTTCTGGCTTCTATAACATTCAAAAATACATACATTCCTATCTCAGCTCTTTACCCTTACCATCAAAAGGTAACTACAATTACAATAATCTACCTTCTACTCATACATAATATAACATAATAGAATATCATTAATAGTGAACATGACACAATTAATGTGTTTCGTGAGAAGACTTTAAAAATGTTACAGAAATTAAGAGTCGGTAAATCACCAGGATCAGATGAGTTATATCCGAGGGTTCTAAAAGACATGTGAAAAGAAATCCACAAACCATTAGCACTGATATTAAATAACTCAATTCTTGTGGATATAGTTCCAGAAGACTGGAGGCAGGAAGAGGTTATACCGATAAACAAGAAGGTAGCAAAAACACAAATTAGAGAACTACTGACCCATAAGTCTTACAAGGGTGGTGGGTAAGATGATGGAATCATTAATTTAAATTTTCCCCCAACCCACATCCACCTTTTGTATACCCCACCTACCACCAACCCCCTCACCACATAATTACCTGCCCAAAATGTGTTTTCACACATCTGGTGGACCATGGCACAGTTGCTGTGCAAAATCAACATTCAGGACAGACTAAGAAAATCACATTGACAGTGTTCATAAGGATAGATCCCAAAAAGCCCATGTTGCAAATCTGGTGAACAAATTCCAAAAAATGACTGCATTACATGCTTGTAACTTCACCAATGTTTTATGTTTCTTCTCCAGATTTTCAACATTGTCATTTTTGTACACCACCTTATGAACAGTACAGCTGTCATTTTTCACATCCTCCTGAAACATGTTTTTGCACCTGTGGCACACAATGGGCATGGTCACTGTGTGAAATCAATGTTTGGGCAGATTAAGAAAATCAAAGTGCCACTGTTCATGAGTGGAGGTCCCAAAAGCCTATGTTGAAAATCTAGTGTAAAACATCCCCCAAATAATTGCATTATGGGTGTGCATTACACAGTTTCTATGCATGCTCATGACTTCACCAATTTTTTTATATTTTCACTCCAGATTTTCAACATTACCATTTTTTACACCTCCTCATGAACAGTACAGCTGTTCATTTTCACATCTTGTTCAAAATGTGTTTTTTGCATCTGTGGCACTAAATGGCACAGTCACTGTGCAAAATCACCTCTCTGCTAATGAACTGATAGTGTCACTCTCCATGCCATACGGTCACAAAAAGCCCATGTTGAAAACTTGGAGTGAAAATACCAAGAAACTCCCAGGGCATTAGGGTATCTGACCAAAACTCCCTACCCTGAAGGGACTGACAGATATCAGGGATGTGACTTGGGATTGTCGATAGTAATGCTCATGCCAGTCCATCCCCACCCCCACCCTGCAGCCAGTGACAGGAACTGAGGTGTGTGTTGGACTCTTCTGCCCCAAAGTTCACCCCATTCTCCTATACTGCACCCATTTCAGCATATTTCCTTATGGAATGGGGTGAGTGTAAAGCCCAAACACTCCAAGGCACACCTCAACACTTGTCGGTGTCTGCAGGGTAGGGTGAGGTGAAATGGTACCAGCGTTATGGGTGATGACCAAAAGGCACACCTCAATGCCTGCCCATCTCTGTAGGGTGGGGGTGGGGTTGGTGTCAGTTCAAAACTTCATTGCCATTCCTATTCTGTATCTGTCTAATTCATGCACTTCCAATGCTAATGTCAGTAAGCAAATCTTCAGCATTGATAAATGCTTGTTTTCCACTCTTTTTACTATTAGCAAAAACCAGAGAAAATAATCAGAACATAGTAAGTATCTAATAATACCTGAGACCAATTTGGTACAGTACTAAGGTGACATTAGTAGAAGGGAAGGGGAAGAGAGCACTCTCTTACTAAACTGATGAACTGACTGACTGACTGAACTTAATGCATTGCCTTGTATTGCCTTCCATTCATTGATTCAGCAGCACACAGATGTCTGGATACACTGCAGTTAGTACTAATGGTGACAATGAGGGAGGAGGGTGGCAGCTCATCACACATCAATTCATTGCCTAAGCATTTTTTGATAAACTGAATGCGTTAAGTACAAGTATCTGATAATACCTGATAGTGCCTGATGTCACCAATTCAGCGCACAGTTGTGAGTTCAAACTGTGTGAACAGATACAAAGCTGACTGAATGAATTATTGCCAAGTGACACCGAAGGGGAAGAAGGGGGAAGGAACTATCTCATTCATTCATTCATTCACATTAAACTTTTTTTTGTTGCGTAAGCAGTCTTTTTTAGTTTTTTAATACCATATCCTTTATTTTTTTAAGTACTGAATAAGTGCAGAAAACTTAAAATAAAAGTCAAACATCAAAACAAACTCCCTAAGTCAATGGTATGATAAAAAAAAAGGACTGTAATCAGTCTTATCTACTGAACAATCTTGTCGCGTGGATCCCCAATGGCTTCTTCTCCTGTTTCTTCCTGATCCTGTGGCATCCCCTGTAAAAAAAATAAAAAAAGAAAAAAAAATTGGGTACAATGCCTACAGAATAGACAAGAAAGAAGAGAATTGAATTTGAACACTAACATGACTGAGGAAAAATACTTTGAGCATTGTGGATTCCCGCTTGCCTAAACCCACGAGCAATGTCCTCATGGCGGGTTTGCAAGGAGTTGAAGCTCATCTCAAGTCAACATGACTTGAGTGGTGTTCCTTAAGGGTGAACAGCCATCAATCAATATTCAGCTCCTTTGTACCTGCTGCAATTTTTTCTGAAACCTACATGGCATATCATGTTGTGAAGTTATTCTTTAGCAGGTCCTTGAAGATTTTATTCCCTGACACATCCAGGGGCTGAAGGGCATCAGTGCAGGAGGTAGGGACGTATACCGGTATAATGCTGCTATCCTCCAGTTTTTATATCGCTGTTTGTGTTGTATGAGCATGATAGAGGTCCAGAATTAGGAGACCCTTCTGTTTGTCTGGTAGTCCTAGTTTGAGCTTTGTGGTTTTTTTAATTAGGGCACAATAAACTGGTCAATAAAGGGCAACATCATGTTTTAATTAGTCCACTGATTGATGGACTGTGTGATATGCCATGCTGTGGGGAATTTGTGTAGTGGGTTACAGGCAGCTGTCATTCCTTTATAAATGATCTGATGGAGAAGCGTGTCTCCTGCCAGGGTACACGCCAAAACTATTAAAACTTAACGTTTATCCTCAAGATCTGTGAGGGATGCCTGTTTGATCCAACACCTTCCCCTGTCCACTCTGAGACAGGAACCATGTTAATACCTGTCTCATCCATGCTGAGGACCAATTCATGTGGGATCAGCTCCTGGGCACACACTTGTGTAATTCGCATTAAGAATGCCACTTTCAGGTTACGAAAGTCAGATGGGACCTTGCTTGACACTTTAGTATCCTTCCCCTTGCTGAATATCATTCCATGCAAGAACCTCCATGCCCACTTGCTGGTCAGATGTAAGTGGCACCATTTTCTGCTAATAACTACAACAGGTTGGCTTTTACAGTGCCCACTGCGACAGCATGGATTACACAAGCATTTACTACAGCACCTTCTTCTCATACAGAACAAACAATGTTTTAGCTGTTCTTCACCATTATCAATCAGATGAGTAGCATGACCATGTTTTTTTTTTTTGGCAGGATGGAGGAGAGTGTGGTTTGGTCCTGTGTTTTTCTGAGTGCAGTAAGGTATCCCACTTTAAACTTTTGTACTGTGCTTTCATTTACAACGCAGCCAGCATTTGCCAGGTGAAAATGTACATCTGCCATTACTCTGTGTTCTGATGTGTACTTGCTCAGCTAAAATCTAATTTTGGGGGTGTAATTGGATGGCCTGAGGCTGCTAATTCTTTTGCAACAGAAGCAGCAACATGTAATTCAGCTCCTGAGGTGCCAGATAACTACTCACTGTCCAGAGAGCCTGGCTTGATGGAATACTTTCTCTTAGCTTGAGAGGAATTAATTCATTTTAAAAAGTGACATGCCACCGAGCTAAGAATGGGAACAAATGAGTGGTAGCAAAGGAATGCCAAAACTGACTGCAGTGACTATGGTGCATAGAAGTACTGTAGAATGCAGGGTGTGTCAGTCACTTACCGGCAAGCGTTTAGATAGACACTGTTTGTAACTGACAACAGCTAATTGTAAATGTGCATACAATGGTACAACTGTATTTACAAGTGTAACCACCAGCCCCCCACTACTTTGCACAGTTAGCTACCCCTTGGTACCCTTGACTGGGCACATACTACTTCAGAAATTGGTACCATCTCACGCTTTGGTAATGTATACCAGGCTTGTTACTTCTAGAGGTCAGAAAAGGGGTGGGGGTGTACAAAAGCAAATACAATTATGATCAATAACCCCAGTCCTGAGGAGAGAACTTTTTGCCTATGGCTATGCTAAATATATACTTCTGGAAGAGTACCGAGTAACTCCACACAGGAAGCAGTAACATGAATGTTCAAACTGGGGCTGGGGTTCTAGAGCGTGACTTTATTCCAAAAGTTGTTCTCTAAAGCAAGGGTGAACCCCCAAGGTTTATGCATCATGGCACAAGGCATTTGTAGAACAACAAAACGACTGTCTCTGAAAGAAACTCTACATATTCCTATTTGTCCTTGGACATTAAATTCTTTTCAGTGGTAATGACCTTAACTAAACACACATTTCTTCTAGTGGCACTGGCCATGACTGAACCTTTCTTCTAGTGGCACTGGCCACAACTGAGCTCACACTTCCCATATGTCATAGGACTTTAAAATCTCTTCAAGTGGCAACTGGCCACAACGGAGTACTCAGGGGCTCATTATTAGCACAACCAACACCAGTGGATAAACTTCTCTTTTGGCATTGACCAACATGTCCTGAATAACCAGGAACCCTTACGGAACCTGTAGTGCTGAACTGGTTAATCCAGATGGGAGGGCTGCCCACCATTCACGTCCATGTCCATTCCCAGCCATTCTTTCAGAGTTATACCTTAAAATGTCTTGTAAAACATGTAGGAAACTGCATCTTGGAATGAACTTTCACATCCAGCATATGAAAAACACTACTCCAGGAATGTAGAAATTAAAGTCCTGTACAATGTGCATTAGTCTGCCTCTGGACCCCACAATTGTGAGCCAACTTTAAACCTGAGCAAAGTCTCAGACTTAGAACAAAACTGGTGTACCTTTTCCCTTTTAGTCAGAGAAACACCGAAGCACAGGTACTTTCTTCAGGAAGCACAAAGTCAGATCTACTCACAGTTAGAATGTACAGGCAACTTCAAAGTCCTGGATCAAATAGGGGATTGCATCCATGATCCATTCTCTAGTAGTCCTTTTCATCCCTCCGGGGATAAAAAGTCGGGAGATCCTGCTGTAGACATCAGTTTCCACCACTTCTGTTGGCAGGCTCATGACTTTCAGGACTAGGGTGAGAAAATAGGTACTCCTCACAGAGCTCACAGGAGCTATTACTCCTCACATGTCAACTACTGACTACCAGCAAGCAACTGAACCAAGATTCTAAAAGTCCCCACTTACAGCCAGCTGCTGTGGCTTATGCTGTTGTGAGAGTTCTAAATACCCTCATCTCTCTCATCTCAGCTGAGACCAAATAAACAAGAGAGTGAGTGGGTGAAAAACACATTTAACTAGTTATTCACTAGCTGCCTTCCCTAGCTAGCACTGACTCTGATGGGATTCTTGTAACCCCAGGGGACAGGGTGGTTACTCTCACCCCAGACCAGGTAAATACTGTCTGCAGTCATTTCTCTACACAGCAACAGGCCATGCTACCATCTGTGTTAACTACGGGGAGGTAGCGCTACTTCTTTCCTACCATGTTCTAGTCACAGGTAGGCAAAACCAAAGGCTCAGAGGCTGGCTGATGACACTTCAGCCCCTATCCTACGATCTACCTATGGATACTCACTGGCTCCAAAAATTGCTTGAAGCATGCCCTAATAGACCCAAACTGAGAGTACCTACTGCAGATCAGGACCTCAGCCTGTCTATCCCCCCCAGACCTCGAGGGAAAATCTGTTTGACTAGGCTACCCACTGAGAAACATACCCCCTTCAACTTCCAGGGTACCTGTGAACAAAAACAAGGAAACCATACATTACAATTCCCAAAACTTTCACAACAACCTCACACCTGTGAAGAAAATATGTTAACACCCTGTTAACCACAAACAATCCTAAAAATGCTAAGAAAAGAGAGAACTCAGCTGCACTCAAGCAGCCTCTTCTTCTCTTCTTCTTTTCTTCCTCAGGGACAACTGCAAGAGAAGAAAACACAAAAACACATTCTTCATACCACACAGTGCCTAAACCTCCACCTGAACAGTAAAGAATCCCAAAAATATTTTCCTATAAAAGTACAAATGTACAAAATAGAAAGAAAACATTTATACAACACATTTTGGGGATGGAAGACCCTACATAGTCCCACCTAGTGACAAAATGTTTGTTGCCCAAAGGCATATTCTATTAATGAGTCTCTCCTAGGCTGGAGCCTGTTGAAGAAATGTTCTTGGACAGGACTAGGCCTGGATAGCACTACAATCCATGACAAGTCTTTGATGAAAGTCATTACAGTTCTTTGGACAGTCTTCAAATGTAGGTTGTGTTGTGCAAAGTCAGTAAAGTAAACAAAAGTTTGGTCTTACCAGTTCCTTGAAGATCCAAAACAAAGGATCACCTAACTTCTATGAGTTGAGGACCCTCTCCCTTCAGACCAGGTGGCATCTTCAGATACTGCTGGAAGATGATCTCCTCATGAAAAACAAATGAAGAAACAGGAAACTGCTGGATGGATGTCATCTGGAAACCAAACAATGGAACATTAAAACAGCTGGACTGATGTCATCTGGAATGCCAGGTGATGAAGCAGGAAAATAGCTGGACTGAAGTCATCTGGATGGCCAGGTGATAGAATAGGAACACACTGCTGGGATGATGAATCTGGAAACACCTGAAGAATCCTGGAATGCCAGAAGAGCTGCATCTTCCTCCTTGGATACTGCTGGTCTGCATGGCAGGCAACTGGCTTGCCACTGCTCACTTCCCTCTAGGCATACTGGAGATATTCACAGAGAGACACACCATTAAGTAGTACCACTCAAGGTGTGATCTGAGGACTATGATCCCATCTGGGCATTCAAAGTTGATGTTGTGGAATGTCTCATTCCCTGCCCCATCAACAGTTTGCACAGTGTCCATAAACAGAGTCCTGTCCAATTTCCAGAATTTAAGTCGGTCACTTATGACTCTGTCCCTGACACATTCTGCTACACCAGAATACAAATTCTTGCTTGCCTGTTCCAACAACCAGGGTTGCCTGTTCTGTTCAATTTCCTCCCAGACTCAGTGAGAAAAGGTAGGAAAGGACTTCCCATAAATGGTGTCAGCCCTCCTATGTACCATTCTCTTCACCTTGCTACTCTTCACAAGTCTACAACCCACGGCCTGGCTTGGGGGTGGCCAGTCCTGGTTGAGCCACTGTCACATACTTAAAGAACAAAAGAACTTGTCCTTGACCATCTCTGTGGACAGGTTACTGGAGTCTTCTTCTTCTTCTTCTTCTTCTCTATCTGGCTTCTCTGAGGCAAGTGCTTAAGGTGACTCACTGGAGCCCTTAACATGATAATGCATTTGTTCATCTTCCTTTTCCTCACTCATGATCTGAGCCCAAGTGTGAGCAAATGTAATCACTCCTGAGACATTCCACTCATCACTGGGCATGGAGGTAGACTCATCCCAATTCAGTGTCTCTTGCAGTTCGTCCTCCCATACTACACTAGGACTCAGACCCTGCTTCAAGTGGTCCACAGACCCTTCCGTTGCACTGTCCACCTTGCACACAGGTGTGTAAACCCTCTCTGTTCCTGCTCCTGCAGTGGATCAACATCAATTCTACTATATCCTTCTGTGACACACTCTGTAGAATTTTTCCCAACAGGTTCAACCTAGTGCTGCATGCTGCTGTAGGCAGAGTCTCCTACTCATGTCCACATGAGAGCCAAATGAATTTGTGATGCCCTCTCTGGCACTGAACCCCTGCTCATACTGTACTTCACAAGGCAATCCAAACAGTGGGGTATCAGAAACACATCCCATTCAGCCTTTAAGCACACAATGCATAGTCTCACTGGATAGTGAGTAGCTTGGCAGAAGACACCAGGAGAAAGGACTGCTGTGTGACTGGACTTCTCTGCTGGGACTATATTGCCCTCCTTCCCTCCACCCCAAAGCTAGTTCTACTTTTATAGGCACAGAATTTGACTGACAACAGGAACCTCCTGTTTGGGAGCAGGAAGTGAGTGATCACAGAGCCACCAAAGACCCACCATCCTAGAAGGGCAAGAGCAGCTCTCTGGCCCCCTCTAGCTGCTGGAGGTCTGCCTCTGAGCAAGTAAGGGGTCGGCTGAGAAATATACGATATTCTTGTCTCAGAACAGGACAATCAGGAGCTTAAAGGGCACACAGGCAGAAAGTAAGGAGAGAGAAAAAAAACAGAGGAAAGAGTAAGGATTGCAAACAGTTAAGGACCAGAAATAAGACATGATGGGAGTGGTGCAGTGCAGTGGCTGTGGAGCAGCAGTCTTCCAGGAGATGTTCTGGAGGATGCAGTGTTGTCCCATCTGCAGGCAACTCTCTGGGCTGAGGTCAGAGGTTGCTCATCTCCAGGCTGAGTTGGCCAATTTTTGTGGGACCTCTTCTTCCATCCAGGGGCCACCAGTGCCACTGCCGTTGCCTCAGAGGTTGCCAAGAAAGACAAGTGGTTGAACCACAGTGGGCTCAGGGAGGGTGAGGGTGGTGGAACAGAGGTGAATCCCTCCAGTTGTACCTCTCCACGATTGCTATGCCATTCTGGCAAAGTGTGGTTCCTCTATGGGGGCACCCACAGTGGAGACCAAGGAGGATGCTGGGAACCTCCACTAAGGAGACCCACAGGAGGGTGGCAGGGGACCCCGCAAGGGAAGAAAACAACTGCTGGTGGGGGACTCTATTGTTAGGAAGGTAGAATTGGGGGAGGAAGGGGAGAGGGAGGTAAGGTGCCTGCCTGGTACCATGGCTTGGAGGGACAGGGAGCAAATCCTCAGGATTGCCAGAGCAGCTGCACAGGGTAGGGAGCTGGATGTCATTGTCCACCTAGGGACAAATGACCTGGCTAATAAAGGGATTAGAGAAGTGCACGAAGAGTTTGTGGAATTGGGGAGGGGCCTTAGACAAGTAGCACGCACAGTAACCTTCTCAGAGGTGCTGCCCATCTATGGCGTAGGAGAGGCTAGCGTGTTCCGCACCATGGGATTCAATCAGTGGTTGAAAAACTGGTGTGGAGCTCAGGGAATTGGCTTCATTGGGGACTGGGGGTCCACCTGGAGTGATGCAAGCCTATACAGGCATGATGGGCTGCATCTGTCCAGGAGGGCAACCAGGATCCTAGATGATAGGTTTAAATGCTTCATTAGCAAGCATTTAAACTAGCCAAGGGGGGAGGCCCTGGAAAGGAGCAGGGAAATCCTATCCCACCCAAAAAAATCACAGTAGTAAGTGCGGTAAACACCAACATAGAGATGTTGATAGGGAGAACGGCAAGGGTAAATGGAGAAAGTGACAAAGGCAAGAAGGACAGGGATGGGGCAAAAATGAGTAAGGTCATCAGGAAATGGAGGGTAATGAGTACCAATGCCCGTAGTCTGGGCAACAAGCTCCTTGAGCTGGTGGCCTTGATGGAAGAGGGATGCCTGGATATCATAGCAGTCACAGAAACATGGTACACAGAGAACCATGACTGGAATGTTAACATACCAGGGTACATAACCTACAGGAGAGACAGGCAGGGGAGAAGAGGGGGAGGAGTAGCTTCTCATGTAAAGGAAGGGATAAAAGCAACTGAACAAAAGAGTAAACAGGGAGGAAAGGAGGCACTGTGGGTCACCTTGGAGACTGGAAAGGGCACCACAATCCGCACAGGGGTTGTGTACAGACCCCCATGTCAGGGGGATGGAATGGACAGGGATATGCTAGAAGGCATTCTTAGAATGGCAGAGAAAGGGAAGATTCTGTTGATGGGAGACCTGAATATGCCAGATGTTAACTGGAGCACACTTGCTGCAGCCACATCCAAGAGCAGGGTCATTCTTGATGCCCTACAGGTGGCAGGCCTCAGACAGCTAGTTTTGGAACCCACTCATGAGGGAGCAATCTTAGACCTCATACTCTCAAATGGGGGCAGTGAGAGGATCTCAGATCTAGAAGTGGGTTGCCATCTGGGAACAAGTGACCATCAAATAGTGTGGTTCACATTAAACTCAGATACAGAGTCAAGCCATACAAAAGTGAGGGTACTGGACTTCAGGATGGCTGACTTTGGCAAGATGGGAAAGTGCCTCAGAAAAGCACTAATAAACAGCCTAGAAGGAGGCGTGGTGCAACAATGGGGAATCATCAAAACTGCCATCACAGAGGCAACAAGCCTTTGTGTGAAGCAAATAAACAATCAAAACAAAAGAAAAAGCCACTATGGTTCTCAAAAGAGGTTGCTGTGAAAGTCAGGAAGAAAAAGATAGCATTCTGGAAATATAAGGAAACACAGAAGGAGCAGGACAGAGAGCTGTATCAGTTAAGGCAGAAGGAAGCAGGGAGGGAAGTCAGAATAGCAAAGGCCCAAACTGAGGAAAAGATAGCCAACTCAATTAAGAAGGAGGATAAAACCTTTACAGGTACATCAGCGAGCGTAGAAAGTCAAAGGGAGGGATAGTGAGGCTGAATAGAATGAACGGTGGGTGGGCAGAGGGGGACAATGAAAAAGTAGGGATACTGAACGAATATTTCTGCTCAGTATTCACAAAAGAGGAGGGGGAAGTGCCTAATCCAATTAACAGAAACAATCTTGATAGGGGGGGTCGATCCCAGTCCTTTCACAGAAGAAAGGTTTCTGCAAGAACTCCTAAAACTGAAGGTGGACAAAGCAATGGGGCCTGATGGAATTCACCCCAGAATTCTAAAAGAATTAAGGGGGGAACTAGTGAAACCACTGGCTACTCTTTTTAATAAATCTTGGGAGGATGGTGTGGTACCTGAGGACTGGAAGAAGGCTGATGGATCTCCTTCACAAAAGTGGGACCAAGACAAGGCAGGAAAACCACAGACCTGTCAGTCTGACCTCTGTGGTAGGGAAAGTGATGGAGTTACTTCTGAAGGAAAGAATAGTTGAGTACCTAGAGGCCAGTGGGGCACAGGACCCAAGGCAGCATAGCTTCACAGCGGAAAGGTCATGTCAGACAAATCTAATAGATTTCTTTGACTGGGTGACCAAAGTAGTAGACCAGGGAAGGGCTGTGGACATAGCCTACCTAGACTTTAGCAAGGCATTTGACACAGTCCCACACAAAAGATTAATAGTCAAATTAACCAGCCTGGGGTGGTCCCAGGGTGGTAGCCTGGGTAAAACATTGACTGGACAACAGGACACAGAAGGTAATTGTAAATGAGTCCACTCAGAAGAAAGAGGGTTACTAGTGGGGTACACTAGGGTTCAGCATTGGGTCCAGTCCTTTTAATGTCTTCATAAGTGACATTGCAGAGGGACTGGAAGGAAAAGTATGCCTCTTTGCAGATGACACAAAGATCTGCAACTGGGTTGATACACAAGGAGGTGTGGAAAGGATGAGAAGGGACTTGGCAAGGTTGGAGGAATGGTCAGAAGTATGGCAGTTAGGATTCAATGCAAAGAAGTGCAAAATAATGCACCTGGGAAACAAGAACCCAGGGGAAAAATACACAATGGAGGGGAGGTAGTAACAACAACAAAAAAGGAAAGGGACCTGGGGATAATCATATCAGATGTCCTTAAGGTTAGCAAGCAATGTGAGAAGGCAGTAGGGAGGGCTGGGGGTATACTGGGATGCATAGAGAGAGGCATCAGCAGCAGAAAACAGGAAGTTGTTATCCCTCTGTACAGACAGTTGGTGAGACCCCATCTGGAGTACTGTGTCCAGTTCTGGAGACTCCATCTCCGCAAGGACATAGACAGGATAGAGGCAGTCCAGAGGAGGGCAACTAAAATGGTGCAGGGTCTGCAAGTGAAGCCGTATGAGGAAAGACTAAAGGAGCTTAATATGTATACCCTTGAGGAAAGAAGGGAGAGAGGGGGACATGATAGAAACTTTTAAGTACCTCAGTGGAATCAACAAAGTCCAAGAGGGTAGCATCTTTCAGAAAAAGGGACATGCAAGAACAAGGGGACACAATTTAAAGATGGGGGGTGGTTCAGGGGCAATGTGAGGAAGTATTATTTCACAGAGAGGGTAGTGGATGCATGGAACAGCCTTCCTGAGGAGGTTGTGAGGTCTAAAACTGTGAGATAATTCAAGAATGCATGGGACAAACATAAGGCAATTCTTGTGGGGGGTAGGAAGAAATAGGCTGTTGGTTAACTAGGACCTGCGGCCTATCCTGTAGGTAGGGAAATAGGCAGACTAGATGGGCCAAGCGGTCTGCCCATTTCCCTTATCTGCCATCAAAGTCTATGTTTCTGTTTCTATGTAGCTAGGGATTGCTACATCTGGAGGCAGCCTTTCACCATAGAAAGTTATCTTTATTTCTCTTAGTGCTGTCACCTTCTCTATGATCATAGCTTGGGCATGATCTGGATATCGGGGAGTTCTCAAAGTCATGTTGGAAAGCAAACACACAAAACTTTTTGTTACTGAATTGCTCACTAGTCTCTTTGCTGCCTCACAAAATGGCTCCCTGCTGCTGTGTTTGCATTGCTGACATTACCCTGTAATGGTAGCGGAACTTTCCTCATGCATCAAACTCTGTTCACTGGCTAAAATTGTGTTTCTGACCTTTTCTGGCCACTGAATTTACTCAAAACTGCAATCAATTGCTCTGCTGGCATGTTTCAGCACATTCATATGATTTTAAACTTGGCTTTGAGATCAGCATCAATTCAAAGAACTATTTACACATGCTCAAAGTCACTTGCAAGTCCAGTCTTTCTATGCACAGGATTGTCTGTTTGCTGCATCCTTCCCTATATAACTCATAGTTCCTACTGCTTAGAAACATTTACTGTTGCTGAAACCATTATCGCTGCTCACTAGGGCTGTGTGAATACCTTTTTTTGAATATTCGGCCAAATATTCGATATTCGGTGCCAAAATATTCGTTATTCAGTATTCGTTATTCGGATATCTGGAGGGGGTATTTAAAAATAAAAGAACAACCCCTCCTGGCCAGCATTAAATACATATTTTTTATCCATGGTGTCTAGTGGTCCCACCCCACCGCCTAGCTGATCACCGGTCCAAAATAAAGAATCCCTCCACCCCTGCCCAGACTCTCAGCATTATCCCCAGCCCCCATCCTGAAATGTATAAAAATAAAAAAATTCCCTAATTTCCCTGGTGTCTAGTGGACTCCCACCTTGTCAGGAACTGCCTCCCACCCCTTTCCCCCCTACCCATGACCCCAAGCAGGCCACCGGCACAGCTGTCCACTCAACTCCATGGCCGGCAGCCCGACTGAGTTTTCAATGAATGAGCTCATGGTTGTACAAGCACGCTGGTCATGGAGGTGAATGGAAGGCTGTGCCGGTGGATGCGGGGTCATGGGTAGGAGGGAGAGGGGTGGGAACACCAGGGAAATTATTTTTTTATTCATCTGGGGACGGAGGACTGGGGGGTATTGCTGAGGGTCTTGGAGAGGGGGTATTCTTCATTTTGGACTGGGAATTGGCTGGGAGGGTGGGACCCCTAGACACTAGGGATAAAATATTTATTTAATGTTGGCCAGGAGGGTGGGAATGACTTTTTTTCCTTGCGCACGGCTGAATCCCGAATACCAGCCGAATAGTGGACTATTCTTTATTCGGTTCCGAATATTCGAATAGCCCATTATTCGTGATATTTGGAAAGTAATATTAGGTATTCCTACAGCCCTACCACTCACAGTCTATGCTCAGAATTTTTGTTTATTGCACTTACTGTAACAATGCCCAGTCCTTCTTTGCAAATAAATCACACTGCTTGCACACAGATTCAGATGACTTGATAATCACACACAGTTTGTTGTACAGGTAACTGGTTTTACTCACTGAATTAAGTAGTTGGCTTCCTCCGATGGAAAGTTTTGGCCTGAAGCCAATCCTGGGAGGACATCTCATGTGAAATGGGCTGGTGTTCCCACCTATTGTAGCCATAAATGCCACACTCGCTTTCCAGTCGGTCAGACAATAGGTTGAGCCTGAAATTACACAGAAATAGTCTGTTTACTACAGATTAAAACATTCACAAGCCCCTCAGTGGTTGATCCTGGTCTGACCAGCTCACACGGCTCTCTCTCTCTCTCTCTCTCTCTCTCTCTCTCTGTCCTTCTTGAACACTCTGCAGTGCACAGACGCTGACCAGAGAGCGGGAGTGATTGCATGTGCACCAATCACTCAACGCCATGCAAATGAGTCTCTCTTTCTCCTCGCTTGCTCTTCCTTCATGGCGATCATCGAGCAGGAGAAAATTTAAACTGCAAACTGTAACTTTTTTCTCGGCTGCAATTTCAGGAGTGGGAGTGCTGTTTTGACAATTTTTTTCCACAGTTTCTTGCAAATATCTCTAGTGACTCCCCAAATTTGCACACACAGCACATAAAACTTTTATGGCACATATCTCAGTCTATTTCTTAAAGTCCACACTACTTTTAGTGTTTGAAAATTGCAGTTTTAAAGATATGTAAACACCTTTGATACAGAACCAAGGACATACACTTCAAGTCTTTACTCTCCATTGCAAGATGGCAACACACGAGTAGCACTATGTTCTTTTCTGTTCCAGCTGGCACACAAGTAGCACATTTGGGTGGCACTTTTCTGGGCAAAAAATCCTCTTGTCCAAAGCTTCCTTTTTGTTTGGGTTGCCATGCTACCAGACCGACAGATACTAGCCATACCCTCAGCAAAAATCTCTGGTTCTCTCCCCAAATTAAACAACATCTTCAGATGAGCCCCAATTTTTTGTAACCACCCCCCAATACTTTACACAGTTAGCTACCCCTTGGTACCATTGACTGGGCACAAATTAATTTGGCAATTGGTTCCATTGCTAGCTTTGCGAATGTCTACCAGGCTCATTACTTCCAGAGGTTGGAAAATGGGTGGGGGTGTACAAAATCCAATACAATTATGACCAATAACCCTGGTCCTGAGGAGAGAAATTTTTGCCGAAGGCTATGCTAGATCTGTACTTCTGGAGGGGTACCCAGTAACTCCACACAGGAAGCAGTAATATGAATGTCCTAATCAGTGTTGGGGTTCTAGAGTGTGACTTTATTCCAAAAGATGTTCTCTAAAGCAAGGGTGGACCCCCAAGGTTTATACATCAAGGCACAAGGCAATTGCAAAACAACAAAATGACTGCATCTGACAGAAGCTCTATGTATTCCTCTAGGACATTGAATTCTCTTCAGTGGCAATGGCCTTAACTGAACACACACATTTCTTCTAGTGGCACTGGCCACTACTGAGCACAAGATTCCCATATGACATAGGACTCTAAAACCTTTTCACATCACACCTGGCCATAACGGCATTTACAGGGGCTCATTACTAGTACAACCCACACCAGTGGGTACACTTCTCTTTTGGCATTGGCCAATATGTCCTAAATAACCAGAAGCCCTTACAGAACCTCTAATGCTGAACTGGTTACTCCAGATGGGGGGCTGCCCACAATCACTTCCATGTCCATACCCAGCCATTCTTTCAGAGTTGCATCTATAAACTTATTGTAAAATGTGAGAAAATGCATCTTGAAATGAACTTTCATATCCAGCATATTTAAAACTCTAATCCTGGAGTGTAGAAATTAAATCCTGAACAATTTGCATTAGTCTGCCTATGGACCCCACAATTGTGAGCCAACTTTAAATCTGAGAAAAGTCTCAGACTTAGAACAGAACTGGTATATCTTTTCGCTTTTAGTCAGAGAAACACCAAAACACAGGTACTTTCTTCAGGAAGCACAAAGTCAGATCTATTCACAGTTAGAATGTGCAGGCAGCTTCAAAGTCCTGGATCAAATAGGGGATTGCATCCAGGATCCATTCTCTAGCAGTCCTTTTCATCCCTCCGGGGATGAAAATCTGGAGATCCTGCCATAGACACTGGTTTCCACCACTTCTGTTAGCAGGCTGATAACTTTCAGGACTAGGGTGAGAAAAAAGGCTCTCCTCACGGAGCCCACAGCAGCTCTTACTCCTCACACTTCAACTACTGACTACCAACTTGCAACTGAACTAAGATTCTAAAACTCCCCACTCACAGCCAGCTGCTGTGGCTTATGCTGCTGCAAGAGTTCTAAATGACCTAATTTCTCTCATCTCAGCTGAGACCAAGTAAACAAGATAGCGAGTAGATGAAAACACCATTTAACTAGTTATTCTCCAGCTGCCTTCCCTACCTAGCACTAACACTGATGGGACTCTAGTAACCCCAGGGGACTGGCTGGTTACATGAGTATTACTGATGTGCTAATTCTAGTGGATGCAAATATGTGATGCAGGTTGAATTGCAAGAAATATACTAGATGCAAATTCAATCTGCTATATGGTAATTGTAATTCATGCTTAGTTTTGGGAAAACAGACAGAATTAACAAGCATTTTTCAATGCCGAACATTTGCTTGCAGTTATTTGCAGTGGTGTTTGGCACTTGTGCACACCCCTCCATAGTTGTATCCATGTATCTTCAGCACCCATGTCCCAACAGAGTACCTCTCTGCAAATCCTTTTGCATCTCATTTACATTTCAGCCTCATACTTCTTAACTTTCTGTCTTCGAAATATGGGATCCTGATGGTCAGAATGGGGGACAATATGAGACACATCCTCAAACAGTGAGGTACAACCTGAGAACACTGGAGAAACACATGCCTTGATGAGTGCAAAGTTTAATTTTTATTGATAGGGAACAATTGTTTGCTGAAATTAACTGTTAAGTAAGTTATACATATGAAACAGAGGTATTTGTGTGTTTTTTTGTATGTTTTAATTTTTAGAGTTAACATTTATTTTTATGCTCATTATGTTAACCACCATCAACTTACCCTTATGTGTTTTTGTATCTGGAGTAAGCTTGTGGCAAGTTTTGAAATTGCCACATCACAGACTTCCGATACAGCAGTCAGTTACTTGCAGCATCCACTTCAACTGTACTCATTAATTGCTGTAACACTGGCACTTCTAACAAGCATTTGTCAATGCCAAATGTTTGCTTGCTGATATTACTATTGGAAGTGCATGAGTTAGACAGATGCAGAATAGGAATGACAGTGAAGCACTGAAGTGACACCAACCCCACCCCCCACCCTGCAGAGATGGACAGGCATTGGGGTGTGCCTTTGGGTCATTGCCCATAATGGTCACTACATTTCACCTCACCCTACCCTGCAGACACTGACAAGTGTCGAGGTGTGCCTTGGGGTGTTTGGGTTTTACCCTCACCCCATTCCATAAGGAAATACACTGAAATGGGTGCAGTATAGGAGACTGGGGTGAACTTTGGGGCTGAAGAGTCTAAGACACACCTCTATGCCTGTCACTGGCTGCAGGGTGGGGTGGGGGGTGGAACAGTATGAGCATTACAGCCGTCAATCCAATGTCACACTCCTGATGCCTGTCAATCTGTACAGCATTGGATGTTATGGTTAGAAAATGTAATGCCACGGGTGTTTGCTGGTATTTGCACTACAAATTTTAAACATGGCCTTTTTGTGATCCCCACCTCATAAAAGCATTTGGGACCTCTGCTCATGAACAGTGGCACTGTGATTTTGTTAATCTGTCCTGAACGTTGATTTCCCATAGCGACTGCGCCAGTCCGCGCTACATGTGTGAAAACTCAGTTCAGGCAGAATGTGAAAAATGACAGCTGTACCATTTATAGGGAGGTGTGAAGAGATGGCAATGTTAAAAATGTGGAGTGAAAATATAAAAAATTCTCGAACTTATGAGCGTATGTGGAAACAGCACAATGCACTCTCATAACACAGTCATTTTGTGGACTTCTTTCACCAGATTTTCAACATAGTCATTTTGTGATCTCTGCTCATGAGCAGTGTCACTGTGATTTTCATAATCTGTCCCAAACATTGATTTCCCACAGTGACCACGCCATTGTGCTCCAGATGTGCGAAAACACATTTCAGCCAGGATGTGAAAAATGACAGCTGTACTGTTCATAAGGGGGTGTGAAAAAATGCCAGTGTTGAAAATCTAGAGTGAAAATATTACAAATTCTCGAAGTTACGAGTGTGTGTGGAAACTGCACAACACATGCTCATAACGCAGTCATTTTGTGGAATTTTTTCACTAAATTCACAACATAGGCTTTTTGGGAGCCCACCTCATGAACAGTGAAACTGTTGTTTCATTAATCAGCCCTGAAAGGTGATTCTGCGCAGTCCCACCTTTGGGACTGAATAACCACATGACAGCAGCTGAATTCATGACGTGGGGTCTCAAAAACCCCATGTTGAAAATTTGGTACAAAAATTCACAAAAATGACCGAGAAATCTGACTTAGTTGAAAAAAAAAACATTTATGCCATTATACAGCTTACCGGCAATTCTTCAGTTCGCGGTCGGCTTTGAAGAGTGCAAAAGTATTTCCGCTCCACCGAAGATTGTCACGCCAGGCTCCGGAGGTAAGTATGGGATGAGGGGGGTGTGGGGAGGTGGGGTGCACAGAGGGTGGGTGCAGGTTGGGGGAGTGGGCAATGGACACAATGAGGGACAGTTTTCTGTTTTCACAGGTTAAAAAAAATAAACTCCCGAGATGGATTTTTTCTTTCCAGGACAATGGGCACGCTGGGGTGGACTCCCGGCATGCCACCTGAGTGTTTGTTGGGGGGGCCTGGAATTGACGGGGATTGAGCACCCAGTCGGTACATACAATATGTTTGGGGGGGTACATGAATCAAGGGGGAATGGGCACCCCTCTCGGCACGCAACGAATGGGTTGTTTGTTGGGGGGGTTGGAGCCAACGGGAATTAGGCACCCCGTCGGCATATACAATGGGTTGTGGGGGGGCCATAATGAAGGAGCGGGGAGGACAGCAACAGAGGGAGGAAGCGGGAAGGATTTCATTAGCAGCTGGAGGGAAATGGGTGATGTCAATATACTAAATACACACATTACCACCGCTGATTGCAGCGGTGCATTTCTTTCAGCTGAAGACCACTGCAGCCAAACTGCTGTCATAGACAGCTTATGCATTCATTGGTGCAATATGGTTGTGCCCACTACACTGAGCACTGCATTGGATGGAGGGGGGCACACACCTCCAAAAAGTCAAACCGTCCCAAAATGTTCCTTGCGCATGTGCACAAGTGAATGCAAAATGGCTTTTTTAGCCTAATTTTATCTGATATCCTAACAGTGCAAAAAAAGAAAAAGTACACTATGAGATAAACTTTCGAGATTAATACCTGGCCTAACGTTATAACCTTGAGAAAACCTGTCATTCTGTCTAAGACCCCATGCTCAACAAAGGAAAATATTTTTTTTTTTCATGAAAAACCAATGAAGTGTTGAAAGGATTTGACCTAGCCATTTTATTCTGTGTGATCAATTGGGGGTCTAGGAGAGAAGCTAGGAGGCACTTCTTTACAGAGATGGTGGTAGAAGGAAGGCATGAACATGCTTCTGCAAGAGGTGGGTTCATTAAAGACAGTGGGAAGCTTCAAGACAGGCTGGTATAGAGTTAATGGGAAAATAAGGGTCAGTGTAGGGATGGATGGAGGGGAAGGGCAGATTGGGGAGGGGGCAGGGTCAGTAACTTAAACTGAGTCCTTATTCTGCTGGCTTCTTCATATGTTTGTATATTCATGTACATGTTATGCTCCTTTAAGCAAACTGCTATGTAAATGTTCTTTTCAATTTGCATTTGTTATTCTACTGCCACTGTTGCTGAACATCTGTATCTTTTTTGTAGATTGTATGTTCTTTATTTGCACTCTGAATTATATGCACTGATGCACTTTACATTGTTACACTGTTGGCCATTTACTGTGTCGATGCCTGTACCTCTGCCTCTGTATTTTGTATAATGATGCACTGTATGCACTTTGACCTTTAACATTTACTTTCTCATTGTACCAGTTGTTGATGCTTGTTGCTGCTTGTTGCCTTTTACCACTGACTCCATTCTCCTTACCTCTGATTCTCACCTGGAAAGAGCCTCAGCTCAGTGTGCCTTTCCAAGTAATCAATTATGTAAAAAAAAAAAAGAATAAATTTGGAGTTAGGGAGGGAGGGAGGTAGCTGGAGATCGGGTAGGGTCTATGGTGACAGCATAGGCAGGGATAATAGGCAGACTGGCAAAGACAAGTGGTCCTAATCTGCTGCGAAATTGTGTTTCTATGTAAATGAATAAATACATACATACATACATACATGAAATTCCAGTCCGGAAGACTGTGAGGGCTGCTTATTTGATGAGGATGAAATATACAAAGAATTGTTCACTGTCCATCTTTTCCTCCTTATCAGTTGAATCTTTTTTCTTCATGATTAATTTGGTTTTCCTATGTCCATTTACCTTTTTTCCTAAGTTATGCCAATTACTGGCTTCCACCCTCTCCTGTGTGATGCCTACAGATAAACTAGAAAATCACTGAATGCTACATAATTATATGGCAACCATAACATGGGCCACCACTGACTTTGATGCCTGCATCCAGACTAAGAAACCTGGAGTCTTGAAGAGCAGCTCTGCAGTTCAGTATGTGCTTTCATAAATAAGATTTTTTCAGCTGTTACAATTTACTAGAGAATTTTTTTTATTCTCAATGTTCCGTTCCAAGACTTACAGCACATCTTGGTAGTCCAAAACGTCTGTATAGAAAGCATTTGGAAAGATTTCCCCCTTTTCTGTCAACCTCACTGTGCCATTGTTTACGGTTTCATAATGCTCCTAATGACAACAGACTGTGATGTCACAAATAGTGTGGTTAGCAGTGGAGAGTCTGATACATCTTGAAAGATTCTATGAAATAATTGCTACATTATCCACAATATTTAGCTGACCAACAGCAAGGGAAAGTAAAAAAAAAACAGAACTAGAAAACAATAAAGTTAAAACATTACTGGTGTAAATGTAATGTTTTTAAGTTTTCTAATATAATAGACGGTTGCTCTTTAGTCCTGCATAAATGCCATAGCCAGCAAGGCAGACCATGCCTAAACCTGTAAGCAAGACACCTCCTCCTCCTCTGGCCTGCTTGTGTCCTCCACATCCACAAACAACATGAGCCACAGCCATCTTTGCTGCATGCATCCAGACTGACAACCCTATACTCCTAATCCAGTGTAAGTGCCACCGACAGGCAGACTTACATCCAGCCACCCAGTCAGCCAGCAAGTCAGCTCATCAAGGCAGCAAAACCTCAAGTCTAGCATGGTCGACTTTTGTCTGCTCTAATGGTAAGTATCTTTCATTGTCATTCACACTCCTTATCCTCACTGGTGGTAGTGATTCCTTGCACAGGAGGGACTTCCACCTTAGCCTGCAAGACATTCAAATGTGTTTGTTTCCTTTTGTCCCTCTCATTGCAGATTTCACTTTCACTGGGATGACTGGCAAGCCTGTCACAAAGCCAGACAGCCCTCAAGAGACAGACCTAAGTTGAGTCTTCTTCCACACCATTTTGTGGCACCATTATGCCAGTACATGGCATGGTTCTCACTAATTTGATGGAAAGTATAATCACATGCTTATTTTTCTTTTTTTCTTTTTTTTAAATTTTGTTTAAAGAGGTGCACAGTCACACAGTGACCAAGTAAGGCAGAATAATTTATTTTTTCTTTACAAAAGACAAGTATAGTAAGACTGTAAGTGGACAACGGATATTCCATGCAGCCATCACAGAGGCCAACTGAAGCTAAATAATTTCTCATTTTTCTTCTTTATGGGTGACAGGTATAGTAAGCTTGGCAGTGGAGAACGGATATACTGTGTGGCCACCACAATTCCCCCCGAGGCTACATAATTTCTGAAACAAAACAAAGAGAACATCCAGTAGTCAAGTGGCATAACATAAAATGTTAGCACAACAAACATGAGAAAACATATCACAGTGTAGACAGAGGCACTCCAGCCTTTCACCCTTGCATGCTTTGTCAAGGAATGGTGCCCCCCTCTGGTGACATATATTACACCAGTCACTTAAAGAAGAAAAACTATAGTGCATATAAACAAGTGAAACAAAACGTTAAAAAGCACACTCTTTTTCTCATTTTCTCTTTTCAGGTTCTCTGATAGCAACATTTTTAAAATAAAGAAAAGAGAGTACAGTTAGCCTTCTGCAGTATAATGGGCTTCTAAATAGGAGCAATCTACATTAAATCAGCATCACTGAGGAAGCCAAGATGGTTCTCCAGTAGCTGAGATGCTGCTATCTGCTCCAGTAAGGATACTGATGCCACGTTCCCTGAGCGTTGCCTAGGAGACAGTCCAGAAAAAAAAAACAGTGAAAGGCTGCTCCAATGGGTGTCCTGGCACGATAGTAACTAAAGACAGGAACAAAACAAACAAAACACTGAAAAGGTTGTATTTTGTGGGAATTAAGAAGGCAAAAGTAGGGCTTCATGGGGGGGGGGAACAGAACTGCTTCTGATTCTGGATCTTTAAATTAAATGCCACCACTTTTCCTGAAATTACATTTAATGATAAATTGGAAACTGGACCATTCCTGTAAAAATCTTGTTACTGTGCTGATTTAATGTATGGTGCCATTAATGCAAGGCTGCAGTTTTTGTTAACATTTGGATGATTCCAGTTCAAACAGGTGATAGCAATTATAGGGGCACTGTCAGCTTTGCCTCTCATTTTCTGACAAGCTCTCATCAGTGTGCCTTTATGCAGATCTTTGTCAAACATGTTCTCAGAACTGCCCCTAGATATAACAAAATTAATCTTTCTTACCCATTATTTATTTTTTTTTTTTTTGCATAATCCTCTATCTGGGTGGCCTGACTGTAAATCAGCCACCACCTGAAGTACATTCACAGCGAGAATGTGCATCTGAAATGAGTGCTGGCATGAACTGCAACTTTTTGTTATGCCCATTGTAAAAATCAGATTGTCCTGTACACTTTGGTATATAAAACTGAAATTGCCATCTTGTAAACAAAACCGAGCACTGATAATACCATTAAATATAGTTTAAGCTGAAGCCAAAATCCCAGCACATGTGCTATAGTGGGACACTCCTGTGCATACGGTGGGTTTTTGCACCCTATCATTCTTGCCCATTCGCGGGATTGTGATTTCAGTTTTAAAATATATTTAGTAGTATTATCAATGCTTGGATTTGTTTGCAAGATGGCAATTTCAGTTTTGCATACCAATGTGCACAAAATAAGGTGATTTTTACAATGGCATAACAAAAAGTTGCAGTTCATGCCAGCCCTCATTTCAGATGTGTGTTCTTGCTGCGGATATGCTTCCGGTGGTGGTTGAGTTATGGACAGACTGCTCAAATAGAGAATTATACAAACAAACAAAAATTGGATGAGAAATATTAATATTGGTATATCCAGGGGCAGGTCTGATAAAATGTTTGGCAAAGTTCTGTGTAAAAGTACACTTATGAGATCTTGCCAGAAACAAGGGCCAAAGCTTATAGTGCCCCTTTAACATTTACTATACAACACCTTTAATTCATGGCTGGCTTTATACAAGAGATGACTTAATGCAGCACTCGGCCATCTTGACTTCCTGAGTGACTTCTAGTTAATGCAGATTGCTCCTACACTGCGAAAACCTTAACTGTATCCTCTCTTCTTTATTTCAGAAATGTTGCTACCAGAGAACCCAATAAGAAAGACTGAGAACAAACATTTGTCAATGCCGAATGTTTGCTTGCTGGCATTAGCAGTGGAAGTGCAGGAGTTAGACAGATGCAGTATAGGAATGGCAGTGAAGTATTGAACTGAAGCCAGCTCCACCCCCACCCTGCAGAGAGTGACAGGCATTGGGGTGTGCCTTTGGGTCGTTGCCCATAATGGTCACTACATTTCAGCTCACCCTACCCTGCAGACACTGACAAGTGTCGAGGTGTGCCTTGGAGTGTTTGGGCTTTATGTTCACCTCATTCCATAAGGAAACACACTGAAATGGGTGCAGTATAGGAGAATGGGGTGAATTCTGGGGCCAGGGGGTCCAAGGCACACCTCAATGTCTGTCACTGGCTGCATTGTGGGGGTGGGGGTAGAATGGAATGAGCATTACTGTTGACAATCCCAAGTCACACCCCTGATGCCTGTCAGTCCCTACAGAGTAGGGTGTTATGGTCAAAAACCCTGATGCCCTTGGCATTTCTTGGTATTTTTACTCCAGTTGTTCAACATTGGCTTTCTGTGACCCCTCCACATGAACAGTGACACTATCAGGTCATTAGCCGAAAGGTGATTTTGCACAGTGACTGCGCCATTTAGTGCCACAGGTGTGAAAACACATTTTGAACAGGATGTGAAACATTACAACTGTACTATTCATGAGGAGGTGTAAAAAATGGCAATGTTGAAAACGTGGAGTGAAAATATAAAAAAAACTGATGAAGTCACAAGTGTGCATAGAAACTGTGCAACGCACACCCGTAGTGTAATTAGTTTGGGGATTTTTTTACAGCAGATTTTCAACACAGGCATTTTGGGAGCTCCGCTCATGCACTGTGTCACTGTGATTTTCTTAATCTGTCCTGAACACTGATTTCCCACAGCGACCGTGCTATTCTGCGCCGGAAGTGTGGAAACACATTTTGGCCAGGGTGTGAAAAATGACAGTTTTACTGTTCATAAGGAGGTATGGAAAAATGCCAGTGTTGAAAGTCTGGACTGAAAATATTACAAATTCATGAACTTATGAGGGTGCTTGGAAACTGTGCTATGCACGCTCATAACACGGTCATTTTATGGACTTTTGTCACCAAATTTTCAACATAGCCATTTTAAGACATCTGCTCATGAACAGTGTCACTGTAATTTTCTTAATCTGTCACAAACATTGATTTCACACATCGACTGTGCCATTGTGCGCTACATGTGCGAAAACACATTTTTGGTGAGATGTGAAAAATGACAGCTGTACTGTTCATAAGAAGGTGTGGTAAAATGGCAATGTTTAAAATCTGGAGTGAAATAGTAAAACTTCTTGAAGTTACGAGCATGCATGGGAACTGTGCAACACATGCTCGTAAACCGTCATTTTTGGGAATTTGTTCACCAAATTTTCATCATAGGGTTTTTGGGGGCCTACCTCATGAACTGTGACACTGACATTTTGTTACTCATTCCCAAAAGGTGGTTCAGTACAATGACTGTGAAATCACCTTTCGGGACTAAATAACAAAATGTCAGTGACTGAGTTCATGGGTGAAATTGAAACCCATATTATTAATTTGGTGAAAAAATCCCAAAATGGCAGAGATATACATCAAGGTTGAAAAACCCACTTATGCCATTATACAGCTTACTGGCATTTCTTCAGTTCAGCTGTTGGCTTTGAAGAGTGCAGATGTGTTCCTGGTCCACTGAAGATTGTCGCACCAGCCTCCGGAGGTAAGTATGGGGTGAGGGTGTGTGTGGGGAGGTGGGGTACATAGAGGGTGGGCATGGGTTGGGGAAGGGGCAAGAGAGTCAAACAGGGACCATTTTCTTTTGCTTTAGGTGATTTTTTTTCAAAAGACGACATGAGACTTTTGCAATGCTGGGGTGGGCTCCCAGCATGGCACCTGGAAGTTTGTTTGGGGGCAGTGGAGCTGATGGGGGATTGGGCACTTCCGTTGGTCATACAGTGTGCCAGGGGTGGTGGGGAGTGCATGAGCACACTGGGGTGGGCTCCCAGCATGCAATCTGGGTGTTTATTTGGGAGGGCACTGGATCCAACAGGGATCAGCTGTTCTTTCGGAAAAAACAAATTGTCTATGACAGTTCAGATGCAGTGCTGACATGCAGGTAATTTGCATACTGCCGACGGCAGTATGCAAATTGCCTACACATTACCACTGCTGATTGTAATGGTGGTTTTCTCTGAACTGTACACCACTGCATCTGAACGGTTGTCATAGACAGCTCTGACATTTCATTGGTACAGTGCAGCCGTGACTGCAAAAAGGAGCAGGGCATTGGAAATGGGGGTGGCACACCTACCAAAACTTGTATGTTGGCACTATGTTTCTTGCACATGCATGCAAGCAAATATCAAAATAGTGTGCTTCTTAACTTTTTGTTTCACATGTTCACTTGCACTATTATTTTTCCCTCATAATGTGACCTGTATAAATTCATGTCACCAGAGGGAGACACCATCCCTTGACAAAATGTGCAAGCATGAAACATTGAGGTGCCTGTCTCCACATCACTGTGTTTCCTCGCATTTGCTTCAATAAAATTTAGTGGTGATATGCCACTTAACTACTGAGCATGTGGTTTATTTGTTTTGTTCCTGACTTTAGCTACTGCTGCACCATAACATCCTCTGGAGCAGCCATTTGCTGTTCTATCCTGCTAAAGAGAACTGTAGAAAATGTCAGAAGAAAAAAGACAAAGGTTCATTATGTCTTTCCAACTTTCTTATATAGCCCTGGGACCTAATGTTCCCCCAGGGTCTTAGCTCTCCAAATTCTTCTTTTTTTCTTCACAAATGACAGGTATAGTGAGACTGGAAGTGAGCAATGGATGTACCATTGGGCCACCATGCTGGCCAGCTGAGGCTAAATAATTTATCCTTTTTAGGGCTGCAGTGGGTATAGCCCTCCAGAGGTCTTGTTATGAGAAGAGGACTCAGCACATTCCTTCTGACCGAACAACATGTTGAGGTTACAACACAGCTGCCTCTGCATTAGAGAAGCACTCCATTAGTTGTTTCTGATGGAAGTCGCACTTCACTATTTTTTATTGTTGGTGGTCACAGCAGAACACGGCATGCTCCACTGTGTCCAAGATGGCTGCAAAATTGTACTGCACATGGACGACTTCTAGTGTATGTGTAGTAGAGTCACAGTGGCCATCTTGGTCATCGCAGAATGTGCCCTGCTCCACTGTGACTGCAGATTTTTATTTTTTTTAATTATGGATATCCCCCCACCTGACCTTCCCATTCAGCACCCTCCCCCTCACCTCCCCAGTAACATAGCAATGACACTGGGGATACCCAATCCCCCACTATCACAATTGTGTTCCTCCATTACATTTTTTTAAAAACATATTTTTTTCTTTTCCCACCTGACCCTCCCTATCAGCACCCACCACCCAACACCCACTCCAGAAACATAACACTGATACTGGGGGTTCCCAGTCCCCCAGTATCATGATCAGGAATCCTCAGTCCATATTTTTGTCTTAAACCTAAAAAAAGAAAATAATCCTTCAATGTATTTTGTGACCATTAGTGACCCCCATCCAACCCTCCCACTCAGCAACCATCTCCCACACACCCCAAGCCCTTATTTACTCTCCAGAGGGCTCCAGCATCATAATATTCTATGGACCACTGACACATCTTCAATCTTCAAAGCTGGATTTCATATTTTTGTCCCAAATTTTCATTATGCCTTCTTTGGGACCCCACCTCATGAACAAATTGCACTGTCATTAAGCAGATCTGTCCTGAAAGGTGATTTTATGGTCCTTGCATGAAATTACATTTTGGGCAGGAGTTGAAAATGTTCTCTGCCCTTGTTCATGAGGTGGGGCATAAGAAGACTATGTTGAAATTTGGTGTCAAATTATAAAAAAAAAACACAACAACAATGATATGAGTCTACATTGAATTTTGCAAATGTAGGCCCATAGCTTTGGCAATTTTCAATGTATTCCTCCTAAATTCACAACATAGCCATATTGGTACAGCAACTCATGAGTGTAATAGATGCAATTTTTCAAAATCTGGCCAAAATGTTTTTCTACATCCCGAAAGGTTATTTTAAGGGCCCCGCACAAAATCACCTATTGAGCAGGACTTGAAAATTTCCCCTGCCCTTGTTCATGAAGTGAGGTCATAAGAAGGCTATGTTGAAAATTAGGTGAAACAACATTAAAAAAAAACAAACAATAAAAGTTATGAGCCTGTATTGAATTTTGTGAATGCAGGCTCATAACTTTAGTCATTTTCAAAGTTTGCACCCAAACTTTACAACATAGCCCTATCTTTACAGCACTTCATGAATGTGACAGCTTTCATTTTTTAAAATCCAGGACAAAATGGGTTTTTCTTTGCATCCTTAAAGGTGATTCTGCAGTCATGCATGAAATCACCTTTTGGACAGGAGTTAAAAATTGTCTTTGACTTTATTCACGAGGCAGGGTCATTAGAAGGCTATGATTTAAATTTGTAGTAAAAATATTTAAAAAAGCAAAGTTATGTGGTTATGTTGAATTTTGCAAATGCAGGCTCATAACTTTGTAATATTAAATATTTTTACCACAAGTTTTCAGCATAGCCATTTCTTTATAGCACCTCATGAATGTGACAGATACAATTTTCAATTCCTTCCCAAAATGTGTTTTTACATCCTGAATGTTGAATTTGCAGTCCCAGCACAAAATCACCTTTAGGCCAGGAGGTGAACATTTGCTCTTCCCTTTTTCATGAAGCAGTGTCATAACAAGGCTATGTTGACTATTTGGTGTCAAAATATTGAAAAAACAAATTTTCAATATTTTTACCCCAAATTCCTTAGCTGTGGCCCTATCTGCTCTGAACAGAATTTATTTTCACAGGTGACAGGTATACTAAGATTAGTACTAGAAGTGGACAACATATTTGCTATGCTGTCACACACAGTAGCTACTGGAGTAACATCTAAAAACATTTCTGTTGTCTTCACAGGTCTCCTGTCATGTTCCCTCCTCCTCCTCCTCTATCAAGCAAGTAGGACTTCTGCCTCCACTGGCTGTCACCTTTGTGCCATTTCACAGCACAGCCATCAACAATGTGATTAGTACTGTGTTCTTTCCAAGGATTCTTTTTTCTTTAATTTTTTGTTTTCTTTCACAGGCGCAACACTAACAGGAAGTGTACTACCGTTTTAATAATTTCTGTCTTGTATTCACAGGTCTTTTTCCATCCTGTCATGAATGCCTCCTACTATAGCAAGCAAGCCATTGCCCTTTTCTCCAACAAATTGTAGCTGTGGTCAACACTGCAGACTCATGTTCTGACTTTCATCAACGTCTCCACCACTGTGCATGGTCTTATTGAAGTCAGTCCATCTTCTGTATTCTGAATAACTCAGGTCATCAACCTGATACTGCTGCCTGAGTCTGCATTGTCAACCAGTTAAAAAATACCTGAAAAGAGAGAAACAGGAGTAGAAAATGTTTTGAGAGTGACATTCGAATAATGTTTCATTGTTTCATAAACAATTACACGCTAGGCGGTCTACATGATTCTTTAATAGCTCACCACATATTAATGGTACTCATATTTTCTTTTCCCCATATACACATCCAATCTTCATTTACAGGTATTCATATTCTCACTAGTCACCACTGTCTCTGGCAACCCATTCCATACAGTCACCACCCTCTGGGAAAACCATCTACTTAGTATAGTTGTTTCATTAACCATCCCCTTTATTTTCAATCCATGACTCGTAGTTCTTCTATCAAGAATAAAATAAATACTTACCATCACTGGTAGGATGCACTGCTCAGTTTCCATCACCTAGTATTTATTTGTTCATCTAATGGTCCTTCTAATATCGTAGCATATCAAACAATTAACCAGATCCAGTCTGGGCCTATGCAGCAACAGAGTTTCACCACCAAATACTAAATACATGAAAAGAGAGGAACAGGAATAAAGGAAGGTTAGAATACACTCTTCAGACCTCTCCCAACCTTGACCATAGCTGCAAAGGAAAAAAAAAATAGTGATCTTTTCTTGTAGGAAACACAGTGATACTCAAGGATTCATCATCCAGATCCATACCTCATACAGGTTGTATCATTTCAGGAGAACGTGACACAATTTCCAAGCAGTAATGTTAATCAGGACAAGAACTGTGGTGGGAGACTGACACAGCACAGCACAACAGCAGCAGCAGCATATAAATGTGAGGAGCCCTTCTTACTTTGGAGCCTTTTGTGACAATTGTCAGACATAAGAATTTATTAGATTGAGAATTTCTGAGCACTAAAGTTCATCACAGCAAGTGCTGTGTTGGGAGACTCACACAACATAGCATCAACATACAAGTTCTGGAAGCTTATCTTATTTTGGGGCCTTGTGCAACAAGTTACAGACATGAGAATTTTTCAGACTAGAAATTTCTGGGCACTAATTTCATCAAGGCAGGTGCTGTGTTAGGATATTCACAAAGTGCAACAGCAGCATATACATTCTGGGTGCCCATCTGATTTTAGGGCCTCATATGAAAATTTTCCAGACATGAGAATTTCTTAGAATGAGAATTTCTGGGCACTAAAGTTCATCATGACAAGTGCTGTGGTAGAAGACTCACACAGCACAGAAGATGCATGTCAATTCATAAAGCCCACCTCATTTGGGGACCTCATGTAAACATTTCCAGACATGATAATTTATTAGACTGAGAATATCTGAGCACTGATGTTCCCCAGGATAGGTGCTATGGGGAAGACTCACACAGCATAGCAGCAGCATATAAATGTGGGTAACCCATCTCATTTAAGGCCTTGTGCAGCAATTTCCAAATGTGAGAATTTATTAGACTGAGAATTTCTGGGCACTGAAGTGCATCATGACAGCTGCTATGGTGGGATACTCGCATAGCTCAGCACCATATACAGTAGTAGCATACCATATTTATTCTGGAAGTTGATAAGAATTCAGGGAGTACAGAATTAATGTATATTGTGCTTTTCACACAATTTCAGACAAAGTGTGTTACAAGAACTGTGGTGGGGTAACTGACACACAGTGCTGTACCATGTAGCAGCATGTTGTAGCCTGACATATTAATTCTGGTAGTTGAAAAAATTCAGGGAGTACAGCACTCATGTGTGTTGTGCTTTTCTCCCAATTTCCACTAATGTGCAGAAGAAGAACTGTGCCAGGGAGATTGACACATGGAACAATACCATGTAGTAACATGTAGGCGCATTGAAAAAATATTTCACAACAAAGTGAAGGACGCACATGTCTTAATACACATAGGAACATATGACTTAGCTAGTCAAACGGTCAACAAAACAAAAATGCAGGTAAAAAACCTTGCCCATAAAGTGTCTTCAATGTCATCCACTTTCTTGGTCTCTGAAGTTCTGTCTGTCTGGGGGGCAGGAACAGCAGGCACTGCAGAGAGTTAGAGAAAAGGCCATCACTTTGTGGGTGACTGGAGGAATTTCTGGGAATGGGACCTTTTCATTTCAATGGTCTACACCTCACAGAGGTGGGGACCCATGCACTCAGTCAGATATTTGATGTAATTATCAGTCATTTAAACTAGAGGAAGGGAGAGGGCAACAGCCCCCACTACAACATCAAAGGTAGCAGTTGCCTCTCCCCCATAACCTTCTGGTTCTGTATCTGCTCACACTGCAACGGGAACATACAAAGACAAAACGGTTACAGCCCATGCCAATCAAATTAGACAGCATCATAAAAAGTGGGGGCACAGTGAGCGGGGAAAACCAAAGCCGGTGGGTACTCTGTCTCAATGTCCACAGCCTGGTAAATAAAATACCAGACCTCACTGCTTTAATGGAAGAGGAAAATCTGGACTGGGATGCTGTAATGGCACTGGGTCCAAAGAGTGCTGATGAGAATAGAATCAGCTTGGACTGCATAGCAAAAATTGTACTTTTTTTTTACTGCACCCCCAGACTAAATGATTCTAACTCTGGGGGAGCAGATAGCAGGGAAAGTTATAAATTGTGGGGCTGTTGAATACTGTTTCCATGACCCTACATAACAGAGTGAAAGTTCTGAGTGCACTAAAATGTTTGGAAACCAGGATTAGAACCTTGGTTTACAACAGAACTGGTTGAGCTGCTCAATGCCCCAGCCCTCCACACCATGGGAGCAGCTCAGCCTGCCTCCTGGTACTCTTGTGCATTGTCAGCAATATGAACAGCAATCAGGGAAGCTCTAACAGCAAGCATTGTAAATCCCCCCTTGCTGTCCATGTGAGCACCTGCCAGACTAGTGTCATATAGTGTGGTGCTATTCTGGTAGTGCTCACTTAACAGGGTACATAGATACATAGATACATAGACAGTGTTGGCAGATAAGGGCCTATGGCCCACCCAGTCTGCCCATTTGAGCTTGTAAGTTCAGTTTGTTTTCCTAGAAGTCTGTTGCCCCTTACCCCTGACCTCCAGAATTCCTTTATGTCTATCCCATGCATTCTTAAATCCCGTGATTGTTTCAGCCCCCACCACTTCCTTTGGCAGGGTGTTCCACTTGTCCACCACCCATTCTGTGAAGAAATTCTTTCTCATGTTTCCTCTGAATCGTCCTCCCTCCAACTTCATCCCATGCCCTCTAGTCCTGGAACATCTTTTTCACTTAAAAATAGTGTTTTCCTGTACCCTGTTCTTTCCTGTAAGACACTTGTACGTCTATATCATATCCCCTCTCTCCCTCCTCTCCTCCAGGGAGTACATGTTCAGTTCCTTCAACCTGTCTTCATAGGACTTGTGATGCAATCCATGCACCATCTTTGTTGCCCTCTTCTGAACCTTCTCTACCCTATGTCCTTACGTAGGTATGGTCTCCAGAACTGTACACTGTACTCCAGGTGGGGCCTCACTAGTGTCTTGCATAGTGGAATTATGACCCTCCCTTTCCTGCTGGTGATGCCCTGCCTATACATCCCAGCATCCTATTTGCTTTACCTGCTGCCTTGTCACACTGTTTCCTACCTTGGAGGTCATCAGAGATGATAACCCCAAGATCCCTTTCCTGCTTGGTGCATGCTATATCCTCACCCCCAACTGATATATTGTGCCAGGGTTTTTGTGCCCCATATGCATTATCTTGCACTTCTTTGCATTGAATTTTAACTCACAACCCCTGACCATTCTTCAAGTTTCTGCAGGTCGCTTTCATTCTGTCTACACCTCTGGTGTGTCTACTCTGTTACAGAGCTTTGTGTCATCAGCGAACAGTGAAATTCTGCCTTCTAGGTCCCAAGATGTCACTGATGAAGATGTTGAATAGGACTGGTCCCAGCACTGATCCTTGTGGTACCCTACTGGTCACTCTTCCCTCTGTGGAGTGACAGTCATTTACCACCACCCTCTGTGTCCTGCCACCCAGCCAGTTACCTACCCACCACACTACTGTCCTGCCCACACCCATATTCCCCAGTTTGTGTAATAGTCTTCTATGTGGCACAGTGTCAAAGGCCTTGAAGTCCAGATAGGCCATGTCCACTTCCCTCCCTGGTCCACCTCCTAGTCACCCACCAGTCAAAAATTCAACCAGGTTGGTCTGACATGACTTCCCCTGGTGAAACCATGCTGCCTTGGGTCCTGTAGTCCATTGACAACCAGATGTTCCACCAATCTCCTTCAGTAGTGCTTCCATGATCTTCCCCACTACCGAGGTGAGGCTGACTGGTCTGTAGTTCCCTGCTTCCTCTTTGTTCCCACTTTTGTATAAGGGGACTACATCTGCTGTCCTCCAGTCTTTGGGTACCTCCCCTGTTTCCAGTGATTGGCTAAGCAGGATAGCCAGAGGTTCAGCCACCACCTCTCTTAGTTCTTTAAGGACCCTGGGGTGCACCCCATCTGGCCCCATTGCTTTATCAACTCTTATTACTTCCAGTTCCTTCAGGACCCTTTCTCGTGTAAAGGGACTTGTGTCCATTCTTGCACCATTCTCACCTTTATACTCCTTCAGACCCATTACCCTCCTCTTCCTCAGTAAAGACTGAGCAGAAATACCTGTTCAATATATCAGCTTTACTGTTGTCATCCTCCACGCTGCACCCATCCTCCCTTCAGTATCACTATCCCTCCTTTGTCTTTCTTTTTTCCTTATGTACCTGTAAAGGTTTTGTCCCTCTACCCACTGATTTTTGCAATGTGTTCTGTCTGAGCTTTGGCTTCCTTACTGACCTCCCTGCTCCCTTTGCTTCTCCTGGTACTTCTCCCTATCCCCTTCTGCCTGTGTCTTTTGTATTGCCTGAATGCAATCTTTTGGCTTTCACTTTCTTTGCTACCTCCTTGGAAACCATAATGGTCTCCTCTTCCTTTCCTCTTGCTAACCTGCTTAATGCACAATTCTGTTGTTCTTGTAATCCCCATTTTAAATACTGCCCACTGTTCTTCAACCCCTGATTTTTGTCCCATTCCCCTTAATGCCTCTTTCAAGTATCTCCCCATTTTCCCAAAGTCTGCCCCCTAAAATCCAGGATACGTGTTTTTGTGTGGTTTGCTTCTGCTCTTTCTGTGATTTCAAACCACAATGACTGGTGGTCACTGTTTCCCAGGTGCTCCCCCACTGTTACCCCCATCACACAGTCCCTGTTTGTGAGCACAAGGTCCAGTATTGCCTTCTGCTGAGTTGGTTCCATGACCAGTTGCGTGAGGAAGCACCCTGAAGGGAGTCCAGGATAAATCTGCTCCTAGTTGATGCTGCTGCTGGGATGCTCCAGTCCACATCTGGAATATTGAAGTCTCCAACCAGTACTACCTCACCCTTGTCTGCCATCCTTTGTACAATTGTACATGGATACTTGGTTCAACAAGAAGCATTTCTGGGAAGTTTCTTGACCTGCATACATTCTGTTCAGGATAACTTACAAATGGAAGACGGGAGGGAGTGTGGCCATCTATGTGAATGAAGGAATCAAGGCCACAGAGATACAGATGATACACTCTGAGTCTGAAGTCCTATGGGTTTCCCTTGGAGCAGGAGGAAAAGTCCATCATCTGAGAAATTTTATTTATTTATGACTTTGATAACCGGGTGAGTGCACTGATTCCCAGGGACCGTTTTCAGGCATGACCCGGGCCATAACACATGGCGCAGGGTGACAGTGGAGTACAAGGTAACAGTAATACACATGAAACAGATTTGATACAAGCAACAATAGTAAGCACAATATACAGGCTTGATGCATAGGTCCATTTGAGAACAGTGAATACAAGGTTTCAATATCGGACATGAAGAGATTTGGTACAAAACATACAAATCGTAGGCACAGTGTACAATGTGTGTGACTGCATCACCCAGTGAGCAAGTAATACACAGAATACTCATACAATATGTGCAGTCCCCCATCTCAGCAGATAGAGACAAAGAGTTGCTGGAAACCATGCTAACAATGGCCTATAAAGGTGACATGTTGCTCATCAGAGACTTCAATCTGCCTGATATAAATCGGTCCTTCTTCACAGCATTATCAGACAGGAGCAATAAATTCCTCATGCCTCTGAAGCAGGCAGAACTAAAACAGCTGGTACAGTTACCCACCAGAGAAAACGCAGTCCTGGACCTTGTACTATCAAAGTCTACCAGGATCATGGATGTCAGAGTAAGAATCAATTGAGGGTCAAGTGACCATAGGTCAGTCTGACTTACAGTCAAAAGATCCAAGCACACAGGTCACACAAAACTGAATATCCTAGACTTCAGGAAGGCTGACTAACAAAATGAAAACATGCATTAGGAACAATCTCAAAGTTGTAGCTGAGAGAGATGTAAAGGAAACCTGGAAATCCATAAAGAGTGCAATCAATCTGGCAACAGCAGAATGCACAAAACAGATAAGTAAATCTAAAAGGAGAACCCCCCCCCCCGCTTTGGTTTACTAAAGAAGTAACTTACAGTATAAGGGAAAAAAGAACTTTCAAAAATACAAAGAAACTAAAGAAGAAATTACTTGCAGAAATACAGAGCAAGACTCAAGGAATCAGGGAAGGCAATTAGGTTAGTTAAAGCTTGAGTAGAAGAATGATTAGCAAAAGGGGTTAGAAAGGGGATAAGACCTTCTACAGCTATAGAAGGGAGAAAAGAAAAAGTAAAGAAAGTATCATAATGTTGAGAATTAGGGAGGGGGAGAATGTTGAAACCAATGGTCAGAAGGCAGAGATTCTAAATGAATACTTCTGCTCCGTTTTCATCGGGGGAAGGATCGGGAAGTGGACCAGTACTAACAAAATGAAAAGCACCACACCAGTGAAGCCGATACAAACCCCTTCACAAGTGACGGGCCCCTAAAGGAACTAGTAAAATGTCAATCTGACAAAGCTACATACGGGACCTGATGGTATTCACCCAAGAATAATAAGGGAACTCAGAGAAGAACTTGCCACCCCAATAGCAGACCTCTTCAACAAGTCACTGGAGAGTGGCACAGTACTGGATGACTGGAAAAAAGCCACGGTGCTACAAGTGCACAAAAGCAGCAGCAAGGAAAATGCTGGAAACTATCATCCAGTTAACCTCACTTCTGTTGTTGGGAAAATCATGGAAATATTACTGAAAGAAAGAATTGTACATTATCTAGTAGCAACTAGCCAAATAGATCTAAAGCAGCATGGCTTCACAGCGGGGAGGTCATGTCAGACAAACATGATTGATTTATTTGATTTCGTGACCAGAATGGTGGACCAAGGAGGAGCAGTAGACATAGTGTAGTTGGACTTCAGTAACTTATTCGACTCTGTTCCACATAGGAGGCTGATAAATAAGTTGGAAAACACATGAGAGGGACATAAAATGGTAGGCTGGATTAGGAAATGACTCCAAGGGAGAATCCAAAGAGTGTTAGTAAAGGGCAATCTGTTGCAGGAAGGAGGGGTGACCAGCAGAGTCCCCCAGAGATCGGTGTTGGGGCCAATTCTATTTAACATATTAATCTGTGGCCTCACAGAGGGTTTCCAAGGAAAAGTACTGTATGTCTGTTTACAGATGACAACAAGCTCTGCAACAGAGTAGACACACAAAAGGGGGTCACAGAAATGATCATTGATCACAAAAAACTGGAAGGATGGTCAAAACAGTGGCAGTTGAAATTCAATGACAAGAAGTGCAAAGTTAGGCACCTTGGGGGGAAAGAACCTAAGCTGGAACATACCTGGGGGAACAGCTCACTGAAACTAAGGTAGAGAGGGATCTGGGGGTACTTGTGTCTGCCGATTTAAGGACAACCAGGCAGTACAAAAAGGTGGTGCAAAAAGCTAAGACTCAACTGATTATAATATAACAAAATATAAGGAGGCACTAAAATCTTGCAAACTTACCATCAATATGGAAAAAAGGAATATTGAATTTAGATTAGCACATATTAAAGATGGAGGGAAATCCTTTTTCTCTTATGTCAATAATAAAAAGAAGGACTCCAGTATAGTGGGCCCAATTAAAACTTTAGATAATATCGTGAGTAATCCTGTTGATATGGTTAATGAGTTTAATAGATTTTTCTGTTCAGTGTTGTCCAATAAAGATACTAATTATTTACAGGATATTGATCCTATTGATCAAATTATAATAGCTAAGGATCAAATACATTGTAAATGACATCAAATTAAAACAAATACTACACCTGGACCAGATTCATTGCATCCAAGGGGCTTGAAGGCTATAGGATGGTGGTTGGTTGATCCACTATTTCTCCACTATAATAGATCTTTACAAATGGGAGAGGTCACAACTGACTGGAAGCAAGCTTTAGTTGTCCCTATTTTTAAAAAGGGGGATCGTAGTAACATGACAAACTATCGACCAATCAGTCTGACCTGTATTTTGGGTAAAATTATGGAATCTATTTTAAAAGACATACTTATCACTGACTTAAAATCTATTGGTTTTGTTGATGACACACAGCATGGCTTTAGGACCCAGTGATCATGCCTTACTGCAAATCTTTGTTTCTATGAGAAAATTAGTAAACTTTTGGATGAAACAAAACCAGTGGATATTGTTTTTTGGACCTTTGTAAAGCCTTTGACAAGGTTCCGCATTTAACACTTCTTAAAAAAATGAGAAAACTAGGGATAAATGAATTAATTATAAAATGGGTTCAGGAGTGGTTGATGAATAGAGAACAAATTGTCAGGATTAAGGGTTATACTTCCTATATAGGTAAGGTCACTATTGGGGTCTCCCAGGGCTCTGTATTGGGCCCTTTGTTATTCTCAATTGTTGTTTCTGATCTGGACAAACATACCAAAGGAATTTCAGTTAAGTTTGCTGATGATACTAAAATTGCATTGGATATCAGTAAAACGGATGCATACTCTGATCTTACCAGAGATCTGTTAATAACTGAGTCATGGGCAGTTTCAAATGGTATGTCCTTTAATTTAGACAAGAGTGTGGTTATGCATTTGGGTAGCAATAATCAGTGTTATAATTATTTTTTATATGGTCATCAATTAAAGTCTGTGGAACATGAGAAGGACCTAGGTGTCCTAATATCAAAGGATTTAAAATTTAGCAGCTATTGTACTGAATTAATTCAAAAGTCTAATAGTCTAATTGGCTGCATTAGACGTTCAATCACCTCTAGAGATATAAATTGTATAATTCCCTTGTATAGGGCCTATGTATGACCTATCTTGGATTATTGCTCTCCTTTATAGAGCCCCTCATTACATGGTGACATAAAAAGAGTGGAGGGGGTACAGAGGAGGGTAACTAAGATGGTTCGGGTCCTTCATGGGGAAGATTATGATACTAGATTACTCTCTTTGAATCTCTAGTCATTGGAACTCAGGAGAAAAAGAGGTGATCTCTTATTAATCTTCAAAATTATAAGGGACCCTATATTGTTTTCAGATTTAGTCTTTATTCGTAGTCAAAAGTTGTTTTCTTTAAGAAGTCATAATTATCAACTTGGACTTACATATCCTAAATCTCAGCTAAGAAGGAATTTCTTTACACAGCGGATTATTGTATTATGGAATTCTCTACCAAAAGATATTGTTGAAGTTGAATCTTATGACACATTTAAATTAAAGCTTGATAGGTTTTTGCTAAATTAGGGAAATGGGAATTAATGCCTGCTAAGGCAGGAGATGTATATTTATGGGCTTTGGCCTTCTGTACATCTATACTTTCCTAGTATGACTCCTAGTATTCTAAGATGCATAGGAAGGGGTATCAGAAGTAGGAAAAGCAAAGTGATAGTCTTTTCTGTTCAGGTCCTTGGCGAGGCCTCACCTGGAGTATTGCATCCAGTTCTGGAGACTGCACCTCAAAAAAGACAAGGATAGCTATGAAGATGATCCATAGACTACACTAAGAACCGTACTAATGGAGATTAAACAATCTTAGGATGTATTCACTTGAAATTAGAAGGGGCAGAGGAGTTACAGGTATAAGAGACATTTAAATATCTCAAAGTTATCAACTCAGTACAAACATAGGATCTCTTCAGGAAAAAAACGACAACATGAACAAGAGGCACAACATGCACCTGAAGGAAGGTAGTTTCAAAACAAACAGCAGAAAGTTTTTCTTCATGGAAAGGGCGGTGGAGCCCTGGAACAGTCTGACCCCAGAGGCAGTGGCAGAAAAAACAGTAAGGAAGTGCAAGCTAGCATGGGATAGGCACTGTGGAAACCTAAGTCAGTAAAGAGACTGGGAGGGGGGTAGCTTTCACGGCCAAACTAGATGGATCACAATGTCCCCTTCTGCCAGCACTTTTTGATGTTCTTATGTTCATATGTAGCAGCCTGAAATACTTATTTTGGTAGTTTTGAAAACAATCAGGGAGTACAGAATTCATGTATGTTGTGTTTTATTTCACAATTTCTACTAAAATGCATTACAAAAACTGAGGGGGATGGGGAACAGACACACAGTGAGTACCAAGTAGCAAAATGTGTCAGCAACAGCTGTAGTACATTACAACCATTTACAATTTCTTGCTCAGCAACTCTGCAAGAAGTGAACAATTGACATACTGTACTTGTGCATTTGTGTCAACTACAGTGCTTCATTATACAGACAGACTGTCCAAGATGATGGTATGAATAGCATAGCAGTAGCTACTACTATTTAACAATTTTTTGTTATGGAGAAAATTTTGGGGCATGAAAAAAGTGCAGAAAAGCAGTTGTGGAAAGCAGGAAATCAGGCCGAGAGAGTGAGTGGGTGATTAATATAGTGCAGCATCCACTGTGGGATTGAAACAAATTTGCAGCCTAAACAATTTTTCATGAGGTGCATCTTAAATGCACTATGTATGAAAACAACAGTGTTTTACAACAATAGTAGTGAGAGAGAAGGGAATGAATATGGCTCATAAACAGCACACTTAAAAGAAAACATGGTTAGAAGAATTTTTTTCAGAAGGAGAAATCTCACACATATAAAGATGAGAAAAGATGGAGTCAAACAGTAAAAGAATGGGACAGTAAAAGAGTTCCACTTGTTTGTATTTTTAAAACATAGAAACATATACTTTGACAGATGATAAGGACCGCTTGGCCCACCCAGTCTGCCCATTTCCCTACCTATTGGATAAGCTGCAGATCCTAGTTACCAACAGCTTACTTCCTCTTACCTCCCACTAAAATTACCTTATGTCTGTCACATGCATTCGAAAATTCCTCCACTGTTTTTGACCCCATGACTTCCTCAAGAAGGCCATTCCATGCATTAAAACTTCAGTATTTTCTGCTTTGTTTATAAACAAAAAGAGGTAAAAAAAGACTAAGATGAGAAAGGAGAGACTATCTTATTATTATAGCTAGGGGCTGGGTATAACTAGTGGTGGGTGAAGTGGCCAAAATTCGCTCCACAAAGTGATTTGTGGAGTAACATGGAATCCACGGAGTAATCTGCAACACAAAGTGGAGTACTTTGCGTCATAATGAAGAACGCAAAGTCCATTGAAACCATTGACTTCACATTATTCTGCCTTCCACAAACCACTTATCCACCAATTTTGAGGCAAAGTTCATTGAAATCAATGTTCTTCGCATCACTTCATCTTGTTATTAAGCTCCAAGGTGAATTTTGCAGTGATTCATGAGATTGCAGGTCGCATGGGTTCTAGATTGTTCTGCATAGCCTCAGTTCTGTGTAGTGTGTGTGTAGTGGAAGATGGAGACAGTTTCCTCTCAGAGCTCTGCGATTCAAATCCTCTAAAAACTGTTAAAAAAGCCCTTTTGAGTCATTTTTTTTCTCAAAATTTAGTACATCGATTGTAGGTAGAGATGCAGTAAATTTAAAATCTGCCTGCGAAGTGAACGCGAAGTGGCCACTTCAAGTTGACACTTCACTACATAGAGTGCCCCATAGGAAAGGCTCATTTTACCTTGTTATCATTACTTCACATTGTCATTCCACTTTAAGCATGAAGTAAGGCAGAGTGACAACAATATTGGCAGCACCCCACACACACAGTGACCAGAATTAATGTGCATCCTCAAATTGCTACTGTCTTGCATGCAGAAAACTCCCCAGTGCTGATGAAGTGAAATAAGAGCATAACAAGACATGCAAAGTCTCCCAGAATTAATGGCACACTCAGTCATGATTGCAGTGGTCACACACAGATCACCAGAATGAAAGTACATCCCACTTCGCCCACCACTACCTACAGTACTGTAACTCACATGCTGTACAGGGAGGAACACAAATGCCTATGGCTGTACTTCCCCAATGAGCTGTAGCACAAAACTCACTGACTTAAAAACACATATTAATGAGTACAATGGTGGTGTGGTGAAGCCTGGAGAGATACTACAAAACAGACTTACAATATATCCAAGTAACTAGTAAAAAAATGAATGCTGTGATTCATGATGTGATTGTGAATCATAATTTGTGACTGCATTTGTGAGTGTGATGATGAAGAACGTGATTCGGTGTCAATGGTGCGAGATAACCAAAATGGAACTGTATTGGAAACACGAATGACCACGGCTGTACTTCCCCAATGAGCTATAGCACAAAATTCCCCAACTTAAAAACACGTATTAACGAGTCCAATGGTGGGGTGGTGAAGCCTGGAGAGATACTACAAAACAGGCTTACAATACATCTAAGTAACTAGTAAAAAAATGAATGTTGTGATTCGTGATGTGATCGTGAATCGTGATTTGTGACTGCATTTGTGACCGTAATGATGAAGAACGTGATTTGTATCATGAGTGACTTGTGATGATGGTCTTGACTTAAAAACACATATTAATAAGTACAATGTTTATGCAGAATTATGCGCAACAGCCTGTCCAGTACTCTGAAGGGAAGCCAAAGAAACAACTGTGATTTAAGTTACAGATGGAGATTGGGCCCTAAAGAGATGCAAATGCACAGACAGATTAAGATTATGCTGCGCATTGAAGAGATGCAAACACAAGGGCTAAACACCTAACTAGTGCTCACCATCAGAAATTCAAATCTGGAAAAAAAAACTTTGTCGGTTGGGGCGGGCCGTAGGAGGGGGGCAGTGTACTGCTCTGCTGCAGTAACAGTCACTAGTACTAGTACCAGCAGAAATACCACAAAGAAGTACAAAAATCACACAGCTGCAGTGGATAGCAGGTTCACATTGCTGAAATTACTATGTGGCACAATAAAAGGTGTCTGATTTGATGACACGCATCACACACATACTCTCACGCACACACTAAGTAATGTGTCGCAAATTGAAAACTTCAGTAATACAACCACATATTTTAAACAAACTAAAATTATGCACTGCTGCACCACAACAGTCAGCAAATAAATGACAAGAATTATTGAAAATATTACTGTGTGTACATTAACACAGTTATACAAGAAAAATATCACCAAAACAGAAAGAACTGCCTTTTTCTCCAAGTTAATCTACCTACACCACAGATACACCCTTCCCCCAAAGCACACTTCCACTGTCTCTCAGTACACAAACTGAATGTTGTACATTAACATTCAAAATCCACACACAAACAATAAACGCTTGATAATATGAGCACAGGAGTGTTTCCTACAATCGATGAACTAAAGTTTCAGCAAAAAAAAAAAAAATGACCCAGAAAGGCTTTTTTAACAGCTTTTAGGAGATTTGAATTGCAGAGAGGTTTTCTTCTTACGTATGGAGTGCATAAACTATTGGACTGTCCCGAAGTCTTTTCTCCTTTTGGATGGTCCCCCTTGGTTCCAGACTTTGGAGGAGGCGGTGAGCTGGTTTTCAATGTGAAGGAGGTGGTGAGCTGACCCGAGACTAGTGCATTCTCTTTTATGTGTGGAGTGTTTTAAACTACTAAATAGAAATAAGTTGAGCCGAGACCCGCTACTGCATCGGAAAGGAGTGCTCTTTCTCTGCTCCCGGTGGGTGACGGAGTTGGCTAGAAGTGCACTGGAGGGTGTCATTTTTATCCACCCCGAGGGGCCTGCAGCTTTGGAGTAGTCAGTGGGCCACCTTAGGTCTGGAGTCCTGACCCTGGGGAGTGGTAGTTTTGAGCAGCTCCTGACTGGTGTGAGCTGTTAGGGGTTTCTTTCAGCCTTTCGTGGTTGCTATTGGGGAAAGACCACATCCTCTGGATTTAAATGTGAGACTAGAAGAAATTGGTGTGCAGTGTGAACTGTTTTGGGAAGACTTGGACTTTATGGGCAAGACTTGAACTGTTTCCAGAGTTGGCTCTATTCTTTTGGGGGACAGAGGGAGCAGTTTGAATCTGGTTTATTATTAGAGAGGGTTCCATTTTTGGGGCCAAAGTAAATTTGTTATCCTCTGGATTATATTTGCCCGTCTAGCCTGGTGATTAAATGGCCTGGTCTTCATGATCTTTAAAAGGTTTTCTGTGAGGTTGTGAGAGGGCCTCGGACCTACATACTTTAACTGTAGTATTATGCACTGCTGTGAGAGAACAGTGTCTGGACTTAAAATGGTGATGGTGGGGAAGAGAAATTCATTATTCATTGTTCAAAACTTCTTTAAATTATTTTTGTTTCTTTTATTGTTATAAATTTATTTATTCTGTTTTGTAAATTGTTTGAGGAAGTGTTAAGTGCGGTTGAGTAGGGGATCTCCTTTTTAATAATTGGTTATTAGATTTGTTTTGGTTGTTTATTTATGATGTGTTGGCAGAGGTCTCTCCCTGCCAGGCATTACTCTTCTGTTGAGCTTCGTGGCCTCCATCCCTCTGATTGTCCCCAACTGCCAGCTGAAGTTTATACTCGATGCCGTACATTGGGGATTGTTAGGAGAAGATATAGGGGCGGGGGCCGTGGATCTCTCGTGAGAGTGGATCCAAGCTGCCATATTGGAGTAGTGGGGATTAGGAGACACCCTGGGACGAAATGGATTCCTGATAGGGTGTTGCCCTGTTTGGTTTCCATACCCAAGGGCTCCACTGTATGTGAGCAGATGACTCGGTCGACCTTGGGGTCTCATCCAACCCAGGTGGTGTTATGCAATGCCAGGTCTATTAAAAACAAGACAACTGTGGTGGCTGATCTTGTTGGATCATCACGCCTGGCCTGGATCACCAAGACCTGGTTGGATGCAAATTGTGGCCCAATATTGGAGTCAGCAATTCTGGCTGGGTTTTTGGTGATACACCACCCGAGGTTGGATCGTAGGGGTGGGGGTGTAGCCATTGGTTTTAGATCAGAATTAAACCTTGTGGAGGTGTCAGTAGGGGAGACTCGGTCCTTTGAGTGTATCGTGGGTGCAGGTGTGGGGTGCAGGAATCTTCTCATCTACCGTACACCTGGAGGTGAGAAGCAATTCCTGCAGGAAGTCAAAGACTTCATCGTTGACATGGTGTTGGAGTCTCCCAGATGGATGGTGCTGGGGGACTTCAATGCCTGGGTCGATGATTAACTTTTGGTATTTGGTCAAGACTTCCTCCAACTGATGAATTCGTTGGGCTTCTCACAGGTGATTACCTCTGTGACCCATAGGCATGGTCATTCCTTGGACCTAGTCTTCCTTCTGGATATGGAGGCCTCTGATTTGGTGATGGAGCCAATCAGCTGGTCGGACCATCACACCATAAGTTTCAATTTCCAGGCTCCCCCGTATAGGTCTACCCTTACAGAGATGGTCCGGTACTGCCCTTTAAGGGCTTTATCCCCGATGGCCTATTGACGGTGCTGGACGTATTGGGACTACCAAGGAGTAGCAGTGATCCAGATGCCTTGGTCTGGGGTTATAATGACGCTGTGACTGCAGCACTGGATTGCCTTTCTCCTGTCCATGTTCATCCCATTACCCACTGCCCTCAGTCCCCTTGGTTTGATGGGACCGTGAGGGAGCAGAGGAAAATGGGATGGAGGCTGGAACATTGCTGGTGAAAATCGGGCCTGGATGTCAATACACTTAGATTGTTAACCCATTATGAGGCTTATCAATCAGCTATTTCCTGTAAGAAGGCAGAATTACTGTCCAAGGAGATAGCTGCAGCATAAAATTCACTGTCTCAGCTCTTTCATACTGTAGACAGACTGTGCAATCCAGTCTGTCTGCAGTGTCGGAGAGTATTGTGGCAAGAGAAATGTGATGATTTCGCTCACTTTTTTGCTGATAAGGTTGCAACATCAGATCTGAGATTCGCACAGGATGCCCAAATGGGGTGGACGGTGATCGGTGGGGGGTGGCAGCCCCACAGTCTGTCTGGTCTGACTTGGGCCATCTGGTGATCATGGATATTGAGAAGATTATCCAGTCTTTGCAGCCAGCCTGCAGTGGTTTGGATCCGGGCCCAATGCGTCTCCTTGTGGGGTGTGTTGAGACCATCGGCCCGGTCCTTGCAGAGATAGTCTGGTGTTCTTTAGAGTCCAGGGTTTTTCCTGACACTCTGAAGGAGGTAGTAGTGATACCCTTTCTTAAGAAACCATCTCTTGACCCAGGCTGTCTTGCTAACTACAGACATATCTCTAACCTTCCCTTTGTGGGTAAGGTTATTGAGAAGGTGGTTGCACTGCAGCTGGAGGATCATTTGACCAACCACAGTATCTACGATCCTCTCCAGTCCAATTTTCGGAAATGGCATAGTACCGAGACAGCACTTATTGAGGTCCTCAATGATCTTCTAATAGCAAGAGATTGGAGGGGCAGTTCTATCTTGGTTCTTCTAGATATCTCAGCAGCTTGTGACACTGTGGACCATGGGGTGTTGGTCGAGCGCCTGTGGTTAATCTGTGGACTGTCTGGTACAGTCCTCAGGTGGATTCACTCCTTCCTCACTGGCAGGTTTCAGAGAATTGTCTCAGGGGTTTACTTATCTGACAAGGTCTCCCTGCCATGTGGGGTCCCACAGGGCTCTATACTCTCCCCCATGTTATTTGCAGTGTATATGCTGCCATTGGGAGACATTGTAAGGCAGTATGGGTTGAGTTTTCACTGTTATGCAGATGGCACTCAGCTCTACCTGTCCTTTGTGCCTGAGCAAGGGGGTGATGTCTTGTGTTTTAATGACTGCCTTTTGGAAATTGAGGACTGGATGAATGCCAGTTGGCTGAGGTTGAACCTGGATAAGACTGAGGTGTTGGTAGTGGACCCAGGCCATCGTGTAGAGGGGCCTTTGGAGGAACGAGTCTCTGGTCTTTGGCTCGGTGGTCACCAGCTGATGACCTCTGAATGGGTGCGGGATCTGGGTGTGATTCTTGATAATGGATTGACGATTAAACATCAGGTGTAATCTGTTGTCAAGACTGCCTTTTTCCATCTAAGGAATGTAGCCCTGATCAAACACCTAGTTCCGCACAATGACCTACCATTCTTGGTTCATGCCTTTGTAACCTCCTGCCTTGATTACTGTAATGCCTTGTACCTAGGGCTACCAGGGGTTGATATCCACCACTTGCAGCTGGTGCAGAACACTGCAGTGAGGCTGTTGACTGGGAAGCCTCATAGCTGTCATGTCACGCCTGTATGCATGGTCTGCAATGGCTGCCTGTTCAGTGGCGGATCGCCTTTAAGGTCGGTTTACTGACCTATAAGGCCCTACACAGATAGGGACCGAGTTATCTGCAAGATCTTCTTTACCCCTACTGCCCCTCTTGGCAGCTTCGCTCCACCAACAAGGGATTGCTAGAGATTCCCAGGGTTCATTTAAAGTTTCTGGGGCCTGTGCATTTCAATTTGCAGCCCTGTCCCTGTGAAATTCTCTATCTCATCAGATTCGATAATGCCTGACAGTGGAAAGTTCTAAGTCTGCATTAAAAATGTATTTATTCAATTTGGCATTTCCTGATGCTACTTGATCAACTGCAGATGTTTTTATATGTGTGATAAGTGTAGTCATTTTTATGTATTTTATGATCATGTACTTGCGCTGTGGTTTTAGAATAGTGCTATTTATAAATAAAATTGATTTGATTTGATTTTGATTTACCCATCATAATGCAAAGTACTCTGCTTCATGTTGTGGAGCACTCCGCAAATTCACCTTCACTCTGTGAATCACTTTGTGGAGTGAATTGGGGCCACTTCGCCCATTTCTAATTGTAGGAAACCCTCCTGTGCTCATATCATCGAGTGTTTATTGTTTGTGTGTGGATTTTGAATGTTAATTTACAACATTCAGTTTGTGTACTGACAGACACTTGAAGTGTGCTTTGGGGGAGGGGCATATCTGTGGTGGAGGTAGGTTAAAACTGGGAGAAAAAGGCAGTCTTTCTGTTTTGGTTATATTTTTCTTGTACAACTGTGTTAATGTACACACAGTAATATTTTCAGTAATTTTTGACTTTTTTTGCTGATTGCTGTGGTGCAGCAGTGCATAATTTCAGTTTTTTTTAAAGATTTGGTTATATTACTGAAGTTTTTAATTTGCTACGCATTACTTGTAGTGTAGTGTGTGTGTGTGTGTGTGTGTGTGTGTGTGTGTGTGAGATACGTGACATCAAATCAGACACATTTTTATTGTGCCACACAGTAATTGCAGCAGTGTGAACCTGCTATCCACCACACCTGTATGAATTTTTTGTACTGCTTTGTGGTATCTTTACTGGTAGTGGACTGTTACTGCCATGCACTAGCCCCCAACTGGCAAATGGTATACTTTTCCACATTTGTATTTGTGACTTGTGAGCACTGGTTAGGTGTTGTTGTGCCTTTGTGTCTGCATCTCTTCAGTGCACAGCGCAATCTTAATCTGTGCATTTGTATCTCTTAGGGCCCAATCTCCATCTGTAACTTAAATCACAGTTGTTTGGCTTCTCTTCAGACTACTGGTGTGGTGCATATCTCTACTTAAAGATTGTACTCATTGATGTGTGTTTTTTTGTCAGGGCAATCATCACAAGTCACTCACAACATAAATCGCATTCTTCATCTTCATGGTCACGATTCATAAATCTCAAAACTGTACATTTTTTTGTAGTCAGTTCCATGTAACCCTGTTTCATAGTATTTTGGGTCTCGGCTTCAGTCACCATTGTACTCATTGATAAGAGTTTAAAATCAGGTAGTTTTGGTGGTACAGGTCAGGGAAGTACAGCCGTGGGTATTCACATTCCTGTACAGTTTATTATCGTTGGTCATGTCAGACCAGACACTCATCATGAGACAAATCACGTTCTTCATGAATCACAACAGTTAATTTTTTTTTTCAGTTCTGATGATAAGCTGAAGACTTATAAAGATGATTAAAACATTGATGAATCTTTTTTAACTTATTTAAATAATGCCCCTCCCCCCAAAAAATACTTACCTTCACTGGTTTGACAGTATTCCAATGCCAAAATTCCTTATCAAGCCAAGAAATGTACACTACAGGTTTGACTATGTGACCTGTGATACAAAGAAAAGCAATGATTACACGTATATATATATATATATATATATATATAGCTATAGTTATAGATATGGATAGATATTGATATATAATGGATATGAACATTTAAGGTCAACTCAGGTTCTGTGGAAAACCATGATGGTGCCAAGTACATTAACTTACCAAGGGTAGTATTAGTGTTCACACAGAGGGCATCCTTTCTGTTGTGGGTCAGTGCAGCAGACATTGGGCAACCAACAGTATTATCACATCACGGACGGTTAACTCAATGGGTGGGTCATCCTTCTAGCACATCTTTTGGCAAGACACTGTGCATCACTCCAATCAGGTCAAGAACCATTCCATGAAACTCCAAAGGCAGCAGCAGGGAATATACTGTAGTTCCTATTGGAGTGTGTGCATGCACAACTGAGTGTGGCATGAATTAAATGGAGACTTCTCTTTCCATTTTATGCTCTCATTTCTCTTCATCTGGAGAATGGAATTTTCTGGACACAAGACAGTAGCATTTTGGGGATGCACAATAATTCTGGTGACTGTGTTTGACCACTCTGAGCATGACTGAGTGCACCATTAATTCTGGGAGACTGCATTTCTTTTTATGCTCTCATTTCACTTCCTCAGCGCTGGGGAATATTCTGGTCACAGGACAGTAGCATTCTGGGGATGCACATTAATTCTGGTGACTGTGTGTGACCACTGTGCGCATGACTGAGTGCACCATTAATTCTGTGAGAGTTTGCATTTCTTGTTATGCTCTCATTTCACTTCGTCAGCACTGGAGAATTTTCTGAACACAAGACAGTAGCATTTTGGGGATGCACATTAATTCTGGTGACAGTGTGTGACCACTGCATGCATGATGTGCCATTAATTCTGGGAGACTTTGCATTTCTTGTTGTGCTCTCATTTCACTTCGTCAGCTCTGGGTAATTTTCTGGACATAAGACAGTAGCATTTTGGGGATACACATTAATTATGGTGACTGTGTGTGTCAGGGGGCTGCCAATATTGTTGTCACTTTGCCTTACTTCATGTTAAGGCAGAATGACAATGCGAAGTAATAATTACAATGCGAAGTGAGCATTTCATATTGGCCACTCTGCGTAGTGGAATGACAGTGCAAAGTGCCCACTTTGCTGGTGAAATTTAAAATTGTTGCATCTTTAGATGTAACTTAGGCAGAAGCAGTGAAATGGGTTGTAGAAAAAAGGGTGAAATGAAGCAGTATTTGTGGGATAATTTCAAGGACAGAGGAGACAGCACCCACTCCATCATGACAGAGCTTGGACATTCCTTCCAGTAGAACTTTCTTATTTTCCTGCAGCTTCTGTAAAGTTTTGTTCAGTGACAACATTTTGTGGTGGAGACTCCCCATCTCTGTGTGGAATTGAACCAGTTCCTCCCTGGTTGTTATTGGTGGGGCCAGTGCTGGTGCTGTGTCCTGATCATGACCCATACTCTGATTGTTGTTCCTGGGCACAGACCTATGTGCACTCCCCTCCAGCAACTGCCCACATGACCATCATGGTCTAACTGTGCTGCCCCTCAGCACCACAGAAAGACCACTGTTGCTACCATCACCACCACTCATCACCTCTTTTTTCTTTCCTCCCACTGACTTAGGCATTGCATTTGCAGGTGTTTAAGCTGCCCACTAGTGCCCAGTTGGCTACCTCTCTTCAAAGCAAGGGTGTTGCACAGTTCGCATTTCGCCATGCTGTTATTGTTGGGATCTGGGGTGAAAAACTCCCAACCTTTTCCATTTTAATCCTAACTAATGCATTAAAGGGGCACTGTCAGCTTTGCCCCTTTGTTTTTTGGTAAAAGCGCGCAGTGTGCCTCTTGACCACACACCACTCAGGGAGATGCTCAAAATACCTCTATGGATATAAAATAAAAGACTTTTTACCTGTTTGTTTAATGTTTGCCTAACTAGGTTTTCACTTGCCCTGCTAGTAATCCCGCACATACCGGAAACACTTCTAGGTCAGGACCGCGCATCTGCCACAAGTGCGGTCCCGATGTACAATTTTTTTCATATGCACCAAGTACAGTCATGTCGCACCTGGTACTTGTGTATTTCCAAACTATTCCATCTGTCTGGCACCATAAACCAAGCGCTGGATATATAGCATTTGCATTTTTAAGCTGTGGTCGAAATCCCACACATGTGCACAAGATGCAAGACCAAAAGATCCCGCGTATGTGCAAAAGTGTGCCATTGGTGTGCATGTGCCGGATTTCGACTGAAGTTTAAAAATACAAATACTATATCTCCAGTGCTCAGTTTGTGGTGCCAGATAGATGGAATAGTTTAGAAATACACAAGGAACAGGTGTGACATGACTGTACTTGGTGCATATGAAAAAAATTGTACAACGGGACCTCACTTGTGGCAGACGTGCGGTCCTGACCTAAATATGCATCCGGTATGCATGGAATTACAGGCAGGCTGAGTGAAAACCTATTTAGGCAAAAATTAAGAAACCAGGTAAAAAGCTGTTTATTTTATATCCATATGGGCATTTTGAGCATCTCCCTGAGTGGTATGTGGACAAGAGGCATACTGTTTGCTTTTACCAAAAAAGCGAAGGGGCAAAGCTGACAGTGCCCCTTTAATGAAATTTTGTGCAATGTGTTTCTTTACTTTTTGGAACCTGTAATCATATCCTTATTTGGCCATGGGAGTACTTGGCCCTCCATGCTCTGCACTCCCATTCATGCATAATGTTTCACATAGTGCAATGCTACCTTTGGCCTTGCATTCTCATCCATCTGTAAATGTGTATATGTATGTTGCTGTGCCCTAGGTCGTCTTAATATCAAAAAGAGAAATGCAGCAAAAATCTGAGAAACACAATTCTGACTAGCTCTTTTCTGCAATAAAGTTCAAACCAAGATACATGAAGTTCAGAAGCCACAAATGTTACAAAATCTTAAAAAAAAAACACTGGGCAGGACATGAACCCTAGCATTTTCATACTAGTAAGCAGTGGTTTTACTACCTTTTAATATATAAAATTCATATTTGATTGCTATGTGATATCATGTATTCAAAAAAAAGTTGTTTTATAAATGGGGCTTGCCATTATAAGGCTGGCCAGGTTGTCTAGTGTCCCCTGCTAGAAAAGGCAAAGGGGGGGGAGGGGGGATAGGAAAGGGGGAGCAGGGCGGACACCAGAGAGGATCAAATGACCAGGGGAAGGAGAGAGTTCCAATTGGCTGGGGGAGGGGCTAATGGGGGTTAGTGGAAGGATCAGGAGGGGCTATTCAAAGGCTTGCATCTCTCTGGTCTTCCTCTTTTTACTGGGAAAAGATTCTCTCAACACTTTGTTGACAGTTTCACTAGGTAAGGCACTACCCAGGGACCCTAGGCCTTGGGCCAGGTAGGGCCTCCCTGGTATTTGTTGGGGTTGGTAGAGAAATACAAAATAGTAATAGTAATGTTTTGGAATAAGGGTGCTCTCATTCAGAAAATTGAACCACGAACACATTTGTTTTTGTTATGTGATTATATCACGAATGGTTGGAGTTTCTAGCTTGGGCTTGAAGGAGAATTGCTTTGAGAAGTGACCGAGAATGCGTTGATTTATAGGCATTACATAGGGGTTGGATAAGAAGGGAAAAGCACCCATAACAGTAGTTTGTCATCCTATAAAATGTTTTCAGCTGCAATGTTAGGCATTTATACTTTACAGCAAAAGATAGCCATTAAGTAGAACATAGTCTGGTTTGGTTTTGAGATTGACCCCCCCGTGTCATTGATTTCAGGAAGGGAGTCAGAGGTCTAGCATGGAGCTCATGATTGTTTGGCAGGATCAGATTAATGGGGAGTTTTGGAGGGTCAGTAATTAGGGGAGCGAACGGGGGCGTTGGGCTCTAGAGGTGCCCTCTACAGGAAAGCACGTTGTTTTTGCTGTTGTGCGGTGAGTGTTTTTTGTTGGGACGGTGTCTTTGGTGCCATGGCTGCTGGAGTGATCCTTGCAGGCATGCTCCACATGGCAAGAGAGGTGCCCTCTATGGAAGGGCATATGGTGGGTGCATTTTTTTAATTTTTTGTATAGCAGCATCATGATGAGCTGGTCTTTGCTGAGCCCTCCTGTTTTTGCTGGTCAGTAGGAGACCAGATTGGGAGTTTTTTTTTTTTAAAAAAAAGGAAAGTAGCGAGTGTAGCGAATGAGGCCGAAGCTGGGTTGGGGTAGGAATTCTTGGTAGGTAATGCGGCCTGGTGGCTACCGCTCCTACATTGCAGCCATGATAGGTGGGGCAGCATGGTGTGGAGGAGGACTGGTGGCAGTAACGAATATGGACAGTTTGCTGCAGCCACTTGTTAGGATTAAGGTGGAACAGCCATCATAGGTGTGGGGGTTGGAATGCGCAGCTCCTGTAAGAATTACATTAAAGAGGGGTGGCCAGGTTGCCCAAACACGCCTCAAGTGGGCTCATCCTGCATGTTTCAGACCCAGGGACCATGGTTTTCGGAGGGGAAGGGAAGGACTTTGTGAGTAATCTGGGGAAGGAAGCAGCAGCCTGGTCTCCACAATAGAAAGCACCATTGTTTGGGTTGGTCCAGGAGAGTTTGTGTGGGGCCAGGACAGGCAATCAGGGGAGTGCAGGCCACATGGGCAGTGAGCCATTTTTGTTGGATGGCAGCCAACCCAGGGATCCGGTTGGCTAGGATTGTCCTGAGGTTTTGCTAGTGCAGGTTAGTGCCTGTAGAAGGGGAATGTGTGGTGCTTGTAGGCTATGTACCCTCAGGAAGGGTCACAGGTAGGCCCGGAACCTTGCAGGAGGCAGAGGTATGCTGGCCACCAGCAGGCCAGGGTGGGAGAGCAAGGTAGGAACCAGGGGCTTCTTAAAAAAAAAGAATGTTGTGATGTTTTGAAAAGGATTAGGTTAGGCTGGAGTTGCGTGGGGCACAGAGCGACTTGTCATGTTGGAGAGTCGGAAGGGCATCTGACGCTGATGGGGGGGACTAGAGGGTGGCGCAGCCACTGGCCTGGTCCAGCCCTGGTTCAGGCCTTCAACTACATGGCAGCAATACCACGGAGTGTGCCAGAGAGTGGTGCAGGCCTAAGTGGGCAGCTTGGCTTCTTTAGGTTAAGGGCCACCTGGAGAGGGAATGCAGGCCAGAGCACTGTAGGATGTGTCAGGGAGTCGCAAGCTCGACCGGCGAGGTTAGGGTGGGGCTGGGGGTGGTGGTTTGAATAGACAATGCACGGGCCATGGTACAAGTGCACCGCTGGAGCAATGAGGAGTGGATCAGCCACCTGGGCCCTAGTCGGGAGGGGGGTTGGGACGAGTAATTGGGTGCCACGGGGCCTGGAGTTTGTTTTTGGGAAACACGGCAGGGTGGGAGTTTGTTGGGCCAACTGCTGGCCCTATAAGCAGTGCAGTAATAACTCCATCTCCTCTTCATCAAGTTGCAAGATGGGGTGGTGCTCCATTGGGGGGGCAGTGGGGGAGAGTTTTGGAGCTGGGGCTGTGGTGTGTTGCCTGTGTTAGCATTGGGCTAAAATGTATGGATCATGTGGGGATCCAGATGCTCAGAATACTGTGGAGACTGTGCATTTGGCAGCGGCCAGCACCTCGCTCCCTAAGCCAATCAGAAACAGTCCTGGGGCACTCCAAGTGCTGTGGATTAACTAGATAGGGGACAAGCTCCAGGCAGGCATTTATTGTAACGGCAGAGTTCTTGTTGTAGAACAGTTACAGACCGAGTAATGAGACAAAGCTCATTTTAAAAATGGGAATATTATGTTGTGGACAAATGGCATGCTGCCCCCCAGGACCCCAGGTAATTTAAATTTGATGTTATAAGGAGGGAGAAGACAGCGAGGAGTGCAGCATGAGGGAAGGGTGTTTGATGGGCTCATCTTGGGCCACAAGTACAGAACCCCTGTTGTGCCATGGGGGGGGGTACTGCTGTGTTTTCATGGCTGGCTCATGAGTTAAACATGGGGATTCCACAAGGGAAACACTCCAAGGGGGATGGGGAAGGGCATTTAAAAAAAAAGTGAGCAAATCAGTCAGCACCAGGGATAGCCAGGAACGAGCATGTGAGGCAAGGTAACTCTGGCTATGGGTTCCTTGAGAACACCCAGCTGCCACGCAGGCAGCAATCCTGATGTGATACTACAGAGGGCGGTGTGTAAGAGGGACACAGTGAGAGAAGACAATACATAACCTAGTCCAGAGGGGATTCCAAACATGGCCTCTATGGAGGGGGTGGCCAGGAGGTGGAGGGGTCCAGCCCCCCCAGCTGGTGCCGTGGGGATAAGGCAGCACCACCAGGTAGGTGCTTCAGTTTTGGCCATACAATCAAACTGTCATGGAGGTGGGTATTCCATAATAATAAGTGGCTCCTAGCAGGATGGTGGTCCAGACGATGGGCAGCATTACATAACTTATGGGCTACTGGGATGAATGGGGCGGCTGTAGTCAAAGATGGCTCGGGACCCATGGAGCATGGCAGTTCAGTGCTGATAGCATCGCCTAGTTTGGGGGTGACCTGGAGAGGCTAAGACAGAGCTAATAGGTGATGGCAGGACCTTGACGGCATGGTTGCATAGGCATGCTGTGCATGGGTGTAAGCAGGCCGGATGGCATGGACAAGCCAGGTGGGGTAGGGCTGCTGTAGCTCCACAGGAGGGGGAATGGCACTGTTATGGATAAGAGACACAATAGCATCTTACCACAGTGGGGAAGGCTGGCAGTACGCATAGGGAGGTACAAAAGGAGGTACAAGTTTTCGTCTAGTCAGTGGCTGCACAGGGGTTACAATAGATAGGAAAAACTTAAGGAGCATGGGAGGGATAATGCGGGTCAACCTGGGGACTGGGGGGAAGGGGGCAAGTGTAGGGCATGGGTAGTTTTGCCACAGGGTTATCTGAATGCCTTGGGCATACTGGCAATATCTGTGTGGATCCAGGGAGGTAGGCTGGAACGGCACACAGGCAGATAAGGGAGGGCCTAACCCAGTCAAACGGAGGGATTTTCATGAGGCAAGACAGTCCCAGGAATGCTTGCAGGAGGCAACGGGGTGCAGAGGTTGGGGGGGTCTGAGCTGCGAGACCTGGAGACCTGGGCTGGTGAATTCCACAGTCCCCACTCATATCCATGTACCCCCAGGCAAGTTCTTTAGTCTATTAGAGATCCTACCCTGGTCCACCTTCTGCTGATTTCCAGCTGCAAAGGAAGGAGTAGTGGGAGGAGAAGCAGGCCCTAGGACTCCAAGCGGGAAGACCCAGGGGTAAAGGGAGGATGCAGAGGGGGATTAAGTGAGTGGGCTCAGGGAGACCTTTCATGGTTCTCGCGCCCAGTCAAGGAGGAGGAAGAGTGAGGGGCAATGCTCCGGGGGGGCACAGCAAGGACAGAGAGAAAGATACCATTCCCTGTCCTGGTCAGGGAACCTTGACTACAGAGGGAGGAGTGCCTGGGCACTGAGTTGAGCAAGGGCATTTACAGTGAGGAACATGGCATTAAGGGACAGGACATGGGCCAGCAGGCTGGTGGGGGGGGGGCAGCAGACTGATGGTATGGGTACTAGCATTTCAGGGACCCCCGAAGCAGAGGTCAGCCTGAGCAGGCCAGAGGCTTGGCTGGCCCTCTGGCCAGGGGGCAGCGGGGTTGTAATTAAGAAAAAGAAAAGGAAAGTGGTCCCAGGGGTGGCTGAGGCATGCCAGGGCAAGCTGCCTCCACTTCCCAAGGGAAGGGGGCCCCCACTCCAGGCCCTTTGGGCAGGAAAGGAGTTGAGGCTGGGGGGTACTAGCTAAGGCATGGGGGAGATATGTGAACCCTGGAGTCGGACAATGCTACTGAGGTTCAGAGCAGGGGGATCCTTGGGGAAAGGAAGGCTGATCACCGGGTGGTGGGCAAGACTAGAGAGGGAAGGAGCAGACCAGCTGGGCATGAGGAGAGGATGAGAGCCCTGTTGGGCTGAAAATGGAGAGGCAGTGGGGGAATGCCAGCAGTGAAGTAGCTGGCAGAACTGGAGAACGATAAGAAATGGATGAATAAGGCACCAATTAGTGGGGTATCAGAGAGCATTGGCCTTAGAATCCCAGCTGGCCACAGCAGTACAGGGAGGAGCAGCCCCTCCAGTATGTCAGGCTTATCTCTCAAAGGAGAAGGGGGAGGTCACAGTCAGCCAGGTCGAGCAAGGGGGTGCCACTCCCTGAGACCCATACTGTTTGAACCACAGTGACCAGCAGGACGCACACCGTGAAAGGCAGGCCTGCTAACAGCAGGTCACTGAGCAGGGAGCCATAAGCAGGTGAGGAAAGTGGGGCAGGGCAATATAGGTCAAAGGAGCTTAAGTCCAGTGGCAGGCCTACAAGGGTCTGATTGAACTGCGGGATAGCTGCAAGTCATTGCCAAGTGAAGTGGCAGCAGTTTAGCGGAAGGTCACAAGGGGCAGAGGTCAGGGGAGACTAGTGATGGTATGCACCACATCACAGGGAGATGGCTGACACAGGGATGGGGCATGGTCGGTGCCATATAATGGGTGGCTACCCACCCAGGCCTAATGGATGGAGAAGTCAGGTGGCTAGGGTGTAAGGACAGTAGGGCAGTCGTGCAGCTGCACTGGGAAGAGGCCCACGCAGGGACAGCAAATGGGGGAGTTTGGTCTGGGTCATACAAAGCAGGTGGGGTGCTGGTGGCGACTGGACTCAAAGAGGTCCAGGAGGGGGAGGCCCATTAGCCAATGATGTTGAGTGCTTCCATTGTCAGGACAGACTGCAGGGGACCCAGGGACATGCATTCCTGGCATGAGTGATAGGGGGAAGCAGACAATGACAGAGGGACAGAAGGGGGTAAGGTCTTGTCCACAGCAGTGGGCATGGGTAGGGCATCAGGGGCATGGGGGGCATGCCCACCACCCCATGGAAGAATTGAGGGGTGGGGGTGGACTGGCTCACATTAACAGTGACGGGGAGCTTTACGCCTGGGGGGGTTCGGACCTGGACACAATGGATGAGGAGGCAGTGTGAGATGCCACGTTAAAGGGGGTGGGGGGCCCTGGCTCATCCCAGAGGCATTTCACACAGGGTAAGAAGACCAGGACAGATGGGGCTATACACTGGGTGGGGCAGATACACCCTCTGAGGCTTTGTGGGGACATGAGGGATGTGTGCCATAGGAGGGCACCAGGTTTCCCTAGCCTGCAAAGGGGGGTGGCCTATCGTCCTTTGCAAACTGGAGGTGGGTCACTGGAAAGGGGAACAGAATGAGGAAAGGGGAAGGAGAGGGGGGTAGGCAGTACAGGCTGGGGGCAGAAGAACCTAGGTGTGGAAGTAAGTGGGGGAAGGGACAGAAACTAGGGGTTGGATCACATGTCCGGACCTAGTGGAGCATGGACAGGGAACTGGCCCTGTGTGGGTGCGACCCAGCTAAATGGTGGTACCTGGTGGAGGTAGCTGGTTATGGTGATACCTGTAGGGGTACCTGGTTCTGGTGGTACCTGGTGGGGGTACCTGGTTATGGTGGTACCTGGTGGGGGTATCTGGTTACGGTACCAGGTTATGGTGATGACGGGGGGGGCAGACCACAGTGTGTCTGGACCCCGAAGCGCTACAAGCAAGAAGAAGAGGATCAAGTCAGAAAGAAGAAGTGGATTGAATTTTGGTTGTACTGTACTGTAAGTATACTTTCAAAAAATGTAGTTGGGAATGTAAACTATAAGGGGTGGTGCCTAGTAGGGATACCTGGTTATGGTGGTACCTGGTTCTGGTGGTACCTGGTGGGGGATGGCTGTTTATGGTGGTACCCGGTGCTGGTACTTTGTTATGGTGATGATGGGGGGGCAGATTACAATGTGTCTGGATCCCAAAGCACTACAAGCAAGAAGAAGAGGATCAAGTAAGAAGGAAGAAGTGGATGGACTGTACTGTATATTGCTGAAATATGAAGTTGGGAATGTAAAATATAAGTTGTGTGCGATAATAAATATTTCCTGTGTGCCCTCAACATAAACAAGTGTGAAGAGATTTATTTCTGGCAGGGGATCAGAGGACAATGGAAATCCCCCTGCTTGCTAAGCCCTCTGCAGGGAATTTAGATGAGATTTAGGTAGAATATTGATCCCCTTGTTACACTATGAAAATAATTTGAAATATTTATTTACTTTCTCCTCTTGCAATGTACACAAAGTACAGCCCTTATTGGCACTGCCATTTTTCACTTATACAGTAATTACTACAGAATACGCAGGACTTGCTGCCCTGGTGTCTAGTGACACCCCCACCATTCAATTTCCCTCGTAAATATTTGCTGTATTCCTGGTGTCCAATGGTGCTCCCATCTTCCCGTGCACAACTCTTCTTTATCACTGGCATCTGCTGGTGTCCCCCACTCTCTGACAGCCATTGCCCTTCTTGGCCATCCTTGCCCTGGTGTCACACTCCCATGTCTATCACATCCTATTTAAACATTTTGACTCTAAATTTTCAATATATCAGTTTTTTTTATGGTTCCATGTCAAGTGAGTGCAATAAATGTCATCGCCGTATAGTTCCCGGAAGCATTTCACCGCATACAAAACCAGCTCAAGTAAATGTTACTACAAGTCATCACATCACAAATATCAGACATTTCAAGGGCATTTGCAAGTGTTTCTGTTAACCCATGGCCTCTGAAGGCGGTTCTCACACCCGTCAAACACTACCCTCTCTCATTCCCACCCTCCTGTTCCACAGCTGCCCACTTCCTCCTCCCACCTCCCACCACCTACTACCTCCCCTTGACAAAGCCTCACCTTGGCTGCTAAAATATGCATTTCTGCAGGCTGGGAGCACCCCATCTGAACTGTGACATGATTGTTAAACACTGTACTGCACTTAATTAGTGCTGCATTAATATGTTTCTCTGGAAGTGTGGTCCAGTTTCTCCTTACTTCTTGTAGCCTGTTTAATGTTGTAACTGCACACTAATACCACTTGTTAGTTGATGTCTTTCTGTTCTGCAATGTTTCATCACCTGTAAATGTCTTGTATTCCCTGTTGACTTGGAGCCTTTGTAAATGAGCCCCCGGCTCAAAGGTATTAATCTGAATTTGAAAATAAATAAATAAATAAATAAATTTGCTATTATTGGTTGCTTCTGCACCCGAGTACAAAAATTCATTTCTGTTCATAGCTTGCTTGCTTTTGTACCCTATATAACAGAATATTACCTGAGTTTGGTCTGCACCCCATTTGTTAAGGTTACTGAACTTCAGTTCACTGACATTAATTCTAAGCATCCGAAAAGCACCTGAGTTTGGTAATTCATTTCTGTTCCCCTATCACACAAGTTTACCTAAGTTTGGTCAGCACCCCATATGTTAAGGTTACTTACTGTATGTTCAGTGACATTAATTCTTAGCTGATGCAGCTGCTTTGCATGTTAAATTAAGGCTTTACTCTGTTCCGACTACACTGAAGAAACAGTAGCAATGCCTCAGGAATTTGTCTTGAGTCAATGCGGGCAGCAGTTATTATCTCATGCAGGCTTTCTCTATAGAAAAGAATGTGTTTATGGGCAAATGACATATTGGAAATGTAGCTTGTATGACAACATGCGTTGTACTGCCAGAAGTCACACTGCTGATAGTATGACAACAACATTTAGCAATGGGCACAACCATGTGCCAGATGCTGTCTCAATAGCTGTAAGAAAGATTGTATAAGACATGAAAGAAAAAGCATTAAGTTCATAAGAGGCAACTCATCAAATTGTAACCAGTGCCACTAGCCAGGTAGACCAGGCAACAGCAGGTAAACTACCTTCTCTTGTTTAAAGCACACAACACAGCATGTCAGACAAAGCGCTAATATTGCTTCTGTTTTTCCCACGTGCCTTTTGGAACTTCAGATTCCAAGGGAATACTCCCTGAATGACAACAGGGAGCCTTTTCTATTCCATGATGTGAATGTTTTCACTGTAATAAAAGAACTCTGCCCCAATCTAACAACAAAGTCAATCGTGACTGATTTACAGATGGCAGTGGTCAAAGCTTTCTCATCCGAGTTCCCAGTTATGAGACTAGAGGGTGCTTTTTTCCTTTGTACCAGGCTATCTGGAGCAAAATACAAGAGTTACCTGACATCCACAAAAACTATACTGTGGATGAAGAATTTGCATTTAATTTCCAAATGCTGCCTGCCTTGGCGCATGTACCACCTGTAGATCTGCTTTCAGCTTTTGAGACACTGAGATGCGATCCTTTTTACACAGACCATGTTGAACTACTTGCTCTTTTAGTTGATTATTTTGAAGACACTTGGTTCGGGCACCCTGTGAGCAGATGTGAGCTCCACAGACCACTGTTCCCACCTCAGTTTTGGAGCTGTCCCAGTGCAGTTGCAGGTGGTCTCCCTCGTACCATTAATGCAGTACAGGGTTGACACAGAAGCTGTAATAACCTATTAGCTGCCACCCATCCAACCATATGGGAATGTATCCATGCACTGAACAGTGAGCAAAAGATGAATGAGCTTAAGTTGGAGCAGTATCTTTCAGCCCAAGAACCACCAGCACCATGACACAAATACCGTGACACAGCTAAAAGGGTCATGGCAGTGATCAGTGGATATAGAAGTTGCTCAGAGATTAACTACCTAAGAGAAATAGCTCACAACTCTCAACCACAGGTTTAAAGTTTGGAGTGAGACATTAACATTGTAACCTTCTTTCAATGAAATTTGTGTTGTATCCAAATAAAATAGAATGTTTATCAGTCAATGGATCATGGAACATTAAATAGCATTTGCTACATTTGCTATACAAGGTTCCCTTTAAGTACCATGATTTCCTCATTTTGAGCCGTCATGCGACCTGTCAGATCATGTGACCCACCTCCGAGATTGCTGGCCATGGCAAGGTAATTATTAAAACATTATGATTATGATTTTCTAACTGTGTAATTGTTTAAATGTGCACCATTTGGTATATGCAAGTCTCTGCTGATCAAATCTCCTGAGATGTTTGATGTTTGTGATGGGTAGAGACAGATACAGAAGCAAGCAGTAATAGCAAATACATTTCAGACTCTGTAATTGTTCCATGCTGAAATGTGATAATAGCGATTATTGTTTTGCACATATTTGCTTGCGATGAACTACTTGTGCCTAATAGCATGCAATGACATGACGTGATATATTTTTTTACTCCACCTCATGTAAATGACAGCTGTCATTTTTCAGATCCTGGCCAAAATATGTTTTCACACCTGTGGTGCAGAATGACATTTGATGTCATAGAATGGCCTTTTGGTGGGGATTTGAATGTTTTCCCTACTGGGTTAATGAGGTGGGGTAGAAAGAAGACTATGCTGACAATTTGGTGTACAAATACAGTAAAATGCCCAGGTCATGACTGAACATTGCAGTATTTCAATATTCACTCACAGCTTCACTGATTTTCACTATTTTGACTCCTAACTTTCAACATAGCCAGTTTTCCACACCACCTTGTAAACATGATGTCTTTTTTTTTAATCCTGGATGAGATGAGTTTTTGCATATCTGGTGCAAAACGAGATTTCTTGCAGTATACTATGAATGGTACATGTGTTTATAAGGTGAATCATAACATGAGTTTCTTGAAAATCGGGGGTCAAAACTGGAAAAAATATATATATTATAATAATTGTTAACAAACTTTGTGTGTAGTGCCACTCTTCACCCCAATGGGTATGCTTTGTGATTCCATGCTGGTGAGCTCAGTTTAGGGGTGAGCTCAGTGACCCAGCTGGATGGGGTGAGCTGGGGGGATGGTGCTGTTATGCAACACTCCTCTCAGTCAGGGAATGAAAGGTGCAGGGTTGTCCGCTCAGGCCTGGGTACCATATAATGAAGGCAACTGTCCTCTTGGCACAGGGCACTGGACCCCTGCACCCCTGAGTGGCAGAAGGCACTGTGAAATTTCTGACAGATGCAACCTTTGCCCTGTGTATCTGTATCTGCAGCCACATGGAAGCACAAGGATTACAAGGCCCTACGCTTCTGCAGCCCTCCAAACATCCCCATGAATTCTTCACATCTATCGCTTCACCTTGGTCAGTGGATGGGGTCTTCCCTTGGTACAAGGTATTAGATCCCAAAGGGACCTGAGTGAAAGAGGATATGATTCCACTAGCTTAAAAAGAAGGAAAATTCATTGCAAAAATGTTTGCTAATGCAGCACTTAGGGTAACTTAATGCCACAAAAACAGGGAAATGTGGCGTTAGGGTTTCCAACTCTAAATCCTCACTCCAACTCTTCGGTGGCAAAATGAAAAAAAAACATTAGGGTTTTGGGTCTCTGGAGTACTGGTGAATCAGTGGTGGGGAATTCCTTGGGGCTATCAACCCTAATGCCCACCCCAGTCCTTCAGCAAACAGTGTCACACATGATCTCCTCTCTTCATTGTGTTGGCAACTTGTGGCCAGACATACTTCTCAGCCTTAGAGGAGTGTATCACCATGAGGCATTGGCTTGGACTAGAACCTTGTGCTTTGGAGTGGAAGCAATGGTGTGGCGGAGGGATGAGCATTATGGTACAAAACCTGGTGCAAGATCCCACCACTGATTTGCAAGACTCCAGAGACCAAAAACTTTGTTTTTCCTTTTTGCTGCTTGGGGAGTGGGAGTAGGGTGTTATGGTTGGAAACCCTAGCGCCACATTTCCCTACTTTTGTGGCAGTACGTTACCCTAACTGGTGCATCAACAAAGTCTTTTGCATATAATTATGTGTTCATATTATATACATATATATACACATTACTGAGGCAAGGTAATGCCCCTATAATAGGGTTTAGTGTTCAGTTCTATGTTAAAATTAAAATGTTGCACTTTAATAACTTTGTTACCATTCAATCAATTCACATGAAAGTTTGCATGCCCCATCAGGATCTCTTGATCTACCAAGTTTTTCGCTGGACAGATATGCCATTACGGAGATGTGGAATGTAACAAAATGTGAAAATTACCATTTTTGTGCAAATCCTTTGTCACAGAGTTTCTGCAAAACTGCTTGGGAGTTTGGTCTGAAACTTTCTGGGTACACGGGTTTTGGGTATCAGATGTGTCTTTTGAAAGTTTGGTGAAAAAATATTAATCTGTTCAAAAGCAATTAAAATTCTAAGTACTTTTAAAAAATATTCTGTTTCTTTGTCACTTCACTGCAAAGAAATTGTTTAGACTTTTGGCTGAAATTTTCAAGGTACAAAGGGCTTGCCTCAGAGATGTGTCTTTTTCTGGTTTGGTGAGAACATTGTCATCAGCCACAGAGTTATAACACCTTGAAGTTTAGAAATTTCCCATAGGATAACACTGTAACAGTCAGGGTACCTTCTGACAGCTGTATCTCGAATATGCTTTGAGATACAGACTCACTGTGAAATGCAGATTAGTACAAAAGGTTTTATTGATTGACTGTGAGTCTTTACAAAACATGAATAGGACACATTAAAGACAAGTACATTTACAAATGATCATTAACAATTTAGTTTAAACATAATTTCAGCTTTCTAACAAACCACAATTAAATATCCCATTAGCTCATGAAATTGAAACCGGGACTTATTAAATTACGCATCATTCAAAATTATCATCCATGAAGATTTGTTTATAGGGTTTAATTTATTTATTTACTTTTTGTTTACCAGGTGGGTGCACTAGCCAAAAATGACTATTTTCAGGCATGACCTAGGAGGTTACAGAAGTGTTTAAACACAGCAGTACAAAATAACAGGATAATTGCGATACAGGGAAAAATACACAATAGGTAGTGGAAGCAATACCATAATATAACAAATAGTGAGGACCCAAAGTAAACAGTTCACAATATGAGTAATTCACAGGCATTAAGTACAACATTGGGAATAAAGGGATAACAGCAGACAGCAGTGGGGAGAAAAAAAAGAAACTTACCAGGCTATTACATATACTGGCTTTACATATAAAAATGAGTATGTGCAATCAACAAGGAGATCTTGTGGTAGTGGAAAAGCAACAATCAGGATCCAGAGATGTGTAACAAGGCAGGGTAATATAAGACTCCAGAAAATGATATGTGCAAATATCAGAAGGCAAATAGGGATAAAAGGAGAATGTAAAGGCAGCAAACAGACGGGCCTGGGCCAGGACTGAACAGAGAGAAGGGTAAAAAAGGGGAATATGTAGATGGCATGGAATAGGCTGCCAAATCATAATGCGTTAGGGAGCATGAAAACATAAGCATTGGACTGATTTGGATAGGAAACTAAGAAGTTCCATTTTAAAGATGGCATGAGACGATGAATTGATATAGCTGAAAGCAGTTGCCTGAGTAGAGTAAAAATATTATTATAATAGTTATTAAAATTTGGTTTTGCCCTTGTAGAACAAATTCCTCTTTCAATTCTAAATTATAATTTCCCAACTCATTTCTTAGTTTAAAGCAGCAGTACTACAAAAAAAAATTTCACTATTTTGACAGTTTATTCCCTGTGCTCTGCTGATCAAATATCTGGTACTCTTTCTCACCAGCATTGTACTATCACTGAGTAACTTGTTCAGTTATCCTCTGCTTTTTTTTAGATTTCTGCCATCAAGCATGTTGCACCGGAACCCCCTCTGCTGCCAACTGCACTTGTGTATGACTTGCAGGGACATCGGGAATGGTCAGCAGAGGGTCCCACTGCTGTAGTTAAAAGACATGATGTGACCTGAAAGAAAAGCGCAGCTGAAAATTAGTCAGCTGCCATATTTATTGTTGTGCCACAACAATTCAAAATAATTGCAAATATTTAAAAAACTAAAGATGACTGAAAAAATATTTACAGGTGTGGAAACTGGAACTTTGGCAGCATGCTTACAGCCAAAAAGCTGAATTTTGATAGATCACTTCCTGATTTGGTATTACTACTGCTTTAAGTACCACATTATAAATGCAAAGTTGCTAAATAACACACATTTTTTTGGAAAATAGCTAGATTTTCCATATTAAATAAATACAATAGCAATTGATCAGGAAAGATGCCAAGACCTTCTAAAATCATACTAAGCCATTCATGTTTTCTTATTAGAAAAATGTTTCAAATCATCTTCATTATTTGTGTTACATTTACAATATGAATTCATATACCTGTCCTTTTCTGTGAAAAATGTTAATAATTGGCAAATGCAGCTTAGAACACCTTTAGGTGTACTAAGTTGTTTTCCATATTTCCAGGCCTTGTTTACAATGGTGGGGGAAATATTTATGAATGGGGCTAAGGGGACTGTGATACTGCGACATGATGGACTGATGGGAGCACAGGGCCTTCCAGTCTCTGCACTCCCAAACATTAATGAGGGATGGATAACATTATTGAGTGATGGCAGCACAGTGCCCGAAGGAGTCTGCTCCCACAGGAAGATGAAGGTTAAATACAATGTCCCTATACTTATACATACATGGGAGCACAGGGCCAGGAGTGCCTGTACTCCCAACATACACATATGGATACCATTAGGGAATGATGGGAGCACAGGGCCTAGAGGGGTCTGCACTCCCACATGTAAGTGAGGGATGGATATCATTATGGACAGGGAGATGAGGGTTAATTATAGTCTCTCTACACTTATGGATAGATGGGAGCCCAGGGCATAAATAACTATGGCTATGAAGATACTTTCACAAAAAGTAAGTAAATTCTCTGCAAAAATCTTTATTAATGTGCCATTAGGGTTCCTTATGACTATATCTTCTCAAAATGTATGGAAATTCTATGCAGGAAACTGTGTTAATGCACCATTAGGGTTCTAGTAACAAATGTTGACAAATGAGGTCTTAGGGTTCCCAAACCTAAAACTCCACCCCCACCCTTGGCTTCCGACTTTAAGGCCCCACCCCCAGTATGCATGCAGAACAGGTGTGAGGGGTGTGCCTTGGGGCTGTGAACCCTAATGCTGACCCCATTCTGCTATTCTGTACCTATGTTAGCTTACTTAGTCTTGGAATGGGGTGAGCATTAATGTTCGCAATCCCAAGGCACACCCCTCGAACTTGTTCCTGGATGCAGGTGGGGTGGGGTCCTAGGGTTGGAAGCTGAGGTGGTGGTAGGGTCTTAGGGTTGGGAACCCTATGCTGTTTTATATATATATATATATATATATATATATATATATATATATTCATAGAAAAGTTCAGATCCATAAGCTGTAAAGTCATATAAGGACCTGTCTCTGGATATTAGTTGGTATAAGTCCATTTTTTATCTCCCATATGCCTATCTAACTGGTACTTAAATGCTTCCAAACAACCAAGCTCCCACCCCTTCCACCGGAAGTCCAATTCAGACATTCATGACCCTCTGACTGAACCATCTTCCTCTTATATTAGTTCTGTATTTCTCACCTTTCAGCTGTTTGTCATGAACCCGTGCACATCACCGGGGACCCTCTTTCCAAATTAGTCTTGCTGCTTCCCCTAACATTCTGTCAGTCAATGACCTGTAAACTTAACACAGGTCTCCCCTTATCCTTCTATACGCCATTGAGTATAAATCCAGGTGCTCTAACCTGGTGCCATATTCCTGCTTACTGACTGAGTCCACTTTCTTACTAAACCTTCTTTGAACATGCTCCACTCTTCTACTCCCACCAGCACATTGCACTGAGCAGAAGGGAACTCAATTCTCCAAAGTGGGTCTCACCAGGGATCTGTACAGGGGGACTAGAACCTCTTTCTTCCTTCTTCTCATATTATGTAGAAAGTTGTCAACAATCCTATTTGCTCTGTGACACAGGTTATACTATGCTTGTCAAAGCTCAGTCTGTCTGAAATGACCAGCCCCAGATGATTTTCACTATCTGTGGCCACAATTGTTTGGGAGTTCAGCATATATTGAGCTCTTGCAATGTTTTGCCCAAAGTGCATAACCTTGCATTTGGCAATGTTAAACTATAACGTATGCTTATTTACCCAATCCTTCAGATGGCATATTTGTTCCTGAAAGTTCCTTATAGCCTCATTGTTATTAACTATTGCCCCAATCTTTGAATCATCCATGTACTTGCAAATCCAGACTCCCTCAGAAACCTGCATATCAGAAATTAGATCATTAAACAGCCTTGGCCCCAGCACAGATCCCTGAAGAACCCCACTAGTCACCCTAGCTCTTGTTGAGAGGTAACCCCTCACCTGTACCTGTTGATACCTATTGCATAAACATGCTGCTACCCATTTGCAAAGGTAACCCTAAACACCTAATTGCAGAAGGATCCCAAGCAAAATGTCATGTGAAAGAGAGTCGAAGGCTGTCCTATAATACAAATGCACATCTACCAGAAACCCAGCATCCAAAGCCTGACTGACCATCTCAGAAAATGCAATACGTTAGTGATACAAGATCTCCAACCTGAAAACTCATGCTGGGAAACATCTACATGGTTCAAAGCCCTTAAATTGTTACCAAGAAGTTTGTCAATAAAACTTTCCATCACTTTCCCTATGATGGAGTTTATACTTCTCGGATGATAGTTCTCAGGTTTTGTCCCGTCCCCAGATTTAAATATAGGCATTATTTGGGCCACTTTCCAGACATCCAGGACCTTTCCCTCTATCAGGGACTTATTAAAAAGGACTGACGGGTACCGAAATCTCCTCTACTGTTTCAATCAGGAAGGCCAGGTGATAACCATCTGGTCCCCCCGATCTGTATCTTTTTAACTTCATCAATTTCACTTTAACTTGTTCCGCAGTTATAACAGGAATACCTAATTCCACATCAACCCCTGTTTAACTTATCCAGAAGAACAACTGCTTTTCCCAAGCTACACACACTGAAAATATGCACCAAGCATATTGGCTATACCCTGCTCATCTTCAGCTTGATTATCCTGGTCCTTCAGGAGAGTAATCTGATTATGATTTTTTCATAGGCTTCCTACATAGTTATAAAATTCTTTTAGGTTATTATTATATTATATTATATTATATTATATTATATTATATTATATTATATTACATTATATTATTATTATGTTATACTGACCCGGTAGGGCTAGTATACTTAGGGTTGCACTGTCACTTCTATGTTAAACCCCAAAGTTTGCACTTTAATAACTTGCAACTGTTGGTTCGATTTGCCTGAAATGTTGCATGCATGACCTCCAACCATTCATCTCTGGATCTGGAAAGTTATGTTCCGGTCAGATGTAATATTGTAAAAATGTAGAGCATCCAAAAAGTGATGATTACCATCTGCACATTCTTTTGGTTGGGAATAATAGACTGAAGAATGCATATGAGTGGATTCAGATTTGTCTGTCTATATGTGGCTTGAGTTAAACTGCTGCCTTTTGAAAATTTGGTGAAAAAATATTAATCCGTTCAAAAGTTATGCAAGTTTTTCATGTCCCATTGTAGTCTATGGAAAAATGTACGTGTGCATTGAGAAAACTTTCCCAATCACATTTTTGTGTTGTGCTGTCTGAATTTGTTTTTGTGCTGCCACCATCTTGTTTTCAGTTAGCGAGAGACAAAAAATGTTGTAACTCAGAAAATAATGCCCTTTGGCAAACATCAACAGTTGTGTTTTCCTGATCAGGCCCTTAGGAACATGACTCTGGCATTACTTTTTCGGCAGGTGGCCTGGAAATATGTTTTTCAAACTTTGGCCACCATTCTGCTGTTTTATTGTCGCAAAAACTTTTTTTGTTGTCACGGCAATGACCATGATAAAAAAAAAGGAACCACGGCAACATTTTTCTGTGCACGACAACATTCCCATTATAGAGACAGGAGTACCATGAACACATTAACGTTACCTCACAAACACTGCACAAACACATTTTCCCATGTTTTGTTTTCTTTGTCACTTCATTGTGCCAAGGTGGATTGTGCTTTTGGGCTGAAATTTGCAGGGTGGCAAACCATGGCTCCACATATGTGCCTTTAGGTGGTTTGGTCACAAAATATTCAATGGGTCCATAGTTACAGCATTCCAAAGTGGAGAAATTTCCCATAGGATAACATTGCTACACCTGCGGTGCCTTTTAACACCCGTATCTCAAAAACAATTTGAGATACAGATTTTTTACTACCCGCAGCTCAGTCCACCTTTAGGACCCCACCCCCACCCTGCATCCAGGAACAAGTGTGAGGAAGTTTCAAAGTCATAGATTACACCTGCAGTGTTTTGTTTTTCATAGCTGCTACAGTTACTGAGATATTGCCAAATAAGTCTTACAAGGGTTAATTTACAGTACTATGGGTCTGCTCTATGGCTCTGTATATAAGTGTAAGTGGGAGTACAGGGCCCAGACAGCCCATGTTCCCACATCTGCATACCATTATGCAAAAAATGGACAACGTGAAGTGAGCGCATGGCCTGGAAGTCCAGTACTCCTACAAACACATGCCACTAACTACTTACATTGCACTTTCTCAAAAAAGAAGGGAAATTCATTGTAAAAAAAACTCCTTTAATACATCAGTTAGGCTTGATGTCACAGTGACAAAGGTTTGTAAATTTGATGTTAGTGTTAGCAACCTCACCAGCCCATCCCCACCCCCCACCCTACAGGCACCAACAGGCATTGGTGCATGTCATGGGGTTATCAAACCTAGCTTTCACCCCATGCTCCTATACTGTAGTGTATCAGCTTGTTCACATGGAATTGGATGAGAGTTGGGCCTGATGACCCCATGGCACAGTATTATGAAGTTGAGAAATTTCCTATAGGATAATATTGTGGCATCTGCAGTGCCTTTTGGCACCCATATCTCAAAAATGATTTGAGATAGGGATTTTTTACTACCTGCACATGTGGAGGATTGGAAGTCATGATTACAACTGCAGTAGAATTTAATAGATTGCAGGGTTACTGAGATATTGACAAATTAGTGTTACAAGGGTTCCTTTTCAGGATTATAGGGCTACGGTATGGCTCTGTTGTTATGTGTAAGTGGGAGCACAGGGCCCAGAGGGCCCGCACTCCCAGAGATGCATTTCATTATGCACAAATGGGCAGTTTGGTGGGAGTGTGGGGCCCGAAAACATACCATTTACTACTTACATTACACTTTTTCAATAAGTTAGGAAATTGTTGCAAGAAACATCATTAATGCATCAGTTAGAGTTGATGTCACAGTGACAGAAGTTTGGAAATTTCATGTTAGGGTTATCACCCTACCATTCCACCCCCACCAACCCACCCTACAGGCACCAAATGGCATTGGGGCATGCCATATATATATATATATATATATATAGGCCCAGATTTTCAAACTGTGCCATTCAGAGATGCAAGCCCTAACGCTGCTCAAAATATTCTTGCGGTGTGGCGGGGTGATATTCAAGGAGTTGGCGCTGTTGAGCAACTCCTTTGAATATCACCCTCAGCCACAGCACTTGGCAAGATGCATGCAGTGGAACTTGCGCCACTGCAAGTTGCCAGAGTTGAGCATTAAACTTGCAGTGGTGCAAGTACCATTGCGCCATGCTCAAATTTCCGATATTCAAAAGGTGACATGCAAATTGGGCTTGGTTATCATCCATAGCGGGGGGGCCATTTCATCTTTTATGCCCCATTTGCATCGCTATTTGCATGTAGGTGCGCTGATCCCAGGACTTGCTCCTGGCCACCTTGCCAGGCAGCAGCCATCGAGGGACCGACGCACAATGCAGCCGATCACGGGCATCACAGTTACATGAACCCCCACACATCTCCCACAGCCCGATGCAGACGGTACAGTTACATGAACCCCCACACTCTCACAGCCCAATCGTGAGCAGTACAGTTACATGAAACCCCTCACACACATCTCCCAGAACCGATCACGGGTAGTACAGTTACATGACACCCCACTCTCCACAGCCATCGTCAGCTCGATCAGATTACATGACCCCCCCCCACATATCCCACAGCCCGATCACGGGCGAGTACGGTCTGCATGAAACCCCCACACACACTCTCCACAGCCCCGATGCGTGGGCAGAGCGTGTGAACCCTCAGAGCCGACCGCTGGCAGATGTAACCCTCCCCATCGGATATCTCCTGGTGGTTCAGTGGACCGTCAGCCCGATGGCGGGCAGAAATGTCACATCACAACCCCCCCAAACATCTCCCTGGTGTCTAGTGTCCCCCACCCACCTTACACGAAGCCTCCACCACCTCCCCCCAGCCGCGGGCGACAGCATCCCACCGCCTGCAGCCCCGCCGCCCGCCGCGACTTGATGTTCGGTTGCATTCATTGGTAGAGTAGCCACTGGCGCAGTAAGCCCATACGCAGTATGATAGTTCAGATTTGAATGAACATCATTCACAAATTCTGACTGTCATATCGGTATGTGCACGCCCATTGGCTGTAGCTCTGCACACATGGGCATGCAGCCCTACCGACAGTCAGTCGGCGGGCGGCTTGCGGCAGGCGGGTGGATGCTGTCGCCCGCCGGTGTGGGGCGGCGGTGAGGCTTTGTGGTGGGTGGGGACACTAGACACCAGGGAGATGTTTGGGGGTTGTGATGTGACATTCTGCCTGCGATCAGGCTTTACGGTCCACTGGACCACCAGGAGATATTCGGCTGGGGGAGGGTTACATTCTGCCCGCGATCAGCACTGGGGGTTCTACATGTTCTGCCCGCGATCAGGCTGTGGGAGATGTGTGTGGGGTTTCTGTAACTGTACTGCCCGCGACTGGCTGTGGATATGTGTGGGGGTTCATGTACCTGTACTGCCCACGATCGGACTTCGGGATATGTGGGGTTTCATGTAACCTGTGATGCCCGCGATCGGGCTTCGGGATATGTGTGGGGTTTCTGAACCGTGATGCCCGCGATCGGGCTGTGGGAGATGTGTGTGGGGGGGTTCATGTTACTCTATGCCCAAGATCGGGCTGGTGGGGGGGCACAGGGACTGAGTTGGGGCCAGCCAGGGGTGGCAGCTGCTGTGTTGCGCCCTGCAATACAGCAGCTCACCTGTGGGTGGCCCTCAACTTGATCCTTTTTTTTTTGGCTCAAGGTTGTGCAGGCGCAGGTTGGGGGTTGCGCATGCACAACTCTGCACAACCCGACTGAATATCGGGTTGCGCAGGTTATGCATGGTTCCTCCCCCTCCTGTTGAGCATGCATTCATTTGCATTGCTCTTTTGTGCAACCTGTTGCCAGTGGAGCAACTGCCTCCTGCTGAATATCACAGAATGGCGCAATGTAGGACTTGAGCATGCGAAACCCTGTTGCGCATGGAGCAACCCTTTTGAATATCTGGGCCATATTATGCAAAATATTTTGTTAATGCATCACTTAGGGTTGTTCTACAGCAACAAAAGTGAGGAAATTCAATATTAGGGTTGCCACCCCTTGCACCTCACCCCCACCCCGGCCCCACCAACAGGCATCGGGGTGTGTGTTGGCATCATTGGTCCTAACTCTCACCCCATCCCATGTGTAAACAAGCTGAGGCAGTGCAGTATAGGAAAATGGGGTGAGAGTTAGGACCAGTGATGCCAATGCACACCCCAATGCCTCTTGTTGGGGGTTGGGGTGGGGTGCAAGGGGTGGCAACCCTAATATTGAATTTCCTCAGTTTTGTCACTGTAGAACAAACCTAACTGATGCATTAACAAAGTTTTTTGCATAGAATTTCCTTACTTTTTAAGAAAGAATAGAAAACTAGAAAGTTGCACAAGTTGGTGGGAGTGCGGGGGCTTTTGGGTCCCGCGATCCCACCAACTTGTAAGTGTTGGGCCACATTACACATATAACAACTAAAAATTAAATTGATAACACCAAGGCCAGCTACCATACAAATTTCAAGCTAGTACGACAATGGAAAGTGCTATTTTCAAAGTGTAAACTGAGTCACAAAATATCTCTGCAAAAAAAAGTTCTCCGACACGTAAACACCATAATTCAAATCTACAGGACATGCCAAGAACACCCTCCAAATTTCAAGTAAAAGACCAAATCGTGTCTGAGATATAACATTTTAAAGTTTGAGATTTTCATTCGTCAGACAGGCACAGTTCTGCACCTGTTGACATTTAACACACACAACAACTGAAAACTACATCCATGACACTAAGGCTAGGTATTCTATCAATTTCAAGCCACCACCACAGGCAAAACACTGTCTGCAGAATGTAAACTGCACCATGCCATATCTCCACAAAACAATATTTTCTAATACATAAACACTGTAATTTACATCCATAGGACATGCCGTGAACACCCTCCAAATTTCAAGTAAAAAGACCAAAGCGTTTCTGAGATATTCAATGTTAAAGATTGGTAAAATTTCCCTATCTATTCCATTATAAAAAATTTGGCCATCTTATCCCTATTTTACGATCAAAGATCGAGATCAAAGAATTTGCAGGCTCGTGATCAAAGAATTTGTAGGATCACAAAAAAAGAATAAAAAATGCTATAAATCAAACAATTGAAGGAATTGCGGTAACCACCACCATGGTTTGACAGAACGAAGCCCCCTGAGCAAACCCACCCTCATTTGACTTCCTAGGGCACCCCTGGGCTGAGAAAATAGATTTTTTAATCTGGCCTTCTTGTCTTCGCTCATGATGCACGATCACAATCAAAGAATCTTGCGATCAAAGAATTTGCAGGCTTGCGATCAAAGAATTTTCAGTCTCATGATCAAAGAATAAAAAATGCTCTAATTTAAAAAATACAAGGAATTGCAGTAAACCACTGCCGTGATTCAACAGAATGAAGCCCCCTGAACAAAGCCCACCCTCATTTGACTTCCTAGGGCACCCCTGGGCTGAGAAAATTGATTTTTTAATCCAGCCATCTCATCTCTCACTCACGATGCATGATCGCGATCAAAGAATCTCATGATCAATGAATTTGCAGGTTTGTGATCAAAGAAATTGCACTCTCATGACCAAAGAATAAAAAATGGTGAAACGCGAGTTTTTGGGAGATTTAAACCGAACCAGTGTCATGCCTCGATAGAACGAAGCCCCCGATCAAACCTCACCCTCATTTGTGTCCCTAGTCCACCCCACCCCTGAGCTGAGATATTAGTGTTTTTAGGCCACGATGCAAGATCGCGATCAAAGAATCTTGCGATCAAAGAATTTGCAAGCGCGAGATCAAAGATCATTAGCAAGCCGCGATCAAAGATTTTAAAAGCTTATAACTCAATTTTTTGGCAGATTTGGATGAAACCAAAGGCATGGCTCAATAGACCGGAGCCTCCTGAGTAAAACCCATCCAAGTTTCACTTCAAAAGTGACCCCTGAGCCAAGATATTTGTGTTTTTCCATTCGGAAATCTAAAAACAAGATGGCAGACCTCGCGATCAAAGAATTCTCGGGGACAAAGATTCTTGAACCGCGTAGCTGCAAATTCTTTGATTGCCAGGTGGGACGAGATGGCCAGAACCCCATTCTTTGTTCACAAAACATACATACAAATTTTACCATTGACTTATAATAGGAACTTCAAAGTGGCATAACTTTTGAATGCCCTAATATTTGTTCATGAAACAAAAAGCGGCATGTTCGGCCACTAAAGCTCTTTCAAATGAGCCATCTCACAGAGCAGCACACCACAAGATGGCCGTGCAGGGCCACATACAAAATCCCAAAAGCTGCCTTCAAAAACAGATAATTTTGTATTTTTCAGTGTTTTTATAGGCAAAGACCGTGAGTCCAACCAAAATGAAATTTGGCAAATCAAGAGATCTACCATGCCCCACAGTGCATACCAAATTTCAGGCAAATCCGTTGAATGGGTCCAAAGTTATTAACGTGCAAAATTTTGACTTTAACATAGAAGTGACATCTGAACCCTAACTATAGTGGCGTGACCCACATCACTATGATATATATATATATATATATATAAATATATATAAATATTGCATATATATATGCATATATATATATATATATATATATATATATATTATATGGCACAGTGTGCCACTATAGTTAGGTTCAGGAGCCATTTCCATGTTAAACCCACAATTTGCACCTTAATAACTTTGCAACCGCTTGATGGATTTGCCTGAAGTTTGAATGTAAGATCAGAACCCATAGGCCTTGGGATCTGCCAAGTTTCGTACTGATTGGATATACGTCATGGAGTTATTGAGCCGCGATTCAAAGCGCTGCTACACGCTTTTCTGGAATTCTACGGTCGCGCTACAGGTCGTGACGGTTTATGCGTGATCCGCCCAAAATCTTCAGGGAATGTGGGGCGGGGTCCCCAATGTGCCTTTCGAAGATTTGGTGAAAAAATATTAAACGGTTCAAAAGTTATTCAAAAAACAGTTTCCCATTATAAGTCAATGGGAAAAAGTTAACAAAAAGTTCGACAGTGTCGCAAATGCATTTTTACTTTCGCAAATGGGCCTGTTACTTTCGCAAATCGGCCATTTTGTTTTCAGTTGGTGATCAGAAAAATGGTTGGCATTTAAATTTGGGACCCTCTAGCAACCTAATTCTTTTTGTATTCACCTAGTGTGCCCTGAGGATGCTTGCTATGTCTTTATTTTGTGGTAAAACACCCCAGAAATATGTTTTTCAAATTTCTGGAAAAGGTACTTTCGCAAATTACTTTCGTGCTCATGAAAGTGTTGCAAATTTTTGTGAAAGCTTTTGCAAATTGAGACAGTAATTTTCTAGTCTGTGGGAAAATGACAGCAATTCTTTGGCACTGCACTGCAAAATAACCGTTTGGAGTTTTGGGCTGAAATTTGGAGGGAACGCAGCTGACATCTCACAAATGTGCCTTTCAGTGTTGTATTGAAAAAATATTACACGGCTGCAAAGTTATGGCACTCCAAAGTTGACAGTTTTTCCCATAGGATAACATTACAGCGCTCAAGCATTACAGGAATCCTTTGGCACCCTGCTGCAAAATAACGGTTTGGTCTTTTTCCTGAAATTTGGAGGAAGACAGCCAACAGTACACAGATGTGCCTTTCAGTAGTTTGGTGAAAAAATATCACATGGCAGCAAAGTTACGGCACTCCAAAATTGACATTTTTTCCATAGGATAACATACGTGCCCGACACTTAACAGAAATCATTTGGAGCCCTGCTGCAAAATAACGGTTTGGTCTTTTTTCCTGAAATTTGGAGGGAAGACAGCCAACAGCCCACAGATGTGCCTTTCAGTAGTTTGGTGAAAAAACATTACAGGGAGGCAAAGTTATGGCGCCGAACTTTTCTTTTTTTCCCATAGGATAACATTACGGCGTTCGCCGCGCCTTTCAGGGCCCGTATCTCGGAAACGGTGCAAGATACGGACTTTTCGTCGGAAAATTTCTTAGCTCCAAATGGGGCTAAGATTCAAATTAGCCAGGACAGTTGTAAATAATATGACTTTTAAATTTTTTTCTACGTCGTACGGTTCCTGAGATATAATGTATTTAGTATTCCAAGATCTCATTTTCTGCGCCGATACTCATTATTTTGCATACATTATTTGTACTCACTGTCTTTCTCAATGCAGGTTTTGGGGAAAACCAGCCTGTGCACTTACATTACTGTTACTGTTGCCCTTTCCGCTTGTGGATCCGTACCCGTTTCACTTACCATTGACGTCTGCGCCACCATGTGCCTTATCCTTTGCGTTTTCATTTGTGTTTGCATTTCTGTTATTTTTTGCCATTTCTTTCTACAGTACTGTTTATCATACTGTTTCACTTTACATCACCATGCCCATTGACATTTCTGTTTGCAGGCACCATGTTACTATGTGACAACACATCACGTGGCAGACCATTCCCGTCTACGCCACCATGTGCGTTACCCTTTCTGTTCTCATTCGTGCTTGTGTTACCATGTGCACCACTGTTAGCATTTCTGTTTGCGTTGCTGTCCCTGTTAGTATGCCACAACACATCATGTGGCGGGAGCGCGGCGCCTCGGGCCCTCAGCCAGCTCCCTTAACACATTCCGCCACTGCATTACATTCACTATTTCTCGTTATCATTCTCTAAAAGAAGAGTAAATTAGAGCAAAACTCCATTTAATCTGTAGTTAGGGTTGTTCCACAGCGACAAAGTGAGGAAATTGCTGTTAGGGTTGAAAAACCCCTTGGACCCACCCCACACTCCCAACTGCACTGGGGTGTGCATTGGGATCGTGGTCCTAACTCTCACCCCATTCTCCTATACTTCTGCTACTTTACACATGTCATGGGGTGAGAGTTAGGGGTTTATCCCAATGCACACCCCAATGCCGGTTGGGGGTGGGCGGTCCAAGGGGGTTTTCAACCCAACAGAGAATTTCTCACTTTTGTCGCTGTGGAACAACCCTAACTAATGCATTAAACGGAGTTTTTGCTCTAACATATATATATATATATATATATATATATATATATATATATATGTATATATATATCATATATATATATATATATATATATATATATATATAGCAGTTGAGCCCCTATAGTTAGGATTCAACCTTCGGTTCTATGTTAAACTCACACTTTAATAACTTCATAACCATTTAAGCGATGCCCATGAATTTTGTATGCTTCATCAGAGATCAAGGACCTGAATGTTGCAAGTTTTTTTCCAGCTGGATGTGTGGGTGTGGAGATACATAGTGTCAAAAAATTTGAAATTACCAGTTTATGTAAAATTCTTTGTCACACTGCTGCTCAAAAACGGTGTGGAATTTCAGCCTGAAATTTTTAGAGTAGAAAGATTTTTGGACCTAGATGTGCCTTTTGAATAGTGAAAAAATATGAAACAATTCCATAGTTATTACACTTCTAATTTTCCCATTATTTCCTAAGGTACCAGCTAGATGTGAGCCTCGAAACAGGATTCTTTTTTGTAAACGTGGGATCTTTTGCCCCAAATGTGGAATCTTTTTCTGTGCTGCTGCTATCTTGTTTTCAATTAATGGTGACAATAAAATTAAAAAACTAAAAAAATAGATGGGCTTAGGAGACACCAACAGTTTTCTTTACCTATTCAGGACCTGCACAATTCAAATCTGGGGTTAGTTTTTCAATAAGATACACAAATGCACAGACACTGTTGGCAGATAAGTCAAGCCAAGGCAAGGCAAGGCAAACTTTATTTTTCTAGACACCCAATCCCGGGGGTTCTGAGCACCATACAAATCAGAAATACTAGAAATAAAGCAGTACAATTACAACAATAAATTAAATAAGCAATATAAGAAAATAAATAATGCCTAAAATAAAGACTGTAGTTCACGAGCAACCTGAGTGACCTCCGCTGCCTCCACCTGTTTAAACTCCCCCCAACTAGGCAGAGTGCTCTCCAGATGCCCTAGGCGTCCACTGTCAGCCATATTGTGGCACACTGGCAGTACACCCTGCCTATGGCCCACCCAGTCTGCCCATTTGAACTTCTAAGTTCTCTTTATGTTTTTCTAGAAGTCTGTTACCCGTTACTCCTGACTTTCAGGATTCCGTTATGTCTATCCCATGCATTCTTAAATCCAATGACTATTTCAGCCCCTACCACTTCCTCTGGCAGGGTGTTCCACTTGTCCACCACCCTTTCAGTGAAGAACTTCTTCCTCACATTTCTTTAGAATCACCCTCCCTTCAATTTCATCCCATGCCCTCTAGTCCTGGAACATCTTTTTCACTGGAAAATAGTGTATTCCTGCACACTGTTTCTCCCTGTAAGGTACTTGTATGTCTCTGTCATATCCCCTCTCTCCCTCCTCTCCTCCAGGGAGTACATATTTAAGTTTTCCAGCTTGTCCAGATAGGACTTGTGATGCAATTCCTGTACCATCTTTGTTGCCCTCCTCAGAACCTTCTCTGCCCTGTCTATGTCCTTATGTAGGTAAGGACTCCAGAACTATACACCGTACTCCAGGTGAGGCCCTACTAGTGTCTTGTATAGTGGAATTATGACCTCCCTTTTCCTGCTGGTGATCCCCCTGCCTATGCATCCCAGCATCCTATTTGCTTTTCCTGCTGCATTGTTGCACTGTTTCCTTACCTTGAGGTCATCAGAGATGATAACCCCAAGGTCCCTTTCCTGCTTGGCTCATGCTAGATTCTCACCCTATCCCCCCCCCGATATGTTGTTCCAGGGTTTTTGTGCCCCATATGCATTATCTTGCACTTCTTTGCATTGAATTTCCATTGCCAAATCCTTGACTTCTTCAAGCTTCTGCAGGTCCCTCCTCATTCTGCCTATACTATCTGGTGTATCCACTCTGTTGCAGAGCTTTGCGTCATCAGCAATCAGGGAAATTCTGCCTTATAGGTCCTGTGCAATGTCATTGAAGAAGATGTTAAATAGGACTGGTCTCAGCACTGATCCCTGTGGTACCCCACTGGTCACTCTTCCCTCTGTGGAGTGACAGCCATTTACCACCATTCTCTGTATCCTACCACCCAGACAATTATCCAACCAATGCACTACTGTTCTGCCCACTCCCATATTCTCCAGTTTGTTTAATAGCCTTCTATGCAGCACAGTGTCAAAGGCCGAAGCCCAGCTAGGCCACATCCTCTGCCCTCCCCTGATCCACCTCCATTGTCACCCAGTCAAAAACATTCAATGAGGTTGATCTGGCATGGCCCCCAATGAAACCATGCTGCCTTGGGTACTGCAGTCCGTTGGCAACCAGATGTTCTACTAATCTTTCCTTCAGTAGTACTTTCATGATCTTCCCCCACTATCAAGGTCAGGCTGACTGGTTTGTAGTTCCCCAGTTCCTCTTTGTTCCTGCTTTTGGATAAGGGGACTACATCTGCTGTCCTCTAGTTTTTGGGTGCCTCCCCTGTTTCCAGTGACTGGCTAAACTGGATTGCCAGAGGTTCAGCCACCACCTCTCTTAGTTCTTTAGGACCCTGGGGTGCACCCCAGTTGGATCCATTAGTTTATTGACTCTTATTCCTTCCAGTTCCTTTAGGACCCTTTCCCATGTAAAGGTAGTTGTGTCCATTTCTGCACCATTCCCACCCTTTGTACTCCCTTCAGGACCATTACCCTCCTTTTCCTCAATAAAGACTGAGCAGAAACATCTGTTCAGTATGTCAGCTTTCCTGTTGTCATCCTTCATGTGCCACCCATTCTCCCACTTCAGACTCACTATCGCTCCCTTTGCCCTTCTTTTTTCACTCATGTACCTGTAAAAGGTTTTATCCCCTCTACCCACTGATTTTGTGATGTGCTTATCTGTCTGAGCTTTGGCTTCCCTTACTGACCTCCCTGCCTCCCTTTTCTTCTCCTGATATTTCTCCCTATCCCCTTCTACCTGCATCTTTTTGTGTTGCTTGAATGTGATCCTTTTGGCTTTCACTTTCTCTGCTACCTACTTGTAAAACCATAATGGCCTCCTCTTCTTTTTCCCCCTTGCTAACTTGCTTAATGCATAATTCTGTTGCTTTTGTAATCCCCATTTTAAATATTGCACACTGTTCTCTGCCCCGATTCCCTCCCTATTCCCATTAGTGTTTCTTTCAAGCAAGTCCCCATTTTTCCAAAGTCAGCCTTCCTAAAATCAAGTAATAACAACAAAGGAAAAACAGCACCACTAAAAGTACAACAAACTAGGTTTCAAACTTTCAACAGCCCCTAAGCAATTCCAAGCAAAGACAGCAAAGGATTAACAGCATCACTAAAAGCACACAAAACTAGGGTTAAAACAAAAACAGCAATGAGCAGTTACTGCATTGCACTGAAATGAATCTGGATCCTTCCCCTTCTGGCCTCTTCTGAAAAATCAAAAGTCATCCTGCTACCTCAAATCTGACTTAGCCCCACCTCCAGTTATCATGTAGCTGTGGCTAAAGGCAAGACAATTAGCACCCCTCCCCAAAACAAAAGGGCCAGACAGACAAGATACAATTTATATCAAGTAATGACAACAAAGCAAAAACAGCATCACTAAAAGCAAACCAAAATAGGTTTCAAATTTTCAACAGCCCCTAAACAATTCCATATAAAGACAGCAAAGGAATAACAGCCCCACTAAAAGCACACCAAACTAGGTTTCAAATTTTCAACAGCCCCAAAACAATCCCAAGTAAAGACAGCAAAGGAATAACAGCACCACATTACCTTGAACCGTTTAACTGGTTTGCATGGATTTTTGCATGTGCCATCTTTTTTTTTAAATTTTTTTATTTATTTAGTGAATCAGAAAAGCACTTTGCACACAAGCTCTTTTACAAAGGTTCCACATCATAGATTGCAAAACAAAGTACAATAGGAGAAAGCAAAGGTACATCACGATGAATGATACAGCTTGGATTCAGAACTCAACAGAATAACTCAAAATATAGGTACAAGTTAAAGTAACAAGGAAAACACTTTATGAGGGTGGGGGGTAATAAGCAGCCACAAAGTGCCTTGTCAGTATTTCAGAGGGATGGGGATAGCTAGCAGTGGGGTGAAGAAAGGAGGTATGAGAGAGAGGTAGGTACTGTGGTGGAGGTGAAGGGTGGGGAAGAAGGGCAATAAGGTATAGGGAGAAGTGGGGGTGAGGGGAGGCTGAGCAGGGAAGACATGCTAGAGTAAATGGTGGGGTGTGAGGGGGTATGGTCAGGCAGCCTTCATTAGTAGTGACTGTTAGGGAAACTCACAGGACTGAGAGTTGGGGGAGAGGGAAGGTAGGGTGGCAGGTGCCAAAGGAGCATGATGCAAACTGTTTGCTGATGCAAGTCATGAGAAGGGACAGAGGGAGGCAGTACCTGAGTCCTCCCTAGTGCTTTAGGGGGCAGAGAGAGCAGGTGTGGCTGTACTTAGGGGCAGGTGCACTTAGAGAGTGTTATTAGGTGCTGTTTGAGATCAGTTTTGAATTGGGCCAGACAATTGGTGGCCAAGAGGTGCCTGGGGAGTTCATTCATCCACAAGGGGGCCTGATAGGAAAATTCACATTGCCCAAGTGAGGTGTGATGGAAGAGGATAGCCAAGGCCCCTCTAGTCCTACCTCTGGTTACCTGTAATGAGTTGATCACCTTGATCAAATTGCCTGCACAAGGTGGTGTTTTACCCAATAGAGCCTTTTTCTCTAGGATGCAAGTCTGGAATTTGACCCTGTTTCTTAATTACAGCCAATGTGCATGTTCATTTAGATTACAGGTGTGAGTGCCATGCTCAGCATACAGGGTGAGTCTGCAGGCTTTGTTGAGTGCAGTCTGAACCCTCTTGAGTGCTGTATCCTTTACCACCCTGTAGACCACCAGTCCATAGTCAGTAGTAGATGTAATTGATCTGTGGACTGAGAGGCAGAGGGCCCCCGGAAAGAGGCATTGCCTGTATCTGTACAGGACACCAATCTTGGTATTGACTGTCTTGACCAGAGAGTCAATATGGTGTGCAAACGTGAGGGTATCATCTATTATGACCCCCAGATACTTGAACAAGTGGACTTGCTTTAGCGGCTCACTGCATGAGTTGGAGATGATAAGGTGGTGCTTATTTTTGTTGTAGGGGATGGACATAAACATGGCCTTGGTCTTCATGTAGTTTAGTAGCAACTTTTGACTACAGAACCAGTCCTCAAGTTTGGAGAAGGAGTTCTGCAACTCAGATTGTAGGGCAGCATGAGATGTGCTGCTGCTCAGGAGCACAGCATTGCCTGCATGTAGTATGAGATTGGTGTCACAGGCTGTGGGAAGGTCATTTAAGAAGTGGCTGAAGAGTAGGGGCCCCAGTATTGATCCCTGGGGTACCCCTAATGATACCACTTTTGTGTCAGATACTGTTTGCCCAATTCTGACACATTGATTTCTCTGTATCAGGTAGCCTTGGAACCAGCAAAGGGCATTGGGCGCTATACCCATGTTTTGCAGTTGGGTCAGTAACAGGGGGTGGTTGACTGTATTGAAGCCTTCGGTGAAGTCAATAAAGACAGACCTCACCAGTTTGCCTTCAACCAGGGCCTTATGTGCATAGTTCGTGTTGTCCAGCAGGGCAGTGGTGGTACTGTGATTTTGTCTGAAGTCATTCTGGTTGGGGCATAGTAGATTATACTTACTGAGGTAGTCGATAAGTTGGCCCAACACAATCTTTTCCAGTGCCTTGGACAGCGAGGAGAGGATTGAGATGGGTCTGTAGTTGGCTACCAGAGACTTGTCACCTCCTTTATGCACTGGCGTAACTAGGTCCTGCTTCCAAACCACCAGGAATTGGGCAAGGGCCAGGGAATTATTGTACAGCATGGTAATGGACACTATAAGAACATCCAGGGTGAGGGATAGAAGTTTCATGTCTATCCCGTCACTGCCCAGTCTGGTCTTACCTAGTACTTTCTTAACCATAGTTAGGGCCTCCTTCACCGTCACCCTTTTAAAGTAGGTTGTGTGAGAACACTTGGTAGATATGTTGTTGGATTAGTTCAAACCAGGTTGAAAATAGGCAGATGGTAGCACTGGGGTAAGATCAGTGAAGGCCTTATTAAAGGCTTCTGCAATAGCTAGAGGGTCTGTAGTGGGAGTGTTACTGATACTGAGCAGCTGAGGGTGCCTCTTGTCCTCCTTTCCAAGGATGCTTTTGATGTTATCCCAGAATCTTTTCCCATCACCAAAGGAATTGCAAAGCTGGGCCTTATGACAGCTGGCTTTGGCTAGCCGGATTATCTTGGTACAGCGGTTCCTGGTTGTTCTGTAACACTGGTAATCATGCTTGCTACCTGTGTTTCTGGTCTTCTCCCAGAGTATGTCCCTTTCTTTCAGGTGGGAAAGGAGCTCCCTATCAATCCAGCCATATGCCTGCTCCTGAATTTTTATTTTCATGAATGGGGTATACATGTCACAGATGGAGCTAAAGCCCTTAATGAAGTAACTGAGGGCCTGATCAAGGGTAGGCACCAGGTCGATAGGAGTCCAGTCATGGAGGGCAAGGGCTGCTTTGAGGGCTCCAAGTTTACCCTTCCTCAAGACCGTGCTTTCAATGAGGATGGGTGGCCTTTTGGTAAGTTTATTAGACCACAGAAAGGTGATTGAGGAGTGGTCCCTTTGCGTGTCTAGGAGAACCTTGATCTCAGAGATCCTGGATGGTGAGCTTGCAAGGACCCAGTCAAGGAGGGTACTGTTTCCTGCCTTATAGTTCTGCCTTGTGGGGCAGGTGACAAGTTGTGTCAGGATGGAGGTGGCTATCAGATCCCTAAAAGGGGTAGCCTCCTTTCCATCCCAGTTTATGTTAAAGTCCCCAGTAATGACAAGCTCCATCCCCTTTGGAAGGGTGCTGATAATGTCCATAATTGTGGGAAGGCCTGCTGTGGCTTTCTTGGGGGGGGCAGGGAGATTGTGGCAAGGATGAGAGTTTTGCCATTCTGACTGACCTGTGCCTTTATCACTATTATCTCATGGTCCTCAGCCACCCTGGTTCCAGTGAGGGTGGAGCACTGCAGAGTCCCTGGCATAGATGAGGCATCACCACCTCTCTTGCCTATTCTATCAATCCTGTATGTTTGGAAGCCTTTGAGGGCAACGTCACTATCTTTAATCCTACTGGTCAACCAGGTCTCTGTTAAGCAGAGGATGTCAGGGGTATAGAGGGCCATCCATGCCTGTAGGTCAAATTTTGCAGTGAAACTGCAGATGTTCAATAAGGCTATTTTTAGGCCTTTAACCTTATGAACACCAGGGCCCATTAAAGTGAGTGGGCCTGGGTTCAAGTGAATGTTGCCAGAGAGTAGCAGGAGCATAAAGATGACCTTTGGACACTGGTTTCATTATTGGGGTATAGCTAACCGTTACTACCCCTATGCTAGGGGAGGGCATGTGGCCACCCGTGTTTGTAGGGTAAGGCCGAGTGAGTCGCTGCCCATTGCAAAGTGAGGCAGTTTCTGAAGGTGTGTTTGATAGCCATGCACTACCAAGTATTGGTTCAGAGGGCGGTAACAGCGGCCCAGCTAGGCATCTGGTGCCAGCTGTACCAAGCCAGGTAGCAAGGAGCAGAAGTAGATAGCACCCTTTGAAAGCGGACATGACAGCTTGATTCAGTCATCAAGCCTGACACACTGGTGCCAAAGAGAGGCTGTACAGTTAACCACTGTACTTGGTGGTTTTTAAAGAGAGCTAGAAGGAGGAGTTACACTAGATAGGGGAAGTGCTTCGCAAGAGACAGTGATGCTGTCACTTTAAGCTTGAGCAACTGGCTGGCAGTATCTAGTAGAAGTGAGCTAGTAAGCCAAGGTGGGGTTTAGGTGTATTTAAACAGGACTGTGGGTGGGGGGGCTGAAAAATCAGGTAGCTAGGGCTCCCTTCCTGGAGGTAATCAGTCCCCAAGGGCAAGTCCTTACCTGAGCTTCTGTGAGGGGCTGCTGGCTTCAGACCTGGACTGCGAATGGCAGTCTGGCAGGTCGGGTTCATCAGAGAACCATGGCTGTGGCTCTCGGACTACCTGAAAAGAGAAGGACAGAGGGAAATTATATAAGAGAGGCAGGGGGGTGGGGCTGCTCATGGAGTTAAAAAGAAATGCAAAATGGCTTAAACAAGGGGTGTGTTGCAGACCAAAATGTTAGGCAAGGTGCCTTAAAGTCTAAGAGAGCAAGAACAGGGTTAATTAAAACACAATACCAGAGTAAAAAGGTGAAAGAGGGGGTTCAAGACCTGAGCTGAGATCGCTACTGGGTCTTAAGAGGGAACACTCTACAGGCACTTAGATTAAATCAGCAAACTTGAACTCTAAAATGCTAGCAAGACAGTATAAACAGAAATCAAAATCCAGTAAAATATAATTCAAGCATTAACAGTACAGAGCTTTACGGAGCCAGTCAGAGTGCTCCTGGAACTAACTGCAGCCAGTGGGTCACAGCAGTAACAGACGCTGGATTTAAACCCAGAAACAACTGTCCTCATATAAAAAAGAAAATTCAGGCAGCTAGGGCTCCCTTCCTGGAGGTAATCAGTCCTCAAGGGTGAGTCCATACCTGAGCTTCTGTGAGGAGCTGGTGGCTTCAGACCTGGACTGCGGATGGCAGTCTAGCAGGTCAGGTTCATCAAAGAACCACGTTTGTGGCACTCAGACTACCTGAGCTTCTGTGAGGGGCTGGTGACTTCAGACCTGGACTGCGGATGGCAGTCTGGCAGGTCGGGTTTGTCAGAGAACCACAGCTGTGGCTCTCGGACTACCTGAGCTTCTATGAGGAGCTGGTGGCTGCAGATCTGGAAAGTGGATGGCTTTCTGGCAGGTCAGGTCAGGGTCAGGGATCAAAGATCTCTTGATGTGCCAAGGTTTTTTCTGGTTGCATGCATGGGTGCGGAGATATGGGGTGTGACAAAATGTGAAAATTACCATTTTTTTTTTCATTTCTTTGTCATGCTGCAGCACAAAAACAGCTTGAGATTTTGCTCTGAAATTTTTAGTGCACATAGGTCTTGGGTCAGAGATGCACATTTTGTAAATTTTAAAGTTTTCCATTATTTCCAGTTAGATGTGAGCCTTGACAAAGGATTATTTGCCGTAAATGGATAATTCTTTGTTGCAAGTGTGTGTGTTTTTTTTCATGGTTCTGCCATCTTGTTTTTTCTTAACAAAATTTAAAAACCTGAAAAAAAAAATTCTGAAGTAACCAACACATGTGCTCTGCTAATTGGTACCAGTCCTATGAGATGCTCCTGTTTTTTCTTAAATTACCTGGAAATGTGGTTTTTGAACATGCCAAAATCCTTCTTTGCTAAGTGTGAAAATGGATGAACAAAACAGGATTCTGTTTTGCAATTTGTGAAAAAAAAATCTATAGCTGTTTATTTGCCACTGCACACTGAGGAAAAGATTGTGGTCAGGATTCACAAAGACAGCCAAAAATCCTGCAGCTATGGGAAAAAGACCTGCAGCACTTCAGAAATGCTGGTGCAGGATATTCTGAAAGAAAAAGTGTGCACGTGTGGAATTCCATAAAAAACCCTGCAGTTGCAGAAATTCAGCAGTTGAAGAAATTCTGCAAGTGCTGAAAATCCGCAAATGTGGATCTGCAGCTGCAGAATAGGCTTAGGAGGCACAACAATAGGTGATCCATATTAGCTGGAGCAGCAGACTTTGACAGTCTTGCCATAGATGTAGCTGAAAATACCCACAGAGAGACCAGCAACCATTCCCCCAGCTGGGACCACCGCAGCACCTCTGGTACCAGCAAAATGGCAGTCTGTAACTGATAATCATGTCTCTGTCTGGAGTGTTTCTGTTGCCTGCTGCAGTAGCACTCACGGCAGGCTTTTCAGCCTCTACTTCCTGTGGGGCTCCTTCATGGGCTGCACTGGGTCAGGTGATTGCTGTTTGTTGTCTTTCATTGACAATGTGTGCTAGTGTTGCAGTAACAGCTGCCACTGATATACACCCACTGGTTGCTATTACTTGTTCCTGACCTGCACTATAATTGTGTTTCAATTGTTGGGGCACTGTATTTTGCTCAGGGAGTGTTATGCCTCACTGCATACAAATCACTGGCTGAGAACAGCCTTTAAGGGGATGTGCCATAATTATCAATGACTTTTCTTCCTGAAGAACGTCCGCAGATGCACTTTTTTCCACAATCCCTAGTGTATTTTTTCAGCAGCTGCACAAATTTTGTGTATGGCACTCAGAGCAATTTCCCATTTTTTTTCTGTGGCTACGGAATGTTTGGGTACATGGGGAAGGTTTTGCACCTTCAGATTGTTTTGTGAATCCCCCCTTAGAATTTTGGTCTGAAATTTGCAGAGTAAAAATGGATTTCCCCAAAGACGTGTCTTTTGCTGGTTTGGTGAATATATATTACATTACTTTGGAGTTCTTTAGGTTTAGATTTTACTTTGTTTCTCATAGGATAACACATTAATATGAGGTGAATTCAATAGAGTATTTGTCACTGTGCTGTGAAGAAATGGTTTACAATATGGTTAGACATTTTCAGGGTACAAAGGGCTTGCCCCACAGATGTACATACTGCACCTTTTGCTGGTTTGGTGAAACAATATTAAATTGGAGTGGAGTTATACAGGTCTCAAATTTTGCTGTGTTTCCCATAGGATAATTTTGCACTGTGAGGTGTTTCTTTGGCACTGCACATGGCCCTGTGCTCCCACAAGCAGCTAAGGATATGATTACACTATCTCAAAAATTATTCTCCCACATGCAGACACAGACACCATTATGGACTGATGGGAGCACAGGGTCCAGAGGGCCCTGCACTCCCACAGGTAAATACACGATAACAATATCTCAAAAATTATTGATGGATGGATGCACAGGGCCCTCCCACTTGCATGCAGATACCATTATTGACTGATGGGAGTGCATGGATGCAGGCAAATAAAGATATGCTTATAGTATCTCAAAAAGTAAGGAGATTATTTAAAAAAATACTTTCTTAATGCACTAGCTAGGGTTGAAGACAGAAAAGTAGGGAAATGTGGCATTAGGTTTCCAACCCTAACACTCCACCCTACTGGTAGCAACAGATGTGGGTGGTGCCTTGGAATTGTCAACCATAATGCTCACACCATTCTGTATACTTTACCCATCTCAGCTTATTCTTGGAATGGGGTGAGTGTTGGAAACCCTAACTCCGCATTTCCTTACTTTTGTGGCTTCAACCCTAACTAGTGCATAAGAAAGTTTTTTTGCAAAGAATATATAAAATACATAGTGTAAACACCACACACACACACATACACATACACACTATATACACACACACATATGTGTGTGTGTGTATATATATATATATATATATATATATATATATATATATATATATATATATATTATTGTGGCACGGTAATGCAACTACAGTTAGGACTGAGTACCCCATTTAAGGTTAAATCTAAAATTTGGCAGCTTAATAGTGTTGCCACAGTATGACAGATTTGCCTGAAATTTGGGAATGCATGGTATAGAATCATAGATCTGTGGACCTGACAAGTTTTGTTTTGAATGAACATACAGTTGCAGGTTTTGGTGCATTTCTTTGATCTCACCTACAGGTCACATAGTTTGCGTGACCAGTCTGAAACCTTTAGGAAACATGCAGCCAGGGTCCCCAATGTGCCTTTTAAAGATTTCGTGAAAAAATATTAAACAGTTCAAAAGTTATTCAAATAAAACCTGTTTCCCATTATAGTCAATGGGAAAAGTTAACAACATATTTGAAAGTGTGGCAAAATGCACTTTTTACTTTTGCAAATGACTCTTGTAATGTCACAAGTCATCCATCTTGTTTTCAGCTGGTGGTCAGAGAAATGCTTGGCATTTAAATTTGGGACCTGCTAAGGACACAATTCTTGTTGTGTTCACCTAGTCAAGCCCTGAGGATGCCAGTCATGTCTTTTTTTGGGGGTAAAACACCACAGAAATATGTTTTTTTTATTTTTTTTTAAAACTAGTGTCACAAAGTACTTTTGCATATGCAACACTTTTGTGAATTCATTTGCAAAAGTGTCGTGATTTGCGACACTACTTTGTGACATGATGCCCAAAACAGTAGGAAATCTTTGCCACCCTGCTGCAAAACAACTGTTTGGTCTTTTGGGCTGAAATTTGGAATGAAGAAAGACAAGATCACCAAGATGTGCCTTTTGGTGGTTTGGTGACAAAACTATTAGAGGGCTGCAAAGTTATGGCACTCCAAATTTTACGTTTTTTCCCATAGACTAACATTACGGGGTCTGCCGTGCCTTTCTGGGCCCATATCACAAAAATGCTTTGAGATATGGACTTCTCATCAGAAAAATGCTTAGTCCCCCACTAGGGGGCTAAATGCAAAACTAGCCTGGAAAGTCATAAATAATATAAGATTTCAAATTTTTTTCAACATCGTACAGTTACTGAGATATAAGGAATTTAGTATTCCAATTGCTCATTTTCTGCTCCAAGGGCCATCATTATGCATACATTCTTTGTATTCACTGTATTTCTAAATGCACCTTTTTGGGAAACAAAAGGGTGTGCCTTTGTGTTACTGTTACCGTTAGTATTTCTGCTAGTGTTTCCATAACTGTTTGCGTTAGCATTTCCATTTACGTCACTGTGTGCATTACCCTTTGTTTTTGCATTTGCACTTGCGTTTGCATTACTGTTACCCTTTCTAAAAGAGTTCTACCCTTAGTTCTAAAAGAACTAAGGGTAGAACTAGTGACACCACTGACTACCCTCTTTAACAAATCATGGGAGGATGGGGTGGTACCCGAGGACTGGAGGAGGGCAGATGTGATTCCCCTTCACAAAAGAGGGAGCAAGGCAGAAGCAGGAAACTACAGACCTGTTAGTTTAACCTCAGTGGTAGGAAAAATGATGGAATCACTTCTGAAGGAAAGAATTGTTGAGTATCTAGAGGCCAGAGGAGCACAGGACCCAAGGCAGCATGGATTCACAGTGGGAAGGTCATGCCAGACAAATCTGATAGATTTCTTTGACTGGGTGACCAAAGTAGTTGATCAGGGAGGGCTGTGGACGTGGCCTACCTAGACTTTAGCAAGGCATTTGACACAGCCCCACACAAAAGATTAATATACAAGTTAGCCAGCCTGGGAGTGGGTCCCAAGATGACAGCCTGGGTAAAGAATTGGCTGGAGAATAGGACACAGAGTAATAGTAAATGGAGTCCACTCTGAAAAAAGGGAGGTTACTAGTGGGGTACCGCAGGGTTCAGTATTAGGACGTCCTCTTCAATGTCTTTATAAGCAACATTGCAGAGGGACTGGAAGGAAAAGTATGTATCTTTGCAGATGACACAAAGATCTGCAACAGAGTTGATGCACAAGGTGGGGTGGAAAGGATGAGAAGGGACTTGGCAAGGTTAGAGGAATGGTCAAATGTATGGCAGCTTAGATTCAATGCTAAGAAGTGCAAGGTAATGCGCCTGGGAAACAAAAACCCAGGGGAAGAGTACACAATGGGGGGTGAGATACTAACAACAACAAAAATGGAAAGGGACCTGGGGTAGTCATATCAGATTACCTAAAGGTGGGCAAGCAATGTGAGAGGGCAGCAAGGAGGGCTTGGGGGATACTGGGATGCATAGGAGAGGCATCACCAGTAGAAAACAGGAAGTTATTATCCCTCTGTACAGACATCTGGTGAGACCCCATCTGGAGTACTGTGTGTAGTTCTGGAGACCCAATCTCTGCAAAGACATAGACAGGATGGAAGCTGTCCAGAGGAGGGCAACTAAAATGGTGCAGGGTCTGCACCAGAAGACATATGAAGAGAGACTTAAGGAGCTTAATATGTATAGCCTCGAGGAAATGAGGGAGAAGGGGGACATGATAGAAACTTTCAAGTACCTCACAGGAATTAAGAAAGTCCAAGAGGGTAGCGTCTTTCAAATAAAGAGGTGTGTAAGAACAAGGGGTCACAATTTGAAGATAGAGGGGGGGCGGCTCAGAGGTAATTTAAGGAAGTATTTTTTCACAGAGAGGGTTGTGGATGCATGGAACGGCCTTCACGGAGGTTGTGGAGTCAAAAACAGTGGTGGAATTCAAGCATGCATGGGACAGTCATAAGGCAATTCTAGAGGGTGGGGGTAGGAAGAAGTAGGCTGCTGGTTAACTAGGATCTTCAGCTTATCCATCAGGTAGGGAAATGGGCAGACTGGGTGGGCTAAGCGGTCCTTATCTGCCATCAAATTCTATGTTTCTATGTTTCTTTGCGTTTCTTTTACTGTTTTTGTTTGTGCTTACTTTTGCATCACTGTGTGCGTTACCATTTGCGTTTGCATACGCGCTTGCGTTTGCATTTCCGTTTGCATTTATGTTTCCTTTGGTGTCATCATTGGTGTTACTGTAAGCATTTGCATTTCCAATTGCATTACCATGACCGTATGCACTACGATTTGTGTGTGCATGCATGCTTGCGTTTGCGTTTCCATTTGCATTAGTGTGTACTTTGGCATCATCCTTGGTGTTACCATAACCATTTGCATTTCCAATTGCATTACCATTACCATTTGCGTGTTTATTACCAGTTGTGTTTGCATTTCTGTTGGCCTTAGCATTTGCATTTTCAGTAGCATTTACGTTGTTCGAATGAGTTACTATTTCCTTCTGCATCTCCTTTGCCGTTACTGTTTGCATTTCTGTTTGTGTTTGTGTTAGCGTTTGCATTTCTGTTATCGTTTTCATTACCGTTTGCATTTTCATTTCCGTTGCTGTTAGCATTTGCATTAATGTTTTCATACCGTTTGCATTTCTGTTTTGTGTTACCATTTCTGTTTTCATTTATGTTTGTGCTTGTGTTTCTCCTATAGTTTGCGTTATCATTTCAGTTTGCATCATCGTGTACGTTACTGTTACTATTTTCTTTTACCTTACTGTTTCCATCACTGTTTGCATTAGCATTACCGTTTGTGTTTTTGCGTTTGCGTAGTGCATTGCAAAACATGATGCTTCTACTATTTTTCTGCACACTAAACAGTGTTTTTAAACACTCACTTTAAACTTCTGTAACACCTGCTGAACTGGAGGTGATATCTTGCATACTTCCAGGTTAGGGTGTTAAAGCTCAGCACTCTAGTGAGTGGCACACTGTATTACAAATACAGTTGGAGTAGCATACCTCTGGAGAGAGGTGGTGTGAATTGTTTTAAACTACTGAAACTGCAAAATATGAACCATTACCTGCGTTAGAGTTGTTACTGATTTGTGGAATCTCTAAGTGCTTATTCACTCTGTAATTTTGGGACTGTGGAGGCTGCCACATTAGGTTGCAGACCACATCTTCCCACACACACAGTGTGGTTGTTGCAGGCTCACCAGCCAACATCAGCTATCTGCACACTAAACAGTGTTTTTAAACACTTATTTTAATCTTCTGTTACACCCGCTGAACTGAAGATTACATCTTACATACTTCCGGGTTCAGGCATTAAACCTCAGTGCTCTAGTGAGCGGGGTGAGTGTGCATGGTGCCAGGCGCGGATACGTACGCAGAGACACATGTGTTCAGCACGTGTCTGCTGTGTCCGCTGTGGGAGCTTGGAGCTTGGCCCTGTAAATATCGAGAACAAAGTGGTTGCATCTCAAACCCAAACAGGTAATATAATAGGGACATCCAGGAAGGGTATGTTATGCTCAGCACAGGTGAAATTGCAATGCTCTGTATCCTTTGTAATAAATTTTGTTTGGAAAGCCAGGCAGGATTCAAAGGGCTAAAGTGTCTACAATGTTTAGAAATTATGGAGCTTAAAGTTAAAATTGCAAGCCTTGAACATGAACTAGCAAACATAAAGAAGTGTGCAATGATTAACACAGTGACAATCAAGGATAGTACTTACACAGGACACTGCAACAAAATAAATCTCATTAGGATGCTCAGAAATGAAGCAGAGATTTTGATAGTAATGACACAGAGGACTGGAGTCCAGTTAGTATTAAAAAGAAGGCCAAAAGGGGAAGATGGTGCATGGAGTTTACTATCCCAACAAAAAACTGTTTCTCAGTACTTTAACCAGAAGAATTGACTGATGTTATTGAACAATATGATGTTGACTTAATCACTACTAACATTGCCAAGGACCATAGTGAAGCTAATATATCTCATACCCAGGGGCCAAACACAGTAAGTGTCATGAGTACGGTGCCTAATAACACAAATCTTGTTGTCTCTGCACAGGTTCATACATCACCTAGTAAATTATCTTGCCCTGACATACCTATGAGCTCACAAACCAACAATAAAAACATGGCCCCATCAATAAAACTGCACAAAATAGAACTAGCATTAGCTCTGATAGTCCAGATTCAACATCCATTAGGAATAGTATACCAGGAAGCAATTCAGTATCATCCTCTGACAAGTGCAATAGACAGTTTTATGTTCTAGGTGATTCGATACATTCAAATACTCAGACAGATATATCTGCAAAAGAGATAAAACAAATATAACCTGCTCAAGCTGCAAAGGAGCATGGGTCAGGGATATAGACAGAATGCTCCCAAATCGTACCAAACATGCAGGTGTAGACCCACTTATGATAATTCATGTTGGCACCAATGACATAAACAAATTTACATTCGAAAATATTAAAGAAGACTTTATAAAGCTGGCATCAACACTTAGGAAAGGAGGCTGTGAATTTTATATTTCTGAAGTTTTGTCTGTACCAAAAGCAAACATTATAAAACAAAACAAAGTCAAAAAAACTAAATGAATGGTTGAAGAAATGGTGTTTGCTTGAAAATATTAAGTGCATCAACCATTGGGAAACATTTTCTTGTGACTATAGCCTATTTAGCTGGGATGGACTGCACCTGTCAAGAAAGGTGCAGCTGAACTAGGGAAGTTCATCGCTGTTACAGTTGAATCCTGTTTAAACTAAATTACAAGGGGTAACAGGGGGCAGCTTCCATATCAAAGTCACTAAAGTATTGAAAAGCAAGGCAACTACAAGATCATGGTAGCCAACACCAGAAGCCTAAACATGATAAAAATCACAGAATTAACAGAAATTCTTCTCAGAAATCAGATAGATATTGGAGCTTTGTGCAAGACATAGTGGGATAACCCCTCTAATCTGTATAACTCTATTCCTGGTTATTTACTTTACACTAAAAAGGGAGGCAGTATAGCACAGTGGTTTAAGGTTCTGAGCTGCAAATATGGAGACCTGGGTTTGAATCCCACAGCCCCGACTTGAATACTGTGCGACCCTGAACAAGTCACTTAACTTTCCTGTGCTCCTAGGTCACACCTGTAAAAAGCTTTCAGCTTAGTGTGCCACTCCTGGTTAAACAATTAAAAAAAAATTGATTGAACAAAAAAGGTGGGAGAGTCTGTTTCTACATCTCTGATAAGGTCATAGCAACTGAATATCCCCTTTACAATAATAATGATATTGAAGGACTATGTATTCAGATTACACAACAAAATGGAAATAAATTCCTCTTGGTGAATTTTTATAGACCACCATCTTCAGGTTGAAGTTATGATATATCTATCCAAACAGAAATTAATCACCTAGCATCAGAAGCTGAAGTAATAATAGTTGGGGACTTTAACTACCCAGGGATAAACTGGGATACGTTAACAACCAAAACCTCACTGGAGAGTCATTTTTTAGACTGTACAATAACTGCAGGATTAGATCAGTTTGTACATGAACATACTAGGAGTAATGACATCTTGGACTTTGTTATGACAAATTTCCCTATGTATATCGATAGTTTAAGCATAAATAGTCCAACTGGTAACAGTGATCTTCAAGCAAGTATATTTACAGTAAATAGACATAAAATAGGGATAGGTAGGGCTCAGTATAGATATAACTATAATAAAGCTAACTATGATAAAATCAATAAAGCCTTAAGTGGATATAATTGGGAGAGATTATTTGAAAATCTAAATATTGAACAGAGATGGGAATTATTTAAATCAATTATTAACAAATTTGAAAAACTGTATGTACTAATTAAAAAAACACAAAATTAAAAAGGTAAAATTCCATCATGGTTGACTAATACCATCCGCTCACAAATTCATAAAAAAGAAAAGGTTCATAAAATCACAAGAAAAACACCCCAGTCAGACCAACCTCTCAAACTATAAGAATGAACTAAAATATACTAAACAATTGATAAAGAAGGAAAGGAAGAAAATTGAATTCAAGATTGATGTTACCAAAAACCCCAAAGCCTTCTACTCCTACATAAATAATAGAAAACACGAGGTATGGGGCATTGAGAAATTAAATGACGATGGTAAAATCATTATAGAACACTCAAGTATAGCAAACAAATTTAATTATTTTTTTGGCTCTGTGTTTAATACTAAGGAGAATATAAATCTGAGCAAAACTGATAAACCATTGCCCTCAATATTAACTGAGATTGAGATACTAGCAGCCTTCAGGATGGTTAAACCACATTCAGCCCCAAGTCCCGATGGTATTAACCCTGACTTTGTACTAAATACTGCAAACTCACTCTGTACACCTTTAAAACATCTGTTTAACTTTTCACTACAACACAGCGAGTTACCTACTGAATGAAAAAAAGCAGTGGTTTGTCTTATCCACAAAAAAGATAACACAAGTGTAATTGAAAACTACAGACCAATCAGTCTAACATCTGTTGTATGTAAAATAATGGAGCGTATTATAAAACATAGATTAGAAAATGAATTAGAAACAAAGGGGCTTAGGGATCCTAAATAACATGGAATTGTTAAGCATAGATCATGTACTACTAATCATATTTTTATGAAAAAGTCAGCCATCCATTAGATCAAAATATCCCAGTGGATGTTTTATTCCTTGATTTAAAAAAATACTTTTGACAAAGTTTCACATAAAATCCTTATTGACAAAATGATAAGTATGGGTCTAGATCAACATAATACTCTATGGGTCACAGCATGGTTAAAAGCTAGGAGTCAAAAGGTTAAAATCCAGGATACCTATTCCAAGTCTATTTTTGTTACCAGTGGGGTTCCCCAATGATCTGTATTGGGGCCAACTTTGTTTAATATTTTTATATCTGATTTACATATTGGTGTAAAGGCTCATATCAGTAAGTTTGCAGATGATACAAAAATTTGTAGTGAGTTTAAGTCCATCGTGCAATCCTCTTCTTTTCAAAATAACATTAGTAAACTTGAAAAATGGTCATTAAACAGTCAAATGTCCTTTAACAAGGATAAATGTGTGCCCGGCCCGGTGGCGCTGAGGGTTGAGGCGCTGGACACCACACCTCATGCCATGCCAGTGACCCGGGTTTGGAAACGAGCCTGAGGTGTCGGGGGTCAGCAGGGGGAGAGAGGATTGAGAGTCTGATGGACTGCTCTCCTTTCTCGGGGAAGGGATCCTGGGGTATCCCGGTGCAACAGTGACCCCTGGTGTAAACCGGCAGCACTGCTACGCATTGGGCTTCTGCACTATGGGGTGACTTCAGGCAGCTTCCTCTCTGGTGTAGGTGGGAGCACCTGTGTCGGGCTGGGCAGCATTGCACGTCTCACATCGGGTGGGAATAACCAGAATACGGAAATACCCGGCACCGAGGATCAGGCGATGGCACCTATCCACCATGTCCATCGCCGGGCTCTCCATGTGTGGCCTTCGATTTCCAGGATACACTCCTCATCCGGTGACAGAGTCTGACTTGAAGTACTCCCAGATAGGAGGGGGCAATCCACCCCAGATAGGGTTAGCTGGGTGTGCTGCCATTGGAGAGGAGGGAGAGAGGAGGCTTAGCTCAGGGATCCTCAAGCAGGCAGGATAATGCTAGGATGCCTGAGAGAGGACCTCAGGGCTGTGACCGGAGGGAAAAAGAATTTACAAAAAAAAAACAAGGATAAATGTGTCATCATGCATTTAGGGTCTAAAAATCACTATACTAAATATTATTTAAATGGTTCAGAGATTAGATCAGTAACATCGGAGAGTGACCTAGGTATTCTGATAACTAACCAATTAACATCAGGTGACCACTGTAGACACATTACTTTAAGAGCAAATTGAATTATATCCACTGTTAAGAAATAATTTTTCTGTAAGCAGGAGGCGTGTATACTTCCTATCTACAATTCATTTTTTAGGCCACATCTAGATTTTGGTACTGCCTTTTGGGTGCCATGTCTTATAAAGGATAAAATCTTACTTGAGAGTATCCAAAGAAAAGTAACTAAATTAATCCCTAAACTTCAGAACATCAGCTGCAAGGATAGGTGCAAAGCACTAAACCTATATGATTTAGATACACGAAGAACTAGAGGTGATCTACTACTATTATTTAGTATCTTAAAAGATAATACTTTGAAGGCAGACTGTGGGTTTAAGTTTGCTAGTAAAATTAGTGTTCTTAGATGCAATAATAGGCAATTATTTGTGCCAATGGCAGACAAAGATAAAAGGAAATACTTCATGATTAGAGCTGCTAAACTGTGTAACAAGCTACCACAGTACGTAGTTGACGCATCAAACTTTGAGCAGTGTAAGAGTTATCTTGATACATAACTTTTGGGCACCTAGATGCTTTACTTCACATGGTGTAGAGAGGTAGACTCAATGGGTCCTCAGACTTTCTTCTACCTAATCAAACCGAGTAAACTGTCTTCCACAATGCATAGCACAGCCAGTGTATGGTTGATTGGTCTGAAACTTGGCAGGTAGAAAGACCTTTGTTCATGGAACATGTCAGTTGTTGTTTGGTGAAAAAATGTTGTTCTGTTCCAGAGTTATTGGCATTTGAAGTTGCCCCACTTCACAGGTACTGATTTTTTGGCCGGCAATTCCACCATTTTAGTGCATTTTGGCAGCAATTTCTGCCATTTTGTGGTTGAAGACTTCTTAAAGGTGCAGAAACTTAAAAATGGAATATCTCTGGAACGGTTTGGTCTTTTCACATGAAATTTGGAGATTGTTGAGTGGATGTCCTGGGGATATGAATGGTGTTGTTTACATGTTGGGAAAATATTTTTTTACAGAGATACTGCATGATGCAGTTAACATTTTGTGCATAGTGTTCTGCATTCTGCTACTGGCTTGAAATTTATAGCGTAGGTAGCCCTAGTGGTATGGAGGTGCTTTGCAGTGGTTTGGTGTGTAAAACATTAAGAGGTGCAGAATTATGCCACTCTGATGAATGAAAATGTGGTTCATTACACTTCAATAACTTCTGAACTGTGTGTTCAATTTGCCTGGCATTTAGAATGTGCAAAGATTTGTAATACATCTTTGACTGTGACAATTTTTGGGTCGCTGCCACTTACGATTGCTGAATTGTGCATGTTGCATTGTTTGCACATCGCTCTGTGCAACCGTTGAACAGATGTACATACAACTCTGTACACACAATGTGCTATGGTACATGACTTCATTTATTAATTTTCATTTCAGTTGGTCATACAGTTTTTGCACAGCAAAGTGACAAAAAATCACATGGTCAGGCCCCTTGCTCCCACCACCACATTCCATTCACTATTTATAGTGCACATTCTCAAAAAGAAGGGAAATTCATAGCAAAAAAATCCTTTTAATGCATCAGTTAGGGTTGTTCCACAGTGACAAAAGTGAGAAAATTTGGTGTTAGGGTTAAAAACCCTAACTGCGTATTCCTCCCCATCACCACCACCACCACCACATACACACACGCATACATGCAAGTAGGTGAAGGACCGAGGCAAAACAACCAATCACACACAACCAGCAGCAGGTAACAGGAATAAAATACTATTATCTAAAGCATGAAACCACACACCCATGCTCCCATCGGTCTGTGGCATGGGGTCATCACTGCTAACGCTGATCCCGGACATTCCATGCACCACAAAACACATATCACTATGGGCAACTGGACATCTTGGGCCACACACTGCCACCAACACATAACACAGACTGCACATTTGGTATTTTGGGGTTTGCAAGATCCAAAACAAGATTTTGCATATTCCCTGAAATACTTTTGAAAATCACTTTTGCAAATTCTATGCATTTGTGACACTTTCGTGTTTGTGACAGTATTTTGTGACACTACTTTATATGCTTTCACAAATGCAACACTTTTGTGCCTTCTGTTTTTGACACTTTTGTGTTTGCGAAAGTATTTTGTGAAAGTATGCTCCTAAAAACTGTACATCTTTGCCATCACCCTGCAAGCAAATGGTTGGGTCCTTTCAGCTAAAATTTGCAGGGTGACAATACCTGGTCCCACAGATGTGCCTTTTCCTGCTTTTGTGCTAAAATACTTAAGGATTACAAAGTTACACTGTTCCAAAATTGAGCAATTTGCCATAGACTAACATTGCGATGGCCATGATGCCTTTCGCCACCCATATGTTGAAAGCAAAGAGGGGCACACAGTTTTCGCTACTGCCAGCTTGGTTCACCTTTATACGAGCTAACCTCATAGAATAACTTTGTAAATAATGTATGAAATCTGAAGTTGGATTTCTCCACTTCCTACAGTAACACAGGTATATACCTCCTGCTGGTTGTGTGTGATTGGATGGAACACCCTGGTCCTTTCCCTACTTGCATGTATATGTGTGTGTGTGTGTGTGTGTGTGTGTGTGTGTGGTGGTGGGGTTGGAGGGGGAATGCACAGTTAGGGTTTTCAACCCTAACACTGAATTTCCTCACTTTTGTTGCTGTGGAACAACCCTAACTGATGCATAAAACAGAGTTTTTTGCCATGAATATATATATATAATATATACTGTATATATATATATATATATATATATAAATAATATATATATTATATATATATATATATATATAGATATATATATAAAGACACATTAGAGTTTCCAACTCAGCTCCCACCCTCCATGCACCAACAGGTGTGGCAGTGTGCCTTGGGATCATCATCCCTAACATTCACTCCATTCCACAAGTAATTAAGCCGAGATGTGTACACTGTAGGAGAATGAGGAGAGCATTAGGGCCGACAACCCCTAGGCACACTGGATATGCCTTGTTAGTGCATGGAGGCTGGGAGTGTTAGGGTTGGAAACCCTAACATCACATTTCCCTACTTTTGTCACTTTAACCCAAACTGACTCATTAACAGAGTATTTTGCAACTAATTTCCTTACTTTTTGAGATAGTATAATCATATCCTTATTTGCCTGTGTGAGCCCAGGGACCTCCAGCCCTACACTCCCATTGCTTCATAGATACATATACGTATGTAGCTGTAGAAACACTGGGTGCTCCAGGGGTAAGTAAAACAATTGCAGGAATGGGGAGATGGTGGGGAGCAGCACTAGACATCAGGGATAAGTGAAACAATGATAGGGATTTTCAGATTCTGTCTGCAGATAAGCACCTCTTGGCCCACCTAGTCTGCCTGCAAAATCCCCCCAATAGTGCTACCCAAGCAAGTATTGTGGGGAGATCATTCACCCCCCCCGTTATCAAAGATACCCATGTGTTTATCCCATACACTCTTAAAGCCTGTGATGGTATTTGCCCCAACCACGTCTGCTGGGAGGCTGTTCCAATCATCCAACACTATTTCCATGAGGAAGAACTGCCTCACTTTATTTCTGAACATACCCCCCTCCAGTTTCATATTGTGACCTCTAGTCCAAGAACATTATTTTTTTCTGGAAAGTATGTTCCTCCTCCACCTTGTTTATTTCCCTGAGATATTTGAATGTCTCAGTCATATCCCCCGACTCCTCCTGTCCTCCAGGGAGTATAAGTTTAATTCCTTACGACTCTCTTCATTGGTCTTCAGATGCAGTCCTTCACCATTTTGTTTGCCCTCCTCAGCACTGTCTCCACCCTGTCACATTCCTTTTAAAGATGGGGCCTCGAGAACTCTTCATAGTACTCAAGGTGTGGCCTTACCAATAATGTATACAGGGGAAGTATCACCTCCCTCTTTTTGTTGGTGACACCCCCCCATGCATCCATGCATTTGATTTGCCTTTCCCACTATTGTCCCACACTGTTTCACCTCCTTCAGGGCATTAGTGATGATAATTGCCAGGTGTCTCTCTTGCCTTGTGACCTCTAGTAACTCACCCCCCAGAGTGTACTCTGCCACAGGTTTCCTGTGTTCCAAGTGCATAACCTTGCACTTCTTAGTGTTGAAGCATAGCTGCCACCTTTCTGACTAATCCTCTAACTTGTTTAGGTCCTCCATTATCCTTTCCATACACTCCTGTGTGTTCACCCTGTTGCAGATCTTTGTGTCATTCACAAATAGGCATACCATCTCGCCCAGTCCGTCTGTCATGTCTATAATGTAGATATTGAAGAGTACTGGGCAAAATACGGACTCATGTGGTACCATGCTAGTCATCCTCCCCTCCGCAGTGTGCACTCCATTTACCACCACTCCTTGGCTCATATTCTTAAGCCAGTTTCCCATGCAATGTATAATTTTAGGCCACACCCCAGGATGTTCAGTTTCATTACCAATCTTTTATTGGGATAGAATGATGATCAGAGGGTGGTGGGTGCCACTGGACACCAGGGATAACAGTAACAATTATGGGGACAGCAATCAGAGTTGTGAGGTGCCACTAGACACCAGAGAAAATAAGAGCAATGGCAGTGATGGTGATTGGATGGTGGGTGCCACTAGACACCAAGGAAAATGAGAATAATGATGGATATGGTGATTGGAGGGTGGGGGTGCCACTAGGCACCAGGGAAAATTCTAATGACAATTGGGATAGTAACTGGAGGGTGGGGTACTACTAGATACAAGAGAAAATTATAAACAATGGGGACAGTGATTGGAGGGTGGGGGAGTGCTACTAGACACCAGAGAAAATTATAATAGTAACAGGTACAGTAACTGGGGGAGTGCTACTAGACACCAGAGAAAAATATAATAGTAACAGGTACAGCAACTGGAGGGTGGGGGTGCCACCAGACACCAGGAAAAATTAGAATTACAACAGGGACAGTGCTGGGAGAGTGGGGAGTGCCACTATACACCAGGGAAAATTGTAATAATAATGGGTATGGTAATGGAAGGGCAGGAGCTACTACTAGACACTAGGGAAAGGATGTTTCCCTCATGAAAAAGGATTTTTTTTCTTCACTCATGATATGAACAAAGATTATTTTCTCACATCATGTAATATGAAAAAAGATTCATAAACTTAAAAAAGAAAAGTTATGTGCAGAATCCAGCTGTCTGGCCCATTGGCGCACTGGTGGAGCCATCACTTACGGCACCAGCAACCCAGTTTCAGGAACAAGCTGGGAGATTGGAGGGTCGGCAGGGGGAGGGAGATGATTGAGAGGCAATTGCACACTCTCCATCTCTGGGGAAGAGGAGGGTCGTGACTCCCAGTGTGGTGCCCGGGTGACTACTGTGGCGGTTTCTTGGGGGGTCAAGGTTGAGGCTGGGAGGTGTGCAGATGCTAGGCGAGACTCCATCATTGCATCATAATTCCAGGAACTGTAAAAATTAGAATAGCCCTAACCAGTATCCTCACCACCACCTAAGGTCCGCCTGATAAATGGATTAGTTGGGAAGTGTAGCTGGCCACCCCTTGCCCCTGCCTAGAGGGTAAACCATGGCTTCATGATGGTGGATTAGCAGTGGTGGGCATGAGGGGCTGACCAGAGATGTAAGGGGACTTGTGCAGCAAAAAGTATACAAAAATTTGTGCAGAATACAGTTAAGGGTATCCCAATAAGCAAGGTACATGACTTGCTTGCTCCACAGAGTCTGATTTTTGGGGGGTTCCAGATTTGATGTGTAAAGAAAAAGTGGTAAAAGGATGGTGGCCAAACAAAAAAGGGTTTTCCCTCATAAAAAAGGATGACATCGGTACGAAGAAAATAATTCTTGTTTTTTCATTTCATACAGCAATTTTTTGTGCTTACTATGCATGCTCAGAACCAGTTATTCAACACTTTAAAATTAAATAACTTTGTGACAGATTAATATTTTTCACCAAACCATCAAAAAGCACATCCATGGGCCGTCTCCTTTCTACCGTGAAAATTCCAAACTGTCTTGGTGCTAGTCAAGTTAGTAGTAGTAGTAGTAAAATATTTATTCATAAAGAACATTTATGAATCAGGATGAAGCTCAATTGAGTTAAAAACTTATTTACAGCTAGGTTCTCTATGTACATAAAGTGCATTTTTACAAGTCATGCTATAAATCTTACAAAATTATTACAAGATCAATACAATATTATATCTCATAGACAGATGAAGTGAAAGGTATTACAGCTCATATTACTATTTTTCAATTTAGCACTTTACACTGAGCACCACTCTCTAATTTAAACATGGTGCATAACCCTTACAGAAATATAGGTGTGCTGTGTACATGCAGAATGCATGCCATATGCTTAAATGTGCAATGCTTGCATGCAGTTCACATACACAAAGTGATCCTAAGCGAACCAGGTCTAAAAAGCAAATCAGGTTTGCATGCTGCAAGCTTGACATGTGTGCAGCAGGTAAGCTGGTGTCAAAATCTTCTAAAAAGTATATCACATTTGCATGTTGCAAGCTTGATATGAATGCAGCAGTTAAGCTGGTGTGAACATTATTTAAACATCACATCAGGTTCACATGCTGCACACTTGCCATGTGTGCAGCAGCTAAGCTGGTACAAATCTCATCTAAAAAAACCCATCAGTTTCTATTTCTTATACTACTACTAGCAATTAGAGTCATTGAAATACATTTTTATTTGAATTCCCATAAAAATTAGGTAAACTCATTAATTCTGATCCTTTTGCAAGTTGTTTAATGGCTTTTGATTTTTGTCATTAAATCGCCATTAATTTGTATAGTTTGCTTACTGTATTAAGTGCCTAGGATATAACATCCCCCATTCCAGATGTACGAAGACGGGCCTTTGTGTTGTGAAGCCTATCCTTTTTGTTTTGGACCATGCAAATCCCTTATGCATATTTAGTGCTACAATTGTGTTTCTCGATGACTGTTTCATCTCACTTACTTCCCTTTGTCATCCTGTATTGAGCATATACACTATGGCCATGCTCAGCACTCTTTGTGCTGAGTAGGATATTGGAAGCATGCACCTTACCTCAACTTTTGTCACTGAAGTGAGGAACATGGACATTCATAATGAGGGACAATAAGGGACACTAACCCACATGATGATCAGGACACATCATGAAACATGGAGATACCGTCCCTCAGAACACAGTGGAAACCATTAGAAACATAGAAACATAGACTTTGACGGCAGATAAGGACCGCTTGGCCCATCTAGTCTGCCCATTTCCCTACCTACAGGATAGGCCGCAGATCCTAGTTAACTAACAGCCTATTTCTTCCTACCCCCCCACAAGAATTGCTTTATGTCTGTCCCATGTATTCTTGAATTCTCCCACAGTTTTAGACACCACAACCTCCTCAGGAAGGCTGTTCCATGCATCCACTACCCTCTCTGTGAAATAATACTTCCTCACATTGCCCCTGAACAGCCCCCCCATCTTTAAATTGTGTCCCCTTGTTCTTGCATGCCTCTTTTTCTGAAAGATGCTACCCTCTTGGACTTTGTTGATTCCACTGAGGTACCTAAAAGTTTCTATCATGTCCCCCCTCCCCTCTTTCCTCAAGGGTATACATATTAAGCTCCTTTAGTCTCTCCTCATATGGCTTCTCTTGCAGACACTGCACCATTTTAGTTGCCTTCCTCTGGACTGCCTCTATCCTGTCTATGTCCTTGCGGAGATGGGGTCTCCAGAACTGGACGCAGTACTCCATATGGGGTCTCACCAACTGTCTGTACAGAGGGATAACAACTTCCTGTTTTCTGCTGCTGATGCCTCTCCCTATGCGTCCCAGTATACCCCCAGCCCTCCCTACTGCCTTCACATTGCTTGCTAACCTTAAGGTCATCTGATATGATTACCCCAGGTCCCTTTCCTTTTTGTTGTTGTTAGTACTCCCCCATTGTGTATTCTTCCCTGGGTTCTTGTTTCCAGGTGCATTATTTTGCACTTCTTGCATTGAATCTTAGCTGCCATACTTCTGACCATTCCTCCAACATTGCCAAGTCCCTTCTCATCCTTTCCACACCTCCTTGTGTATCAGCCCTGTTGCAGATCTTTGTGTCATCTGCAAAGAGGCACTTTTCCTTCCAGTCCCTCTGCAATGTCACTTATGAAGACATTAAAGGACTGGACCCAATACTGAACCCTGTGGTACCCACTAGTAACTCCTCTTTCTTCAGAGTGGACTCCATTTACAATTACCTTCTGTGTCCTGTTGTTCTGCCAATGTTTTACCCAGGCTACCACCCTCGGATCCACTCCCAGGCTGGTTAATTTGACTATTAATATTTTGTGTGGGACTGTGTCAAATGTCTTGCTAAAGTCTAGGTAGGCCATGTCCACAGCCCCTCCCTGGTCTACTACTTTGGTCACCCAGTCAAAGAAATCTATTAGATTCGTCTGACATGACCTTCCTGCTGTGAAGCCATATTGCCTTGGGTCCTGTGCCTCACAGAGAGGGTAGTGGATGCATGAAACATCCTTCCTCAGGAGGTTGTGGGGTCTAAAACTGTGGGAGAATTCAAGAATGCATGGGACAGACATAAAGCAATTCTTGTGGGGGATGGGAAGAAATAGGCTGTTGGTTAACTAGGATCTGTGGCCTATCCTGTAGGTAGGGAAATGTGCAGACTAGTTGGGCCAAGCAGCCCTTATCTCCCATCAAAGTCTATCTTTCTATGTTCTGTTATTATTTTATACATTATTGATACAGAGTTGGAGATTAATGAAGGCCACTGCTTGACTAACAAAGGCCTTGTAAATAGAATAGTGGCCTTCATTATTCTCCAACTCACCATCATAATGTGTAAAATAGTAATAAAAAATAACTCCATTCATTTCAAGGGGGTATGCCCCAGCACTCTGACCCATGGACATCATCTATTAAAGACTCCTGCCTCTGGCTCCCCAGTACTCAAGAAAGATACTTTTTACTTATATATGTACTTGGTGGGTTGCTTGTAGCAACAGCATGGCTGTACCTGCTACAGTGTTTGTGCATGGGGGGGACTGGCTATGTGGATGGGGTGTCTAGTTATTGCTACATTTGTGTTTGCACCTTAAAGTCTGTTTGCATGGAAGCATTCAAAGCTATGGAGAGAAAATAGTAGGAGTACAGTCCTGGCAGAAGTAATTAAGTGGTTTTGTGAGTAAGTTTGTGTATTGGGGTGGGTAAAACCACATGTGTTTCCATTGGTATGTGTGCTACAGTTCAACTGTGAAACTGAGATGAGTAAGAGAAGAAAACTGAAAAGCATAACAGTGGCTACAAGCATGCCGTATGCGTGCAGATATAGTCAGATACAATATGAACTGAAGTACAAGTGAGCCATATGTGTGCAGACAGTATGGCTTAGTGGTTAAAGGCATTGAACTGCAAACCAGGAGACTTGGAGGCATGAAGACCTGGGTTTGAATCTCATCAACCCCCACTTGTGTATGGTATGATCCTGAGCAAGTCATTTAACTTTTTCATGTTCAGTTTTCAGTGACCACTAGCTTTTTACACACATGCCACATGCATACAGTCTTTCTCAATTTAACATAAAAATCATGGTTTCCACACTTGCTTGCTGCACACATGCCATATGCATGCAATTGGTTCCAATTTAACATTTAAATCATAATTGCAGTACACATATCACTTGGGTAGTTTAATGTGTGCAGCATGAAAACATTTCATATAATTATTTCTGTAAGGGAAGATCACTATGTTACCCATTAGCCAAGCCTCTGTTACAACAACATTCTTGTGGTTTTCTGAATGTATTCCACAATCATGTTTTTATTATTTTCCAAGATTTTATCCCCGCTATTTCTCTTAAATTGTGTTTTACATTATTCCAAATTAGTGCACCTCTATAGTACATAGAGTGACAGCCCACATCTAAATTTCACATGGGTACCATTAGGTCAATAGCTGTTGCAGATCTGTTGCAGTGTCAGTGGCTCAATAGATAGCACCCTCACCTCTGAGGACAGGAGATCAGAGGGCTGTGAGTTCAGTTCCCATCTGGCACTTGGGTTAATATCCCAGTACTGACACTGTAGTGCTGCACTTCTGAGGTGCTGTCTTTCGTGAAACTGAGGTCCTATCTGCCTGGAATGGTGGTAGTTGAGGTGGATGTTAAAGATCCCATGGCACTTATCGAAAAGAGTAGGGGAAGTTTATTGAACAAAAAACATAACATCACATATTATTCACAAAAAAAACAAAATTTTCTCCATATGAAAAATACAAATCAATATATACATAAAGATAGATCAACCAGGATCAACAAAATAAAACTCATGAAAAACCAAAATTCAGTTAATCCCATAAATTAAAATGTTTCCAAAACTGAATAACTTTATCTTGAGGAAACCTGCGGAGATCATTATCTTTCACATGTAGTATCCCATTCTCAATTTCAGAAAATATAAGAGCATTTAACACTTGTTGTCATTGTAAAACATATTGGTATCTGGCTTGCCACATAAAATGTTGTATATATGCAAAAGCATTCAAAGTACTTTTATGATACCTTTTCCAAACCCCTGTATAGTCTCCCAAAATTAAAGTATTATAAGTAATTAATGTAATAAAAGGCATTTTCCATTTAATTGCTGCCTCTTTTCAAAACTGCCTACTATTGGGGCATTCAAGGTAAAAATGCATCAAGCTTTCTTCTACATTATGACATGATAGTCTAGAATGATATATGTCCATCTGTGGCTTATACTTAAGATTTCCCCTAACTCCCAGTTTCCCTTAAGTAGACATTCACATAATGTCCCAGACTTGAACAGTAAGTCTAAAATCAGTGAGTTTATTAAAAGCAAAATTCATCTTGGTGGGCACATATTCAGGGAATATCAAGGAAATTTGCTGCACACTATAAAGTACATGGGAGTAAAAGGATTACCTGTTTAAGGAAATAAGAATTTGTTTCTGAATTTTCCATTGCTGTAACTTTTTAATGGTAGAGATCCCGTAACTAGGAATATAATCCTGAGTTAATATCTTAGTGGGTAAAAGAGTCCATTTCTGGAAATATTTTTGCCAAGAATATGTTACCCAAGTTTGCCATGGTAGAGTAAATAGCTGCCAGAGACAGTTCAGAAAGGTGACTAAAAAATTAGAATGATCAAACACTATGGGGTTTATCATATTTAACCCACCCTTCTTCACCGGTAAATAAGTAACTTCCCTTTTTACCAGGTTTAATCTATTACCCCACACCATTTGAAAAAACAAACTTAAGAGTCTTATTTCTAAGCTAACTGGGGGCGGATAAAGGTAACTTAAATAAAGAAAAAACAGTAACAGGAACTTATTTATTATCAGTATACACTTCTTTTTCCCAAATTTTCATGTCTTGCAAACCATAACCTTATTCTCTCCAGCCATCAACAGCTGTTCCCAATTATAAGTAGCCATGTCTCCGTGTCCAAATCAGATCCCTAACATTTTTTGTGGGGAGGTTGCAAAAGGAATCTCAGTAAAATCAATGGCTGCTGTTTGTGCTTGACCAAGAGAAAAAATAGTTATTTTGTCCATATTAAGTTGTGCTCCTGAAAGGTGCCCAAAACAATTAAATACCTCAATTGCTTTTTTTATGGAACAAACATCTTGAACCAATAAGGTAACATTATCAGCATAAGCTGTAACTTTTTCTGAGATCAAAAGGGGAGCTGAGGCAAGGCCGACAATATGTAGATCCCATTGAATTTGTCTAATGACTGGATCCAACACAAAGATATATAATAGGGGACTTAAAGGGCATCCCTGCCTAACACCTCTAACCAGCTGTATCTCTGAACCAAATAATCCATTAACTGTTGGAATTATCTTGGCATTAACATAGAGTAGTTTAATCCACTGTACAAATTGATTGGGTATGCCATATTTCTGTAGTAAATCAAAAAGGTACCCATGCCTAAACCTGTCGAATGTTTTAGCCCGATCTAGGGCCACCACATACCCTGACATGTTCCCTAGTTTACTAGCCTCAAAAAGTTCCCTTAGTAAATAAAGATTATGCTGTATTTTCTGATTAGAAATTGCACAGGTCTGAGCTGAATGAATTAGGGAATCGGCAACCTGTAATAATCTATTATTTGTAATTTTTGATAAAATGTTATAATCACTGTTAAGCAGACTTATAGGTCGCCAATTTGAGAGCACTTGTTTTATTTCCTTTTTTATAGATAAAACTAATAATAGACATACTAAAATCAGTAAGCTGCATATTGGTACTTAATAAAGAATTAAACACCAAGGGCAAAAAGTAACACATATAAGAAATGAACTTTTTGTAAAATTCATTGGGTATTCCATCAATACCTGGAGACATTCCTATTTTCAGTATTTTAATGACCTCTTCTAGCTCTTGTGATGAAATGGGTCTCATTAAGTCATGCTTCAGAGTCTCCATAACTTGAGGGAGCGGAACTATAAAATCATCAAGAAGAGTAATTGGGCAGTCTACTGGTTTATCAAATATTCCTGCTGTGCATTATTGAACCACAAGTAACATCTCTAAATCTGTTTGAGCTATAGTGCCATCATTTCTAGATAAGCCAACCATTAGAGGTTTATCCAATCTTTGCTTACAAGCACTATAAGGATCTGATGCAGGTTGCTTTAATGTCCCAAATCTAATTTCTGCTTCTAAAGAGTTGGCCCTATCATACTGATAAATTTTCATCTGCTGTTTAATTTCAAAGATTTGAGACTTATATTTCATATGATGTTGTGGAGGGAATGACATAAGCTTATATAATTGATTTCTAAAATTTAAATATTTTAAGTAATGAGAATTAGCCCTATTTTTGCCAAATGAGATCAGAATATTCTTTAAATTTCTTTTTTGTATCCAGCCACCAGTCATACATATTGTCATAGAAACACATTGTTGTGTGTCTTGCTGCAAATAAGACCTCTAGTTGATGTGCACAGTCTGGTAAATCTAAGAGGGAGGTATTTAACCTCCAACATTGCATACCAGAAAAAACTCTTGTAGGAATGTCAGCCAGGCCAAAATACCCCAAGATAATTTGATGGTTTGAAAATTCTGTAGATGTAGCAGTACAGTAGTATGGTGTAACATGCTGAGATACAAATATCATATCAATGCGTGTAGCATACGTATGCCTGTGATATGTAGCTCCACTATCCTTTTTTAAATATCTATAGGCGTCTATTAATCCTGCATCCAAAATTATTTGCTTCAAAGCATGAGAATCACAATACATCTTTTCTTGTGCTTCTCTTGAAAATTTAGTGTCTATGTCACAGTTGAAATCACCACCCCAAACAATATGTTTCCTAGTGTTTAAAAAAGGTTTTATATCCTCAAATAATTCAATTCTAGAAGTTTTTGTTTGTGGAGCATATGTGTTAATAAAACGAAAAGCAAAATCTTCAAAAAAACAATCAAGGATTAAGGCCCTACCAAGCCATACATCAATTAGTTTGGATATTCAAAACTTAGTGTTCTTAAATAATATCCCCATCCCATAGGCTGTATCTGAACCAAATGTCCAAAATGAAGGGCCCCATATCCACTTTCTTTTGACATTTTCTATTTCAAAAATAGAAGAAATTCTAGATTCTTGGACAAAAATAATGTTTGCTTTAAGTTGTCCTAAATAGGCTAAAAGTGCAAGTTGTTTTTTTATCATTTTTAAGACTACAGACATTATAGGAAACAAGCAGTAAAGTAGCCATCTAAGTTTAGCATAATCAGGGTCCCCCTTTGTGGCTCACACTTGTTTTCCTTTTCTTTTCCTTCTCACCCTTCTTGTCTTTTGCTAATTCTGTGGCTTTACTTTCCTCTTCCTCAGTCACCATTTCTGATCAGTGAGAGGTGTCTGATTCCAAATCTGATTCCCATGGGTCATTTTGTAGAAGAGCAAAAGGATTCTCAGTAGGGAGAGGGCCAGGAAGGATTTCTTTAAAAAAAGCTCTAGTAACTAATCTACTTCTAACAGTCTCAAACATAGGAGGAGGCATAGATTGAGCTTTAGAATGTTCTGAGACAACTGAAGCTACCCCAGAACAAGGCACAGTATCCACCCCAACACCTTCTTTCTGGGGAGTACTGAATTCAGACCTCTGTTCCAAAGGTAACCCTTCAACTCCCACTGAACTATTGGTGTCCAAAGGTTCCCTCAAATCTAGATCTTCATCCTGTGCAGTATTGGAATCACAAAAGCTGGAATCCCTCCTGTCCTCTTGGGCCCTGTTTACCAAATCATCCTGATCCCATCCGTCCGTGCGATTCTGTCTTGCTTATGGACATTGATGAAAAGCATGTCCTTTTTCATTGCATAGATTATATTGGAAGATATCCTCATGTAGATCTACAGAGTGTCCATACCCCCCATGCAAAGAACATTTCAGCATGTCACAAGAGCTGCTAATATGTGTATTTTCCCCACATTTATAGCAGGCTTTTGGCTGCCCCCCATAAAAACAAGCCCCTCTATCTTTACCTAGGTAGAAGCTATTAGGTGAATGAACAATTTCAGAATTAACTTGAAATAATTTAACTTTGAATTTTCACCCTCTGGTCCAAATCCCTTCTAAATCAAGAATAGTTGCAGGGGGGCCTAAAATGTCACAACGATTCTGAAGCCAATGATAGATATCACTGACATTGACTCCCTTATTCCGAAACATAATAGTAATATGCATAATTTGAGGACGCATGAGAGGAATTGCATAAAAGGAGGTCCATAAAGGGGTAGATTTCAAAGAAGAATATTTATCCCAGAATTTTTCCAAGCAGTTAGTCGTTTTAAAACTAATATCATATGTATCCTCACCACAGATGTGGATCAATGCATAAATATTAGCTGGAACAAAATGCATTGATCCCTTCAAAAGCTGCTTTGCAATGTAATACCTATCAGGATGTTCTGCTAACCCTCCCTTATAGCGTAGCCTAACTGTGTTTCTCTTTGGAGCTTGTTCAAGTTTATTCTTGAGTAATTTAGATATAGGAACACGCTTGCTATTTTGAGGTTTATCTTTATCAGTACCTGACTCTCCCCTCTTTGTTCCCCTTCCCCCTGTTTGGATGGCCCTGGCTTTGACAAGGCCGCAGCCCAATCCTTTATAGTCTGTGCAGAGGTAACATTGAGGACCATTGAAATATGCGGTAGTTCTTTACCTGAGCTCAGGCCTTTCTCAGCAGTGGAGTGCATGCTCATAGATGGCTTTTCCTGAAAATCATCTCCCCATTCTGAATCCAGAACCCAGTGTCCATCCGTCATCCTTGTCCTGCCAGAATCAGAAAGAGCTTTATCCGCCGACCAGTCCTGTCCAAGAAAGTCCTCTGAAGCAGCCAGTAATCCAAATTGTTGCCGCATCATTTGTGATGCAGTACAGTCCTTCATTTCTACCTTAGCTGTGTGGCGCTTACTACTTGTAGCCTCCTCAGTGCTCGTTTCTGTAGGAAGTATAGCCCTTTCAAACTGTGGGCTGCCTCTCACAGGATCAGGAGAATCAGTACGGGACCCCACATGAAAATCATCATTTGAACCAGATGTTACCGAAGCAGACACAATCTCCTTCACTGGAACACTACCAGTGATCTCCTGCATATTTTCCACATTCTCTGAAGTAAGTGTCCTGAACTGTTTGCTCCATGGCATAGTACTGAGAGCTGTCGGTCAAAACGTCCACTTCCATCGCTCTCTCTCACTCCAATCTGCCATCACGGCAATGCGCCAACTCCCCCTGCTATCAGCAATGCAGGGTGAGAGTAGGAGAATTTCCCCAGTGTCCTGGCCAAACTTCCTTCATTCACTAAAAATACCATCAACAGCTTAATCTGGTTCAAGGTCAGTTGGCATTCACCTGTATCCCCCTTCCTCGGGTCATGCTTGAAAATAGGCAGGATTTGTCTAGTACACTTACCCAGTCAACAAAACTAAATAAATATATATATATATATATATATATATATATATATATATATATAAATAGATAAATATTCCACTTTTTTTCTACTCATAAAGTGAAAAATTATATATAATTGAAGCTTGCCAATCATCCCCTTGTGAACAAAGGTCAGTAAATGCTCTTGCCTTCATTTATCAAGTGTCTGCCAATCCAGTTTATTAAATAGATGACATTTATGTGATAATAGAGGAGCATCTACAATAAATCTGGCTAATCTACCATAGCAGATATCCATTCTTTCTAAGCTGACATAAAACCCTTTCAAGCCAATGGGAAAACATTCCAAAAAAATCACTTTGTGCCCTATCTGTATCTCATAATCTGTATATCTTACCAAAATAAAACTTGGCACATCAAGAGACCTGCCACACAAGTCAATGCATGCAAGATGTCATCCAAATCCGTTGAATGGTGACAATGTTATTTATGTGCAAACATTGGGGTTTAACACTGAAATGCCAGTAAAAACCTAACTATAGGGGTGCAACCATGCCCCTGTAATATATCTGCCTGTCTCTCTGTCTGTCTGTCTATAGATGGGTAGTCTAGACACAGGAGACAAAGTGGAAAACTGGGTTAGGAACTAGTTAACAGACAGGAGACAGAGGGTGGTGGTAAATGGGGTTCAATCTGGGAAGAGGGGAGTGACCAGCAAGGTACCACAGGGATCAGTACTAGGACCAGTCCTTTTCAATGTTTTCATTAGTGACATTGCAGAGGGACTAGATGGAATGGTCTACCTGTTTGCAGATGGTGCTACGATCTGCAACAGGGTGCATATTCCAGAAGGGGTGCAGAAAATAAAGAGGGACCTGGAGAAACTTGAATAATGGTCAGAGATGTGGCAGCTGAGGTTCAATGCAAAGAAGTGCAAAATAGTGCACCTAGGCAGAGGGAACCCTGGAGAGAGCTACAGGTTGGAGTGGGGGAGTCGACTGTCACCAAAGAGGAAAGGGACCTAGGGTTTATCATCTCTGATGACCTTAAGGCATAAAAGCAGTGCACAAAGGTGGCAGGGATTGCCAGTGGCATGCTGGGGTGTATAAGCAGAGATATCACTAGCAGGAAATGGGAGGTGGGAGGTGGTGATGCTATTGAATAAAACATTGGTAAGGCCTCACTTGGAGCACTGCATCCAGTTCTGGAGGCCACACCTGCGCAAGGACATAGATAAGGTGGAGACTATCCAGAGAAGGGCAACAAAGATGGTGCAGGGCTTACATATGAGGAGAGACTAAGGGACTTCAATGTGTACTCACTGGAGGAGAGGAGACAGTGATGAAACATGATTGAAACTTTCAAGTGCCTCAATGGCATAAACAAAGTGTGGGTGGGGGACCTTTTCCAATGTAGAAAAAGTACTAAAACAAGGGGGCACAATATGAAAATAGAAGGCGGTAGGTTAAGAGGTAATGTGAGGATGTTTTTCTACATAGAAAGGATAGTTGATGCTTGGAATAGTCTGCCAAAGGAGGTAGTGGCGGTAAGCACAGTGAAGGGATTTAAGCATGCCTGGGGCAGGCACAGGGAAAGCTTAAGAGGGGAGGGGAAGGGAGAGAGAGTGATGAAAAGCCATTAATCACATAGGGTCAGTGGCCACATACAATGCACAGTGCCTATGGGCAGACTGGATTGGCCTAGTGGTCCTTATCTGCCAACAATTTCTATTTTTCTTTCTATCTATCTATCTATCTATCTATCTATCTATCTATCTATCTATCTTCTCTATATATACACATTTTATATTCTTTGGTAACCTGGTAAGGCCCACCAGGTACAAGTTCCTATTTTCAGGAGTGACAAGGGAGCACTGGGGAGGTTGAGTGACTTGCTCAGAGTCGTACAGTATGGATATAGAGCCAGTGGAAATCAAAAAGTGGCAGATCCTGCATCAATAAAGATCCTGTGGCAGCAGGACCCTACTTAGACCTCTGCATGGAACAGAACCGATCATGCATCATATGAGGCACTGGGTCAGAACATTGCCAACTAGAACAGTGCGGTCAAAAACTATGCAATAAAAATGCCACCAGTTTTTTTTTCTTTGAGGGGGAGCACACCAACCCCACAACATGACTAACTCTGCCCCCTGCACCCCCCCAAAATAAAGGATCCTAACTCCAGGTGGAGCAGATCATGGGGCAAAATGAAATTTGTGGGGCTGTGGAATATTGTTTCTACTACCCCTTGTAAAAAGAAAATCAAAGTCCTGAATGGCAAAACAGAAGGAGACTAGGATTAGAACCATGGTCTCCATTACCACACAGTTAAGCTGTTCCATGCCTCAGTCCTCCATGACATGGGAGTAGCTTGGCCAGCCACTGGAATCCATCAGTCCTTGTACTCTGCTAGCACCATGGACAGTTACCATGGGAGTGCTTGCTGCACAGTACTGCAAATCCCTTATCACCATCCTTGGTAGTGGCATTCAGACTATTGCTGTCTTCTCTGGTGCTATTATGGTAGATGTATTACATCCTGATACCATAATAGGATATATTTCAAACATAACAAAATTTATTTACACCATGGCCCACTACCAATAGTTACCATGTTCAGTGCAACATAATAGAAATAGAAGTTTTCTGACTGCTTGCAGACAGCCCATTCCTCTTAAGCCTGTCTAAGCTCATTATTTAAAATCCTGGATCTGATATTTGAATCAAATCAAGTTCTTCTGGATGTACCAAGCTCATAGGCTGTACTACCAGCCAGCTTCATATTTAACAGAAATAGATATTATCTGAGATACACAGAGGCATACAGATCTGTACAGATCAGATGTGATTCCCCTTCACAAAAGTGGGAGCAGGGCAGAAGCAGGAAACTACAGACCTGTTAGTTTAACCTCAGTGATAGGGAAAATGATGGAATCACTTCTGAAGGAAAGAAATGTCGAGTACCTAGAGGCCAGAGGGGCACAGAACCCAAGGCAGCAAGGATTCACAGTGGGAAGGTCATGCCAGATGAATCTAATAAATTGCTTTGACTGGGTGACCAAAGTAGTAGATCAGGGAGGGGCTGTGAACATGGCCTACCTAGACTTTAGCAAGGCATTTGACTCAGTCCCACACAAAAGATTAATATACAAGTTAGCCAGCCTGGGAGTGGGTCCCAAGATGATAGCCTGGGTAAAGAATTGGCTGGAGAATAGGACACAGAGGGTAATAGTAAATGGAGTCCACTCTGAAGAAAGGGGGGTTACTAGTGGGGTACCGCAGGGTTTAATATTAGGACCGATCCTCTTCAATGTCTTTATGAGCAACATTGCAGAGGGACTGAAAGGAAAAGTATGTATCTTTGTAGCTGACACAAAGATCTGCAACACAGTTGATGCACAAGGTGGGGTGAAAAGGATGAGAAGGGACTTGGCAAGGTTAGAGAAATGGTCAAACGTATGGCAGCTTAGATTCAATGCTAAGAAGTGCAAGGTAATGCACCTGGGAAACAAAAACCCAGAGGAAGAGTACAGAATGGGGGTGAGATGCTAACAACAACAAAAATGGAAAGGGACCTGGTGGTAGTCATATCAGATGACTTAAAGGTGGTCATGCAATGTGAGAGGGCAGTAAGGAGGGCTGGGGGGATACTGGTATGCATAGGGAGAGGCATCACCAGTAGAAAACAGGAAGTTGTTATCCCTTTGTACAGACAGCTGGTGAGACCCCATCTGGAGTACTGTGTGCAGTTCTGGAGACCCAGTCTCCACAAGGACATAGACAAGATGGAAGCTGTCCGGAGGAGGGCAACTAAAATGGTGCAGGGTCTGCAAGAGAAGAATATGAAGAGAGAGGAAAGGAGGGAGAGGAGGGACATGATAGAAACTTTCAAGTACCTCAAGGGAATCAACAAAGTCCAAGAGGGTAGCATCTTTCAAAAAAAGAGGTGTGCAAGAACAAGGGCACACAATTTGAAGATGGGGGGGGCTCAGAGGTAATGTAAGGAAATATTTTTCACAGAGAGCGTTGTGGATGCATGGAATGGCCTTCTGGAGGAAGTTGTGGAGTCAAAAACAGTGGTTGAATTCAAGCATGCATGGGACAGTCATAAGGCAATTCTAGGGGGTGGGGATAGAAGAAGTAGGCTGCTGGTTAACTAAGATCTGCAGCTTATCCATTAGGTAGGGAAATGGACAGACTGGGTGGGCCAAGCAGTCCTTATCTGCTGTCAAATTCTATGTTTCTATGTTACAGTGGGAAATGGGCAGACTAGATGGACCAGGACGATCCTTTTCCGCTGACACATTACTATGATAATACTATGATACTGATGCACAAACTCTAAGACTTATGCAGACTCAGACACAAGCATTGCAAAACATACTACATTTAAGATTGTGGATCTCTTTCTATAACCTCTTACTGCATTGTTGGGACTCAGTATGTTTCCTTGTTAAACCATAATAAGATCTTGCTCCAATCTATTCCCATTTTATGAACTGTTAAAAAAGGTTCTGGTGCACTTTATTGTTTATGTGGAGGGTTCACTTTTTTTTTTGCTTCTGTTCTAGAGCATGATAGAAAGAGATTAATGCCAACAGCTATAATCATCGGAGGGACAGGTGGAGGACTAGTTCTGCTGCTCCTACTCGCTGCAATTGGGATTGGAATCAAGTGCTGCAGAAAGCCAAAACGTAAGTGCAAACACCCACTAACTATATAAACAAGAAAAGGTCTGCTGGGTAGCAGTGTGTCATGACTTTTATTTAGATCAAGATGGTTGTGTGTTCAAAACCTAAGTTATAAGGTCTCATTGTGTTGAGAGATACTAAAGATCTCACATACTGCATCAGAGGTATTACTCTGACCTCCATGGTGCGCTGTCTGACTCCACTTAGTGGGTACAACTAAGGCCCAAATGAACAGCATTTCAATTGTATTTTTATTTATTTATTTTACCAGGAAAGTCTGCATTGAACCGTACTCATTTATAAGGAGATCCTGGTTTAGGACAGCATACAAAAGCAATTTCAAAGAACAGTACAAGGAGGATACATGATAATGCAATAGTATAAAAGATACAATAATACAGTACAAGCTTATGATCAGGAACTGCAGCATATTCTTATAAAGGCTACTCTCAAGGTATATCTTCCTTCAGAAAAAACTTAGAGGATGAACCCCACATTGATGGAGGTGTTTGGAGGCAACCTACAGGTGATGTGTCCATGCTTTTGGCTGTTGTGCTCCCAGGTCACACCTGACAGGTAATTTTTGCTGTTAAATGTGCCTTTACAGGCAATCAATTCTAACAAAAAAGATCTAGTGGCATAAGAAAACATCAGTAGATTGCTGCAAATTACTGATGAATATGTCCAAGAGTAACAAACCCATCATCATTCCCATTCATTCATATGTGTCATTGCTTTGTGTTTTTGTGTTTAGCTGGTCAACCATGTAAATGGGCTATGTAGGCTATGGAGTTATCAGAGCATAAATAAATAAAGTAAACTAAATTCCTGGGACACATGACATCCATCCCACACCACTCTTTTAGAAATAGTATGGGACATCTTCAGATAGGGGAGAGGGAAAAGGAGCCTTTAGCTGCTGGCTGTGAGTGTAAGTAGATCTGAAATATATTTTTAGCTGGTATTTCTGTGTGTTTGTAATTGTATTTGAGGGCTGGTCTTAACTGCCATTTATTGTGCTTTTACATTTAGTTTGGGCAGGAGTAAGGGATTCTAGCAGACAGATTGGTGTTTGTGTGTTTAAAAGTTGCTGTCTGGTCTGTAAGTGCAGGCATCATATTACAGGGGATTAGTGCTGTTTGAATGTGAGGTGTATCTGCCATCTTAGTTAGTCTTCAGTTAGGGTAGAGGGAGAAGGAGCCTTTAGCTGGTGGCTGTGAGTATAAGTAGATCTGAAAAAAAATTTCAGCTGGTATTTCTGTGTATTTGTAATTGTTTGAAGTTAAAGATTTTATTGTTATTTCACACAGGATGCACCAAAAAAAAGTATAATGTTGAAAGGTTACATACAACCATAGCGCAACCTTAATACACCCATCCAGGATACTACATGCAGGATACACAAAAAAAAAGAATAAAGAGCGCTGTCATTGGTAATGATCCAAACCTACTTAGAGTCTCCCACCCAAAAGAGTGGAAGCCATGAGATATAAATTGAAGGGCCCAAAGAAAACAAAAAAAAGGAAAAAATAATAACAATAACCTATAGGGCCCAAGGCAACATATGGTAGAAGTGGTTACATCCTGGAACAGGCTTACTACTAATTAGAACTATATACATTGAAAACTGGGAGAACAAAAAGGCAGACTGCTTCTGAGATACAAAAAAAACTTGACAAGTATAGAAAAAAAATGGGAAAGTCTATAACTCAGACCAGACAAGGGTCCCTCGGGAATTACTGACCACCTAAGGTTGGACATCATGACAATACTTAGACTGGAGATATGGTTGCCACCATCTGTCAAATTGGACCAGCGAACCCCCCGCAAAACTAGAGAGCCTCTAATACATAGCTCCTAGGGCTAGAGCCTGAAGGAACTCTCGGAAGGATGGAACCTCCGGGGACCGCCACTTCCTTAAAATAAGCCATTTGGCTATCACCCCGACAGCGGTAACCCACTGGGCCCCTGGACAGCGCTTGGGTGTATGGGAAGGGGCACAACCCAGAAGGAGAAGAGGGGGATCCAGTACTATTTGAGGGAACAGAAAGGTACACATATCCTGGATTGTTGTCCAGAAATGCTGGAGATAAGGACACTCCCAGAGTATATGGAAAAGATGGGCACCTTGAATACCACATCTCCAGCAAGTGTCCTGCTGAAGGAGCCCCATCTTTTTGAGTTTGACCAGATCCCTGTGCCACCTATGAAGGGTTTTGTTGATGATGAGATGGGTGCACCCATCTCTACACGCCATATGCAGTCTCACCCAGGCATGGTCCCATTGGGGCTCGGAGATAGAAGAATTAAAATCCTTTTCCCATTGGGCTTTAGCTGACAAAGTAGGGTTTGCAGCAGCACCTCTAAGAGCCTTATAGATCTCACTGGCTCTGTTCCTGGGATGACGTAACCAACAAGTAAGAGGATGGGAACCTGATTGTGACCCTCTATTTAGGGGGAAATTAGGTAGATGGGACATAGCATCTCTGATCTGGAGATATCTCCAGAAATGAGAGGTCGGGAGATGATATCTGGATCTTAAAGCCTCAAAAGTATCCAATGAACTAGAATCAGGGAGCAGCAAATCCAGAACTAAAAGGATACCTTGTAACTCCCATACCTTCCAATGGATCACACTCCCACCCACTACCAAGGCGTGGTTGTTCCAAAGGGGCAAAAACCTCCAGGGAGTTACGTCCTGGCCAAGCAGAGTTAGAACTCTTTGCCAGTATTGGATGGATAATAGAATGGGAGGGGGAAGATTAGAGGGAAGTTTTTTTTTTTTACTATACAATGCCACCACAGGGGAAGGAGCCTGTAATAATGATGCCTCCAACGGGAGCCAGGTAGGCGAGGTGGGGCCAATGCTAGAGAACCATAAAGTGGTCTGAGATGAGCTAAAGGCCATGTGGTACCCCTGAAACCAGGAGGCCCCAGCCCCACTCCAGTGCTGAGCAGAAGTTTAGCTTACTAAACCGTGGATGGGAGCCCTCCCACAGGAAATTGCCAATGACTGCATCCAATTTTTGAAACCATTTTGATGGAATAGGTATAGGAAGATGGGACAACAGATACAATACCTTGGAGGCCACCATCATCTTGATGGAGTCTATTTTCCCGGCTAATGAAAGCCTTAAGGCTTTCCAACAAGCCATATCCTCCTTAATAGACTCCCCCAGTGGAGAAAAGTTAGCTGTGAGCATTTTGGACAACTTAGGGTGTAGGATGATACCCAGATACTTTATGCCATTGGGGGACCATTTGAGACTCGTGGCCACAACATCTATGCCAGAGGGCATCGAGTTGAGAGGGAGGACCTCTGTTTTGGAATGATTGATCCTAAGACAAAAAATTCCAGAGAATACATTCAATATATGCAAGATGGATTGAATCACCTGTGAAGTGCATTCTATAGTGACCAGCAGGTCATCAGCATACAAAAAAGTTTTAAAAGTAATGCCTCCCATTGTTATTCCAGGGATAGAGGGCGCTTCCTGAAGCGCAATGGCCAGGGGTTCAATGGCAGGAATGAACAAAAGGGGGTAGAGTGGGCAACCTTGTCTTGTACCCTTCTGTAACTGGAAGGGTGCCGATAGATTGCCATTGGTCAAAACCCTAGCCAGGGGAGAGGTATATAATAGTTTGATCCAGGAGAGAAAATCAGGTCCCACCCCCATGAAGGAAAGGGTATGAAACAGACAAGACCATTCTACTGAATCAAATGCCTTCTCAAAGTCCACAGCAAGGGCTACAAAGTGTTTTTTCGACAGTTGGGAATAATGCATTATTGAAAGGAGGGTTCTCTGATGATCAGATCCCAGATGCCCCTTAACAAAGCCAGCCTGGGATGGGTGAACCAGCCCTGATACGAAAGGCTCCAGTCTACTGGCAAGAACCTTGGCCAGAATTTTGGCATCTGCATTGATAAGGGAAATGGGATGGTAATTACCTGGGGAAAGGGGGTCCTTTCCCTTCTTAGGGAATACAGTAATAGTAGCTTCCCTTAGGGACAGGGGTAAGCTTCCTGAGAGTAGAGAGTGCCTAAACATCCGGACTAAGTACGGGGCAAGGTTAACACCTTGGACCCTATAGAAATCTATGGGGAGTCCATCGGTCCCAGGGGCATTACAAAGATTCATGGATTGGATAGCCCTATCCACTTCTTCCACAGTGATCGGGGCTTCCAGCGCTGTAACTTCCAATGGGGAGAGCTTAGGGATGGGTAAAGAATCCAAAAATTTTGGGATGGAAACAGGCTGGGGGGGCAGGGGAAGTGTATAACTGCCTATAAAACTGAGCCATAATGTCATTGACCCCAACCGAGGAGTAACACGGGACCCCAGTGTGATCCCTTAAAGCATGTATCCTCCTGGACATTTGACACTGTTTGAGGTGATATGCCAGGAGTTTACTAGCCTTTTTCCCACCCTCCCAGTAAGCGTGATGTACCTGCCTAAGATTCAATTCAGCCTGGCGGGTGAGGTGAGCATTCAGGGAATTCTGGTACTCGCCAGTTGTGCGAGTAGGGACTGAGGTGGAGGTCTGTCATGAAACGATTTATATTGCGCTTCCAGGAAATATAGTTGTTTTTCTAAAGCCCTCTGATCTGCCTCGCATTGGCGTCTCCTAGCCGAGGCGAAGGCCATTATCCCACCCCTTATTGTAGCCTTGAAGGCTTCCCATAGGGTAGTGTCCGAGACCTCCCCATTATCAATATTAGTCCAATACTCGGCAATTGCAGGCCCCAGCCATTTCTGAAAGTCCCCGTCCCCCAGGAGAAGGGGGTCCAAATGCCAGGGGGAGGAAGGAGGGTGGTCCTGTCCCAGTTTAACCTGAATTCCCAGAGGAGCATGGTCTGAGACATAAATCGGGTGTATACAAGAGGTAGACACTCTGTCAAAAAGTTCAGTAGATAGCAGCCACAAGTCGAGTCTACTGGATGAACCATGAGTCTGCGAGAAGCATGTGTAACCCCAATCCCCAGGGTGTAGGGCCCTCCACACATCCAACAGACCATGTTCATCCATTAACCTCAGGAGGGCTTTCTTGGCCTGCTTATGTGGTTCAAGGGCCTTGTTGCTTCTATCCAGAAGGTGATCAAGCACCAGATTAAAGTCACCCCCCAGTAAAATAGAGACTTTGTGGATGTTGAAATCCTTAAGGGCCTTATTAACCATATGGAAAAAAAGGGGACAGTCCTGGTTAGGGGCGTATAAATTAACTAAGATTAGTGGGCCTTCTGGGGTCGCCATTTTGGCCATGATCCATCTCCGCCTCTGCATCATGAGTGTATCTTTTAACCTTTCACCCCAGAGATTTATGTAGGAGTATAGAGACCCCACGCTAGAGGGAGTCTGCCACACTATGTATCTCTTCCCCTACCCAACCCTGTCTAAGCTTCCTAGCTTCAGCTGAGGAGAGTTTCATCTCCTGAAGGAGGGCTACCGAAGGTCTGAGCTTCTTCAGATGGAGCAAGACTTTCTTCGATTTAATGGGAGAATTAAGGCCTCAGACATTCCAGGAGATAAAATTAGTCTCCATTCAACCTGGATAGGATCATGGCAAACCCTATATGCATCCACATACACCAAGGCCAGAGACCCTATCCCCCAGGAAGGAGACCTTTTCTCTTGAGACAGCCTTGATGAAAACAGATGAGAATCTCAGAAGTCAGAATGCCTAAACTATTAACAACATACAAAACTGAGTATTTCTGAAAGGGGCTCACTAGGCCCTGAACATAAACTACAAACAGCAACCATAACTTTGAACAACCACAGATGTAAGACACCCTTTCCCTCCCCGCCTCCCCAAATCCCTCCTCTAAACAGATCAGCTCCTGCTGCACACATCGACCGAATTGCGGCCCAGATACCAGCAGGAATCGCTGGGAGGTAGGAGGTTAACTAACTGCAGTGAAAGAGATGTAGGACAGCCCACTGCCCAAAAGACTCTCTCCACTGTATCCCACCAATACAGCGCACCTGCACCAACAAGTCGGCTAAAGTATCCACCATCCACCTTAGATTTGTTTCACAGGCATTGAGGGACTAACCCCCCCTGCCCCCGCCCAACATACCATACATTAATAACTAGAAGCAGGGTTATAAAGATCTCAAATGTAAACAGTGAGGGGCTGTCCCGCACTGTAAAAGACTAATTGACACCTGGTCATGCCCCCTCTGAGAGGGAATAGAATAACTGAGCGACCAGAGTGTAAGCGGTATCGCTTGATCCCCCCCCCGCCGGCAGCACCAGGAAGGCCCTGGTGTACTGGGCATATACCAGGGGCTTAAGATCGGCGCTGATCGCCAATACTAATTATAACAGGAGGGGGAGAACAAGAACACAGAAAGCAGCACAAAACAGTCAGTCACATTCAGCCCCTTAGATTTAGCAGTGGCCACCGCGCGCCAAGGGTGTTGGATAGTTAGAGGCCGCATCCATAGCAGTGGAAACCTCTGGTGATAGTGACTCCACAGCATCTGCCCAGGAAAGCGAGTGCGCAGCCTGGGATTTATTCCCCTTAGGAGATGGTCTAGGCAGCAAAGGAGGGTCCAGCTGGGATCCGTCTGTTGAAAGGTCCATCAGGGCATGGAACTGGTTGTTGCTCATGTCAGGCTGTATAGAGGAGTGAGAGGCTACGGAGGCAACACTGGCACTGCGACTCCGAGAGCAAGAACGGAACCGGGGAGTCTTATCAATATGAGCCTCATCCAGACTAGCCCTTCTTCTGTTTTTCTTTTTGCTCCCCGGAGATTTCTGAGGGGCAGAGAGAGTTGGAGTCCTAGATTGTAGGGTTGCAGGCTGAGTAGCCCCGGGGGGGAGGAGTAGTAGGGGTTAGTGCAGAGGTCTCCATAGCTGTAGCCCCCGAGTCCATAGATTCCCTGGGCTCACCCCATGTAGCTTGGGAGCTTGTGATGCCAGGAAGTTCTCAGCAGCTGCTGGGTTGTCAAATAGCCACGGCGATCCATTCAGGATGATACGAAGACAAACTGGGTATGTCAATGAGTACTCTAACCCCAGGTCAGCACAGGCCCGACATGCAGCAGTGAAGGCCCTACAGTATGCAGTGAGCTCTTGGTAATAGTCCACAAAAATCTGGATCCTGTGGCCTCTCCAAATGAGTTCCTTCCTTTGGCGTGCCAGCCTGGTAATGGATTCCCGGTCCTGGAACTGGAGAAAGCGGGCCAATATGGTGCGAGGACGCTCCCCAGGAGCTGGGTGGGATGCCAACATTCTGTGAGCCCTGTCTATCTCCAGAGGATGATCCAAGGCCAGTCCAGCAGGGGGGAGCTCCTTTTGCAAAAAGCCTATAGCATCTGATCCTTCACAGCCCTCTGGGAAGCCCACAAACCTCAGATTATTCCTTCTGCTTCAGTTTTCTAAGTCCTCCACCCTGGTCCATAACTGCTGAATAAGCCTATCGTGGTCCAGCACTCATGCCCCAGTTTGCCAGCAGCCATCCTCTGCCTCTGAAAGCCTGTGCTCGAATACAGTAGCCCTCTGTGAAAGATCTACTATGTCGGCAGTATTCTTCCAGGTAGCACTGTCAATATGATCCATGCGGTTCAAGATTTCGGTGAACATCTGCTGAATTTCAGCCAGCCCACCCTCTGAGGTCACAACGGGAGAAGCAGGCTCCATCCTTGCAGTAGGTCTGGCCACCAGATGTGTCAGCAGGAGTCGGAACAACGGAGTACTTCACGGGCGGAGCGGGGGTCCGGAGCGGTATTACAGAAGGGCGGAACACTCCTTTAGTCAGTGGAGCAAGAGAATGAGTGAAAAGAGCAGGTACAGAACGGGCTTAACATGGATATGTGGTGGGAAGGGTAGAGCTCCTCGATTAGGCGTCCATCGTGTTCGGCGGCTAACCACACCCCCCCATGTATTTGTAATTGTACTTGAGGGCTGGTCTTAACTGCCATTTATTGTGCTTTTACATTTTGTTTGGGCATGATTAAGGGATTCTTGCAGACAAGTTGGTGATTATGTGAGGTGTCACTGACAGAGGACTCCTTGGCTGATTGTGTTTTGACACATCCTGTGGTGTACTCCCACCATCCCACCCGCAACCCACCCACCCCAAGGCTCCCTGCCATTTATTGGGTGGGTCCCATAAGGTCTTGCAAAATCCTAATCCTATTAGGGTGATGCTTGGGTAGTGCTGGCTACTGCATCTTGGGTACTGTTTGTATCGATTGCTTGGGCATATGCTGGCTACTGCTGGGAAGAGGGTAGATTGATTGAGTGTATATGGATTGGAGGGTACTTTTATTGCAGAGGGGAGTGAATATTGCCCACGCCTAACAGTGAGGATGGGATTGAATAATGCAAGAGCCGGTATCTTCGGGAGGGTGATTAGGTGTACGTGGTGTGGGGCGGCCATAATATTGAATTGGGCATGGAGATTTGGAGGATGCCCAGTGTGTTACCAGTTGGCAGGCCTCAGGTGGAAGGTTGAGGGATCAAGAAGCAGTTGGAGGGAGGGAGGGTGGGTTGGAGGAAGGGGACAGGAACCATATGATGATAGGCAAGGACAAAATGGCATACCCCAGGGTATAGGGGGGAGTGAGAGGACTAGAACCACATGGTTGCTCTGGGGGGGGGAGACATGAAAATGCCAGTGTATGGTCTTCACTCTGAAAGGAGGGGCAGCCCAGAGAGAGCCAAGGAAGGGGGAGGGAAGGGGGACAGGAGTGGGCGAGCATGGGGCAGGCATCACACTTACAAATTGCTTCACCATGCTGTACCCGGATGATGAGGTGGAAGAGGCTGGTGGGCAGGTGGTGCAGGATGATGGGTAGGGATTGGTCAGGTGTCTGAGGGGGGCAGGGGATAGGAGGGGTGTGATCCAAAGGAGGGATGGAATGGGGAAAGTGAGTCCAGGGCACCAGATGGGTTGGGAGGGGGGCAGGAGCTCAGGTCTGAGGGAGGTAAGGCAGAGGAGGATGCACAGAACAGAGTCAGGGTGGATGAGGCCAGGACCCAGGACAGGGCAGAGTTGAGGAAGGGAAAAGTGGACAAGGAGAGGGGTGAGGAGATGAGCACTCTAGGTAGGCCAGCTCCGAGACTGGAATTTCCAGAAGAGGGGGGTGTAGAGAGCACTAGGGCACAAGGGTCTGTTACTGCAGAACCTGAGGGGGGAGGGAGGGGAGAAGGAAAGCAGGAATAGGAGGCCTGGGTGGAGAAGTCAATGGCAACAGACCAACTCAGGAAGAGTTAAGGGGGGTGACTAGTGATATTCAGACTGTGAGAGGTGCAAGGAGCAAGCTGGGAGAGGGAGACAGAAGAGGGAGCCTGGAAGGGCACAATCAAACTAGTGATGCCCAGGCTGTGGGAGGGGCGAGGAGCAAGCAGGGGGCCATATTCAGGAGAAAGAGTATAGAAGGGAACATCCAGATCTGTGACCCCCAAGTTGCAGGGAGTGAGAGGAGAAAACTTGGGGACATAGACAGAAGAGGGAGCCTAGAAGGGCATGCACAAAATAGAGACACCCAGGCTGTGGGGGTGCAAGGAGCAAGCCAGGGGACATAGACAGAAGAAGGAGTATGGATGGGTACAAATGGGCTAGTAACTTGGGGGAAGAGGTGAAGGTGATCCTGCTGGGTGACTCCATGATTAGAGGTATCCAGTGGGAGGGTGTTGGTGAGGGAAAAGGCAGCCCAGTCAAGGTTAAATGTATCCCAGGCCTATCAGTACATAAGGCCAAATTCCAGCTATACTCAATGGCAAGGGAATGTGGAGGATCCACAGACTTTCTAGTTCACCTGGGAACAAACAATTTAGAAGGGAACAGTAAACTGGAGATACAGGCAAGAGTCAAGGAATTGGCCAGGGTTTGCCACTCTACAGGATGCTCAATCTCCTTTTCTGAGGTACTACAAGTACCAAGGTCAAGCGAGGAAAATAAGCAAAAACTTAGGGGGGTGAACCAGTGGCTCAGGGAGTGGTGTAAGTCAGAAGGGTATGGATTAATGGGGGACTGGGGTGATACATGGGAAGACAAGAGGCTATATGCCAGGGATAGGATGCATCTCAACCTGGAGGGGAGGGAGATCCTTAAACTAAAACTTTTTGGATTCATTGGTGATAGGTGGGGTTTAAACTTGTAAAGGGGGGAAGGATAGGAAGATTGAAACCCCCAGCAAGGAAACTTGAGAGTTCAGGACTAGATCATGCAAAGTGGGCTGCAGGTAGCATTAAAAGACAAGGGGCAACTGAGGGGGGAAGAGAGATGGGGAATTGCACTGGGCTGAGAAGACTGGAGAGGGGGGAGGGGGTTGGGTGGAGGACAGTCCTGATCAATGCCAGGAGCATGGGCAATAAAATGCCAGAGCTCCAGACAATGCTAGTTGAGGGTGCAGCAGATTTGGTGGCAATTACTGAGACATGGGCCACCCAGAGGCATGACTGGGACCTAAATTTACTGGGATACACAATGTCTAGGAAGGATAGGGGGGTGGGAAGAGGGTGTGTGCGTGGCATTGATAGTCAAAAATTACATATAAGTTGGTAGAATCGAGGAGCAGAAGGAGATATGGAGGCAATTTGGGTAACCTACAAATGGAGGGGTGTAAAAGATTAAAAATAGGGGTGGTATACAGACCCCCCCCACAATGGAAGTGGAACCGGAGGATGATTTGGCTGAGGACATCAGGGTCATTGTGGCCTCAGAAAGGGCAGAGTAGTTATCATGGGTGACCTGAACATGCCGGGGGCAGACTGGGGCACTATGACATCCTTGGTGGCCAAGGAGCAGAGGTGGATGGATGCCTTCCTAGTCCAACATGTGGCAGAGCTACTAGGCAAGATCGGATACTGGATGTTGTCCTAGCAGATAGTGACCAGATTAGGGGCCCAGTGGTGAGCAGCCCATTGGCAGGCAGTGACCATGCCATGGTCTGGTTTCTTATGTTCCTAGGGGGAGAGGAAATTTGCACTAACACAGAAGTAATAGATTTCAAGGGGGTGGACTTTGAGGGCATGGGAAGGATTCTTAAAGGGCGCTTGGATAAGATAAGGCCAGACATGGATGCTGGTAGCTTGTGGGAGACCATTAAGAAGGGGGTGCAGGAGGCTTTGCGGGCTTGTGCAAAGGTAAGGCACAGGCAATGTAGGGCCAGTAAGCCGTGTTGGTGGACCTGGGAGGTGCAGAAGACAGTGAGGGAGAAAAAGGCTGCCTATGCACACTTAAAGTGCTCAAGGGGGGGCTAGAGAGAGGGGAGAGTATGATTTCCTGGCTAAGAGGGTCACCAGGGTGGTAAGGGGGGCCAAGGTGAAGAAGGAGCTTAACCTGGCCAGGGATATCCACAGAGGGGGAAGGGGTTCTATAGATACATAAGGGAGAAAAGAAAAGTGAGGGCACAGATCAGCAGGATTAGAACTGGGGGGGATGGGTGCAGGAAACTGAAGAACAAGCAGAGGTGCTAAATGAGTACTTTGCCTCTGTCTTTACCGGGGTAGGTGGGGGATCTTTCCAACCTGATGGGAGGGTAGAGGAGCCCACTGAACCAGGAGGTCAGTTGGAGACTGAAGGACTGGATGAGACTAGGGCAGGGGATGGGTCATATCTAGAAGGGAAGGGGAGGAGAGGAGAAGATGCATGAGGAGGGGGCATGGGAGGGGGAAATCACAGCGGATAGGGTGAGAGAGACCCTCTTGTCACTAAAGACTGAGAAGGCACCAGGGCCAGATGGGCTGCATCCAAGGGTGCTGAAGGAACTGGCAGATGTGCTGGCTGCTCCACTGGCCTCACTCTTCAACATCTCCCTGATGACAGGATGGGTGCCTCAAGATTGGAAGGTGGCTCATTTGGTGCCTATCCACAAGGGGGTCAGAGAGGAGATGGGAAATTATAGGCCCATTAGCCTAATGTCTGTGATAGGCAAGGTTATGGAGGGTATTATCAAGGAAAGGCTGGGGGGGGCAGCTGGAAAGGTTGGGGCAACTGGATGACAGGCAGTTTGGTTTTGTTCCAGGGCGGTCGTGCCAGACTATCCTGGTGGTGTTTTATGACTGGGTGATGTGGTTCCCTGGACTGCCATAGGCCAGCAGACGTCCTCTATCTGGATTTCAGTAAGGCATTCGATTCAGTACCACACAACGGCCTACTAACAAAGCTGAGGGGATGGGGTGGGGGGACAGTTGCTCTGGTGGATGGAAAACTGGCTTATGGGGTGAATACAGTGAGTGGTGGTTGGAAGGATAGTCTCCTCCCCCAGGATGGTCATCAGTGGGGTTCCCCAGAGTTTGGTCCTGGGGCCACTCCTGTTCAATTCCTAAGTCTCGGACAGAGAGTGGGGTGTTAGGAGTAGGTTGAGTCTCTTTGTGGATGACTCAAAACTGGGAGCACTGACAGATGGGCAGGAGAGGATAGAGGCCCTGCAGAGGGATCTGGATACCTGGTGGGGGTAGGCAAGGAAGTGGGGGTTGAAGTTCAATGCAGGGAAATGTAGGATGCTGCATCTCGGGGTCAGAAACCCAGGACATGCATACACTCTGGGGGGGACCACACTGCAAGTCACATCGGGCGACAGGGACTTAGGGATAGTAGTGGACAGTAAAATGAATAACATAGAGAATTGTCGAAGAGCTGCAGCAAAAGCAAACAGGATACTGGGCTGCATAACCAGGGGGATTACCCCCAGGAGGAGGGAGGTGATCCTCCCTCTGTATAATGCCCTGGTTAGGCCGCATCTTGAGTACTGTGCGCAGTTCTGGGGACCCCATCTTAAGAGGGACATAGCACTGCTGGAGAGGGTCCAGAGGAGGGCAGCAGGATGGAGGGTAGGACCAATGAGAAGAAATTGGATGAACTCAATCTGTATGCTTTGGAGGCGAGGAAGTACAGACGGGACATGATAGAGACTTTCCAGTATGTAAAGGGGATAAACAAGGGTGGAGCCAGGGAAGTGTTCAAGCTTAAGAAGGGGGCACTACCAGGGGGCACTAGTGGAAGTTGGAAGGGGGGAAGTACAGGGGGGAGCGCAGGAGACACTTCTTCACAGAGAGGGTGGTGAAACCATGGAACGCACTGCCCAGGAGTCTGGTGGAAGAGACCACAGTGGAAGGATTCAAGAAGGTTTGGGATAGGTACTGGGAGAAGCTGAGGCCAGGGAGGGCCACCTCTGGGGATGGGGGAGGTGGAGAAGCGAGCTCCCAGTATGGGACTAGCTTCCGAGCAGACACTATAGACCATGAGGCCTATTCTGCTGGCTTTTACTATGATACTGTACTATGATACTATGATCATCTATGAAAACAAATACAATCAAGCATTGCATTAAAATAAGCTTTGCAAGAGGAGGTGGAAAAGTAGTAAAAGTTTATTCTGTAATTTCAGAAAAGGATAGCCCAGTTAAGCCACGGGGATCTCAAGCACCAAAGAGATCGACCAATAATGTATTGCCCCAGTATAGTTCACTGGTCAGACCCAATCTTGACTACATTGTTCATTTCTGGTCCCCACATAGTATGAACAATATTGACAGGCTTGATATGATACATAAGAAAACTACCATAGGAGTTAATAGCTTGGACAACATGGGCTATGAGGACCATGGGCAAAAGTGAGACTGCACTCAACAGAGAAGACTCGGGGTGAAAATTTTATAGTATTCAGATATTTGAATTGTAAAACACCAGCAGACCAAATGCAACTCTTCAGGAAGTATAAGGATGAGAGGAGAAAAAGTAACTGAATGGATACAAACTGGGCAAGATGCACTCACAGTGACTCCTGTGCTCATACAGAAAGGTACTAACCTACCTTGTTAATCTCTCTGCTGGCCTGCATTCTTTGGTCTATGCTATCACAATGGTGTGATGGCACATACCTGTGTTGTACTCTATCAACAAATTCAGCTTACTTCTAAACACTTGAACTTATTTGTTGCCCATTTGGCTTGCAGAAGAAAAGTAGACCAAAAGGCAATTATTTCTGGATAGGATTAACTATATTTTAAAAATGTGCTTCAGAACAGATCTATCTTCGATAACATTGCTCTCTGAATAATTGAGGAATTCGACAGAGCATTGTGTGGGAAGTGCACTATCTAAGAAACCCTTGATCCTAAATCATTAAGAAACAACAGAGAGTAAACTTCCCAGTGGCAGATATCCCTTGGAAAACAAGGTCAAGTAATCCCATTGTCTTCCAAGCATCCTAATTTTGCTTTGAAGTATGCTGCACCTAAACATCCCTTCCTTTATGAATTAGATGTTGTGCCCAGTTATGTTACTTTCCTTGAAAAGGTGATTCAAATTTAGTTTGATTGACTTAGCATTCCCCATCTTTACTGATTTCTTTAGGATCCTATTCCATATAGAGGGTCTTTTACATAGGAAATAATACCAACAGCGTGGGTAGTATTAGTCAATACTGAACCACCCAGGAGCATAATGAGGCTCTACAACACAGGTGGAGGACCTTATATCTCCTAGAAGGTCTGATATTGCCCACACTCTTCACTTTGGAAGGTAATGTAGTTTTGCACTTGGAGAATGTGTTACTGCTAAAAAGTTTTTATTTATTTATTTATTTGCATTTGGTAACTGGGTAAGTGCGCTAGACAGAACTGCCTATTTTCAGGCATGACCCAGGAGAGTACAAATCAAGGAACAGGTAAAAACAAATACATATACAGTGTTGTACAATAGGAGTTCCGAACAGTTATACGGAGGTGCAAGTTACATAGTACATAGAGGAGGTACATATCACACATTGTAATAGGAATAAAACAGGCAAAAAGGCATAATTTAGGGTTAATAATATATAAAACATGACAATGCTGTTGGTAAGTCAACAAGGAGACAATTCCCAGGCACAGACAGGGAACAAAGTATATGGCTGTGGCTGAGGAAGAGTGGGGAAAGGGAGGAATCAAGAGGCCACAGGGAAATGTAAGTGCAGGACAATGGTAGATTTGCATGACTCATGATGCTAGGGACATTTGCAAATGTCAAGGGAGGTGAGGTATTGGAGAGGCCTTTCTTGAAAGTGGGGTTGGATTTGGAGTGCCTAAGAACAAGTGGGAAAGAGTTCTAAAATTTTGGGGCATTGAAAGAGAAGGCAAGTTGACCCATCCATGTAGAGCATTTTGGGACAGATAGCAGAACTAAAAACATGGAACAGAGGAAACAAGGGCAGTCAACAGGGGTGAGAACAGCAACGAGTGTGGAGGGGACAGAAGAACAAATAACGTTGTCAGTCAGACAACCTAAGGAATAAGCATGGCAGGAGGTAAAGACAACCAGTGGAGGTCATAGTAGAGAGTACAGTGGTGCTTAAGACAAGGAACAGATAGCACAAATCTACAGACATTGTTGTAGGCAACATCCCACATTTGCAAAATGTGCACCTGTGCCACAGTGAAGATAGGCAGAGCATTGCAGAGTCCATGGAGGAGAAGGCCTTTGGCAACAAAGATCCTGGTGGCAGGGGTCAGGAATTGATGGTCAATAAGTCAGTCCAATTTTAGCATTGACTGATTTGCTGACAGCTTTGACACGGAGAGAGAAGTTAAGAGATGGATCCAGTTTGACCCCTAGGTATTTGAAGGACTGAGTTACTTCTACAAGAGAGCCATCAAAACAAGAAACCTGGAGAGATGGAGTTGAAGTGACAGATTTCCTTTGTGACCCAAAGAGCATAACCTGGGTCTTGGCAGCATTTAGCACCATGCAGTGGGTTGCAAGCCAAGTTTGGATACGATGAAGATCAGAAGAGAGGTGGGAGTTAATTTCATGAATAGAGCTGAAGGAGACATAGAGAACCAAGTCATTGGCATATAGTAAGGAGAGACTGTGGGAGGGAACAGAAGGTAGTTTATTGATGAACAAAGAAAAGAACAGGTGCCCAAGTATGGAACCTTGTGTAAATAAAGTATTACAAATTAAAAATAAAAACTTAAATGAGTAAAAACTAATGGAAAATCAATTTTCTTGTAAAATAGTCCCTCTATCAGTAGTGGGCACTGTTGTGTTTGAGAGACTTTTTTAAATTAGGTTTTCACTTTTCTTCTTTATTGTTTGTTGCTTGTTTTCCCCCCAAAGTAGAAGTGTGCTCCCCCCAGCCAGTAGTCTGCACTCCAGGTAGATAACATAAGCATGATCAGCAGTCAGTATTTGGGTCTTGGGACTTTCACATTACAGTGACGGAACACAGAGGTAAGAGGACAATGGGGGGATGAAATGACTGGTATGGTTCAGAATGCTGCTCCCACAGATAGAGATGTGTTGCTGGGTTGTGGCAGCACAGAGAGTGAGAGAGTGGTGGGAGTGCAGAACTGCTCATGACATGTAGTCTGGAAGTGGTGAGCAAGGGTGGTGTGGAAAGCTGGCTGTAAAACAAATGCTACACCTGTAAAACCAGGTAAATACTGTATTTTTTTATATTTATGATATGTAGTAGGGAACGGGGTACAGAGGTCAATCTTGCTAAGTGAGAAAAAAATGGCCACTGTCTAAAAGTTAAAATAATTGTCACAACTGCCTGAGGGATGTCTGCAGTAATAGGTCAGTTGGCACTGGTACTAGTATTGTCTTGCTCTCTGTTGTCACATACATGTATATTCTGGCCCCTGGCAAGAGTATCAGACAATAAAAGACCAGCATTTTCCCTACCCATTTTCTAATAAGGGATAAGATAAATGAATTATAAAATAACAAAGGGCCAATGTTAACAGTCATTGCTTTTTTTTCTTCAGGAATTATCTAGAAAGAAAGAAAAAAAGAAAGCATAGGTAGTTGTTATTCTTAACATACTATTCAAGTAATTGAAGACCAGAAAGGAACTCTAGGTCAATCAAGAATCTCAGCTTTGCCATATTGTATTTACTATTTTTAGTATGCATTAGGTAAAACATAAACTGACAGACCTTGATTCGCCCAATTCTAACCTGATTTTGCAAATTTAGGATTTTCATATTTGCAGTCCAAAAATCCTGAATCCTACACTGAATCCTAAAACATATTTTTACATACTGTAGGCATTTGGAATTTTGGATTTTAAATCCAAATCCAGTTCTGAATTGTAGGTTCTTTTAGGATTTGCAGTAGAATCAGATTAGGATTCGGAAGTTCCTAAAATACTAAATTCAATAATTGGAGCCAATTTTGAGTATCCTAGTATGCATGTATTCTAACCTGTTGTGCTCAGTTTCTATTCCACAGGAGAAGAGTAACAAGTCATTGTTTGTTGCATTCTTCCTTGACTCTCACCAGCCCTTTTCTCAATCTGATTTCCAGGTGAAGTTCTCTATGACAACATCTCCTTTTCGGACAGACAAGGACCACAGCATCTGAAGCAGCAGCAGCAGCCCAGTTCTATTTACAAGAACTGTGATGAGATGCAGGGCCCTCACAGACAGATACAATACCGTTCATGAAAAATGCTTCTGCACCCCCCCCTACATAGATATTATTCTGTTCAGAAGACATTGTTCAGGACCCCAGGCAGTCAATAATACTGGTGATAGAAAGAGGTGTGCAGATTGGCAAATTCTGCTGATAGAATGCTTACTTCACTTCTGAAATATTCCAAAAACATACTTTGAAAAAAATCATGAAGTTACCATAAATAAACTATAGGAATTTATGGAAGCTGTGAGTTTATTTATTCATTTTTACTTAATGTAATGAAAATTGCATTTTTTCCTGCATTTGTTTTCCACATGGTGCGGGGAGAGATAAAGGCATAAGCCAACAAAGCCCAGGCTTTCCAGTGGCTCATCCTGATTAGACAGTCTAATTTGTAAAATTTCCTGCCCAAGACACTTCAACTTAATTTCTGCAACAGTGCATCACTGTACAGCCCTTATCAACACCTCATTAACCAATTAAAACCTCTGAGTTACATACCTGACCTCAACTGGAAATGAACTTCTGATTTGCTAGCAGTTGCTGTGGTGCCAGGGTCAACATAATAAACTTTGGAAAACTCTTAACAAAAGGGCCCAGTTTCCTTGCTACAGTAGCCAGCCTGAGGAGACATTAGCATTGCTATAGCTGATTTATTAATTATTTTTCTGCTTGTTGTTGTTGCTTTCCCAGGTCTGGCATTGCACACTCTCCGGGCCAGCAATTGTTGGGGTCCCCAACTCAAAGAGTTCTCAGTCTGACCCTGTAAAGGGTTTAAGTTTTCAAGATTTAAATAGTTTTTGAGATGTCTTACTGTGCCCTATTGAAACAGCACACTAAGGGAGTCAGTGTGCTGTACAGAAGCTTTCAGAATGGTATTCCCTTAACATGATGATGCCTACCACAGTACAGGGATAGGGGCCCACATGACTAACCTTGCTGGGGACCCCACAAAACAAAATGATCTTTCTCTGCCAGCCAACTTGAATTTAAACCCCACTATACCTGTAGTTATCCTCTTATTCCAACTTCCTCTAAGGATCATTTATCGTTTAGTAAGTTGCACAGAGTAATTTACTATTAACATCTTAGATTTATGTGGGGAAAATGCATGGCTGACATTCACCCATGGAAGAAAATATTTTTCTAAGAATGGTATGGAGCAAATCATATATATATAAGACACTGAAAAATTCTGTTTGATAACAAGATATCTGCTGTTGTTATTGTCAAAATAATACTTACATATTTTTATATGTTTAATTTACTACAGTATGACTTTTTACATAACTTTTTATTTAGGGTAAGAGTTCCCCTGTTGCTTAAAAATTCACTTGTGGGACTATTGTTTGTTAATACTGCTACTGAGACCACCATTACAGGTGTATGTTGAAAAAGTGGTTTCAGCTGAATTCTTGAACTATGAGAACCATGAGCCAAAGGTGAATAGTTCTGATATCCTAAGAATGTGACACTACTCTTTCAACTGTAAGACTTGTCTTGGTGGTGGTATAATTGTGGGGTGGTAGCACCACTACAGTTAGGGTTGAGTAAGATGATTAATATTAATCCTCTAACTTTTCACTATAATACCTTTGCCCCCATTTGGAACATTTGCCTGTGTGGTCCTGGGGCAAAGTCTCTTGATGTGCCAAGTTTCATTCCAGTATGATGTGCAGATTCTGACATCCAGACAGTGAAAAAGTAAAAAAAAAAAAAAAAAAAAATGGGTGTTTGGGCTGTTTTTTTCTCATCACCTAGCACCCAGGCAGTTTTGAATTTTGTTCTGAAATTTTCAGGATAGAAATGGCCTGCCCCAGAGTGGTGCCTTTCAATGGTGTGGTTAAAAAATAGTAATTTATTCCAGTGTTATAAGGATTTGAAATTTCAGTTATGAGCATGTTCAGTACTGTCTTTCAGGTAGCTCTTTCATTCAAAAGATGAATGTGGCCATCCTATACACTCCACAAACACCCTCCCCCTGATGGGGGTGAGCTTTATGGCTGACAACCTCTAGGAAAACTCCACCCCGATTTGTTTTAGGGGTGGCATTGAGGTTAGGGTTGGAAACTCTAAAGCTGTATTTCCCTACTTTTGTTGCTTTAGCCTGAACCTTAAATGTTGCATTAACAAAGTTTTTTGCAATGAATTTCCTTACTTTTTGAGATAGTATAATCATATACTTATTTTTCTTTTGGAGTGCAGGGCCTTCCGGGCCCTACACTCTCATCCATCCATAGTTTTTCAGATCCTGTAATTGTATTCTTATTTATCTGTGGGAGCGGGGGGCCCAGGGCCTTGCATGCTTATCTCTCCATAGATGTGATGTATGTTGTTGTGGAAGCACAGGGCCCAGAGGGCCCTGCACTTCTATTTGAAGCACAACAGCAACCAAATTGTCAGCATAGCCTTCCTATTACCCAACCTCATGAACTCAGTTGTGAAAGTTTTGAAATCACCACCAAAACACCATTCCACACCACCATAACATTATTCCTTGCAGAGAACACAAAATCACCTTTCAGTATGTAAAAACAAATTTTTGACTCACTTTGAAAATTACAACTGTCCCATTCATGAGGTGCTTTAAAGAAATGGCTATGTTGAAAATTTATGGTAAAAATATTTAAATTACTTAAGTTATGATCCTGCATTTGCAAAATTTGATGTAGTCTCATAACTTTGTTGTTTTTGTTCTATATTTTTACACCAGACTTTCAACATAGCCTTTTTATGACACTGCCTCATGAATAGGGGCAGAGAAATGTTTCGACTCCTACCCAAAAGGTGCTTTTACACAGGGACCACAAAATCAACTTTTGGGACAGATTGGCCTAATTTCACTGAAAGTGTTCATGAGGTGGGATCCCAAAAGAGGCATGTTGAAATTCTGAGCCAGAAATATGCAGAAATGGCCATGTTATGCCACTTAAGTTCAAAACCCATTGCAATACATTGATCCCCATACTTGTTTCTTCAGTTTGGAGTCTGTCTTTGAAGAGTGATGTTTGTAGCCATGGAAGAAGACAGTGTTATACTCCTTGTAGGTACGTAAGTGTGTAAGGGGTGGGTGCTGAGTGTGAGTGTTGGGTGGGGGGGACAGAAACATCTGCAAAAGACATTGATGGATGGTTTTCTTTTCACAGGGTAAAAAAAATGGAGATATGCCTTTTTTTTTTTTGCAAATTATGACACTGGAGGATTGGGCATCCCCAGTGTCGCTGTTTTGTTTTGGAGGGTTGTGGTGTGGTGGAGTGTCAGGAGAGTGCTGGGGTACTGCACCACAGGAGGTTCACTAAGGGAGCGGCAACACTTGGGGATTGAGCACCTCCATTGCCAGTCTTATTAAATTATTATTGGGAGAGGGATCGGAGGGTATGAGGTGCCACTAGACAACAGGGAAATATACTATTTTGATGGCAGGGTGATGAGGGGGTTGGGGTGTGCCACTGGACACTAGAGATTTCAAAAGCAATTATACAGGCCATGATCATAGGGTGGGGATGTCACTACACACCAAGGAAAAACAATGGGGACAACAATTGAAGGTTAGGGGCGATGCCACTAGACATAATGGATATAGGTTTGGAATTGGGACTGGAATAAGTGGGATGGGGTGCCACTAGACACCTGGGAAAAGATGCTGTGTAAATTTCCCTCAAAAAAGTAGAATCTTTTTCATCAGAGTATGAAAAATAATATTTTTTTTTATTTCATGAGTCATGAAAAAAGATTTATAAATTAAAATAATAAATACTTTTGGAAGTGATTAATATTTTATTATTAAAGGATCAAAAGTTGCATCTGTGCCACAATCCCTTTTTACAATGAAAACATCTGACCACAGTTCCAAACAGTCTGGGCACTAGCCCAGTTGACATAAAAGAAGATAATATAAAGGTCAGGCAGCATGAAAATGGAAAACAAGATGGCGGCCATATGAAAAAGGATTTTCGCATACAAAAAAGGATGACATCCATATAAAAAAAGAATTCTTTTTTCATTTCATACAGCTATTTTTTAGTGCTTAATGAGCATACTCAGGACAAATTATTCACAATTTTAAATTTAAATAACTTTGCAATGGATTATTATTTTTTTACTGAACAAGCAAAAGGCACATCTGTGGGCCAGTCCCTTTCTACCCTGAACATTTCAGGCCAACATTCCTAACCATCTTGGCACTAGCCAAGTTGATAGAAGTCCAGTTCAAACCAATGGGGGAAAATCCCCCAAAATTCACTTTTTAACACTATCTGTGTCTCAGCATCTTCACAACTGATCAGAATGAAACTTGGCAGGTCAAGAAACATACCCCACAAGACTGCACTTGCAAAATATCATGCAAATCCATTGAACAATTGCCAAGATATTAAAGTGAACATTTGTGGGTTTAACATTGAAGTGACTGTACAACTCTAAATATAGGGTGCATGGTACCAAAACACATGTCAATGAATACTAGAAGAGGGTTCCACCAAGCCACATTGACAATGAAGTTGTCGAAATTCGGCACTGCAAAAGTCACAATGTTGACCGGTGAAATTTCACTTGTCATACGTTGGCTGTTTTTTTTTTTTTGCTGTCAGCTTTGCCCCCTGCACCCCCCTACATTTTATCAAAATTGTTGTTGTAATGATTTTTGCTGTAGTAATTTCACTGTTTCAACATGATACGCTACTGGAGTAATATTTAATACACACTGGCAAATTCATTGGTTGTACACAGCATCCCAAAATTACCTCCCAAGTAGTCATAGGATAAGTGCAAGCTTATCAAGTCTGACACTCTTTGCAGTTAAGTAATAAGGTATATATCAAAAGAGATGTCTCAATGGTTAATACAAGAGTAAGACTTGACGAGCACTGATATATTTGTAGGTTGTTGCATTTCCTAAGTGGTCATAGGATAACACTGGAAGATTAGCAAGTCATAACTCTGTCTGTGTTTGGAATTATAGGACATGCTATATGTCCTAAAAAAAAGGTCTCAATGGGTACTACAAAAGTAGCAGTTGATAGCATCCATGAAATACATGGCCTGTGATCTGGCACCGGGGCCAAGACAGGGTGATATTCAAAGGTGATGCACCATGCTGCACCACCTTTGAATATGGCACAGAATGTTCATGGTGCAGTGACAACGTGCCAGCACATTCCCCAGACAGGGTGGACTGGGAATGCGCCAGTGCAACTGTGGTGCCCTGGGCTCAGCACCTGCAATATTCAGACTTGGGCATGAAAATGTGATCATAATGTACGCATGGTGCAAATGGGGCCATTTGCATGTCATTATGGCCCCATTTGCATGCATTGCACAGGGCAATCCAGCAACTTGCACCTGGCATCCTGCATAGCTGCCGCTGACATGCAGTGACTCCCTGGTAGTCTAGTGATCCCCCTCCCCTCGTATGCCTGATCACGGGCATCCATAAGAAAACTATCTAACCCTGGTAGTCCAGTGGTTCCTCCCACCACTCCTGTAATCTGATTGCTGGCATTTGTAATAATAAGAACTATCCCTGGTAGTTTAGCAGCCCCCCACTCCTCCGGTATGCCTGATCATCTGAAAGGACATCTATGAACTGCCCTGGTGGTCTAGGGTAAACCCTCACCTTCCCTGTTCCCCTGTAGCCCCAATCACAGGTACAAATCCATAAATGTAATCTCTGGTGGTACAGTAGCACCCCCTCAACCTTCCCACCTGCAGAGGACCCCTGACCATCCAGCTGCCCACATCATTGGCAGGCAGCTGCACCCTGAATGCATACCACCTGGCTGCTGCTGAATGACAGCTTACAGTATGTGCTGTAAGCCTATTGGTCCACAGTGTGGACAATGAGCCTATGAGCCTATACTGTACTACACAGACACAGATATGTAAATGACTGTAGTCATTCACATATTGGTGCCTGGGCAGATACAGTATGGCTTCTAAACCATTGGTCTCACTGTGGACAACTCTTACGCTGACATGCTGTAAGCTGTCATCTATCAGGTGGCTGGGTGGCATGCGGCAGGTGCAGCTGCTCCGGCCGATCACGGGGGGGGGAGCTGGGTGGCCAGGCATCCTCTGTGGGTGGGAAGGGTGAAGGGGTGCTACTGTACCACCAGGGCTTACTGTTATGGATTTGTACCCATGATCAGGGCTATGGAGGGTGTGAGGAGTTACACTAGACCACCAGGGCAGTTCATAGATGTCCTTTCAGATGACTGGGCATACGGGAGGGGTGGGAGGACTGCTAGACTACCAGGGATAGTTCTTATTATTACAAATATTGGTAAGCGGGTTAGAGGAGGGGTGGAGGGACTACTGGACTAGCAGGGTTAGACAGCGTTCTTACAAATGCCAGCAAACAGGCACACAGGAGTGAGGAGGACTGCTAGACTACCTGGGCACAGATGGGTGCTTCTGGATGGTATTCTGGGTGGCGGGTGGCCACCCACAGCTGGTGGCTGCTGTGTTTCACCTTGCAATGCAGCCACCTGCCTGTAGATGGCTTGCATTTGAGCCAAACTTTTCAGGCTCAACTTTGTGCCACACTATGCGGTGCATCTGGGGGATTGTGCCAGCTGATGCACCACACATCCCAGGCTGAATATTGGGATGTGCAGCATATGAATGGACATGCCCCCTGAAGATGCACCGCATACATTATCAATGTGCCCCGGCGAATTGGGACTTGAGCTGCACAAGGCACCCTTTTAAATATTGTACCAGGGCACATTGCAGGGTTGCACCAGTGCAACTTGGTTGTGCTAGGCACAATCCCTTTGAATATCTCCCCCATAGTCAATTTGTTTATGTGATACCTTAGTTGATTAACATCTATATTGTAATAAGCATGGCATGGTAATCTTTTAGCCTTATTGGGTCTGTTGTGTCACAGTAAGATAAAGAGAGAATAAGGCAGACTAGGTGGGCCATGAGGCCACTACCTGCTAACACCTTCTGTGCTTATATGTTTCTTATATATATATATTTCATAGTGTGCCCTGTTCAGACAGTAGCTGTGTGCAGGTAAAAATTCAGAATACCATTTCATTCCTTGTCCATCATGGCAACATGACATCTAAGCATTAGAGTCTGTAATTCTCTGTATCATACAGTAAAGGAAGTGAAGTAAGAAGCAGTACTGTTTTTTAATTGCCTTTGCAGCTGGGGGTATTCTGTGGCAGTCTTAAGTACATGATATTGTGCAATATATTGCTAAAGACACAGCAGGTGTAATTTGTTTACTTGTTTTGGCTTTATGTCACAGCATGCACCTGTATATTGATATTTTTAAATTGAGTAAGAAAAATATATGACAATCAAATCTCCTGATCGGATGAAACACATCACATGACTGGGCATTATTCTACAAAGACTGCAGACCTGCACTTATTTTCATCCCTCACAACCTCCAGGGCATTTTATAACAGAGATGATCCAATACAGGGTGTACAGTATGGTCGTGGTCTGATGTACACACAGCTTGGAAGGTTGAATGCACTCTGCCTGTGCCGATGTGCCTCACAACACACCCCAGGCATTCATATGTCAAACCATGACTGCACGTTTTGTAGTAGATTATCTATTATATAAGATATGGTATGACTTTCATGAATGACAGTTTACATTTTACTTGCTGTTATAAAACAGCATTATAGATATACAGCTTACTGAATTATTATGGGGGTATGTGTTATTTTGTATTTCTTTGAAACTTGGCTTCCTGGCCGTTGCCCTTTGGGGTAACCAATGCCTCAGTGCTTGCATGCTGATGTTCTTTGTCTTTTAACTGAATTATTGCTATCTATCTGACAGGTCTTCTTTTTGAGATGGAAACCACATGTGAAAATAATTTCTTGTAATATACAGTTTGCATGAAAAACAAATATTTGCTTATACACATCTTACCTTGCTGAAAAAGAGAGTTATTGATTGCTGCTCAATATAATTAAATGAAGCAGGAAAAATACCAAAAACATAATTAGACAAAAAAACATTGAAAGGAAAGAAAAGCAATAACTCTACATTAACATCACAAGTAAGTGGTTGTTAACTTACATTCAGGTGCACAAGACTAGCTTCTCACAGCAGGGCCAGATATACAGGATGGACCAGGTTGGGGCTCTTCATTTGGTTGTTGTTGTTGCTCTGATGAGCCACTAGAATCCAATGATTTTCTTGATGGGGCCACAGAGAGAGCAGGGCCTGTCTGGTGACCTCCATCTGTGGCTTGCTGCCTAGGACCACTGGTGCCTCTCTGTCTGTGAGATGGTTTGTAGCACACATGCAAAAAATATACACATACTGTACTTTAGCACTGTGCTAAAACATACATATTGTATTCTTGCTATTGAATGAACGGTCATATGGAATGACATACTGTACTGCATGGTATTTTAAGATAAGGTCTCTGATAGTCTATCATATAAACGTTTTGATACATATACTTGTTCAACATAAAAAATAAAACATTAGTGTCACTATACTATGATATCTCAACAGTTTGGTAACATCATAACATATACTTTTTCTGTTGCTACGGAAGTTTTGCTTGTATCATATTGCATTCCCTACTGTTATATTGACTTTAGTACTGCTAGACTGTCTAAAAGTATATCTGTAAAATGTATTCATCAGTATAAAAGATACAAACATTTTTTCTGACATTGTACTGTATGAAACAGTTCTATATCTGCATGCAATCACATGTACACAATTCCAGTCATTACAGTTGGTGTTATTATAAGAACTCTGTCTCCAGAAACCAAGGCTGTATAAATAATACATTTCAAATCTAAGTATAAAACTGTATTATTACTTGCAGTATGTTGTACAACTTTTCTATAAAGACAACCTACATGATGTATAATGGAGGTATCATTGCTCTGAATCAATACTGATGTTTTTTCTGTTCTTACCTTAGTCAAGTTGTTTATTTGCTACAGTATGCATACTGATAAGGTGTGCACAGTACTCTTTTTGTTATCACACTGCTCATATCCTTGCTATTACAATTATGGTACATCTGATCTGTCATATGGACTGCTACCAATATTAAAGAGGCTACCAGTGTACACATTAGCATGGGAGATGTGTAACTAATTCTATTAAGCCCTCACCAGATCAGCAGGGACTTGTTCCAGCTGGACCCTGCCTGCTGGCATGGCAGGGAAACCTGGATGTTCTGCAATAACAAAGAAGATATAAACACACATTATAAGGATGTGTGTTTCAGTGTTTTTTTATTATGCAACACATTTATGAGACAGTATCACAGTAACAATTCTGTACTACAGTTAAAGAGCATTTCACTATTTCTTAAACAATTGTAAACCTTCTAAGAAAATATGTTCTGCCCTCTTCTCTGTAAGTATACCAAGCAGAGAGTGATAGAGGAGACATCATATATTATAGTGCCCTGCTTTGACATGGACAGTATCCCATAGTTTGTTTTCAGGTTAAACCAATAACTTGTTTTTCTGTTCCTGAGAAGCAGTATTGATATGTGGTTGAGCTTTCACAAGCTATTAATAGCATTTCTTCAGTTGCATTGTTACACCCCTTCCCCGTCCTCTCTGCTTCCTATACATACAGCAGCATGCTGTACTTAATGAAAATAAAACCATTTCATGAACATAATTATCAGCAATTATTACTGTATAATTCCTTTCTACTTATTATCATGGTAATTATCATGTTACACATCATGAAAGGTCAGTTATGTTAGAAATATTTTTCCAGACTGGAAGAAATATACTTCCTCTTGTAGGAGAACACTGTGTACAAAGTTATGAAGAACAGACATAGTTGTTTATTTCACTTACCAGTTACTAATGTCATGTGAATTTGTCTGCAGACCCCAGGCTCACACCATACATTGTGTAGCACAGTTAAGGACATTTAAAGTATTCTAATAACATAATTACTGACTATAAATATTGCACACTTATTTACTACTTTTTAAAATCATAATAGTCATGTTCCTTAGCAGGAATAGTGACGCTACAAAATGTTATTTTGTGTGAAAGAATGTTGTAATTGTACTTATTTCCATGGTGCCTGTCACCTAAAGCAGGCTTCTCTGCATCATTGCACATTTAGGTGGTGCACTTGAACCAGTCCCTGTTGTTTGCATGGACATTGTCAGATGCGTTTATTGTGTAAAACATCTGTCACACCAGTTTTCACCTGCACTAGCACACATCTATGTCTTTCTCATGCCTCTTTGTCCATAAGGAAGCAACTGACCGTCTTCCAAAGCTTGTTTTGGGGAAGATTGATTCTTTGTGTCATGATGTCAGCTTTTTCATGGAGTTGCACTCCATCCACTAGGATGAGCACCTTCTCATTAGACCACAGTTTTGACATCTTTCTGTAAAAAAAACACACATATGTAATCACCATGTAACTATGTCATGATGTAGGCTGTTGGTTAACTAGGATCTGCAGCTTAACCTGTAGGTAGGGAAAAAGGCAGACTAGGTGGGCCAAACGGTCCTTATCTGCTGTCAAAGTCTATGTTTCTACGTACCACTGTTACATTAACTGTGCATCTTTATGGTGTTTTTTTTTCTGGTGCTTCTGTCACTTTAATGGAAAGTAATTATAGAAAACTGTTATAAGCACAATGACTGGGACTTTAAGAACTTAAGTGCTGTACATGATGTATGACAGTATTTGGATATGTTGGGGGGCAGCAGATAAAGGAAGAGCTAGAGCAGGTGCAGAATAAAAAAATAAATATACGTACAATACAGCTGCAGGTATCTATTGCCAACACAGTATTGAATAATAATGTGGAGTTGTATTGCTTACTACTTCCAGGCATTCATTTAAAGTTTCAAGTTTATTGCAGGAAGACTCCATTGAGCAGGCTCATTCACAAGGAGGTCCTGATAGTTATACACATACAATGACACATTATATAGTACAGCGCCTTGGTAACCAAATATACAAAGTGCACACAAGGCTCAAATCAGGTAATACATAGCAAGGGACAGTGTTGAATATATATTTACAATTAAAGGGACATTTTGCAAAGAACAAATGAACAGTCAATACAGGTAAGGTTTAACACTTTAACACTGAATGATGCAATAGATAAACATGATGTGATACATACCTGAGAAGGAAGATAGGATAATTAGAGCGAATGGGGTTGGGGGAAGGGGTAGGTTATCAGAGGATAATGTATAACTAGGAGGCCTAAGGTAGGAAAGGGAATAGCAAAGGGTAATATGAAAATAGACGGCCTATAGAAGGAAGGGGTATAGGAACAGATAGCAAAAGAAAGAAAGAAAGAAATAATCCTATAGAATAATTAGCCAGGAAAGACAACTTGCAGGTTTGAAGGTTTAACATCTCAGCACTGCTAGGGCCAAGACAGACAATAGACGAGAAGCATGCATAAGGATGGGGGGGGGGGACCTTAGTGGCAGTTACAAGTGTCTTTCATTTTTGATGCAACTAGCTCTCTGAAGAAGTTAACTGAGACAATATTAATTAGTTTTAGTATAGATTGGAGTTGGTTCCATATAGATGGAAGCGCATACAAGATAGCACATTTGCCAAAGGAGGTACGAGTCCTAGGTACATCAAGTGTGATAAAGTCAGTTTTCCTAAGGGAGTATGCACTGCAGGAAATGCGGATTAAAGATGTTAGGTAACATGGTAATTTCTGCAAAAGCAACTTAAGGGTACAGAGACCATTGTGGAACAGGTGTCTAGTGGTGAGAGATGTCCAACCAACAGCTGCATTTAAATCACAATGATGAGTAAGGTAGGAGGAATTGGTAATGAATCATAACGCTCAGTGATGAAGGACGCCCAGCTTGCTTAGGCTTGAAGTTGCAGCTGTACTGTAGATTAGATTGCAGTAATCAAGTAGGGGAAGGAATGTGACCTGGATGAGCCTGATTCATGTTTTAAGGGGGAATAGGGACCTATTTCTAAAAAAGAATCCTAATCTTACTTTGAGCCTCCTGGATAGTTCTTCAATGTGGTCATTAAAAGACAGCTTATCTAGCAAAATGCCTAAGTATTTGAATTTAGGAACAACTTCCAAAGATTCACCTAATGTTGTAACAATAAAATCATTTGGTAGGACAGGTGAGGGATCAGAGGAGGTACTACAAGAGAAGATCATTGCTTTCGTTTTCTTAGCATTAAGGAGAAGCTTGACCTGTACTAAATTGTTTTAGAGCTGAGCGAAATCAGCTTGTAATACTTCCCTGACCTCCGATACCGCTGATCCAGAAGTATACAGAACAGTATCATCCGCAAAGAAGTGCAGGCTGGAGCTAGTTATATGGGAGTCAAGATCGTTTATGTACAGAGAGAACAGGATCAGGCCTAATACGGAGCCTTGGGGGACTCCTCTGACTACCAGCATGGAGGCGGAGAATAGACCATCCATTTTGACTTTCTGTGTTCTCCCTGTCAGGTAGCTAGCGAACCACTGAGTGGTGGATGGAGTAGCACCTAGGCTGGACAGGCAAGAGACTAGAAGGTTGTGATCAACTGTGTCAAATGCTTTGCTAAGTTCCAGAAAGACTGTAGCGGTAACCATCTTAGCATTGACGGCAGAGATCCAGTCATTTGTAACTTTCCCCAAAGCTGTGATAGTGCTGTGATTTGCCCAGAAGCTGGATTGAGCTGGATTAAGGAATGAAAAGGTTTCAAGGTGAAGTTTTAGTTGGTTATAGACCAATTTTTCGAGGACTTTAGAGAGAATGGGCAAGATGGAGATGGGCCTGTAGGTGTTCAGATCTCATGGGTCCCCTGATTTAAATAGGGGAAGGATGTGGGCAGATTTAAAACAGGTCAGAACTAAAGCAGAAGAGATAGAGAGGTTGAAGATATGGAGAATGGGGGCTGTGAGGTGGGCATAGCCTAGTCTTAGAAAGAACGGTTCAATACCATCATCCCCTGCACTCTTCCTGGTATCAAGTTTAAGGAGTGTGTCTTCTACTTCTTTATAGTTAAACAAGTGCAATTGAAAAGGGCAGGATGGAGTGCAGGTAGACAGAGAGGAGCTAGGCTGACTCTTAGCAGAGCTAGCATAGGGTGAGGAATCGAACGCTAGACCGGCTGTAGCAAAATGAGAGTTGAGTTCTTTGAGAATTTGAGAATTACTTTCCACAATCCTGCCATTTGCATGCATCTTGGTAGGAGCAGAGGGGGCAGTGGACTGCCCTTCAATAGATTTGAGTGTCCTCCAAATTTTGAGGGAGTCCCCGTTTGCCTGTTCAAGGGAAGAGACATAGAAGTAGGCTTCGGCAGTGCGAACGCTTTTTACATAGGCATTCCTAGTAGCTCTAAAGGCCTGCCAATCTGCAGGGCTCTTGGATTGCCTAGCTTGGGCACAGAGCTTATCTCGGTTGGTGAGAGCTGCCTTGAGTCCTGGGGTGAACCAGGGGTGAGAGTTTTTATGCACCCTGACTTTGATTAGGGGGGCATGCTTGTTTATCAATGTGGCAACGTTGCCATTGAGGACAGAGACAGCCTCATCTACATTTTTGGCAAGGTGCAGATACTGCCATCTGACCTCACCTAGATCTGAGAGGAAATTAGCTGCTTTGAATTTTCTAAAGGACCATTTAGTTATGAATATGGGCTGCTGACTGGCCTTAGTTTGGGCTTTTATGCATACGGCAACCCCATGGTTGCTCATATCATTGTGGAAAACTGCTGAGTGAGAAATTTTATGAGGATGAGTGGATAACATGACGTCTAAGAGGGGAGCTATTGTCTGAGTTAATGGTATTGGGTCTTGTTGCTTCGCACAACTAATTGCACAAGGCCAAGCTCATCAGAAGGCAATGAGATTTTGATGTAAGCCAATCCATATTGAGGTGTCCTAGGAATATTGTTTCTGAATTAGCAGTGGAGATTAAGGATCTTAGTATATTTAGGAATTCTGAACCACCAGACGAGGTCTATAGCCCCCAATAATATTGATACCTTCAGAGGAGGGAAGGTGGAGCTTCAAAGAAACAATCTCAAATTCCTTTGTTGATGATTTACTGCTGATATCTGAGACTGTGTACTTAAGTTTAGAATAAATTACTACACCCCCACCATGAGATTCCCTGTCTGCTCTGAATAGTTTATAGCCAGGAGCGGTAACGTTTTGTTCAGAGTTAGCCTTTTTAAGCCAGGATTCTGTAATAACGATAAGATCCAGATTTGTATGTGCAGCCCATGCTTGTAGTTGGACAAATTTTTTGGTCCTACTGCAGTTCAAAAACTCTATAAATGGGAGGGCGCTTTCATGACTGTGTGTGAGCAGCACATCTCTGGAGGGTGGAGTTCTGGTTATTGTCCAGTGAGTGGAATGAGAATATAATGGTTGCAGATCATGTATGGCAGCCTCTGTATGTGTGTGGGGTGTGTGTGTGTTGGGGGGGGTGGTTGACATAATAAAGAGAGCAGTAATGAGGGAATCTTACAGTTAGGCAAACCAGATTTTGTGACAGTGTGTTTCATCATATGCACATGACTGCTGTGCACAGCACAGGAATGTGCAAATTTGTGGCAAAATTGTATTGTCAGAAGTGCTAACACTGAGTTGCATGATTGGTTTATTTATTTGTTACTTATTTGTTATTTATATTGCTGATTTGTTTTATTTTAAATGTTTATTGTTTTATTAATTAAGCAGATGTTGATATGCTATCTTTTTAAAACTGTGAGACACCTTGGTTTTGGAAAGACGCCATAAAAATAAAGTTTTATTATTATTATTATTTATTATTAGTATCTGAAGGTGACATGGAAGCTGCACCTAATTTTATTAGCAGCTGAAAGAGTGTAAAGGACATTGTGATGAATTTTTAGGACAGGATCCACACCACAGTCCGTATTCACGATGGTTTGGATTGCTTATGTGCCACATATCTGAGGCATGTAGGAAACCCTAAGTTGAAATACTGTGCAGCAGAAGTCCAGCAGACCCCTGGCGGCACTCACAGTCAGTGCACAAGCCCAATTTTACTCAGTCTGCTAGCCCTCAGCTATGTGCAAGGGTGATCCAGGGATGTGCCATATGGTGTGCCCGCACTCTGTGACATGCACTAAGGCATGGAGTTGGTGCTGAATGCAGGACAAGGGGCCACAAGTGAAGTGAGGGTGGACTCTGCTGTAACTACTACATACCCCCCCAACAGAAACCCACCAACAGCATCAGACCAGGAACTCCCTCCCCCCCACCGGGCTAACTTGTAGAGCTGAGGGAAGCCAGGTGGGCACACACCTGTGGTGTAAGTAAAGTTGGGTTCTGCTCCTTCCCAGGTTACACTGCATACACACGGCAGAGGATCAACTGTAGAGCTCATGACAGGCAGCCCACTGGATGCCCACCTGAGCCCCATGATTCACCCCTGTGCAGCTGTCATCCACCTCCATGAAGCTGTATGCAGGGAGGGCAGAGACATGGACAGGTGCCCTGCTGGTGCTTGTGGTAGTGAATACTGTGTTTCCAGTGCCTGCCAGAGTACTCAAAGCTACGCATCCCCTATGCCCCCTAGTGAATAGGATCCCATGTCTATGACTGTACAACACTGAAAGTATCAGACTTAGATCTGAAATTCAGTCATGAAATTGCTACATTTGAACTGGCAAAGAGAGAAAGATTTGAATATGAATTTATTTCCAGCAAGTGCCTTACCTACCATGACAAAGTGGTAAAGGGTGACCTCTGTAATATTCATAGATGGCATGAAATGTGGAGTCACATAGTTGCTTATTTAATGCTAAAAAGTGGCTTCTAGCTAAAGGAAATAGTGCACATGTATTCCTATACTTTCCAAAAGATCAAATAAAATGTACTTTCACTTGGATCTGTATTGAACAAGATGGAGGCAGACATTGCACCACCTGAGATAGCTAACCTGAACTTGTTTGTGCGGATTCTAATCCAGACAATGAAGCTGTTCCAAACAATTCTAAGATTGAATACAAAAATGAGAAACATGCAACAGAAAGAGTTTATCAGATCACTCAAGGGATACATTATGTATCTGCCAATCCCACTTCAGAAGAATGTTGAGACCATAACTAGGGACCACAGCAATGTCATTTTGGTGGTGTGTTCCAACCAAGTCAAAAACAATTTGATAGCAAGTTGTCAACATGGAGAAAGCTAAACATGATCGATAGTATTCAAAAGGAAGAAACCCTTTCTAAGAGGATTTAGATGTGGATCATGTTGGTGACATTCCAACTGAGTTTGGAATACTAGAAACTAAAACAGGAATGATAGAGAATGTATCGATGGATAAAAATGAGAATGTGCATGAACGGTACATAACTCTCTGCATGCTAGGATCCAGTAAATAATATTGAATTATACCAGATGAAGCAGCAAGGGAGTCCTCTTTAGTATCTGGGAGAGTATGTTGGAAGTACAATGCTTTCCTTGTCTGTTGACACGTAGCACAAGTGATCACATGGATGAACATGAGGTTCAAGTTACTAGAGCTGAGTGCCAAGTGTGCAGTGTTGCAATCTGATGGTAAATTCAGATCAAATATTCAGTATTAATTTCACCTACTGTGGGAGAGTGAGTTAATACTCTTTGTGTTCCTTGCCTGTACTCTGCAGGTTACTACAAATGTGCATGGTATGATAGCTGCACAGTTGCTACAAAAGATAAAAGAAGAGGATGAAACACCAGAAGTGAATCTGAACTCCATCCTTTCAAGTATGCATGGCAACAAGGAATGCTGGTACTGAAGGCTCTCTGAAGTTATATGTATGCTACGAGAGTATACTGCAGCCACTTGGTTTGTTACTCTATGCTGTGCAGAATACAGCTGGAAAAAATTGGCAGACTTTCTGAAGTGGGCAAATGCAGATCTACATGGTATATCATCTATGACTCTCAGTGAGATGTGCTTTCTAGATCCTGTGTCCATGTCAAGACACTTACATTGTCGATTTCATGCACTGCAGAGAGTCACTGTGTCAAAAACCAATCCACTTCTTGGTATTGTAGAATACTACATTTGGAGAGTGGCATATCAGGCATGTGAGGCTCCTCATATTGACATGCTTCTGTGGATAAAGGATGCTCTCCACTTTGTGATAGTGTGAACTCTGAGATCCTCAAGTTTATCATTCAGTAAATGTAAAAAAATCTTTGCAATTAATACACAAGGTGGCATTTTGAATCTCCAAGATGTGTTTGTGAACACAACTATATGAATGAGTTGTTCTCTGCCATGTGCCATCATCTAAAAGCAAAACCTAAAAAGAGAGTGTCTGAGTTGCCCAGAGAGTAAAATGAGGCTTTCATAAATGGTTACAGACCAGCTTTGCTGTTGATGTGGCAGGCAAACATTAATGTGCAGTTTGTTGCTAAAAACTGCATGATCCTGCTACAGTGTGTGATTGCACATTATCAGAAATGAGTAAACATGCTTTCAAGAGCTTTGAGAAGATGTATCCAACAGTAGCTCATCTATCACTTTAAAGCTGTGTTCTCTAGGGTTAAAAACATGCTCACACTGTAAATGTATGGCCTATGAAGCTAGTGACTGGTTGATCAGAACATGCTTGTATTGAAATCTGAGTCAATATGGTACTTGAATGTCAACTATACAGAAACAGATGTGTTAAAAAATCTCATGATCAGATTGAAGAGTTTGCAGCAAACAGGCCATCTTCAACCAACATCTTGAGACACAGTTTGGTTGACACATACTATCCACAATTCCTCAACACCATGGAGAACATTTACCTCTTTGAAGTCACATAATAATATGACTACATGTCTGGAGTTGAGTTGAACCCTGCAAAACCAATCTACCAAGTGGCAGACTTGCAAGGAACACAAGCTTTGGTTTATTGATCATGGCAAACTCACTCTCAACACTGCAGAGAAAAGGTAGCACTACTACTTCACTATCCTCTTCCTCTTCAAGTAATGGAGGCAGGAACGCTCTTTGAAAGGTAGCTGTGACACATTTGAGTAGCAGTTCAATTTGAGCTATGAGGCCTTCATAAATGAAACTACAGCTGCACACATTAACAGATTAGAGTTAGAGAAGGAACAATTAGAAAAAGCTAGACAACAGCTAAAGAAAGAGTAAATTCTCAGATAAATTGTGAACCAGATGGAGAAAGAGCTTTGGGTGCACCCCTCTCTGTCAATGACCCAACAGTACTGATATCAGAGACTGAAAGTGCTATGCAGCACACATGCCACTCTGCTGCTGACACCTCTGTCATACAGAAACAAATTCACAGCAGAAGGTTGTGTATACTGCTGTTACATATGCTGTTACACATGCTGTGAAGCATTGTATGCAGCATCGCAACAAGGAGTGTGCTTACAATACACACAGATTACTGTGTATGTTTGTGGTTCCACGTCATAACAACGATCGCTAAAGAGCAATCGCTATTATGGCGAGTGTATATCATCAAAAAGCAGATCAGCAATATACACTTAAAAGCAACCCGACAACCGGATTGTAAAAAAGTGTTTTTGGCGGGGGGGGGGGCTGTGCCCCCATGTCTACCCCTCACAGAGAGCTTTGGCCCCACACCCCCCTGAATTAATATTATCAGCACCAGGCGGGTGCATGTCAGGGAGGGGGCAACAGTCTGTATGTCAGAAACAATTAACTGCTGCAGCTTGTAGCTGTGTCAAAATGTAGTCACTCGCCAGTCCCAAACCCCATACTGCTGAGCCCAAGCTATCCACCCACGCCACACAGCTAGCTCGGCTGCAGCAGGTATGGCAATCCCCCAAAAGCCCTTCCCTCTCCCTCCCCTTCCCCCTCGCTATTCCTCACTTCCGTTCACCCTTCCCCACAGTCATGTTCCCATCCAGGGGATATTGTGCATGGTAGCCCCTAATTACAGCACCCAAAATGAGTCACTGTTTTTGCAGTATCTCATTTTGGTTCACTGTTATTACATGATACCAGTGTTTGTCAGTGGTTGTGCTAGGGCAGACAAGAGTTTAATTACTGAAGCCATTAGTGCAGAAATACAGAAATATACTTCAGTGTCAACATCTGCAATTGTGACTACTCCATCTGGATTAGAAGCACACAACATGTATGTGGAGTAACACTGCACCACCTTTCTATGCTACCTGTAGAACACAGGAAAACTGGTGCATACAACCAGCTGTTATTTGAAGTTGCAACTGAGGTATGGACCATGTTTGACAAAATGGAGCTCTTGATTATTGATGAGATTAGCATGGTTTACAATGCCTTGCTTGCCCTCATTCACCTGCAGGAGATTGTTGGCACAGATTATGAAGTTCCCTTTGGGGGAAAAGCTATGTGGTTTTTGGAGACCTTCTTCAAATAACACCTGTCAATGGTCACCATGTGTTTTCTAGACTGCAGAAAACTAGAAAGACTATTGGGTGCATTGGTGGAATAAACCTTTGGGAGTTTTTTAACTATGCTGAATTGTTTCAGATCATAAAACAGACTTGTGACCATCAATACAAGGCTCTACTTGATGAGGTGTGCATTGAAAACTTGTCAGCTTCCAATGCATCCCTGTTGAAGACATGTGTTACAGGCAAAAGTAATAGTTCCATGTCTGATGCATGTGATCTATTTTCTATGCTATGCGCTGATGGAACATGCATTGTCTGTTTGATGCCAAGACTTAAACAATGTGCAGAATCCAATTAAATTATGACGGAGAGACAGCAGTAACCACTTCTCACTCTATCTTCACTTGATTCAATCGATGGTCTCCAAGGATCGTATCAATGGTGGTTGACCATCTGAAAGAATTGTGCTCATGCATGTCATGAGCAGCTGGTTTGGAGGCAGCTCTGACAGTCTGTAAGATTGCATGTGTCATGCTACTGTATGTCATAATCTTGATGTGGATTATGGACTTGTCAATGGTGCAATGGGGCACTTAGTTGACATCCAATATGTTCAAAGAACATTTGTTGAGATGGTTGTGGTGAAATCTGACAACCTTGATTATGCACAGAGCATTGAGAGATGTTTAGTAAAATTCCATCTTGTGAAAGACATTTACACGTATGTAACAAGAAAAGAGTTTCCACATTGAGTTGCATATATGCTGTGTCAATTCATGAGTCACAAGGCTTGAGTTTGGATGCAGAAATGATTGACATAGGCAATGGCATCTTTAAAAATGGTATGAGCTATGTTGATCTGTCTTATGTCAGAAGGCTGGCATGACGGTATATCATTAACACTGCACAAGGCTGTTGGTTAACTAGGATCTGCAGCTTATCCAATAGGTAGGGAAATGAACAGACTGGGTGGGCCAAGCGGTCCATATCTGCCATCAAATTCTATGTTTCTATGTTTCAACAATGTAAACTTTGTGGGAGAAAAGGTGCATTGTTGAGTACAGACACTTGTGGACACAGTATCAACGTAACCTATCCTTAATTCCAGTACCAAGTGATGTAGTGATGCAGGATGCATCTTATGTCAAAGACACTGAAAAGGAAGAAGCATAGTGTACAGAATTCTTCCATTTTCAGAGGTTCATGTGCATTCTACAGCAGTTGATCATACCAGGTCAAATCTAGCAAAGAAGTTTCTTGGTTTCACTACAATGGTAACATTTGACAACAATACTGGCTTTAACTGCTATCCTAACTCTGTAATGCAGGTGTTCCTTCATATGCCTGAGATAGCTGACACTATCATTGCTTCTCAATCAAAAATTTCAACTGATTCACTGAAGCAAGTTGTTAATGCCAGTAAGCAGTAAATTAACACTTTGGAGTCACTGACACCACTTCATCTAGTTCTGGCAGCTTATCATGAACATAGAACATTTGCTGAGAACACTCAGCATGACATTACAGAGTTCATGATAGATATTATCAGCACATTAGAATAATAATATAATAATAATAATAAACTTTATTTATTCACCGGCTTTCAGGAACACCAAGGCGCTTTACATAAAAAATAAATAGAATAAGATAAAAACAAGCTCATAATATAAAACAGATGACCAATAAAAATCAGTAAGATTTAGGCAGCATATGCTTGGCACTACAAATATGTTTTTAATGCCTGCTTAAAGCCCCCCCATGGGCATGCATTCCCATGGCTGGTGGGGTAGAAATTCCAAAGGGCTGGGGCGGCATACATGGGCCGCTGAAGATTTTAAGGACTCCCTTGGAATCTCTAGCAATCCCTCATCAACTGAGCGGAGCAATTGCTTGGGGCAGTAGGGTGAGAGAAGCTCTTTCTGGTTGTCCAGGCCAAGTCCATATAGGGCTTTGTAGGTCAGAAATCTGACCTTGAAGGTGATCCACCACTGAATTAGCAGCCAGTGCAGTTCGCACAGAACCAGCAAGCTATGACATGTCCAAGGAGTCCCAGTCAGCAACCTGGCTGCTACGTTCTGCATCAGCTGCAAGTGGTGGATATCAACTTCCAGTAGCCCTAGGTACAGGGAGTTACATAGATACATAGACAGTGTCAGCAGATAAGGGCCTATGGCCCACCCAGTCTGCCCATTTGAGCTTGTAAGTTCAGTTTATGTTTTCCAAGAAGTCTGTTGCCCCTTACCCCTGACCTCCAGAATTCCTTTATGTCTATGCATTCTTAAATCCCGTGATTGTTTCAGCCCCCACCACTTCTTCTGGCAGGGTGTTCCACTTGTCCACCACCCGTTCTGTGAAAAATTCTTCCTCACGTTTCCTCTGAATTGTCCTCCTCCAACTTCATCCCATGTCCTCTAGTCCTGGAACATCTTTTCACTTAAAAATAGTGTATTCCTGCAGTGTTCCTCCTGTAAGATACTTATGCCTCTATCATATCCCTCTCTCCTCCTCTCATCCAGGGAGTACATGTTCAGTTCCTTCAACCTGTCCTCTAGGACTTGTGATGCAAACCATGCACCATCTTTGTTGCCTCCTTCTCTCAGACCTTCTCCTGCCCTGCTTCTCCTTACGTAGGTAAGGTCTCCAGAACTGTACAGCATACTCCAGATGGGGCCTCACTAGTGTCTTGCATAGTGGAATTATGACCTCCCTTTTCCTGCTGGTGATGCCCCTGCCTATGCATCCCAGCATCCTATTTGCTTTACCTGCTGCCTTGTCACACTGTTTCCCTGCCTTGAGGTCATCAGAGATGATAACCCCAAGATCCTTTCCTGCTTGGTGCATGCTATATCCTCACGCTCTAACTGATATATTGTGCCAGGGTTTTTGTGCCCCATATGCATTATCTTGCACTTCCTTGCATTGAATTTCAACTGCCAAACCCCTGACCATTCTTCAAGTTTCTGCAGGTCCCTTCTCATTCTGTCTACACCCTCTGGTGTGTCTACTCTGTTACAGAGCTTTGTGCCATCAGCGAACAGTGAAATTCTGCCCTCTAGGTCCTGCACAATGCCACTGATGAAGATATTGAATAGGACCGGTCCCAGCACTGATCCCTGTGGTACCCCAGTGGTCACTCTTCTCTCTGTGGAGTGACAGCCATTTACCACCACCCTCTGTGTCCTGCCACCCAGCCAGTTACCTACTCACCACACTACTGTCCTGCCCACACCCATATTCCCCAGTTTGTGCAATAGTCTTCTATGTGGCACAGTGTCAAAAGCCTTGCTGAAGTCCAGATAGGCCATGTCCACTGCCCTGCCCTGATCCACCTCCCTAGTTACCCAGTCAAAGAATTCAATGAGGTTGGTCTGACATGACCTCCCCCTGGTGAAACCATGCTGCCTTGGGTCCTGTAGTCCATTGACAACCAGATGTTCCACCAATCTCTCCTTCAGTAGTGCTTCCATGATCTTCCCCACTACCGAGGTGAGGTTGACTGGTCTGTAGTTTCTCGCTTCCTCTTTGTTCCCACTTTTGTTATAATTTTGCAATAATTTAGGCGCAAGGTCACAAAGGTGTGGACCAGTGTAGGAAGATCGCTGGACGGAACAAGGTGCTTGACCCTAGCAATGTTTGTCAGATGATAAAAGGATGACTTGATGACTGTCGACACCTGAGATTGCCATATCAGCCCATCATTAAGCACCACCCCTAGATCTCACACCAGTTCAGAGGCAGGAAACTGGGAAGCCCCCCAGGAAAAACCTTGTGGGCTGACCAGCCCCCTACCCCCCCGTCCGGTGACCTGGGTCAATAGCCATCACCTCAATCTTTCCCGAGTTCATCTTCAGTCAGCTGGTATTCATCCAATCCTGGATTTCAGTGAGGCAGTTATAAATACCGAGACTGCACTATCCTGGTCAGGTGCAAAAGACAGGTAGAGCTGGATATCACCAGCATAGTAGTTAAACCTCAGCACATACCATCTTATAATGTCTCTGAGAGGCAGCATGTATACCACGAACAACATGAGGGACAGCACCGAGCCCTTAGGAATCCCACATGACAGAGAGATGGGGTTGGAGGAATAAATCCCCGACACCACCCTCTGAGTTTTGCCAGTGAGGAAAGATTTGTGTTATTTATTTATCCCCCCTCCTTGCTCAGATGCTACCACTCCTTCAGGCACTCCAAGGATCCCTCCTGCCACTGCCATCTCCTCTCGAGTCCTGTCCTCTCTGCAGGTCCCATATATCTGCCTACCCCATGGTATCACAGTGTTTTCCTTCGCTGGGTGGGTCCCCCTTCTCCGAGGGGGATTGCACCAGTGGATGGTTGACACTAGCACCTACCTTCTAGGCCACAGGGCACTGCTGAGACCTGTGGGGAGCAACTCCCTGGTGGATGCAGACATGCAGAGAATCTGAAGGCCGTCATCCAGCAAGCATCCAGCCATTTTTCTGCTTTGTGTTGTGGAGGACAGCGTAGTGATGTCAAGACATACGCTGATGTTTGCTCCTCCCCCCTGTTGCCAGTCGGTCTGTGCATCCTGCAGTACTCCCAGCCCCTGCTAGGAGCCAGCAGGTGCCTGGGCTGCCCCTCACCCTCCCCCCGAGAAGGAGAGCTGTCCCTGGGATGTCAGTCCTCCTCCCTCTGGCCAGCCCTTCAGCAACCCAGGCTCATTCCTGAACCCGGGTCACTGGCATCGCGAGTGGAAATCCAACCGCTGCACCGATGGGCAGGTGTAGTGAGGAAAGATTTAAACCACTTGAGAACTGTGCCAGACAGGCCACAGATGAACCTCAGGCACTCAAGCAGCACCCCATGGTCCATGGTGTCAAATGCTCAAGAGCGATCCAAAGTACCAAAAAGGACCAGCATTTCTGATCTCTTGCCATCAGGAGATCATTGAGCACCCGAACCAGCACAGTCTCGGTACTGTCCCTCTTTCAAAAACTGGATTGGAGAGGCTTATAGATGCTATGGATGGTCAAATGGTTCTCCAACTGTACCTTCTCAATAACCTTCCCCACAAAGGGGAGGTTAGAGATAGGTCTACAGTTGACAAGGCAGTCTGGGTCCAGGGAAGCTTTCTCAGGAGGGGTATCACCACTGCCTCCTTCAGGGAGCTTGGGAACTCACCCAACTCCAGGGAACACCAGGCTATCCATGCCAGGACTGGGCCAATGATATTACAGCAACCCATAATCAGGGAATTTGGGCCCGGATCTAAACTACAGCACATAGTGCACATACCGTGGACAATCTGCATAACATCCACGAGCTCCAGCTGGTCAAAGGCACTCCAGGAAAAGGGGTGGAAAGTGACCAAATTCCAATCAGTAGTATTCCCAATAGAGTGTGCTGATTGGCTCTCCGCCCTAATGTCAGCCACCTTATCTGCAAAGAACCGAGTGAGCTCATCACACTCCAATTTGAAAAAGCTCTTCAAAACTGGAGACAGGCTAGGTTGCACAGCCTGTCCACAGTTTGAAACAGCTAAGTCAGTGGGTTCTGAGCAGCTGCAATCTCCCCGTACAGGAACTATGCCTTCTTATGAGAGATTGCAGATTGATAGACTTGATAATGTTCTAGCTATCTAAGATGGTCAGCCTCCAGGCCAGATTTCTACCAGCAATGCTCTGACTTTCGTTCAAGTTGCCACATCTCCCTCAAGGTCCCATCAAACCAAGGGGACTGAGGGTGAAGGGAGAGAGGACAAACACAGACAGGACCAATAGAGTCCAGGGCTATAGAGATAGCCTTGTTATAGGCCAAAACCAAGGCCTCTGGACTCCCACTTTCCGAAGGAAGCACCGATTGCTCAAGTACCACCACTAGGCCTTCAGGACTCACTTCCTGTAAAGGGCAGTATCTGGCCATCTCCACAGGGGCAGGCCTATGAAAGGGGGTGCAAAAATTGAATCCTATGGTATAGTGTTCGGACCATTTGACAGGTTTCACCCCCAAATCAGAGGCTTTGATCCCCAGGAGGAAAACCTGGTCAAGAGAGTGACCGTGTTTATGAGTAGCAGAGGTAACAATCTGTGTAAGACCCAGAGATTTCATCAGGTGGACGAAGTGTTGTCCAAATTGCAAGAGTTCGTCATCGACCCAGGCATTGAAGTCGCCCAGGACCATCAATCTGGGTGACTCAAATGCCATGTCGATCATGAAGTCCGCTACTTCCTGTAGGAATCACTTCTCATCCACAGGATTAGGATAGATGACGGCTATCCTACAACCTACACCTGTTACTACAGTACACTCAAATGACCCAGCCTTCTCAACTGGTACATGTGTGAGGCCCAATTCAGTCTTAAAATAGACCTTAAGCCCCCTGCCTGCAGTCCAATCTCGAGCGGTGTATCACCAAGTACCCGGCTGGAATCGCAGCGTCCAATATGGGGCCAGCATTTTCATCCAGCCAGGTCTTGGTGATGCAAGCCAGATCAACTGACCCAACAAGATCTGCAATAATTGCAGTCTTGTTCTTGATAGATCTGGCATTGCATAACACCACTTGAGTTGGATGGGTCTCCGGGGCTGTCTGAGCTACCTGCCGACCAATAATGGTGGTGCTCTTGAGTATGGATACCAGACATGGTGGCCCATGTTCCAGAATCCATTTCACCTCAGGGCATCTTCTAGATCTAAAAACCCCAATGTGAGAGCCCTGCTTATTTGTCCTCCACCGTTCACCCCCCCGCTCTGCCCCCCCTTCCCTATGGGCAATGCCCAGCACTCTACAGTGCTGATAGGTTAAAAACTTTAAGGGGGGAGGTTGAAGGGTTCAGAGGGTAGAGGACAAATATTGCATGACTTGGGGGGGCAGGCCTCCAACACAGAAGACTGCCCCAAACAAAAAGAAGATGAACACATTCCAGTAAGGCAGTATTTCACTGTCAAGTATGTCTGCAAATATAGCTGTGTGTTCTGTGGTAATGTAGACTGATAAGTGACAGATGAGATGCTGTGTATTTCTCTGTATATTCTAGATGACCTATCTGTGAGATTCAGAAAGTTGCTTAGCCATACAAAATCTGTCTGGGAGTGGTGAAGGTGTGGAAGAACAGCACATGAGCACTCAGAGAAACCTATTTTGCAAACTATCACGGGGAGTCAAAGTTGTAACACTTATAATGGACTTTACTGCAAGCACAGTCATGTTTGGACATATGTATTTTGACACTCATACAATAATTTTCCACCATGGAGCTTCTGTACATTCTGGTCATTATGTGATTTGACTCAGATGCAGTAGCAGGTGGCTAGAGTGTAATAATGCTATGCATCTTTAGAGAGATTATCAAATAATCTCAAGAATGTAAATATCCTGGTTCTGAAAAACAAGCAGCTTGTACAAGCTGCAAAACAGTAGTTCCCTATAATATGGCTCCCAGTTACCTAGAGGTAACACTCATCGATATGCAGAGATCTGTCAGTTACATTAATTACTACACATCTCAATACCATCACTCAGTGACTACTGTACAAACTATTATTTCTTATACTATTGCTTTCTACCAGTAATGGCTGGATTGCTCTACTGATTAGAAAGAACTAGTTACAGTTTGAGTGAGCTCTTACAAGGGTGCCAGGCTGTGTGTACAGTCAGTGAGCATAACATATCTTGACCCATGTAGACTTTTTTCATGCTATACCCCTCAAAATATACACACTACTCATTCAGATGCACATATAACATCAGCATCAAAAACTTTGAAGCAGATCACATTCTTTTAACTGCACCATGACTGAAAGGCTTGATAATGGCTACCAAATTATGTCTCAAATGTATATATTATTTTATTTATTTCAAATGTTTCACCAGGAAAGATATAATGAGCTGGTAACAACTCATTTCCAGATGCATCCTGGAGGGAAGTGTAGGGGAGAGACATGAAAAACAATTAGAACTGAATTACATAGCTGGTAAAAGCACACTAACATCATATACACATCATATAGCAAGCAACATTGAGGCATTAAAACAAATTACGTACTGTACATAGGTATAGACAGATACAGCAGGATCATCTTGAAGAAACCAGGGGATGCAGTTAAGTGCACAGCACAGAAAAGCAATCAGATGGTAGCTACAGTTAAGCAGTAGATATTAGAAGAGTCTATTTGGAGGTGGAGAAATGGGGTTGACCACAGGATATAGGGTGAGACGTTAGAGTATATAGGGTAGGACACAAGGCAAGGGAGAGGAGGAAGGAGTGGAAAGAGGGGAAGAGAGGTACAGAGGGGGTCGGGGAAGTTGCAGGGGTGAGAAGTGAACTTGAGGAAGAGAGGATTCTCCTCAAGTTCACTTCTCACCTGTAACTACCCTAACCCTTGTACTTTTCATGTCTCCCTCACTTCCTCCAGGATGCATCTGGAAATGAGCTGTTACTCCCACCCACCCTGCCCCTCACACACCCACCCCAAGAGCATAACTTTCTTTGTATCAGGGGTTCTGACATAACTTCCCCAAAATTGCAAACAACATACACCTGTTCATATCCTTAAAGGCACAGCACATTGAATAGGGGGTAGAGACACTCACAAGCCTGCACACACTAAAACAAGAATAAAAAAAAAGAAAAATATCTGAAACAGGAAGGAAGACAGATATGTGGGGAGTGGTGCAATGCACTGGCTGTGGAGAAGCATCCTTCTGGGAGACATTCTGAAGACTGCATTGCTGCCCTATTTGCAGGCACCTCTCTGGTATGAGGGAGGAGGTTGCTCGTCTCCATGCTGATCTGGCAGGGATTCAGGAAACCTGCTCCCCCACCCAGGTAACACCCAGGTCACTGCTAATACCTCAGAGGTTGCCAAGAAAGAGGAGTGGTTGGACCACAGTGGGCTCAGGGAGGGTGAGGGTGGTGGAAGAGAGGCACATCCCTCCAATTGTGCCTCTTCACAATTAATTCACCACTCTGGCAGAGCATGGGTCCTTTATGGAGGCATCCACAGTGGAGACCAAGGAGGATGCTGGGAACCTCCACAATGGAGACTCACAGGAGGGTGGGACAGGACCCTACAGGGAAAGAAACAACTCCTGGTGGGGACTCAATTGTTAGGGGTAGAACTTGGGGAGGGAGGAGGGAAAGGGAGGTAAGGTGCCTGCCCTGTGCCATGGCTTGGAGGAAAAGGAGATGAATCCTCAGGATCATGGTAGCAGCTGCAAGGGAGAGTGAGCTGGATGTCATTATCCACCTAGGGACAAATGACTTGGCTGGAAATGGTATCAGAACAGTGCAACAGGAGTTTGTGGAGTTGGGGAGGGGCCTTAGACAAGTGGCACACACAGTAACTTTCTCAGAACTGCTACCTGTCTATGGCATGGATGAGGCTAGTGTTCTCTGCAACATGGTATTCAATGACTGGTTGAAAAACCTGTGCAGAGCTCAGGGATTTGGCTTCATTGGGGACTGGGGCTCCACCTAGAGGGATGCAGGCCTATACTGGCATGATGGTCTGCATCTATCCAGGAGGGGAACTAGGATCCTAGGTGATAGGTTTAAATGCTTCATTGGCAAGCATTTAAACTAGCCAAGGGGAGAGGCACTGAAAAGGAGAAGGGAAATCCTAGCCCCCCCCCAAAAAAAATCAGGGTAGTTAGTGAGGTAAATACCAAGATAGAGCAGTTGCTAGGGAGAAGGGGAGGGGTAAATGGAGAAAAAGACAAAAGCAGTAAGGTCAGGGATGGAGCAAAAAGAAAAAGGCCATAAATATGGAGGGTAATGAATACCAATGCCCATAGTCTAGGTAAAAAGCTCCCTGAAATGGTGGCCTTGGTGCAAGAGGGATGCCTGGATATCGTGGCAGTCACAGAAACATGGTATACAGAGAACCATGACTGGGATGTCAACATACCAGGGTACACAATCTATAGGAGGGACAGGGAGGGTAGAAGAGGAGGAGGAGGAGGAGTAGCTTTGTATGTAAGGGAGGAGATCAAAGCAACAGAACTAAAGGGTAAACAGGGAGGAGAGGAGGCACTGTGGGTCACCCTAGAGACTGGAAATGGTACCACAATTCACACAGGGGTTGTATACAGACACCCATCTCAGGGGGAGGAAATGGACAAGGAAATGGTAGAAGGCATCCTCAGGATAGCAGAGAAAGGGGAGATATTGCTGATGGGGAACTTGAATATGCCAGATGTTAACTGGAGCACCTTTGCTGCAACCACATCCAAGAGCAGGGCCATTCTTGATGCCCTAGAGAGGGCATGCTTCAGACAGCTAGTTTTGGAACCCACTCGGGAGGGAGCAATTTTAGATCTGATACTCTAAAATGGGGACAAAGAGAGGATCTCAGACCTAGAAATGGGTAGCCATCTGAGAACAAGTGACCACCAAACTGTGTGGTTCATGATAAACTTAGCTGTAGAGTCAAGCCATATAAAAGTGAAGGTACGGGACTTCAGGAGGGCTGATTTTTTCAAAATGGGAGAGCACCTCAGAAAAGCACTAGCAAACAGGCAAGAAGGTGCCATGGAGCAACAATGGGGAAACATCAAAACTGCCATCACAAAGGCAACAAGCCTTTGCATGAAGCAAATGAACAAATTAAAACAAAAGAAAAAAAATTTGGTTCTCAAAAGAAGTGGCAGGGAAGGTTAGGGAGAAAAAGATAGCATTCAGGAAGTATAAAGAAACACAGAAGGAGCAGGTCAGAGAACTGTACTAGTTAAAGCAGAAGGAAGTGGGGAAGACAGTCAGAACAGCAAAGGCCCAAACCAAGGAAAAGATAGCCAACTTGGTCAAGAAGGGGGATAAAACCTTTCATAGGTACATTAGGGAGCAAAGAAAGACTAAAGCAGGGATACTGAGGCTGAATAAAGAGGAGGGCAAAAAGTGACAGTTGAAAAGCAGGTATACTGAATGAATACTTCTGCTCAGTATTCACAATGGAACAGCAGGAGGAGATACCTAATCCAGTCAATAGAAGCACTCTGGATAGGGGGTTGATATTAGACCTTTCGCAGAAGAAAGGGTTCTGAAAGAACTCCTAAAACTGAAGGTAGATAAAGCAATGGGGTCTGATGGGATTCACCCCAGAATTCTAAAAGAACTAAGGGAAGAACTAGTAACACTACTGATTACCCTTTTTAATAAATCATTGGAGGATGATGTGTTACCTGAGGACTGGAGACTGGAGGAGGGCAGATGTGATTCCCCTTCACAAAAGTGGGAGCAAGACAGAGGCAGGAAACTACAGACCTGTCAGTTTGACCTCAATGGTAGGGAAAATGATGGAATAATTGTTGAGTTCCTAGAGGCCAGTGGGGCACAGGACCCAAAGCAGCAGTGATTCACAGCAGGAAGGTCATGTCAGACAAATCTAATTGATTTCTTTGACTGGGTGATCAAAGTAGTAGACCAGGGAGGGGCTGTGGACATGTCCTACCTAGACTTTAGCAAGCCATTTAACACAGTCCCGCACAAAAGATTAATAAACAAATTAGCCAGCCTGGAACTGGAAGGAAAAGAATGTCTCTTTGCAGATGACACAAAGATCTGCAAAAGGGTTGATACCCAAGGTGGGGTGGAAAGGATGAAAAGGAACTTGGCAAGGTTGGAGAAATGGTAAAATGGATGGCAGCTTAGATTCAATGCAAAGAAGTACAAAGTAATGTTCCTGGGAAACAAAAACCCAGGGGAAGAGTACACAATGAGGGTGAGATACTGACAACAAAAATGGAAAGGGACCTGGGGGTAGTCATGTCAGATGACCTAAAGGTGGGCAAGCAATGTGAGAAGGCAGTAAGGAGGGCTGAGGGATACTGGGATGCATAGTGAGAGGCATCACCAGTAGAAAACAAGAAGTTGTTGTCCCTCTGTACAGACAGTGGGTAAGAACACATCTGTAGTACTGTGTACAGTTCTGGAGACTCCAGCTCCGTAAAGACATAGACAGGGTAGAGACTGTCATCCAGAGGAGGGCAAACCAAAATGGTGCAGGGTCTGCACCAGAAGACATATGAAGAAAGACTAAAGGAGCTTAAGATGTATAGCCTTGAGGAAAGGAGGGAGGTGGGGGACATGATAGAAACGTTCAAATACCTCAAGGGAATCAACAAAGTTCAAGAGGGTAGCATCTTTCAGAAAAAGAGATGTGCAAGAACAAGGGGGCACAATTTGAAGTTAGAGTGGGGACAGCTCAGAGGTAATGTGAGGAAGTATTTCTTCACAGAGAGGGTTGTAGATGCATGGAACAGCCTTCCTGAGGAGGTTGTAGAGTCAAAAACAGTGGGAGAATTCAAGAATGAATGGGACAGACATAAAGCAGTTCTAGTGGGCGATAGGAGGAAGTAGGCTGTTGGTTAATTAGGATCTGCAGCTTATCTGTTAGGTACAGAATGAGCAGACTAGGTGGGCCAAGTGGTCCTTATCTGCCATCAGGTTCTATGTTTCTATGTTTCTAGAAGAAAGATTAATCAAGAAAGGGGGAGAGTTAGAAAGAACTAGGCTCTCTTAAAGTTTAGCAAAGGTGGAGAGTAGGGATATAGGGCTGTAACTGCCAGGACAGGACAGGTCACCTCCTTTAGGAAGGGGTATGACAGTAGCATTTTTCCATGCACCAGGGACAGAGGCAAGGTAGAAGGAGAGGTTTATAATGGAGGACAGTAGTACAGCAATATCAGGGGCAAAGAAATGGAGGAGTTTAGGCCATCAGGACTCTTGCACTTGAGAGAGTTTAGGGCTAGGAGTGACTTGAGAGTGACAGCAGGAGATATAGGAGAGGATGAATCAGGAGAGAAGGTGGGGTAGGGGGAGAGGAGTCAGGGACTGAGAAGAAAAGGCAGGAGGCACAGGTGGTGAAGAAAGTGTTGAACTCAGAGGCAACAGAGAGGAGGGGGTTAGAAATGGTGACATCACTTATCTTGAGGACTGAGGTGAAGGACTGGATAGGGAGGGGGAGAAGAGGGCATGCATGACCTTCAAGAACTTGGAGGAGTGGTTAATGTTGGTCTGGAAGGTGACAGCAAAGTACTTTCCCTGGCAAGCCTAGTGGCTTTGGTACAGGCATTGTGAAGGACACAATACTTGAGTACATCAGCTGGGGAGCCAGAAGACTTGTGGGCCTTCCAGTAGGACAGGGAGAACTCTGAGAAGTTCTGACCCTTACTAAATAAGAACCAAAACATGAGAGTGTCCTTATTTTTTTTTTTTTTTATTTATTCATTCTCATATTACAATACCTTTGAGCACATAACAGCTCTTTTACAAAGGTTCCACATCAGAGGGAAGGGTGACAGGCATACAATGGATGGTATTACATAACATTTTGACAAGAAAGTACTTAAAATTATAATATGACATTAACATTGTAATTGAAATTCAAACTATGAATCAGTAGGAAATCAAAAATAACCTAATAAAAGTTGGCAACTTAAGATGCTTTGTCAAATAGGTATAGGTAGATTTGGGTAAACAAAAGTTCAAGTAAGTGAAGCTTAATGGTGGAAAGAAGGTGGAGGGTGAGGGGTGAGGTGAAAGAAGGATCGGGGAAGCAGGCAGGAACTAGGGAAGAGCAGTTAGGGTGAAAGTGGTCATTCGCTAAGAAAGGGGAAGAAGTACAGTAGGTACACAAGGATGTGTCAATACTGCTGAGCAAGTGCCATGTCAGTTGAAACAGTCACAGGAACTGTTAGCTGTAAGATGCTGATGAAGAGTGCCTTTAAATGGTTCCAAGTTTGGTAAGGGAGAGTTATCATTGGGCAGCGCATTAAACGATAATGGTGCTGTACATGCACGCGATCATTGTCCTTGTGTAGTCTGGCATCTTGGGACAGAGAATAGTTGGTTGAGTGATCAACATGTGTGGTGGGAGCTACAAGAGGGGTTAAGTAAGTTTGTAATACTCGAAGGCAGGAGCCCGAGAAGTGCCTTTTTAGTTAGCAAGCAGGTTTGATAGTGAAGCCTCCCATTTAACTGAAGCCAACCTGTTTTCGTATACAGTTCACATGTGTGGGTAAGACATGCTGCTCCAGTAAGAAGTTGGCATGCTTTATTGAGTGCCACTGACATTCTGTGGAGGGTAGTGGTGGAAGCTGAGCCATAGACAATCAAACCATAATCAACAACGGATACTATGGAGCTATAGATAGCTAGTATAAGGGCTTCAGGAGTTAGATTGTGTTTATGTCTATGGAGTAACCATATCTTGATACTGGCAGCCCTGACAACATTCTCAACATGCTGGGCATATCATAGTGAGCTATCCATGGTTACCGCTAGATACTTGAAATGTTGAATTTGTTCAAACCAGATGCCAGAGGAGTTCCTGATGGTTAGGGCACTGGATCTATTATATTATATATATATATATATATATATATATATATTATTATGTAATTAGTCCTGATTAGTTTGATTTTTCATAAAAATGTCAATAGATGTATTAAAATGCGTAATAGGGTGTACACTCTCTGTAGTATTTAACACTGTGGGGTAAAGGGAATACCTTAGATAATTATTTGTATGAAAAATAAAGTAGAATTGCTAATGTGGAAGGAAGTTGGGTCAACAACAACACATGTAACATAGTCAACAGCATACAGGAGGTCTTTTGTGGCCTCCCGTAACACACATGCCTGGGCCCAGCACAACAGCACAAAATACACTGTCTTTGATTTCTCTTACTGATCTCACTCTCAGTTCTTCTAGTGTATCCCATCCTCTCTCTTTCCCTCTCTGTGCTGCTGCTGAGTGTGTTTTAGTATATATATTTTGCAGAATCCCTTTCCCTCTTTACACTGTTCCCAATTTCTCTCTTTCAACCTTTCTCACTCTCTGCAGCTTATCTTTTTTTCACTTGTGCTGTGCCATACTTGTTTTCTACAGTAACTAAGTAGGGCTGATCATTCAGCTGAAAGAGGCATACAGAAATCCAGTGATGCCTTACACAATGTCTTTCTTGAAATCTCTCTCTCTCTCTCTCTCATTCTGTTTCTGTCTTGAACTATTTGCTTCTCTGTCTTGCATTGTCTATATCAATCTATTCTCTCTTATATGCTTTTTGTTTCCCCAGCCTGTCTCTCTCTCTCTCAGTCACAATCTCTCTTGAAAACGTTAAAACACCACTTTTCCTTGATCTTGCTCACTTTCTCAGTCCCTCCTTATCTCTCACTGCCTATCTCTCAACTGTTCTCTGCAAGGCAAACCAGCATGTTGAGCCAGATCACAGGGAGATTCACCGAGAAATGCCAACAGATAGGAATGGCTCACAAGACGTGTAATACTGCAGACCTTGCTATATCCACAGTGAGATGCCCCCCATGCACAGCCAGATGCAGCAGCAGCAAAAAAGTCACATCAGGTGCACCTCTTCCAGTTCCTGCCTCCACCCAACCAATCACATAAAGCATTCATGAGAAGTGTGAGAGGGAATGTGGCAGCAAAGTGCATAAAAAAGCACTGAAAGTGAAAACCACAGCTCACTAACAGACCAGGAGCCGAACTCTGGCATCTGAGTCTCTGTTGATCCAAGTCCATGTGTGAGTCCTGGATCTGGGGTGTGGGTTCAATTTGTCATGGAACAATCCACTCACCATTAACAAGTACTACCATCAATGTAATCTGTACGGATTATCACCAAGCTTGACCTAGGAAGTCAGTTGTACCAGCTGCTCCATCACTTCTTGCAGCCAATCACTCACACTACTTGAGTCACAAAGCACTTCTAGCCATTGTCAAAGAGATTAGTGATGGTGAACCATGAAAAGCTGAGCCTTATTAAGGACCTCAGAGTTAACCTACTGCCAGTGTCCAAGTTACAGATTTAAAGGGACCTCTTTTCTTTGGGAAATGTCCTAGGTTTGCTTGTTTACAAAACAACTTGCAGGCAGGAGGTGGAGAGAGTGACAATGTAAGCCTCCAGTCCCTGACTCCTTAATCCTGGCTGCAATTTTTTGATGTTCTCATTAAAGGACTCCGGGATAAACCTGGAGACATGGGTTTGAATCTCACAGCCACCATTTGTATACTGTATGATCCTGAGCAAGTCACTTAACTTCATATCACTCTTATCATGATCGGGAAATGAGTTTCAGCTCAATGACTTTCCTGGTCAAAAAATTGTTAAATAAATAAATAAATAAGGACTTGGAACAAGACTTCTGTTACTGAGTCCTTATTTATCTGAGTTCTGGAGTGAGGGCTGGATCTGGGGGGGGGGAGGGTGGATCTGATTTATATAAGAAATGTCTGCACACCTCTATCTTCCAAGCATGATCTTGAGCATGAAGGCAGGCCAGTAGTTTAGCAGAAATCCAGAGAAGGTGAGAACTATGGACCCTGACTTTTCTGAGAGGAGTGTGCTGGTCCCAAATAGACTGGAATTTGGACTTAAAATAATGGAGGATAGAATCACTGGAGTTAGAAGAGGAGATAGGCAACCAGTTAGTTGCTCAAAGTCCATATGGAGGGAGGTTAAATCCAGTGATCAGAAGGACCATATCTGGACATATCTCTCAACCTCCCCTCATAAATCAGGAACAAGGCTTAAAAAAATCAACTAAGAAAGAACAAGTCTGTAACTTTTATGTTTGATATTATTTTGTACTTATAACCCCACTGTTTAGTCACAGAAACACAATTTTAGGAGGGCAGAATAAAATTTTTAGACAAATCACGTCCCTGAAAATCAGGGACAGTTGAGAGGTATGTATCTGGAGCAGCTTACAAGGGGCCTTGGGGTGGTGTAGTTTGCAAACACAGTAGACCAGATGGCGGTTATTGAGGAAATTTGGAAGGGTGCCAGCATCAATAATCCATTCAGGAGAGGAGGCAAGAGCCCAGTCTAGTAGGGTGTTTTTGAGGGATTTATAGTTGTGACAGGTAGGGTCAGTGGTCAGTAGAGAAAGATTAAGGGACTGAATGTTTTGGCAGAATTTGGAATGAGATAGGGAGCGCCAATCTGAACTGAAATCCCCAAGGATGAGTAATACACCAGATGAGGCATGGGTAAAGACAGTAGCAAGGAAGTCAGTGATGGAAGAAGGGAACAGACCTGGGCAGCAGTAGATGCCAGCCACAAATATGGGAATAGAGAAAGGGAGGAGCCAAAGTTTATAGACATATTGGGGAAGAGATACAGAGTATAGAGCTGAACTGAATGGCAAAGGATAGGTAAATGAAAACACCACCACATCTACTGGCATGATCCTGGTGGGTAATGGAGTACCCAGATATCATGATCTCAGTATCCAAAATCTTGGGGGAAAGCCAAGATTCAGAGATAATTAGCACATCAGGATGAAGGTTAACCATGAGCGGTTGCAGCGGGTCCACCTTCAGGAAAAGGCTTCTGACATTGAGGTATGCCAGTCTCATCTCTTTGAGGAGGCAGGTAGGGGGAGGAGTGAACAGGGCAAGGATTGGGCTCAATGTCTCCTACAACCAATAGCAGCAGCGAGATAAGAAGCTTAACTGGGACAGAGGGGCATCTAAGTGGCAGTTGGGAGGGGCGGTGGGGTGAGAAGGGGCAGGTGTGAAGCCAGGATCTAAGAGATTCAAGATGGAGGCAGTATGAAGGGTGGAGTGAGGGCTCAGGGAGCCAGGGGAATGGAAAAGAGAGGGAAGGCTGGAGGAGGGGAGGGCTGGAGAAGAGGAGGGTAGGATGGGGAAGGAGGGGGTGAGGAGAAAAAGCATGTAGAAGGGAGGGAAGCACAGGTAAACAGGATGGGAAGGGGGAGAAGGGACATATGTAACATATTTGATAGACAGGAAGTAGAGAGGACAGAGGAATATGTATATATTAGTGAAAATGTCTTCCTGTGTAAATATATTGCATTATCATTGCTGCAATTACAGTGGTGTTCCCCAGGATGAAACCCAGTTCTGCAGCATTTTGCAGCACTCTGCAGACCTGCTGAATAAAGCAATGTAATTTTGATGGCAATTAGTCCCTTTTGTCATTCAGGAAACTGTGACACTGCCAGGACAAAGTGAATGCCACAGTTTCCTGCATGACAAAAGGGACTAATTGCTATTAACATTGCATTGCTTTATTCAGTAAGTCTGCTGCAGCATACTGCAGAGTGCTTTAAAAGTAGATTTCATCCTGGGGATGCCACTGTATATACTTTGAAGAGTAATGCAGCTGGTGTCTGTTTGCATTGTTGTAAATAGTAGTTGTTTTATTTCTGTGCACGCAGTTTATATTCTTAAACTATTAAATGTTTCAGCTTTCCACTGCGTGCCGACAACCTGGGTTCGGGAGTGGACTCGGGTCACTGGGGGGCCGGCCGGCGGGAGAATGCTCGAGCGTCCCATAACAGCTCGCCTTCTCTGGGGGGAGGGAGGAGGCCACAGCCCACAACTTGCTTGACCCCAAGCGGAGACTCGAGGTATGGCAAGCCTGATTTGCTTGGGAAGGCTGGCCATGATGTGTGGTGGACGTCGGCGTGTAGTGCCCAGATGTCAAAGGGCACACACCACACGTGGGGAGGAATCTCATAGGATAACAACCCTCAGTCTCTGGGAAGATGGAACACCAGGAATATGCCCATGATGTGTCTTCACCCGCCCTGACCACCCTGCCTGACGAAACAAATAGGTATAAGGGGTGCAAGAGCCCCACCTCATTACCCCACCCAGGGGGTATAACTGTGGCTCAATGGGGCACAGGGTGGCTTGAGGGCTGGGTGAGTGGCAGAGGGATGACTCCCAGGTGCCCCCGAAGAGTCAAAGACTGGGGGCGTAAGGAGAAAGAAATAGAAAGTAAAAAAAAAAGTGTAATATTGTAAGACAGTAAGACATCAAATACACTAATTCTGAAATATTTTTGTGCCATGAAGTGGTGATATGAGAATGCAAATAAGGAGATAAATAATAATTCCTTAAAATCTGGAAAGAGCAAGAGTGACATCGACTGGCCTAAAGGTTAGGACCAGACCAGGACTTATTTTGAGACTACAGAGGAACTATAAATATCCCCTATAAATAGAAGCTCATTGCAATGCACTTTGGACACTCTCCTGACAAGACATAGAACAACCTACCAGTGGCTGAAAAGGAAGAAAGTATTTTTCAGACTTTTTATTCTTCTGGACTACAATTTATTACAAACGTAAGGTAGAACTTTAGATAACAGTTACAGTGTGTTTTTCATGTATATTTTCCACATTTATTTGTGTTACTATGTGACCAAAAGTTTCTAAAACTTTGAGTTGTAACTGTATGATTATTAATTATTTAGTAAAAACATTTGTTTTAGAAAACCTGCCCGAGAGAGATTTTTCATTTTGTGCATGGCTGTGGGATGTTTAATAATAATCTGTGACGAAACTGTTATTGCTAAGTGGACCACCATAAGCTACCAATTGAAAAAGGGTCTGTATAGGGAAATCTGGGAAAAGATAGGGAAAATATGAAAGACTCAAGGACGGGTCTGTGGGGATTTGAACCAGATTTTTGCATGCCCGATGTGAGAAGACAAAATCAGAGTTACAAAGCTTCCACCTAAGAGATTGTAGTGCTGGATCTTCCCCCTTTGTACAACAACTGAGAGGGGTTCACATTTGGCTACAAGACTCGAGACTGGTATTATACCCTTACCCAGAGTAAAGAGAGGACCCTGGGACTTTGTGGTGAGTGTTCAGTTGTGAACTCAGTGAGCAATATAGAAAGACATGAAAAGGGTATCCCCTGTTTTCACCCTCACTCTCGTGAATTGCACTTAGGGATGGGCACTGTGAACTCAGTAGACCTGACTCTCAGGAGTGGGTTTGTTGGACATATATCATGTTAGAATAATTGTATATTCTTTACCAGCTGTAACAGATAATCATCAAAATGATGATAGGCAACATTTGTGGTCAAAGTGTGACAGTGGTGTTAACAAAGAAGGGGGGTTAAGGAAGTTTGGACTTATCACCATCCAATGTCCAGCATGGTCTAAATAAGTGAATGATTAGTCGGGGCATCTTGCACTCTGAAGCAAAATAAGCATCCACAAAGGAATATGGTTCTACTATACACTACTAAACCAAAACTACTTACATCCAGGGAGTGTCTCTTAGTAGTCATGTAACATATTCTAATCATCAATGCTGCTTTGTTATGCTGCAGATTGGGTAAAGTCTGAGGCCTCTTGTGTACCCTTTACACTTACTTCGGCCTATCCCAGCTTAAGGGGTGCTATACATATGAAAAGCCTTCCAGCATACTTCACAGGTGGGGAGAGCTTCACTTGCCAGGTGCGAGAGATGGTCTAGGGATGCAATTTGTACTAGAGAAGACATCACCTCTTGGATCAAGGGGGACATCTGTCATCTGTGTCCTCCATTTACAGAGGGTAAGCTGCTTAGTCTGAATTGCTAATAAGGTCAAACGTTTATGCTTAGGGGCTGATAGATGTGATGCTGAGGACTTCATACCCAATATCAGAATTTGGGCTGAAAGGGAATATTTTTATGGAGCACTTGTGAGCCTATGTGTCACACTTGTTCATATAGTTGTATTTTGGGGCATTACCACAATATATGAAGGCTATCTCCTTCCTGTGAGTGGCACCTCCAGCAGAGACTCGAGTTCAGCACTCCAGCTGCATGCAGAACCACAGGGGTCCAGTGCCAGGAATTAAGTATTTTTTTTTAATTAATTTACATTTAGTATCTTTTAATGCCTTTTGCACAAATTGTGAGCCCACTGCTGATCTGTTATGGGGTGCTGAATGGCCTTTTTCCATTTAGTTTTGTCTGTGTCTGACTGGCTTGGTATTGAGTCTCTAAGGGCCTAGTCAAACTTACTAGCCATGCGGTTGGGGACAACGATACAGGAGGACAAGAGGGTGGGATTAGCTTTGCTGGGCACCTTCCTAAGGAATGACTGAAGTGCACTTCATAACTGCAAACACCTCCAGAAGTCCCTAGAGGGTAAATTCCATCAAGTCTTCAGGCTTTGGAATGTGTCTATGATTCTTGATCCCTGGACCAAGAGGTCTTGTATTGTTTTTATGCATTTAGACATCCAGCCCAGCCAAACAATTGGTTGGCCTCCAATTTGTAGCCTGTCATTCCCCTAGACTGGGGTAAGTTTTACTGGTGCTAGGTTAGCGCCCAACTTGCATTGCATTTTAACCCAGACTTTAACCAATGGACCAATCATGGGGTGGTCCTTCAGGGTGGTGGGATGCTTATTATAGATTAGTAAGGCTAGTGATTGTCTTTGGCTCACTGCGTGTTCTATTGTCACCCATTGAGGAGTGTCTTTCCTCCTAGGGTGAAGCCATTAGAGGGTTTGTGCACTCTGGAAGGCCCAATTTTATCCTTCTACCCATGATAGACACCAGCCTCCCACTGTCCAGTGAGCACGTAACTTGTTTCAACTGTAATGGGGAGGTCTGCCGTCCAATAAGAAGTTGCCTATTCACCTTATCTGTTTTCTGCCACCAGGTTAAGGGGAGGTCTGTTGGCAGGTGGGAGAGCAAGTAAAAGATCTTAGGAGCTATCACCATTTTGACAGCAGTTGTCTTCCCAGTGAGTGTGAGCTGCAGTATTTTCCACCAGTTCATGTCCTTGGTGATATTTGCCAATAGGGGCTACATGTGGAGGTCCCATAGTTTAGAAAGCATTGATGTGAATTTTATACCTAGGTATGTGATACCTTCTCCTACCCATCTAATCTCAGTATCCCCTACTTTCTCTGGTTTACAGTGTGAGTTTATGGGAAGCACCTCCATCTTGGTTTGGTTCACCTATAGTCTGGAGTAACCAACAACCTGTGTAGTGCTGCAAGGAGTGGATTCATGAGCAAGCTTAGATCCGAAACTGTGACCAACAGGTCATCAGCATACATAAGCATGATGTATTGTCCTAACCCACCATGATGCCTTGTATTTTGGTGTCCTACCTGAGAAATGCCACCAGTGGTTCAACAGTGAGAACAAATAGATGGGGAGACAGTTGGCATTCTTTCCTGGTTCCCCTCTTCTGGGTAAATGACATTGACAGAACTGAGTTTGTCAGTATCTGGGCTGTTGGGAGGGTGTATATTGCTTGGACCCAGGTGCTGAAGTGGGGCTCAATGCCCACGTGTTTCAAAACCATATGGAGATAGTCCCTCCTGGAAAATTAATGCCTTTCAAAATCTATTGCCACTGCTGCTGCTGCTGCTGAGGGGAGATGTTCAGCTATGTGTTAAGCTGACTATGGTTCTGATATGGTCTGTGCTGTATCTTCCCTGGACAAATCCCACTTGGGCAGTGTGGATCAGATGTGGTAGGAGGGGATTAAGCCTGTGGGCTAGTGCTTTAGTGTAGCCCTTACCATCTATGTTAAGTAGCGATATGGGTCTGTAACTGCTGGTCAGGGTGTGGTCCTTCCCCTTTTTGGGTAAGACTGTGATGACTACCTCACACATAGTCAGGGGCAATTTGCCCTCCTTTTCCACCTCCATATATACAGTACCTGCTGTAGAACAGATGGTATGGTTGTGGCTAGCAGTTGCCAGAACTCCACTGGGAATCCATCCCCCCCAGGGGCCTTACCTAGTTTTATGGACATGTACTTCCTCTGTGGTGAGTGAGGCATCTATTGTGTCCAGTTGCTGCTGGGTGATTTTTGGTAGGAGAATGCTTTATGGGAAGTCCTGTGTAACCTTAGGCTCTGCCTCTCTGGAGGAAATATTAGGCTTCTCATAGTAGGCTTTCACAGCTGCATTCAGTAGGTCTAGAGAGGTTTGCACCACTTCCTCTTTGTCTTTGAATCCAGCTATGTGCTGATCCATTTGTTTTCACCTATGTCTATAGACTCAAACCTTCCCCCCTTCCCTCCCCCATCCCAGTATTTGTGATGGAGTCTTAAAATGGCTACTTCAGCTTTCTGGGACAGAAAAGTGTTTATCTCAAGCCTTAGTCCAGGGATTTCCCTGCCTAGGGAGGGTTGGGACAAAGGGTGTTTCTCACCTTTAAATTTATCTTCCTCTACATTCAGGGCAGACTCTAGATGTTCTAGTTACCCTTTTCTCTTTCTCCTTCACATCTCAGAGTACCCTACAATTTTACCCCTCATGGTGGCTTTGAACATTTCCCATGTATTCCCAGCTGTGATGTCCGTGATGGGATTCTCTTTGAAGAAAACACCAGCTTTTTCAGAGGCCCATGCCTGGAACTCTGCATCCCTTACTAGAGTGGGTTCCAGTCACCATGAGGGTGATGTAGGGAGCAGGTTGTCCCCACAGTAATGTTAATTGAACAGGGGCATGATCTGAGATTATCATGGGCAGGATTTCTGAGTCAGCAGCCACCTGGATGATTTGAAGGCATGTTAGCCAGAGAGCTATGTGGCAATACAGACCATGAGCCATCAAATAAAATCAGTAGTCTTTGTCCCTGAGGTGAAATACTTTCCATATATTGGATGGGTCTAAGTCCCTCATAAGGCATTGTAGGGCCCTGTGGCCTTTGGTATGCAAATCCGTTGGGCCTGAGCTCATGATTTATTTAATTGTGGGTGGCTTCATGAAAAAATGCAGAGGAGGGCGACCAAAATGGTGAAGGAATTACATCACAAGCCTTATGAGGAGAGAGTGAGGGACCTCAGTTTTTACACACTGTAACAAAGGAGGGAGACAGAGATAACATGATAGAAATATTCAAGTACCTCAAGGACATTAACAAGGTGGAAGGGGACAACATATTCCAGATTAATAGTAGTGCAAGGAAAGAGGACACAGCATGAGACTGAGGAGTGTCCACATAAGGGGAAATGTGAGGAGGGTCCACAGCTCAGCACCATGGACACAGGTGGGAGGGAGGTGCGCACTACTTCCTTCACAAAAGAAAGGGTCCTACAAGAGCTTACTAAGCTCAGGGTGGACAAGGCAATGGGACCTGATGGCATACATCCCAGGGTACTTAAGGAGCTAAGGGTGGAACTAGCAGAGCCATTAGCAGAACTGTTTAGTGAGTCTCTGAGCACAGGAGAGGTACCAGAAGACTGGAGGAGGGCTCATGTGATCCCATTCCACAAGAGTGGTAGCAGGGAGGAGGCAGGGAACTACAGACCAGTCAGTCTTACCTCATTAGTGGGCAAGATTATGGAGGCACTCCTTAAGGAAAGGATAGTGCAACACCTGGAATCCATAGGGGCACAGGATCCAAGACAGCATGGGTTTACAAAAGGAAGGTCCTGTCAAACTAATCTCATAGATTTCTTTGACTGGGTAACCAGAGTGGTGGACCATGGGGAGCAGTTGATGTTACCTACCTTGACTTCAGCAAAGCTTTCGACACTGTTCCACATAGAAGATTGATAAATAAGCTGGGTAGGCTCGGGGTGGGTCAGAAGTTGGTCAACAGGGTGGCAAACTGGTTGACAGGCAGAAAACAGAGAGCGGTGGTAAATGGTATACAGTCAGAAGAGATGCACGTCACAAGTGGGGTACCTCAGGGATCAGTCCTGGGGCCAGTCCTCTTCAATATCTTCATCAGTGATATTGCAGATGGACTAGAGGGTAAGACTTGTCTGTTTGCAGATGACACCAATATCTGCAACAGAGTAGATGACCCAGATGGAGTGGGCAGAATGAGAAGAGATCTGGATAAACTAGCAAAATGGTCAGAAGAGTGGCAACTGGGATTTAATGCAAAGAAGTGCAAGATCATTCACATAGGGAAGAGAAACCCTGAAGCCACCTATAGGCGGGAAGGGAAGTTGCTGGCAGTCACAAAGGAAGAAAGAGACTTGGGCATCATCATCACCGATGACCTGAAATCATCCAAGCAGACCTCTAAAGCAGTAGGTAAGGCTAGGGGGATGTTAGGGTGTATTAGTGGGGTATCACAAGTCGTAAGAGGGAGGTAATAATCCCTCTTTACAAGACACTGGTTAGGCCCCATCTGAGTACTGCATGCAGTACTGGAGCCCACCTTCACAAGGACATTAACCAAATTGAGGCAGTCCAGAGAAGGGCAGCAAAATGATGCAGGGACTGCATCAGAAGACATATGAGGACAGATTAACGGAGCTCAATATGTATACCCTTGAGCAAAGGAGTGAGAGAGGTGATATGATATAAACATTCAAACACCTTAAGGGCATTAACAAGATGAAAGAGTCTAATGTTTAAATATAAGGAAAATAGCAGGACAAGAGGACACAGCATGAGATTACAGGGAGGCCGATTAAGAAGGAATGTGAGGAAATTATTTTTCACAGAAAGAGTGGTGGATGCATGGAATGGCCTACCTCAGGAAGTGGTGGATGTGAATACAGTGCAGGGTTTCAAACATGCATGGGACAGGTATAAGGGAGCAATACAGATGAGTATGAATAGATAGGCCACTGGCAGAGCAAAGGCAGATGGCACATTTATAAAGCAGAAAAAGAAATGGGCAGACTGGATGGGCCTTGCGGTCCTTATCTGCCGTCCACCTCTATGTTTCTATGTTTCTATGAAAGGGTGGTGGATGCACGGAATAGCCTAATCCAGGAGATGGTGGCAGCTCATACAGTGTTGGGCTTCAAACATGCATGTGACAGAAACAAAGGAATAATAGAGATAGAAAGAAAAAGCTAAAGCTGATGACCAGATAGGGTCACTGGACACTTCGTTAGGCAACTTAAATGGGCAGACTGGATGGGCCTGGTGGTCCTTGTCTGCAAACAGCATCTATGTAACTCTGGGTCACCTTCATTCAGGGCGTAAATGTTCCCCAGCAATATATGGTTCTGTGGGGTTGTTATGCTTGGGTTATGCCACCTATCGTTCCACATACACCTCACACTGTATTCCTGGTCTACTGTACTGTAATACTGCTATTTTGCACTATGCTAATACTGATCATGCATGATTCATTATACCTCACAAGCCCACATGATCTAATTGCATCCTGTGAAATTCACACTAAAGTCCTAAAAGACATGTTAATTGTCCAGAAGGGTAGTGAGGCCCTACTGAATGTTATGATCATTGCTTTGGATCAATTCTAGTAGCTAGACTTGATCTGGACTCCTGTTTACATTGCATTGATAATCAGGAATTTTGCATCCGAATTTATATGGCAATAAAAGCCATTAGATCTTAAGGTTTTTAACCTTATGATGCTTCATAATTTGTGACACTTAATATTGAATATTGAGTGCCCAAAACAGAACTCTTGCCCACCGAGTGGTCTAACAGCCACTTCTCAACCAGGTACCCTAGTTAATAATGTGCGGTTTATGCACATCCCAGTGATTTTTAAATTTCACATTTTAGATATTGGAATGATTTGTTATATGTTTCACAACAAACATTTCCCACATTTTTTTTTTTAAATAATGATGTGATTGGATACCCTGGCAGCATACCAGGTACTCATTAATGAGTCCCTTTACAAGGACTGATATCACCACACATACACACACACACAGGATTTTCACATCCTGACTGCTAGTGGTACATCTTATGACAGTAAACTTACCCAAACATACTAGGCATTTTGGTTTTGCTTTGTTTTTTCTTATTTATAAAAACAGTAGAGATATAGACTCAGACCTATTTAGCTCTGAGACATCGATTTGAAATAGGGCTAATATAGCCATTATTCAAGCACATATGACAAAGGCTCATGATAGTATGAAGTATAATATCATGCCCCCCCATTGCATGATATACATGATTTTGCTCATAAAGAGTGATTTACATTTACATTTACAATATTAAGGATACTGTGAAGGGGTTTGACCTGACAAATGTTTATGTTAATGAATTATATTTCTGCTCACATTAAGGAAGCAGATGAGCATCGCATAGCTAGGAAAGTCTTTTGCACTGCCCATAGCTATTATGTTCTTACAACCCTTTGGTTATCTCTTCCGGGATCTGGAATTAGGATATATCCTTGATCTCATACATAACAGACATGTGGGTCAGTGGCATTGCCACATTTTGCACTTCTATTGCATGTGTTAACAAATGTTTATTTGAATCTAGCACTATTCCCTTGTCAATGGTAAGGAACCTTGGATATGTCACCACACACACCAGTATTGCTCCATGTTTTGAAACATATTCCTGCACAGTCCAGGAAGCCATGTTTGTGACTCTCACAGTGTCATTGCTGCATATTCATCCGGCAACATCCATCTCTGATCGTCTGGTGACTGTCCATTCTATTAATCATCTTGATGGGAACTTTTATCATGAAAAGGTTGAAACTACATCATTTCCTTGTTTACAATGAGGTCTTGGAATCATGACTGACTCTGAACATTGAATGTCATACCTGAAAGGAACATCATCTTTTATGCAGATGTCACATCTTCCTACTTGTCTTACCAACTTGTGAATACTGGCCTAATAACTGAAATTAGGCTTCCACTTGTGAACTCTGAAATAAACTGTATTCAGTCCAGCCAATTAAGATTCTGCAATCAAGCTCATCATTATGCATACTATTAAGCTAGTCTAGGGTGGGGGCAATCCCCTAACTTCAGCAAGAAGACTCTTCTTCATTTGATCTACAATCAAGGAATCCATTTTCTTCATTGCTTGTTTTCCAAGCCTGGCTGGTGCCTCATACAGACTGAGAACTAAGTATTGTCTAACTTTTACACTTTGTGCAGCCGTGTGATCATCTTCAACTGAACACTGTTGCTATTCCATTGTAAAACTCAATGTGCAATCTAATGTACCCCCTACTGAGGCCTATGAAAATACTGCTGCCTCCTGAACATTTGAATCGATCTTTGGAGAATCTGAATGCATCAAATTTGAACTATGAATCTTCATCTAACACTTGAAGAAACCCTGGATTTATCCCTGGAATTGCTCGTAGTTTATGCCTTGTGGACATTGACATTTCATGTCCTGTTCAACTTACCAACTGAAAAATGTCATCCTTCAAGGTGGTATATTCTGCAGATGTGGAACATTGTGTGGTGACCAACTATACATTCTTCTAATATGGACTAAAAGTTATGCAAAGTGAACTTTTCTAACTTCTGTTTTTATTCCCTTAAAAACAGGTAATAGGTTATACGGTAATCACACCTGTTCCCATCCAGGAACCAGATATCATTAAGTCTAGTCCTAACTATCTTGATGCTCTATCTCAATTTTTACTTATTTTTAATATCCATACAGGCAACTTAAGTTTGTCTCTTCAATTTCTTCCCAATAGGACAGATACACACCTGATACATATCAGTATTTACTGATTGTTTTGATATTGGAAAACCCCATTGTGAAGTTTTATTCCAAATGTTTACAGTAATACAGGGTTTACTAACATTTCCCTTATAATTACATTTTGTTGTTTAAGGAAAACCCTGAAATACCTGTGTGACCAGTTAATTCCTCTATCAGGCTCGTGCCTTGGGCCTGTAGACGAATGGTGTCTACCCTCCATCTTTTTTTGTGTTGCCACTTTTGCAATTAGGGCAACAAAAAGGGGATTGTTATGCTTGGGCTATGCCCCCTATCATCCCACATACACCTCACATACACCTCACACTGTATTCCTGGTCTATTGTACTGTAATACTGCTATTTTGCACTATGCTAATACTGATCATGCATGATTCATTATACCTCACTATAATACATTTATCTAGATTATGTTTGTCTTTTATAGATATTCCATATATAATCTACCTAATCACTGATAAAATGACTCAGAGGGATCATCAGTGATTATTGTATACTTATATTCTCATATAATTATATGTAATGTGTATTTTACACTCAGGCAGATATGCCTGTCAGCAGTTCTCTTTGTCTAAGCAAGTTGACAGAGAGAGACAGTTTTTGTTATGTCTCTATGTTTTATATTGTAAGTAAGTAAAAAATGCCACATGTAGATTGGATGTGTCAGCATTTCTTTTGTCCAAGCTATAATGCTAATGGAAGCATATTCTGTCTCATATGATACTCATTAGTAATTCTATCTCCTAAGTCATTCTCCAATGAAGAATGACTTAGGACCAATACATATTGTTTCTCATATCTGTAACTATGTTGTAATCTCTGTTGCTATGCTGTTATCTGCAGTATTTAGCTGTCTGCGACCCATTGTAGCACTCTCAAGACACTACTGTAGCTTCCCTTGAAGGGCAGAGAGCTGGAGCATGGGGAGAGATAGAACAAGATCTTAGAGAACCTAAGATCTACAATTCTGGAGATTATGTACATTCTTCAGGAGTGGTGAGAAACCCGTCTCCCTTGTGATTTTCTTTGTCACATGCTTGGTGTAAGTAGCATAATAAACTTTATTAGTACTCCTTGCTTGTTTACGAATGTTTCTTGGCAGACTCCGACACACAAGAATCTGAATTATTATTATCATTATTTTCATTGTTCACCCTACACACCAAGGGTGTTTAGACAACAGGGTGTTTAGAAGAACATATACCCACCTTCCTGCTGGGTCCACCTTGGTATCAATGGGGAACCATTTAAGTTAGTTGTAGAGCAGGATTGCCACCCCTCTCTTTCTTGTGGGAGCTGAGGAGTGAAATACCTGACCCACCCAGTCCCTCTTTAACAGTTCATGGTCCATATGTGACAGCTTTGTCTCCTGTTGAAAGGCCAACTGAGTTTTTGCTTTTTTCAAATGTGTTAATACCTTTTTCCTCTTTATTGGTGTGGTTAATCCCTTTTATATTTCATCCATTGTCAATGTGGGTAGTCAGAGTGGGAGATAAGGATATCTGTTGTGCCTTCAAAGTGCACATTAAACAGCTGTGTAAAGGGTTGTACATCACCAAAGAAAAGGGACCAGGTACTAGTCTCAAGGGAAGAGGGTTGTGGGGCTCCCTGGGGTAGTGGGCCATCCTTGTAAGGGCTATGTTCTTGTCATGGGGTCCACTTACAACTCTTACAGTTGGCTTTTCCAAGTGATGGGCATGTTTTGCACCTTAGGTTGGTTCCACCAGGCAATCCTGCTTTGTGCCTGTAGTTGCTACACCTTGGCATCCAGGCAGCCTCATACATACCCTTTTCTAAGTAGTCATGTAGCATTGAACCCATTCCCTGTTTATCTTATCAGTTCAATTAACACACACACACACTATTTATAGTAACTATATACAGTACATAGTGCACACTAGTGCAGTAAGGGAGGTATAGAGTGCATGCAACCTTATGCTCCAAGGAGCCCTGCAGGCCCCACCCTTGGGCCCTTGAGGGCATGTGCCCCTCTTGTAGGTGTGTAATCCTGTTGTCGGTTTGGGGGCAATGTCCCAATGTGCATTGCTATCTAGGGCACTTGTGTCCAAAACAGTAAGTGTGGTAGTGCCATCACAGTCCTATATCAGGATGGGTGAACTCTAACTTAGATCCATAGCCTTGGGTGCACTGAGAGGTCGGGGTGGGCCTGGCCAGTAGGTGAGGTCGGTCCTCCTCTTCCCTAGCCTATGCCCAAACAACACCTGAGGTTCAATGGGAGGGTGATTACTAGTACTACATTATATCCACACTTTATGTCAGTGGCTCAGCAGGTAGCACACTTGACTCTAAGGCCGGGAGATCAGAAGGCTGTGGTTTCTATCCCCACACCAGGCACTTGGGTTAATATCCCAATACTGACACTGTAGTGCAGCATGAGGGGGTGCTGCACTCTTGAGGTGCTGTCTTCAGATAAGATGTTAAAATGAGGTCCCTTCTGCCTGTTCTGGTGGTAGTTCAGGTGGATGTTAAAGATCCCATGGCACTTCTCGAAAAGAGTAGGGGAAGTGCCCCAGTGCACCGGCCAAATTTCCCCCATTCACAAAAATACCATTAACTGCTTAATCTGGTTCAAGGTCAGTTGGCTTTCATCTGAATCCCCCTCCCCTGGGTCGTGTTTGAAAATAGGCAGAATTTGTCAAGTACACTTACCCGGTCAACAAAAACTAAACAAATAAATAAAATAAGTATGCCCCAGCATTCAGTTACCCCTGAGATCTCCCCCCCACCAGAGCGTCCCATAATCTGACCATTTGAGTTCCCCCTCATCCTCCCCTGCCTGGCCTGCACAGCCTTGCCCATGGGGGATGGGGGATGGATGTCACCCATGGCACTTAATGTGCACACAAGATAGAATCGTCATGTGTTGGCCCCTCACTTCCCTCAATTTTGCAATACACAGAGCATATTAGTCAGTGTGTCTTTATGGGGCTCTCCCATGGTCTACAGCAATGGGCCTGCTTGGTCCACACCTACCTAGTGGGGCATACTCCTGCCGTGGAACAGTGGTTGACTAACAAGGCTGTGGGACCCAACTAATTAACCAGGCTTTGGATCTATATGGTCAGCACTGTCTCCCACCACTGCAGTTTTGTGACTGTGAGTTTAAAGCAAAGCTGTGCATTCCAGCATTATTACATTTATGTGAACTTCTGGGGTTAAGTAGGTGGTTGGGTCATGCTTTCCTGCTGAGTAAAAGGGGAGGGGGAAGATGCACTTGCAAGGCAATGAGGGATCTGGCTTCCATGCCCATTCTGGGAGGAGAAAGGATTTTACCAGCTCAAACACACTGTCCCCACCATATTAGGGGGCAACACATCACCAGGACCTCTTTTTCCTGATCCCCCCAGACCCATTTACCTCAAAAAATGTAAGGAAAGAAAGCACTATTTATCTGATCACTTGGTCTCATTCTCAGGAGTGGGCTCCACAGTGTACAAAGTTTGTATTATGGGCACAAATGTCTATGTTCTCTTCCCTGCCACTTCTAGTGTCCCATCTTGGTTAGGCTGCATCCTGATGACCAGAGTGACCCCTTCCTGCAATGTTGTAGTCCTATGTTTGGATTGCTGAGTTCTCTGGGGGACGCCCACTGTGAGGTAGGGAATGCAGGTGGCCTGTTCTGAGATGGTGATGATTGCGGCCTAAGAGGGTTGTATCGGTTTGGTGCCACATATATTGCTGCAGACTTATGGGGTCCTCTCTGCACCCTTCTTGTGTGCTGCGGTGGTTGATATGCTGCCTCTACTTCAGGTGGTCTCAGTTAATAATAATAAATTTTATTTTTAAAGCACCTTTCAAATTTTCAAGGCTCTGTACAAAACACATAATAAAAATCAGACATTATAATACAATATAAAATATTAGTAAAAACTACAGTTTCATCAACAATTTATACAGAATACTATAGGAAAGCAATTTGATAGAGATGAGTTTTTAAACCCCGCTTAAATTCCTCCACGGAGGAGCACTGCTGTAACCGACGGGGTAGAGAGTTCCAAAGAGTGGGAGCAGCGTAGGAAAAAGCTCTGCAACCAGAAGAATTTAGACTCACTCTCGGAATCTCTAGCAACCCCTCGTTGGCCGAGCGGAGAGATCAGCGCAGGCAGTAGAAGACTAGAAGATCTTTCAGATAAGCTAGACCCTGGTCATGTAGGGCTTTGAAAGTTAATAAACAGACTTTAAAGGTGATCCACCACTGAACAGGAAGCCAGTGCAGTTGGCGCAGCATCAGGGTAATATGACAAGACCTGCTGGTTCCAGTCAATACCCGGGCTACCGTGTTCTGCACTAGCTGAAGGCAGCAGATTTCAACCCCAGAAAGCCCAAAATACAGGGAGTTGCAGTAGTCCAAACATGAGGACACGAAGGCATGGACTAACATAGGTGACATGTCAGACGAAACAAGGTGTTTCACTCTAGCGATATTCCTAAGGTGGTAAAAGGAAGTCTTGACTACTGCTGACGCCTGCGACTGCAATGTCAGCCTGTCATCCAAGATAACCCCTAGGTTACGCACTCATTCAGAGGTCGGAAGTGACACACCCCCAAGAAAAATTCCTGAGGGTGCACCAACAGGTGACCCCTCTATCTGACAGACCGGGTCCACTACCAAAACCTCTGTCTTTTCTGAGTTCAACTTCAGCCAACTAGAATTCATCCAGGATTTCTTTCAGACAGTAGTTAAACACCGAGAAAGCTCCATCCTGGTCAGGAGCAAAAGACAGGTATAGCTGGGTATCATCTGCATAGCAATGAAACCTCAGCTTATACCATCTTATAATGTCTCCGAGGGGCAGCATATACACCAAGAATAACATGGGAGATAGCACAGAACCCTGAGGCACCCCGCACAACAAAGATGTTGGGCCAGAGAAAAAAAGCCCCAACACAACTCTTTGTGATCTCCCAGTGAGGAATGAGGTGAACCATTGAATGACGGTTCACGATATTCTGCAAATCTTCCTCAGGTATGCTAACAACACCACGTGAGCCACGGTGTCAAAGGCTGACAAGAGATCAAGAAGAACTAGAATAGAATGTCTCTTCTGGTCTCTCACCCTCAGGAGATCATTAAGTACCTGAACCAGCACAGTCTCGGCGCTATGTCTTTTACGAAAACCTGATTGGAAGGATTTGTAGATGCCATGGATGGTTAAATGGTTTTCCAATTGGACCGCCACTATCTTCTCAATCACCTTCCCAATAAAGAGTAGGTTTGAGATCGGTCTGTAGTTTGTGAAACAGTCAGGGTCCTAGGTAGCTTTCTTCAAGGGGGGTGTCACCACCACCTCTTTCAGGGAGCTAGGAAACTCACCCGATTCCAAGGAGCACCAGACTATTTGCACAAGGATTGGATCGATGATGTCACAACAACCCAATATTAGGGAAGTGGGACCAGGATCCAAACTACAGCTCGTATGGTGCACACCATGGATAATCCTCATGACATCCACGAAATCAGGTCTGCTAAAGGAACATCAAGAAAATTGAGATACCATGAACTTAAGTTGCTCAACAGCATCCCCCTTAGAAGCTGCTAGACGCAGATCCGCCCTGATGTCAGCCACTTTATTAGCAAAGAATCGAGCGAGCTCCTCGCACTCTAATTGCCAAAAAGCTTTCCGAACTTATAGACAGGCTGGGTTGCACAGCCTGTCCACAGTTCGAAAAAGCTGAGCCAGTTGATTCCTGGCTACTGCAATCTCCCTGGACAGGAATTCTGCCTTCTTATGGGAGATTGCAGATTGATAGACAGAATAATGGTCCATCAATCTAAGGTGGTCAGCATTAAGGGCAGTTCTGCACCAGCAGCGTTCTAATCTTCGCCCCTGTCTCCGCATCTCCCTCAACGTCCCATCAAACCAGGGCTCCTTGGGATGAAGGGAGAGGGGGCATACATGAACAGGAGCAATAGTATCCAGAGCCAATGTAACAGCCTTGTTATAGGCCATCACCAAGATCTCTGGACTACTGCTCACCAACACGGGGGACGAGAAGTCAAGAACCGCCACAAGTCCCTGGGGTGTAATATCCCATAAAGGGCGGTATCTCGCCATCTCCACAGGGGTAGGCCTTCTTGGGGGGGGGTACTAAAATTGAACCTCACTGTGTAGTGGTCTGACCAATCGACTGGTTCCACCCCCAAATCAAAAACATCAATCCCTAGGAGAAAGACTAAGTCCAAAGAGTGTCCATATTTATGAGTAGCAGTTCATGCGGACATTGTAGGTGCCTCTTCCAATTCCAGCATGGTAGGACCCAATCCATCTCCTCCACCCCAGCCTCTCAGGTCTCCATTTCCTCACTGTGGCACTGCTCAGTGGGACTGTTAGGCCTCATCTTGTGGTTTCCCTGGCCTCAGTGCTCCATTGGTGCTCTGTGTCCTCTCATCTCTATTAGCCAAGTCTAAGGGAGGAAATCTTCCAGAGCCTCAGGAGTTTCAAAAAAGAGCTGCATCCCATTGTGTTGCATTCTCATTGTGGCTGGGTACCTGAGGGAGTTTGTCAGGTTGAGTTTTTACATGGCATGTTGCAAATCAGTGTAGTCCCTGTGCCTGGCTGAGGGCTCTTTAGAAAAATCTTGATAAATCTGAATGGGGGTGCCCCTGCCACTCCAGGCTCCCCAGCTCCTGAGATCATGAAAGGATCAATTGTATCATATTGTAGCTTAGCAATTTGACTAGTATGAGCCTCGGTCTCTCACCCTCTATGGCATTGGAGCTAGGGTTCAGTGCGCCCTTTCAATGTCAAAACTCAAGTCCCCCTTCAGCTTCAGTACAGTTGGTAGGAAGTTTTGGAGAATTTTATTAGTATTCCATAGCTCAGCCCCTTCAGGAAAGCTGAGCAGTCTGAGATTGTTTCTCTGGCTGTGGTTATCCAGTTGTCAACTTTAAGGAGAAGTCCTTGTATACAAGCAGCTTGTTCTCTTGCATTGCTCTGGAGTTCCTGAATTGCCACCTCATGTGACGTGACCTGTCTCTCTGTCTAGAGAAGCCACCCTCCAGTCGTTGGATTGAGTGGGTTGTCTGGTGGGAAGCAGCAGTAACTTCTGCCATCTGAGTCAGAAGTTTGCTAAATATTTCCTCTACCGTCACCAGGTCCTGCAAACTCCCTGGAGCTGCAGCCATGCTTTGGCTGTCATGAGGTGAACAGATGATTTTGGCAATGCTGTAGTGTCTGGAACAGGAAATTTAAGGTACCAGTCACTCCCTTACAGTTTGAGAAATTTAGTTCTGTCTTCTAATATAACAGAATGTGCCTTGTGCTACGGATTTAGCCGGATAAGGAGCTGAATGGAAAAGCTTGTTTTAGGCCTAGCCTCCACTTTGTTCACAGCAAAACTCGACAGTTCACATTTTAATTTCTGAAATAAATGCAGAAATCCTTTCAATATGCCTTGGTACAGGTTTCAGCAGTATTCTCTGTCATTTTTGAACACCCTGGGGAGGATTTTTATTCTGATAGATGCAGCACGCACATCCATATTTTGGACATGTGCTCTGCCCAGGCAAATGTGTTGAGCTCCTTGCAGCAAATTTACAAACTTCTGATTCATTTGCAACACTTGCCAACAAGGCCCCTCCTTTTCGGCGGCACTTTGGGACCAAGTTCTGTGGCAGGATCATCATTTGCCACAGAACATCTACGGAAATGGTCTGTAATTTCTGTATAAATTCTGCGGCACCAATGAACTGCCACATCACAGTGTCAGCTTGTCATTTTGACTTCATCTTCATGGCAACAGCTATGGCAATTGGGATGGGGGAATGCACAGTAACACCAGTTCAATAAAACCACAGACTTTTAGAAATAATGTTACTTTAAAAAAGCTAAAAAGATCTGTCACATGAGGTCCTATCCTATTGCATAAATGAAATACACAGAGGGGACCTTACATGATAAATAAATGATCTATATACTCATGTGGTTTACACCACCCGTGAGGTTCCCATTGTGTACCGCTTATATATTTATATGTAATCTGTAATGTATATATATAGAGATAAATATATATTTTTTATTCCATTTTTGTGATCATGAAATGCATCCTCATTCATACAGGTCCCTTTGGAAGTGGAATAAACAGAATAGAGGCGATATTGCAAGACTCATTTTTCATGTCAACCCACTTATCCTGACACACTACATAACCCAATCAGGCCATGACATGCACATGAACCCCTTGTGAGAGAAAGCTTCCCAGCCTGTCACAAGGTGTCACCCATGCAACAGAACACTGCGCCATACCATCCCAGGCTCAGAGCAGTGGTGTGCAACATGGCTGCCCCCTCATCCTATCCTTGTGCTGCCCATTCAGCTCACAGAGCTCGTCTCCAAACCTGAGTCATCAGCACAGGAACACAACATGCTACCCACTGGCCCAATGGCTGGCCCTGCATACAACATTCTCAATAACTTTTAGGTAATTCTATCAGCCCATGATAACATGTAATCAATAACCCTGGCAAAAACATGTATAGCATAATTATTCATTTAATAAATCTGTTCTTTCCACAGGTCTACACATTATTATGCTCCATTGTTCTGAGCATAATTACTTAATTTTTCTTGAAAACAACAGGTTAATTAATTTTACCAGTTATTCATTTCAGACTGCATCCCTACATTTTAAAGGCACAAATAAATCTGTACAAAGTAAAGTATGGAGTTAACAGGTCTATGCTATTGTCAAGTACTTATTTAGGTTGACCCTAACATAATAACATAAGACTGAAAATGTTATTAGGCTGTAGTGCAGGTTGACCAACTATCACAGTACCTGATTTGCTGTGCCACTTCCTCTGGGAGTGGGAACTGTGTTAGATAAGTGACTATTCATATCTGTGGCAGAATGTAGCCCTGTCAATAGCTGATCTATGATGTGTGTAACACGGATGCCATGTCCCAATGGGCTACTACCCCTGCCTTGTGGGCCCATGACCAAGGTTGAGGAGCCTGGGTTCCTAGTTCTGATTTAAAACTGGTTATTTTCCATAGATAACATTACTGTGCAGTGCCCCCACCCAGAGTATACTTTATGTGGGCTAGAATAATACTGGGTACAAACCCCTGTGATGCTGTACCCACCCACAATACCATACTGTCACCCCACACATGGATCCATAATCAAATCCCCACATGTCAATATTTCAAGAATTAAAGGCTCACTCTAATAATATGCTCATTGAATTCATTGATATTACAGAGCATATTTAAGACTGTAGTCCATTAGCTCGCCTTTTCTTTGCTTTTTTTAAGAATCTACTGATATCCTTTCATTCCATTTCCAATTAAACAATGATCCAACATCAATTTAAATTCTGATATGGTTTCAGTTTCAGCCACCTCACCCGGCAGGGAATTCCAGATTTGAGTTACTCTGTTATTACTCCAGTACCTCCTCTTATTTGTATTTGTTCTTTCTTTAATTAATTGATGGTTATGAGCCCTTGTATTATGACTATGATCCCTCTGCATCGGCCCCATGCTGTCCCAAAGAAAAGAGTCTGTATGGGCCTTATAAATCAGACACATATCCCCACTCATCCTACGATACTCCAGTGAATACAGTCCCAATGAATTCAACCTTTGACCATAGCTCTGTCCCTCCAATCCTCTAATCAACTTTGTTGTCCATCTCTGAACCTTCTCCAAGGCTTCCACATCCTGTCTTTTATAGGGTGCCTAGAACAGCACAAAATACTCCAAGTGGGCCTCATAAGTGCAGTATATAAGGGGACTATGACTTCCCTTTCTTTACTATTAATATGCTTTTTTTATACAATGTACAATACTACTTGATTTTTTGACAATTTTATTACAGTGTGCACTAAAGTCCAGATTGTTGCTGATATTAATACCCAAATCTCTCTCATCCTGTGTTACTTTTAATATTGTGCCTCCTAAAGTATATTTAAGGAGTTTATTGGTTTTACCAAAATGCAAACAGAACATTTATCTGTGTTAAATATGGATTGTTTTTTGAAATGCCCATAATTCCAAGTTATTAAGGGCTATCTGCAAGTTGTTATGTTCTGCCATATTATTCACTGGATCCCCTAGCCTAGTATCGTCAGCAAATTTGGCCAACCAAACCTCCTTGTCGGCTTTCATTGTTGATATATAAAGGTTAAAAAGGCACGATCCCAGGACTGATCCCTGGTGTACACCACTGGTCACACAGGTTTTGTCTGAGAATTTTCCCCTCACGCATACCCTCTGGCTTCTGTTTACCAGCCATGCCTTAATCCACATTGCAGTCCATTTTAGAAGTTCCATCTGTAAAATAGCTTTAACTAGTTCCACATGGCGGGACTTTATCAAAGACTTTTGCAAAGTTGAGGTAAATAACGTAAACTGGGATACCCCTATCAAGGGACTCACTGCCTCTATTATAAAATTCCAGTAAGTTTGTCTGGCATGATCTACCTGTCCTAAACCCGTGCTGGGATCTATCTTCCTTATTAGATTTTTCAAGGAAGCCAGTAATAAAATCCTTAATTATTCCTTTCAAAATGTTACCCAACACTGAGGTCAGGCTAATAGGCCTATAGTTGGAAATTAGTTGTCGTGATCCTTTCTTGTGTATAGGGATTACTACAGCTTGCCGCCTCACATCTGGTACTTCTCCTGTATCTATAGATCTTTGAAACAAGTATGTCACGGGGTCCACCAGAACTTCCGCTAATTCCTTCAACATTCTAGGATGTATTCCATCAGGTCCCTGTGCCTTATTATATTTGACTTACTTAAGTCTAGTGAGTACGCTGGTTCTGTCTATCTTATAGCTGGATCTACACTGTAATGTAGGAGTGACATCTTGATTAGATATTGAACAAACATTAAAAACTGTAGAGAAGTAATTGTTGAATTCCTCAGCTAGTGCCACATTATTGGCTAAATTATCCCCACTGCTGGTTTTGAGGGGACCGATTGATGTATTTTTCTCTTTTTTGCAATTTAAATAAGTATAAAAAGATTTGTAATTATCTTGAACTCTTACTGCCAAAGTATATTCATAATTTCTTTTTGCTATAAAGATACCCCTTTTTGCTGATTTTTGACTTTTTTGAATGATGCCCCGCTTTTCTCAGTAGTAGCCTTTTTAGCATAGTGATAGCATCTATGCTTCTCCTTAATTAGCGCTTTAATTAAAGGGGTTAACCATGGTGGAGGGACATTCTTTTTTACCCCATTGTATTTATTAGTAATGGGCACATACCTTTCAACTAGATTAGTTAGTTTATTAGTTAGTTTACCACATATTTCGACAACTGATTGTGAACCAAAATCGGTTTTCCAATCCCAGTGTTCTAGTACTTGCCTCATAGATTCAAAATTGGCCCTATTATACCTCTAGAGTACCGTTGTACCTGTGCATTTCCCACTTACTAGTCCATACTGTAAATTAATAATAGAGTGGTCACTAGATCCTAGTGGGGGGTTTATTTTACAATCTGTGATGTTTTCTTCCAAGTCACTTAGCACCAGATCCAAAATATTATGCCCCCTAGTGTTGGAAACAAAAATTTGGTCAACATTTACCAAGTTAAAAGTTTCCAGATATCTCGATTCTGTACTTGAATTTGCCTTTAATGTTTCCCAGTTTATTCCTGGGAGATTGAAGTCACCCACCAAAATAACATTTCCCAAAAGACAAATCTGCTGATGAATGCTAGGATATCCCCATCTACTATCAATTTGGTAGATGGTGGTCTATACATTACTCCAAAATTTATTGTAGCTGATTCAGGGAGACTAATCTTAACCCAAAGGGCTTCTAAATCAGGCCAGCTAGTTATATCTACTTGTTCTGTAATTATTGTGTCTTTAATATACACTGCCTCTCCACTCCCTTTGGTTTGGGTACAATCTTTATTAAAAAGTGTATATCCATGGATATGTTTGTCTCATGTATCCTCAACTTGCCACCATGTTTCTACTATTGCACAGACCTGGATATCTTGACTAGTTAATAACACTTGTAACTCATCAAACTTATAATTTAAACTACAAGCATTTAGGGACACAAAATTCCGCTTGGTTCTAAGCTTATCTGGGTTTTGTATCCCCCATCCCCCCTCCTTGTGGAGTTTAAATGATGTTGGATGGTCTCTTTTAAATGTTGTTCCAATACCCATCTACCCATTTTATTTAAATGTCAACCTTCCCTTCCAAATAGATGTTTGCTCTGGAATTTCTGCCAGTGATCAATGTAAAAATAACCCTCTCTCACAGTCCATCTTTTAAACCAGCAGTTTAATTGATAAATTTCTTGATTTATACTGTTACTTGCTCTAGGAACTGGTAAAATTCCGGAAATCCAAACTTCACATCCCCTATTTCTTAATGCTAAGCCTACTTCCTCAAAATCCCTCTGAATGTCTGTTATTTCTTTTTCCAAAATCATCTACTCCAATATGCAGTGCAGTAGTTGGTGTATTAGTGTTATCAAGCAGGCCTGGGAGAAGATTTATTATGCCCCCAATGTCAGCCCCTGGAAGTACACTAACAGTTGTGGATTCATTATAGTGCTTACATAAGATTCCATTTGTGTTTCTCAACATGGAGTCCCCAATGAATAATAGATCTTTATTATGCCCAGGGACACAAGCTTAGTTTGGCTGCCCATGGTTTATTTGTGTGCTTGTGCAAACATTATTTGGTGAACTGATGTCAGGCTCCTGTTCAAATGGCAATGTAGCCATAATATCCTCTTCCCAGGGTAAGGGCCTGGAATCTATTTGGGGTTAGAATATTGGATACTCCACCAATATTCCTTCTGCCCCTTTTTAATGTTTGTTTTCCCATAACTATTGGCCATTCACTATCATTTTTATTTCCCTATTTAGAGTTTTATTAGCAGTCTGGTTCTCATATTCATAATTGGTCTCCACCCTGATATCATCTGCCATCAAATCAATATATCGCTCAAGAATTGAAATCTCCAGCTGTACCTTTAATCTATTCTTCAGGGACATAATCTCCTCTTTTACTTGCTCAATTTCAATACAGTGACCACACATGTAGTTCTCAGCTTCTTCTCCCATCTTGAACATCCCACACAGAGAACAACACGACATGTTTGCTATTAATACTCACGGTTTGAAGTTTTAGGTTTATGGTTATCCACTGCCAACAGCTGACATAGCTGACATGCGCTGGAACGCGCATGTCTCTGTGCGTGTCTCCGCACGCGCCGACCGCACGCCCCACTCACGCTCATCCCGCTCGCAACATGGCCGAGCCATATAGCCTGATTGACCCGGAATGTGTAGTAGTTGTCAAGGCACCAAAGCACAGGCAAAGGATATTATTTTTAAAAAAATACACAGAATAAATCCCTTTTCCCAGCGACAGCCACTCATGCGTGGTCAAGGCAGGGGATTTTAGGGGTCCAGTTTTAAAAACTCAATTCTAGCACTGGTTTGCAGTCCCCACTTGCTCTCTTTGGACTTCAGTACCCTCATACTGCCTCCTGTTAGTGGATTAGCAGGGCTCCACGATGCAGTGCACAATTATTTTAAATAAAGCAACCAAAAGGTCAATAAAACCTAGATAGCCTGCCTACATTTCTAACAAACTAGCGTGTCCAATATATTTGCAGGATATTGAAACTGACGCTAGCAGTGTGGCCAAGCTATGTACCCCTGATTGACTCGGAAGGTCTAGTATGGGTCAAGGCACCAAAGCACAGGCAAAGGAGATTATTTTTAAAAAAATACATGAAATAAATCCCTTTTCCCGGTGTCAGCCACTCATGTGTGGCCAAGGCAGGGGATTTTAGGGGTCCAATTTTAAAAACTCAATTCTAGCACTGGTTTGTAGTCCCCACTTGCTCTCTTTGGACTACAATACCCTCATCCTGCTTCCTGTAGTGGATTAGCAGGGCTCCATGATGCAGTGCACAATTATTTTAAATAAAGCAACCAAAAGGTCAATAAAACTTATATAGCCTGCCTATATTTCTAACAAACTAGCATGCGCAATATATTTGCAGGGTATTGACACCAAATTTATAAAAATGGCTAACCAACATTTATTTATGTAACACCTTCCCCCCAAACATGGGGCATACCTTATGGCCCGTTCTCCTGTGTTGCTTCCATTTCTGGAGTACCTCTCAGCTGCCTCCTCATCCCTGCACCGTCCCCAATATCTTGCCCCCTGTTTCACACCATATCCCGAGTGCCAAGATGTACCGATGGTGTCTTAAGCCCCCATCTTGCCCCTGCTCCTTTTTTTACAGCTTCCCGGTGGGGGCCAAAGGAGCTAGAATGGCTGCAAAGCCACTGGCCATTTTCATTTGTCCCACGGCCAGTCTGCAATGTTGTGCATGTGCTGAAAGCACTTTGATGTCCCAACCGCTAGTTTGTGGTCACCCCAAAAAGTGTGTGTTGACCCCGGTGCCCCTCCTTGTTAAAGGGGGGTCAGGGACCTAAACAAAATGGCAGAGAAGCTGCCATGCTACCCAGAAAGTTGAGTTTAAAATGGGGCATTCCTGAGGGGCTCACAAATTTTAATGAGCCCCTTGTGTTTATTAATGAGGGTCTGACTGCATTGGGGAGCTGCAAGTTTCAGCAGCTTCTGCAAGCTGTAAATAAATGTAAATTAATAGCAGCAGCTGTCAAACTATTAAGGGGGCTGTAATTTTGAGGGGACATACTTGAAATAAAATAATTTCTGGCTACACCAGGAAGAAAGATTCGGACTTAGATAAAGTGCCTGTCTGCTGCCTGGAGGTACTTAATTATGGCAGCTGTGAAAGGCTCAGAACTGAGCAGAATTGCTAAAGCTGGGCAGCAGTCTTCAGGGCACTAAAGCAATTATTGGACTTTGGGGAAAGAAAGTGAAATTAATAGATATTCTGGCTGCACCAGGACATTTATTTGGGACTATGTGAATCTGCAAGGGGACTGTGTGTACTAATAGCCATTTTAGTGCAGCAACAGCCAATTGAAAAACAAGGATTTCAAGCCAGGAATTGTGGGACTTTTACCAGAGTTCTTTTGAGATTGCAAAGTGCTTATGGAGAAACTCAGGGACCTGAGTTCTGGCACCGAAACAGGTAGCCTATTGCACATCACATGAGGGTAATGAATATTCATTTTCTGGACTGACAATCAGCATCAGCCAGTTACTATGGTAGCAGCAACTAGCTTTAGCCAATAGGGAACTCCAGACATACTCAATAAAAGACAAGTGTTTTTAGGCTGTGTGAGCAATGTTAGTGCGGGTCTCCCACAGGGGTGGGGGCTCAGGCCCTTTGCCAGAAGATGGGACTAGTAATCCAGTGTAAGCCCCTCCACAGGGGAGGGGGCCTTCTCTTCTGCCAAGACTGAAACAAGTGGCTGCCTGAAACAACATTTTCTAGCCTGGGGGTTGCCAGAAAATGTCCTCCAGGGCTAGCCTGAGCCTTTTCCAAATTTAGGGGAAATGTGGGCCAGTATCCTGATAAAGCCAACTGTGAGGGAGTGGAACCTATCTCAATGGTGAGAGTGGTGATGAAAGCCTGAAATCTCAGAGAAAGGAAAGCCATTTCTGCAAACAGTCTGAGTGAGAAACTGCTTCTACTGGAAAGTATAAGTTCTGAGACAGTTCTGCAAGGGGCAGCAAAGCCCAAAGCCTACCAATAGTGACTGTCTGTCTGCACCCTAAGCTTTACCTCAAACACATAAAGGGTGGATGTTTGCTTAATGACCAGAAAAGGATCAATTCTTATATATGAATGCATCTGATGTGCCAAGAGCAAATGGAAAGAACCTTTAGAAAAGTGGCAAAGTCTAAAACATACCGATGGCAACTGTTTGTTGGCACTCTGTGTTTTAAATAAAGCGCCAAAAGGGTGACAATGCTTTGTGACCTGTGAAGGGTCCAATAAAGTATATAAATGTGCCTGATTTGTTAAGTGCCTACAGCACTGGAAGGGGAGTACCCGAAGTGCATGGCTCTTCCTGACATTGCTTGAGAAGTGCAGTATTTTGTCTGTGTGTTTTGGAAGCACCAGCAAAGGCCACAAGGGACTGCATGTTGTTCTGTTGAGCCTGAGAGAGGCATAGTAAACAAGTTTATTGCCAAGTGCAAGTGTTTGCGTCAGAAGACTCTATTGCATCTGTTTGCCGAGAGCAAAGTCTGCGAAAGGGAAGTGAGCCAAGCCACAAGCTCAAGTCATAACAATTCTGCAAATAGTAGACTGTTGGACCTAATTCTTGTAAATATGTCCCACTTTATAACTCACACTGGTGCTTTTTTCAGTGACACACAGTAAGTGACCATAGTTCAGCAGCCTGTGTGAGGGCTGTTCCTAAATCTATCTCCACCTCGAGATATATACTGTATTCAAAAGAAGTCTCATAATTTCAGCTGCTATGCTTTCCTCTCAAACCTAAAGAATACCAGATGGCAAGACTTCTACTTAGCTATTCTGTGTCTGAAGCCTACGACCTGTTCCAAAATATAGTTTCAAATGTCATAAATAATCATGCCCCATTGGTTAAAATTAGAACTAGGAAAAAGTTGTGCCTTTGGTTCACCGACAATTTAAAAGCAGCCAAGCATAACTGGGATGCCCTATAAAAAAGAGCATGCAAATCTGAACAGTTAACAGATTGGGCAGCATTCAGAATGGTGAGGAACCAATGCACAAAGCTTATAAGGGCCAAGAAAGCCAAATACTTCTAGTCAGAACTGAACTCCTCATCTAACTGCCCTGCTAAGTTCTGAAGAACACTGAAGAAAATTGAAGGTCACAGTCCAGCTAATTCTCTTCCCCCCAAAATCTCATTTGGTGGTATTACAGTCTATTTTAGGCCTACTAAACAATCACTTCACTACAGCTGGGTTCACTTTTGATGTCTCTCCTGCAAATAAACTGCGCTCCCAGACCATTGTTTATTTTTATTTATTTATTTATTTGTGAAATCAGTTTACAACCTTTGAGCCAGAGGCTCGTTTCCAAAGGTACCTCGTCACATTAAAGACATACATAGAGTTTTAGGTTACATAGCATAGGTTTGCAAAACAATAAGCATTCAACAGAGGCGCCACATCACACTGAGGTCAGATAAAATACATTTAGGTTACAGGGTACATGTAATTGAGAACAGGTGTTACACAAGTTGGTATCAAAAATTGAGCAATCTAATAGGTATACAATGAAACAGCTGGCACCGGCCAGGTTAGACATAGGTACGGTGTACCGGGAAGCGGTGGTGGGGATGGCTAGGTGGAGAGCCGCCCGGTGGGCGTTGTCATGAGAAGTCGAGGTGGAGCTACTTTCAGAGACAGGAGCAGCTACAGTGTTGAAGAGTTGGTTTGAAGAGTGGTTTTGAACTTGGAGATGGTGGTGGCATTGGTGATGGGGGCAGGGAGAGAGTTAAACCAGGATGGGACTCTGTAGCAGAAGGACCTCTGGCCACGGCTGATTCTTGATCTGGGGACCATTAGAGTGATCTTGTTGGATGACCGTGTTGCAATAGTGGGTGGGATCTGGTGGATGGATGCCGTTACCCCAGGGGGGGAGAGCCCGAGTAGGGTTTTTTTTGTGAGGAGGCAGGTTTGATATCAGAGCCGTTCATCCAGGGTAAGGAGTTTAGCCTCGTCATACAGCTGACAGGTGTGTGTGAGCCTGGGGGCACCAGTAATCAATCTGCAGGGGTTATTCAGGGTTAAGTGAATTTTTTTGAGTGCAGTCGTGTAGGCAGCACCATAGACTGGTAGACCATAGTCTACAAGGGACAAAACGGAGGACATAACAGCGAGCCGGAGCGCATTTGGGGGAAGGCAGGTTCTATGACGGAAGAGGATGCCAAGCCGTGTGTTAGTGGCGGATGTTAGGGCATCAATGTGGTTGTGAAATGTGAGGGCTGAGTCGAAGGTAACCCCAAGGTATTTGTAGGAGCAGACTTCTTCCAGTGGCTGTTTGGTACTAGGAAGGATATAGAGTGGGTGGTTGCTAGCTTTGTTTTGGGGGTGGGAAAAGAGCATAGCTTTGTTTTTTTTAAGATTGATGACGAGTCTGTGCTCCTTAAACCAAGCTTCAGCACTATTGAAAGACTGCTGTAGGGTGTCCTGAAGGGAGATGGGATTGTGGTGGGTGGCAAAAAGGACAGTGTCATCTGCATACAGGAGAATTTTTCCAGGCATGCACTGGGCAGGGTGTTCAGATAGAGTGAGAAGAGAAGGGGGCCCAGGATGGAGCCTTGGGGGACCCCAGAGTGAATGGGATGGGTATCAGAGAGTATCCCATTGATTTTTACACACTGTGATCGAGCGGCTAGATAACTTGTGCACCATGCTAGGGGGCCAGCTGAGAGACCAGTGTGGCAGACAGCATTCAGCAGAAGAGGATGGGAGACGGTGTCGAAAGCCTTTGAGAGGTCGATGAACACTGCACCAGCTAGGGAACTGGTATCCAAGGAGGAGTGTAGAAAGTTGGAGAATTCAATTAGGGCAGTGCTGGTACTGTGACCAGCATGGAAGCCATGTTGCTCTGGGCATAAGATGTTATGCTTAGCCAGATAATCAGTGATTTGAATGGCCACCACATTCTCCAGGGCTTTGGGGGGGGGAGGATGGAGATTGGCCGGTAGTTGTTGGCCGACTACCTGACGCCCCCTTTATGAATTGGTGTGATTATGGCTGTTTTCCAAGCCATGGGAAATTGTCCCAGGCAGAGCGATCGGTTAATTAGGCTGGTGAGTGGGGCAAGGACTTCATCTAGCACCAGCCTGAGGATACTGGGGTCCAGTGAATCACTGCAGGGACTGTTGCTATTCAAAGCTTTGATTAGGATGGGTCTGGCTTCCCGGGCGGAAATCTTGCGCAGGTGGAAGCTGGGGTGCTGGAGGACAGGGGGAGGTTGGTTGGGGGGAGGGTCAAAGAAATTACTAGGGAGGACTGAGCTAAGGTCAGTGAAAGCAGTGTTGAGTCAGTTAGCTATGGTGGCAGGCTCGGTGGTGGTAGTGCCATTGCTAGTGAGCTGGGATGTTCCTGACTCAGCCTGTCCAATCATAAGTGCCCCCATGCAAGAAGCAAAATTCTCATTCTGCCCAATCACTTTCAAGCAAGTGGAAGATCTACTGGGCCTTGATACAACAAAAAGCACGAGCACTGATCAGCTTGATCCATCCTTCCTAAAACTAGGTTATCATGGTCTGACTGTGCCCATCATTCATCTCTTCAACATGTCACTTGCTCAAGGTGATCTCCCATTGGTGTGGAAAATAGCACATGTAATCCTGCTATTTAAGTCAGATGATCTGAGTGACCTTAATAACTACAGACCTATATCTCTTCTTCACATCCTTTCTAAATTACTTGAAAAAATAGTCAGTTCACAACTAAGAAATCACCTAGAGTCATTTAACATGCTTAACTCCATACAGACTGGATTTAGACAGAATCACAGCATTCTAACTGCACTAGCCAAGGTGACCAACAACTGGCAACTAGCACTCAACTCTAAAACCCATATGGGTGCCTTATTTCTTGACCTGAGCAAGGCATTTGACACGGTGGATTGTGACCTACTACTGCTCATACTATGTAACATTGGTCTTGATTCCACTGTATTGTGATAGTTCTCTTGTTACCTTATAGGCCGGTAGCTGCAAGTCAAGGCAGAAGGAGATCTCTCCCCACTGAAAACACTTCAGAGAGGTGTACCACAGGTGTCTGTATTAGGTCTGTTACTATTCATAATGTATATCGATAATATCAACTCTGGTATCAACTCTGCAAATGTCCGCCTTTTTGCTGATGATACCATCCTCTACATTGCCAGTCCCACCCTTGATTGCTTGTAATGAACACAACATGAATTTAACTTGTTACAGCAAAACCTCCTGCACCTAAAACTTCTGTAAAATGCTGAAAAAACAGAGCCATGTTCTTTTCCCCACACTTCAACTCAGTAAACCACTGTCCCTTGGGTGTCACACCACAAATCACAACCCTCATGAGGGAATCACTGGAGTTAGTGGACAGATATAAATACCTGGGCTTTTGGACTGACTGCAAACTTTCCTTCTCTGATCATATTGAGGAACTGTCAAAAATGTTAAAGCAAAGACTAGGTCTCTTTTTCCAAATTAAACACGTAATAATACAGGATGCCAAAACAAGACTAGTATAAACTACTTTCCTCCCTATCCTGGACTATGCTAACTTTCTTTATAGTCATTGACCCAGCACCGCATTAACCAAACTTGATACCTTGTATCATAGAGTGCTAAGATTTATTACTGGAGCATCGTACTCTACTCATCATTGCTCCCTCTATTCCCAACTTGACTGGAAGTCACTTAAATACAGAAGACTAAAAAACACAGCTACTGGGACCAATAGAGCACTTACTTGCAAGCTCCCCAATACATTTCCAATTACCTGCTAACTAGTATCCCTGGAAGTTACTCACTGAGAAGCCACTCCTACATCTCCCTCGATACCCCTAGAATCAGAATACACTTTGGCAAATCTTCTGTGATCTATGCCCTTCCTGTCCTTTGGAATAATCTCCAAAAAACCCTGAAACTATCAAATGTTGTTAAAATGTCCAACTTTAAAACTCTGATCACACATTTTCTTAAAGATACTTGTAACTGCTTTCCTTAACCACCTTCATGTCTGGAGCGTTGTATACTTGCACTCTACCCCAGCTCTCATCTAGTATGATTTGTTGCTGTTACCTCCTCTCCCCTGCCATCTACCTCTTCCATCTACCCCCCATGCTCTTAATGACCTTCTTCTGCCTGTCAACTTAATAGTAATCTTATTTCTTGCTTAGGTGTACTACAGTACATATCATTGTTGTATTGTTCTCTGTGAATTTTATATGATTCTATCCTGTGCTGTAATGCATTGCTAACTTACATTCTCCTTGGCCCAGTTCCACCTTGTAAATGAGTTCTCCCAATAGTGATCCACCTGGTAAAATAAGTATTGACTGATTGATTGATTGATTGAAGCTCTGTGTGGTAATGGTAGTACACTCACTTGGTAAAGGTGATTGCATGAGCATCACCTTACAGCCTCTCCCATCCATTACCATCTGGGTTTACATCTATCTCATAGGCTACTGATGCACATGTGACCAGATGTTCAAAATCCAATCTGCCTAGGTTCTCATTTTTCCCTCAGTTCTTCAGTTCATGTCTTCCAAAGCTGCATGAATCTATACAAGTACTGAGAAAAACTTAGATTAGGGTGAACAGCAAACTGTTGGAGAAAGCGTGGTTATAAGTATTCCATGACACTGAATTCCAAACCACATGCATGTTTATTTCCTATATACTAAACTCTGCCAGCCCATACGGTATGCTGGACTAAGAAAAAGGTGCAAATACTATGTTGACCATACGGTGTCCACAGATTCTGTTTCCTAGCTAGGGCATCTTCTATCCATATCACACAGGTTGGGCTGGGGATGCTGTAAGGTGATACTCATGCAATCACCTTTACCAGGTGAGTAAACTACCATTGCATATTGCATCACCTTACAGCATCCCCCATCCATTACCATCTGGGTGCTAATAGCAGTGAAATGACATTCTGGGAGGGAGAGGTAGTCCAGCTAGGAACTTGAGTGGATCAATAATACCTTTCTAGTAAAGTTGGCTTTTTCTACATTTGCTACATCTAATCTATAGTGTCTAGCAAAAGTGTGCACCAATGACCATGTTGTGGCTACACAAATGTCCTGGATTGATGCCAGATTCATCTCTGCCCATGAGGTTGAAACTGCCCTGGTTGAATGGGCTATAAAGTGGTGAAGCTGAGATAGGCCCTGTAGTTTACATGCCTCTGTAATAATCTGTTTGATCAAGTGGGCCAACGTGGATTGGGCAGCCACTTGGCCCTTTCTGGGGCCCTTCATTATGACAAACAGTATGCTGGTTGTCCTGAAGTTCTTAGTTATGTCTAAGTATAGCATAATGATTCTTTTCATGTCCCAATGTGTTGAGGTCATGTCTCGATCATTAGGGTCCTGCTGGCTCCACGCGGGAAGCTCAACGTTTTGGGACATATAGAATGGGGAAGCCACTTTGGGAATGAAGATTGGGACCGGTCTCAACATGACCCCATCATTGTGGAATATGAGAAAGGGAGGTTTGCAGGATAGAGCTCTGATCTCACTTAGCCTCCTTGCTGAGCAGACCACTATCAGTAATATGGTTTTGAAAGATACCCATTTTATATCTGTGTACGCCATCGGTTCGAAGGGGGGTTTTGTTGTTGCATCCAGGACAGTGTTGAGTTCCCAGGGTGCTATGGACTGTTTGTGTGCTGGATGGATGTTGGAAGTGGCCTTAAGGAATCTGATCACATCCGGATGCGCTCCGGGGGAAAATTTGTCTATGAGGCCCACACCTGTCCCGATCGCTACTGCTTGAACTCTTAGTGATGAACTGAATGCCCTTTCTGTAACCCTTGCTGAAGGAAGGAAAGGATGTGATGTATCTAAGAGGGTTGATCTACTATCTGTTTTTCTGCTAGCCATCATTAAAAGATTCCCCATAGGTGGTTATAAGTGTTGGTGGTAGACCAGTGCCTGGATTGAAGCATGGTATTGACCCCATTCAAATTGTAGCCCTGATTCAACAATTTCTGCCTCTCAGCAGTCAGGCCATGAGGTGTAGTGAGCATAGGTCTGGGTGAGTGATTGGGCCTTACATCAGCAAGTCCATCTGGAGTGGAATTGTCTGGGAGTGTCGATTGCCATTGACACCAGTGTCATGAACCAGTGTCTCCTGGGCCAGTAGGGTGCTATTAGTACCACTGTAACTAGGGAGAGGCAGATCTTGTTTAGAGTCTGCTGTACAGTAGTACTGGTACAGGAGGAAAGACATAGGCTATTTGAAACTTCCATTCTTGTGAGAGGGTGTCTATTCTCATTGCATGTGGCTGTCTGAACCTTGAGTAGAAGAGCAGAAGTTGGGTGTTGCCATTAGGTCCATTTGTAGTGGTCCTCAGCAGCTGCTGAGTTGTTGAAATACTTGAGGATGTAGGGACCATTCCCCTGGAGCTATGTTCTGTCTACTCAGCCAGGTGACTTGGACATTTAGTTTCCCCACCAAGAGGACAGCACTGATGGATTGTAGATTGGACTGGGCCCAATTTAAAACTCTCTGTGTTTCGTGCAGGAGTTGCAGACTCCTTGTTCTCCCTTAATTCTTGATGTACGCCACTGTTGCCCTGTTGTCTGACCTTATGATGACTTTTCTGTTCCGTATCAGTCTTTGAATGTGATGTAGAGCTTGGTACACTGCCCTCATCTCTAGGACATGTATTAACATTTTCAATTCTGTTTTGGACTATTTTCCTTGTGCAGGGATGTTTGTTTGTTTGTTTGTTTTATTTTTAACCAGGAAGTGGACTGGGTACAGCCCTTTCTCAGCTATGCCTGACATATAACATTACAATACAAAATTACATGTACACAAAAATATAAACATTAATCACAGTTACTGGCAGTATCACAGTATAACGTCTCAACAACAAATGTCTAAAATGAGATTCTGAATGTGCTTTTTGAATGAATTCTCCAAATTCGTTTAAAAATGAAGATGCATACCAGGAAAGTACTTTCCTGCTCATTTGCAACCTATAAACAGGAACAACATATCGATTTAAACAGTTTTTCCTAGTATCCCTACCATGAGCTTTTACTAATATTAATTTAGATAAAGACAGAGGATCTCCTAAACATTTTATCTTAAATGCAAAGTTCACTAATATACACTTCAAATGATTAACTAGAGAAATAACACCAAAATCTTTATATAACTGACCTAGGGATGCCTCCCCCCCATTCCTTGATACTCACATCTGTATCGATAACCAGGTTGTGCTCTGTATCCAGCCTTTCTTCTCTGATGATGTTGTGCTGGTTGGTCCACCAAAGGAGTGACTTTTTGTCTAGAGGCAGTAATGTGATTGTCACGGATAGGTGGTGATTCAGTTGGTGGCCTGCCTGCATGGCGATCATCTGTAGTGTGCACATGTTCCACAGTGCCCAAGGTACCAATCCTATGCATGAGGCCATGGAGTCCAGTGTCTTCAATAGAGATGCCAGAGTTGGGATCTCATTGTGAGCCAGGTCATGTGCCTGTGACATGACCTTGTCTGCCCTCTTCTGTGATGGTTTGGCTAGGTTTATGCTGGAGTCTAAAATGGCTCCCAAGTGTTCTATGATTTGACTAGGGGTTAAGGAGCTCTTTTCCCAGTTGAGTACTGAACCATGATCCTACAGCGCTGACACTACTACCTGCATGTGTTGGTGTGCTAGCTGTTGAGTCCTGGCCCTGATTAGCCAGTCATCCAGGTATCGGATAATATGAATCCCCTTCTGTCTGAGGCTGGCTTCTGTGGTGACTGAGAGTTTGGTGAATACGCTGGGTGCCAATGCTAACCTGAAGGGAAGCATCTGGTACTGGTAATGATGACCCAGAGTCTTGAATCACAATAATTTGCAGTGGGATGGTCTGAGTGGGATGTGGAGCTATGCATCCTTCATGTCTATGGAAGTGAGGTAGTCTCCCTGCCTTATGGAGCATAGTGTCATTTTTAGGGTCTCCATTTTGAACTTTTTGTATCTTATGAATTGATTTACAAAGTTCAGGTTCAGCACAGGTTGCATATCCCCGAACGTCTTTGGTACCAAAAAAAACATGAATATATGCCCTGATCCCTTTCTTCAATCAATCAATCAACCAAAATCTTTATTTATCCAGGTGGGCACCATTGAGCACAGTTCATTTGCAAGGTGGATCTGGTCATAAATACATCAAAGTACAGTACAAAAGCAGGTATACAAAAAGCAATAATATATAAGGAAGAAAAAGTATATACAGTGTATACAGTACAGTACAAGGTTGAAATAAGTAGGAAAAAACAGCATTATTTTACAATTGAAGAAGTCAGCAGATGTACAATCAACGACAGGCATACAGGGGTTATAAGCAGAGATCTTTTGCATGAGGCAGCCGGCAACTACACATATAGGGGAAAGAGGCTGTGTATGGGGTGGCAGGTTAGAGAGGTAAAGAAGAGGAGGGATATATTACCAATGACTGGGGGAAAAACTGAGCTAAAACTACAGGAAGTGATGATGGCTGTCATGTACTTGTTTATTATGATAATGATGGAGGAGAGATAGATAATTGGGGCACTACTATGGATGGGGTGGGACTTTAGCCAGGCTGGAGTGGACAGGGAAGGGCGGGTGCAGCAGGAAGAGTTAATAGGGAAAGAGTGAGAGCCAGGGGTAGAAACATGGTGATCATCAGGGTGGAAATGGGGAGTTGCGGAATTAGTGGGCTAGCAGTGAGGAACCTTGGATATGGCCCTGTTCCTTAAGAGGCTCTGCAGTGTGGACCTCACCGCTTGTATCTTTGCTGGGTGATGTGACACTGGGGACACTACCATCCTGTTTGCCATTGGTTTCTGTTCGAATTGTAATGTGTATCCCTCCAGGACCAATATGTTGTTTGTCATTTTGGCCCAGATGTGTGCAAACTGAAGAAGTCTTGCTCCTATTGGTGGATGCTTGTACAGTCGTGTCGGAGGAATGTTCTGTAGACCCTGTGTCATTGACTGACCCGAGTTAGTTGGACTGAGATCTGCCTCTGGAGGAGCTGTAATTGAATCTGACTGTTTGGCCCCAACCTCAAGGTTTTCCTCGCCCAGCATTATAGAAGTAGGCTGGCTTGAAGGAGTAGGATTTGTTTTGACAGTATTGGCTTGTTTGCCGCCTTTCTTGTTTCCCCCTGTAAGGATGAAATCTGATCTGAAAGGCTGGCAAATAGGCGTTCTTAGAGCTTTTGTCCTTGTCAAGGCTTTTCCCATCACCCTTGTGCTTAACATACTTCTCCAGCCCCTCGACAAAAACCAGATTCCCTTTGAAGGGTAACTTGTTCAACATTGTCTTTGATTCAGTGTCCACATTCCAAATCTTCAAACATATAAGGCATCTGGCTCTTTTTGATGGTGTGGATACTCTTGCAGCCATCTTTAGAGCATCAATTGATGCATCGGTTGCGTACTTAGCTGCCTGGATGGCATACTCGAGGATGTCCACTTGCTTGGACTTTGGGTCTAACGTTGGCACCAATTCCTCAAGCCATATTACTAGAGCTCAAGAAGTATAAGTCACCACTGTATTGGCCCAGCAGGCCTGGCTAGTCATTTTGAAGCACTTCTTCATGTATTCTTCCAGCTTCTTATCTGTTGGGTCCCATAGAGGTGTGGTTGTTTTAGAGGGGAGCACCATTTTGTTACATAGGCCTGTGACCTGATGGTCAACAGTGGGCAGAGTGCACCAGATGTTATTGATGCCCTCTTGGTTGGGGTAGAACCTATCAAAGGTTTTCATCTCCGATATTTTGGATGGGTCTGGTGATTCCCACTCCTTACTGATGACCTCTGTTAGATACTCGTAGACTGGAAAATGTTAGTCCTTTTTCTGTTTAGCTCTGATAAAGGGATTTAGTTTCAACTGCTGTTTAGGCTCCTGGAGCTCATACCCCATTGTCTCCTTAACTGCCCTTAGGAGCTCTGGTACGGATGCGATCGCCGTTAATTTCTTTGTGAGGGTGATCTCATCTTCTTCCATAGAGAAATCCTCCCCATCCATGTTATTGTGGGCTGTGTCACAATGGGGAAGTGTCAGGTGGGCTGGAGTTCCCGTCGTTATCGTTATTTGATGAGGAGGCTTTGTTTTCTCCTTTCCTACCAAGGGTCTTACTGTTCAGTTGACTGTTTTATTTTTTGGGGGCCATACACTCTCTAGCCCCATGAATGGGCTCACCAGGCTCTGGTGACCTGCCCCATCATACTCAGGGATGCCCCCCCCCCAGTGGGGCTGTCAGGGGCGGAACTTACATGGCAACAAGGGCCAGTACTGGAGCAGGTTCATTAGCAGGGGCAGCATTTTTCTTGGTTTTCTCCCCTGGAGCCAGGGGCGGTCCAATGATGCTAACAGAGGTGAAGCATGCATGCATCTGTGTGTGCTCTCCTCCAAGCGTCTGCCCCCAGCTCCTCCCTACCGCAGCACGATGCCTTGTCCCCCAGCCTCTGACAGGGGAAAATCAGGTGCCAACACTGAGAGCCCCCCTTCCCCAGAGAAGGAGAGCAATCTATTTGATGCTCAATCCTTTTCCACCCCTGCCGACCCCTGGCAGCCCATGCCCATTCCTGAATATGGGTCACTGGCATGGCATGAGGTGTGGTGCCTCAAGCCTCAGTTCCACCAGACTGGGGTGTTCAGTTGATTGTTATCGATTGGCTTTGATAGGGCTTCTACTCTCTCCAGAATTTTAGGCATCACTGTTTGTTGAGTTTTAATGTACTCCTCAGTAGTAGAGGGTAAGTGCCCTGATGCAGGGTCGATGTTCTCCATGTCCTGATATGAGTCTTGGTCCTTCTCACCCTGAATCTCTGGATCCTCGTCTTGTTTGTAACATGTTGGGCAATAAGGACTCAATTGGTTGGGAAGGAGGGGTATTTGGCATGACTTGCATTTCTTGGTTTTGACCATGGTATGAATCTGTAAGGGAAGAGGGGAAAAAACAGTGTGTACAGCAGTAGAACATGACCGGGGCTCAGTAGCATAGTAAGTTCCCAGAGGGTCTGGTTGCAAGGTGATGTTACAGGGCACCTCCCTAGTTCTGAATAAATAACAACATTTTGATTTGGTCCCCTCAAACCTCGTGGGCCCAGGTGCCACTGCACCCCCTGCACCCTTGTAGCTATGCCCCTGCCAGGGCTAATGTCATTATTACTTAAGCAAAATGATCCCACAGTAGCTTGGCTGGGCATATCCTGAGTGGATCCATACTGTCTGAGGCCAAAAAAATGGGTATAAATATATATTTCCTATGGACCTTATGCTGTGGTTTTGGTACAGTTATGAAGTCGATAATGCACTGCCAGCTATAGTGATCTCATATCTGCTGTACTGGGTATGTGGAGTGTGAGAAATAATCAAAGAACATTTTTATTTCACCCCACTGTATGGCTTAAAATCAGGAAAGGTGGCTGTAAAACATGGGTGTGCTGGCCCGTTAAGGGCTAGGGACTAAGGGTACCAGCTGCATGCAGGAGGAGGAGTCATCCTAAGATGAATGCCATTGCAGCAGGAAGACTCTGTTACAGCAGTAAGATAGTGGACAGGGGAAGAGATGCACATGCCCACAACTGCCTAGCATTCCGGGGTGCAGACCAGTAGGTTTCCAGCAGTTCAGTCTCAAGTGCCCACCGAAAGATAGCAGGCCTGATGTCAGTGCATCAGTGTGCATGCATTTGAGTGATGGCTGCCCAAAAATGGATCTACCACTGGAACAATGGCTGCACAGGTCAAGGTACCTAGGGAGTATGGGGAAGAGCTGAGCACCAATATCCGGACCACGAGGGCCACAGCTAGGAGCCATCCAGCACTCTTTCAGTCGCAGCTGGGGTGACGGTGACTGAACCAGGTAGGAGCTGCTACAAGTATGCCTGATGATGGCCAACATTTCAATAAAGCCACATAATTGCTCCTTAAGTGCTCCTGTATCCTTGGAGTCTGGTGTATTATTAGGGTCCACTCACAAGTGGACTCTACCCATGCTCGGGAACTTTGGGACTGCTCGCAAGAGGTCCCAAATTCAGAAAACCTGGTGACATAAGGATGAGAGCTGGGGGGCAGGAAAGGGTGTGGAGTATCTGAGGCACCATATTTAATACCCTAGCATGCCAGAAATAAGTCTTACATAACTTAACCAGAATGTCTCTGCTGAGCAATAAATATTTCAAATGCAAATGTAGCCCAATGTGTTAAACTCTTGACCCATGCTATAAAAACAGAACGCCACATGTTCTAACCACAAAATGACCAAGGCATAACCAAACTGCTGCCTTAAACAAGATTGCATGCATACTAACTTCCCTAAGGAGTCTTCTCATAGTCAAAAACTGACTACCCTTAATTTATAAAATCGTCTGGATATAGATATACCTATAAAACTTAACAAACTTAAAACCTGACGGGATAGTACTCACAAAGTAAGCAACCCCCAATTTTTTTTTTTTAACAATTCAACTCATTGCATCGCAGAGCAGCTACCATAAACATCAACTGCCTTGCCTTTATACAAACAGGAATAAAGTTCTGTTGAAGGGAAAGCTAAGTTCTTCTTACCTTTCTTACTGGTAGTTGTGGAGCTAGGCAAGATGCATGTAGACTCTGCAATGCACATTAAGGAGCTGGAGAACTGAGGGAAAGAGGAGGACCTAGGCAGATCAGATTTCGAACATCTGGTCACATGAGCATCAATAGCCTATGAGATGGATGAAAACCCAGATGGTAATGGATGGGGGATGCTGTAAGGTGATGCAATATGCAATGACCATTGTGCTTTAAGCTCCAGATTCAGCTACCAAAGAAGATGCGAGATTGCCTAAGAGATTGTGTCCTATAATCCATGTAGGAGCCATAACCTGGGCTGTGGTCATTATTTCACTCTACTGGAAATAGTGTCGGTGCTCATCCCTAAAATGCTTGGGAGTGTAACATGGTTATTAAGTTCTAGCTGAATGAAAAAAGGACTATATCTGCCCTGACCAAATGGGACACTTGGAAAAGAAACTGACTAAACTATAAATGTGCTGAATGCATAAATATGCTGAATGTAGATTTGAGGAATCCAAATGTGCTGAATGTAAAAGACTGAGTTACCCAGACTGGCTGGTGTGCCTTAAGGGGTTATTTCAGCCAAGGAGAAGGGGTGCTACAACCAGAAGTTGAAATGTAGTTTTCCATCTTGCTAAGCTGTAAGACCTCTGCAGCCAGTTTCTGGTTCTTGGCTGTAAGCATGCCTGCATTTTGACCTCAGGAGTCAGAGTCCCCCTGCTGAAACCACTCAAACCTGCTTGAACAGACCTATGAAGACAACTAACCATGAGTGCACAGGGCCCCTGCCTGTACAAGCCAAAGGATTGTTAATAGTTAAAAGATTTATAGTTCTCAAACTAATGTTCCCAGCTACCACAGCCAGGAAAAGTAAATGTTTACTTTTAATCTGCCAAGCAATAGAGAATAGCATGATGACCTAATTTTCTTCTCTAAGATCCCAAACTAGCTGGCCAATGTACAGCCGCACTGAGTATTAGGCCTGCCACTTGTAAGAACATTAAAGTTACTGGGTACCCAGGCTAAGGCGTGAGATTGCAGGGTCTCATGCCCATTTGGGGACTGGTATATTTGTGGGCAAATTATTGTAAATATGTTTAATTATCAAGCAGCTAGCTAGATAGTCAGGGACCTGACTACATTAGTGGTTGGTGGGTGGCCACTGGGGCTATATGTGATCACAATACAATATGTTAATTTAATCCAAACCAATCAAACCAATGCCAATCCAAATCAAATGTAAATAGTATATCTTCTGTTCCATCTTTACCCTTCCTAACCCTCCCCATGTAAATAAACTGTTATTGTTGTTTCAACATAATCCTGTCTAGTGAGCATGTAACTAGTGTCAAACCATTAAATGCCAAAGTGTTAAAATGTGAGGAAATGTTTGTTGGGTCATGCTTGGGGTGGCATTAAGGTATTGTGGGTGGATGTCACTTCCCAGAGGGCTGCATTAGCTAAAGTTAGATCCACTTACAGGAAAGCTCTGGGTAGAGGCACAGCACAATGTACTATCTTGGGAACAAATCAGTTTTAAGTTATTTTCGGAACCCAGGCCCCTCAACCTACATCCCGGGTAGTAGGCAGAGGTAGTAGCCCTTGGTATAACGGCACCAGGGTTACATTTACAAGGGATGAGGGTTAGGAAAGGGTAACTGGAGATAGAGGTTAAACATTTGCATTGATTGGCATCATCATCATCATTATTGTCATCCTGGCATTAGCAATTGGCATTAAAGTAATCAATTTGCATCTTTCAAATCTAGACATTAATGACTGGCTACCCACCAAGCGTCTGATGTATTTAAGGCATATTTCTTGCTATTTCTCTAGATGCATATATACTCAGTTAACACATTTCCCACAGTATTATCTATCCCAGACCAATATAGATTCCCGCAATCCTACATTTTAACCTGGGTACTCAGTACTAAGTTTTTGGTGCAGGCCTGATGCAGTTGCAGCTGGGCTGGCTGGCATTGCAGCTGGTTCGGTCCCTTAAAAGAAAAGCAGATCAGCATCCTTTCTTTAGATTACTTATAATGACTCTGGATGAGCTTGAAAACAGACTTTAAACATTAACATTCTAAGCCTGATGTCTGTACTTAGCAGAACTAGGAATAACTATTTACAGTTTCTCTCAGAGTGGCAGAGATGGCTCTGGCTACTCAAGGTTTGCATGTCATAATCAGGTAGAGAGAAGTTTTAGCTGAGGTGCAGGTCAGAGCTTTGGCTGACCCCTCTTTACCAGACTATTGCAGCTTGCAGGCTGGAACTTTCTTAGCATCTTTGATGGTTGCCCTTTCTCTCTGGGTTTAAAGTCACATTCTGCAATAGACCAGGCTGGGACCAGGGCCAGCACGCCTCAACCTCCACTTCTAGGCTGTGCCACTCAGGGGGAAATGCATATCGCAGTGCATAGCTGGCACACTACCAGCCTGATTCCCAGACCAGTCTTAAATATAGTCTCTTACAGGTTTCAGACAATTTAGGTACTTTGGGCACTTCAGTCACAACTGCTAGCATAGCAGCCATGATCCTTTCACCATAGAATGCAGTTCAAAGGCAAGGGGAGCATTCCCAACCTCAGAGAACACCCACATTCATGCACAGTCCATTGCAGTAAATGGAATCTCTTTTTTTCTCTTGAGCAATACAGGAGCTTAAGGCATGACTCCTCACCAAGGTAGCAGACAGTTTAAAACAACTGCTGTGACTTTCTCAGAAGGCACAGTCTTTTAGGTAAAACATTTTTCTCCTCTCTTTTAGAGGCAAACACATTTAGAATTACAGACCAGAATGCAAACAATTCTCTTTACATTTCTCAATCTTCTCACAAGCAGATTACATAGTTCCCTGGCCAGCTGGCATCTTGCAGCTCCAAACAGAACATTAAAGCACAGAGTCCTCACAGGCAATTTCAGGAAAAGCTCTGACCTCAGGAAACCCCCTTTTCATTGCTGTAGGCACCTTAAAACAGTCAGATCAAGCGTTTCACAAATACTGGACCCTTCTTTGGTCACTTGCAACAGATGTCCACCCTATCCTTGCCGCTTGATCAAATGCAGGGTGCAGAAGACGAGTTACTTGTACACTCGGTATAAGTTTACTCACTCAGAATTAGATGCAGCTTCTCTTAGCTGAAATCACAGGTTTCATCAGCACTCTTACTGTTGAGGCAGAAATGTTCATTCAGGCCTTTCACAACTGCAGGCAGACTCTTTGCAGCTCTCACATAGCTGAAGATAGATCAGATTTCTTCCCCACATTTTCCAGACTGTGGAAAGGCAAATGTTAGTCCTGGGGGACAATATCTGGCAACCGACAAGCCAGCAACTCCAATTGATCACAGCCACATCTTTCATAGCACAGGCCAGAGCCCCCCTCCCATGCAGAGGGGCTTCTGCAGAACTGATTTGACCCATTCTCTTTTAGCAAGGGGCCAGAGCCCTCCTCCACTTCCCTGTGGAGGAGCTTGCATCGAACCGAACTCAGCCTGAAAAGTCTCCTCAGTTTTGGGAGCTCTCTGAGGCTCCTGAATGGCTGACTCAATTGTCCCTCTTGAAAATGAATATTCATTGTGCCTCCTTGACACCTGACAGGCTCCCTGTCTAGGCACAATGTAATGTCCCTGCTTTTTCCCCTATAAAGTTTGGCTACATCCCAAAAGTTTCCACTTTAAATCCTGGCTCCCCAGTTGGCTGCTCAGCTGCAAAGATGGCTGCTCTCATCCACAGTCACCATGCAGTCCATTACAATCCCAACATTAATGTTCTGGTGTAGCAAGGCTGAACATTTTATTAAAATTATAACCCCTCAGTTAAGTAGCCCTTTTTATTGCAGCCCTTTTCCAGTCACAGCTGCTGAAACATGCAGCCCCTAGGTGATCTGTATTCTTCCTTAGGAATGTTAATGCCTGCCCTCATCAATATTCGTGAAGGGACCTAGGAAGACACACACAGCATGATTGGCCAGCCTAAACTAGGCAGTCCTGAGGCTTCTCACTGGCCTACTTCTGGTCACCAGTCCCTGACCTGTGTCAATCAGGGACCAGGATCACTGGAAAGCCATCCATTTGACCTCAGTTGGGTTCAGAATGTGAAGCATGCTTTTCCACATGCATGAGCCGCTAGCTGGCTGTGAAACTTATGGGGGAGAAGCTGGCTGCCCACAACAGGCAGAAATGAATGAAGGGACTATTTGGGGCCATTGGGTACACCTGGACTCAGGCTGGAGGTAGTGAAGTGTTGGGAAATCGGGAGAGACATCACAGTCCCTGGGAGACAAACGGGAGAAATGGGGCAAAATAAGTAAGCCACACACACACACACACACTCTCTCACTCTGTATCCCTCTGTCATTCTCACAGTGGCACCTTTACTCTAGTTCTCTGGGGCACCAAATGCAGTAGCAGTTCCCCCGGCCCGCATCCACTCTAAATTCCCCAGCTGAGCTGTGCTGCACTCCACAGTCCCTCTGTCTCTTGCACCACAGCACCCTCCTGCTCACTGTGCTCCCAGTTTACATTTTTTTTAATTTAAAACTAAAATTATGATCGCAATTAGGATCACTCTTACCTGTGTCAGGCAGGCACAGACTCATTGCCGCAGCTGTTGTGTTTTGCCCAAAGCTAGCAAACCACAGGATCAACCAGATACTTAAAAAAACCGGAGGGAGAGGGGGGACATGTTTCCTCATGTTCAGTTTAGAGGGTTCTTGTATATCCCCAATGTTAATGAAAGAAAATTATTACGATACCACCATTTGAATTTTCTCTAACTCAACATCCACTTGACATTCCCATCAGAGGAGAGGACTGTAGGGACCAACATGCAGAAAAATGTTAGTACCCAGCATGTTATATAAAGTGCCTAGACCTTTGAGGGTGGGCTGCTAAAGAAATATGATTGATCTTCTATTAACCGGAACCTTTAGACATTAAACTGTGAGTCTTAAGGAATGCAACTATCTTCTCTCCAGATTTTAAGTACTTCCAAAGTCAGTGCCACAACAGTTGCAAATGCATTAACTTGAAAGATATATACAATTGTAAGGCATTAGTTATTATTTATTTGCTGAATACCATGATTGCTTTTAGCTCTTGTAAAAATTCAGAGGATCCAAGTTACATTATTCCTAATCTGTGTTGGGGGGGGGGGGTTATTATTGCTCTGCGTTGTGAACCTATTCTCACAGCTTTGTGAAGTTTTCTAGTTTCCCAAATCATTGTTAAGCTGTAGCAGCAGAAGGTTGGGCGATGGCAACTGAATGAAATAATAATAGAGCCCCCAGTGACTAGCAGGGGCGGACTTTTGTCTGTGGGCACACCCTCTTCTATGTCACCTGGGTGGGGGTGGAAGGGGAGGCAGGTAGGCAGGGAATAAGTGGCTGGATCACTAGGGGTGACACAGATAGGAGGTTTTCCCAGGGGAAGGGGAAGTGGAAGCCGCAGGGGAGGAGCATCTACCTATATAAGATGGGTGCTAGAGGGGATTGCCCTCTTTTGCCTTCCCTATCAGATGAAACCCAACCCTGACCCATCCTTGTAAAAGTAGTACGGAACATAGGCTGGTAGGGGCTCACTGATCATGACCGCACTAGGAGTCGAGAAGGAATTTTCATGTTTTTTTCCCCACAGGGTTTTCCATGTTTCTGCCTTCTCCGGTGAGAGCAGGTTAGATTAATTAGGCAGATTAGGGCATCACAGTCATGAATGTAAGCCATGATGGTCTTGGGTAGAAAGTTGGATGTGCTGTGTATTGGTTGGTTGATGCAGGGGGGTAACAAGGGTTCTTTGTCTTGTGCAGAACAGATCACCCAGAGGCTGATGGAGGGGTGCTGGGCCATCCAGGTGGAGCTCACTACTTTAAGATTACAGTGGCAGCTAGGTGGCAGCCTACTTAGACAAGAGCCTGCAGTGACAGGGTGTTCCCAAATGGAGGAGGGATGTCTTCAGTAGCCGGTCTTGAGCCACTCCTCATGCCCTGGAGGCCGTGTCACTCATGTGGGCTTACAATGTTGCATAACTTCCCTCAGATGGGATGACTGTTATTGACAATAATATAGGCCAAACAAGACCACCTGGCAGCACACGTTCATCATGTATTCATGACTGGTTAATAAACACATGGCTGTAGCCACTTCTGTCCAAATGGTGTGTGTCTCAGTTTGTTTGGGTGAAATGGATGGGGTTAGGAACTGTGCCTTATAAGATCTAAAACAGTTTGCCAGAATGGTCAGTCAGAGACACTTGTGCCACTCACACACTGACACATTAAAGGAATCACTGGACAAAAAGTCAAATTAGCAGCAGGAATACCAGAAGAAATCAGGGCTGTGTAGATACTACTTGTATACACTGCTAAAATAACTTCTCAACTTTCTGCATTGTTTGCAACAGACAGCAGCTATTTATGAGGTACCAGTGTAGAGCTACTTCAAACTCCAAACAGAATGCCTTTAATGGCCAAGGAAAAGGTGCAACGTGTTTTCTTTTTCGCAGTAGGGTGTTGAGACTCAGACTTAGCATAATCTCTCAATGAGGCAAAAAGCATTGGAGTTGGCAGCTGAGATCCCTTATGAGCAGGATGGCACTTAACACATTCTTTGCAACTGCACTGATGAATTTTATGTGATGGCTAAACCTAGTATTTCAATTGCTTAATTTCCTGGTGGTCTGCTTATCCCTAGTGCTTTCTTTATACGAATTAACACCATAACAATATTTTCCACAACCGAATGAGCTGCTTTGGTCTATCATTTGGCTTCTTTGTATTTTCTATCATTTATTAAGCCCTTTATACAACATCATAGTAGTACTTTAACAGCTTATAGACAGGGTCACTGGAAAATTGCAGAAACTGCACCCAAAAATGCAGAGAGGTTTTGCATAAATTGAGCAAAATTCGGAGGTTTCACTATACATCCCTAATGCTCCCCAATACATCTTTTACTGTTTGTTGCAGCATGTACTGATCACTTAAATATTTAGATAAGTACATTGCCACTTGTATATGCTATCAATGGTGCCTATGGTGCCTGAGGCATGCATCCTGCCTTCGCAGCTACGCACCTGCAGACAGGTGCACACCAATGGCATTAGCCACCATCGGCCCCCTGTCGATGGCCCCGCCCTCCCGGCATGCAGGTTCATGTAGGGTGGCCATGGGTGGAGTCATGTACCCAGCCAGTGTCCAATCTCTTGCCCAGCAAGTATCCAACAGTGTATCTCTTGTGCAGTGGGGCGCGCATTGACAGCACATCCTGTCAATGTCCAAGGGTCGGCTGCTGTGGTGGGTGGTATGAAGGCAATGCCACTGGCCCTCTGATGGCACTGCAGTGGTGCAGTTGAACGGGGATGCATGTTGGGTTGCTGATGTGGGGGGAACAGTACCTCCAGTAGCTGAGGGATCGCATGTGATGCAGCTAAGGGTGGAGATGCAGCCCTGTGCTGATGCCCCCCCGTGGGGGTAAAGGTATTGTGGGAGGGCCTGCCACACTCTGCACTGTGTGCTGGAGTGGGTGGATGGCATCCAGAGGCCATGTTCCATGGCCCTGGCATGTCATTGGGCTATCCGCCCTGTCTTTCTGCTCATTCTGGGGTGTGTACAGGGCACATGGAGGTTTATGGCAGGATTCTACCTGGCATACCCTGTGTCCCCCTATGCACCTCCATGGCCAGCACTACATGCCTTTGTGCATGGCATGTAGTGCCGGCCCACCCCTCGGTGCATTGCTCTCTGTGTGTGGCTAGGGGATTGGGTGCATATGTGCTGCATGCCCCCCTATGGTGCATCCCACATGGGGGGTGCAATAGGTGTTGAGTGGAGTGGAGTGACTATGTGCCCCAGATGCACGGCGCATAGCCACTCCATCCCATGATGCACAAGCACCAATATGAAGAAAGGTCTGTTTTTAAATGAAATGCAAATTAGTCATTATGTAGTATATGTTCTAAAACCTAAAGATGTCTAACTCATGCAGTGCCAACTAGATTTTATTTAATAATTCACAGTCAGTCAGTATTGAATACATCCTGGAGCAACATATTTTGCTAGTTTCTAGATTTTAAGTAATTAAACCTGTTAAAATGGTTGCTTACTTTGGTGCAGAAAAAAAAATAGACCGATTGCCAGTGTGCGTAATAACGTCTAGTAAAAAAACTGTATATTTTATTAAAATAATTGCTGTTCTTAATTGGCACTGTAAGTACAAACATTTTAAAATTGCATGATAAAAGCATGTCAATAGCTTTTCACTACATCATACAATAATTTTTAATGCATGGCACATTCATGTTACTTGATTTGCAGGTCTTAACTTGTTTTATAAGTGTTTTCAGAAAAAAAAATTTTTGTGGGCTTTGTATGTGAGCATGTAGTTGTGGCAGATTATCAAGTAGGGATCACTGTCATCAACCTCTTCAGAAGCACATGCAAGTTTATAATCAGCAGGACCATTCAAACTCCTTACACATTAGAATCAAAATCCATTCAGAATGTATATATGTATACAAGGCAAACCTACCCTACCACTCAAAGACAAGCATTGTAGTTAATTCTATATTTAGCTGAACAGGGAAGTTTGCACCATTTCTCACACCTATTGTTTCAGCCTCTGTGGCAGCAAAAAAATTCTGATAGTCTGCTTCAAGACAGATTTAAGTGGGCAAGTGGGTAGCCCATGACATGCATGACCGCAATTGATCAAAACCAAAAACAATGACTCAATCACTGCATATGTTATGGGGGCTACCGACAAGGTAGGGTGACCGGATGGGGTGGGTTCATGCATATAGAAACAGGATGTCACTACACATACGCATGCACGGGGGGTGGGAGCGAGCATGATCAGTGAGAAGCAGGAGGGTTTTTGAGGGGTGGTGCTGTGGTGGGCTGCAACTGGCCCCTTGGCATGGTGGGTGGGTTCATGGCTTGGTGGGCAGAGTGCTGGGTTCGGGTCCAAGCATATGTATGATTTTGTTGCGCCCTGCCTGAATTTTTTTGTGCATGTTTTGCACCCCGAGATGCACCCGGAGTTTGCTGTGTGCCAGGAGTCACATCGCCACAATTTTTTAGGCAATGTGACTTCACCCTAATGAGGATCGCCTTTTGGCAGTCACCATTATGACACAGAACCATTCAGGTGTCCATGTGCTTAACAAGAGGATTTTGCAACCAAACCAGGGAAGTGAATCACATGAATGCAGCCATATTGGACTCCTCCTTACCTCATACTGTACTGTTCTTGCTAGATCCAAGTCAGTGCACCAACTTGTTAACATATTTGAGTACATTTCCTTGTTCATACAATTTCAGTCAAAAATTCAATAAATTGCATGAAACTGTAGGAATTTGCAGATTTTGTGTGGAGAATGGTGAAAAATGCGTAAACTGCGGAAACATTGTGGGTGCAGTTTTCCAGTGGCCCTGCTGATAGGCAGGGATAATTTATGAACTAGCAGGTAACATCAATGACTGTTAACTTAAACCTGCCTATAAAAATTCAGAGAGGTATTGCAAGACTAAATAGTATTAATTAAAACTAACAAGTTATTCCTCGAAGGCCAAACCCCCCATTGAAATGCATTGAACAGTATACCTGTTTCTTCAGTTTGCTGAGATTTTTTTTAGTGTTTTTTTTCTTTCCCTTTCCTACTAATGTTTTTGTAATATATACCAAAGATTTGCAGTCAGTGTTTAGGTCTTTAGAACACCTTTTCAGCACCTTATTCTCTTTTAGGGCCCCTAGTACACTTGTGACATGCCAGCCTTTAGGCTAAATATTAGCACTTCCATTATGTCAGGCACTGTTGTACCAAGTCTTTTTTTTTCCACCCTCCTTGTAATCACTGGGCCCCACTTCTTCAGGCTCCACAAGTCCCCCACTAGCCCCACTGTCCTAAGCCAGCCCTCCTCTAACTCCATGAATCGTAGCCGATCCCCGGGATATCCCAGTGTATCCTTTTCGCAGGGCGGGTCCCCCTCTTCCAAGGGGGAAGGCACCAGGGCGAGGGGGATGACCCCAGCACACTCTACATTTAGGGCATGGGGATGCTGCTGCAGAGAAGGAGGCCCTGGGAAGGCACTGGAGGCATTCGGGGACAAAGAGCCATCATCCGGCAGCCAGCGAGTGGTATTTCCTGTTTTTTTCCTGGGTGCGTGATGTCCGAATGTCAAGGCTGTAGCCGACGTCTGTCATGCACCACCTAGCAGTGAACCCAGTGTGTTGCCCTACACCTGGCCTCCACCAGTGGTTGCCCAACACCGGGTTGTAACCCTCCCTCTCTCCCTGGAGACAATGAGCAGTCCTGGGATGCTCAAGTTGCCTCCCCCTGGCCGGCCCTTCAGTGGCCCAAGCTCATTCCCGAACCCGGGTTGCTGGTGTCACAAGCAGAAATCCAACCACTGCGCCGGTGGGCCAGCCTTGTACCAAGTCTTTTAATGCCTTATTTTCCTGGAGCTCCAACTCCTATTATGCCAAGTGCCATATCTTCACAAAACCTTTTCTAATAGGTAAAAGCTCTGAATTACATTTCATTTTACACATAATGATGTGCAAAATTAGAAAACTGAATTCCTTGAAAAACTCAATGAAGTTTGTTAAATATGAAAAAAAAAGAAAATTTAGTTCCGCAAAATATTTTACAAAATTAGCACATTTCACAAAATATTTTGCAGGTGTGAAATGTGAAATTCTGCAGTAGAACTGAAAAATGTTACCCACAAAATATGGAATGTTGTCACAAAATGTGAAATGTCACCCACGAGATGCAAAATTTCACTCACGAATTGTCAAATTTTGGGCAATATTTGATGAAATGTGGTAAAAATTTGGTGAAATTGCACATTTTATTGTGAAAGTTCACATTTCACAGGTGACATTTTATAATTTTGCACCCCGTAAAAAAATGCAGAGAATGGCAGAATTTTGCTAAATGTTTTGGGCAGTGAAATTGCCGGTATCATGGCAATTTCACTGGAGAAATGTAATTTTGCAACATCTCTATTTATACATAGGTCCTCAAGTGCCTAGTGCCTGCAAAATAAAATGGTGAAGAGATTTTTTTTTGCAATATATTATGTAGTTGTTAGAAGTAGCACCTTTCAAATAGCTTATTCTCTCATATGTCCTAGAGTGTTCTTGTACCCTGCGAGCATTTTGGTTAAATACTAGCCTTCTCAAAAAAAAAATGCTTTGCCTAAATGATTTTATCTGCACTTCTGAACAAAGTATTTTCTGGGATAGCTAAACCTAGTATTTCAATACCTTAATTTCCTGGTGGTCTAATTATCCCTAGTGCCTTCCCAATAAGGAATCTTTTGTAATAAGTATCAAAGCTGAAATGTTGGCAAGCAGAATGCATAGGACATAATCTAAAGAATTAGAAAAAACACCATAGGGTAAAAGTGTATATATTAGAAAAAAATATGCAAGGGCAGTGTTCAGGAATGCAGAGCTCAGTGCAATCTCTGGGGCCGTACAAAATATCTAATCTTGCAACCTTCTTTGCACCATATAGATGTAACAACACTGAAGCAGGTGATTGCAGTTTTGATTCAGGGTCACAAGTCCCTCAGGTTCCGCACTCAGGGACATGATTTCCCCAAAGAAAACCAACAATAATGCTACACCTGAGGTAGTCGATTAAGAAAGATGTGTGCAAGTAAACCCTGATGCGTCCTATCCAAGACATGATGCTTCTTTACTAGTTTCGCTAAATGCAAGCCAAGCCAATAATTAAATTTTCTAGCAGTTAACCTTGTCAGCTTGATTTCTATAGTGTTGCAGACTTCGTAGCTACTGTCTCAGCTGCAGCATTATTGTGGTTTTCCAAAACATTTTTTTTTGCAGCATCCACCTCTGTGTTCTTTAAGCATTCAGTAAAAGTGTGTATGACAAGTTTTTCAAAGAACCCCATGTGTCCCCTGCAATATTAATGTGACAGTGCCATTGAACCTCTGGCTTTACCAGTCTGCCTCCTTTCACTCTGTGTGAGACTGAGCTGTTATGGAATCAGTTTGCCACAGTGGTACTCATTACTGTCACAGTCAGCATTTCTAACCTATCTACCTTTCAGCAGCAGCAATTCACAGATCCCACACCAACATCATCTCTATCTCTTGGTGTGACGGGGGAAGACAAACTGATGGGTACTGTTAGGTAGGTGTTATGGTTTACTGGGAAACAAAGGAGACCTGCCCCTGGAATGGCATGCATGCATTACAACCAACTGGCCATGTAACGGGACCTGTCTGAGCATTTGTTTTTACGATTGGTGTAATTATGTGCCAAACTTGTTCAAGTTCAAGTTTATTGCAGGAAAATTCTGTTGATCAAGCTCATTCACAAGGAGGTCCTAAAGCATGTATACAGACAAGGAATACAATACACAGAAAAAAAAAATAAAATAAAAAAGCATCACAGTAGATAAAATAAAATAAAATTTAGGTTCATATGGCACATAGTGCTCAAATTAAGACACAACAAGGTTGTTATAAACTGCATAAACCTTGTGAGAAAAATTAGTGGTCAAGAGGTTACATCCATGAGGAGAGAGCAATTACAAAGGAGCAAGAGTTTGAGGAAAAGGCATACAGGGGAATAGAAAAAGGGATGGAGGGAGTGAAGGGGTAGGATACAGATAGAGAGCATAAGGGTAGAAAGGAGTTTTAGGAGAAGAATAGAGAAAAGGGAGAGGGGTGAGATAAGTGATAAAGATAAGGGCAGAAGAGAGACGTAAGATCAGCTGAAAAGATCATTATGATTGGCCACAGTAGACATTTTGGAATAGTAGTCTGGGAAAGTTCTAGTAGGGTACCAACAGAACTAAGGCTAATACCAGTACACTTGGAGGGCATGGAGAAGCATATAGGTGGAGAAAAGACTTAAAAACAGTTACAACTATCTCTAAATTTAGATACAGTTAGCTTTTTATAAAAGTTAACAGAGACAGTACTAGTTAAACTAGGTAAAGCAGCTCACAAGAGAGAACTAAAAGAAGAACAAGGAATGGGAGGTGGTTGGAGAATAGATGGGAGGGCAGGGAACACTGATTTATTTATTGATTGATTGATTTGTTTAGGTATGTGTGATGGAATCCATTTTCAATTGAAAACAGCAGGAAGGCACTGGGCATTGCAGAATTTCCATGGATGACAAGGTCAATATCATCTCAGGCTAGGCTTGAATGTAAGGGGAAGAACAGGACAGCAGCAAACAACCCAGGCAACATATAGGGTTTAGGCCACCACTAAATTAAGTCATTCTAGCTCAGTGGTAAGTGTGGCTCAGTCTATGACACTGAAGGGTCAGAGCTGGGAAAGACCACAGCATATGCACACAACAAAGACTGTGAATGTGTTAAGGCAGCCAGTATGACAGTGACAAAATTGAAACTAACAAGGTGGCCAAAACCAAGCCGTGGACATCTGCAGAAGTCCTCAAGTTCTTAGTGCCTTCAAATTTAAATGTTGCAGAGATTTTTTTTTGCAATATGTCCTGTAGTCTTTAAAAGTAACACCTTTTAAATAGCTTAGTTTCTCACATGTCCTTGAGTGTTCTTGTGCCCTGCCAGTGTTGATGTTAAACACTAGCCTTTCCAAAAAGGGAATTCTCTGTAATAAGTACCAAAACTGAAACATTGGCAAAATAGGAAGTAATCTAAAGAATTAAAAAAGATAGCATCAGGCAAAATTGTATAAAAATATACTTTGGTCTGGAGGTACACTGCCCCTATTTGAAGCCTTTAAGCCATCAATGAACAAATGCAGGAAAAGCAATATACTGTACATTATTTTGATACAGCATTGTTGAACACTATCCAGGCAGTTTTGGATGTTATCACATAGCACCTTACATTTGTGCATGAACCATCACTGTGCAGTGTTTTATGTGTCTTAATAAATGTGCTAAACATACTCCACACTAACATTGAAAATAATGTCTCTCTATGGCACCCCACTTGTTGGTTGAAAGGGGTATGACCACCAACTGTATTAGGTGGAAGACTAGGTTTGATGGCCAAGGCACCTAGCTTCACCTGAGCTCTTTTCTTCTAGGTTGCTTGAAAGGACAGATCAAAGAACCTTACCAGAGCAACAATAAGGATTATGGCTTCTTTTGGCTAGGCAAGTTTACTGTTGTTATTTTTTTTTTGTATTCACAGGGTTTGTTACTGTTTGTTGCTAACATTTTAGTGCTTTCTTTTTCTCTGATTCAAATTGTTGTTGCTGGGTATACATTCTGCTGCATTATTACAGTGTGTGCTTACAGATTACTGCTGTAATCTTCTGATTCAAATTGTCTTTTGCAAGGTATATCTTCTGTTACTGCTTTATTTTTCTCTGTAGCAAAGTGTTTCTTACAGGGAATATCTTCTGTGAAATTATTACAGGTGGTGCTTTACAGGTTTCACAGTTTTATCTGTCATTAGGATAAGCTTTCAGGGATACTGCATTTGTGGCTGGCTGATTGTTTCTGCTCTAACCTCTTTGTTTCTTTCATCCGTGGTTCTTCTTTTTCAGCAGGGGAAGGGCCCAGTCACCCACCCCCATCCCCAACCACCCCACACTACACTTCTTTTATAGGGTAGCACAGTCATGACATTTCCTGTAGCAAAGCAGGAAGGGGGCAGATCAGAGGGGTATCCACACAATGACCTCATTTACAGGGGCACTAGCAATTTAACATGTTATAACAAGTTATACAAAAATAAAAAAAAATTAAAAATAAAACTTTTGCTTAATTTTCTTCCTCCTAATTACTCTGACCAGGTTATAAAACCAGCAACTTACCTGGAATGGATATCATTAACTGCAGGTACTGTGGAACACTTTTTAGAAGGGCAGTTTTACAGGATATAGGACACTGCCGTACATGCTGGGCCATTGGAGATCTAAGGGCTCAGCTCCAGGCAGCATGGACAGAGATTGCACACCTCAAATTACATATTCAGGAGGAAATATATTTTAAGAACTGCCCGCCATTTCCCCAATATCCAACAGAAACACCTCAACCACAGAGGGTTGTTGGTTCGGGAGGTTGGCAGGAATTTAGGAGGGGCAAATCAGGTGCCCCATCACTTGGTGCTCTCCAACATATCACCTCCAAAAAGCATATAAAAACTTCAAACAGGTATCTGCCTCTATCTCTGAAATCAAACAAAGGGGCAGAGGATACTGCAGAGCAGGACACTGCAGCAGAGGAGCTAGCACAACAAAACTCACCCAAAACAGGAACCAAAACAAAAAAAGCAAAAAGGAAATCCAAAAAACTTCCAATCATAGGAGACTCCATGATTTGGGGAGTTGATATGTATCTCCAGCCAGGGGTAATGGTCAGATGTCTCCCAGGTACATCAGCATGGAGAGACACTGACTGCATTATTAAAATTGTTCAGGAAGCAGGAGAAAATATTGATGTCCTGGTACATATAGGGACTAAAGATCTCTCCAGCTGGTCAGTTGTTGAGACCAAGGAACACCTAACCAGGCTTTGTGACAAACTATCATCCATTTCATCTGGCATCTCCTTCTCTGAGATCCTGCCAGTCTGGGAGAGGGGTACAGATGGACAGAAGGTCAGAGAAGGGGAGATAGGGGAGCTAAACATGTAGCTCAAGGGCTGGTGCCAGGAAAAAGGACACAAATTTGTAGGGAACTGGCAACAGTTTTGGGAGCGAAAGTTCTTTAAATTTAATGGCCGCATTTGACTAAGGAGGGAGTCAGTGCATTGGGGCAGATGTTTGATGTCTTTGCAAAATATTTAAAATAGCAAATGGGGAGAAGGGTGCAGCATCCGTTACGTCGAATGGGAAGAACCCCTCTCCCCCCTCAGCTAGTGGTCAAACAAGAGTTCAACATGTTTGAAGTTCATTTGCATCACCAGGTAAAAAAAAATGTCTGACTCCCCATACGATGCACAGGGGAAATGCTGGACCTCGCCCAACAACTAACACACTGAAATCTGACCAACGGAAAATCATGTACACAAATGCTCACAGTCTGGGAAACAAGATCCCAGACCTCCAGGCAATAATAACAGAGGCTAAACTGGACATAGTAGCCATTAGCGAGACATGGTTTACCAGTAACCACACTTGCGAGACTTCAGTACCTGGCTATGTACTGTTCAGAAGAGACCGAGGTGTAAAAAGGGGGGTGGAGTGGCCTTTATGTCAATGAAAATATCAAAGCTACAGAAATTCAGAATACAGATAAAGAGCCAGAAGAACTGTGGGTCGCACAGGAAACAGGAAATGGGACAGCCATATGAACTGGGGTTTTCTACAGGCCTCCAGACCAGGGGGAGGTCAAAGACATGTTACTGTTAGAAGATATACAAAACATGACAACTAAAGGGGAGGTTCTGATGATGGGAGACTTCAACATGCCAGATACAGATTGGTCCATTCCAGCAGGGACATCAGCCAGAACTGGACACATGCTGGATTCCCTGCAATGGGGGGGGCCTCAAACAACTGGTACAACAACCGACAAGAGAAATGGCTATCCTAGATCTAGTACTGACTAACAGGGAAAGGATCACAGATCTCCACGTAGAAGGTGACCTGGGGGCCAGTGACCATCACATGGTATGGTTCAATTTGGTCACAAGAACAAAATCATCCCATTCCAAGGCAAAAATATGGGACTTCAGAGGAGCTGACTTTAATCAGATGGCCAACAGAGTTAAGCTAGCCCTGCCAAAAAGAAATACAGGTGAGGGGGTACAGGCAAAGTGGGCAATCATTAAAGATGCAATACTTGCAGCAACATCCCATTGTGTTAGAGAGAAAAGGAAGTGTAAAAGAAGAAGGAAACCACTCTGGTTCTCAAAAGCAGAAAAGGTCAGAGCCAAAAGGCTGGCCTTCAGGAAATATAAGGAAATGCAGCAGGATGAAGATAGGGAGGTACACCAAACTTCCATAAGGGAAGCAGGGAAGGCGGTAAGGCAGGCAAAGGCCCAAACTGAGGAAACACTGGTACGAACAATAAAAGAAGGTGACAGTACTTTCTATATATACATTAGTGAAAGGAGAAAGTCCAGAGGGGGTATTGCTAAGATCAAAGGGGATAAGGGGGCATGTGAGGAGGAGGACCATGTAAAAACATCTATCCTAAATAGATACTTCTGCTCAGTATTTACTGAAGAGAATGTAGGGCAGGGCCCACAGCTCTGCACCATGGACACGGGGGGAGGTGTGCACTAGTCCCTTCACAAAAGAAAGGGTCCTACAAGAACTTGATAAGCTCGGGGTGGACAAGGCAATGGGACCTGATGACATACATCCCAGGGTACTAAATGAGCTAAGGGTGGAACTAGCAGAGCCATTATCAGAACTGTTTAGTGAGTCTCTGAGCACAGTAGAGGTCCCAGAAGACTGGAGAAGAGCTCGTGTCATCCTGTTCCACAAGAGTGGTAGCAGGGAGGAGGCAGGGAACTACAGACCAGTCAGTCTTACCTCAGTAGTGAGCAAGATTATGGAGACACTCCTTAAGGAAGGACAGTGCAACACCTGGAATCCATAGAAGCACAGGATCCAAGACAGCATGGATTTCCTGTCAAACTAATCTCATAGATTTGTTTGACAGGGTAACCAAAGTGATGGACCAAGGGGGAGCAGTTGATGTCACCTACCTTGACTTCGGCAAAGCTTTCGATACTGTTCCACATAGAAGATTGATTAATAAGCTTGGTAGGCTCAGGGTATGTCAGATGTTGGTCAACTGGGTCGCAAACTGGCTGACGGGCAGAAAACAGAGAATGGTGGTAAAAGGTATGCAGTCAGAAGAGATGCAAGTCACAAGTGGGGTACCTCAGGGATCAGTCCCGGGCCAGTCCTCTTCAATATCTTCATCAGTGACATTGCAGATGGACTGGAGGGTAAGGTTTGTCTGTTTGCAGATGACACCAAGATCTGCAACAGAGTATATGATCCAGATGGTGTAGGCAGAATGAGAAGAGATCTGGATAAACTAGCAAAATGGTCAGAAGAGTGGCATCTGGGGTTTAATGCAAAGAAGTGCAAGATAATGCACATAGGGAAGATGAACCCTGAAGCCACCTATAGGCTGGGAGGGAAGTTGCTGGCAGTCACAAGGGAAGAAAGAGACTTGGGCGTTATCATCACCAATGACCTGAAATCATCCAAGGAGACCTCTAAAGCAGTAGGTAAAGCTGGAAGGATGTTGGGGTGTATTAGTAGGAGTATCACAAGTCAGAAGAGGGAGGTAATAATCCCTCTTTACAAGACACTGGTTAGACCCCATCTGGAGTAGTGTGCAGTACAGGAGGCCACACCTTCAGAAGGACATTAACAAAATTGAGGCAGTCCAGAGAAGGGCAACCAAAATGGTGCAGGGACTGCATCAGAAAACATATGAGGACAGATTAACTGAACTCAATATATATACCCTAGAGCAAAGGAGGGAGAGAGTTGATATAATTGAAACATTCAAACACCTTAAGGGCATTAACAAGGTGAAAGAGTCTAACATGTTTCAATATAAGAAAAATAGCAGGACGAGAGGACGCAGCATGAGATTAGAGGGAGGCCGATTAAGGAGGAATGTGAGGAAATTCTTTTTCACAGAAAGAGTGATGGATGCATGGAACGGCCTACCTCAGGAAGTGGTGGATATGAATACAGTGCAGGGCTTCAAACAGGTATGGGATAGGCATAAGGGAGCAAAACAGATGAGTAAGAATAGATAGGCCATTGACAGAGCAAAGGCCTATGGCACATTCATAAGGTAGAAAAAGAAATGGGCAGACTGGATGGGCCTTGTGGTCCTTATCTGCCGTCAACTTCTATGTTTCTATGTATGTTTCTATGTTAGGTGTTGTAGACTTCAGGGTGAAATTGTTAAATTCATCATAATATGTAAGAAATGAAAAAGATGCCAGGAATTGTGTCAGAGATGCTGCTAGTTGTGGGTCTGGGATGTCATGGCTCAGGACTGCGCCAGTTGCCACACACAGGTTTCAGTTCTAAGAGAGGGAATAACTTTACTGGGTACATCCTATTGTGATACACACAAGGGTGTAAGCAAAGAAAAAAGGCAGCAATTAACTTTGCTTTATCTTTATGCCTGTCCTACACAGGCAGGCTTACCTTGAAAATCTCACTGAACAAATGCAGTTAATGCAACAGACAGGTGTACAACAGGTGTATGCAGTACTCGATGTGTCAATGAGCTTGATCAATTGAGATGTTTGCTGGTGAAATTCACCCCGGGCATTAATGGGTGCAGTCCGATGAATTTACTGATCACAGTAAGCCTCATTGTAGACAGTATAAACACATTAAGAATGATGTAGCTCACTTGATGCATTTTACATTCAATCTCACTGTGTTATGCAGTATGCACAGATCTTTACATTTTTGAATTGACTGTCTCTCTACTGCACCAGTGCCATCTGCAATGTATCAGGACTTCCCTTAGTTCATTGTATACTTCAGATAACTGTCTCGATGTCTGTTTTGTCACCAGGTGCTGGCACTCTGAGCACATAGAGCACATAGAGAGGAATGATAGAGCCCCTAAGAAGCTGCAACCACAAGTCAGCAAGGGATTGCACCATTCACAGTGCACCAGTCTGTCCATCTTTACCGTATGAAACCAGGCATCCCCTATAGTGTGCTCAAACAATGATCACATATGGTTCCATGTGATAACGGTGATGTGTACTATGATGCACATCCCCTCACCCCCATACTTAGGGATTCTCAACTCCAGGTGGCTGCATATTGGGGGGGGTGCAAAATAAAAAAAAATTCCCGGAAGGCACACAAAAAAGCAACTGTGCCTTGGATTGAATCCAGTACCCTCCCAGCCTTAGCCTGCCACCCACCCTCTATGCCACATGGCCAGCTCAGCAGCTGACCACTGCACTACACTTCGCTATATTTGCAGACCTCTCCCATCCAGTCACCCTCCTGCCTGGTAGCCCTGTGCACAGGCGCCATGATTGAATCACCTTTTTTGAAAGTGTTTAACTGCAGTCGCCATTGTCACAAGCTACCATCATGGATCACAGAAAATATGAAAATTAGACCTAGGTCTGCTGAATCTTTAGGGTGCCAGATGTATTGTCCAACAACTCATGTGACGCGACATGGGCTGCTGAGACATGCTGTTTTCAGTTGTTAATCACTAAGAGCATTTCCAATATAAACAAACATTGAAGAACAAAAATACAAAACTAGGAGTTACTTGATCATTTTCCGCATGTCTCAAATACCTGCAGTCACACAGCAGTCTGGAGAAATCAACAACTATATAAAAATGAATACTTGAATTAGGAAATACATAAAACAAGATGGGTCAGTGAACACACCGCGCCAGCATAGCCAAATAGTTGAAGAATGGAACGGACACCTGAAAAACTCAGTAGACCAGGGTTTAAATCTCACAACCACTGCTTGCCATCTTATGGAGTAACTCACAACCCTTCTGTTCACTTCTTTCCATGATCACCCCTTGAAGAGATTTATGCACAGTCATTAAATTATTCTTCCTAAAAGTATTGTTTACCAAAATACACATAAAAAGGGAAGGAAGCATGTGGAATGGGTAGCTGAGGAGGGCGGGGGGAGCACCTCAAACATTTTTCCAAAAAGGGGAGATGTGGGGTGAGATGTTGCAGGTATTTAAGTTCCGTACAAGTCCATTGCTTGCATTACAGTTTAATTACATTGGTTACCGATTATGCAGAACTGCATTCGCACAGCTGTGTCAATATTGCTCAGTTTACACCTTGATAAGCCCCGAGGGGGTGATTTTAACAGATTACTGCTGCTTGTCTCTGAAGGGAAGGATGTTGTCAGTTTCTTGCATTACAGATTTGATCGGCACCAGCCACTAGTTCAATATAAGATCTGCAGCAGCAGTTGTATCCACTTCTGAGCTACAGCAAGACAAGAGATTGGTGAGAAAAAAATACTGGTAAAACTTAAATACCGGTGACTGAGTTGGGGGGCTAAGTTACTGGGTGCTATTTTTTTCTGTTTGGTGTGTGTCCTAAGCTATCCATTGACATTGGGTTGCTCCCTCCACCCCAGAGTTAAGTCAGTTAACTTAAAATACCCCCTCCACTTTATAATATAATGATAATAAAAAAAAAGTATAGGATTAAAAATAGCAGCCTCCAGTGGATGCTTTAGGCTTGTTGCTACCATTGATATATTTTTGGTTCTGGTGCCAGACAAATATGTAATGCAAAGAAACAGACATAATTAAGCAAATTATGCAATATCTTTCCTTTTGAACACGCAGCAGTGCAGCAGCCAAGAGCTTATTGATTTCACACAGCCAGTCATATTTATTTGACTAAATCATGTTGGAATTCATCTGATTCCAATACATACTGAGTAGAGATGCAGCAAATTTAAAATCCGCCGGCGAAGTGGCCACTTTGCGTTAACCTAGTGTTACTCAAAGTGGCCATTGGAAAGTGCTCACTTTGCCTTTGCATTATGACTTTGCATTACCATTCCACCTTAACGCGAAGTAAGGAGAAGTGACAACAATATAGGCAGCCCCCCACACATCACATGGCTTACAGTACTGTAAGTCACATGCTTTAGCCAGGCAGGAAGGAAGTGAGTCATAAAAGCAGTTAGTTTCACTTTCTCCTTTGCAGTGGTAGAAGGAGGAAGCATTTTGTTTGTAGAGGAGAGTTTTGTGGTATTGTTGCTACATATCTTGTGAATTGCCAAAAAAAAACAGCTTTTTAAAAAGATAAATCTTTAGTTTTTTTTGTAGTGTGTTTTTTCAGTTCTTTTTTGCTACTGATTTGTTTGTTTTGTAAGTTTTGTTTTGTGTGTGTGTGTGTGACTGTGTGTGTGCGTGTGTGTGCATGTATGTGAGACTGTGAGTGTGTGTGAAGCAGTGTTGTGAGGCGTCGGTCAGAGAAGAAATTAGTTGTGTGCAATGGACATGGGAGGAGAGTCTGTGGCCTGTGGGCATGGGCAGAGGGGAGTGTGCACTTGTGGGGGTGGTCAAGTGTCATTGGACTGCCCCCAACTGTTTGGTGTTGCCTCTCCCCCTCTGGAAGCAGTAGCACCACCAGTGCCACTGATGGCGGCTGCACATCCACCAAGTCTGCCACCACCACAACCACCAGTAGCAGCTCTAGGGGCTCTAGCAGCACCCCTCCACCACCTCCACAGCTGCTGGTGGAGCCCCAGTTGCATGACGGTGCTGCTCCTCCTGTGCCTGGTCCCCCCCCGTAGTTCCCCAGTCTGGCAATTTTTTAACTGTGTGGCGGGGGACAGCACCATTGTGGTTTGCCATTTATGTGGTGTGCAGGTGCGCCATTGCCCCAGGGGACAAATTTGGGGACCAGTGGGCAGTGCACACATATGGAAAACCACCACCTAGAGTGGCAGGCTACTACCAAAGGGTCCAGGCATCCAACTGCTGGCCCTTCTGAGGTAGTAGCAGAGGATGCTGGGGATGTTGTGCCTCACTGCCACAGCAGGAGGAGGGCAACTGCAGCAGCTGATCCACCACTGCCACTGCAGCCACCAGCACCACCCTCACCACCACCACCTGGCTTTCCTGCTGCAGTGGACCCTGCCACAGTGACTGAAAAGCAGGCAGACATTGCACTGGTGTGGGTGGCCCTTGAGGAAAGCAACAAGAGAGTGGGTGCTGTGCCGCAGCAGGTGGAGCAGATCCAGCAACAGCAGCTGCAGATAGTGTCAATGCTCCACCTGCTACTGGAACACCATGGAATCCTCCATTAACATATTTTTTTCTGGACACCCCCCCTCCCCACTGCTGTAGTGTTTTGTTATTTTTTTTATGTTTAATAATAGACAGTCATACATGCTTCTATTGCCCTGTTGTTATAATGGAGTGCCTCAGTAATGTTTACTTTCTGTTGTGGAGTGGTTGTGGAAAAGCTGGTGTGAGCAGTGCAAGTATGATGTGCTAAATTGCATGTGTGCAGTCAGTGTTGTTTCCTCTGTGTGTGTGTGAGACATCAGACATTGTGCAGCTTCTTGCAAACATATATTGCTGACTTGTAGTGTTTATGGTAGAAAGAATGGCGAGCAGAATAATGTATATTTTATTGTCACCGTCATCATCAGCGGACTAAGTGATACGAAACTTTTTCAGAGGTGTCTGGCCAGTGTGCACCTTAGTCACATACTGCACATGACTTTTAGGAGAGCAAAAGCTTTTTGTGCTATGATCGCCACTAAGCCATGTGTGCATTGTGAGTGACTGAGGTGCACAGTGACCCGATACCTTTGAAAAAATATATCACTTACTCCACTGGTGCTGATGGTACAAATAAAATGTACATCATGTATTCTTTGTTATCTTTATTCTTGAGATACTACAACAAGTCATACCATATATATATATATATATATGTTTGCATGAAGCTGGACAATGTATGCACACACAGGAAAGAACACTGACAGCACACATGCAGTTTAGCACAACATACTTGCACTGCTCAGTCATGCTTTTTGTGAAACACTTCAAATTATGAGTCCTGACATGAAGTAAACATTACTGAGGCTCCATAAATATTTCGTTTGTGAAACTGGCATTAAAAAGATTCACCAACTTACAGCATTGCACCCGACATACTGGTGCCTTACTTTCAAGGGAATCTTTCTTGCTCCACATGTCCTTATACAGTGCAATACTTTTCTGGCAAAAATGCCCATAATTTCATTAAAGCGGGTCATGAAGGACTTCCCTTTCTGATCAGCCACCCAAGTTCTGCTGCCCCCCACCCACGTCCAGCAACGTTATGACATGATGCTAGGGAGAGCGCAGGGGCATGCTACATTATACTGAGTAGCTGGCAGCTTTCCGAATGTTTCTTTATGTTATACTGGTCAGTTTGTGGTGAAACATGGGCATGTTTCCAGAAACAAGAGCCTTGTTAGTGGAATTGTGCCCATGTTTCACCACAAACTGACCATTATAACATAAAGAAACATTCGGAAAGCTGCCAACCATTCAATATTATGGAGCACACTCCTGCAGTCTCTCTGGCACCACATCACAATGTTGCAGAGTGTGGGGGCAGAACTTGGGCAGCTCTTCAGAATGGGAAGTCCTCTGTGACCCCCTTTAATGCAATTACGTGCATTTTTGTCAGAAAAGTATTGCACTATGTAAGAATAATGTGAAGCAAGAAAGATTCCCCTTGAGGTAAGGCACCCATATATTGGGTGCACCACCATAATAACTATGTAACTTGGTGAATCTCTTTAAAACAGCAGTGCAACAATCTTTTGAAAATTTTGACCTATACTTTTTAATGCTATTTTACACTCTACTTACATCCTGACTTGTATGATACTATAATTTCCAGTATTTGAGTCTGCTTTACTACTGTTTTCATGCCTGAAAAAATTAAAGGATCACTCCTTTTAATATGGTGTGGACCAGGTCTTTGTCAGTATTTTCTGCTGCTTTTCTCCATCTGTTGTTATGTATCACTTCTGTTGTAAAATTAACAGTTATGCAGCAGGCAGTGTTTTATGACATCACAGAGCAATATTTATTGAAAAACAGTTGCAAATAGTGATAAAAACCTGGTCAGAACAGTATTAAAAGTTGTGCTTCTTTTTTTTTTCAGGCATGAGAAAAAGTAGTAAAGCAGACACAAATTGTGAAAAGAAGGGTATCATTCCAGTCAGGAGGTAACTAGTGGCTGGCAATGTAAAATAGCATAAAAAAGTATAGGTCAAAATTATAATATTGCTTTAATTTATAACTTAAGTGTGACATTATGTGCTCACTATCACAACACACAAAATGCATCTGTTTTGTGTGCAAAAAATTGAAAGTGGTAACAAAGTGAAATGGAAGCATTACACCACATACAAAGTCCCTCAGAATTTATTGTGTATGCAGTCATGCACACAGTGTCCACAGATTTTTTTCTGCATCCCCAAAATGCATCTGTCTTGTGTCCAGAAATTGACAAGCGGTAACGAAGTGAAATGGGAGTGTTACACCACATAGAAAGTCCCACAGAATTTATTGTGCATGTAGTCATGCACGCAGTGTCCACACAGAGTCCCCAGATTTTTTCTGCATCCCCAAAATGCATTTGTCTTGTGTCCAGAAAATTGACATGTGGTAACAAAGTGAAATGGGAGCATTACACCACATACAAAGTCCCATCAGAAATGATGACTGTGAGTAAACTTTTGCTGGTCCAATGTGTGCTGTGATTCCTGCAAAAGTGATGTGAATCCGATCATCTTAACCAGATGGAAGGGTGCCCTTTGTCTGTACACTAATAGTAGCCTTGTTGAGTTGATATATATATTTTTTTTTTGTATTTTGTAGGTGAGGGGTTGACATATATAGACATGTACTCATATCACAGGTCACAGACACTGTTGGTGTGCACATTCCAGTGTTTGATAAGAATGTTTTGCATTGACATTGGAAATGGATAACTCTCAAGCCAATGAAGGTAAGTATTTTTTTTGGGGGGGAAGCATATTTGCAGGTAGGTCTCATTAATGATTTATTATTTGGTTGCTTCTTCACAGATTTCATCTGCATCCTTCTTGAGTCTGGTTGGTAATTATGGTCATGGTCATCGATTGAAACGACTTCTGACACTGGTGGTGGGTGCAGGTGGTGATAGCTGCGGCACATGATGACATTCCCTGTGACATCTTCCTGCATCTGGTGGTGGTGGCAGTGGCTAACATTGGTCCTGGTGGTGGTCCAGGGGGCACACAAAGTCATTCTCTGTGGTGGCAGTGGCTAACAGCAGTCCTGGTGGTGGTGGTTCAGGGGGGAACACAAAGTCATTCTCTTTTGTGGCAGTGGCTAACATCCATCCTGGTGGTGGTGGTCGAGGGGGGCACACAAAGTCATTCTCTGTGGTGGCAGTGGCTAACATCAGTCCTGGTGGTAGTGGTCCATGGGGGCACACAAAGTCATGAAAAAGAAAACATGTATCATACAGACAATGTCACCGTCTTTTAACAACTTTAGTTAGAACCTGCCAACATTAACCACATCATCATCCTCATAAAGAAAGCTGCCCTCATAGTCATCTATGTCTGAAGTCTGACCACTGGGAAATTCTTTCTCCGTTGTGTCATTACGTCAGTGGTAGGCCGTTTCACGCTGCCAGTGCCAGTGCCACCAGGATGGTCCATTTCTACATCACCAAAACCACCATGACTATGCCAGGGTACGAATACCGAGGTTGCAGTCTATGTTAGCATGTGCCTCTCATTCATGTTTATGAAAGTTGGCAAACTAACATTTGCAGGAGAGAGGTTTGTCTGATGATCCCTAACTATTACACCTGATGAGCTGAATACCCTCTCGACACTTACACTGGAGGGTGGCCATGTAAGGTACTTCAGTGCCACTGCAGTCAGCTCTGACCATTCACTGAGCTTTCCACTCCAGTACAAAAGATGATCATCAGTTATTGACAGATGCCTGTTTTCAGACAAATATGACTCAACCATTCTGTGTGCCACACTAAGTCCAGTGGTTGATGCATCATCCTGTTCTCTGGAATCATTTATTTCACAAATCCCCATTTGGGACAAAGCTTCCCATAGTGGGTTGATGCCAACTGCTTTGGATGACAGACCACCTGGAACTGCAGTCCCCTTCCCCTTACAGGATAGGCTTGATACTCCTCCAGATGCACATTCAGCCTGATTATGCTGCTGTTTGCTGACCTTGGCATGTGACTTCTGTGCTCCATGAACCAAGAGCACCAGTAGCCCACTGACATGTTTTACCTGTTCAGACCCTCTCTCCAGTACTGAGGCAATTCCACGTTTGTATTGTGGGTCCAGCATTGTTGCTATGGCAAAGTTGTCACTACACTGAATGCTCAAAATGTGATGATTCTGGTTGAATACTGTCAGCATGTGTTTCAGCAACATACTGCTAGCACTGTCTCAGGCAACATCAATGCAATTCTGTACATTCACCAATGTCTGTCTCCACTCCCACAGCAGTGGAATTGATTGGCTAATGGAGACAGACTCGTCACTCACTGCCTGTGTGGCATGTTCAAAAGGCCACAAAATTGTTATTACAGAGCCCATGAGGTGCCATTGTTCAGTCGTCATAGACATGGAGGCCCTGGAACTGTCATGGTTAGTGTGAATCACAAGATATTCTGAGATGGCGTTTTATTGTTCATACAACCTCTCTGCCAAGTATAAAGTGGAGTTTCACTGGGTGACAACTTCCAGCTTCAAGTGGTGCTGAGGGAGGCTGTTTCGCATCTGCAATTGCTGAGGTTGGTCACGGGCCTTTGCAGTTCATGAAAAGTGAAAACAGATATGGCGTGCAACTGTCAGCATTACCTTTGCATCAGGGTGCTGCAGAAACTCTTGCACCACAAGATTTAAAATATGGGCCATGAATGGAACACGAAAAAAGCCACCATTCGTGATGCATTTCACCACATTTGACCCATTTTCAATTGTTTGAACCCAGCTCTCAGGGTCAGGAGGTTCAGCCGCTTGTCAGTTTCAGTCAGTACCACGTCTAACATGTTTTCACCAGTGTATGAACAGGTCACATTGCGCATAGCAATCGTTGCATGCTGTCGAATTCCTGGAAGATTGCTACCACGACACTCCCCCTTACTGCACTGATTATTCACACTACTAACATCACAAACAACCCCCGGCACCTGCGCCCAGTGTGCAGTTATACACAGATAAGAACTCCCTGCCATTTTGCCACTTGTCCACATATCCATACTTAAACGGATGAATGGAGAAGATGAGTGCTGAAGGGCATGTCTTACAGAGTCGGACACAGTAAGGTAGAACTCGGGGAGACAGCACGGGTCAAAAAGTATGTCCTGGATGGGACCTTCCATTTTGGACAGGCACGTGCAGCAAACTGCCAGAACCCAAAATTCTCTGCAAAGGAGAAGTGCAAAAGATCAAATGCCAGCATTTCAGCTACAGCAGTATTAAGTTTACATGACACTGTATGATTGGGTGGGTATAAAGTGGGCTGACTTAAACGTTTTAAATGGGGTGTGATGACAAATGGTTCTGCTCTGCAAATGGCAGGGGGTGGAGTGTTGACGTTTGATAAAGACGGTTGTGCACGTGATGATGACAAACCAACAAATGCAGTTATTTTGCCAGATTTATCACTTGCACTATACATGCTGCATTCATCACCACCACCAAAATTGCTACTCTCACCAGCACTGTACAACATTTCAAAATCATTATGCTACCTCCACCTCTTCATGCCTGTAGTAATCCTGTGCTCTTATTTCCTCACTACTGCACATATTTAATTTCTTACTGGATTTAACAGTCATGGATGGGGATAACTTGCTTGTTATGGTTGATGATGAGGGTGAACGTCCCACTGTGGTATTAGCTGCCATCTTGTGCTAGGTCCACAGTGCCATGTGCCTATGCTTAAGATGTGTATGCTGTCCTCCTGTGCCCAGATGGCTCCCCTTTTTAAATCAACTCACACGCACATGGCAAACCTGGCAGATTGCAACTGACTCATCATTTGCATCTGGCACAAAAAAATCCCAAACAAGGGATTGTGATGCTTTACTTTTAACATGTCCATGATGCTGCTTATTGGGCTCCGTTCTTTTAAGTCATGAAGTGGGGTGTGTGCTACAAGATTTTTCAGGCAGAACACACTTGGACTGCAACTGACCACCATGGCTACCTATCATTATTACTGGGTCATCATCATCATCCTCACCACCATCAACTGAAACTGGTAAATAACAAGTTTTTACGGGGGGGGGGGGGGCGGGATTAATGCAAACAGACCCAGACACAGCCACCTTGAATTTATTTTTTTCCTGTTCCTAGCTGGGGGTCAATTACATCATCATCATATTCATCAACATCACCCACACCCCGCATCTTCTGCTTGGATGCTGGCAAGTGGACTGCATGTTGCAATCACAGCAATATCATTATCATCAGATTCATCATCATCATCCCCATCAACACCACCATCACCTGATACTTTTTCACCACACTGTGAATCACTGCATGGAAAATGTGTGACCTGAACAGTGGTGGAAGAAATGTCACATTGTATGCTATCGTTGACATGATTATCAGAATCCTCATGTTCTGTTACTGGGATGTTACTGGAAAGTATGACATAATCTGCACTGCCACTCACTCGCATTGCTTCACACTCCACTATATTTTTGGACGCGGTACACTTGACAGAAGTGGAACTTGATGCAGCAATACTCATACTACCACCACCAGCAACTGCACTAACACCACTGACTGGACAACATCATCTCCTCCAACTAAGAGTGAAGCTACTGATTGGGCTGTAAAAAACATTTCAGGAGAAATACCTTTCCTTACATCAGCAAAGCACTTCTGCGTCTGCATACTACCATGCCCACAGTCAATCTTACCACTGGCAGCAGTGCCATGGCAAGAACCAGCTTTGCTTGCACATCTCTTTGCGGGCATTTTGGGTGAACAACAACAATATTCTAAACAAATTTAGGTTTTGGAATGTTTACTCTGGGTGGGGGGACACTGGATGTGAAGACAAAAAAACAACTGTGGCTTCAGCAACAGATACAGACGCAAATTCACAAGTGAAAACAACACCTTAACTAACCAGTGCTGCTGAAGTCACATACAATCCAATCTGGAAAACAATTCCTTTTGCCGGTGGGTGGGTGGGCACTGAATTCAGATTTTTATGACAGTGCAAGCAGCAAAACAAAGAAAAGATACCACATGATGGTACAAAATCACGCAGCTGCAGTGTATAGCAGGTTCACACTGCTGCGCCTGCAATTACACTGTGGCACAATAAAAGGCGTATTATTTGATGTCACACAGCACCACAAACACACTCACACATAATGTGTCTACAAGTAATGCATAGCAAATTGAAAAGTTCAGTAATATGCCACATATTGTAAACAACCTGCATTTATGAACTGCTGCACCAGATCCATACAACACACAGTCAGCAAGAAAATTCCAACAATTACTGACAATGTTTCTGTTTGTACATGAACACAGTTATATAATAAAAATATGAACAAAAAACAAAGAACTCCCTATTTCTCCAACTTAAATCTACCTACACCACAGATACGCCCCTTCCCCAAAGCACACTTTCATTATCCCTTACTACACAGACTCAATGTTGTACATTAACATTCAAAATCCACACACAAACAAAAATGCTCGATGATATGAGCACAGAAGGGTTTCCTACAATCGGTGAACTAAAGTTTGAGCAAATAAAATTACTCAAAAAGGCTTTTTTAACAGCTTTTAGAAGGTTTGAATCACTGACAGCTTTCAGAGCACACTGTCTCCTATAGCTTCCTACACACACTACCCTGAACTGAGGTTGTGCAGATCAATATAGAGCCCGTGTGACCTGAAATCCATGAATCACTGCAAAATTCACCTTTGGAGCTTAAAAACAAGGTGAAGTGAGGTGAAGTGCATTGTTTTCAATGTACTTTGCCTTTAAAATTGGTGGAGTAGGGTCACGTGATGGCGGCCTGAGCGACGGCAGCGGCTTCCCGGAACTCCACTCTCTATTTCTCGATCATTAGTAAAACCTGTTACAAGTTAGTGCAAATCAGTGCTGACTTACCTCTGATGCTCTAATCTGGTAGATCAATGGAGGTATATATGAAGAAGGTGCCCCCGAGGCATTCTCCCCCGCAAACGCCGGAGAAGGATAAGGCCGCAAAACGGCCTAAGCAGCAGGCCACAGGCGCACCTAAGATGCCTATCACAGAAGTAGCCCTTTCTGAAGGGAAATTTATGGAGATTATGCAGCCTCTCCAGACTGCTATAGCCTCCATTTCAGAGGACCTGCAGGAAATCAAGGGGTAGGTGGATTTGCTAACTAGGAGGGTCGGTGATTCAGAAATCAAGATAGTATCACCCGAGAGAAAGCATGAGAAGTATGAGACAGAATTAATAAATGCGAAACGTAGAATAAAGAAATTGGAAGATAAACTGGAGGATTTAGAAGGCTGCAGTAGGCGGAACAATCTAATAATAATTGGGATACCAGAGAAAGAGGAGGGGAGTGCAATGATAACTTTCCTACAGAAATTTTGTAGTAAAATAGCCGGTTCTCCTCCGAGGGGAGGAGAATATATAATCGAGAGAGCCCACCGAACGTTGCGTCCTCTGCCAACCCAGAGCCAGCCACCCAGGCCAATAATTTTCAAATTACTGAACTATTTAGATAAACAGCACATTTTATCCAAGGTTAGAGGCATTAGTGAAGTGACCTGGGAGGGTAAGAAGATCCGCATCACCCAGGATTTGCCACATTTGGTGAGGGTGCAGAGGCAAGAATTCCAACCTGTAGTCTCTAAATTGGTGGCGGCTTCTAAGCCGTTCAAGGTCAAGTATCCCGCTATCCTGCTGGTGAAGCATGAGGATAAGTGGCTATCATTTGACTCACCTGCGCAAGCCCTACAGGAGCTTAAAAGTATTTTCCCAGAACTCTACAAGTGAATAGTAGAGGGGATCATCCCTGGCAAGGACACTTCGTACTGTTGAACTGTAGTATGAGTTAAGGATTGAATCTGTAGTGTACTTCGCATGGACAACTCTCCTTGTGAATGGTAATGACTGGGTATAGATACTGGTACTATTAGCTGGCTTGATGTTCAATTACAGTAGCTCCCCGCTGGGTGGAGCTCTTTGACAACGTGGAATCGGAAAGGGTACCTTGTAACTGTGAGAGTTGGATGCGATCGGTCGGGACTTGAACTAGGTTATCCTTGTATCTAAACATTTCATTGGCACTGTGGAACATAATTTTTGTGGTTACATGAATGTCCGTTCTGTTTACCCGTAATCATGAGGACTTAGCACAATATGAGATGTATCTACACCAGCTGGCTGTTTGGACTTATGTTTCTCGTGATGGATAAGTCATTCCTGGCTCTGAGACAAAGTATGCCTCCTCTTTCTCCTTGTCTATAATAGCAGAACAGTTATAAAATGAGACAAAGCATTGTGACATGTGGGCATTGACTCTACGCTGAAACCGGGAATTTGAATAGCGGAAGGTCATATGGGTAACGACAGCAGGAGCGTTAATGGTCATGGATAGCCAAGATAATGGAGAATGGACAGGGGTTCATGAGTTCAGAGGGCTATCCAACAAGGTCGACTAGAAGCCATGGCCTGTGCCTTGCAATGCGCAGCTGACTGTAACAATCCAACGTCGTGCATAAATAGGAGCAACGGAGGACAATTTTTTTTTTTTCCTTTCTTCAATATTATAATGTCCAAAGTCTGGTGGGGGTAACGGGGCCACTGGCCTCAGTACCTGAGTACTAAAATAGTTTATTGATTGATTTAGGACATGTTAAGGCTGATAGGCTGACTATCGTTCATACTTTGTTTATTTTATTTCGATCTCCTAGATACGAAGTCTTCTAAAGTTGGTCAATGAGGCTAGCAGGGATGTGAGGTTCTCTAAATGGTAGAGATAAGTGCTGCTTAACATAGACCTTTATTTTTAATGCATAGGTCTATGTTTAGTCTAATAGTATTAAGGGGGGGCTCCGGGGGGTATGACTGTTAAGCTTGGACTGTTTAGATGTTAATCATGTGGCATAATATGAATGGGAGTGCAGTTTATTTGAACCGGGGAACGTTTGTTGTATCAGGGCAGGGGGGTTACAGTTTTGTTGTATCAGGGCAGTGGGGTTACAGATTTGTTGAATGGGAGAGTAGGGTTGGGAACCTTTGTCTGGGGGCGGGGACCAAGGCTACACACTATCAGGGCTCTCTAGTTATATTTAAAGTCAGGATACGTGCTGATCTTTCAATAGAATCACTGTACAATTCACCAGTGAGACTCTTATGCACTTTTGTTCAAGTTTCATCATTATAGGACTATGAGCAATCAATATAATTTTGTTAACTGGAATGTCAAAGGAGCCAAGGATAGGGTCAAGAGACAAATCATACTGAGGCACCTGCGACAATTGCTGGCGCAAATTGCCTTCCTGCAAGAAACACACCTGAGGAGAGAGGATGTCCTCTTTTTTAGAAGGTCATGGGTAGGGCAAGTTTTCGGGGCAGGGATATCTACGAATAGGGGAGGGGTGGCCATTCTCATAGCAAAGAATGTTCCTTTCAAATTGGCTCAGGAAATCTGGGACCCGGAGGGCCGATACATCATTGCACATGGTTTATTAGAATCTCACCCGATTCTACTCGGTTCAGTATATGGTCCCAACTGTGACTCCCCAGCCTTTTTTGTGAGATTACTAAATATGGTTGTGTCTAACCCAATGAAGCTCACAATACTAGGTGGGGATTGGAATCTAGTGCTCCAAACAGACCTGGATAGATCTGGCCGTGAGAGGCGAGGACTATCTCCAGCACAAAGAGCACTGAAGGATCTTATTAGAGATGCTGCTTTGGTGGATGCTTGGTGCGCCATAAATCCAACTGCGCAGCAATATACCTTTTTCTCTACAGCACATAGGACATACTCCCGAATCAACTACATTTTGATAAGCTCGTTTGTAATGTCGGGGTAATGCAAGTAGATATATCAGCCAGAGTTCTGTCCGACCATGCCCCGGTTAGTCTGGAACTCTGGTTAGGGGTGGGGTGTAAACGGTCTCCCCAATGGAGACTAAATTGCCAGATACTGAAAGATGATGCCTCATTGAGGCACATAATGGATTTTATCACCTTATTCCTTAATAGCAATCAGGGCTCGGTGGCCAAATATGATCTAATTTGGGTAGCTTTAAAATGTTCCTTACGGGGAGACTTGATAAAGATGGCCTCCAAGAGGACTCGGTTGCAAAGGGCTCAATTAGAATCTCTGCTAGTCTCCATCAAGAGTTTAGAACATAGTCTATCTCGTTCCTCCTCGGCGGAAAGCTGGGCCAGACTTTACCAGCTGCAGGCCCAATATTCAGGCCTGGTATCACAAAAAGCAGAATTGGCCCTCTTGAGGACCAGACTTAAATATCTAGAAACAGGGGAAAGGGCGAGTAAGTTGCTAGCCATGCACATTCGTCAACTAGACTCATCACAGTTTATCACTGGAATTTACAAGGGGCCGGAAGGGCAAGTTTGTATGGATCCACTGGAAATGGCGAAAGCCTTCGGATCCTATTTTCAAGAGCTATACGTGGTGGATCCAAAGGTACGGCCCACTATGGATGATATTAGCTCCTTCCTTAGCTCGGTGGATTTGCCTAAAATCACAGACACAGAAGCAGCCTCCTTGAGTGCCCCAACAACTGTCATGGAAATTCAGCAGGCCGTTCAACAGATGCCCTTAGATAAATCTCCCGGGCCAGACGGGTTGCCCAGTAATTTCTATAAAGTCTGCCATTCGGCAATAACCCCTATTTTAAAGGAGGTATTCACATACTGGCATGACAATGGGTTCTCGGATCCCAGCTTCCAAGAAGCCACAATCTCTTTAATCCTAAAACAAGGGAAAGATCCTTTTAATATGGATAGTTACCACCCCATTTCCCTATTAAATACGGATGTTAAAATTCTGGCCAAAGTCCTTGCAAATAGGCTCTCCAAAATCATCGGTAACCTTATCAGTCGTGAACAAGTGGGATTTATGATGGGGAGGTCACCTCAAGATCACATGAGGAAATTGTTACACCTCATCACAACTGCTAGGTACTCTGACACGCCAATGGTGCTGGTATCATTGGACGCCGAGAAGGCGTTTGATAGGGTATCCTGGGATTACCTATTTGCTACCCTGTCTGCTTTCGGGCTGCCTAATGAATTTCAGAGATGGGTACAAATTCTATACTCATTTCCCTCAGCCAGGGCCAAGTGCAATGGGGTATTGTCCCCGCCATTTAAGTTGGCTCGGGGTACAAGGCAAGGATGCCCCTTGTCTCCTCTACTTTTTAATCTATATTTAGAGCCGCTATTGTGCAGAATGGCAGAGAATGTTTTCATTAAAGGTATACAAGTGGGGGATGCCAGGTATGCCTATTCGGTGTATGCAGATGGCATTTTACTGCATATTGAGGACCCTGGTGTTTCAATCCCAGCTATCCTGGCGGAGGTTGAGACCTTTTCTAAAATTTCCTACTGTGAATTAAACCAGGCTAAAACAAAGATCCTTCCTTTAAATAGTAAGGTTAATAAGGCCGAATTACTACCACTTGGTCTTTCCTGGGAAACAAAGTCATTTACATACCTTGGAATCAAAGTTTGTAAAGATCTGAACTCCATAACAAAAGACAATCTGGACAATTTAGTTAAAACAATAATGGGGGACATGGAGAGGTGGCAGTTGCTCTCTTTTTCACTTTGGGGTAGGCTAAGCATAATTAAAATGAACGTACTACCAAGGATATTATATCCTCTGGGTATGCTGGGTGTATACCTTTCGAAAGGATGGTTTTCCAATTTACAAAGGGCAGTCAGTCTTTTCATATGGAACAAGAAAAGGGTTTGTAGATCTTACCTCAAACTGACAGCCCCGAAACTAAGAGGAGGTCTGGCCGCCCCCTCCTTTTTTCTATACTACGTCGCATAGCACATAAACAAACTGGCCTACTGGAGTAGGGGGAACGGACACCTGGAATACCTACCTTTGTGGTTAGATATGGAGCAGTATCTGGCAGCGAGGGTTAAATGTTCACTGCGGGCTCTTCTATATATCTCCCTGTCGGCCATCCCTAAGTCCCTTAGAAGTAACCCTATGGGATGGTCATTAAAAGCTTCCCATCAGATACAAAAATACCTCGCAATAAGGTGGTACCACTCGACCGACCAGCCCATTATTGGTAATCCGCATTTCAAGGTCGGGGGTGTACCATTGTCCCCCGCCTTTTGGCCTCAGTTAAATCATCTCAGGGTCTTAGACTTTTGGTTGAATGGGAGGCTGCTCCCCTTTGATCAGCTGAGGAAGTCCTTAGGTGTTACGCGTAAGGAAATATTCAAGTTTTTGCAAGTTAGTAATGCCCTAACCTCCTTTTTTTCCCGGGTCGCACCGTCATTCCCCGGTGAAAGAGACCTCGCCACACTTCTATGCATAGCCTCCCAGCCACGTTCAGTTTCCAATTTGTATAAAACGCTCCAGGAATGGGATTTCAGACTACCATTAGGGGTTTGTTTTTACTGGACAAGGGAGTTGGGAATCCCGGAGGAGCCTAATCTTTGGAAGAAGCTCTGGTTTTCAATGTACAAATTTATAAAACAAGATAGGCTGAGAATGGTACATTTTAATATAATGCATAATACGTACCTAACTCCGACTCAGTTATGCAAATATGAGGCAGGGGCTATGCCCCTTTGTGGCAAATGCAAAAGGGACAACGGTACTTTGTACCACATGGTTTGGTTATGCCCCTATACGCAGGCCTTCTGGCAGTCCATTAACAATATCTTAGACCCTATCCTTGGTTTAGAAGCCTTGTTTACCCCTGAGGTGTGTCTAATTAGCCTCTTTCCAGCCGGTACTTCCAAAGTTAAGAAGGCTCAAATGTCACTCATTTCTACGGTAGCCAAACTGACAATCTTGAGGCACTGGGCTAGTGACAAGTCTCCCACTTTGATGGAATGGTACAGGGAGAGCATTCTGGCCCTACAGCTGGAAAGGCATATTGCTTACATGCAAGGCAGGGCTAAGGCTTATGCATCATCTTGGGGCTCTCTTGAGGTGCTCCTTACAGCTTGAAAGCCTTGACAATTAGCCTACTTCAGGAACGGTGACTTAGGAATTAATTACTTGTGTAGTCTTGGGAGGGGAGGGGGGAAAGATGGGTTTAACTTGGGAGTTTGAACTTTGTAATTAATTGTTATGACAATGTATATCTGTAATATCACTGGTTTTGTCTTGATTATGGTCAAACTAATAAAACTGGTTTAATAAAAAAAAAAATTGGTGGAGTAGTGGTCTGGGAAGGTGGAGTAACGTGAAGTCATTGTTTTCAATGGACTTCACCTTACCCATTCTAATGTGAATTACTCGGCTTTGCATTGTGGGGTACTACGCGAATTCACCTTGGCTCCGCGAATCACTTCACTGAGCGAATTGAGGCCACTTCGCCCACCACTAATACCGAGTGACAATAAAATTACCATTGAGACCAGCTTTTGTGCATGACCCTAGGATATAAGTCCAAAATCCTTCCTGTTGCCAACCTAGGGTTTGCACACAGTTTATCAATGGCACTAAATAAATGAAAAAAAAAATGTTTTTCCTTCTTTTCACTACCGCTAATGTGCAGAGCCTTATCACATTTAATATCCCCCTTCTGAGTATTGTTACATTGCTCTAGGACTCTGGTTCTAAAGAGCCTTCTAGTTTCACTAATGGAAAATGGAAAATGTGCCCCTACATTGATAAGGTGTGTGCAAAGCCCTGGGGTGGTGATTTTAACAGATTATTATTGCAATGTGAGGGATTTTGGACAAAGCCCAGAGGTGGTGATTTTTGCAGATTACTGCTACTTGTCTGGCATGAGGGATTTGGGATAATAAGGAATGGCTGTGGGTTTTGTAATGTGGACTGTCCCTTCACCCCACCCAGTCCACTTTACTATATATATTTATTTATTTATTTATTAAATTTTGGTGACCGGGTAGGCCCACTGAGCCCCGAAGGTCCCTTTTTCAGGGGCGACCCGTGTGTATATATATATATATATATATATATATATATACATATATGTATATTCACACACAAAACCACACCAATATTGCAATCTCTCTTTATCCACAGCAGAGGTTAGTGAAGGTGAACTACTTAGTGTTTTTTTTTTTGTTACTTATGACAAAATAAATTGGATAAGAAGGAATGGCCATGGACTTTGCAATTTGGACTCTCCCTCCACCCCAGAGTTAAGTCAGTTAACTTAAAATATGCACTCCAGTTTACAATATAATAATAAAAATAAAAAAAAAACAGTATAGGATTACAAATACTGTAGTGGTGGCTCTACATTAATTATTAAAAGCCTGAAAAAAATACATTCCAGCAATTCTGAAGACCTCGAGAGATAGAGAAAAGGAGGTGGAACAGATTTTTTTTTCATTTCCCCTCTCACATATAGAAAATAGCTCTGTGGGAATGAGGGTGTGTGTGTGTGTGTGTGTGTGTGTGTGTGTGTGTGTGTGTGTATTTCTTTCTTTCTTGGTGCTGTGGGAGAGAACACCCTTTGTTTCCCTTTCTTCTCCAGCCCACACAGAGAACAGGGATCCTCCTCTGTTCTTCCTGTCTTGTCTGTCCCACACAGATGCACGATCTAATAATGTTACTTGGTTTAATACAAATAAAATTACTTAACAGTTAATGATATCTGCTTTAAAAAAAGGGTTACATTTGTGTGACTTGGTCACAGTTGGTATTTGTACTATACCACACTTATTCTGATTACTTCAACAAAGGAGAGCAGCAATAAAAAGTGGATAAAAAGTGCTGCTCCAATCATGAAAAAACAGTGAGAGAGTGCTCGCAGATGGAGACACTGACACATTACTGTACATATGACCACAAAAGGATGACTTGTCACAGGTGTGTACAGTACATGGTTTTATCCTTCTAATAAATAATTAATTGTGCTCCTGGAGTACAGATGTCAGCAGAAAAGGTTCAGAGCTGGCGGAGGGTTTGGCACACAAGTTGTTAAAGAGGGGTCCATCATCCCCATTTTTTTACTACTTTGATGTCCGTCCTAGCTCCTTGGATATCCCATCCCATTGTACTTGGGAGAGATTGGAATGTAGTCAAGTCCAATGATCTTGATAGGTCTGGCAAGGCCTGTTTGGCACTCTCTCATTGCCAACTGGCTCTCTGGGAATTGATGGACTCCATGGGACTGGTTGACCCATGGAGGGCCTTACGTCCTGATACTCAGGCTATCTTTTTCTATTCCCTCCCACATAATTCCTTTTCTCGTATTGATTATTTTTTAATAGGAGCAGAATGCAATGCCTAGGGCCCTATTGTGGCATTACTCAGACAAAGTAATTTTGGACCACCACCCTGCCCTTCTCCATCTCCAGCTCACTCCCTCTCTGGACAGAGATAAAGTCTGGAGCCTAAACAATCAACTGCTTTAATCTGGTGACCTGCTACAACATCTCTGATCCTTTATTTCCTTCTTCATGGAGATTAACTCTCCCTCTATGCCTACACTGAATATATTATGGGAAGCCCTGAAATGTGCTCTTAAAGGGGAACTGATCCGTATAGCAACAACATAAAAGAAACAAACCTCTGCTACCTTATCCTCCCTGTTAACCCAGATACATGTCCTAGAGGAAAGGATTTATCAGGCTTCCTTCCAATCTGAGTGGGAATGATTGGAAAGTCTCCACTTTCAGTATAATACCATCCTGGAGGAAAAAGTGGAACACCTCCTGCTTCATTCAAAAGTAAAATATTTTGATCAGGGAGAAAAAGTGGAAAACTGCTTGCCCTTCGGTTATGTTCCCAAGTATCAGATAGAATTGTAGCCTCTATCCGTACTGAATCCGGCTCTCTCCTCACTTCCCCAGGAGATATTGTTGATTCCTTCTGAATTTTTTATCAGAATCTATATGCCCCCATCAATTCTCCTTTTCTTCGGCCAAGGTGGATTCCTTTTTGCAGGATCTGCCCCTTCCTCAGCTGACGGATTCACAGGTTACTGTCTTACAAGCTCCATTAACCCTAATGGAAATTTCCCAAGCTATTGACTCTCTGGCCCCAGACAAAGTGCCTGGCCCGGATGGTTTTACCACTAATTTTTATAAATCCTGTAAGGACCAACTGACTCCTATTTTCTTAGATACCTATAATCATATTTTTATTGCTGGTCTTTCTGATTCCTCTCTCACGGCAGCAACAATAGTGGTCCTACTTAATCCTGACAAGGATCCCCTACTTGTCTCCAACTACAGGCCGACATCTCTTATTAATTTTGATATGAAAATTTTGGCTAAAGTTTTGACGTGTAGATTGGAACTTGTGTGGGACTCCCTCATCAGTAGAGAACAAATTGGTTTTGTGCAGGGTAGACTCTCAGCTGACCACCATAGGAAGCTGTCCTACCTCTTTTCGGTATCCAGGGACTCCTTGCTCCTGCAGCCTTGGTGTCCCTCGATGCCGAAAAGGCCTTTGACCGGATTTCATAGGACTACTTCTTTACTCTACTTCCCAAATATCGTATTCCCCAAGCATTTATTCGATGGATCAGGGTGCTGTATTCTTTCCCAACAGCCCAGATCCTGTGTAATGGAGTATTATCATTGCCATTTCCCCTTCACCAGGGCACCAGACAGGGCTATCCACTCTCTCCATATTTATTTAGCCTTTTCTTGGAATCTCTCATCCACAAAATGAATCTCTCCCCTCAGATTCTGAGCATCCCAATTGGCTAAACAGAATACAAGCTTTCTGTCTACGCAGATGATAATTTGCTACATATCTCTTCCCCTGCCACATCCCTGACTGCTTCCCTTCAGATTATCTCTCAATTGGTGCTCTTTCTATCTACAAGTTAAATCTTACTAAAATGGAGATTATGCCCCTGAACAAAGTTACCTTCCAAGCTGATACTGAGCACCTCGGTCTGATCTGGATGGCAGATAAATTGAAATATTTGGGAATTTACCTTAGTACCTCTCCCTCTAAAATGAGTCATTTTAATTTAGATTCCCAGGTGACCTGTCTTTAAGTGGATCTAGATCATTGGTCCTTACTTCCACTTACATTATGGGACCGTATGAATATCATAAAAATGAATATTCTTCCTTGACTACTCTACCTCCTCCAGATGTTTAACTCGGCCCTTCCCCAATCATGGTTTAATCAGGTTCACTGTCTTCTCTCTTCATTTTTATGGCAGGGTAAGACAGCTCACAGAGCATTATTTAAGCTTGTGTGCACTAAATTGGATGGAGGACTACAGGCTCCAAACTTTTTCTTATATTACTTGGCCCTCCACCTCTTTCTGCTTTCCTACTGGGTGGGAACACCTGGAGGTGACTCCACTAAGCAGTATGTTCTGCAGTGGGTGGACATTGAATGTTCCCTGTGTTTGGATAATGGTTTGGATATTAACTCCCTTCCTTATTTCCCAAGGAGGAAAATTCCCCAATCCCTACGAGACTCCCCTCTGGAAGTGTCCCTATGGGATCACTTGCAACTCTGCTCTTTTTTTAAAGTCTGTCCATACAAAGACATATGCCAACCATTGTTTGGAAATCCTAATTTCCGTATAGCTGGACGGTTTCTCTCTGAGAAGTTTTGGCCCTGTATGGGGGTGTGATCGGTTGGCGATCTTACCTTCAATCAAAAGCTGTTATCTTTTCCAAGATGCCTGTATCAAATATCACTGGCCTACCTCCTTGTGCTTTAGATATTTCCAACTTTCACATATGCTTCTGCAACACTTTGGCAGTGGTCCATGGATTAGTCCATTAGTTACCTTAGTTCTTCCTCTCATTCATCAGGCTCCTGTTTCCCATAAAATTTCATATTATGACTGGCCACTAGGGGCGCTAAATAGGATAGCAGCTTAAAGATCAGCTCCACAACCAAGAGGGAAATATCCTTTAAAATTCTTTTTCTACCAGCTGGTATTATAACCTCACTCTACTGTAACTTGTGGGGTAATACTCAAGCTACACTAATTTAACTTCATTGATACAAAAAGGCTTCATTTGCTGTGTGGAAATTGTTATTTTACTGAAGACCCTCCTGGACGAGGTAGGCCTGAAAATATGGCTGAAGGCCGCTTGCTACAAACCTGGGAGCAACCGTCAGTTGAGGAGATGTTCGTCCAACTTATGGCCCAGATGGCGCAAGTCACTATGGCAACTAATTGAAACACCCAAGTGGTTTAAAATTTAGAAGCCAGGATGCTACATACTGAACAGTGGGTCTCGGTGATGGAGGGGCATGTTCAGGTCTTAAGGGCAGAATTAAGAGATCAACAACGGACCATACAGATGCTGCGCAGTAAGATGGATGACCTCGAGAATCGAGGTTGATGTAATAATCTTCACTTCCTGGGCTTTCCTGAGCATGTAGAAGGCAAAGATACAGAGGGATTTCTACAATTAGCCATCACTGAAATGCTGCAGTTTGACCCATTGATACCGCTCCGGGTGGAATGCGCACATCATACATTAGCCCCCATATCTCAGGCCCAGGACAGACCACGACCTATCAAAGCCCACTTTATTGATTTTAGGGACAAAGGGAAGGTCCTAACTACAGCTCATGAGTTACTGCATGTAGTGTGGAGATTGACTAGGATCCACATCTTTCAGGACTTCTCTAAGGATCTGTTGGACAAACGCCTAGCATACTCTGAGGCAAGGCATAAAATGCACAGTATTGAACTGTCCTTCTCCTTGCATTACCCAGCCACTATATGGGTTATGCATAATGGGGTCCTGAACAGTTCTGAATCTCCTGATGCACTCATGGATTTTTTACAGTGCAACTGGCCACAAGAATTCACCACCACTACCCCAGGAGTCCCTTCAGCAAAAACTGCTACCGACAGGTTGGATTGCCGCTCCTCTCCATCAGTGAGCAGGCCTGTAGTTTGGCAAGACCTCAGGGAGCAGCACTGGGAACTCCCCCCAAAAGCACACCGAAAAAGGCAATCCTCAAAGAAACACGCCCGCTGAGAGCATCCTTCGGAGAGAGGGCAAGATGACACAGATGAGGCCACAGGCATGGACACTGTTGCTCCAGGTCCATTACAGGCCTCCCACACTGCTAATAGATATGAAGCTTTACACCCCAGCTCTCTGGATCATCACCCAGGCATTGTGGATTCGACTGTGGAAGGCAGGCCTATTCCTATGTTGCAGCCCAGCTACCTGTCCCCATCAGCAACTCCTCATCAGCCACAGAATGGAGCTACAGATAGCAGAGGGAAGCATCCACCAAAGGCTATGAGGGAGGCCTTCTCTACCAGCAGAGATCTCCTCTTCAGTGTGGACCATCCTGAACACTCTACATCTCCAGGGCAATCGACTAGAGAAAACCCACTGGCGTGGTCAGATAAGTAGTGATCCTTCTATTTTCTTTCTATTCCTGTTCTTTTAATCCCCCGGGGAGTTGTAGGTATGGGGCGAGTTTGGGGTGTCTAAATTTATCGTCAGTGGATAATCTCCTTGGCTGACCCATCTGCTACCCTTTCTCCATGTTACCCATGTAAGAGAACGTTCAAGACCCTTTTCACCCCAACCTTGACCCCTGACTTGCACTGCCATATGGCAGAGAAGATGCCTCACTCCTATACTGTGAGGGATTCAACGAGGCCTACCAATAAGCTCTCAGTGGACGTCCTGATCAAAGGTCCAGACATGTCTAGATGGCAAAGAAGGTCTTTTTTGTACCATCTGATTAAACAGCAGAACTTTTGTGGGTTCTACCTCACTTACTTGTGTGTGTGTGGGAGGGTGAGGTCCGCTGGGAAGTTGTGTCTTATAATATGAAAGTATTTGTCGGCATGCGTAAACTGTTGTGCTGAATGGGTAGCCAGGATGTGTTTTACGTGAGGCCTTAACTGGTGAATGGCACAGGCCTGTGCCCCTCTGGTATGTTTTTTTTTATTATTATTATTTTCTATCAAGGGGAGATCTCCCAGCCCCTACATTGGGTGGCTTACAGCACACTCTTTATAGGTGTGATGAGCCTGACCTCACCAAGATTTTTGTTGTGAGAACACGTTGGCACCCATCAGCAATAACCCTAGGCTTGCCGAAATAGTGGGCAGTTCCCCCCCACTTTGTTTCCTGCAAACCGCCACCTCATTAGAAGTGTTGTGTAGTCCCACTTTAACTACCCCAGCCTCTGAGCTACACAGCTGGAGCAGCTCCCTCAACCCCCTGGGGTTGCAATGAGCCACGTGGTCCAACCTTCTTATTGCATTGCTTGATTCTATTGGGGGGGAACCTCCCCCCCTGCACTCACCGTAGTACTAAGGAAGGATGGATACCACTTGATAATGTCCTGGGAATAGGAGCTGGCCTACAGCAGGGTTCTGCGTCTGAAGAGACATCTCTATATTCCCAAATAGCATGGTACACTGTGCACAATGTATATAGTTTGTTAATGTGTTTATGTATGTTTGTTTCACAAGAGGCACATACAGATGTTTTGTTATTTGTTAGTATAAGGTCATCTGGTAGGGGCAGGGTATATGGGCTTTACCCACTCTCTCCATATCTGGTGGCACTCTATAGAAATTTGCCTTTTCTGGTTGGGCTGCCCTTGCCCCCTATCTGCTGGTTTTTCTTGATATATCTCTTAATTAAATATTTGCTCCCTATTACTAACAGGTGATATCACTTGTCTGACATGGAACGTCAGAGGGCTTAATGCCCCAAACAAGAGGAAGCAAGTCTTGGGCCACCTTAAGAGACTGGGAGCGAGGGTCACCTTCCTGCAGGAGACCAAACTTACCGGGGGGATCCTGAGAGACTGAAGAGGGAGTGGGTAGGTCAGGTCATTCATGCCTCAGCCTCCTCTAGAAAGAGAGGGGTGGCGATTCTGTTTCACATGCAACTACAATGGAAATTGCAGAGACAAGGGAGAGACCCTGAGGGTAGATGGGTGGTGGTACTCATGGATACTGGGGAAGGCCCTCTGATCCTGAGTAACGTATATGCTCCGAATGAGGACTCGCCCTCCTTCTTTCACAAGTTGGCCTAGGTGCTGGGATCCATAGCTCCGGAAGACACCCCATTTTATTAGGGGGTGATTTTAATCTTACTCTGAACCCTTTCCTGGATAGATCCCCTTCCAATACTGAGCCCCACTCCAGGGCTGTAATGGCAGTGGCTCAATTACAACAAGATTTGGCCCTTACGGGCATCTGGAGAATATTTCACCCCTCCCAGCAGGACTACACCTTTCATTTCCCAGTACATAGTTCTCTTAGTAGAATAGACTTCTGGCTCACCTCTCCTACTATTGCTAGAAACACTGTTAATACCCTTATTTTTCCCTTAGTTATCTCGGATCATGCCCCCATGCATTTTGCCTTCACATGGGGCCCCCCTCTCCCTAAGTCTCCGGCATGGAGGCTGGACTCATTTCTATTTTGTGACCCAAACATTCCCCCTAGCTTCAAAACGACAAAATGGAATTTTTTTGGCATAACTTCATAGCAGATACCTCTGTGGGTACCACATGGGAGGTATTCAAAACTACTCTAAGAGGGGCTATAATAGGGTATGCGAGCTGGCACCGAAAGAAGAGGGAGCAACATTTGAGGGGGCTTGAACAACAACTCCGAGAAGCGCCGCTTGCTTTTAAGGCCCTTCATGTCCCTTTCCTTAGGTCAGAGGCAGGTCACACAGTCACCTCTCTGAAGATGCAAGTGAACGAGCTGTTCTCTAGAAAGGCAGAGATTTCTATCATTAGACTCAAGCATAAATATCGGGAAGGGGAGAAAAGGGGGGTAAGCTGCTGGCATACCGTCTCAAAAAGCAGCAAGCCGAAAGGCATATAGCAGCTTTAGAGGATGCAGGGGGTAGGACCCAGACCTCAGTGCAAGGTATTAATCAAATACCGATGGATTTTTACTCCTCATTATATAAATCCTCCAGAGCCCTAAACCCCAAGGGGGTCCACCCATTTCTGGAGTCCCTACATCTCTCCAAAATCTCAGAAGCCCAAGCTAATGCCCTAGATGCCTCGATTTCAACCCAGGAGGTGGCAGACACCATCCTCTCCCTTAAAAAGGGAAAGGCCCCAGCAGGAGACAGTTTCCCTATTGAAGTGTGGCACCTGTTGCAACCCATAATCTGTCCGGTATTACAACATGTATTTACTGAATCATTGCAAACAGGGTCTCTCCCTTCATCCCTTAGGGAGACAACTATTACTATCCTACCAAAAAAAGGTAAAGACCCTCTTAAAGCATCCAGCTACCACCCTATTTCATTATTGAATGCTGATAGCAAGGTGCTAGCTCAGATACTAGCTAATAGACTTAATCCTCTCCTTCCCAGTTTGATCCACCCATCCCAAGTAGGCTTTGTTAAGGGCCACTTTAGCGCGGACCATATTAGATCGTTGGTAAATTTAATCCATAAGGCCCAAACATTATCTTCCCCCACTGCTGCCATTGCAATAGATTTCAAAAAGGCCTTTGATTCCCTGGAGTGGGACTATGTCCAACAAGGCCTGGATTGGGGCAATATATTCATCCCCAGCTGCATGGATACTCACCAATACGATGCTGTCTCCCCAATTCATACTGGGTAAGGGTACCCATCAGGGCTGCCCACTTTCCCCACTACTTTTTGTATTGGCAGTAGAACCCCTGACGGCTGCTATTAGGCAAAACCCTCTAATTTCTGGAGTCCAGGTGGGAACAAGGGCATAACCTACTCTTATATATATGGACGACCTGTTGCTCCCCATAGCCAAGTCACCTCCCACCCTCCCATACTGCCCACCTTGTCAGATTTCTCTACATTTTCAGGGCTCAAGATTAACCAGGCCAAGACGGAGGTCCTGCCTTTAAATTGTAAGTGTATCTCTCTAATGGTTACTCAGCATGGACTCCAATGGGCCACGCAGGGGATTACCTATTTGGGCATTACTATCTCTCCTAATCTGCATAAAATCTGGGACCTGAATATGAAACCACTTTTTGCATCCATTTGTACAGAACTGGACAGATGGAAATCTCTTCGACTGTCGCTTGTAGGTAAAATATCCACAATTAAAATGGTCACAGCACCAAAAATTATGTATCTTCTCTCCCACATTCCTTTGAAAATACCTTGTTATTGGTTTACTAAGTTAGACTCCATGTTGGGATCCTTCTTGTGGGAGGGTAAGAAACCTAGGTACAGTAAAAATAAGCTCAGAACTCATTGGTCGGAAGGGGGCTGGGGTCTTCCGTGGTTAGAAGGGTATAAATGGGCCTTTCAGCTGGCTCAGACATTAAAATGGTTCCTTTTCCCTGAACACAACGCTCCCCAGTGTCTGGATATGGAGAGAGAAGTATGTCAGTGTACTCACTTGGTACAATTGTTATTTAACCATCCCCCCAAGGGCACTTACTCTCATCCTACTATAGGTCCCTCTCTGGAACATTGGGCCAAGGTGCATAAGAAATTGGGTGCCTCCCCATCTCCCCTAAGACTTACCCCACTATGGGGCAATAATGAGATTACCATCAATAAACAACCAATTGCATGGCCCTTATGGGAACATGGAGGTATCTCAGTACTTTGAGATATGCTTATTCCTGGTACAGATACCCTTAATTCCTTTGAGGGCCTGCAGAGCTCTTATGGGATCTCTCCCAAAGACTTCTGGTGATTCCTTCAAATAAGAAGCACCATCCTTATGTACAGGCATAAGCAGTACCAAGAGCAACAAATCTCCCATGTAGAGTCATGGCTGGCCCTAGAAAGAGGACAGTCGAGCCGGGTATATGCAGCCATTCGGAGCACCATCCCGTCCCAAGCAGAGGAATCCAAGCATAAATGGGAGAAAGTACTGCATGCCCCTATTACGAACCTGGACTGGAAATCTTGTCTAAAACTAGCTCATGGGGTGTATCCTGATGCCAGTAGTCAATCAATACAGAACAAGATAATTCACTCCTGGTATAGGACTCCTGTAGTCCTCGCCAAGGCAAAGCTGGCTCAGTCTGACCTGTGTTGGAGGTGTCAGGAACTCCCAGGTGACCAGTTCCATATACTTTGGTCCTGCAGGCTGATTCAGCCCCTATGGCAGGCTACCTGTGAGATGGGGTCCAAAATACTTAGGAAGCCTGTGCCTCAGTCCCCTGAGTTGCTGTTATTAGGACTCCGGACCCTGGCCCCTCACCTCCGTCTCTCCGAGTTGAAACTACTTCTGACACTCAGTATGCAGGTTAAAAGACTCCTACTGTGTAAATGGCAGTCCCAGATAATCCCTTCCCTGAGGGAGGTACTTACCTCCATGGCTCAAGTTGCCAAATGGGCCAGAATATCACATACTGTGACCAATGCCCTCTTTAAATATACTGCCCTTAGGACTCCCTTCCTTCTGTTTTTGAAACCTAGGGAGGGAATTGGCTGAATAGGCACAACCATGCTACTATAATGGTCTCCTCTCATGGTGCTTTTAGGGGCAAGTGCTGGAGAGATTGTTATTGAGTTATAGGGGACCCTGCTCTGTGGATGACATGGTATAATATCAGTAAAGGATAGTATCTTCTCTGACAATGAAGACCTGTTTGCTTTGTGTGTGTGATCTCTTGTATTTTGTAGGTGTAAAGTAGAGGACAACAGCCCTGGACCTCTCATAATTTCTGATGCTTTGTCAAATACTGCAGAAACTAGCAAGATGGGGCCTGCTAAGACATGTTTGTATGAGTTAGCCATAATGTAATGCACCAACTGTTAATACTTTCAAATTTAATCTCCAGCTGGATAGGTGTTGCACATCCAGGCACAGAGCATTATCCTACTGCTTACCTGGCTAGTATATTCAGTTCATTACTATTTGGCCAGCATGTTCCGTTCTCTGCTTCTACAGACATATGTAACAGTCTGTAAGATCTTTGCAATGTATCTAACTGTTGTAATGTATGTATTGTCTTAATAAGTCAAATCAATAAAACTTATTAACCACAAAAAAATGTCATATTACTACCAGGCGCTATGGGATTTCTTGGCTACCAATGAAGGGCCAACAGTTTATTGCTGGGATCACTCCTTTCCATCATCTAATAATCTCAGAAACTGGACCACTATCTGGAAACACCTTTATAAATTTATCAAGTGGGACAAATACTGCTTTATGCAGTTTAATATTATTCACAACCTGTACTATACCCCTGTTCTTCTGCATAGAATGAGTAAACCCCTTGATGACCTCTGTTTCAGGTGTAGTAAAGAGCCTGGCAATTCACTCCATATTTTATGGTCCTGTGAGAGAGTGGCCCCTTTTTGGAACTCTATTCAAACCCATTTTGAGTACTTCTTGTGATTGTCTAATGCTTTCCTCTCTGAAATATGCATTTTGGGGGACTATACTAACATTCTCGCTGGGAATCAATGACCACATATGGCCTTAATTTCTGTATGTGCAAAGAAAATTATCCTGCGACAATGGCTTGATAAAGGGATACCTCAATATCTTGAGCGGCACAAGGAGATATTATTTGCCCTGCAAGCTGAGTGCCTTATTGCCAGTATGGCTGGTTGACTCTCAAATTACCAAAGTATTTGGGAACCCCTCCAGGACCTACTGACAATCTGAGCATTCCTATTAGGATACTGGTGCCTTCTTTCCCTGGCAGTCCAGATCATTCCAACTTGTTGTATTCTCCTGGGTACCCTCCAGTGGTGGGATGGAAGGTGGGACTGGGGATAGTGGTGATGGGGAGGGACTATAAGATTTTATTTAAACTGTACACCATTTGGTCTCATTCTTGCCTCTGTTATTGATGACTTTTGTGTTCATAATTTGTTAACTTTTTTGAAATATTGTTCCTTCTTTTGGTGTGCTAAATAAAGTTTATTCAATCTGAAAAAAAAAGGATGTCCATCCACCAACTAAAAAAAAAAAAAGAAGTTGGGGCAGTTACTCACTAGAAGCAGTGTGAGGGGGTGTGGATTTCCTTATCCTGGAGAAAGAGGAGTGGAGGTATAGTAAAAGCCATACTATCAAGGTAAGATGCAGTGTTCTACTTTCCATTTGAAAACAGCAACTTGCCTAACACAGAGTAGCAGAACTTAACTGAGACAGCTGTTATTTTATCCAGCATGGCTCTGCAAAGATTTCTGTTTTAAAGAAAGAAGATTAGTCATTATGGTTTAAGGGACAATGTCACACTAGTCATTCCAAAAAAAACAAAAAAAAAAACAAGAGGAACTACATGTCTTAGTGAAAGCAACTTGACTGGAGCCCCTGCATTGCTGTTCCCTTGCTGTTCCCTGTTGGTCCCATTCAAAGCTGGAGTGAGTGGCACTGGAGACATCAGGAAAAGGAAAGAGACATGCTGTAAGTAAAATGATAACGGGGGGGTGCTGGAAGCTGGATGGCAAGGGTACAGAGGGGAATGTACAGAAATGCACTAAATCAACAAAAAAAGAATAGGAACAGTGAAAATGAAATTTTTCAAAAGGCAGTGAAATATGCAGCTTATAGTATGAAATTGCACAGAATTAATAAAATCACTATCAGTTGATGTCTACTGACAGTAACTAGGTTAGAGAGCAGGGAAGTTCTGTTAAATCAGTTTAGAAAATGAGTGAAATCAATGCAGTAAATCAGTCCTGGTTGGCTGGGGCTGTTCTGGGGGGGGTCCGTGGTGAGTCCGTGTCTGCAGGGATATAAATTATATGGAGTTCATTAACCAATCAATCTATCAATCAATCAATCTTTATTTTACCAGATGAAGCAACATTGAGTAAAATTCATTTGCAGGATGGACCTGGGTATTTTACAAGGCATTTACAAAAAGACAAGGAATTCATAATGAAGTACAGGTAGTAGCACAGACAATAAATAATGCATCAGGTAGAATAAAATATATATAGTATACAATGTGCAGCAAAAGAAACAAAACAATATGTACATTGGGGTTTGTTAAATGTACACTATGACACAGGGTAAATAGAGTGAGGAGAGTAGAGTAGACAGAAGAGTAATTACAACATGGGGAGAGGGTCCCAAGCAGATGAAGGGGTATAGGTCAATGCTGAAAACAGTTACAGGTCTCAATGAAGAACTGTGTCAGCAGGGATTTAAAGGTGGACAGCTTGACAGGGAATGCTATTTTTAGAGTCTTTTGGATGGTGTTCCAAAGAACAGACAGGGCATGGCTTATGGAAGCTTCACAGAAGCGTGCTATGACCCTGGGGTTGACTAGGGTGATATAGGAGAGGCTCCTAAGAGGGTACTTCCTCATGATACAGGCAGGCAGGCAGACAGTCCAAAATATACTGAGCAGACTGTAAATTAGTGCATGTTACATCCAGGTGATTGCATTTTTCTGCTGTCTAAGTTTAAGGGATGCCATACAATTACTGAATATAAGGAACAATGATGCGTGGAGAATGGGGCACTTGTAATAAATCATAGGGCATGGTGGTAAAGGGTGACAAGTTTAGTCAAGGTGGTACTAGGGCCTTTTCCATATATGAAGTCTGCATATTCAAGAAGAGGAAGAAATGTGGATTGGACCATCAAATTTTTGCTTCATTTGTTAGTAGATACCTGATGTGGAAAAACAGACCAAACCTTTGCTTTAGTTATTTCATGAGTTCTTCGATACAGACAATGAGGGACAACTTATGGTAGACCCAAAAAACCAGGTACTTAAATTTAGTTACGAACTCCAAGTTTTCCCCAAGTATGTTGCTAATTTGAGGTCCAAGGCATTGGACAGATGTTTTCCCAGGAGGTGAGATAAGCATTGACTTGTTTTTTTGACATTTAGCAGAAGCTTTAAATGAGGAAATTTTGTTGCAGATGGCTGAAGTCTAACTGTAAGTCACTGCAAGCAAGCTCTGGTGTGGGCCTGTCTATGTAAAGAACAGTGTCATCTGCAAAAAGATGTATATTGGTGGATTTTATACCGTAATTGGTGTTATTGATATAGATCACAAATAGTAAAGGACCTAAAATAAACCCTTGGGGCACACCTCTGAGGAGAGGTTTTAGCAAGGAGAGGTCCCCATCTGCTTTGATCTGCTCTTGATGGGTAGTTAGATAGTTAGAGAACCAGTTTCATGCCTGGGCATCTAATCCAATGTTTTGCAATGAAAGCAGGAGCAAGTCATGATCGACAGTGTCAAAGGTCTTGCTAAGGTCAAGAAATAGGTCTCAGACATGATTTCTGTCACCTAGTGCCTTTAACCAATTATTGGAGACCTTAGCAAGGACTGAGACTGTACTATGACATTGCCTGAAACCAGACTGTGCTGGGTTCAGAAGGTTGAATGTTTCCAAATGTTGTCTAAGCTGGGAGTTGACAGTTTTCTCGAGTAATTTAGATAGCATGGGAAGGAGGCTAATGGGTTGATAGTTGTTTAAATCACACATATTGCCAAATTTGAAGAGGGAAACTATATGGGCTGGTTTCCAAACCAGTAGGACAAAGTTCTGAGAAAGAAACATATTGAAAAAGTGCATGATGGGGGGAGGGGAACAACACAAGAAAGCCTATTTTTAGGTAACTAGGGTCAATGAGGTCAGCACCTGCACTCTTCCTGGTGTTGAGTCACAGGAGAAGATTCTGCACTTGTTTTATTGTGACTACACTGAAGGAGAAAGGATTGTCCTAGGAAGGAATGGCTAGGGAGATACCAGACAGATCCTGGGCAGCAAGCTGCACACATAGAGTATTGGCAGATGAGGAGTCATATGCTAGCCCAGCGGTAGCAAAATGGCTATTGAGGAGGTCTAGGGTGGATTGCTTATTGGTGGTGAGGGAGTCACCAGTGGAGATTTTTGCAGGGAAGGAGTTTGCCAGGTGGTGTTCCTTCACTTTCTTTAAGGTTTTCCAAAATTTATCAGAACAAGTAGTAGAGGAAGATAATTTCTTTTTAAAGTTACTAGCTTTTTCAGGCTAAGTAGGTTTGGTGCATTGGTTCCTTAGAGTTCTAAAGACAGACCAGTCTGCTGGTAGCTTGGTTTTCCATGCTTTTTTCCATAGATCATCCCTATGGTTCAGCATAGTTTTCAAGTTAATGGTAAACCAAGGGCAGAATTTTTTCCTGGTGTATATTTTCACCAGTGGAGCATGTTGATTAATAACATGAAAGCATATATATATATATATATATATATATATATTCATGGCAAAAAAATCCATTGACTGCATCAGTTAGGATTGTTCCACAGTGACAAAAGCAAGGACATTTTATGTTAAGGTTTGCACTCCCTTGCACCCCACTCTCACCCCCACTAACAGGCATTGGGGTGTGTGTTGGGGTTGTCAGTCCTAGCTCTCACCCCATCCCATGTGTAAACAAGCTGAGGTGGTGTAACATAGGAGATTGGGGTGAGCTTTAGGAAGGATGACCCCAATGCAAACCCCAATGCCTGTTGGTGGGGGTGGGGTGCAAGGGGGTGCAAACCCTCACATTGAATTTCCTCACTTTTGTCGCTCTGGAACAACCCTAACTAATGCATTAAACAGAGTTGTTTTGCCATGAATTTCCCTTCTTTTTGAGAATGAGGTCTATAAATAGTGAATGGAATGTGGTGGTGGGAACATGGGGCCCTTTGGTCCCCACGCTCCCACCATGTAATTTTTTTGTCATCTAATAACACCAGTGCAAACACAAGCACAAATGGTAATGCACATGGTGACACAAACATAAATGGTAATGCAAACGGTAATGCAAATGGTAACGCCAACAGAAACACAAACAGTAATAAAAATGCGAATGAAAACACAAATGCAAACAGAAATGCAAATGGTTAAGACAACGGTGCTGCAAAAGGAAACAGTAATGCAATCGACAATCAACAACGTAAATGCTAAAGGCAACAGAAACGCAAATGGTGTCAAAGATACAAACAGTAACAGTAACACAATTGGAAATGCAAACAGTTACAGTAACAGCAACGATGACGCCAAAACGAACAGTAATGCAAATGGAAATGGAAATGCAAGCGTGTACGGAAATGCAAACAGTAACACACCCAGTCATGGTAACACAACTGGAAATGCAAATGGTAACGGTAACAGCAACAATGACGCCAAACGAAAGACAAATGCAAATGGAAATGCGGATGCAAATGCAAATGGTAATGCACACACCGTGACACAAATCGAAAAGCAAACAGAAACAGTAATGGAATTGCAAATGGTAACAGTAACGCAAATACAAGCGCAAATGGAAACACAAAGGGTAACACACATGTTGGCAGACAAGGGAAAGCTAACGCAAACGGGAATGGAAACGCCAGTGAAAATGCTAACTGCAACAGTAACGGAAGCACACACTTCCTTAACATCTGGATAGAGAAACAGTGCATACAAAGAATGCATGCATAATAATGGACCTCGGAGCTGAAAATGAGCACATAGAAAACTAAATTGCTTATATCTCAGGAACCGTATGATGTAGAAAAAAAAATAAAATTCCATATGATTTATGACTTTCCTGGCTAGTTTTGCACTTAGCCCCAAAATGAGGGGCTAAGCATTTTTCTGATGAAAAATCTGTATCTTGAAGCATTTCCAAGATTCGGGCCCCGAAAGGCACGGTGGACACTGCAGTATTAGTCTAAGGGAAAAACTGTCAACTTCAGAGTACTGTAACTTTGCATCCCTGCAATATTTTGTCATAAAACCACAAAAAGGCACATCTGTGTGATGCTGGCTTTCTTCCCTCCAAATTTCAGCCTAAAAGACCAAACTGTTCTTTTGCAGCAGGGTGGCAAAGAATTCCTGTTATTTTGGACATAGTGTCACAAAGTATTGTTTTGATTTGCGACACTTTTGCAAAAAAAATCAAGAAAGTGTCAAAAGTTTGACACTATTTTGCACACTACAGTTTACAAAAATGTGAAAAACATATTCCTGGGGTGTTCAACCCCCCCCCCCCCAAAAAAGGTATGGCTAGTATCCTCAGGGCTCGACTAGGTGAACACAGAAATAATTGTGTCCCTAGAGGGTCCCAAATTTAAATGCCAAGCATTTCTGTGACCACTAACTGAAAACAAATGGCTGACTCACTACACTACAGGTGTCATTTGTGACACTAAAAATAGCATTTGCGACAATGTTGAACTTTTTGTTAACTTTTTCCATTGACTGTAATGGGAAATTGTTTTTTGAATAACTTTTGAACCTTTTAATATTATTTCACAAAATCTTTGAAAGGCACATTGAGAACCCCAGCTGCATGTTCCCTGAAGGCTTTGGACCAGTCACACAAACCGCACAACCTGCAGGCATGAGCAAAGAATGCGCAAAAAAGCATAAATGCACTACAGAACAATGCTTTAAAGCTCTGCAACCATATATTCAACCATTATAAAACTTGTCAGATCCAGAGATCTATGGTACTGCTTCACGCCTGCCAAATTTCAGGCAAATCTGTCATATGGTGTCAAAGTTATTAACCTAACAAATTTCACACTTTAACCTTAAATGGGGAACTCAACCCTAATTATAGTGGCACTATATATTCATGGCAAAAAAATCTGCTTTTTGCATCAGTTAGGGTTGTTCCACAGTGACAAAAGTGAGGAAATTCTGTGTTAGGGTTGCCACTCCTACTATCCCAGCCCCACTCCACCCCAACCAACAGCCATCAGGGTGTGCATTGGGGTCATCGGCCTAACTCTCACCCCATTCCATGTGTAAAGAAGCTGAGGTGGTGCAGTATAGGAGAATGGGATGAGAGTTAGGCACAATGACCCCTAGACACACCCTATTGGCTGTTGGTGGGGGTAGGGGTGAGATGGTAGGGGTGGCAACCCTAACACTGAATTTCCTCACTTTTGTCGCTGTGGAACAACCTTACCTGATGCATTAAATGGAGTATTTTACCATGAATTTTCCTTCTTTTTGAGAATATGCACTATAAATAGTGAATGGTATGTGGTGGTGGCCCCAGGCTCCCACCACGATTCCCAGTTGGGTGTAATAACCCTTACAGTAACAGTAACACTAATAGTAATGGTAACAGTAATCCTAATGGGAATGGTAACGCTAACAGTAAGGTCAACACTAATGGTAATGGTAACAGTAATGAGAACAGTAATGGTAACAAAAACGTACACGCAAATGGTAATGCAAACGGTAACGAAAATGCAAATGGTAACAGTAACGCAAATGCAAGTGGAAAACGGTAATGCCAATGGTGATGCAAAAGAAAACAGTAACGCAAACAGTAACACAAATGCAAGTGCAAAAGCAAACAAAAACAGTAATGCAAATGGTAATGAAAACTCAAGTGCAAACATGAACACACAAATGGCAACAAAAATGAAAATGGTAATGGTAACTCAAATGGAAACACAACTGAATACGCAAATACAAATGCAAACGGTAAACCCACATGGTGACGTAAATGAAAACGCTAATGAAAATGGTACCAGAAACGCAAATGGTAATGGTAAAGGAAATGCAAACTGTAATGCCAATGGTGACTCAAAAGGAAACAGCAATGCTAACAGTAATGTAAACCTAAGCGCAAATGGTAACAGACACGATGATGCAAAATATTGCACAAACAGTAATGGAAACACAAGTGCAAATGTAAATGCAAACAGTAATGGTAATGCAAAAGGTAATGGAAACATAAATGGTAATGGTAACGCAAAAGCAGATGCAAATGGTAACAGCAACGGCGACGCACAAGGAAACAGTAACTCAAGGGACAACAAAAACACAAATCAAATGCAAGCACTAACGGTAAAGGAAATGCAAATGGTAACACAAATGGTAATGAAAACACAAACGGTAAAGGTAACACAAATGGAAACACAAATGCAAATGGTAACAGCAATGGTGACACCAAAGGAAACAGTAATGCAAACGGAAATGCAAACGCAAGTGAGAACGCAAACAAAAATGGTAATGTACATGGTGACACAAACGGAAATGCTAATGCAAACTGTAATGGGAACAAAAGCAGAAACATGAGAGCAAACACAAAAGGTAAAAGAAACAGAAATGCACACGCTTTGTGTCCCAAAAAGGTGCTTTGAGAAGCACAGTGAATACAAAAAATGTGGGCACAATAATGGCCCTCAGACCTGAAAATGAGTACTTGGAATACTAAATTGCTTATATCTCAGGAACTGTATGCCATAGAAAAAAAAATTAAATATATTATTTACGACTTTCCAGGCTAGTTTTGCTCTTAATCCCCCAGTGGGGGGCTAAGAATTTTTGTGACAAAAAGTTTATATCTTGAACCATTTTCAAGATTCGGGACTCGAAAGGCATGACATACATCCTATGGGAAAAATTGTAAATGTTGGACTGCCATAACTTTCCAGCCCGTTTATATTTTGGCACCAAATCACCGAAAGGCACATCTGGGTGATGTTGGCTATCTTCCCTGCAAATGTCAGACCAAAAGACCAAACTGTTGTTTTGCAGCAGGGTGGCAAAGACTTCCTATTGTTTTGGGCATAGTGTATTTTCGCAAATCACGACACTTTTGCAAATAAAAATTAAGAAAGTGTCACATATTCGAAAGTTCTTTGTGACACTACTTTTTACAAACATTAAAAAAACATATTTCTGGGGTGTTTTACCCCCCAAAAAGACATGGGGAGCATCCTCAGGGCTCGACTAGGTGAACACAACAAGAATTGTGTCCCTAGAGGGTCCCACATTTAAATACCAAGCATTTTTCTGACCACCAACTGAAAAAAAATGGCTGAATCACAAAAGTAAAAGTGTAATTTGTGACACTGAAAACTGCATTTGCGACCCTTTCGCATATCTTAACTTTTCCCATAGACTATAATGGTATTCGGTGTTATTTGAATAACTTTTGAACCATTTAATATTTTTTCACAAAATCTTCGAAAGGCACATCGGGGACCCTGGTTGCAAGTTCCCTGAAGTTTTCAGACCAACCGCACAACACATGCTTGTTGAAGGTGTGAGCAAAGAAACGTGCAAAATCCCATAATTTATGCATTTTCAGGTGCTCTGTAGCTCCACAACTGTATATCCAACTGTAACAAAACAGGCAAATCCATCATACGGTAGCAAAGTTATTAAGCTGCCAAATTTCAGATTTTACCTTAAATAGGGTACTCATCCCTAACTATAGTGTCACTACTGTGGCACTATAATATATGTACTGTATATATTAGAAACAGTTATTGTCTTAAGATTTTTTTGGGGGGGAGCTTTCCAAAGAGTGCAGCACTGCATCCTGAATCTGAAATAGAAAGGTCAACAGCAAGACTTTTATCATCTTCAGTCTGAATGTTAGATGGTTGCTGTATATCTTTTTGCACTTTTATGGCTTTTTTTATTTTAACTGCAACATTTGTTGCTCAAAGACTCATCCATCTCTAGCAATGTTACATGCCACTGGCAAAGGAGTAGAGAACCGACCCCCTACCAAATAACCTTATCTCAAACTGATATTGCACAAAACCACCTTTTTCTAGTCATGGTGGCTTGAAACACATCGAGACGTATATGAACCATGATATGAATGGAAAAAAAACTCTGCAGAAAAGTGACCCCTTCACCTGCAATACTCCCACTATCATGTCACAGCCAGCTTCAAACTCCAGTTTGAGTAACAATGTTGTTTGAATGGCAGGCACTGAACATATTCTTGAATTATCTGAATTAAGTTGTATTTAAAAAGCAGTTGCTGCTGCTCTATTAGACAAATTTTATCCTGCCCTATAGGGTATTCAAAAAGCCTAAACAATAATTGGTGGATTATCAAGCGGTAGGTACAATTTGATTCCATACAGATTACTGAAATGAGATTTGTTTTTTGGGTGAAGTGTTTTAGGAAGTCCCACAAGGTGCACATTTCCATATTTCAAAGCATTTTGCATTACTTCCACATTTATGATCAGTCTCAAGAATTGTTTACCTGCTTCCTCTGCACTTAACTTCCTTGTGCTCCCAGGATGCATCTGGAAACAAGCTTCAGCATAGTGTACTACTCCTGGTTAAACAATGTCCCCTTTCCCTTTCAGTCCCAGCTTCATATTTGCATCTTATCAAAGAAAATCAACTTTTAAAAAAGTTAAATTTACCAAAGTGACACTGTTGCACACAGGTTGCTTTCTAAACTTATATGGTGAATAATTATAATTGTGGATTACACCCTTTGAAAGTTCTTTAATTATATAGAAGAAAAAAAAGAAGTGATTAAGGTGCCTATGTTTACACAAGTGGTCTGAAAATGAAAATCAAATGGACTGGTGAAGCCTTGACTCCTAATTATGAGCGAAGATGTAAGATTAATAAAGGGTGATTCACATTCTGTACAATAGGAAATCAAGGATGACAAGGCTCCATCCTTGGCCCCATCCTCTTCTCCCTTTTCATAAATGACCTCCCCCGTACGCCGATGACACTATCATTTATGCCTCATGCCCCTCCCATGACAGTGTCCTCCCAATCTTCAAAATGACTTCAACAGAGTCCAATCTTGGTTCCTGAAAAACCAGCTTAAACTCAATGCCCAAAATACTGTAACCATGATCTTCAGCTCTAGACAAAAGCTTGCCTTCCCACCTGCCCCCCCTGCAATCACCACCCTGGACAACTCCCCCGTCGAGTGGGTCCCTGCCTTCAAGTACCTGGGAGTCTGGCTGGAGAGCCACCTCAACTTCTCTACCCATGTCAAGGCCATCTGCGCCAAACTTCAGCCAAAGCTCGCCATTCTCTATCACTAGAAAGCCAGTCTTCCCCTTTCCACCTGTACTGAACTCATGCAGAAAACAATCCTGCCTATGCTGGACTATGCGGACATCATCTATGGAATGGCTCCAACCTTATCCCTATCCAAACTTGACATACTACTCAACTCTTTCTGTCATTTTGCCACTGCCTCCCCCCCATTTACTAATCACTGTCTCCTCTACATCACCCTTTCACTGGCCCCGCTCTCACACAGAAGAACCGCCCACATCACCTCCCTCATAGCTAAATATTGGCTAGGCTCCCTATCCCCACCTCACTTCCCACCTTTCACCAGTCAACTCCCTAGACTACTCCCTCTGCCAAAGGGACACACGCATTTCCACCTTTCATGCCCCTGCAATACTGCTGGCAAAGCTGCCTATTCACACAATCTCCCCCTCCTATGGAACAATTTTCCACCTTACTTTTACCAGGCCTCCTCCCTTTCAGCCATTAAACAACTCCTTAGGCTCCTCTCCCCACCTCCCTGCCATAGATGCTCCTTTGGGCCCACCCCTACTTGGGCCAAACTCTTGGAGGCTGCTATGGCCATTACTGTACAGCAGGTCCAGAGTGAATTCATGCCTCTCTATCATATAATTCCAGAACTTGTTTTACCATAATGCAATTGTTTAAAGCCTGTACTATTTTTCTGATGATGTACTTACTGCCTGTATTCTATAATTACTAGTTGTGCTTTTTTCTGATGTTGCACATACTGCCTGTATTCCTAAATACTTTTGTACCTCTTGTATAACTCAGTGTACAACTTGTACCCGGGTCACACCTGGAAATTGGCCTTGGCTCAGTCTGCCTTTTTCAGAAACCAAATTTTAAATAAATAAATAAATAAATATGCATGGGGAATAGTATTCTATGTCATAACTACGACCACCAAAAGGCAATTGCCATTAGGGCAATGTCACATTGCCAAAAATCAATTTCAGCAATGTGCCCCCACCCGATGCACAGCAAAAGGGCACTGGGGACTTACAATTTAAAGTTTTATGTGGGGGACTGTGCCCCCTGCACCCTCCTACTTGAGGATTCTGAACTCCTGGGGGATGCATGTTGGTGGGGTGCAAACTGCGAACAAAAAAAAATTGGGGGCTGGGTACAACAAAAACATACCTGTACCCGTACCTGAACCCACCAGTCATGCCAGGGGCCAGCTCAGCAGTTTACCGTGGCACCACCCCTCAAAAGCTCTTCATTCTCTCCCCTCCCACCCCTTGCTGAGTGTGCTCGCTCCCTCCCCCGCATGTGTGTACATGTAACAACTTCCTGGAACCTATCTCCATCCGTTCATCCTGCCTCATCCATAGCCCCACCCCCATGACATGCGTCGCAATTAAGTCACCATTTTTCTTTGTGCTCAATCATGGTCACCCATGTTACCGGCTACCAAGAGTAGATGCATGTCACTGGGCAGGGTGTCTGCGTAATGACAACTGGATCAGATAGCAAAGAGTATGGACAATTTGAACATCATCAGATGGACAATAGTTCCCTGCAAGAGAAATTTCATTTTGGACAGTGTTCCAGGAAGCAGATTAGTGATGCATGGGGTGGGGGGGATGACCCCTTCTCCACGTACACAGATCCACACACAAATAAATCACCTCAGCTGTCAGGTCATATGCTCTCCCAAATAAGTTTAGAGATGTCTGATGCCAGACAGGGATACACTACAGTGTTTAGTTGCTGACTAGAAAATCCCACCACATTACCATCATCAGAAAACACAGAATTCCAAATTGGGAATGTCCTTTTGGGTACACAGGAAAACAAATGGTTTAATGTTACAGGACCAAATGTTAATGAGTGATGTAAGAAAATGCCTCTTTTGAAAGACTTATTCATTTTAGTGTTGATTTTATTTTAGTGTCTATCCCACTTGAAGTCTTGTAAAGAAAAAATGAATCCAATGAGAGGTGCTGTGAACTAAGCTTCCACCAAGAGTATTGAGCAGTAGGTGCAGTCAGAAAGGGCAGTCAGCCCAGAAATAAACCACAATGCAACACTGACTGCACTCAGTCAAGGAAATATCCAAATCAGGCACCAACACTAAAGGAAATGTTGTAACAGCATTTATTGCTATATCAGTGTAACAGTCTGTTGCAGCTACATTACCACTCACCTCGGCATTTCAGGGTGAAACCCTTCATCAGGAGGCATGAAAAGTTAGGAAGGAAACACGCCTCAATACACATACAAATTAGTGGTGAACAGCACTGACATCTACACTGGCCCAAATATAATTTGTATTCCAGACAAAACTTTCAAACTTATTTAAGGTGTGAGTGGTGTCCTTTAAATAGGAAGGTAATTTAGTAACACATTTTTGTAGAAAAAAATCCACAAAAGTCCCTAAATTTTCAGTTAGGCCCCCACTATCTGAAACTGTTGGCCTTCCTGATGGATTCTCCAAATCTATGAATTTTCGGGAATATGTAGAATCCCGGAATCTTGGGGTATTCACACCAAATAAACTTGCATTCTGGTTCTGTGATTTCTCCACTGTTTACTGCATAGTCTAGTAATCTGAATAGTTATTTTTACAGGTAGTGATGGGATTAAATCTTAGTTGTTTTATAATTAGTCTCATTATTAAGTAGATTTTCGACTATTGCCACATAGTGTTCCTTATGCATTACTACTACATTTCCACCTTTATCAGCAGTTTTAATAACTAAATCCTGTCTGGCTGATACAGTAGTTAATTTAGAGCTGATCTTTCTTCATTACTTAGATTGTGATTACCTATAAAGTACATGCTGTATTTGTTAATAGTTCATTCACCTGATGTAATACAATATTTCAATAAGCAAGCAGTGCAGGATTAGTAGAAAAAGGTCAAAAGACAGACTTGCCTCTGAACAGTAATTTACACTGTTCTGTAAGTTTTAATACTTCAAGTTCTGATTCATTGATGTAAATCCATCTAAACCCACTTTTTTTAACAAAGTTGCAAGTGCACCGTTGTCCAACAAGTCCAAATTACAGTCCAAATACCTTTCATCCTCGGCACTTCGGGATGAAACCATTCGTCAGGAGGCATGACAAGTTGGGAAGGAAACTAACTTAAATACAGATACAAATTAGTGGTTAACAGCACCACAGGTATGCATAATTATACATTATTCAAAAACAAATGATGCAAAAAAACACATTTAGCTTTGTTAAATCCATATAGACAACTCGCCAATAATATAAAATCTTTAGAATCCTTAAACTGGTGCCCAGACAGACAGCTTATATTTATACATACATAGTAGACAAATCTAACTTAGTTTGAAAAAGCTATTTAATTCCATAGAGCAATTTCTGTTTAAGTATTTGAAAAGAGAAGATCTTTATTTATAACCCCCAAATTAATCATTTTTCAGTAATTTTGGATACAAAGAAGTTTTTCAGAAAATTGAGATTATAGCTCTACTTTGCTAATAAAAATATAGGATAAAGCGCTAACATGGGCCTCATTGAAGAAAATGTATCCATGGTAACTGAAGACATTGACTTAATCTTGTAGCAGATTCCAGTCAATACCAGCACTAAAGAAATCCTAAGGGAAGATGAAGAAATTAGCACAACCACTGAGCCTGAAAAGTATTTGGACTGTAATTTGGACTTGTTTGACAACGGTGCACTTACATCTTTGTTAAAAGAAGTGGGTTTAGATGGATTTACATTGAGTGAATCAGAAATTGAAGTATTATAACTTACAGAACAGTGTAAATTACTGTTCAGAGGCAAGTCTGTCTTTTGCCCTTCTTCTACTAATGCTGCACTACTTGCTTATGAAAATACTGTATTACATCAGGTGAATGAACTATTAACAAATACAGCATGTATAGGTAATCACAATCTAAGTAATGAAGAAAGATCAGCTCTAAATGAACTATAAGCCAGGCAGGATTTAGTTATTAAAACTGCTGATAAAGGTGGAAATGTGGTAGTAATGCATAAGGAACACTATGTGGCAGTAGTTGAAAATCTACTTAATAATGAGACTAATGATGACTTTTCCATTAACAGATTATATCTTCTAGCCACTAGAGGGCTGTATCTCTGGTAGCAGTGACATTTTCTGTGTCTATTCCACTATTAGCAGGTTATATGCAGCTGCCAGTAGGGGCTTCTATCCTATCTGGCACATTACAAATTCTGTTCCTTGGATTTTATCATCACAATGCTCGTCCCCCAGGGGACTCTTCTTTTCCTTTCTCTCTCTCCTTCCTTAAAAACTAGATCAGTATGCCATCCACTATTACTCCTAACCACTTGCTTCTAGCTACAATTTCCATACAGGGATTAAACGCAGATGCTTTCCCGCCATCTGTAAACATACCGAGAGAATTCTTTCCCTGCTGCAGTCCACAATATGTTCCTCCTTAGAACCCTCTATCTATTTCTATCAATCCTGATACTGGCCCCCTCCACAGGACAGGACCACACAAAATGCTCACTCCCAATATGAATATGACCACATCAAGGATGCATTGAAGAATATCAGGAGGCCATTAATTCTCCACCTCCAGACTGTGGTGCCACACTATCACCACCTGGATAACACTGAAACCACAAATACGCAGCTGGCAGTAACACACCACATCATACCCCCCCACTATATGGGTCTATATGAGCAGTGTACAGGCTGACTATTCCCTCCCTCCCTCCACCTGGTAATGATGTACCCCTAACCAACCCATGTGCCATGCCAAAAAAATCACGTCACTTCACACAGTCGCAGGCACTAACATATCTAAAATGCCAAGCTATAAGGATCACATAGCTGCTCCTACTGATCTTAGGAAATATTCATCCTAACCCAGGCCCGATGACATACACTGCAACAATTCATAAGAAACAGAATGGTCTAACAATAGCATCAATAAATATCTGCAGCCTGCTAGGCAAACATGGATACCCTCCAAGTCTGGGTTCAGCAGCACCAGCCCGACATTCTTGAAATAGTAGAGACCTGGCTATCATTTAGGGTGACAGACTCTGCTATACAACTCATTGGATATGCTGCTTTCATACTAGATAGACTCTGTAAAAGAGGAAGTGGTTGTATTATGTATGTTAAAGACCACATTTAGGGCCAAATGCTTAATCCATGTGACACCAAATGTGGGGCTCAACTGATGACCATAAAAGTAATAATTGGCAAGAATGGGAAAACCCTAACAATAGTCTTGGCCAATATCCCTCCCAAGGAAAAAGCAAATGGTTTCAATTCTGTCATCAACTACTTCTGTGAAGGGGGATCAAAAACAGAGTTGATAATGGTTGGAGACTTTAATATCAACTGAATCAATCCTCCACTGAAGCTGTACACTACAAGGACTCATTAGCCGCTCTCAACCTTGTGCAATTGGTAGACTACCCCACTCGGTATAACAACAGAACAGGCACAGTGTCAATAATAGACTGGGTGGTCACAAATCAGCCAGAAAGAATGTTTTCCATCATGGTTCTCCCCGACTCCCTCAGTAACCACTCCCCGGTAATCTGCAAATGGTCGAATAAGGCCTCAAAGGCACCAGCCATGACTATCACAGCTAGATGTCTGAAGAAAGGTAAGTTGTGAGCTCTAAAAGCCCACCTCAGCCTCCAAGATTGGAGCTCTATTGACCACAAAACAGATGTCAATACTGCCCTAGAATGCTTGTCTACGCCCCCTACACCAAAAGAAGGATTCGAGACTATGACAGCCCCTGGATCACACCACAGCTACTAGTCCTCATGAAAAATAGAGATAGCTTGTGGTACAAAGCAAGGAACTCTGGTAGCCAGACAGACTACCAGAACTATAGAGCTGCACAGAATATATGCACCTGGGCTATTCGCAAGACCAAGAACACTCACTTTAAAAATGAGCTGGCACACTCATGGGGTGACAGCAGACGGTTCTTGCAGAACATCAAGTCCCTAACCAGTAAACCTAATAAAACTCCACCCATCTTCCTGAACACTGAGGGCCAACCTTTGCAGGATCACAGTCACAAGGCAAATGTCTTCAGCAAATCTTTTACTGACCTCAGCAGAGTGTTGCACCCTAGCTTCCTTCAACAATAATCAGATAACTTGCACCTAACAAAACCCGGGGACCCAATCAAACTCCCATCTGCCTTTCTACTTCAGAGCTATCACCTTTATGAAAGCAAAAAAGTACATTCTAAAAGCTCTATGTAATTCCAGAACTAGCTCTGATCAACTTGACCTAAAACTAATTAGGCTTACCCTACACATAACTCTCAACCCCCTCGCTAAAATCTTAAATCTCTCCTTGGTATCAGGCGAATTCCCACGGATCAGGAAGGCGGTGGCAGTTACCCCTGTTTACAAAAGTGGTGGCAGCACCAACACTACAAATTACCGCCCAATATCTATCCTTCCTCCACTCTCCAAGTGAATCATAACTGACCAACTGACAGAATACCTAGACAAGCATCATTTACAATGTCAGCAACAACATGGATTTCAATAACTACACAGTACCACAATTGCTCTAATGGAGTTTATTTATTTTATTTATTTGTAAAATCAGTTTACAACCTTTGAGCCAGAGGCTCGTTTCCAAAGGTACTTCGTCACATAAAGACATACATTGTGTTTTTGGTTACATAGCGTAGGTTTGCAAAACAATAGGCGTTCAACAGAGGTGCCACATCACACTGTGGTCAGACAAATACATTTGGGTTACAGGGTACATGTAAATTGAGAACAGGTGTTACACAAGTTGGTATCAATAGTGAGCAATCTAATAGGTAAACACTGAAACAGCTGGCACTGGCCAGGTTAAACATAGGCACGGTGTACAGGGAAGTGGTGGTGGGGATGGCTAGGTGGAGAGCCGCCCGGAGGGCATTGTCAAGAGAAGTAGAGGTGGAGGCTACTTTCAGAGACAGGAGCAGTTACGAGTGTTGATGTTGTGGTTTCGAAGGGTGGTTTTGAACTTGGAGATGGTGGTGGCATTGGTGATGGGGGCAGGGAGAGAGTTAAACCAGGTTGGGGCTCTATAGCAGAAGGACCTCTGGCCATGGCTGGTTCTTGATCTAGGGACCATTAGAGTGGTCTTGTTGGAAGACCGTGTTGCAATAGTGGGAGGGCTCAGGTGGATGGATGCTGTTACCCCAGTGGGGGGAGAGCCCGAGTAGGGTTTTTTTTGTGAGGAGACAGGTTTGGTATTGGAGCCGTTCGTCCAGGGTAAGCAATTTAGCCTCAACATACAGCTGACAGGTGTGTGTGAGCCTGGGGGCACCAGTAATCAATCTGCAGGCTTTGTTCAGGGTTAAGTGAATTTTTTTGAGTGCAGTGGTGTCGGCAGCACCATAGACTGGTAGGCCATAGTCTACAAGGGACAGAACGGATGATGTAACAGTGAGCCAGAGAGCATTTGGGGGAAGGCAGGTTCTATGGCGGAAGAGAATGCATGTCGTATGTTAGTGGCGGATGTTAGGCATCGCTAGGTTGTGGAAATGTGAGGGCTGAGTCGAAGGTAACCCCAAGGTATTTGTAGGAGCAGACTTGTTCCAGTGGCTGATTGGTACTTGGAAGGATATAGAGTGGGTGGTTGCTAGCTTTGTTTTGGGGGTGGGAAAAGAGCATAGCTTCAGTCTTTTTAAGATTGATGACGAGTCTGTGCTCCTTAAACCAAGCTTCGGCACTGTTGAAAGACTGCTGTAGGGTGTCCTGGAGGGAGACGGGATTGCGATGGGTGGCAAAAAGGACAGCATCATCCGCATACAGTAGAATTTTGCCAGAGCATGCACTGGGCAGGGTGTTCAGATAGAGCGAGAAGAGAAGGGGGCCCAGGATGGAACCTTGGGGGACCCCAGAGTGAATGAGATGGGTATCGGAGACTATGCTATTGATTTTTACACACTGTGATCGAGCGTCAAGATAGCATGTGCACCATGCTAAGGGGCCAGCCAAGAGACCAGTGTGGCAGAGTGCATTCAGCAGAAGTAGATGGGAGATGGTGTCGAAGGCCTTTGAGAGGTCAATGAACACTGCATCAGCTAGGGAGCTGGTATCCAAGGAGGAGTGTAGGAAGTTGGAGAATTCATTAGGGCAGTGCTGGTACTGTGACCAGCATGGAAGCCATGTTGCTCTGGGCATAGAATGTTATGCTTAGCCAGATAATCAGTGATTTGAATGGCCACCACTTTCTCCAGGGCTTTAGAGATGGGGGGATGGAGATTGGCCGTAGTTGTTGGTCGATGACCTGTCACCCCTTTATGAAGTGGTGTGATAATGGCTGTTTTCCACGCTGGGAAATTGTCCCAGGCAGAGTGACTGGTTAATTAGGCTGGTGAGTGGGGAAGGACTTCATCTGGCACCAGCCTAAGGATACTGGGGTCCAGTGAGTCACTGCGGACTGTTGCCATTCAAAGCTTTGACTAGGATGGGTCTGGCTTCCCGGGTGGAAACCTTGCGCAGGTGGAAGCTGGGGCACTGGAGGATAGGGGGAGGTTGGTTGGGGGGCGGGTCAAAGAAATTACTAGGGAGGACTGAGCTAAGGTCAGTGAAAGCGGTGTTGAACCAGTTAGCTATGGTGGCAGGCTCGGTGGTGGTAGTGCCATTTCTAGTGAGCTGGGATGGGGCAGGGGAGCGAGCTTTTCCGTTAAGTTGCTTAAGATTATCCCAGAAAGTCCAGGCCGAGCCCCAGGAGGAGGTAAGGTAGGTCTTGTAATGGTTGGCCTTGGCTTTCCTGATGGCCCATGAGCACTTATTCCAGGCTGCATTGTAAGCCTGCCTATCAGACAGACGACCCGTTTCAGTGGCAAGGTGCCAGAGGTTATCCCGATTTCTTAGTAATTGTAGTAGTGCTGGGCTAACCCAAGGTGCATTCTGTTTTTTGGACCGGATTTTGGTGAGGGGTGCAAAGAGATCACAGGCCATGTTGAAGGTGTGAGTGAAGAAGGCGAGGGCAGTGTCAATGTCGGTAGCATGATGAATGGGGGACCAGTTTATCTGGGTGAGTAATACTTTAAGTTTTTTCAGCCCACCAGGGTGGAGGAGCCTGAGGAGGGTGGTCTTGGCTTTGGGTTTGGGATTGGAGACTGCCCAATGAAATAGGATAGGGGAGTGGTCACTTAGGGAGTCTGGGAGGACCTGGATGTTTTGGATTTTATGGGGTCGGTTAGTTATAATAACATCCAGAAGGGTGCTGGTACCTCTCTTAGGGTTTATTCTCGTGGGCTGGGTGACGAGTTGCATCAGGTCTTGGGTGGCAGATGAGTCTCTGATCACAGATGAGGAGGTGCTGAGCCAATTTACATTAAGGTCCCGAACTAGGATTTGCTCCGCCTTATGGTGGAGGGTTGCCAGGTAGTCCGTTAAAGATACCAGGGCCGGGTGCTGGTTCTTTGGGGGAACGTAAGCTGTGGTAAGATAGAGAGGGCTCCTAGATGGGTCTGGGGTGAGTTTGAGGGTAAGAGCCTGGGCCCCATTTACAAGGGCAGGGGTGGGGAGTGCGTGTCCAAGTATTGTGTCCCTAGTGTAGATTGAACAGCCTCCCCCTTATTTGCCTACTCGGTCCTCCCGGTATAAGGTATAGCCTGGGAGGGAAACAAATGAGTCAGGGGTGGATTTGGACAGCCAGGTTTCAACCAGGGCTATGATGTCTGGTTGATGAGCCAAGGCCCAGCACTGTAGGGTGTCAAATTTCTTCAGCAGGCTGCATATGTTCATGGAGAGCTACTTGAAGACCAATGGGCTGGGTGGGTGGGTGGGAGGGGCAGGGCCTGGGTTGGGATGTATGTTTCCTGTTAGGAGTAGGAGGAGAAGTGCTCTGGTCAGAGGGGTGCCAGATGGAGAGTTTACACTGGGAGCGATAGGATGAGGAAGGGGGTTTTGTAGCATGGGGTGGGTAGGGCAGCACAGGCAGAGAAGGCTTAGTGATCAGAAGCGCAAGGAGCGCGGGGAGTAAAGGTGATGTCTGGATGGGGGGTGAGGTGGAGAGGAGCATATGGGGTGTGTGGAGGAGGAGGGAGGGGGAGGAGCAGTGGTAAAGGAGGCGGGGAAGACAGGAGGGTGGGTAGGAACACTGGAATAGTGAGGCTGAGTTTTAATAGGGACAATAGGGTTGGTGGAAGGCAAAAGAAGAAGGAGGAGGAGAAGAGAGAGGCTGATGAGCAGGGGATGCACATGCATAGTTGGTAAAGGTGGGGGAGCTGAAGTGAAGAAAGAATGGGGGTACTGTGATGATAGACGGGAGATAGCAGTGAAAGGTCACCTCTAAGCCTAGTTGCTACTATGGTGTAGTGGCAGGGCCGGTGCTTGAAGTGCATAGAGTACTACGTTCAAGTCTTGACCAGGGTAGCAGAAAGGAGCCCAGCCAGTGGCTGTAGCAGTAGGGAGTTGGGTTCAAGGTCTGCAGAAGCACTCAGATAACACTTTAGCAGTGTCTGAGGGTTTAGAGCATTTTTAGAGTTTTGAAATCCTGTAGTAATAATAGGCAGGTGTGCTAGCTGAGTGGTGGGACTGCTGACTTTGAAAGTGAGGGTGCAGGGTGCAAAGGCAGCAGGAGAGAAGTGGTAAACTTATATTTTGGCAGGTGGGGGGGTAAGAGACTAAAAGGCTTAGAAAATAGGAATAAAATAGATAGGCAATGTGATCCAGAGGTAGAGCTGCTGACTCTGACTACAAGGGTACTGGGTTTGAGTACAGCTCAGGGACAGTGTAGAAAGTTTTTTTAATTCAGAAAAGGAGGGAGGAAGGGTTAAGAGTTTGAAAGTAGAGGAAGATGTTGGCCTGGTTCATTGGCTTAGTGGTTAGTCAGTAGACTTTGGACAAAAGGGTACTAGGATTGATGTTGGCAGGTGCTTAGTGGTAGGCTGATGGGAGGAGTGAGGAAAGTAGGTGGTAGAAATGATTCAAAAGGAACTGCAGTGACCTCTAGTGGGTCAGCTTTCAAGCAGTAGCTAGGAGGGGTAGACAGTTGAAAGAGGAGCTAGAGTGGAGAGTGCAGTGACCCCTAGTGGTTGGTGTCTATAAGCTGCAAATAGGAAAATGGACACTTAGTTAAAAAAAAAAGAGGGTAGGTCATGTGATGTGACATGTGACCTGCCAGCAGCAATAAATGAAGCACTGACCCTGGGTGGGTGGAGCGGACAGTACCTCACAACAGTCAGGCTGTAGTGCAGGACACTTTACCTCTTACAGGCTCTGGCAATCCCCCGAATTCAGTCTCCGCTGCTGTTTACCATCTTTATCCATACTGCACTAGACAGAGGGCTCTTGGTGGGGCAACATATATTGATCTCACCAAGGCCTTCAACACCGTCAACCACAATCTGCTCCTGGATCATCTCTCCAATACCTGCCTCTCCTCTGCAACGGTAGCATGGTTCAGAAGCTACCTCTCTGGAAGGGTCCAAAAAGTGAAAATCCCTGGATGCCTATTCTGACAAGCTTAGGATAACACAGGGGTTTTTCAAGGCTCTAGCCTTGGCTCTCCACTGCTCAGCCTGTTCTTAAACAACTTCCCTCAATCAGTAAATGACTAGTTACTACTCTATGTAGATGATGTGGTCCTATATTCATGTAATGCTGACCCCTACATACTGGAAAAGCAAATTCAGGCTAATTTCACCATGGCTGAGCATTGGTTCCTTCAATCAAACCTGCTCCTCAATTATAAAAAAAAAAACAAGACTATGTTATTCCCATCATCACATAACAAACACTGCTCCCACCAACTTTGCATTTTTTATTTTTTTTTTCCACCGTCCATGCTCACTGGTCCCCCACTCCTTTGGGCTCCACAGGCTCCCTCCAGCCCCACTGTCCTTACCCAGCCCTCCTCTGGTCCCCATATGGCAGCCAATCCCCGGAATATCCTGGCGTATCCCTTCGGCGGGTGGGTCTCCCTCCTCCTAAGGGGAAGGCACCAGGGGAGAGGTGATGACCCCAGCACACTCACTACTAGGGCCCGGGGATGCTGCTGAGGAGCAGGAGGCCCTGGGAAGGCCTGGAGGCACTCAGAGAACATAGAGCCATCATCCAGTGGCCAGCAAGCAATTTTTCCCTTTTTCTGTTGGGGGCAGCGTAGTGACATCATGGCATACACTGATGTCCACTCCTCCCCCAGTTGGTATTTGGGCCATGCATCCTGTGATACTCCCAGCCTCCGCTAGGAACCAGCAGGCACCAGACCAGTCCCTACCCTCCCCCCAGAGAAGGAGAGCTGTCCATAGGATGCTCAATCCTTCTCCCCCCCGGCCGGCCCTCCAGCAACCCATGCTTGTTCCCAAACCCTGGTCGCTGGCGTCGCCAGTGGAAATTCAACCTCTGCACTGGTGGGCTGGCAACTTTGCATTTTTAATAATCAGAACTCTTCCCTGGAGATGGTTCAAACATTTAAATACCTAGGACTGACACAGGACCACACCCTCTCATTTAACCAACACATAGATGCAGTCACAAAGCCATCAAGTGCAAAACTAGGATTATTGTACAGACACAGAAAAGGCCTGACTTCTGAGGCACTAAAAACTGCTGTAAATAGCTCAGTCCTCTCAGTGATAGATTATGGTCTAGTAGTATATGGGACTGCCTCCCAAACCACTTTGAAATGTATCAAAACAACACTACATAAAGCATGTCATTTAGTCCTAGGTATACCCCATCTCACTCACACCTGCAAGCTGTACACTCAAATGAACTGGCTCAACCTTGACAGTTGCCTCCAGTATCAAGAATGCCTACTCACCAAGACGTCTATGCTAGAACTTACCACCCCAGGCCTGCAAAGCTTTCTTAGCCAACCTAATTCCATGAGATGCACTAGGAGTACAAGCAACTCTTCCCTCTGCATACCTTTCCACAGAACCACAAAAGGCCAACGGTCCTACGAATACCGGGCGCCACTTTGGCTTAATGTGCTTGAACTAGACATTATGAAAGAGGGCAAAATAGGCCCCTTTAAAGATAAACTCTGAGTGGCCCTTGCCACAAACAGCAACTGTGACTGTGAGACCTGAACTCCCTCACACTCTTCCCTCCTATTTCCTGCTACCCTAATACTAACCTGCCCCCTTGCCTTCTCCTCTCTTCTTGCTAACACTCCCCTAGTAGGCTCCAGGTCCCTGCCTCAGCACTTTCCCCCCAATGAGTCTAGCCCTCCTCTATGACCACACTCTTTGGCATTTAAGACAAAATAACTGTTGCCTATCAGGTTCTCGTCTCCTTGCATATAGTATTAGTTAATTATTTTACAGACTATATCATCCTCTGTCCCCTTTCTGATTTGCTCTATATCGTGTAGATCCTCACGCTGTTCACTTAAACTCCTTGCCAACCTAGCCTGCTATAAACTATGTATCTACATAGTTCTGCTTATGTAATCCCTATTATTGTAATTATGTAATCTTTGTAACCTGATATACTCATGTTTTTCAAAGGCATGGAACCTCCTTGAATCTGTTTATGTGCTTGTAACTGTTGTAACTGATGTTATGCTCATGTGTTACTATGATGTGGAACCTCTGTAAAAACAGCCTTTGGTTTAAAGGTACGTCCTAGAAATAAATAAATAAATGAATAAATTAAATCAAAAACTAAACTTTAATCCCATCACAACCTATAGAAAAGAACTATTCAGATTACTAGACTATGCAGTAAACACTGGAGAAATCACAGAACCCAGAACATAAATTTATTTAGTGTGAATACCCCAAGATTCCAGGTTCTACATACTCCTGAAAATTCATAAAGATTTAAAGAATCCACCAGGAAGGCCAATAGTTTTGGGTAATGGAGGCCTAACTGAAAATGTAGGGACTTTTATGGATTTTTTTCTTCAAAAAATGTGTTATTAAATTACCTTCCTATTGAAAGGGCACCACTCACACCTAAAATAAGCTAGAACATTTGCCTGGAACACAAAATTATACTTGGGTCAGTGTAGATGTAGAATATCTGTATACCTGTACATGACATGAAGATGGCCTTCGTGTCTACAAATATTTTTTTTAAAATAATGAACTCAGGGAGGAAATGCATATTGATTTTCTGGGACTTAAAACAGAGGTTTCTAAGTAGGGGCTATACTGAGGCTACTCTTACAAAAGCAAGACAACAAGCTCTAAAACAAAACAGGTCAGAACGTTTACATAAAGAAAGATTATCTGACAGTTTGGAAAATGCTCCTGTTACTTTTGTCACAGAATATAACAGATTAGTTGGGAGAATATGGAATATTATTCATAAAAACCCAGAGTATCTTTCAGTAGAGCTAGAAACATTAAAGATTATGCAGTGCACAGCAGGCTTACCATACCTACACCGACCCCTGCTTGTAGAAATTGGTTACCAACAAGATCAAAAGGGTCTACTTATGTAAATGCTGCAACATTTGTAAGTTAGCCAAACCAGGTAATTGTTTTCAACATCCAGAACTTTAAAATGTAAAAATGGAACTCAGGGAGTGTATCACTTGTGACACTTTGTTCACTGTACATACCCTGTGGTATCCTTGTAATAAGGTGTATGTTGGATACATAGTCAGGTCTTCAAAGCTTAGAATTCAGAAACATGTTAAGTCAATAATTAACCAGAGAGAGGATACCCCTGTGGCTACCCACTTTGCTCTACAACATAATTCTAACCCTGATTTGTTACAGTTCATGGGCATTGTACATGTACATCCAGACAAAATAGGAGGGAATCGAACAAATGACCTTCTAAAAACAGAGTGTTTTGAGATATATACCTTTTGAAGTGTAAAACCATATGGTTTAAACTACTTATGGGACATAAAGCCTTATCTCTTAGATAAGTAAAATTGGGTCCAGCTGACTCACCATTTTTCTTTTCTTTAATTTTATTTTGTATTTTCTTTGGGTATAAATATGTACTTTTATTACCTCAGATTTTGATATTTGTTACATGACCATATTCAGGCCATTGTAATTTGTTACATGTTTACATTTAGGCCTCTGTAATTTACTCTCCCCCATATACATACACACAAATGCATAGAGTGTGACACAGGTCTCTGATTAACAACGTTTTAAAGATAAAAAAAATATTTGTATATTCAGAAAGTATCTCAATATCTAAAAATTAGCTGCATAGAAAAAAGTTATTTGGCATTTCTAATGATTGTTCTTTATCTTGTTCCTGTTACACGTCCTTCTATCTTTGCCCCTGTAGCGCTGAAGGTTGGTCTGGTAGCTGATTCTAGCAGATTCTCAAGTTCCTCTTCTCTCCTCTGCTTTCATTTCCAGCAGACTTGGAGCCTAGACAACTTAGAAATAAGAGCTTCTATCTTATGTGTTGAATATCAGCTTTAGAAAATAATTTTTTTTTATTTTAGATAATAAAGATCTTCTCTTTTCAAATAAATAGAAAATGGTTCTATTGAATTAAATAGCTTTTTCAAACTAAGTTAGATTTTTCTACTATGTATGTATAAATATAAGCTGTCTGTCTGGGCACCAATTCAGGGATTCTAAGCATTTTGTATTATTAGCGATTTCTCTATATACATTTAACAAAGCTAAATGTGTTTTTTTATATCACTTTTTCTTTGAATATTGTATAATTATGAGCACCTGTGGTGCTGTTAACCACTAATTTGTATGTGTAGTTAAGTGTGTTTCCTTCCCAACTTGCCATGCCTCCTGACGAAGGGTTTCACCCCAAAATGCCGAGGTGAGTGGTAATGTAGCTGCAACAGACTGTTACACTGATGTAGCAATAAATGCTGTTACAACGTTTCCTTTAGTGTTGGTGCCTGATTTAGATATTTGTTTGACTGAGTGCAGTCAGCGTCGCTTTATTGTGAAGAAAAAACCCTGTTTCCTTGATTGCCCTTTCCTTAATTGCTGGAGTCTCTGTTGTAAAGCTTAAAGAGCCACTGACACCAACCTGGAAAGGAAGTTTGCAAAGTATGCTGGTATCCTGACCCCCCAACTAAATGAACCCCAGCAATTCCACATGAAATCATTCTTTTAACTTTCTGATTTATAAAAATGTAACCTCCTTGTGACTGCCCTTTAGACAAAACTTGCACTGTACATGGAGTCATATGTCAGTGCACACTATTCTAATGCCCTATGATTGGCTGACAGACATTCTGTGGCTGGTGCCTGCACCTGCTATCCCCTCAGTTGCATTTCCACATGAAGTGTGCACCAGGGACATAATACTTTCCTACCCCCATGCCATCCACTCTATGACAGAAGAATAAGTAATCATTGGTGTGACAACATTCAATGACTTCTGGATATTGGCCATATTGCACATAAAGTACATGCCAATTGTGGTTTGCTGCTTTTGAAATGGCCAGTAAGTGTGTTCACAATTAGGATGAGGTATGAGGATTAACTACTGGATTCTGCTTAGGAAATGTTCCTTCATGGTGTTCAGAGCCTCAAATTGTCGATTGTGAGTAATATCTATCACTGTATGAACATATGAACATACAAAAAATGCCAGGAGAAGCAGGCCATATGGTCTGTCAAGTCTGCTCGATTGTGCAGCTAGCTCCTCCACTTGCAGCTTCCCCCATCCCACCCATCTTCATCATAAAACCTGGTAGTTAGATAACTTAGAGCCACCCTGGTGGTGCTGAGAGGTGGGGCCACCAGGTGTCGGCAGGGAAGGGAAGGGATTGAGCATCCAGTGGACAGCTCTCCCTTCCCTGGGGAGAGTTCTGGCTCTGTAGTGGCACCTGGCAGTAGTCAGGTGCAGCACAGTCCAGTGGTGCATGCTGTAAAGGTGGGGAGCTCAGCGGCACACTGTGCCCAGCCGCCATTGCACATCCAAGCCTTCGGTGGAAAGAAAATACAGGAAAAAGCCCTCTACAGAGCCAAGAGATGAAGGAAACTCCAGGGGCAGTCCACATCCCACCACCGACCCAGCACACTAGAGGACTCCATGGCCCGGCCTGCAGAGTGAGAAATAAAGATTAAAAAAACCAAAAACTTAGAAAACTTAGGGTATTTTGATCATAACTGTCTTCTAGCAATGTTTTTGTGTAGTCTTGATTTTTTGAGGGGCTTTGTAGCAACCATGGTCAACGGCGATCCTGAGGATACCTTCTTTGATTCTATTAATATCAAGAACCATTAGGAAACAAAGAAGATTAATATGTATCTTAATAAACCTTATATATTCCTGTCATGGAAGTAACTACATAAACAGACACAATACTTTTCACTGCTCTATCTCAAGTTAGTCATCATAGTCCTGTGTAGGGGGAAGGGGATGAGGCGTGGCAGGTGTAATATTTCTTACTGTCCCATGCTATTTTTTTGTTGTATATTCTGGTTGGGTTTTAGAAAGACATTTGGTGTGTGATACTCAGTGAGGGATTCAACTGTGATAGAAGCTGTGCATTTGTGTGAGAGCTGTCAGGAGGTCTAAACCTCACTCTCAGGTTCTTGGCAATAATGGGCATACAAGGAATCACAGACACGTTGCATAAGAGTAATAAAGCTTGTTTATTACTACCAAAAGGATAATCACAGTTGTCCTAAGCAGTTCATACCAATATGAACTGGGAGCCAATGCTAAGCGTTACCTATACCTTGAAGATTCTCTGTGTCACTTGGGGTCTCCGAGGTAGAAGAAGTAATGTCTTACATTATATACCTATGATAATTACCATGGTTGCTGTAAGATAGAAACATTTCTATTTACAGAGATGAGCCCTGTTGGCTAAATTAGAGGTGGCTCCTCAGTCCAAAATAACATTATACAATTTTGTAGTGGTCATCACGTTGTAGAAACTAAGAGGTACAGTTTGTACATAGCTGTGTAGTAATACAAATCATCAGAAGATGGCAAAGCCGACTTATACATCATAATTATTACAAGAACACAGTTGTCCCAACATCTTGTGAGTAAGAAACACAGGTATATATTAGAAAGTAAAATGTATAACAATAATAAGCATACATATCCTGACATCTAATCTTATACATAGATGCCTTTAGCCCTATATATTAGTATAACATATGCCTAAATACTAGCTGTCTATGGCGTACCTCTGGGGGTACCAAAAAGGGTGCAGGGACCTCGTGTAACAGAGCCCACTGTTAGGCACTTCTGACAAGACATGATGATGTAAAGAAGTGTATAACAAAATACAAATGTAATTTCAGTAGAAAACATTCTGTGGCAAATGCAGGGTGACACATAATGTGAAAAAAACAGATAAGACACAAGCACACCACAGTGAAGAGTCACAAACAGACACGGAGAGACAAAAAAGACACTTACACAAAATTATCAGAATCTTAACTTGGAATACAGAGAATAAAGGATTGTACTTCAACCGTGGTTGGACCTCACATGCCTCACGCTCTTTGGAAGATCACGCCAAAGTGGAGAGGCTCATTTAGACTCTAATGTTTCTAGAAAACCAGCCAAGGGTCTCAGTATTAAGTAACAAAACTTAATTTAGTACAAATACATGTGGTATGCACATAGAAACATAGAAGTTGACGTCAGATAAGGACTGCAAGGCCCATCCAGTCTGTCCATTTCTTTTTCTACCTTATGAATGTGCCATTGGCCTTTGCTCAGTCAATGGTCTATCTATTCATACTCATCTGTATTGCTCCCATATGCCTATCCCATGCCTGTTTGAAGCCCTGCACTGTATTCATATCCACCACTTCCTGAGGTAGACCGTTCCATGCATCCACCACCCTTTCTGTGAAAAATAACTTCCTCACATTACCCTTTAATCGGTCTCCCTCTAATCTCATGCTGTGTCCTCTTGTCCTGCTATTTTTCTTATATTGAAACATGTCAGACTCAACATGTTAATGCCCTTAAGGTGTTTGAATGTTTCAGTCATATCACCTTTCTCCCTCCTTTGCTTTAGGGTATACATATTGAGCTCAGTTAATCTGTTCTCATATGTTGTCTGATGCAGTCCCTGCACCATTTTGGTTGCCCTTCTCTGGACTGCCTCAATTTGGTTAATGTCCTTGTGGAGGTGTGGCCTCCGGTACTGCATGCACTACTCCAGATGGGGCCTAACCAGTGTCTTGTAAAGAGGGATTATTACCACCCTCTTCTGACTTGTGATACCCCTACTAACACATCCCAACATCCCTCTAGTCTTACCTACTGCTTTAGTGGTCTGCTTGGATGATTTCAGGTCATACTTCCCTTATGACTGCCAGCAACTCCTGCATTGCATGCATTTGTACTAAATAACATTTTGTTACATGATACTGAGACCCAGTGCCACTTTTCTGGTGCAAGAATTCTGTTCCTTTTACCAGGCACTGTTGCAGTAGGGGAGTGGCAGTTACTTTTTGTAGAATGTAGTGTTGCTGATTTCCTCACCTAAGCATGTGATACAGGAGTTCAAAACAAAAGTGTTGTCAGCACCAAAAGGAAAAAAAAAAGAAAGCGCATGTTTTATCTCCCGGCTCAGGACCAGATACAACATGAATAGGAAGAAAGAATGAGGGACACTGCAGCAAGGCAAGCTCCCAGTGTGTTTCTCTTCCCACTCTGCCATTCTCGCTGTCTGTCTCTGTCCGGTCCTGGCTGAACTTTACTGAAGGGGGGCTAGCTACAGTACAGAACTGCTGAATGACATGTGGCCATTTCTAAATCCATCCCTGGACAAGCTGCTGACTGTTCTTTTGTATTTCATGCCAACCAAGTTGGACAAGTCATGTACATGCAAAAACAGAACCTTAGTACCAGCACAAAAGTAAAAAAAAAAAAAGTAACCATGCATGCGTGGCAGTCGGGGGGGGGGGACTTGACAAATTCATCATCGGGCACTGGGGGAACAGCATCCCCAGTGTCACTATGGTGTTTCTTTTGGTGGGGGAGTGGGGTGGTGAGTGCTGAGGGGTGGGTTGGATGCAGATTTTGTATGTTTTCTACAAAAGAAATCAGCCGTCATGGCAAACTGCTGAAAATAAAAAAAAAGTGCAGTGCAGAGTGCATCTAGTTCTCAGGCTCGGATGGCACTGTTGACACCTTATCAAGTTGTACAGTCGCAAGGAATGATGCAGTCATTTTCTCAATGCAATAGGTCTGCAGGGCTAGGCCCATTGCAGCCCTAAAAATGGCAAAGAAAAATCTAGTACTTTCATTGTCCGAGACACATCAGCTGACTGTACATTCAACCTTTATAAATGCACAACTGCCAAACCTCAATTTTCTTCCCCAAAAAAGACCTCCTTACTGAACAATATCAATAAGCCCAAAGTAAAAGAGAAAATCCAGTGGCTGTCATATTGAAAATCCTAGCCTTTACTACCACATTTTTCAAACTAAATTATTCTAAACTAAACCCAAGCTTACCACTAGACAGACTACACTACCAGCATCGTAGCAACTTAAAAACATTTCCCACTTGTTAAACAAAAAAGTTTCAAATCTCAGCACCTAATAAGAATTCTGTGGCCTATCCCAAAAAACACACTGTTCTTCAAAGTTTCTCCACTAAGCATATCCCTGCAGCATATGATTTCAGGGAGTCACTTTCACTAAGCACTTCACTTCCTGTATTTTATAATCTAAACATTTCACCTCTGTACTCCACTCTCACCTTAATAAGTTATAACAAACTCTGGCAGAGCCACTAGGGCTGCTAATGCATTAACTTGATGTGTGTGTGTCTCTTGGGCTTGGGGGGCCGGGGGGTGGGGAAGTGAGAGGGCATAAATCCTATCATTTGCAAGGAATGGGCATAACTTTGTCATTTTTTTGTATTGTGACACCAAATGGGTTTTGGGGGGGGGGCATAAACTCTGTTTTTGCAAAGAATGGGCATAACTTTATTTTTTCATATTTTGACCCCAAATGTTGAACATAGTCTTCTTATCACCCCACCACATGAACCCCATAGGTGAGAATGTTAAATCCTTGGAAAAAAGGCATTCCGCACCACAAGTGTGAAAACATATTTTGGGCAGGATATGAAAGATGACAGCCATACTGTTTATGAGGTGGTGTGATAAAATGGCTGTATTGAAAATTTGGAGTGAAAATATTAAAAATGAGCAAGTTGCACACAAAAGTGTGAATGACCACGTATAACTCAGCCATTTTGTGGAATTTTTTCAATAAATTTTCAACATGGCCTTTTTAGGACCCCACTTCATGAAAAGTTCCATGTCATTTCATTAATTCTTCCCAAAAGGTAATTTCGCACAGCCTGAATCAGAGTTATTTCATGTCCCAATGCATGAGGAAGGAGTTTTTTTACTACTCATACTCAAATGAGAGCTGTGTTTTTGGTTCCACTTTGCTTCACTGCCTGTGAAACTGAGGGCGACCATTTAGTAGAACACAATGAGCTGCTGTGGCTTTTCTGCAGTCTTGGTCAGCCTTTTAGAGCACCAATACAGGTTTACAGTGTCTTTTCAAAGGCACTGTACCCTATAGCTGCACTAGTAAATTGCTAAACTACTTACTAAAACTTAAATATTGCCTCAATGAGACAGGAAGTGGATGTGATGTCACTTCCGGGCTTTGCCTCTATATATTACGTCCCCCAGCGAGTGCAGGGCATCTGCCAGTGTCTGCCTAGGTAACATAGGGAACTAGGCCTGAAACCTTATCACTTTAATACCAAAGGAGAATCTGGCCCTAATATCCTGTTGTTACAAGCAGTCTGTAAGTAACTCCTTCTATTTTCTATTATGGAACAGAGCAAACAAAATCAGTTTATCATCTTAGAACAAGGAAATGGAAGCAAGGTGATAGTCTGTCAAACTTGTAATACAGTTGATCGCAAGAATAGCACCCATCCTTTTTGTGTACTGTGAAGTTATCGTAAGCCTTAAAGGGAAAATTATAAAACTGTACACTGAAATGACTAACCTAAAAGAATTATGCAGCTTAGAATGCTTCATGGACAACATACTCAGAAATATAACCTCTCCAACTGTAAAGCCAGCTGTTAACACAGACAATGGTGCATCTCATATCTCTAACAAAATGTAAGATATAACTCAGGGTGTTGATACTGAAGCAGAAAGCAACAGCACACATAGAGATAAAAGATCATGAGAACCAGAGTGATTTAATACTGAAACAGGGGATTGGGAAACTGTACAAAATAGATGGTCAAAAAAGGGAGGAGAACAAAGGTCTATAAACCTCCTGTTACAGATAATACTTTTCACACACCTTCTTATTCAGTATCAACTAATAATAGAATTGCATCTTACTCTATTATTAAACACATTGATTCTCACCTCCCACCCACCAATAAACTAAGAAACAATGTTGCATGTCCAACAGGGCCAAAATACAAAATATTGCAGCAAGACTTGACAATTTGTTAAAAGAAGAAAACACTAAAATTATCATTCGTGTAAGGTCTAATAATGTGGGACTCACGCACGAAAAGGATATTCATTATGAATTGCTAGATTTAGAAAAGAAAATACAGCAAAATAAGTGTCATGTTGCCATCTCTGCTATTCCACCAATACCAGGAGCTTCACAGGAAAAAAATAATGCTGTAGCCAGAATTAACGCTACGCTTAGAAACTGGTGTATTCAAGAGAACATCTTGTTTATTGACCACTGGAGAACTTCTCACAAAACAGATCTTTGTTTGCCAGAGAAGGATTACATCTAAATAAAAGAGGCACAGACCAACTAACTTTAGTTTCTCTTTTGGCTCTTAACATCATGGATTTAAACTAGTAAAGGGGTGTGATCGCAAATTCTCTCACTGTAAGTATTACCTGAGCAACCACTCCCGTCGTCACGGGGCAAAAACCACACCACTGGGTTTTGTCTTAACGTCGCTTTATTTGATCAAACACACATGCATGTGGGACTTCTACAACGGAGAAGTTCTCCGATTACAATTTACAGCAGCTTTTTATAAGCTAGATTTTGCACTTCTTATCTTGAAAAATACCAACATTTCAGTATAAGTCAATCATAAGACAGCATAACAAGTTTTCAGCAATGTAACAGAAAAAAGAAAAACAAGTTTATGTATGAGGTACTTTTCCACTACTTATTCCATTTCTTTCCCAACACTGCTTGATACATATGCCTGGGTCAAGCTGACCTGAGAGAGACAATGAGTTTTACTCACACCATAGCAACGTACAGCTTGCTCTTCAATGCTACCATGCTGTTATTTTTATATTTTGCCCAGGCATGCTCTTATCTTTATATTTTGTCCAAGCCCATTATTTAGGCTGGTACAACCAGTTCTGCTCAGTTTTATCTATTTTTCTGTTTTTACAAATGTACCTCAAGTAACCTTAGTACAAATTCTATAACCCTTAAAAAAAGAAAACATGAACTCAGAAATTTCTATTACATTCATTATGACTTTGTTACAGCATGGCTTTCAAAGCAAGCATAGCTTCAAGGCATTTAATAGCAAATATAGCTTTAGTATATATAAAAATTCCCTCACACTCTCCCCCCTTTTGATACTATGTATCAACTAACCGATTCCTTTTTACTTTTTCTCCCTTTATATTTTGGCCACAATTTGGCTCGTTTTGTAATGGAAACACCCCTCAGTTTAATGGGGTCCTTTTGTTCGGGTTGTAGCAAGGGGCAGGTGGGTGGCATCCCGTGACACCATGTAGTTGACAGGCATTGTAGGAGAAGTTTGATTAGACAGTCAGTAGCCAGAGTGCCAATATGACCACTTACAAGTACTGTCACCCAATGGAGAAGAGTAGCACCCAGTCACCAACTACGCTTAAGCCATGACCATGGGTCCCATATTTATGTGTAGCAAGCTTAGAAAAATGCAAGGCTAGAATTTAGTGCATATCTCATTACGGCCTCATTTTATGCTTTCAGCTATTTTTTTTTTTTTCATTGTATGGAATTTTACAATTAACCCTTTTAAAGTCTTACACGCACACATATTAAGTGACATAGTGGTATTTTCCACTTGCAGCCTTTTGCTACTAGATATACTAATTTACATGTTGGCATCATTTAGTCATTTACTAACCATTTTTACTTCTTACTAGCCCTTTAGCAATGTACACTAGCCATTTTACACCTTTTTATTTCCTCAGTTTTATGGTTAGCCAACTACACATTGTTGATAAAAGTTTGTCACTGATTACTAAAACCTTGGCCACTGACCACTGTTAATAATTTCCACCCTGAAGATAGGAAGCCCTGAGGGACTCGAACATTCACAAAATTGAACATAAATGTAAAGATATTAGTTAATAACTGAAGGTTAAAAAAAACAAAACTAAACATTTCTACTTTTAGACTGTTAGACTAGGTGAATAGGTATATGATTTAAAACTGATTGCCAGCATACAGATAGTCAAGGCATTTATAAAAATCATCCTGTTCTGGAGTTGGTACAGGGGTGGTTACAGACGGAACACAAATCGTGAGTTTGTAAAACATAATACAGAATTGAGGGATGTCAACACCACAATTGAAATATGTGAAAAAATGCTAACATGTGACACCACATATAACACAATATAACATAACAATTTTGTTGATGAAAAGAGTTCATGGAATTCACTTTGAGAGTGAATAAGGTAGATGCTACCTTGTGTTGAGGTGTGGCACACCCTGGGAACTTGATTGAAGAATCTGTTGATAATGTCTCTTGACAGATAAGTCCTTATAAAACATAACAGTCCATGAAATGAACAGTTCATAAGTTCATATAAGTATCCACAGGTTGATGTAGTTACAGTACAGATGAAATGTCATTTGCAGAATGGTGGTAACCCCACAAGGCATATGAGGCAATGCAGACAGTAATTTAAAACAAAACACCAGCATAGTAGAAAAGTCAGTGTTCATTTTGCTGGCTGGCTGATTAGTAGACACACTGATAGGGGTGCATTGAGTCCTTTAATGGAGTAGTCACAAACACACACTGGCATGGCATTTGTTTTGTCGTAGTTGATTACACCCCAGCATAAAGATTAACAGTCCATAAAAAGGTAACAATTGACAATAAACCATTAAGAACACAGTCCATAACAGAGCAATAGGGTTGTAGAAAGTACCAGCCATGTTTGGAACAAGCGGCAGTGAAGAAAATGGATGTATTGCTTGAAGGTCAATTGAAGCAGAATCTTCTCGCTGGAGTTAGGGAGTGCCCTTCCCAGACTTAACTTCATAGTAAGCAGAAACAATAAGCTTGATTGCAGAGTCTGAACTGACTGGACCTTCTTCAGTTGATTTAAAGTTCTACAAATAGGTGTAATTTCGCTGAAAACATTACACTTGCAGAGGTTACTGCTGTTGAACGTGGAGATCTTATGTGTGCCACACCGTGGAAACCTGCAAACTTGCAAAGTGTGTTAGACACTGAGTTAAAAACACATAAATAACAATCTTTTAAACCATTTACTTCTTGTTTTGTAAAGAGTGGTGTGACAGACCCTAAATTCTGGCAATTAGAAAAATAAAAAATTAAAATGGGACATTAACCGCACACCTGGGGGTGCAGGCCGAGGTTCAATTATACCATTTGACCATCTGTAAATCATGACAATGTTATGGTTACCTCCTGCTTTTAAATCACAGAAGCAGTTATGCCAGTGATGAACATTATTTCCCTGTCTGTTGCAAGCAGGCCTGATTGAGACCTGAGTTATAAAATCTTGTAATGTTACAATACATAGATACATAGATACATAGACAGTGTTGACAGATAAGGGCCTATGGCCCCACCCAGTCTGCCCATTTGAGCTTGTAAGTTCAGTTTGTTTTCCTAGAAGTCTGTTTCCTTACCCCGACTTCTAGAATTCCTATGTCTATCCCATGCATTCCTAAATCCGTGATTGTTTCAGCCCCACCACTTCCTCGCGCAGGTGCTCCACCGTCCACCACCTGCCTCCAGCAGAAATTCTCTCACGTTCCTCTGAATTGTCCTCCCTCCAACCTCATCCCATGCCCTCTAGTCCTGGAACATCTTTTTCGCTAAAAAATAGTGTTTTTCTGCACTCTGTTTCTTCCTGTAAGATACTTGTATGTCTCTTATTATAACCCCTCTCTCCCTCCTCTCCTCCAGGGAGTACATGTTCAGTTCCTTCAACTTGTCTTCATAGGACTTGTGATGCAATCCATTTCTGCACCATTCTCACCCCTTGTACTCTCTTCAGACCCATTACTCCCCTCTTCCTCAGTAAAGACTGAGCAGAAATACCTGTTCAATATGTCAGCTTTACTGTTGTCATCCTCCACGCGACTCCCATCCTCCCCTTTCAGTCTCACTATCCCTCCCTTTGTCTTTCTTTTTTTTCACTTATGTACCTGTAAAAGGTTTTGTCCCCTTTAACCACTGATTTTGCAATGTGTTCTTCTGTCTGAGCTTTGGCTTCCCTTACTGACTTCCCTGCCTCCCTTTGTTTCTCCTGGTACTTCTCCCTATCCCCTTCTGCCTGTATCTTTTGTATTGCCTGAATGCTATCTTTTGGCTTTCACTTTCTTTGCTACCTCTTTGGAAAACCATAATGGTCTCCTCTTCCTTTTCCTCTTGCTAACCTGCTTAATGCAGTTACTTCTTTAAACATATTGTTCATAACAATATGCCTTTTACACAATGCAATTAGTGGGACAAATACATATGTTGTTGGCCCATGCCAATTTAATAACAGTGCCTATTGCACCTGTGACAAGTGAAAGATCTACCTTCTTTACCCTGTATAGTGAAATACTCCAAAGTACTGAGTGGGGTAAGGCTTGAAGCATAGGTTTGGAGTACAATCTAAATTCTGCATATTATAATTGTTAAAATTTAAAATGACAAAACCTGCATAGAGTACACTCATTCTTTCGGGTACCTGTGAGTAATAAGACAAACAGAGCATTAATTTTACGCTTGGTTTTGCTTTGGAACATATTGTAGGGTGGGTCAGCAATGCTGGTCCCAGTATTTAGGTTTGGTTATGAGCATTAAAAACGCTTATACATGTGGGACTTTTCTGAATACACACATGATACAGTGTAGCAAGATGTATATCAAAACATTATAACATAAACATGAAACATAAGCATGTTTGTAATAGAACAATTTCAGTATTGAGCATAATGCATAATGCATAAAATACATTTTAAACAACACATATAGACTGTAAACTTAGCTTAGAGTCCAGAAATGTTAGAGTACTGTGAATTTACTGGTTGAAAAATGCATTCATTAATTGCTGTAAGGCAATAACAAAAGTTGTTTTGCATTTGTTTTAACAGGATAAGAAAGCTGAAAAGACAATCAAAGAATGAATATGTGTGACATACATACACAACTTCACCCTCCAGCGTAACTGATTACTTGCTGAGGGCAGAAACCCTGTACCAATAAAGGTGTGAGATTTAACTGTTTGCACTAGAAAAAAACAGAAGGGCTTGAGCTGGGTTATGCTGTTAAAATACCTTGGTCTTTTTTAAAACCTGTAAATAAGAAACAATTATTGGCAAATATACATTTTCTTTATTTACCCTTTGGGGAACAGTGATGTACCTTGCAACCTTTGTGGGTACTACACTGGAAGGATAGAGGAAGGGTAGCTTACCCTCCCCCAAGCTCCTACTGGTGGAAGAGACAGCTCTGAAGTGAAAGAGACAGCTCGAATGCTGTAGCAATAAAAGGTTAGCTGTGGATGGTGACATGATCCCACCTACTACACTTTAAATTATAACAAGATAATATTACAATTAGTTTAGTAAGTTTCATACCTTACTATAAAGATGAGGAACTTCTTTTCTCTAGAAGAAAGAGAAGAAACACAGACAAACAACAAAAACAAACACACACCAGTTTAAAAATAAAACAAGATTATTTCCATAGGATAAAAGAAGCTACATCCCTGGGTTCCTTATCCTAAGCATGACAAAATGTCAGCTGAGTTAATAAAAATCCAGATTGATGGTAATACCGCATGACGTATCTCTTAGAATGCATTTCAAAAGACAAAAAATGATTACACATGGTCACACATAAAAACAAAAGCCATTGTTTTTAACTGTAGATGGTAAACTCTCAAAAACAGCTGTAATAGTCCTTTTTTCAAAAGCGTACTATATATACATATATATATATATATATATATATATATATATATATAATAAAAATATGGGAGATGATGAATAATTCTCCCCTTCCAGCTGGAGTATTGCCTGTGTTGGCTGCAAGTCAGAAGCAGTGAGACGAGAAGAAAAGTTTGTTCCTCTTCACTTAGAATACTAGTTTTGCAATAAAAAGTCAAATTACATGGTTCACTCTTGGTGTGCTTTCATGAAAACATACATTTTGTGTGAAAAGTTGTGCTTTAGGTATGGAATACACATCAAGTTTGAACTGGTAATAACATAAAATGTTGAAACACAAGAAGGTCAAATAACGTGCAAAAGGTCACAGTGTGCATGCAAGGGTCGTTCAAACCCAGTTATTTTTTTTTTAGTGTCCTTGAGCACTACTGATATTAAATATCTTTAAAGCATAGAATAAAACTGCTGGCCAAGACAGTACACACACATACACATACACAAAAAGAAATACTTAACACAAAATAAGACTGACATTGTTTCACACCAATTTGCTGAGGTAATGCCCATAGTTTCATTAGAAAACTGTACGTGTTTTAGATATATGTGCTGCCTCCCCCTGTCTTGTAACACTGACAATTTTTAAATCAACACATTTATACATATCGCCATGCCAAATCTTTCCAGAACAAAACACTTTTTTAAACACATTTTAACTCCTTTAAAACGCAGCACAACATATCATCTGTAAGTGAACACATCTTGTATAACATGGTTACACCTTTTGGCACATAGCCAAAATATGGCACCCTGTCATTTTGCAAAAAATTTTTTGGTTATAACTAGAAGTATGATAAAGCCATTTATAGCTGTTAACACATTACATTTTCACCTAGCAGTGGCTTGGCACATTGCTTGCAAACTACAAATCTTTCTGCACATTGCAATCTATATGACGCTATAACTCTTCACCATCAACACTACCTGCTCCAATCCAACAACTACAAAACAAAAGTTCTTCACTGACCCTATCTAGGCAGCACAAATGTTCCATTAAAAATAACGCCAATTAAAACAGTCAGCTGCGAGGCGTAGTTTCTTTTTTTTTTACTGTAACATGTTGTGCACTGAAGGCAATCAGTCCTATCTCGCAACCTTGACAACAGAACATAGTTACAGAACACAGATATAAGCTAGAAAATATGCACGAGAAAGACGGAGCATTACCTTGTTTAGTATAGGTATTACAGAAATAAAACAGACAGACATAAAACAACTTTGAATAAAAAAATTCAGACTTACCCGGTGCCAAGGTATTTTTTTTCTTCTTCTTCTTCTTTTCCGATACACTAGTCTGAGTAAGAAAACTGACTGCAGGACCTTCATGATAATTTCCAAACACTGCAGCTATTAACCCTTTCAAAGGTTTTCTTTTGCATTTAGTAACCTGCCAAACCAAGTCTTTTCCAGAGCTCTGGTTTGCAGTTTGAAAACAAAACAAAAATCTCTAACAGTACTAGGTTGAGATCCATCTGGTAGAGGTCCCCAGTACTTGGGTTTGGGATCAATGTTTCAGCCTCTATAGGAGGCAAGGGAACTTGAAATTGATACAGAAAAACTTGAAACTACACAGATAGGCAACATGGGGGAGGGGAGGATTTTCAAATCATCCTGTCTGTAGTCACCTACTGTGCGTACATCCACAGTAGTTTATTTTCTTTCTCTAAATGTTGCTTATCTAACGTTACTTAATCAGCCACTGCTTTTTTTACTAAAAACAGCTGAACTGTGAAAGCCATCATTGGCTCCAACAGTATATACTTGCAGCAAGCACAAATTACAAGTACAAAGGGCAGTGCAGTTGCCCTTGTAATTTGTTTGGTCAAACTGTCAAACATACATTTGCGGTCCAGATAATACTAACTCTGGACCCAGCTATTTTTCCTTGTTTCCCTATTATTTAGGCCTGTCCTTTATGGTGCACACTCACTCCAAGGTATTCTTGTACTTACAGTGATGATGAGTGTCGCCAGCCCCTAGGCCACATCCTGATGGGGTTCCACAAAATGTCCTTCTTTTTGTCCAAGGAAACAACCCATCATGAGGTGACACGGACCAAGAACTCATCCTGCCGATTACGCCAAACTGTGATCGCAATTCTCTCACTGTAAGTATTACCTGAGCAACCACTCCCGTCACACGGGCAAAACCACACCACTGGGTTTTGTCTTAACGTCGTTTATTTGATCAAACACACATGCATGTGGGACTTCTACAACGGAGAAGTTCTCCGATTACAATTTACAGCAGCTTTTATAAGCTAGATTTTGCACTTCTTATCTTGAAAAATACCAACATTTCAGTATAAGCCAATCATAAGACAGCATAACAAGTTTTCAGCAATGTAACAGAAAAAGAAAACAAGTTTATGTATGAGGTACTTTTCCACTACTTATTCCATTTCTTTCCCAACACTGCTTGATACATATGCCTGGGTCAAGCTGACCTGAGAGAGAAAATTAGTTTCACTCACACCATAGCAACGTACAGCTTGCCTTCAATGCCACTCACGTGCTGTTATTTTTATATTTTGCCCAGGCATGCTCTTATCTTTATATTTTGTCCAAGCCCATTATTTAGGCTGGTACAACCAGTTCTGCTCAGTTTTATCTATTTTTCTGTTTTTACAAATGTACCTCAAGTAACCTTAGTACAAATTCTATAACCCTTAAAAAAAGAAAACATGAACTCAGAAATTTCTACTACATTCATTATGACTTTGTTACAGCATGGCTTTCAAAGCAAGCATAGTTTCAAGGCATTTAATAGCAAATATAGCTTTAGGATATATAAAAATTCCCTCACAGGGGGGAGGGTCAAAAGTACCATCTTGCTACTGTTGATCATACACTCATTATGAAAATTGCCAACCCTATCAAAACTAAGTCTGTGATATATAAAACATCCTTAAAAACATATTTAATCAATGCCCAAAGTCTGAATAGTGAAATGGATGAAATAAAAGCACTCTGTAATATGCATAACCCAGATGTTATTGCTATCACTGAAACCTGATGGCCTAATATTAAGACTCTGAGCTGCTGCACATCTGGAGACCTGGGTTTGAATCCCACAGCCACCTAGGTGCATACTGTGTGATCCTGAGCAAGTCACTTAACTTTCTTGTGCTCCCAGGTCACATCTGGAAACAAGCTTCAGCTTAGTGTGCTACTCCTGGTTAAACAATGTTCCCCTTCCCCTAATAAAGAAATGTGGGGGACAGTAATCTCTGATTAAGATTTGTAATCCCACAGCCGCCTAGGTGCATACTGAATGATCCTGAGCAAGTCACTTAACTTTCTTGTGCTCCCAAGTTGCATCTGGAAACAAGCTTTGGCTTAGTGTGCTACTCCTGGTTAAACAATGTTCCCCTTCCCCCTTCCCCTAATAAAGAAATGTGGGCAGGGCCAGATTAAGGCAAGCTGGGGCCCTAGGCCCAAAAGAAATGTGGGGCCCCCCTCACTGTAACCATACCCCTTCGCCTTGACTGCACTTCTTGGCTATTGCATATCAGCTACTGAAACATGAAAACAATGTTCTTACTGTCCATAAAAAGTGGCACAGAATGCTTCAAAATTAATGAAACTGGCCTGCCTAGTGGCACTGAGGGTTGAGGCGCTAGATGCCACACCTCGCACCATGCCGGCAACCTGGGTTTGCTGATGGACTCGGGTTGCAGGGGTTGGCTGGGGGTAGAAGGATTGAATGTCCAATGGCTGCTCTCCTTTTCCAGGAGAGGTGGATGCTGACTCCACCGCTATACCACCACCGCCTGGGTGATCACAGGCAGTGCTGGTGCAGTTGGGAAAGCAGATAGAGAGGGGCCGACATCAGCCGAGGACCAGAGTGGAGGTATGTCTCTGCATGCCTCCATCTCATTGGTTCTCCTCCAGCACTGATGTTGGCAGGGGGTGGGCCAGAATAAGGAAAAACACACCACAGCTAATCTAGGCAAAAGGCTCCTGCACTGCTGCAACTATGGAGGAACCAGGAAGGAGCTTCTGTTGCACATTCCACTGAGGATCGGAGGAGGTAGAATGGACTCTTCCGCCACACCTGGGAGGTCAAACAAGGTCTCTAGAGTTGTATACGAGCAGAGCACCTATGGGAGTATCCTTCCAGTCCTCAAGGAGCAGACTGGGTGCATTGGGATGTCTGGAGAGAGGGACCAGCCCAGTACAAGGGGGAGTGTAAAGAGAGTTAAAAAAAATAAAATAATGAAACTAATACTATCAGTATGGAAAAATAATAGACTGAGTTTTTATAATTTATAAAAAATAATTAATAATAGGCCTGGTAAAAACAATTTTTTGTATGTGAAATGTAATGATTTGCATTTCTCCAAAGCCCCCCAACCCCAAACACACATGTGTGCACTCGCAGACTGGGTGTTATCATACTGTCCTGTCAGGTAGTATGAATCAGGATGTGGGAGTTCTGTTGGGTTGGGAAGTGACCGATCGCTAAAAGAGGCTAGGCTCTGGGTGGTGTAGGAGTTAAGTTTGAGGTTTACTAGGAGGGGTTATGAACTTTAGAGATTATAGCGCAAAGCAAGTGAATACTGGAAGAATTTGAAATCATTCCCAGGATCAAGCATTTCTGTTATTGATAAGTAAGCCAGCCAGCCAGGATCCATAAATGACAAGATTTACTGAGGGGAACCTTGAAATACATTAATTTGTTCACCCTGAAAACAGGGCTTTATCAAGGTCAGGACTTCAGTATGAGCGAGATGAGAGAATTAAAAAAAATATATATGATTTTTAATTGTACCACTGAAACTTATTGTAGATGTCTTAATTTTAGGAGTGAGGTTAAATCTTTATTTTTTATTTATTGAGATATCAGAATTACAAACCTTTGAGTCAAAGACTCCTTTGCAAATGCTCCACATCAAGAAGTACAAAACAAGAGAAATGGACAATACAATGAAAGGTATTACAAATGAATGCAGAGGGTAAAACAACCCACAGTCAAACATGGTACAAAGGTTTCAAGCAAATTAAGCTATTGCTTACTTTCAAATTTCAAGGATGATGCAAGGTTTCCTAAGCCTATAAAACAGATACTTAAGATAAAATATAAAGCATACACACTGAATTGCATTGTTAATCTTGTATAGTTAAGAGTAAAATTCTAAAGTGAATGGAATGCATTCCGAAGAAAGGGGGGTTACTAGTGGAGTACCTCAGGGCTCAGTACTTTGTCCAGTCCTCTTTAACATCTTTATAGGTGACATCGCAGAGGGTCTGGAGGAAAAGGTATGCAATTTTGTGGATGACACAAAGATCTGTAATAGAGCTGATACACAAGGGAGGGGTAGAAAGGATGAGAAGGGACTTGGCAAGGTTGGAGGAATGGTCAGACATATGGCTAATTAGATTCAATGCAAAGAAGTGCAAAGTAATGCACCTGGGAAACAAAAACCCAAGAGAAGAGTACACAATAGCAGGGGAGGTACTAACAACAAAAATGGAAAGGGACTTGGGGGTAGTTATATCAAATGACCTAAAGGTCATTAAGCAATGTGAGAAGTCAGTAGGGAGAGCCAGGGGGATACTGAGATGCATAGGAAGGGGCACCACAAGTAGAAAAAGGGAAGTGGTTATTCCTCTGTACAGACAGTTGGTGAGACCCCATCTGGAATACTGTGTGCAGTTTTGGAGACCCCATCTATGCAAGGACATAGACAGGATGGAAGCAGTCCAGAGGAGGGCAATTAAAATGGTGCAGGGTCTGCATCAGAAACCATATGAAGAGAGACTAAGAGAGCTTAATATGTATACCCCTGATGGAAGGAGGGACGGGGGGGCATGATAGAAACGTTCAAGTACCTCAAGGGGATCAACAAAGTCCAGGAGGGAAGCATCTTTCAGAAAAAGAGATGTGTAAGAACAAGGGGGCACAATTTAAAGATAGAGGGGGGGATGGTTCAGGTGTAATGTAAGGACATTTTTTTTCATGGAGAGAGCGGTGGATGCATGGAACCACCTTTCTGGGGAGGTTGTTGGGTCTAAAACAGTGGGGGAATTCAAACATGCATGAGACAGACATAAGGCAATTGTAGTGGGGGGCTTGCAGGAAGTAGGCTGTTGGTTAACTAGAATCTGCAGCTTATCCAATAGGAAGGGAAATGAGCAGACTGGGTGGGCCAAGTGGTCCTTATCTGCCATCAAAGTCTATGTTTCTATGTTTCTATGTTAAACTGGGATTCTAAATGGGTGTGGGAGACAAAGCAAAGGAAATGGGCTTGTTCACACCTTAAAGGTCATCCTTGCTGGGGCCCCTGAAGCTGTCAGCTGCACTTAACACCTAATCAAAGAGGTGAGAATCATGTCACAGTTCAGCCCCTGACTTACTCAGTGGCTGAGTCCTTTACAAAAAACATGCAGCTCAGGCAAAAAGAAAAGGATATATAGCAAATATATGTTGGGGATTGCTGGGGGCCCTAGGCCTGTGCCCATGTTGTCTATGCCTTAATCTAGCCCTGAATGTGGAGGACAGTAATCTCTGATTATGATTTGTTTCTTAACAGTAGAGAAAACAGGAGAGGAGGAGGAATTGCATTATTTATTTTATTTTTATTTATTTGATTGTAGGATTACAATTATCTTTGTGCCAAGGCTCTTTTACAAAGGTTCCTCATCAATTGAGGTACAATAGAAAACCAGCAAAAACATTCAGTAACAAAATCAGGATAACAGGTTAACAATAGGTTACAGGAATACGATTAAGACATTTGGGTTAAACTAGCACCAGGGTCACTAACAATGGGAAATAGAGAACAAAACTTGGGAGGGAGAAACGGGTAAAAGCAGCCAGAGGAATTGTCACAACACAGGGAGAAGTGCTAGGGTTGAACAAAAAAAGGGGGGATAAGAGGGAGGGAGGGGGTGGGTTGAAGGGGAAGAAGGAAGATAGAGAAAGTGCTATGTAGGAGGAGTTGTAGTAGCATTTAATATAAATGAAATATGGCTGTTTAAGGAAGGCAGTCACAGGTGCTAGAGGCAGAGAGGAGTAGATGGAGCTTGAATTTGAAAGAACCAATCTTAGGCTCAGAGGACATGTCTCTGCAGAGACTATTCAACCATCTGGGGTTCCTATAAGCAAAGGATCTTTGACCCTGAGAGGAACAGCAGTGAAGGACTTACAGGAGTTTTGATTCAGAGCATCTGGTGGGTCAAAGATTGCTGCTAGGGCAAAGGAGAGCTCGGACTCCAGGGGGTGCAAGGCCCATGGTACTTCTCTTTGCCATAATGCAGGTTTAATACTTTATGCAGTTAGAGACTTGTAGCCAGCCAGTTTGTGCATATAGGACACACATGTGAGTGAGGTGGTGGGATCCAGTGATAAGCCTACAGGCTTTGTTGAGCTACGTGGATATACGTCTGAGAGCAGTTACTGAGGTAGAGCCATATGTGATCAGGCCATAGTCAATTATGGAGACAACAGAGCTCTGAACTGCGACCCTTAATGCTTCTGGGGTGAGGTGCTGCCTATGCCTGTAGAGGAGCCCAAGGTGGGTATTAGCAGCTTTGGCAACACTATCAATGTGAGCACAATAAGAAAGGTTACAATCAAAAGAGATCCCAAGGTATTTGAAAGAATGCACTTTTTCAAGGGCAGCTCCAAGGCAGTTTGTAATGGTAAAAGGTTATAGCATTTGCTTGTTGTGGGAGCTGATGAAAAGCATGAAATTGTTTTTTTTTTTATAATTTAGGACCAATTTATGTTTCCTGAACCAATTTCCTACTGAGGCGAAGCCTTTTTGAAGGTTGTTTTGCAGGGGTTGGAGATCCTTATGGGTGGCATGGATAATGGTGCCATCAGCGTGGAGAATGATTTGTTCTGGGCAGGATTGTGGAAGGTTGTTCAGGAACAGACTGAATGGAAGGGGGCCCAGTATGGATCCCTGTGGGACTCCTGATCTGACAGGCCTTGCATCAGAAAGGACATCAGCAATTTTGACTCTTTGGGAGCGGTTTTCCAGATAGCTTTTAACCAGCCCATGGAGTCAGGAGAGAGTCTGGCTTTCAGATTCTGCTCAAGTAATAGACCATGGTGGACGGTATTCAATGGCTTGGTTAAGTCAGTAAAGACCAAACCAGCAAGGTGACCATTGTCCAGGGAATTGTGTATTGCTCCAGGGAATTCAAGGAGGGCAGAGGTAGTGATGTGCCCTTTTCTGAAACCATGTTGTTGAGACCACAGGATATTGTGTTTGTCCAGGTAGTCAGAACAATAACCTATAGATATTACAAACAAAATAAAAGCATCTAATCACACTGAAACCTTACGGATAAAATTACTGAATAAAAATAATAAAACTCTTTTAATGGGCTTATGCTATCATCCTTCGTATACCAACCCCCTAATATTGAAAGAAATTATGAATGAATTGGAAATAGCTGTAGACCAAGTGGAGACAGTGTTTTGGGGAGATTTAAATATGGGTGAAATTGACTGGATCAAAGGTACTGCCCAATCAAGTATCTCCAAAGACTTTTTTAATTTGTGTGGTGAACTATCCTTAACACAATCAGTTACAACTCCAACAAGGGGTTCAAACATACAGTAGTAGAGATTGTAATAAATTCAGAAAACATTATAATAAAAAAATGTACGGTACAAGCACCACTTGTACGTAGTGACCACAATATGATTTAATTTGACATCATTTCTGATGTTTCCATGCCTAGGAATGTCTCCAAAATCTTTCTTTATAAAAAAGCTAATTTAAATATGATCAATAAAGCACTCATTAATATTGACTGGGATGAATTATTTAATAATGCATCAGTGAAAGACATATGGACTATCCTAAAGACAAGAATCTTGCAAATAGCTAACACAAACATATCAAAAATCAGGAAACACTGTTCTGCTAAGAACAACCCAAAATGGCTAACTGTAAAACTTAAAAAACTGATTAGTAAAAACATTGTCTTTATGATAAATATCAAAAAAACTAAATTCCATCTAGATTGGCAACATTTAAACAGATCCAAAATACATGCAAACAAGAAATCAGGAAAGCAAAAAAAAGCAACAGTTATATAAACTCATTAAGGAAACAGTACAGTTGGTCCATTAGCATTTGAAGATAATGTGATATCAGGACCAACAAAGATGGCCAATTTGCTAAATGGCCATTTCTGTAAATCTTTTGATACCCCTTCATTCAGTACCCATACCATGCAAGATACAATTCAATCTGATATTATTATTTCTGAGGAAGAAATTCTATCTAAAATTAAACTTATAAAACCTGGTTCTTTCCCAGGCCCAGACAGCATCTCCACAGATATGATCAAAATTATGCAAGTGCATATGACCAAACCATTACAAATGTTATTCAATCACAGCAGTAAAACAGAAGTACAGGTAGATTGGAACAAAGCGCATGTCATACCACTACATAAAATGGGAGATAGAGGGGATACGGATAACTATAGGCCTATCAGCCTTACCCCAGTTCTCTGTAAAATTGTGGAAAGCATATTTAAGAACAAAATGATAAACAACTTATCAGAAATTGACTTAAAACAACATGTTTTTGTAAAGATCAATCTTGTATCACAATCAATCAATCAATCAAACTTTATTTAACCAGGCAATTACATCATTGAGCAAGCTCATTTTCAAGATGGTCCTAGACACATAGGACATGTTCCTTTATGATAATACAACAACACAAGGTACACCAGACATTAATACAGCATGTAACAGAATACAGAGTTGGAGCAGACTTAGGGTGGCAAATATATACAAACATACCTGCATAGACATTTCAGTGTATACTGGTAGTGGTCTGAAGAGTACATAGGGAGGACAGGATGGAAGATACAATGAAGGGCATGGGAACAGGGGATGACAAGACACAAAGGAAGAGGGAAGAGGGAGCCTACAATGTGGGGGCCCCCCAAAATAATTGGTCCAGGGCGAATGGAGGAAGCTCGGGGGGGTAGTTACTCTGATGGGAGGTCGTCCGACAGGGGGAATAAGAAGGCCAGGGAGGTTGAGAACTAGGGGTCTGTTTTCAGTCAAGAAGAGTAGTGCTTACCTGAAGCAGTCACATGCCATTTTCAAGCAACAATAGAGCAGCTGTCTGAATATGTAGGGGCTAGGCAGAAGGGAGAGTTAAAGTGCTTTTTGTATATTATTCCAGAGCATTGCTAGATAGGAGCTAATGGCAGTTGAGCCAAGATGTGTTCTGGTCCGTGGAGGCTTAAGGAGGACAAAGGAGGAGTTCACAAACTTGTTATGCTTTTATGAATCAGTGAGCAAGCATCTTGATAGCAGGACACCTTGTGATGTGATATTTTTGGACTTCAAAAAAGCATTTGACTCTGTCCCTCATTGAGCCTTACTAATAAAACTGAATCTCTATAACATACACACTAGCATTATCAAATGGATAAAAAACTGGTTATTAAATTGGTCTCAAAGAGTCCTAATAGATGGTCATGCTTCAGAATGGAGACCAGTTACTAGTGGGGTACCCCAAGGATCAGTCTTGGCGCCCTTAATATTTTAACTGTTTATAACTAATTTATCTGATAATCTGGAAAATTATATTATAAACTACTGTATGCAGGATACTGCAAATTTGGAGGTCCTTTCAAGACAGTGCCTGAATCAATTTCTATACAGAATAACTTCAATATATTGACTGAGTGGTCCATCGAAATGGGGTCTCAAATTTAGCAATAATGAATGTAGCATCATGCACTGTGAAACTGAAAATTCTACCACACCCTACTCACTCAATAATTTGCCCTTAAAAGTGGTGGAGTCTGGAAAAGACTTGGGAATAACAATATAGAATACATTAACATTCAATACTCAAATAACTGAGAACATAAATAAAGCAATCCGGATTAGGCAGAGTATAATCAGTTATTCTTCCACTGTATAGATCATATATTCACCCCATATTTGATTGTGCTTCTCAATTATGGTGTCCATACAATAAGAAAAGATATCTTAAGAACTGAAAAAATTCAAAGACAAATTACAAAATATATAGATGGGGCACAGTCCTTAAATTATGAACAAAGACTGGACAAATCTAGATTAATATCTCTTGAAAAAAAAAGAAGACTATGGGGTGACCTTATGCTCACTAGAGATATTATAAATGATGAAAACTTAATGTTTGAAATTGGCATCGATTTCAAGCAGATAAACATTAACACAAGAGGATATCCACTTTATACACAGATACATAGATACATAGACAGTGTCGGCAGATAAGGGCCTATGGCCCACCCAGTCTGCCCATATGAGCTTGTAAGTTCAGTTTATGTTTTCCTAGAAGTCTGTTGCCCCTTACCCCTGACCTCCAGAATTCCTTTATGTCTATCCCATGCATTCTTAAATCCCGTGATTGTTTTAGCCCCCACCACTTCCTCTGGCAGAGTGTTCCACTTGTCCACCACCAGTTCTGTGAAGAAATTCTTCCTCATGTTTCCTCTGAATTGTCCTCCCTCCAACTTCATCCCATGCCCTCTAGTCCTGGAACATCTTTTTCACTTAAAAATAGTGTATTCCTGCACCCTGTTCCTCCCTGTGAGATACTTGTATGTCTCTATCATATCCCCTCTCTCCCTCCTCTCCTCCAGGGAGTACATGTTCAGTTCCTTCAACCTGTCTTCATAGGACTTGTGATGCAATCCATGCATCATCTTTGTTGCCCTCCTCTGAACCTTCTCTACCCTGTCTATGTCCTACGTGGTATGGTCTCCAGAACTGTACACTGTACTCCAGGTGGGGCCTCACTAGTGTCTTGTATAGCGGAATTATGACCTCCTTTCCTGCTGGTGATGCCCTGGCTATATATCCCAGCATCCTATTTGCTTTACCTGCTGCCTTGTCACACTGTTTCTACCTTGAGGTCATCAGAGATGATAACCCCAAGATCCCTTTCCTGCTTGCATGCTATATCCTCACCCCCAACTGATATATTATGCCAGGGTTTTTGTGCCCTTATGCATTATCTTGCACTTCTTTGCATTGAATTTCAACTGCCAAACCCCTGACCATTCTTCAAGTTTCTGCAGATCCTTCCTTTCTGTCTACACCCTCTGGTGTGTCTACTCTGTTACAGAGCTTTGTGTCATCAGCTTAACAGTGAAATTCTGCCTCTAGGTCCCATGAATGTCACTAATGAAGCTGTTGAATAGGACCGTCCCAGCACTGATCCCTGTGGTACCCCACTGGTCACTCTTCCTCTGTGGAGTGACAGCCATTTACCACCACCCTCTGTGTCCTGCCACCCAGCCAGTTACCTACCCACCACACTACTGTCCTGCCCACACCCATATTCCCCAGTTTGTGTAATAGTCTTCTATGTGGCACAGTGTCAAAGGCCTTGCTGAAGTCCAGATAGGCCATGTCCACTGCCCTCCCCTGATCCACCTCCCTAGTCACCCAGTCAAAAAATTCAACGAGGTTGGTCTGACATGACCTCCCCCTGGTGAAACCATGCTGCCTTGGGTCCTGTAGTCCCAAATAAAAAAATAAATTAAATAAAAAAGACAATACTTTAATACAAAAAAAGGATGTTTCTTGTCTCAGAGAATTTTAAATCCCTGGAATTCACTCCCTACAGATACTGTCATCAGTAAAACCAAAAATATCTTCAAAATACATGTAGACAGCTATTTATTACATGACCATTCCCTTGGGTATTATGGGTGACTGATAGGAGTGTTCATGGGCTTTGGCCTTATACTCCTTCCAACTTTCTTAGTGAATCTTAATCAATTCTGCACCACAGGAGTGAAAACAAGTTTGGGGCAGGATGTGAAAAATGACAGCTGTACTGTTCATGAGGAGGTGTGAAAAAATGGCAATGTTGAAAAGCTGGAGTTAAAATACATTGGACAGGACAGGTATAAATTTCAGCAATTTAACATTATGCATAACCTGTACTATACTCCAGCTAGGCTCCACAAGATGGGCAAGTTATCATTACCTAATTGTAACAGGTGTTTAACTAAAGAAGGGGATCTGTACCATGTTTTGTGGGAGTGTGCGGTGATACAGCCCTTCTGGAGGGCAATTTGCGCCTCACTACCATCAATATTAGACTCTGAGCTCTTCTTCACACCGGAAATCTGTCTGCTAAACAGCTTCCCCAGAGGCGAGATCAGGCAAAAGAGATTATACATGACTATTATAGCAGCCACGGCCGAGGCGGTTATCCTTAGACATTGGAAGGACGCCTCCACTCCATCAATCCTAGAATGGCATAAGGAAATTATAATGGCGTTACAACTAGAGCAGTACATAGCCAGAATGAACAACAGGATCCAATCATATGGCTCCAAATGGGGCCTGCTGGATGCAGTCCTAGCCAGTTGGCAAGCTTAACCTCCTTGGCCGCTGGTAATGTCCTGCTATTAGATGTATTTTTAGTGCCCTATGCTCTCCTTCCGAATGAGTGCTTGCAAAATGTTTCAATGTGACTGTAGATGCTGCTAGGGTATGGGTGGTTTGGGTGGAATGAGCTGTGGGTGTTGTCTTTTTTTTCTTATTAGATTACTTGGTTAATGTGTCATGTTACCTGTTTTGATTCTTTCTTCAACGAGCCAGTTGCTATTAGCATGTATGCTTGATAATGACTTGTCTGACTTGTAACTGTTAGACTGAATAGAGTGGCACTTTTCATGTAATATCAATATGCTAATAAAGTAAATTGAATTAAAAAAAAAGAAAAGCTGGAGTTAAAATATTGTAAATTGGCGAAGTTATGAATGTGCGTAGAAACTGCACAATGCACACTCATAATGCAGTAATGTTTTGGAATTTTTTCACCAGATTTTCAACATGGGCATTTTGAGATCCCCCCTCTTGAAACGTAGCACTGTCATTTTGTTAGTCCATCCTAAAAGTTGATTTTGCAAAGGGACCACACCATTCTATGCCACAGGTATGAAGACACATTTCAGGCAGGTTGTGAAAAATAACAACTGTACTGGTCATAAGAAGGTGTGAAAAAATGGCAATGTTGAAAATCTGGAGTGGAAGTATTAAAAATTGGCAAAGTTACAAACGTCCATAGAAACTGCGCAAAGTACACTCTTAACACGGTCATTTTTCAGAATTTTCTCACAAAGTTTTCTACATGGGGTTCTTCGGACCCTACCTCATGGACACTGACACTGTCATTCTACTTATCAGTCTCGAAAGGTGATTTCGTGCAGTAACTGCAAAATCACCTTTCAGGACCAAATAATGAAATGACAGTGCCAGTGTTCAAGAGGTAAGGTCCCAAGAACCCCTTGTTGAAAATTTGGATCAAAATTCCTAAAAATCTTGAGATATCAACATAAGTTGAAACCTTCCATTGACTCCCATTATATGGTTTACCTTGAAATCTTCAGTTTGCAGTTGGGTTTTAAAGAGTAAAGACATGTCACAGTCTGGAGAAGATGACAGCACTGACCTCTGGAGGTAAGTATGGGGTAATGGGAATGTGGGGAGGTGGGGAGGTGGATAGTCAGTGGGTATGGGGAGTGGGGACTGGGGAGATGAGAAGGGACCGTTTTCTTTTTTACAGGTTAAAAATAGATGGTGGGGGATGGTTTTCTGTATTGACAGGTAACAAAATAATTAAAAGTACTTTGGGGCACATTGGGGTGGGCTATGAGTGTGCCATATGAGTTGGGTGGGGGTTACACACTGCTGACAGGGAGGCTGGGCACCCGAACTGGCAATGAAAATGGGCTTGGGGTGGGGGGCATCTGACACTGGGAGTGAGGTTCCCAGTGTTGGAAAAAAAACAAAATTTAAAAGAAATTATCTAGGCACACTGGGGTTGACTCCTCATGAGCCACAATAGTGGGGGTTGGGGGGATACAAGCAGACTCAGGGATTGGGCACCATGATGCCAGCAAAAACAGTATGAAGGAAGCATGAAGCTACAGGGAATGGAGTAGCAATGTGGTCATCTAGTTGGGTCTTTGATCAGTAGCTGTATTCATCTCTGGAAGGGGGGATGAATAAAGCTACTGATCAAAGACCCACTGGCTTGTTTTATTATTTTGAATAATTTGCCTAAAACCTTCTTGTAGAACTGCTGTCCACCCCAGTGCAGCGGAGAAGACAGAGACGCTGAAACTGATAAGAAAGAAGTGGTCTCTCTCTCTCTCTCTTTCTCACTCTTCGCTTCTGACTTTCTTGAGAAAGTGCCAGAAAACTAAACAAACAAGGACATGCCTAAGGGTTAGTTATTTTTTTGTTAATGCAACTCCTTTTATTATTCCCACTGTAAAAAGGAACATTTTTGTGAGCAGGAATTGGGAACAGAGGGCTGGGGGTGGTACAGCACACAGTGGGCAGTTGTGGGAAGGTTTATTCAGTCCGGGTTCTTAAAATTTTAGGAAGGATGTGGAGTCCCTTAACTCATTATAAAAAGGTCTGCAGGGCTATGCCCACTGCAGCCCTAAAAGTTAGCCAGCAGCATACATATTCCTGAGCCACTGCTGTTTCAGCTCACTGTTCCTTCTGAAGCAGTGGGATTATACATCAGCCCTGAGCAGAGTGAGCGGGTTGAGTCCAAGTGCAGTGGACATACTGCGGTAACTAACATAAATGATTAATTTACTAAAAACTACTGAAAGTGAGTAGTCACTTTCTACAGGATGGAGTCAGGGGCCAACATCAGCAGGAGGGATGAAGCTGGAAACAAAAACCCTTTATACAGCAAAAGTAACCTGCTGCACCTGCTGTGGAGGGAATCATCTCCCATACTATCCAGGCTGCTGCTGTGTGTGTGTGAAGAAGATGGTGTGCTCCTACTTCAGGGAGGGGGGAGCGAAGGAAGGCTGCAAGTAAAAAATAAAACATTAAAGTAACCTACCAGCTCTGTCTCCATTTCTACTTGAAGTCATCTCAATGGTGAAGTCAACACTGCACATAGCAGAACACGGAGTATCAGGCCCCGAAAGGCTTGCTTTTTCAACTTCCCACCATGGCACATCTTTCAGACCCCAAAGAGCTTCTTTGTTTAACACTTCCCGACACAAAGGTACCTAGACCCATTTCTGCAGTTTGTGGGGGCCAGGAGAGTGAGTGAGCTCAGACAACATATCAGGTCTGCTGGGACAGCAAGTAAAGTTTGTAGGTCGAGAGAGCGGGTGAAGGGGGAACCGAGTGAGCTCCATGAGCCAGGAAAATGAGTTAGTTCCTATTTAAAGTGCTGTTGTTAGGGGAGAAATAGTGAGTTCCCTTGGCCAAACAAGCTCACATTTAAAATACAACTGTGCTGAGTGTGCGTGTGTGTGTGTTTGGGGGGGAGGGACTTATTCTCAAGCTGACTGTTATAACAAAAAAAAAAATCTCTTCAGTGTGCTCCCTGGCCCCAGTTGCAAACTCTGGTTGGGCTAGGCAAACTGAAAGACTATCAAACAATAGAGCTCCAGGAGAGAACAGCACACTATGCTGATTGATAAACGAACATAGCAGCGCCACCTTTTGTTTACTTTAAAAAATTGGGACTAATTTTTTACTTATCTAAAAGTTTAAAAATAATTTTTATAACAAAAGTACACACACCATTTTTATTTAAAACTGAAATGGTATTACTTATTTTCTTTTCTGTGCATACTAGCCATTTTATAAGTGTGATAAGCCACTCCAGGGTGTACATTAAAGGATTTTAATGCACCTTCCAGGGTTGTAAGGACACTTGGCCTTTGGCCTCATACTTCACTACACCCCTTGTGCGTGCATTGAAACCCTTTAATACATGCCTCGGTGTGGCTTATTACTTGATTCAGCCATAGAATTGTTTGTTTGTTTTTTTGTCTCTGCAATTCTCACAATGCTGATTTTGGTTTACTAGTGTGATGTGATTGTTTGGCTCTGCAGTTGCTGCAGATGGTGAGTGAAATTTATTTGTTACTGCCGCTGCTATTTTTTATTTTTATAGTGTAGGCAATTATGATAATAGAAACATGGAGTTAACAGCAGTATGCAAGTATATAAACAAATCCCACAAACATATACATGCTAGCAATCAACATAAACAGAGAAACATAGAATCTATTGACAGATAAGGACTGATTGGTCCACCCAATCTGTCCATTTTCTCCCTACCTAAAGTATCAGTGCAGACCCTCTTGATCCAGTTATTTCTACACCCGCCTTCCTTTAAGCTAAGATTCTTTTATGCCGGTCCCATGCATTCTTGAACCTTACTACAATTTCAGCCCCACCACCTCTGCTGGTAGACTATTCCAGGAATCTACCACTCTTTCTATAAAGAAGTACTTACTCGCATCTCATATGAACATACAAAATCACAAGCAGAAATAGGTCACATGGTCTATCAAATCTGCTGGAGTGTGCAGCTAGCACTTCATCTTGCAGCTGCCCCTCCCGCTTCCCCCCCCCATCACCATATCCCTTCACCTTTCTCTTTCCCACCCCTTTTTGAAGCTGCCCACCATCTTACAGGATATCAGATCTTTCAGTAGGGTATTCCACTTGTCCACTACCCTTTCTGTGAAAAAGTGTCTCCTTACCTCCCTCCTAAACCTTCCCCCCTCTAATCTCAGTCCATGCCCTCTTGTGTCCCTCTCTCCCTCTTCTCAGCTGAAAGATCCCTTATGTGTTAGCCTTGTTGATCCCTTTCAGATACTTAAAGGTCTCTATTGTATCTCCCCATCCCTTCTCTCTTCCAGTGAGTACATTTTCAACTCTTTCAATCTGTCCACATGAGGCTTGTTCCCCCAACACTGTATCATCTTTGTGGCCCTGCATTGCATCTCCTCCAATAACCTTATGTCCCTTTTCAGGAATGGGCACCAGTTTTGACACAATATTCCAGGTGGGCCCTGACCAATGATCTGTTCAGGGGCAGTATAACCTCACTCCTTCTGGGGGAGATCCCCTTGCTATATAGCCCAGCATTTTGTTGGCTAGGTGCTGCCGCCCTCCTGCACTGGGTTGAGTTGTTCATGGTTCTGTTATGATTACTCCTAGGTCCTTTTCCTCTGGTACTTCCCAACTGCACTCCATTAAAGTGATAGTCCCTCCCCAGGTTCTTTGCTCCAAAGTGCAACACCTTGCACTTCTTTGTATTGAAACCCAGCTGCCATGTTGCTGCCCACTCTACAGTTTAGTCAGGTCCTCTTGCAGCCCCTTCCACCCCTCACTGTCATCAACCATGGCTCCCATTTTGGTATCGTCTGCAAATAGACTGAACTTTCTCCTGATCATGTGCAAAATATTGGCCATATATATCCCTAACAGCACTGGTCCCAGTACACATCCCTGTGGCACCCCACTTGTCATCACTTTCAGTGACGAGAGTCTCCCCCACAGCCACCCTTAGCTGCCTCCCCCTCAGCCAGTCTGTGATCGAATTCACTAATTTTGGCCCCACCCCCACATATTCCAGATTTCCCCCCAACCTCCCATGCATTACTGAATCAAAGACCTTGCTGAAGTCCAAATACAGGACATCCATTGCATAGCCTTAGTTCAGTTCCTGTGTCACCCAGTTGTAGTATTCTATGAGGTTGGTTTGGTATGATCTTTTTGCTACAAACCTGTGCTACTTCTGATCCTGGAGACCATTGTCCTCCAGAAAACTCACCAGTCTTTCCTTGAGGATTGTCTCCATGACCTTCCCCATGATCAATGTAAGGCTTACTGGCTGATAGTTCACTGGTTCATCCTTTGGGCTGCTTTTGTGGATGGGTACCCCATGCACCACCTTCAAGTCCTGCGGTACACATCCCATGTCCAGAGAGGTGTTGAACAGATCAGCTAGTGGCCTTGCCAGGACCTCGCTAGCTCCCTTAGCACCCTTGGATGAATTCCATCTGGTTCTGGAGCTTTGTCCACTCTGAAATCCCTTAGCCCTTCCAGTACCCTGCCCTCTGTAATCACTACATTTGTTATCAATTCCCTCCCCCGTACCCCCTCATCACACTAGGAACCCCCCCTTCTCCTGGGTGAATTCTAAGCAGAAGTACTCGGTGAGTGCTTCTGTCTTCTGTTCCCCCCACTCCACCCACTCACTGTCCTTTTTTATCCTCACCAGTTAGTCCTTATTCCTCTTTGTCTCTCCAAGTACCGGAAGACATCTTTCTCTCCAGTCTTGATACCTTTCACCAGCCACAGCTCCCTGGCTGCATTAGCCATCCAGACCATTCTTATAATCTCCCTGGACTTCTCTGCATACTTATCCTTATCTTCCTCCCTCCCTGATTTCCTATATTGTCTAAACACTGCCTTCTTGGCCCTCACCCCTTCCATGACCCCCAGCATCAGCCAACTTGGTTTCTTTGCCCTCCCTTGCTTACTTTTCTTCCTTGTGCATGCTACCATAGCCTCTGCCAACCCATTCTTTATAATCCCCCATTTCTGGTTTGCATCCATGTTCAGTTGCATACCTACCAGGTACCTTTCCAGAATTTCTCCTATTTTCCCAAAGTCCACCTCCTTAAAATTAATTACCCTTGTGTCTGTTATCCCTGTGTCCCTCCCCATGTTGATCCTGAACCACACTGAATAGTGGTCATTCCCAGCAAGTGGTTCTCCCACCACCAGGTCTCTAACTGACTCCCTATTATCCAGTACAAGGTCCAGGGTCCTCCCTGCCTGAGTCGATTCCCGTACTAGCTGCGTAAGGAATATTTTCTGGAAAGCCTCCAACAGGACCAGTTCCTTTGCACTCATGATGGATGGTGTTCTCCACTCCACCCCCGGTAGGTTAAAATCCCCTACCACTACTGTGTTCCCCCTCTTGCAGACCCTCTTGATTTGATCAGCCAATTCCCTATCCAGGTCACTCCCCTGGTCGGGTGGCCTGTACACCATCCCCAGCCTCACTGCCCTGTTTTTTGCATCCCGAAACTGCCTCCACAGGGCTTCTGTCCTCCATTCCTCCCTTACGCACTTTATCCATTCCCTTACATAAATCACCACCCCCCTCCTCTCGACCTTGTCTTGTCCTTTCTGTATGTCCCAATCCAGATACTGGGTGGCCAGGGCTCCTGTAATAGCTATACTGTCTACCCTCTCCACTGCCATCACAGCCTGCATGCCTGTTGCCTCATTTCCAAGGCTTCTTGCATTCAATGACACCACCTTTCAACCCCGCTCCATTTCCTCCATGGCACTATTCTTCCATCCCCTGTTTTCTGTCTGTGCATCTCCTCACTAACTTCATTTGTAACTAGGGGGGGTGAGCTTCCCAGCCTTATCTTTTTGGAACTGCTCCCTACCAGTGGGCCCCTCTCTGCCACCCCCTTTCCTAGTTTAAATCCACTTTAGTTGATATATATCCCACCAACTTCTGCTCAGTATTCCCTTCCCCCTTGTACTCAGGTGTAGCCTGTCTCCTGCATACAGGTCACTATTGCACAATATCTTACCCCAGCCTGCCACCAGTCTGTACTTCCTGGTGTGGCACCACCCACTCAACCACTCGTTAAACTCCTGTATCTTAGCTTTTCTTGCTGTACTCGCACAGGGGACTGGGAGCATCTCTGAGAATGCCACTGACACCTCGACCCCCTCACATTGCTTTCCCAGCTCCTCAAACCTCCCCTTTACCACCTTTCCTGAATCTATCCCCTACAGCTTCCTATCATATCCCTTTGTTCTTGAGCAAATTTTTTTCTGAAAAATACTTCTGTCCTTTAGCTTATTAAACCCCATAAGGTATTTAAAGGTCTCTATCATATCCTCCATCTACCTCCTCTCTTCCAAGCAAATGTGATAAGTAAATGAAAAAGAAAAATACCCGTGAAAGTTCTGAAGCTGACAGATTTCTTTACAAGTACATAGTGGGTGTGTAATTATTAAAACACAACCAGTTCATTAATATGAAAGGAAATAACATGGCTGTTGACCAAGATTATGGCTGGCTGGCTGTATAGCCTAGCAGCTAAAGCAATTAACTCTTAAAGATAATGCCACTGTACATCTAGTAGACATAGAAACATATAACCTGTTGGCAGATAAGGACTGCTTGGCCCACCCAGTCTGCCCATATTTCCCCTTCCTATGCTGTCACTGCAGACCCTACCTGATCTCATGCTACTTAACCCCCCCTATCCCATGCATGCTTGAAGCCTACCACTTTTGTTGTGCTGACCACTTCCACTGGATGATTGTTCCAGACATCAGTGTCCCATACCACAGGACTGCTCAGGGACAATGCTCCTTCTCATATCAAGCACCACTCTGGCTCAATGAGATCCCAACAATTACTCAAAGTGCAACAAACTTGAGGGCCTTTAAAGCAGATTTAAAGCTACCTTTTATGAGCCTGAGCACTTGTGACTGCTTGAACTGAGTCGGTCCCCCATCTTGCTTCCATCCCTATCATCCCCCCTTGCTCTCACCCCTCTCCTCCACCTCAAGTAAGATAAACTTGCTGACATCTCACTTCTTCTCACCTGCTGTTTTTCTCCACCTCTCCTACCTTCCTCCCCTTTCCCCCACCAGTGCCCACCCAAGCTTCCCCTCCACCACTCCTCCAGTCTTGGCAAACCCTCAGTGCATCACTCCTACCTTCTACACTCTCCTTGCTCCTCCTATTCCTTGTTTTGGTGACTCTTCCCCATGCTAAATGTATAGCTCCCTCCTCCCCTTCCCCACCTTCATTACCCCTCTCCCCTGATCAACTGTTACCCTTGACAAGGCCTCAAGAGGCTGCAATGTTGCTAACTACTGCTGTAACATTTATTGGTATGTGTTGCTTACTGATCCATTGTACCTGCATTATAACATGCTTGTAGCACATTTAATTCTTTCAAGTTGTGTCTTTGTGTATTGTTTGTTCCGTATCTATGAGGTGAACCCTTTGTAAAAGAGTTTGTACTCAAAGGTTGTTTCTGAATTATAATAAATAAAAAAAAATCCATCACTTTCAGAGATGAAGTACTGCCTTATATCCCTCCTGAATTTCACCCTTCCAGATTCATTGCATGCTTCCTTTTTCTTGTGCCCCTCCTGTTCTACAAAATGCACTCCTCCTGTATCTTATTTGCCCCATTAAGTATTTATAGGAATCTGTCATGTCCCCCTTCCTCCTCTCTTCCAGGGTGTGCATATTGAGATTGCTCAGTCTCTCCTCCTAGGGCTTATGATGCAGCCTCTGCACCATTCTAGTTTCCATCATCTGGACAGCCTTATCCCTGCTTATGTTCTTCCTGAGATATGGTCTCCAGAATTGGACACAGTAGTCCAGGTAGGGTCTCACCATTGATCAATACAGTAGTAAAACCATCTCTCTTCTTCTGCTGGTGATACCCATCCATATGCACCCTAGCATCTTGCTTGCCTTGCCTACTGCCTTGTCATACTGCCTCATCACCTTTAGGTCATCAGATATGATGACCCAAAGGTCTCTTTCCTGTTTAGTGACCATCAATACCTCTTCCCCCATTCTATACTTTTGGTCTTCTGTTCCCTATGTGTATGATTTTGCACTTCTTTGCATTGAAACTCAGCTCCTATACCCTTGCCCCCTTGCCTACTCTTTGAGTATTCCCAGGTCTTTACTTTTTCTCTACACCTCTCTTAAGTATCTACCCTACTGCAGACTTTGGTGTCATCAGCAAAGAGGCATGTGTTCCCTTCCAGCTGTTTTGCAATGTCACTTACCAAGACACTGAAGTGAACTGGTCCCAGTACTGAGCCCTGAGGTACCCCTTGGGTCACCCTACCCTCATCAGAGTAAATGCAGTTTGCCACCACCCTTTGTCACCTGTGCATCAACCAGTTCTGCACCCAGTTAACTACTTTGGGTCCCACCCCTAAACTGCCTAACTTCCTTATAAGATTCCTACAGTATGTTTCACAGTGTCTATGGTGTTGCTAAAGTATAAGTAGTATCCAACAAATCCAACTGATTCCAAAACACCCTATAGGAGGATTATTTATTTTATTTATTTATTTTATTTAGTTTTTGTTGACCGGGTAAGTGCACTAGACAAATCCTGCCTATTTTCAGGCACTACCCCGGGGAGGGGGATACAGATGAATGCCAACTGACCTTGAACCAGATTAAGCTGTTGGTGGTATTTTTAGTGAATATTATTCAAACTTGGTGCACTTTGGCCTGCTGTATGACAGGTAAAACTAAATAAGAGCAAAAACCAGACTCCAAAAGTATATTTGTTCAGGTTGCTTAAATTCATTTTTTTTCTCAAACTTCAAAAATGGTGAACTTAAACTCCAATGTTTCACACTTCCTCAGTGCTTTTGTCAAAAAAAAAAAATGAACCTATATAGTCAATATCAGAAATACATATTTCAGTACACAGTATAGCAAGTTGTGCCAGATTCCAACACCCAGCTAAGTTAATCCAACATAATAGAAATGGTGTTTGTTTACTTACATTCAGTAGACAGAGTATCAGCTTGATGCTATGTCTCAAAAGAGGTCACTTCAATACAGGTTGCAAAGATGCCATGTCTGGCACCTGAAGGGCTCCTTCTTTGTGCTACTTGTGACTGCTGACATCAATGCATTTTCAATCTTCTGTGAGATGACACCATCATGCCGCTTATGTCATGATTCCACATGCCTTCTGTCAAGTACAAAAGTACTCTGAAAAGCAAGCCCCAAGTGGTTAAGGGGTTCTAACCACCTAAGCTTACCTCAGCCTTCAGATGTTCCATTAAGACTTCTAAAAAGTAATATTATAACTAATTTTAAAAAATTAACTGGAAAATTACCACAGTAGGACAAAACATTCCTTTTAGGAATTATTTTCTTCAATTAAAATGATGTATAAATATTAACTTTAAATATCCCAAGCTGACCCCAAGCTTGGGGATCATCTTTGAAACATAGAATATAGAAACATTGACTTTGACAGCAGATAAAGACCACTTGGCCCACCCAGTCTGCCAATTTTCCCTACCCATTGGATAAGCTACAGATCCTGGTTAACCAACAGCCTGCCTTCTCCTACCCCCAATAGAATTGCCTCCTGTCTGTCCCATGCATTCTTGAATTCCTGCACCATTTCTGACCCCATAACCTCCTCAGGAAGGCCAATCCATGCATCCACCATACTCTCCATGAAAAAAATACCTCCTCACATTGCCCCTGAGCTGTACCCCTTCTATCATCAAATCGTGCTCCCTTGTTCTTGCACATCTCTTTTTCTGAAAGATGCTATGTTCTTGGACTTTATTGATTCCCTTGAGGTACTTGAAAGTTTCTATCATGCCCCCCTTTCCTCAATGTATACATATTATGGTCCAATAGTCCCTGTTCATATGGCTTCTGGTGTAGACCCCACAATATGTTAAATGTCCTCCTCTGGACTGCCTTCATCCTCTCTTTGTCCTTGCAGAGATGGGGTCTCTAGAACTGTACACAGTACTGCAGAAGGGTTCTCACCAACTGTCTGTACAGAGGTATAACAACTTCCTGTTTTCTACTGGTGATGCCTCTCCCTATGCATCCCAATATCCCCCTCCTTACTGCCTTCTCACATTGCTTGCCTACTTTTCAGTCATCTTATATGACTAGCCTAGGTCCCTTTCCATTTTTGTTGTTGTTCGTTCCACCACCCCCATTATGTACATTTCCCTTGAGTTTTTTGTTTCCCGGGTGCATTACTTTGCACTTCTTTGCATTGAATCTAAACTGCCATACATTTGACCATTCCTCCAACCTTGCCAAGCCCCTTCTCATCCTTTCCACCCCCCTTGTATATCAACCCTGTTGCAGATCTTTGTGTTGCCTGCAAAGAGGCATACTTTTCTTTCCAGTCCCTCCATAATGTCACCTATAAAGACATTAAAGAGGACCTATCATATTTCTGAACCCTGTTTTACCCTGCTAGTAACCCCCCTTTCTTTGGAGTGGACTCTGTTTATTGTCACCCTCTGTGTCCTGTTATCCAGCCAATATTTTACCCAGGCTACCACCCTAGGACCCACTTCTAGGCTGGCTAACTTGTTTACTTTTTTTTTTTTGTGGAACTATGTCAAATGCCTTGCTAAAGTCTAGGTAAACCATGTCCTCAGCCCCTCCCTGGTCTACTACTTTGGTCACCATGTCAAAGAAATCTATTAGATTCATCTGACATGATCTTACTGATGTGACTCCATTCTGCCTTGGGTCCTGTGCTCTGCTGGCCTCTATGTACTCAACAATTCTTTCTTTCAGAAGTGATCCCATCATTTTTTTACCACTTAGTTCAAACTAACAGATCTGTAGTTTCCTGCCTCTGACTTGCTCCCACTTTTGTGAAGAGGAATCACATCCATGCTCCTCCAGTCCTCAGGTACAACACCATCCTCCCATGATTTGTTAAAAAAGGATAATCAGTGGTGTCACTAGTTCTCCCCTTAGTTCTTTTAGAGTTAGGGGGTGAATCCCATCAGGCCCCATTGCTTTGTTCACTTTCAGTTTTAGAAGTTCTTTCAGGACACTTTCTTCTGTGAATCAACTGGTATCGATCCCCCCTATCAAGAGTGCTTCTATTGTTTGGTTTAGGTACCTCCCTCTCCTCTTCTTTTGTGAATACTTAGCAGAAGTCTTCATTCAGTATCCCTGCTTTTTCACTGTCACCCTCTGCCCACTCCCTCTCCCGTTTATTAAGCCTCACAATTCCTCCATTGGTCTTTCTTTGCTCCCTAATGTATCTATAAAAGGTTTTATCCCCCTTATCAATCAATCATTCAATCAATCAAGCAGTCAGTTTTATTGTGTGTAGCAAAACACGCTATTACAATCATATACTTTCTACATTTAGACAATAAATACAGTAAATGGAAATATTAAGAATGAGAAACATCTCAGATAGCATACATTTATAATAAAAAGAGAGAAGAAAAGGTACACAATATTTAAATTATTACACATAAAAGCTACCATAAATCTAATGGGATAGAGCTTCCAGAGAGGCAATTACGTACTCAGAGGAGCATTAAGAAAATCAGATAATCAGGACAGTATTATACAAATTACATAGTAAACACAGTCTCAAATGTCTCCAGTACCTACCCTTATATAATTTAGAGATGCACAAAGAAATAACAACTAGTTCAATCAGCTGGGCCAGATAGTACCTTATAAAGCAGAATAAAAAAACATGACTGGCTTATCTGTGTTAAATAACACAATTACCTGCCAGATTTTATAGTACCAAAATTCTACTTCTTATTTGGTTAATTACATTCAGATATTTAGCAAAATGTTCTATTGTCCAAACATCCATCGTATGAAAAAGAATTGATGTAAAGGTTTTATTATCAATCTGATATAGATTAGCTTTTAAAGGACTCAACCAATAGTTCTGGATGTTTTCATACCATGAACATTCCCAGATAGTGTACATTACATTCTCTTCACCTCCTTTATTACAGTCACATTTTCCTGAAGTTAAACCCTTTTCTTATATTGATATGATAACATGTTATTAGGGCATTGTTCGAATTTGTAGTTTGAAACTAAAGATCTGGTTTTAGGGTCTGTCAGAATTTCAAGGTATGGCTTGAAACCAAAATAGTATTTATTTGAAGCAAACCATTTAGAATAGTGAGAATTCTTAATCATTTCCAGCTCCTTACGATTCCAACTAGATGTTATTCTTTTAGCAATATATTTCCTGTATTTATCACTAATTACTATATGCCTATCTACTGCTCTTTCAAGAGTCATCATCTTATAATTCTGTAAGATATTGATTAATGTTATGTACCAAAGACCAGTTATATATCCCAGATTGAACCAAACTTCTTTCTTTTTGAGTGCCTTCTTCGGTAAATTTGGACCTTGTCTGATTGATCTTGTCCAATAATTTACTTTCCTAATTTCTATTTTTGCCCCTATATTTTCAATACCCAATTCTGATTTTAAGTATGAAGCCGGGCAAGAATGCTCTACTTTAAGAGCCATACATAGGAATTTGTAAAGTGGTAACATTAATCTACTTAAGTTGTGACACTCCCATATGTCAGATCCATATAATAACCATGTCTCAAACATTGATCTAATAACTTGGATTAATGGTTTGTCATACCTCCAAATTTTATGTTGAATTGAATAAGCCCTGCTACTGTTTTCTTTAATTTATCGAGAAGCAGATCTGCATGCAGTGTCTACTTACCATTCTCTTGAAATACTATACCCAAATAAAGATAGCTAGTTACTTTCTCTATCCTAGTTTTTCCTACAAGCCAGAAAGTTGAATCTTTTTTCCTTCCCTTGTCAAATATGACAACTTTGGTCTTATTCATATTAATTTTTAGTTTCAATTCAAGGACTTGTGATATATATAATCAAGTTTCTTTTGTAATCCTGATTTAGTTAGGGGAAAGAAGCACAATGTCATCAGCATAGGCATGCAGGGAGCATGACTCTGCCTCTATTTTTGGGGAGTCAGATATGTCATTGTCAGAATTAAATATCATATTATTAATATATAGTGAAAGTAACAATGGAGCCAAGACACATCCCTGTCTGGCTCCTCTATTAATATTAAAAGGGGCAGATAAACCTTCCTGCCTACCTAGCCTAATTTTTGCCCAATTATTTTTATATAACTGTGAAATTAGGGCTATTAAGTTCTTATCTATCCCCTTTTTTCTAGGATCATCCACAGAATATTTCTAGAAACAAAATCAAATGCTGATGTATAGTCAATGAACACTGCATACAGTTTCTGCTGTCTGATAACATATTTTTTGATTAGATGCTTCAGTACAAATACGTTATCTAATGTGGAGTAGTTAGCTCTAAAACCTGCCTGGCAGTCTGTTAGACCTCTCATTCTAATTACTTCATTCTCCAATCTTCCTAACAAAATTCTAGACAAAATGTTGAGATCTACATCAGGTGGCTAATAGGTCTATACATGTATGGATTAGACAGACTGCCTTTCTTATGTATGGGGATAATGTTCACTCCCTTCCATGAATCTGGAAAACTATTTAAATTAATACATCTATTAAAATAACCTACCTCAAATTTTGCCCAACTTGGGGGTAAACTTTGATAAAGTTCTGCAGGAATCCAATTTAGTCCAGCAGCCTTGTTCTTTTTTAAACCTCTAATTTCTTGAAGAAGCTCCATGGTAGTAACTATTATAGAGCCATTATGTACAGTCCTATTGCCCTGTGTCATCTCTATTTCAGGGACATAAAAAATAGATGTAAAATGTGTAATCCATACCTCTTCAGATATGTATGTATTAATTTCATATTTGGAGTTTGAACAACCCCTAGGAACCAGATTCCAGAAAGATTTAGAGTCCCTCTGTTCTACCACACCTAATATTTTTTGCCACAGTTTTTTATGATATTTGATTTTTTTTCATTATTTGCTAATAATTCTTTTTTTCTTGATTTAATTCTGTCAATACCTGTTTCGATCTGGTATCCCTGTAATTTCTATTTAGCCTTCTGATGGTGGATTTTTTCCTTTTACATTCATTGTCAAACCAATTACCAGATGAAACAGGATAGCTCTTTTGGAATATATTCAAGACGAATACATATATCTGCAAAAAGCTGACTTTGCATTTTTAATAAAGTTTGGACATATTTTTTTTCCAAAGATTCACAGAACTTTCAGAAATACAAGAGTTAAGCAGCAGTGGAACTATAGTCTCACCAGAATCATGTTGCCAAATAATTCTTTTGCCCCCTCTAATTTCAGGATAGAGGAAAGTATATATACATTGCTCAGAAAATTGTCCCAAAGAGTTGAAGTTTAGGAGAAGAGGAAAATGATCACTCTCTGAACATACTGGTATATTTAAGGAGTTCCAGCATTCTGGATTATCTGACCAAATGGCAAAGTCTACCACAGAAGCTCCTCTTGTAGACAGGGATGTAATTTCTCCAGCTGTATCACTCTGCAGTCTTCCATTTAGTGGGTACAACATATTATCTATCATAAGATCTATTAGTTTTTTCCCATTATTGTTTAGCTTACTAATCCCTGGAGTTCCTAGTAGGGAGAATTATATCACATAACATGTATGTAAACACCTGGTTGTCTTTCAGACCATAAAACATGGCAATTCTCACATTGAAGTCACCCAGTATAAGAATATTAGTTGTTGGCAAATCTTGATAGGCATTTGAGACTGTGTTTGCTATAACATTTCATCAATCATCACAATAAAATCCAGAGTTCTCAGGTGAAACATAACAGTTCAATAGACAAATATCTATGTTCCCAACCTTAATATCCACTGCAATTATATTATTGTGCTATGATTTTAATTCACTTGTCTAAACTGTCCTACTTTCAAAAAAACACCAAACATATAATGCCTAATACCTGGCACCTGGAAACATTCATAGCCATTTAATGAAATTTCATCACTGTTTTTATGCCAAGTTTCCTGTAGACAAATAAGATCTGATTTCCTGAGAACATTTTTAAAATCTGCATCTACTATATGATTTGTCCACCCCGCAATGTTTCAAGTCATAAAATGTAATCCTGAATTCTTAGCCATGCCCTCTGAGGATAATGAGTAATTTATTGGTAGTCAGTTCTCCTCATATTCAGCCAGCTGCAAGAATCAATTTTTTAGTGGTACTCCAGAGGTTCTAGTATTACTACAGTTTCCAATCATTGTATTCCCTGATATATTAAAACAGTCCAAATTTAGCAGACTAAGCCCCAAACTGTCTAAGATGGAGGTCTATAACTGTCTAAGATGGAGGTCTATAATTTCTGCCAATTTAGAATTTGACACTATTTTATCCACTTGGCTCTCCAGGTCAACTCTATTAGCTGTCATCTCTTCCAGATCTTCAAGAGTCTTAGGAAATACATCAGCAAATCTTTTATGGCATTTGTTAATTTTATATCATTTTCTTGTTTAAGTAAAGACACTCCAAACATACTGAGCATAATCTGCTTATTCCGACACTCTATCATTTTATTAAATAAAATTCAGTTCAGAAAAGTAATGATTAAATCTCTATCTTGAAACAGCCAGTTATTCACCCAGATGTAGTTTGCTACTCTGGGAGAAAGAAACAGAATAGCTATCAGGGTAGCTTCTACAATTTGTATATTCTCAATTTCTAAGCTATTTTCTGTAAAATTAGTATCCCGGTTTTTATTTAGATACTGTAGGACCTCAAACTCAAATTGCCCTGGGTAAAAGTTCCCCCCCAGTTAACTGGTCCATAAAGTCTTATCAGAGGATAAGATTATGTCAAGTTAGTTTGTCTAAATTGTCTAGGGTTAATCTTTTTCCCCAGGACATTATCTGGCTTAGGGATATTCTGCTCACAGTTCTTTTCAAAAAAATCTAACCCCTGAGCTTTCTTTTCCTTCCTCGAATATCGGCCATACTATCTGTGGAGCCTATTCCAGCTAGCTCTTCTATGTTAGTTAAGGTCACACATTGCTCATTAAGTTTCAAAATTTCCTTTTCTGGAGTATCCAATTTAGCCAATAGGTCAGGGTTAACTAAAGTATCCTGTAAGTTAACCTCCAATTGTCTATCACCCAACACTTTTATGAGTTCTTCTTGCTGGCTATTAAAACTTTCTTTAGTCACCTCAATATAGGTCCTTTTCTCTTTCAATTTCACCTGATTTTCCTCCCTAGATTCCCCTTTTACGTTTTTTTTCTTTTTTAATTTTTTTTTCATTTTTTTACCACAGTTTTACTTACTAGCTTTTCTACTATTTCGATTAAACTGAAGTTTGGTCTCTGATTTTTACCAATACTGTACTGTTTTTGCTCCATTTGCAATGTATTTTCCCTTGTGCTTACAGTAATATTTGAATTCAACGTTTTATCACCCAAGCTAATAATAGTGTCTAATTTAGCTCTATTGGCTGCTACATCTGCTCTTAAGTTCTCCAATAAGGCTCTGTTGATAATAAGTTGTTCCATTAATAATAATTGCATATCTGGGGATTTTGTAATGACACTATTAGGGACTCACTTAAACAGGATAGTTAAATTTGTATATCCAGCTCCTGATCTTTTTGTAAGGGTCTCCTACAGCTTTTATAAAATGGGAATGCCATTGATGTATTGTTCAGCTGTTTTAGGCCTGTAATGGTCTTCTATTGCTATGTAATTACCTCTCCTAATTTGGAATTTAACCCCTTTTTAGCAAACTCATTTGGCAAATCTAATGAATTAAATGATTCACAGTAATTAAGGTTACACAATTTTGGTAAATTTTCAATACTAGGGCTCACTACATCCTTCTCCCCCAGTGTTGCACACTCATTAACGGAAACAGCCTCATTGTTTTTTATTTCATTAGCTAAAATTGGTGACTTATCTGTTAAGTGTACCTCATGTATCTCATAATCAGTGTTGGTATCAGGGTCAGAGTCAACAATAGATATAGGATGCCTTGTATTAAACAGCTCACTATTGGTACTATGAAGAGAGCCTAAATTACTGCTTAGTAGCTGCAACATAGATGGTAAATCCTTAAGACTTCCTTCCTGCTGCATTGATGACACATTTATGCCATTTGTACTATTTGCACCATTTCTAGGTGTTGAAGTCTTAGTGTTATTATGTAATGGTACCATATGGTCTGTTATTTTTGATTCTGTACTATTAGACTTTCTCACAAGCACCTGCAGAGGTGATACATTGTTATTCTGCATTGTTTGCAACCTAGTATGCACCATTCTTACTATGTTCCCTACTTAATTCCAGACCCTATTAAAAAAAAAGAAATTCCATACCCTATTAGTGGAATTGATAGCTTCTCCCACTACAAGCTAGTACAACAAAGTTCACATTCAAATTCAGAAGAAGGTTCATATGTTTCAGATGTTTCAATGTTTCTACTGTAGGCAAATGCTAACAGGAGACACATGAGACCCTCCTTCAGCTCTTCTTCTACAATCTAATATAAAGGGGTTCAAGATGTCAAGTACAGGTACATATATCAATCCAACAGTCCAGCAGACCAGAAAGTCACAGAATAAAGGGAACAATTCTCACAATGGCAGTGCCCAGGAGGGCGTGGTTTGGCCACCAACAAGATGGCAGCATAATCTTCTGAGCTCACTCTGGGTTCGGTGAATGTGATGCTCTGGTATTGAGATTCATGGGTTTGCCCATTCTACAATTGTTGCTTCTGACACGGCAACCCCCACTTGCCTACCGGCGCTCAGAAAAAATTATTTAAATGCAGTTATTCTATGTCAAAATTGAGCACTGATCCCATGTGGAGATATGAGTAATAGGCTGTGCAGGCCCCACCAATGCAGTGTCACAGTAACAACCAGTGGCCCATATGGGTAAACGAAATCGGGGATCCTTGCCCCCTACATTAGACAACTGGAGCTGCCAGAGATTTGTCCTACTTCATCAGTTTATCTGACCTCCCTATGGCTCTACCAGGCAACAACGCTCAGACTGAACCCATGTCTAAATTACCTACAAAAGAGCCCTCAGTAAATGAGTCTTTACAGTATATTACTCGGATGCTGGAGACAGTTTTGAACAAAGCTGAAGATATTACAGTCACTCTTTTGGGCACAGTGGTAGAGGTTTGAAATCTGCAAGACTGAATGAATGTTTCTGAACAATGGCTAAAGAAGTATGAGCAGCGGCAATCTAAACTACTACTCTGCTTGCAAGCCCAGGAGGAAAGAAAAGCGGTGCTTTGGGAAAGGCTAGAAGACCAAGAAAATAGAGCTAGATGCAATAGTTTGCATATTATTGGTCTACCAGAAGGGGTTGAGGGACAGAATATGGAAACGTTTTTAAATGATTCCCTGCCTATGATGCTAGGAGAGAGATGGAGGGGGCAAATGGATGTGGAGAGAGCTCACAGGAAAACAACCAGGAGAGACAGGAATTCATATCATCCCAGACCCATCATTGCCTACTTTCTTCAGTACACAATGAAGGAAACAATACTAAGAGCTGCATGGGACATAGGGGAAATTTGGTGGCTGGGGACCCTGATCTCCTTTACAGGGACTTCACACACAAGACAGCCAACAAGAGAAGAGCCTTTGCCCCACTTAAGAAATTCCTGCACAATTTCAACTTCAACTTTAAATTTAAAGGGCTTACCAGATTACTGGTGGCTAAAGATGGCAGGGAATTATTAGCTGAACATCCAGCAGCTGTGGAGAAATGGGTGGTGAAATTTTGGCCCGATCTACCTGTCCCTAATACATATCCCAGAAGGCTTTGGGAACCTAACATTTTGAAAAGGAACCTTGAGGGCAGGAGTAGACAACTGAAGGGCAGCCTAGAAGATGGATATCCGGCACCTCTAAATGTTCCCCCCAGTAGCCAAGGACCCTCCCGACTGTTCAAGGCTGTGACAAGGTATGGCTCCACTTTCTCCAGCCAAAGACAATCTCTCTCTGCCTCCGCAGGTGATGTTGCCCTATGTCTGACAATGTCAAAGAGCCAGAAGCAGGAACCAACTGCCTCAGTATGCATCCATGACAGCTCCCCTAGCAAAAATGTTCAGGGAAGACAAAATGTCTCCTCCTCCTAGAAGTGCTTACTCTGTCGGTGTGGAGTCTCTGGAGATGGACACTTACATAGGCTCTGACTGGGCTGATATTTTGGAGGACTCGGCAGTCGGAAGCAGTGGACAGTTCGACACCAGTTAGACTGGGACTGATTTCATATGCAGCTGCAGTGATTAGTGATCCTGGTGAGATTGGGCCTGCTCCTATACCAAGAGAGGATCATGTGGACAGTGTTCCTGGATGAAGTTGCACTGTGTATTGGTTTAAGCTAACGTGACGGGCTATTATTTTCAGGCTAATTGGTGGGCTTAATTAGTCCCCTCTATGCGCTGATACCCAGGAAAATAACTGGGTGACAGTTTTCTTAACAGCTAATGCTACTCTAACTTAGATAGCATTAATAGCCAGTCCCACATTTTGGCATGCACATCTCAGGGGGGCGCTGGGTAGATTTCCACTAGTTGTGGCATTAATGCCAACACACAGGGGACAGTATATGCTAGTTTTGTATTTTGGGGTATAAACGCTGGGTTGGTTGGGAACTCTACATTGTAGGCAAGATCGTTGCCTCCTACTTTCCCATCCCTGAACCCCTGCCATTTCCGGGGCTATCTGGTGGGCCCCCTCCCCCCTTGTTTGTTTTCCTGCTCTCTCTTCTCCCCGTGGGTCTGATGCCCGACCTCAAGGATGCTAGAACCTCAGAGGACTCGAATCCACATGGTTCCTTCCCTCCAAAATATCTGGATCTGAGTGTCGGTGAAGCTGAGGCTGAGTGTTCAATCAGCCTCTTTCACAGGTAGCCTCAATCCAATAGTGCTGTTGTGCAGGGTTACACTACTACTATTATTAACTAATTGGTACAGTTTACACTGTTCTGTACTGGTCATAATCTCTGTTGTGTGTTTGTTCTACTGTAGCCTCTTCAACGAGGAGTGTATCTACTTCTACTTCTTGAGCTTCTTCCCCTTCTCATCTGGCAGTCAAGGTTAATATAGGGATTCTCGAGACAGTCTGGGTGGTGAGTCATATTTCTGGTGCAAATACTGCAATCTCAGTAAATACACCCCTTCTACTACTATAATGTCCTTGTACCCCACTGCAGCTTCGGTTAATCATGCCAACTCCCCCACCATGGTGATATCTTGGAATGTTAATGGATTGAACCATCCTATTAAACGGACAAAGGTGCTTCAACACCTTCGTTCTTTGCATACAGATATTGCCCTGCTCCAAGAAACCCATATTTTAAAGAAGGCAGTTCCATGGCTGAAAAAGGCCTGGGTGGACATGGTCTGTGCCAGTTCGGCTACTTCCAAGACTAAAGGAGTGGCCATCCTTATCCGGCGTGCACAGAGTTGGACTGTGGAGGAATCCAAACATGACCCACAAGGCAGATGGGTCGTTGCCAGACTATCTTCTGCTGGGGATAAGTTGATCATTTGTAACCTGTATGCTCCTAATACCAACCACACAGAAATTTTTCCTTCAATCAGCCAAGCAATCTCACTGGTTTCAGGGACAGATGGGGACCTCCCCTTAATAGTGGGTGGAGATTACAATATGGTGCCAGATATATTCCTGGACAAGTCGAGGCCCACCCCTCAGTCTAGGTCGAAGACCAGTTTGGCTTTTCATGAACTGCAAGAGGAGTGGGGCTTAATAGACCTCTAGTGTAGGGATAATCCTTCCGGGTGGGATTATACCTTTTACTCTCAGGTACATTCCACGTATAGTCGGATAGACCTTCTCCTGGCCAACTCAGCAGCTACCCAAAATGTCCTTAAAACCACAATCGATAATATTTTGATCTCCGATCATGCCCGGTGATGACAACATATACAGTAGGGGGTCAGTCCAGGAACGGCACTCGGTGGCACTGTAATCCCTTGTTATTAAAGGACCCGGAGTTTCTCAAAACAATCTCCCAAACTGCCAAGGAATACTTTGCCATCAATGCAAATTGCTGGGTTAATGCAGGCACAGTCTGGGAAGTGTTTAAAGCGGTCCTTAGAGGCCATATTATTGCCTTCTCGGCCGCTAAAAATAAAATTCACAAAGCTAAATTAGCCGAGTGGCAAACAGAACTAGAAAGTCTGGAGGCCCGATTAAAAGCTTCCCATGTCCTACAGAGGGATGACTCCCTTGCTCTGCATATTGTGGGCCTTAAGTATCAAATTAATACTATGCTGAATCAAAAGTTTGAATGGCTTTTTACTGCGATCAAAACATGCATATTGGGATGGAGGCGAAAAGTGTGGCAGACTGCTAGCATTCCACCTTCAGAAGCAGCAGGCTGTGACATGTATCCATGCCCTCCGCAATACAGCTGGCAAGGTTATGCATACCCCTCAAGATATTAATGATACAATGAAGACTTACTACCAGGTACTATATAAGTCGCAGTCCAATTTTTCCCCGTCAGCCATCGAACAGGAATTGGACAAATTGTGCCAACAATTTGAACTACCGGGCCTCTCCCTGAGTCAGGCCTCTGCTCTATATGCCCCCCCTGGCCCCAAATGAGATAGAACAAGCTTTGTCTCAAATGGCCAAAGGAAAGGCCCCAGACTGGATGGTATAACAGTTGAGTTGCATCATGTACTAGCACAGGACATATCCCAACCATTACTTTTTGCTCTGCAAGAGGCACATTCAAGAGTTATCTTTCCCCCATCTATGAGGGAAGCCCTTATTACCCTTCTACTGAAAAAATCTAATGACCCCTTAGATTGTGCAAATTTCCAGCCGATATCGCTACTCTCGGTCGATACAAAAATCTTGGCCAAGATCCTACCCACCAGGATGCTCGATGTGCTCCCAACCATCATCCACCCTGCCCAGGTCTGATTCATGAAGGGCAAATCGGGGTCAGACAATACTAGGCTCCTCCTTAATTTAAAATGGATAGCTTCCCATTCACAGACCCCAATGGTTGCGCTAGCAGTAGATTTCACTAAAGCATTTGACTCGGTAGAATGTCAATATCTGCATCAAATATTAAAAAGATATGGCTTTGGTCCGGTGTTTTGCCAGTGGGTGCAAACACTCTATGGATCCCCGATGGCTAGGATCTTGACCAACATGACCATTTCTGGGCCTTTCCCACTGCACAGGGGTACCCGACAGGGATGCCCCCATCCCCTCTTCTGTTTTTGATAGCATTAGATCCCCTCATTTGATCTCTCATTGCATCAAAAGAAATCAGGGGCATCGATGTAGTGGGGAAATCCTACTTGGTAGCGGCGTATGCCGATGATTTATTACTAACCCTGTCCCATCCAGAGTAGGCATTATGGCATATCCTACCATTACTGCAGACATTTGCAACATTATCAGGACTCTGTGTAAATTAGAGGAAAATGCTTTTGGCCCCGCTAAATTCAGCATATACCAAAAATTGCTTGCAGGGAACCGAGCTTCTCTGGGCAATGACAGGCTTCTCATATCTTGGCATAACCATTCCCTTTAAATGGACTGATTTAGAGTCAGCTAACATCTCGCCATTCCTGAGCCAGCTATCTGCAGAGATAGAGAGATGGAAAAAGCTGCAGTTGTCATTACCTGGTAAGATAGCAGTGGTGCTAATGTTACTACTGCCACGTATTATTTACTTTTTTAAAAATCTCCCAATACGCCTGTCTCCTAAACTCTTTGCTACAGTTGAAGCTCAGATGTCCCTATATCTGTGGGGTGGAAAATCCCCTAGATGAAACAAGAGTAAATTGAGAGCACATTGGTCTAAAGGGGAGTTGGGTTCACCCTGGTTCCAAGGGTATCATCTGGCCTGCAACGCTGCTACGGCTACCAAATGGTTTGTCCCCAGTCCAAGACCTCTTCTGCTCTGGGTCCAACTAGAAGCTGACCAAGTGGCGGATACAAATTTGCACTTGCTATTACACCCTCAGAGTCATAATCAGCTAATATATCCCCCCTTAATAGCAGAAACTAAACAGGCATGGCACTCGCTTATGACTCAAGCTCATATGCCTCGGGATGCCCAAGCACCTCCATGGCTTTACACTCCTTTAAGGCACAATGAGGCCCTGACAATCAGTAATATCCCCGTATACAGGCCCACCTGGGAATCCCAGGGCATCCGATATGTCCAGGATCTCTGCATTCCTGAATCATCGGATTTAATGTCATTTGAACAAGTTAGACATAAATTTCACCTTCCGAGAAATTACCTTTGGAAATTTCTTCAACTACACAGTGCTATATTAGCCAGTAAGGCCCATTTACATTCAGATCCCAAATGGAACTGGCTAACCCAAAGACATAAGTCCCCCACATCCGGTGGGCTTATTGGCAGATTCTATAAGACGTGGTGTGATGCCTGGACAGATCCCTCTGATACATGCCGGCTAAAATGGATGGCTATTCTGAACACTCATATATCTAAGGCTTCTTGGAAGTGCTACCTCCGTGAATGTCACTGTTCCTACATGGACACTAAGAGTCGGCTGTTGCAGATAAAGATATTGCTACTATGGTATCGGACACCCGCATCCCTATACTCCCATGGCCTCCTACAGAATTCCGACTGTTGGTATTGTCAAAAATCAGGTGCACACCTACTTCATATTTTATGGACATGCCCCCTGCTCTTACAATTTTTGGCATCGGTATCTCAGAACTGCTCTACTGTGCTGGGCTTCAGGGTTAATCTTTCCGATCCTAAACTCCTTCTGGGTGATACCACCTCTTTGGTCAACTTAACTTGACCTCAGAAGCAGTGGGCTGTACTGGCACTTATGGAGGCTAAACGACTCATACTTATGGCCTGGCATAAAATTGTACCCCCCATCTTGTTTACAATGGCAGGAGGCACTGGCTAGATTAGCCACATTAGAACGTCTCTCCTGTACTCACCTTGGTCATATGGACCACTATACTGCCAGATGGGAAGCTTATCTCCAATTTTCTTTCTGTAAAATTTTAAATTTGAGGGATAACTCCTCATATTGAATATGTGATATATTATTACATTGCACTATTTGTTTAACTTCTAATAGTCTTTAACTTTTGAAGACAATGGAACATTAATCTAGTATATTGGGCTGCCATGTCACACTAAGGTATACTTTAGAAAATCCTATAAGTGAATACCTCGCAGCTTGGTTGTGGTAAATACTTTTGCATATCTGTATGAGAATGTAATAGTTGTTGATTGAATATAGCAGCATATGGAACATGTTACTTTCTTACTTATGACCATAGAAACACAGAAACATAGAATTTGATGGCAGAAAAGGACCACTTGGCCCACCCAGTCTGCCCATTTCCCTACCTACTGGATAAGCTGCAGATCCTAGTTAACCAGCAGCCTACTTCTTCCTACCCCCACCCCCTAGAATTGCCTTATGACTGTCCCATGCATGCTTGAATTCCACCACTGTTTTTGACTCCACAACCTCCATGAAGGCCGTTCCATGCATCCACAACCCTCTCTGTGAAAAAATATTTCCTTAAATTACCTCTGAGCCGCCCCCTCTATCTTCAAATTGTGCCCCCTTGTTCTTGCACACCTCTCTTTTTGAACCATGTATGGCTGTGATATCCTAACTGTATGTGGAGAAGAGGAAAAAAAAGGGAGAAAAATTGCAACAATAAAACTATTCTATGATAAAAAAAAAAAACAATGACAGCACCCATAAGATTTTGCAGTACAGAAAATTCTAACAGTCAAACCTTATACTTATCGGAGGCCCAGTTCAAAAATAAATCTGTAGTAAGCCCAGGGAAGACTCCAGGTACGATATCCCAATGACTCAATATCCCAGCAGTTAAAAAATAAATATAGCCTCCAATGAGTTTCCAACTGCAACACTAAAATCAGAAAAATAAATTATTTTTATAAATAAACAAAAACAAACAGTTAAACAAATAAGATCTTATTACACAGTGATAAATAAAGGCTAGGTTGGCCTAAAATATACAACACTCAGAGCAGGTAAAAATATTAGAGGAGAACTTACTCGTATGTTTAAAAGTGACTAAAAATAAAACAGAGCAGTTGGCAGGCCAGCAGATCACAGTATGGCTCAGCTCACCACGATATCTGGTAGTCGGCATTCTTACAGAAGAAAATAGAAAAGAATGCAACAAGTTGACAGGATATCAGCAGCCTGCTCAGAGACTAGACAACACTTAAAAAATAAAAAATCTCTAGCGTCTGAAATTGAAAAGCTGGATAAAGATAGGAAAGAGCTCGATGAACTTTTCACTGCTCCTAAACAGTGTACTGCTTGATCAAAATGGTGCTAGATAAGTATGAAACGCCAAAACCAGCATGTACATTTTTAAGTGCGTGGTCAGGTGATCAGCCTGACCTGTTGGTGTGAAAGTTTTTGTTTTTAATTTAAAATAAATAAAATAAATGTGAAATCTTAATAAGGAGTTTTAATCAGAAGATAAAATAAATAAACAAACAAGTTACAAAATCTATAAAATAACTGAATTAAATCTTTCCGCAATCAATTGTTCTGTTTATAATCTGTCTGTAATCATTCTGCTAATGATTATATTCTATTATTTTGTTGTTTCAGCAATATTTATACTCCCCTAAGGAACCTTTCTAAAAGGAAAAAGAGTTAGCCAGTTATTTCCATTCTTTCGCTCTTTCCCTCTTTCGGCTGTCTCTCCACCACTGAGTCTCTGAACCGCTGATTAGCAGATTTGCACTGGAGCTCTTCTTTCAATGTGCATATCCTGTTTTTGTTTTCAAACTCTCTTTCAACCTTCCGACAGGTTGTCTGCACAAAATATTTCAGCCAGAGTTTCGTGTTCCTTTCATGTTCCTCACCACTGTGATACAGCAATACAGCTGTGTTGGACTGAAGCACATTCAAGGGAACCGGGCTCCAGCCGAATACAGGCGCCTGCTACTACCTGCAGGAAGCAGAACAGAGGGGAGACAGGAGACAGCAAATCGAAGACTGCAGTCACAGTAAGATGAACTGGAAAGGTTACACACATACATACAGGCAGGCACTAGGTATCATACCTTTTGTAAAATAAAACATGCTGTATAACCCTGCTTCCTATGCCTACTCCACAAACACAGGAGCACATAGCAACTAACGACTGTCAGCTTCTGGGAATCAGCCGCAATGTCCTATTTCTCTCAGTCTGTGATGTCATCCTTACTGGTTTGAAGTTTGAAATCCGAAAGTACATGTTCCTCTTCTCAACTGAGTTGGTTATCTTTTCTTTGGTTTGGGTCTTTGCTATTTTGTCTGCCTTCCCTGTTTCCTTCTGCTCTAATGGGGACAGTTCTCTGTCCTGCTCCTTCTGTGTTTTCTTATGCTTCCTGAATGCTGTCTTTTTCTCCCTAACCTTCCCTGCCACCTCTTTTTAGAACCATAGGAATTTATCCTTTGTTTTGTTTACTTGCTTCACACAAAAGCTTGTTGCCTCTGTGATGGAAGTTTTGATTTTTCCCCATTGTTCCTCCACCCCTCCTTCTTGCAAGGTTGCTTGTGATTTCTGAGACAATCTCCTATTCTGCCAAAGTCAGCCCTCTTAAAGTCCAGTACCCTTGCTTTTGTATGGCTTGACTCAACAGCTGTGTTTATCATGAACCATACTGTTTGGTGGTTGCTTGTTTTCTAGATGGCCTCCCACTAATAAATCTGAGATCCTCTCTATTTCACTGTCTGAGAGTAACAGGTCTAAGATTGCTCCCTCCTGAGTGGGTTAAAACCCAAGGTGTCTGAGGCATGCCTTCTGTAGGGCATCGAGTATGATTCTGCAGTTGGATGTGACTGCAGTAAAGGTGCTCCAGTTAACATCTGGCATATTTAGGTCCTTTATCAACAGGACAAGGATGCCTTCTATCATTTCCTTGTCTATGTCCTCCCCCTGACATGGGGGTCTGTAAACAACTGCTGTGCAGAATGTGGTGCTTTTTCTGTTTCCAGGGGGGCCCACAGTGCCTCCTCTCCTTCCCATTTACCATTTTGTTCCATTGCTTTGATCCCTTTCCTTATGTAGAGTGCTCCTCCTCCTCCTCCTTCTCTTTTACTCTCCGTGTCCCTTCTGTAGATTGTGTACTCTAATATGTTGACATCCCAGTCATGGTTCTCTGTGTACCCTGTTTCTGTGACTGCCATAATATTTAGGCAACCCCTCTTCCATCAAGGCCACTAGTTCATGGAGCTTGTTACTGAGACTACTGACAATGGTACTCATTGCCCTCCACTTTTTGATGGCCTTACCCCTTTTAGCCCCATCCATGTCCTTACTGCCTTTACCTTTCTCTCCATTTAGCACCTCATCCTCGTAGATGCTTTTAAGCTTGAGCTGCCCGCCGACTACAATGGCAAGACCGTGAACCTGCCTTCTGCCACCTGCCCACTGCTCTCCAAGCACAGGTAATTGCCGAAGCCAGATCTTCAGCCCTCAGCAGCTGTTGCAGCGAAGATCCTGGATTGTTTTTCTGAATTCCCTGGTGCCATCTGACTGCAGTGCCCCCATTGGCTTCTCACCATCTTAGTGAACTCCTTGAGTGGCTAGCTCTGAAATCCAGCGTGACTGCTCTCCCAGGACTAATTGCATGCCCATGCACAAATTTTGTAGTCTGTGCTGCCTGGCCCTTGCTACTAGTGTGTGCACATACTACCAATTACAGCTAAACTGAAAACCGAGATTCCTACTGCTGATTTTTTGTTTGTTTAGGGACTGTTACTAGCCTGTATCTGCTCATTCTGGTAGAAAAAAAAGAGTAAAATACTGTTTGTTTGCTTTGTTTTAGCTTAGCAAGACCCCTTAATCTTCCCATTCTCTCCTTTGTGTGTCTCTTTGTGTAATTTTTGTGTGTCTCCCTCTCCCCGTAGTCCAAGGCATGCTGGCAGCTGCCTAAGGTCTGTGATCAGCCCCCTGATTTAGCTTAATCTTGTTTCTGTGCATTACCCGTTTGTTTTATTGCTAATTTCCTAACCCTCCCACTGAGCCCCCAGACTATCTATATCTGACCTCTGTCCCTTTCTCTGCAGGCTTGCTGCCCACTTCGGGCAAGCACATCATCCTCGTAGCTGCTTTTAAGCTTGGGCTGCCTGCCAACTACAGCAGTGAGACCGGGAGCCTGCCTGCTGCCACCCGCCCACTGCTCTCCTAGCACAGGTAATTGCCGAAGCCAGATGTTCAGCCCTCAGCGGCTGTTGCAGCGAAGATCTTGGATTGTTTTTTTCAATTCCTGGTGCCATCTGACTGCAGTGCCCCCATTGGCTTCTCACCAGCTTGGTGAACTCCCTGAGTAGCTAGCTCTGGAATCCAGCGTGGTTGCTTTCCCAGGACTAATTGCATGCCCGTGCATGAATTTTGTAGTCTGTGCTGCCTGGCCCTCACTATTAGTGTGTGTACATACTACCAATTACAGCTAAACTGAAAACTGGGATTCCTACTGCTGATTTTTTGTTTATTTAGGACTGTTACTAGCTTGTATTTGCTCATTCTGGTAGAAAAAAAAAGAGAGTAAAATACTGTTTATTTGCTTTGTTTTAGCCTAGCTAGACCCCTTAATCTTCCCATTCTCTCCTTCGTGTGTCTCTTTGTGTGATTTTTTTGCCCTCCCCCCCCTCCTCCATAAGTTATTAAATACACCTAAACCACTCTCCCTTCTGTGCACCTCCTCCCATTGGCCATCTTGCCCTACACAAATTTAAAGCTGCAGAACAGCTCCTAGAATGCGCTCCTGCCCTTCAGAACTACATTTCTAACAGCCCCTTGCCTCACCACTTCCTCCTCTCCCCCTTTATAAGGCTGACCATGCTAATTCTCTCCTACTACTTCCACCGAGAACCCTCCAGGGCTCCTAGCTCATCTGCCGCAAGAACCGCGGCCACCGGGTGGTCAGTGGTCCCGAAGCAGCCGCCCAAGACCACTTGCTCGGACTCCAGATCCAGAGAGGTACGGCAAAGCTGAAAAACCAATTGGAGTGCAAGTGTCTTCTCCAGGCTTGCTCCGATTGGTCTTTCACCCTCTCTTATCTTTTCTCTGTCTCCTGAGCTAAAAAGGCACTTTTCTTGTTACTTATGCTTGCTAATGTATGCCTATTTTGTTAGAATCTGCCTGTAAACTGCCTAAAAAAAGCTGTAATACTTGCAAACTGCACTTCTTAGATTGATTAAGTGAAACAGCCCTTTCCTTTGCCTCTGTAACTGCCGCCCAGACTTTAGGGCACCAAGGAAATCGACCCCTTTCATTTGTAAATTAGTTTTGTCACTGGGTAGCTTAGCCATTGTCTGGGACTTGTACTAATTGGCTTTGCTTTCTCTTCCTCTTCAGCCGAGAACCTTCCAGGGCTCCCAGCTCATCCACCGCAAGAACCGCGGCCACTGGGCGGTCTGCGCTTCTGAATCCGCCGCCCAAGACCACTTGCTCAGACTCCAGACCCAGAGAGGTACAGCAAAGCTGCAAATTTTATACCCACACACCCATCCCCCTTCCTGACCATTGTTATATAGACCTCTTGCCCTTCCCTCCTCTGCCATTGGCTTTCCTACAAATCTATCCTCCCCACCTTTCTAGGACACCCACAGACATATAAATTTCAGGCTGCCGCTTCAGGTTCAAGTGTCCCATCCTAACTAACCCACCGCAGTCTCCCCTACCACTCGTTTCAGATCAGATTTGTGACTTCTTATTACTGTCCCTAGTCGCTGTGTCATAGTAAATTCTCCTTGCTCCCTACAAGTCGTTTCAGCACCTACATCCCTTTGCTGGCCCTGTGGTGTGTAGCCTTAGCTGGTGATACTTCTTAAATCAGGTTTATGACTTCTCGGAACTATCTCTAGTCGCTGTGCCATAGAAATATCTCTTTGTTCCCTTCCAGTGGTATCAGCACCTATATCCCTTTTCAGAACCCGTGGTCTGTAGCCTTACCTGATGATACCTTGCCCAGATTAAGCCCTTACAACTGTTTCTCTTTCTGACCCCCAGACTTTAACCATGGGACTTGCAATCTGGCGCTACCTATTTACCGCCTTATGCACCCTACCCTTATTTGGGTACACGCCAGATGTAATTTACCCCAAAGAGGACTCGTATCCCCTACCACAAGAATGTCTATTCATGGAGTCCCTATACAACTCATGCTATGCCCCCAAGTTGTTGTACCCACCTCAGCTGAGTCTCCTTCTCAGACAGCCACCAGCATCTCGTTACCTACCCAAGGAATGTTACCTACTCTGCCTAGTACCTGCATCTACTGGTGTCATACGGCTAGGGTCTTAGCATGTGTATCACTAGGATTGAACAGTACAAAGAACAGGTCCTTGCATTCCCATGCTAATGCTTCCACTAGCCAAAGAAGGTTTAGTTCTTCTAAATTACCACTTGTTGCCCTGAGGAAAGTTGTACTCCTCCTCTTGCTATGCTCAGGTAATGTTAAACTTAACCCTGGTCCTATATAAGCAATTTCTTCACCGTCCGAAGTCATGAAGTATAAAGGTATCAGCTTTATGCATGTTAATTTGTGTAGCCTCTTAAAGAAACTCACCTCAATACAGGCTTGGGCTATCTACAAGGAGCCAGATATACCTGTCATATCTGAATCCTGGCTTCATCCATCCATGCCAGACAAAAAGGTCAGTATCCCCAACTATCTGTTATTCAGAGCCGATAGACTAACCAGAGGTGGTGGTGTAGCCATCTATGTTAAGGACAAGTTTAATGTCGCTACCTTCTACACTACATCAATTGCCAATGTCTTTGAATGCCTGGCCTTAAAAATCAAAATATTTACATCAATGGCCCTCCGTGTCATAGGATGTTATAGACCCCTGTCCTCGGGGTCACAGCTCCTGTCCCACCTATCATCTACTATGAGTACCAACACAATGGAAACAATTATACTAGGGGACCTTAACTACGACTGGCTGTCAACACACCTCTTCCACTTAAATCTTTCTGTGATTCTCATGGGCTCACTCTACTTATTAATGAACCTACTCATATCAATAAGAAAAACCCTACAAAAAGTATACTGTTAGATGTACTTCTAGTAAGCAAACCCCATTTCTTCTCCCATGCTGGGGTCTTTTCTGCCGATGTTAGTGACCATTGCTTTATTGCTGGCATAAGAGCAGTCCCTAAACCAACAGCCTTAGCAAAGTTCTCTACCAAGAGATCAAAACGGAATTTTGACCCGCTTGCATATATCAATGACCTGAAAGCCTCCCTGCTTTGGCAGACCTTTTATTTAGCCAAATCAGTAGAAACAGCATATGCCATTTTCCACGAAATTGTATCCAGCACTCTTAACACCCATGCACCCTTAGTCAAAACCCACATAAAGGCTAGAAAGTGCCGTTGGTCTATAGAATACATCAAGGCAGCACTATTAAAAAGAGACAAGCTCTGGAAGCTAGCACGCAAATCCCACAAAGCCGAAGACCGGCATCTTTTCAGAACAGCCAGAAACCACTGTACAAAGTTAATTCAGGAAACAAAGTCCAACTTCTATCGCTCTGAACTCGACACTGCCTCCAACTGCCCTACCAAGTTCTGGTCCACAATAAAAGAACTTTCTGGTATTACCACAGGAAACACTCTCCCCTCAAAAATTATTTCTGACAATGTAACTATCAACAATAATAAAGTGATACTACAAGCCTTCAACAATCACTTTGCTACTGCAGGGCTAGCTTTAGATAACTCACCTACATGCAACCTATGCTCCCAGCTTACCAGGCAACCTTCAGAATCTAGTCCCTCAGATGCAGTCTTTTAATTCTCTCCTGCCTCACTAAAAGAGGTTGAAGATTTCCTCCTCCAGCTGGACACCAGAAAAACTGCTGGCGCTGACATCTTTGATCCATACTACCTAAAGATTGCCTATCATGTCTTGGCTGTACCTATTACACATCTATTTAACTTGTCCCTTTCTCAAGGGACCCTCCCCAAACTGTGGAAGACCGCACATGTTATTCCATAGTTTAAATCCAAAGACCCCTGTGATCTAAACAACTACAGTCCCATCTCCCTTCTCCCGGTACTATCAAAACTTCTGGAAAAAATCGTGAATGCCCAGCTGAAATCTTTCCTAGATGATACTACCCTGCTTAATCCAATGCAATCTGGTTTAGAACTGAACATAGTACAATCACGGCCCTGGCCAAGGTGACAAATGACGGGCAGCGCGAGTTAGAGAACTAAAAAATTTGCCTGGCGCTGTTTTTCTAGGACCTAAGTAAGGCTTTCGACACTGTCGATTGGCCAGTCTCCTTCTCTTCTTCATTAAAAGCTATTGGTCTAGATTCTACCTCTTTGCGTTGGTTCCACAACTACCTTTCTGATAGGCACCAACAGGTCAAGGCCGAAGGTGAACTCTCCCCCTCAAATCTGCTAAAAAGAGGCGTCCCGCAGGGATCCATCCTGGGGCCACTCCTATTTGCCATTTACATCAACAATATAGACTCAGGCATCAATGAGGCAAAAATTCATCTGTTCACAGATGATACAGTGATCTACCTAAGCTGTACAACTCCTGAAACTGCCTGTAGTGACCTGCAAGCTGACTTCAGTATACTTCAATACCAGCTGCTTAGTAAAAAATTGCTTCTTAACACCAAGAAGACAAAGGCAATACTATTTTCACCTATTAACCATGCAGCCTACCCCCCATCACCACCCTTCTAGGAGAAACCCTGGAATTTGTGCCGAAATTCAAATACCTGGGGGTCTGGCTAGACTTCAAACTCTCCTTTGCAGACCAACTGGAGGATTTGTTAAAAAAACTGAGGCAGAGACTAGGTTTCTTCTTCAGGTTAAACCACCTACTAACTACAGAGGCCAAGAGACAGCTAGTTCAGTCTACGTTCCTTTCCCTAATTGATTACGCCGACTTTATATATAGCCAATGTGCTACTTCATACCTCGGTAAATTGGACATACTTTACCACAGAGCCCTTTGCTTCATCACTGGTCTCCCCTTCTCCACCCATCACTGCTCTTTATATGCGAACATAGGTTGGACCTCCCTACACTACAGATGAAATAAAAATGCAGCTCTCTGGACATACAGAGCTATCACTGGCAAACTTCCACAGTACATTGTTGATTGCCTGACTCTCAATATGCCTGGAACCTATGCCCTAAGAAGCTGTTCACTGATTTCTCTGAAAGTGCCCAAAGCCCTAATGCATTTTGGGAGAGTTGCCATAGGATTCATTCTACCATCACTCTGGAATGTGCTACAGAAATCACTGAAACTGAGGACTCCTGTTAGTCTCACTGTGTTTAAGACCTTATACTCAAAATACATTACAGAAGCCTGCAACTGCTTCCAATGATCCTAGCTTACTCACACCCCCTTCCGCATCCTCCCTGCTTTTCCCATCCTCCTTCCTTCTTGTATCAGTGCATAACTAGTCCCTGAGCCACCTACTTATCTACCGCCCTAAATCTCACCCTCCCTCACCCACCTATTCCTTGTATACCCACTGCATCTCATTCCTTTGCTCCTAGTATTATCCCAGTTCCAGAAGACCCCCCCCACTGGCTGCCCACTTCTCCTGACACATGTCTCCCCGGTAATACACCTGGGTCTTTTTAAACTGACTATGTATGTCTCTTCGCTTGTAGCATCCACTTCAACTAATCTCTTCACTGGACTATAATGCCTTTACCTTACAGGAATACTAAACCATGTATGTTGTTGTATCTGGTATAAATTTTTACTGACTTGCTACCCTATTGTTATGTATACCCTTACCGACTGTCTTTTACCTGAACCCAAATGTATTTTTATTTATCCTGTCTATTGCAGGCCTACCTGTACTGTTGTACTCTTGCATCTACCGTCTATTTATTTATTTTTGTTTGTTTCTGTTTAGTTTTTTAGTTTTAGTTATTTTAATTATTTGGATTTGGATTTGGTTTTTATATTAGACACTACAGCTAGAGTAGAAGCACATTGATTTTTCTTGTGCCATGTTGGAGGATCAGGATATGTATCACTGTCCCATCCCCCAGGTCATGTGCTATTCAGCCACCGCTCTTCATGGCCTCCGCCCCTTTTTTCCTCCACCATTGCTTTTTTCCATCTATCAACACTGTCAGGCTTTGGGAATTGACCACAGGAGGATGGGGTGGGGTGGGCAGGGGTGTGAACAGTGGAGGGTGGACGAGAGGGGCATTCGCATGGGGGTGGTTAAGCCCAGAAGATGCCCTGGGATGAAATGGAGTCTAGAACATGGGCCTCCTTGTCTGGTCTCCATACCCAAGGGCACCACCATAAATGGTGGGCAGGTGGCTGGGGCATCCCTGGAGTTCTGTCCAACTCGGGCGGTGTTATGCAATGCCAGATCCATTGTGAACAAGGCTGCTATTGTTGCAGACTTGGTGGGTACGGCGTATCTGGCTTACATCACCGAAACCTGGTTGGATGGTAATGCTGGCCCCTTACTTGAGGCAGCATTTCCAGCCGGGTATTCGGTGATACACTGACCGAGATTGGATCACAGGGGAAGGGGAGTTGCGGTCTGTTTTAAGACCGAATTGGATCTCACTAGTGTTCCAGTTGAGGAGACCAGATCATTTGAATGTGTCAGTGTGGCAGGTGGGGGCTATAGGCTGGCTCTCGTCTATCGTCCACCCAGACATGAGAAGCTATTCCTTAAGGAAGTGGCGTACTTCATGGTTGACCTGGTGTTTGAGTCACCCAGGCTGATGGTACTGGGTGAATTTAATGCCTGGATCAATGACGAACTCTTGCAATTTGGACAGCACTTCCTCCAATTGATGAATTCATTGGACCTCTCACAGGTGGCTACCTCTGCCCACTCATAAACATGGCCATTCCCTTGATCTGGTCTTCCTCCTGGGGATGGAAGCCTCCGACGTGGGGGTGGAACCCATCAGATGGTCTGACCATTACACTGTGAGATTCAATTTTTTCACCCCTCTTCATAGGCCAGCCCCTGTGGAGATGGTCAAGTACCGCCCTTTATGAGATATGACTCCTGATGGTCTAACCGCGGTGCTTGATCTATCAGAATTTCCAGTGACGAGCTTGGATCCAGAGGTTTTGGTTCTGGCTTATAATAAGGCCATTACCTCCGCTCTGAACTCCATTGCTCCAGTCCATGTGTGTCCTCTCTCCCTTCGCCCTCGGTCGCCATGGTTTGATGGGGACTTGAGGGAGATGCGGCAACTAGGACGCAGGTTAGGGAGGTGCTGGTGGAAATCTGGCTTAGAGGCCAACCACCTTAGACTGCTAGAGCATTATGACTCTATCAGTCAGCAATTGCCCGTAAGAAGGCAGTATTCCTGTCCAGGGAAATTGCTGCTACTCTGAACTGACTGGCCCAGCTCTTTCGAACTGTAGACAGACTGTGCATCCCAGCCTGTCTACAGGTTCGTAGAGCCTTTTCACAATTACAGTGTGAGGAGCTTGTTTGGTTCTTTGCAGGTAAGGTGGATGTAATCAGGGCGGAAACCCGCGCTGTGCTCTCTATGGGAGCTGCAGTGGACCAGCCCCTGGTCACTATCCCTCTTTTTTCCTGGAGTTCCTTTGAAAGGCCAGAAATCGTGGATGTTATGAGGATTGTCCAGGGTATGCGCACTACATGCTGTAGTTTAGACTCGGGTCCTACAGCCCTGATAATGGGCTGTGGGGAGGTTATCATCCCAGTTCTGGTACAGATAGTCTGGTGCCCACTTGACTCTGGTGAATACCCCTGCTCCCTGAAGGAGGCAGTGGTGACACCAGTGTTGAAGAAGGCTTTTTTGGACCCAGACTCTCTCACTAACTATAGGCCAATCTCTAACCTTCCCTTTGTGGGGAAGGTAATTGAGAAAGTAGTGGCTGCTCAGCTGGACAACCATCTGACCATCCATAACATCTACCACCCTCTTTAATCTGGTTTTTGAAAGAGGTACAGCACAAAGACTGAACTGGTTTGGGTGCTCAATGATCTCCTGGTGGCGAGAGACCAGAAAAAAAGGTCCATTTTGGTTCTGCTTGATCTATCATCAGCATTTAACACCATGGACCATGGGGTGCTGCTTGAGCTCCTGAGATGCATCTGTGGGCTCTCAGGTTTGGTTCACAGATGGTTTACTTCTTTCCTCACTGGTAGAACTCAGAGGGTGGTGTCAGGGGTGTTTTCTCCAATCCTACCTCTCTGTCCTGTGGGGTGCCTCAGGGCTCAGTGCTGTCTCCCATGTTGTTTGCGTTGTACATGCTTCCCCTCTGAGACATTGTAAGACAGTATGGGCTGGAGTTTCATTGTTATGCCGATGATACCCAGCTCTACCTGTCTTTTGCACCAGACCAGAATGGAGCACTCTCGGTGTTTAATAACTGCCTTGGCGAGATCCAAGGTTGGATGAGGTCCAGCTGGCTGAAGTTGAATTTTGGGAAAACGGAGGTGATGGTTGTGGATCCTGGTCGCTGGATAGGGGGGTGGGGAGCAAATCATCCCACAGATTTACTCCTTGGGGACATTGAGCTCCCTATCTCTGAACAGGTGTGCAATCTCGGGGTGATTCTTGTTGACCAGCTGACATTACGTTCTCAGGTGTCGGCTGTTGTTAAGTTATCCTTTTACCATCTGAGGTACATCGCTAGGATCAAGCAGCTTGTTCCATCTGGGGACCTGCCTACATTAATCCATGTCTTTGTGACCTCATGTTTGGATTACTGCAACTCCCTTTACTTTGGGCTTCCAGGGGTTGATATCTCCTGCTTACAGCTGGTGCAGAACTCCGCAGCCTGGTTGCTGATGGGGATTCCTCATTCTTCCCACATTACACCAGTGCTGCGGGAACTGCACTGGCTGCCGGTTCAGTGGCGGATCACCTATAAAGTCAGTTTACTAACTTATAAAGCCCTACACAGACTGGGCCCTGACTACCTGAAAGAGCTTCTGGTCCCTTACCTCCCAGAGTGACCGTTCCGCTTGGCCAACGAGGGGTTGCTGGAGATTCTGAGGGGGGTTTTAAAATCTTCTGGGGCCCGGGCTTTCATGTTCGTCGCACCGACCCTCTGGAATTCTCTACCCCACTGGATCAGGGAGTGCTTAACTGTGGGGGGGCTTTAAACAAGCATATGGGGAGGGTGTCGACAAGGATTGACTGAACTTGTTTTGGTTATTTTATCATGATGTTTTATTGTGAAATTATTTTAACCATGTACTGCACCTTGATTTTGAAAGGCGCATTATAAATAACGTTTTATTATTATTATTATTATTATTATTATTATTATTATTTGTCTGTATGTAAATGCATTGTTACTTGACTTGTGTAATGCAGGTCCACCTTGTAAATGAGCTTGCTCAATAGTGTTAGCCTGGATAAATAAAGAATTTGATTGATTTACCCCACCCTGCTCACTATCGACTTCTCTACCTGGGTTTTTAACTCACTAACTACCTTGTTTTGTGAGGGGCCTGGGATTTCCCTGCTCCTTTTCAGTGCCTCCCCCCCTTGGCTAGTATCAATGCTTGCAAATGAAGCATTCAAACCTATCACCTAGGATAACGGTCCCCCTCCTGGACAGATGCAGACCATGGCACCAATATGGACCTGTATCCCTCCAGGTGGCCCCCAATTTGCCAATGAAGCCAAAACTCTGAGCTCCACACTGATTTTTTAACCATTCATTGATTCCCATGGTGCAGAGTACCCTAACCTTGCCCATGCCATAGACAGGCAACACCTCCAAGATGGTTACCGTGCATGATACTTGTCTAAGGCCCTTCCCCAACTCCACAAACTCCTCCTGAATTTCTCTGATCCCATTCCCAGTCAAGTCAGTTATCCCTAGGTAGACAATGATGTCCAGCTCCCTCTCCCATGCACCTGCTCTGCAGTCCTGAGGTTTCACTTCCTGTCCCTCCAAGCCATAACACTGGGCAGGCACCTTACTTCCTTCCTTCTCCCCTCCCTCCTGAAGTTCTACCCCCTAACAACTGAGTCCCCCACCAAGAGTTGTTCTCTTCCCCTGTGAAGTCCCATGCCATCCTCCTTTGGGTCTCCTTTGTGGAGGTTTTCCAGCATCATCCTTGGTCTCCACTGCAGGTGCCTCCATAGAGGAATCACACTATGCAAGAACAGCATATGAATTGTGGACAGGTACAACTGGAGGGATACACCTCTGTTCCATCACCCTCAACATCCCTGGGCCCACTGTGGTATAACTGCTTCTCTTTCTTGTTAACCTCTGAGGCAGAAGTGGTGGCCCAGAGGGTCTCTGGGTGGGGGAGGAGGTTTCCTGAATCCTCACCAGCTTGGTCTGGAGATGGGCAACCTCATCCCTCAGACTAGGGAGGTGCCTGCAAATAGGACAGCATCACAGCCTCCAAACCATCTACAAGAAGACTGCCACCCTACCGCCAGTGCATTGCACCACTCCCCACATGTCTGTCTCCCTTCCTGTTTAATTATTTTCCTTTTTTGTTAGTGTGTGCGTACGTGTGTATGCTTTTCAACCCTACATGGCATGCTGGGCTGTTAAGGATATGAGAGGTGTATGTCCTTTGCCCTTTTGGGGAAGTGATGTTAGAACCCCTATTATAAAGGAAATGGTGCACTTTGGGGCAGGTGAGGGGCAGGGTGGTGGGACCAAGCCCATGCCCTCCAGAAACAATCAGCTACTACTCTGACCCACCACCTTGGTGAGTGCTTTCCTTCCTTTCAGCAAGATAACCTGTACAACAATTTAACAGAAAATATACCCTGCAAAAAACAATTTCAATCTAAAAAAAAAATAAATCACCTCTGCTGTGAAGTTCTTTTCAGTTCTTCTTCTTTCTTCTCTGTAACTATTATGTCCAAAATGAATATCATATATTATATTAATAAGGGATGGCAGGATGAATTTGGATGTTTAGACAATAATGATATGCTCAATGTGACCTTTCCTGACCTCCCATCATTATACAGACCCACTAATAGTTACTTGCAGTTTTGTATATGTAAATTTATTGACAGCTAAGTGTCTGTATGCTTGTCTATGTGGTGCAGCCTGAAGTTTGCCTTATGGCAGGGAGTTGTGCAAGTCTATTGCCACAGAATCAGTTTCCTTCTTTGGCCTTGTCCCGCCAAGACTTCTTGTTACTATTAGGCATGGATATTTAAATTTAATATTCATTCAACATCTTTATTGAGCAAAGGAATTCCTAAAAGGAATGTTTTGTCCTACTATGGTAATTTTTTTTATCACAATTTTAAAATGAGTTATACATTTTTTGAATTCCTAAGGGAATATTGGAAGGCTGGGGTCAGTTCAGCTGGTTAGGCACCCTTAGCCATATGGGGCTTGTGCTTTCAAAATGGTTCTGCACCCAATTTAAGATAAGTGATGTAATGAAGCAAGCAGCATCATGACACCACTTCACAATGTGATGCACGTGCGCTAATGTCAGTGGTTGCAAGTAGCATAAAGAAGGAGTCCTACAGATGCCAGCCAACATGGCTTTGTGACATGGTGTCTTTGCAACCTGTATTGAAGTGAACTCTTTTGAGGTATAGCATCAGGCTGGTGTTCTATCTACTGAATGTAAGTGAGCAAACATTATTTCTACTGTTTTGAAAATGAATTAACTTTGCTATGGAGTGGAGCCAGTTGAAGCTTACTATAATGCACACTGAAATATACAGTATATTTCTGATATTCACTATATAGGGCCACTCTCCTTGACAAAGCACTGAGAAACTGTAAACGCTGGAGTTTAAGGGGTCCATTTTTAAAGTTTTAGAGGAAGAAATAAATGCATGCAACCTACAAAAAGACAATTTCTGAGTCTGGTTTTTGCTCTTATATAGTCTAAGTAGAACACGTTAACTACCAGACCCTGATCTATTTCTCTGATCACTCACTTGAAGAAATCACCCATGAATCCATCCTGCCTTGAGTCTTGTTACCTGCTTGATTTATGATACTCCACTAGACTTTCTTTTAAAACTGTCTCAGTTAATTTCCTCACCACTGACATTAGACTAACTGGCCTAAAGTTGCAGGATTTCTCCTTGCTGCTGCTTTTCAGAAGCGGGACTATACTGTATCTGCCCTCCTTCAGTCCTCTGGAATTACTCCTATTTCTAGTAAATTGTTGAACAGAGCTGTCAGCAGTGCAGTCAGTACCTCCCTGAGCTCCCTCAGCATGCTTGGTGTACCTCGTCCAGCCCCTTAGCCTTATTCACTTTCAGATTTGTAAATCCTCCTAGGATGCTTTCCTCTGTGAATGTACATGTGTCTACCTCCCTTTCCCAAGTGTTCCTATTGCTTTTATGTGGTCTGTCCCCTCTCCCTCTATTGTGAAGAGCGAGCAAAAGCATCTTTTCAGGATATTTGCTTTTTCCAGATCCTCCCCTGCATAGTCCCAATCTACCCTTCTTAATCTCACAGTCACTCTGCTTGTCTTCCTTGTTTCACTTATGTATCTAAAAAAAATGTTGTCCAATTTAGTTTTCCGTTTGGCAATTCTTTCCTCAGTTTGTGTCATTGTGTCCCTCACTGCTTTCCTCACCTTTTCCTTGAACACTTCCTTATCCACTTCCCTCTGTATCACAATGTACCTTCTGAATGCTACCTTTTTAGCATTTTACCTTCACAGCCACTTCCCTTGAGAACCACAGTGGTCTCTTTTTCCTCCTGTTTTTGCTCACATCTTTCATGCAGAGGATTGTTGCCTGCACTATGCCATCCATTGCCCAGTGGTTCCTCCACACCATCCAGGTAATCCTTCCCACTGTGTCATCTCTGAGGCATTCACACAATTTTGAAATCTGACCTCCTGATATCCATGATCCTCATCCCTGTGTGGTTTTCCTCTGCCACCATCCTTATGTTAAACCACACCGTATGATGATCGCTAGTCGCTATGTGCATTCCCAGCTTGATGTCTGCACTACTGTCACTGTGAGCACCAGGTCCAGTATTGCCCCATCATAAGTAGGATCTCTGACTAGTTACTGAGAAATGCCCCCTCTACAGAGTCTGGGCTAGGCTGCAGCTGGGAGGCTACAATCTACAGTACATTCAACAGATCAAAGTCTCCTACCAGCAGCACCTCCCCCTTTTCTGCCATCATGCTGATGGTTTACCCTAGTAAATTATTCAGTTCTTCCCCCTGTGTTGGGGGTCTGTATATTACCCAGTGTGAATACTGGCTCTGGCTCCTGTCTCCACAGTGAACCACAGTACCTCCAACCCTTTATTTCCCCCATGACTCCCTTGCATATCTATCACTTTTATACCTTCCCTCACATACAGCACAACCTTTGTACTCTTCTCTCCTCCCCTCCCTATCCTTCCTGACTTGACCTAGGTTTGATTCCCACAACCTTAACTTGCATACTGTGTGAACATAAGCAGATCAGTTAACCTCCCATTGCTCCTGGGATGCATCTTGAAATTACCCTTGGCTCAGTGTGCCTTTCCTGTTAAATAATATAAAATAAACAAAGGGCATGGTCCAGTGCTTGCAGGGTGGGCAGGTTTTTCTTGTGCCTAGGACCCCTGAAAACCTTAATCTGGCTCTGGAGTTGCGAATATTTACTGAAGTTAATGTAAACTGTGGGGTGTGCCGACCTGACAGTGACACCAGCACAGCAACATACCTCACTGTTGGCAAAATCAACATTTTGCTGAGAAGTCACTGTGTTGGTGTGTCCGAGACAGGGGAACACTGTTTCTCAGTCATGCACCCCATCCCCGAATCAACTCCAGCTGAAGTTGACACTCCTTAGCATGTGGGTGCAGGAGGGCAGACACCCCCACCTGGGTGGTTCAGGGGGCAAAACCCCCTTATGAAAAACCAGGACTGGGAGAAGTTAGGGCTTCATATCTACTACAACTTGCAGTTGACATAAATCAAATGGAGTCCACTCTGAAGAAAGGGGGGGTTACTAGTGGGGTACCGCAGGGTTCAGTATTAGGACCAGTCCTCTTCAATGTCTTTATAAGCAACATTGCAGAGGGACTGGAAGGAAAAGTATGTCTCTTTGCAGATGACACAAAGATCTGCAACAGAGTTGATGCACAAGGTGGGGTAGACAGGATGAGAAGGGACTTGGCAAGGTTAGAGGAATGGTCAAATGTATGGCAGCTTATATTCAATGCTAAGAAATGCAGGGTAATGCACCTGGGAAACAAAACCCAGGGGAAGAGTGCACAATGGGGGTGAGATACTAACAACAACAAAAATGGAAAGGGAGCTGGGGTAGTCATATCAGATGACCTAAAGGTGGGCAAGCAATGTGAGAGGGCAGCAAGGAGGGCTGGGGAGGGATACTGGGATGCATAGGAGAGGCATCACCAGTAGAAAATAGAAGTTATTACCCCTCTGTACAGACAGCTGGTGAGACCCCATCTGGAGTACTGTGTGCAGTTCTAGAGACCCAATCTCCGAAAAGACATAGACAGGATGGAAGCTGTTCAGAGAGAGCAACTAAAATGGTGCAGGATCTGCACCGGAAGACATATGAAGAGAGACTAAAGGAGCTTAATATGTATAGCCTCGAGGAAAGGAGGGAGAGGGGACATGATAGAAACTTTCAAATACCTCAAGGAATCAACAAAGTCTAAGAGGGTAGCATCTTTCAAAAAGAGAGTGTGCAAGAACAAGGGGCACAATTTGAAGATGGAGGGCGGCTCAGATATAATTTAGAAAGTATTTTTTCACAGAGAGGGTTGTGGATGCATGGAACGGCCTTCCGGAGGAAGTTGTGGAGTCAAAAACAGTGGTGGAATTCAAACATGCATGGGACAGTCATAAGGCAATTCTATGGGGAAGGGGTAGGAAGAAGTAGGCTGCTGGTTAACTAGGATCCACAGCTTATCCAGTAGGTAGGGAAATGGGCAGACTGGGTGGGCTAAGCGGTCCTTATCTGCCATCAAATTCTATGTTTCTATGTTTCTATCCCGTCGCTGTGATACTGGTCGACAAAAGTATTGTTGATCCGGCATTGTAGAACCAAACTGTGGAATATTGTTCTCACAGTTTTTTCCTCAAGAATAATAAAATTCACCTCAATGTAACGTGCATATAAATGCCTCTTTTCCTTGGAAAACAGGTCAGAATTCTATAGATTCTGCACTGGCAGAAATCTATAAAAAGAAAACACAGCATTCCACAAAAATGCGGCACAAGTGAAATTTTGAAAATCTGCACAGCACTATCCATAAATAGAGATGCATTGAAGTTTTACTCTACGGGTGAAATTTCTGACGAAGTTAGCAAATCCACATCTGTGAAGTGTTTCATGAAGTTTCCTGCTTTAAGCCGAAATTAATCTTTGCTGACTTCCCTTGCATTTGTCAAGGCAAAGTTACTAAAAAAAAAGGCTCTGGCAGTGACATGGAACAGTTTCTGCAGGTCACATGGGACTTTCCAAGCAAGCAGAAATTGAGCGATATATAAATTACTGTAATACAATGCTCAAGATATGTTGGAAGACAAGGAATGTCAGCTGCCTCATGACTAATGACCATGAATAAAGCAGTTCTCAGAGCTCTGGAAACTGGATGACAGCCGTCTTGTGACTCGTGACCATGAAAAAAAGCTCTTCCCAGAGCTCAAAATACTGGATGGAATTCAGCTTACACATTGACAGTGGTAGTACTAGTTGCATAGAAATACCTACAGCAATACTTCCCTGAACTCTCTGACTTGACAACACAAATAGATTAATATAATGTTTGAGATTCATTGGAAGATAAGGAATGGCAGCAGCCTCATGACTCATGACTCATAACCATGAATGAAGCACTCTCCAGAGCTCAAAAACCTGGATGACAGCCACCTCATGACTCAAGACGATGAATAAAGCACTTCCCAGAGCTCAAAAACCTGGATGGAATTCAGCTTACACAGCAGTGGTAATAGTAGCCATAGAAATACATAAAGCAATGCTGCCCTGAACTCCATGATTTGACAACACATATAAATTAATACAATATTTGAGATATATTGAAAGACAATGAATGACAGCTGCCTCATGACTCATGACTTGCAACCATGAATAAAGCACTTCACAGAGCTCAGAAAACTGGATGACAGCATCTCATGACTCATGACCATGAATAAAGCCTACTGGGTCATAATGTTGTACGCTTAATAGTGTACGGAATTATGCGCGAACCCCAGACCTGTGTTATGTCCTTGTTGGACCCCCCCAGAGTTAGAATCCTAAGTGGAGGGGTTCAGGGGGTGTAGCCCCCCTGTAACAGAGTGGGGGTGGAGCCCCCCACAGAATAAAAGAACACAAGAAATCGCGCAACTCGATTAAGTCGCATGGCATTCTGCTGTGCAACGTTTTGACCCCGTGCCCAAATAAAGTGCAGTGCTCCCAGATCAAACAAAGCATTTTCCTGTAGTGCACCCTAATTTCCCCTGTATTTTCCCTATAAAACTGGGATGAAATTCATGTAGATTTTCCTGTATGCACAAATCAATGTTAGTACGCAATTGGTGTCATTATGCCAGTCAATAAAATCACTAGGACAAATGTTCAGACTGTTTTATGTGTTCTTATTTATTTTAAATATAAAAAATCACCTACAATGTATCACATAACAACTCTACAACTATAAGAACTTTATATGTAACAATATAATACCATCTTGAGGTTCTGGGAACATGTTGGAACATATAAAGCTCAGTTCTCAAGAGTCACATGTCTCCAGAACCTCCTAAAGGTATTATAACCTTGTAATAATACAGTCCCTTATACAGTATTCTATTTATAGTATGAAATGCCTTAACTTCAAATTTATCCCTTAATCACAGACTGATACATTTTGTGTTCTGCTCACAATGCATGTAAGGGGCATAGGGATGCAAAAAATGTGCATACCCCACCCTTGCCCCTGCGCCCTGTGGACAGGTGTACCCATACTGGCATTCACCAATGCCGACCACCTATCCACGGCTCCTCCCCAATGCACAGGACTCTGCAGGGTGGCTGGGGGGAGGAGTTGTCCCAGGCAGACATCCAATGGGATGCCCTCTGGGACCCATAGTGGATCTCACATATAGGGTGGCATGGGTCTGGGGCTGTGCATGCCAATAGCATGCACCTGGACCAGTGTGGCACCCTCCAGTCCCAGTGCTGCCTCACATAAACTTTCTGGGCACTCACCCATCCAGCTACCCCTGCCGCCTCCTGCTGCCCAACAGTCGGGAGCAGCACAGTGTGCACTGTCCTGGTCCCCCAGTGACCGAATACCTGTGTTCATGGGGGCATGCTGTGGTTATGGCAGGGTCTCCCTGGTGTACTCTGCACCACCCTCTGCACCCATGTGTCCAGTGCTCCATGGGTTAGTGAATACACGTAGTGCTGGCACACCCCAGGTACGTCCCCATTGCGGAGCTCTCTGCAGACATGGGGGATTGGGTGTGGTGGGTCTACTTGTGCCTCCTTCATGCATGCCATGTGGGGGACACAGGGGGTGTGGAGTAGCTACTTGCCCCAGATATGCATGCATAGCCACTGCACACCAATCGTGCATTGGGCCTACAGCTCTGTGTACCTGTAGTGCTCCATTAATAAACATTGTTTCAGTGTATTGTTGTGTTTTTCATTGGCATGCTTAAGCACCCACACACACACACACACACAGCTTTGTGAACTGAACTCTCAGACATAAAAACAAATATTCCCTTTTTTTTTCATTTATTTTACTAACTTTAGGCCAGACCAGGGTCTATGGGTCCCTTCTGATCTCACACATATAATTCATAACTCCTGCTTATCTTGATGAAGACACCCCCATACCATTCCCAGGCTCACAATTAAATAGAAACACTGTCTAATTTTTTTTCAAATAACCTCAACCTCTAGGCTGGTCAGAAGAATTGCTGCCTTAGTGATCTTTTTAAAAACACAACTCTGCTCTGTGCACCAAACAAGCCAAGTAGCACTTAAGCACTCTTTGTGTTCCCATCACCCTTTAAAGCCCACCATCATTGAGTCTCTTGTCTGGCTCGCTTTTTGCACTTCATGTGTTTAAAATAGAGAAATTTTCAAAACAGAAGCTTTGTTTGCCTTGGTGGTTTGGGGCACTGCTTCCCTCAAGCAACACTTAAGCACTGTTTCTTGCACCCACCCCCCAAAGCATATCATCATCAAGTGATCAGTCTTTTGTCTGACTCATTTTGCTCTTAAAATGAGTTTAAAATAGACCAACTTGAGGCTCACCACAAGAAGGCTAGTTTACCTTTAGTGGCTTAGGCTTTCTGCCAGTCCAGAACTGTGGCATTTGAGATGCAGCTCGGCTGACTCAACAGTGTTGCTGTTTTGAGTGGGGCCACATGGTAGGTGTTTGCATCATGCAGCAGCTCACTGGTTCTTGATCAGAAGATCTGAATTCATCCTCAGAAGGATGCACTGCCAACACATTACCTTACTGCTACCCCAGAGAAACACAGGCTGCAAATGGATCAACAGAATTGCTTTGTGTAGCAAAATCACAAACTGAGCACCAATTGAAGGGCTCTGTCTGGATCTTGGCAGCCATGAGATTCATAGTGAGCATTTTTCCGTAGTGTTTGTCCATTTCCCCATATATTTTAAAAATAAAATATTTCCTTCCCATATCCTGTTTTTGTAGTAAAAATCCCTTACAATACAGGAATCCTTGTAGATCTGGGAGCACTGAGCGTGCTTCCCAGAGCTAAAAAAACTGGATGGAATTCAGCTTACACTGCAGTGGTAATAGTTGCCATGGAAATAACAGCAGTACTTCCCTGAACGCCTTCAATTGGCAATGCATATAAAGTAATATAATGCTCAACACTGGAAAATGATGAATGACACCTGCTTTGTTGTGACTCATGAATCATGACCGTGAACAAAGCGCTTCCCAGAGCTCAGAAAACTGGATAGAATTCAGTTTACACAGTTACAGCAGTGGTAATATTTGCCATAGAACTACCTACAGCAAATACTTCCCTGAACTCCCTGAATTGACAACACATATCAATTAATATAATCTTCAAGATACATTGGAAGACTCTGAATGATAGCTACCTTGTGATGCCTGACTCGTGACTTGTGACCATGCATAAACCACTTTCCAGAGCTCAGGAAACTGTATGAGAGCCACCTTGTGACTCCTGAACATGAATAAAGGACTTCCCAGAGATCAGAAAACTGGATGACAGCCACCTCGTGACTCATGACAGTGAATAAAGCACTTCCCAGAGCTCAGTAAACTGGATGACAGATGCAAGGTGACTCATGACCATGAAGAAAGTGCTTCCCAGAAAATGTTGCCAACTTCAGTCATGTTAAGGAGCACTTCTGGTATTTCCTCACCCATGTGCAATCCAGGTACACTAGTCCTTGTTTTTGTAACTAACCACTCTTTGACCCCACAGCTTTGGAACTCTTCTTTGTTGCCTCCCAGGTACCTCTCCCTTTACTGAACCATCCCTTCCTAGTCATTCTTTTCTGCTATGTAACTTGATTGATTCTTTTAACATGCCACAAGGATTGGAACAACGAGGGTAAGGTGCCAACAGTGGCTGAACCCTTACTTTTTAATACACAGTACAGGGACTGGAACAACAGGGGTACCGTGCCAACAGTGACAGAATCCTTACTTTTTAATGCACAGAACAGGGATTTCAACATGGGTACCATGCCAACAGTGGCAGAACCCTTATTTTATCATACACAAACAACAGGGATTACAAACCAAAAAACGTGTCAAAAGGGATTATTAGTATTTTTGACTCATAGCAAAGGAACATTATCACATTAAGGATATGTTGACAAATCAGTAAAACTACTCTGAAACAAGCATTTGTCAATGCTAAATGTTTGCCTGCTAGTATTGGCATTGGTAGTGCAGGAGTTAAAGCGATGCATAATAGGAATGGCAATAAAGTATTGAAGTAATACCACCCCCCAACCTGCAGAAACTGACGGGCATTGGGGGTTTGCCTTTAGGTCGTCAGCCATAACACTAATGCCATTCCACTTCACCTCACTCTGCAGACACCAACAAGTGTTGCAGTCTGCCTTGAGGTCTTCACTCCTTATGCTCACCCCATCCCATAAGGAAATAAGCTGAAATGGGTGCAGTATAGAAGAATGGAGTGAATGTTAGGGTAGAAGACCCCAAGGCACACCTTGCTGCCTGTCAGTGGCTGCAGGGTGAGGGTGGAATGGGGTGAGCATTACAGCCAACAACCCTAAGTCACACCTCCGATGCCTGTCAGTCTGTACAGGGTGGGCATTATGGTTGGAAACCCTAATGCCCCAGGCATTTGTTGGTATTTTTGTTCCAGTTTTTCAACATGGGCTTTTTGGGACCCTACTTCATGAACAGTGGCAGTATCAGTTTGTTACTCAATCCCAAAAGGTGATTTTGCTTGGTGATTGTGCTATTTGGCACCACAGGTGCGAAAACACCTTTCAAGCAGTATTTGAAAAATGACAACTATATTGTTCATGAGGAGATGTGAAGAAATTGCAATGTTGAAAATCTGGAGTGAAAATATGAAAAAATTATGAAGTTATGAGTGTGCTTAGAAACTGCGTGACACACGCTGTTATGTTTTGGAATGTTTTCACCAAATTTCCAACATGGACTTTTTGGGACCTCCCCTCTTGAACAGTGGCACTAAGATTTTATTAATCTGTCCTGAAAGCTGTCTTGTCTCGGCGACCATGCCATTCTGTGCCACAGGTGCAAAAACACACTTCTGGAAGGATGCAAAAAATAACAACTGTACTGTTCATAAGGAGGTGTGATAAAATGGCAATATTGGACATTTGGAGTAAAAACATTAAAAATTGATGAAGTTGCAAGTGTGTGTAGCAACTATGCAATGGATGCTCATAACACAGTCATTTTTTGGATTTATTTCACCAAATTTTCAACAAGGGCCTTTTGGGACCCCATCTCATGAACAGTGGCACTGTCATTTTGTTAATTTGTCCTGAAAGGTGATTTTGTGCAGTGACTGTGAAATCACCTTTTGGGACTGAGAAAGAAAATAACAGTGACAATGTTCACAAGGTGGGGTCCCAAGAACCCCATGTTGAAAATTTGGGACCAAAACACCAAACACTTGCTGTGATATCAACCTAAATTGAACCCCCCCCCCCTTGACTGCCATTATAGGGCTTACTGTCATTTCTTCAATTCCTGGTTGGTCTTTGAAGAGGGCAGATGTATTCCTGGTTCAGAGAAGTTTGCTGGTCCTGAGCTCTGAAGGTAACTATGGGTGAAGGGGTGAGGGGAAATGAGGTTCACAGAGGGAGGGTGAGTGTTTGGGGAGGGGGGGCTGGCAGGAACAATGAGGGATTGTTTTCTTTCTTTTTTTTTCAGGTTTAAAAAAATACATTGTGAGACTGTTTTCTTTTTTACAGGTGAAATATTACAAAATGGATTTTGGCACACTGGGGTAGGCTCCCAGTGTGAGAAAGTACTGGTGGGGGGATCAATGCAGAGCCAGGGATTGGGCACCCCAAGGTCGGCTTAGAACATAGAGGCATGGGGGGGCATGCATCCAATACTGGGAGTGGGCATCCCAGTGTCAGAACCATTAAAGAAGTATATTATGGCACACTGGGGCCAGCTGCCAGTGTGCCACATTAATGGGGGGAGGTGGTATACATGCTGATATGACGATTGAGCAGCCCAAGGTCAGCAAGGGATGGAGAACAGAGGGTGCAGGGAAGGCAGCATCAGTGGGAGGGAGCTCATTTGTTGTCCTGCTGTGTGACTGGTTGGGATGGAGGGGGGACTGTAGCTGCAATGACGAAACTGCCCCTGATTGCAATGGCAGATTTCTTTCAAGTGTGGCACTCACTCTGAAACTGCCATCACCAGCAGCCATAGCATTAATAGGTGGCAGATGGACGCACCCATTAAAGTGTTTACTGGATTGGCCACAGCAAAGCCACACCTCTGCAATGCTCTACTACCTCAACATGTTTCTTGTGCACTGCACATACAAGCAAACATAAAAATGGCTTCAACACTACAAAGTCAATTGAAAAAATATAATGAGAAATTACTGTACAGATAACACCCAAAAAACACTAGAAAGACTAAAAAAGCAAAAATCTAACAACAAATATCCTGCTTAAAGAGAAAAAGCTTAAGATCTTTCTGCTCTGCCTTGCTGCCACTCTCCCCCACACAACATACAAACCGCTACTGCACTAAACTTAGCAGACTACTTAAAAGCATATCATCACTGACGAACTCAACAAAAAACACAACTCTGTGAGCACAAGGCCCTCCCCAACACTTCTGAAGCAATATGCTCTTTTTCAGATGTTTTTATCCTTTTCTGGCTATGAAAAGCACACACTTTGCTCTTGGAGGTTCTCTCCAAAAAACTGAACTGAGAGACGATCTACTCAACTGTTCAGCAACACATGACTCCTATCACAATATACAGTGAAGACTTTGCCTTTGTGACAAAATGTTACCAGTGAAGCCACAGCTTTGCATATAGTTGTCACTTCGCTTCTGTACCTAACTCCATTGGGAAGTTTCTTTTTACTTTGTATTTTTTTTTTATTTAGTTTTTGTTGACCGGGAAAGGAGGACTTGACAATTCTGCCTATTTTCAGCTGTGTCCTGGGGGAGGAGGATACAGAAGGATGACAGCTGACATTGAACCAGTTTAAGGTGTTGGTGGTATTTTTAGTGAATGTTTAGTGAAATTGCAATTTCTTGCTTCCACAAAGTCGCTGCAGAAGTACGAATTTTGTCTTAGTAACACAGAAAAGTTTGCAGGATGTTGTGAATTCACAAATTAGTGTGTGAAGAAAATTTTTCCAACTTATCACATCACTTCCGAAGAAAAACTCTTTAGGACCCTGAACAGTAATGGTACATATCATGAAAAACTCTTTGGTATCAAAAATCAGACATAATACTGCTTGAGATATACTATTTAGGACCCTGGGCAGAAACGGTAGGATCATAAAACACTATTTGGTACCCCAAGCAGACATGCTATTACTCATGGATGCATACATGTATAGGACCTATGGGCAGATTGGATGGGCCTTATCTGCCAACAATTTCTATGTTTATATGTTTATATGATATACTTTTCCAAATATTGAACAGAAATAGTACACATCATGAAACACTCTTTGGTTCCCCAATCAGACATGATACTACTAATGATATACTCTACAGGACCCCAGACACAAATGGTACAGATCACAAAACACTCTTTGGTGCTCAATTAAATATGATACTACTCATGGTGTGCTCTTTAGGACAAAGGGTATGATCATGAAACACTATTTAGGACCTCAGGCAGACATGATACTCTGCATGATATACACTTTAAAACCCTTGATAGAAACTGTACTAATCAGGGTCACTTGATGGCTCAGATGCTCATGATTTAGAAACGTTCTTTAGGACCCCAGGCAAACATGATACTATTCATGATTTACACTTCAGTACACCAGAAAGAAGTGCTACAGATCCTGAAACACTTTGAGGAACCCTAGCGGACATGATGATAAACATAATATGCATTTCAAACACCAAAAAGAAATGGTACAGACTGGGGAACACTCTTTATGTCCCAGGCAGACCTGATTCTCTTCATGATATATTCTTCAGGACCCCAGACATAAATAATAATGATCAGGTTTGATTGATATACCAGTAGCTTCTTGTTCCAGAAGCAAGCCTAAGTCTTCTCAGATTAAGCAGTTACAGTCAAGGAGTGCTACTGGAAGCTGTGCTTTCTCAACAACAAAAGGCTGCACATGTCCTTATACCGTGCCAAAGAGCTTTTCTTCTTCATAGGCAAACAGTACTCTTATACATAGTTGTAGTGGGTGGGGGAGGTTTCCTAGAAATCCAAATGGTAACTGGGGATCTGCCAGCAGAGAGACAAGGCACCTGAAAAATATAACAAACTCTGGTCAGAGCCAACATGGCTGCAATACTGCTAAAAGAATTCCTGTCCTGCTCTTTTGGGCAAAGGCAGCTTTATTACTTAATAATGACTGCAGTTTTCTAACAGGATGTTACTTCTTTGTGGCACCAAATATTTGAGAGCAGACCAACTGAAACCAGATACAAACAGCCCACTGCCAAGAACTGCACCCCCATGGCTCCTGACATTGTGCATCTGGGCCAGTCCCTCTTCACCTTTGATGGTCCCACATCCCCTTACAGTGCCTGATCACAGAGATGGCCAAGAGTAAACCCAAAGGGTATTTTTTGCTCACTGCACTCCTGTAACCTATAAGTACAACATATATAGGTAGATGGGGCTAGATCACCAGACAGCCATTCACCTCATGGCAGGGAGGGATTGGGGAAAGGGTGGGAGAACACTAGACTACCAGGGACTTTTAGTTTTAATTATGAATGAGATAGCAATTGGGGGAGTGGGAAGGGACCACTAGACTACTAATGAATTTATATTTTGTTATAAATGGTATGGTACTCAGTGATCGGGAGGGAGGCCACTACACTACCAGGGAACTTATATTTTATAATAAATGGGACTGTGATCAGCATCCTTCCTTGGTAATATAGTGCTCCCCCTTCCCAGATCCATGATGCCGCTGGTATTAATTTTGTTATACCCTCCTTCCCCAGTGATCTTTTTTTATTAAATTTTTTTATTTAGTTGTTTAACCAGGAGTAGCACACTAAGCTGAAAGCTTTTTTACAGGAGTGACCTGGGAGCACAGGGAAGTTAAGTGACTTGCTCAGGGTCACACAGTATGCAAGTGGAAGCTGTGGGATTCAAACCCAGGTCTGGTCTGCCGGATGTCACCAGATTTGCAACTCAGAGCCTTAAACCACTGCGCTATACTGCCTCCCATCCCAGCAGGAGGTGCTTACCACCCCACCCCCATCACGATCCAGAGCCAGCAACTGGCACAGCCCTCCTCTCCTCTGCAGCTGGCTGAGAGTACTGTATAGTGACATACACTGTACAGTATGCTCAGTGACAGTTTAGTCAGTGGTCGGCTGCAGAGGTGAGAGGAGGGCTGTGCCAGCTGTCAGCTCTGTATCAGGATGGGATAGTGGGGTGGTGGGCATTGCCTGTTGGAGTATGGGAGTGAGGGTCCACTAGCCTACCAGGGAAGGAAGTTTTAAAAAAGCAATAATTACCATAAAGCTGGGCATTTCCTGGAGATTAATGACCCGCTGGGGGGAAAGGTGCCCCGAGGTGCAGCTGAGGGCAAACCCCAAGCAGTTGGTCATTAATTGACAGGAAATGACTGGCTCTGAGATCATTATTGTCAGTATAATTCTAACTGCAATAATGACATGATCTGTCTGTTTTCAGGGAGGTGTGTGCCACCACTGGTTCCTAAAGTAACGTTTGCAGTGGTAGGAGTGATCATTGTTTGTGGTGGGTATTAAGAGGAATACAAGACTGGATCAGTGGTTCATTTTTTTGTAAAATTTCATTTCTTAATGTAAAACAAATGAGTTAAAAGCAGCGCACCACAAGCGAGGGGAGTGCTCCTAAGAAGGCTGCAAACCTCAAAATGGAATCAAAGTAATAAAAGCCACCCCAGACAGAATGTTTTCAATAAATCAATGTTTTTTCAGCTCTTTATTTTAGCCAAGTAATCAGGTCAGAACCCCTGTGCTTCAGCGTTCTTGCCTTCAAAATTCTGTCTGGAGTTGCTCTTATTACATTTCTTAATGTACACTGACAGCAGCACTAAAAATATTTCTTTAGTTTTGCCACCACTGCCATCATAGAAACATAGAAACATAGAAGTTGACAGCAGATAAGGACTGCAAGACCCATCCAGTCTGCCCATTTCTTTTTCTATCTTATAAATGTGCCATCGGTCTTTGCTCTGTCCGTGGCCTATCTATTCATTCTCATCTGTATTGCTCCCTTATACCTATCCCATGCCTGTTTGAAGTCTTGCACTGTATTCATAGCCACCACTTCCTGAGGTAGGCCATTCCACGCATCCACCACCCTTTCTGTGAAAAAGAATTTCCTCACATTCCCCCTTAATCGGCCTCCCTCTAATCTCATGCTGTGTCCACTTGTCCTGCTATTTTTCTCATATTTTAACATGTTAAACTCTTTCACCTTGTTAATGCCCTTAAGGTGTTTGAATGTCTCTATCATATCACCTCTCTCCCTCCTTTGCTCAAGGGTATACATATTGAGCTCCGTTAATCTGTCCTCATATGTCTTCTCATGCAGTCCCTGCACCATTTTGGTTGCCCTTCTCTGGACTGCCTCAATTTGGTTAATGTCTTTGTGAAGGTGTGGTCTCCAGTACTGCACGCAGTACTCCAGATAGGGCCTAACCAGTGTCTTGTAAAGAGGGATTATTACTTCCCTCTTCTGACTTGTGATACCCTACTAATACACCCTAACACCCCCCTATCCTTACCTACTGCTTTAGAGGTCTGCTTAGATGATTTTAGGTCATCGGTGATGATGATGCCCAAGTATCTTTCTTCCTTTGTGACTGCCGGCAACTCCCCTTCCAGTCTATAGGTGGCTTCAGGGTTTCTCTTCCCTATGTGCATGATCTTGCACTTCTTTGCATTAAATCCCAGTTAACACTCTTCTGACCATTTTGCTAGTTTATCCAGATCTCTTCTCATTCTGCCCACCCTATCTGGATCATCTACTCTGTTGCAGATCTTAGTGTTATCTGCTATCAGACAAGACTTACCCTCTAGTCCATCTGCAATGTCACTAATGAAGATATTGAAGAGGACTGGCCCCAGGACTGATCCCTGAGGTATCCCACTTGTGACCTGCATCTCTTCTGAATGTATATCATTTACCACCACTTTCTGTTTTCTGCCCGTCAACCAGTTTGCCACCCAGTTGACCAACTTCTAACCCGCCCCGAGCCTACCCAGCTTATTTATCAATCTTCTATGTGGAACAGTGTCGAAAGCTTTGCTGAAGTCAAGGTAGGCAACATCAACTGCTCCCCCTTGGTCCACCACTCTGGTTACCCAGTCAAAGAAATCTATGAGATTAGTTTGACAGGACCTTCCTTTTGTAAATCCATGCTGTCTTGGATCCTGTGCACCTATGGATTCCAGGTGTTGCACTATCCTTTCCTTAAGGAGTGCCTCCATAATCTTGCCCACTACTGAGGTAAGACTGATTGGCCTGTAGTTCCCTGCCTCCTCCCTGCTACCACTCTTGTGGTCACATGAGCCCTTCTCCAGTCTTCTGGGACCTCTCCTGTGCTCAGAGACTCACTAAACAGTTCTACTAATGGCTCTGCTAGTTCCACCCTAAGCTTCTTAAGTACCCTGGGATGTATGCCATCAGGTCCCATTGCCTTGTCCACCCTGAGCTTAGCAAGCTCTTGTAGGACCCTTTCTTTTATGAAGGGAGTAGTGCTCACCTCCCTCCCCCATGTATCCATGGTGCTGAGATGTGGGCCCTGCCCTACCTTCTCTTCAGTAAATACTGAGTAAAAGTATCTATTTAGGATAGATGCTTTTACAGGGTCCTCCTCCTCACATGCCCCCTTTCTCCTTTGAGCTTAGCAATACCCCTCTGGACTGTCTCCTTTCACTAATGTATCTATAGAAAGTCTTGTCACCTTCTTTTACTGTTCATGCTAGTGTTTCTCAGTTTGGGACTTTGCTTGCCTTACTGCCTTCCTGCTTCCTCTTAGGGCAGTTTGCATGCCTCCTATCTTCATCCCGCTGTGTTCCCTTATATCTCCTGAAGGCCAGCCTTTGGCTCTGACCTTTCTGCTACTGTATTTGAGAACCAAAGTGGTTTCCTTCTCCTTTTGTACTTCCTTTTCTGTCTAACACAATGGGATGTTGCTTCAAGTATTGCATCCTTAATGCTTGCCCACTTTGCCTGTACCCCCTCACCTGTGTTTCTTTTTGCTAGGGCTAACTTAACTCTGTTGGCCATCTTATCAAAGTCAGCTCCTCTGAAGCCCCATATTTTTGCCTTGGAATGGGATGATTTCGATGTAGTGGCCAAATTGAACCATACCATGTGATAGTCACTGGCCCCCAGGTGACCTTCTACCTGCATATCTGTGATCCCTTCCCTGTTAGTCAGTACTAGATCTAGGATAGCCCTGTCTCTTGTGGGTTGTTGTACCAGTTGTTTGAGGCCCTCCCCCTGCAGGGAATCCACTATGTGTCTAGTTCTGGAAGATGATCCTGCTGGTATTAACCAATCTGTATGCGGCATGTTGAAGTCTCACATTATAAGAACCTCCCCTTTAGCTGTCATGTTTTGTATATCTTCTAACAGTAATGTGTCTATGTCCTCCCCCTGGTCTGGGGGCCTGTAGACAACCCCAGTTCTTATGGCTGTCCCATTTCCTGTTTCCAGGGTGACCCACAGTTCTTCTGGCTCCTTATGTGTATTCTGAATTTCTGAAGCTTTGATATTTTCATTAACATACAGGGTCACTCCACCCCCCCTTTTTGCACCTCGGTCTCTTCTGAACAGTACATAGCCAGGTACTGAAGTATCCCAAGTGTGGTTACTGGTAAACCACGTCTCAATAATTGCTACTATGTCCAGTTTAGCCTCTGACATTATTGCCTGCAGGTCTGGGATCTTATTTCCCAGGCTGCAAGCATTTGTGTGCATGATTTTCCATTGGCCAGATTTCGGTGTGTTAGTTGTTTGGTGAGGTTTGGCATTTCCCCAGTGCGTCGTATGGGGAGACGGACCTTTTTTTCTTACTTGGTGATGCAAATGAACAGCAAACATGCTGAATCCCTGTTTGACTACTAGCTGGGGGGGAAGGGTGTTCTTCCCAATCGACATATGGGGTGCTGCACCCCTCTCCCCATTTGCTAGTTTAAATATCCTGCAAAGACATCAAACTTCTGCCCCAATTCACTGACTCCCTCCTTAGTCAGATGCAGTCCATCAAATTTAAAGAACTTTTGCTCCCAGAACTGTTGCCAGTTCCCTACAAATCTGTGTCTTTTTTCCTGGCACCAGCCCTTGAACCACATGTTTAGCTCCCCTATCTCCCCTTCTCTGAACTTCCGTCCATTTGGCCCCCTTCTCTCAGACTGGCAGGATCTCAGAGAAGGAGATGCCGGACGAAATGGATGATAGTTTGTCACCCAGCCTGGTCAGGTGTTCCGTGGTCTCCACAACTAACCATCTGGTGAGAGCGCTGTGATCAGCCATATGGCTACTGTGCCAGGCATTTCTAAGATATTTCATACCAGCACTGCAACAAATCAGTGGGCTTCTTTAGCTCATGAATAATTAATTAGACTTACAATACTTATTAAACCCTCCTTCACTGGTAGTCTAGTGGACCCCTTCCCAATCCCAGATGCCACCAGTATTAATAATTGTCATAAGAAAAGAAAAGTTTCTTTAGGAGTAAGAAGAAGTAATGATTAAAATGCACCATGTGCTGTGGCTATTGCTAGGGGGTATGATAAATGTGGAGGTTATTTATACTTATTTATATTTGCTGAGAATATTAAAAATTAAAATTGGGTTCTACTTTGCTCCACTAGTTATTATAAAAGTTCTTCTGTGAACAAAACCCTAGCCTGCTTCAAGTTACTGGAAAGAGAAAAAAGTGTCTCTAGGCAGGGACTTATCACTTTGTAGAGCTGTGCATGAGAAGGACTTCTGCAAACCTCAAAAATGGGAATAAAAGGGAGGGCAGTGGTAGGGTTTTATACCAGGTTACTGATTTTGACAAATACTTGTCCAGTTTTTGAGACCAAAAGTTAGGTATAGAAGTATTATTAATGCACTTAGAAGTCAAGCAACTCTCCCTCATAGTTAGTCTCTGGTTTCTGATAAATTGCAAAGAAAAGCTGCCACATGTGCTGTCTGAATGCACATTGGATCAGAAGTTGTTGGGTAACAGTCTATCTGTATCCTGTTGATATACTGTAAGTGAAGCAGACAAATCATAGCTGTGCCAGGCTATAGCTGATGGATAAACACATCACTTTGGGTTTCCTTTAGAATGTGGGAATTTCAGTGGCTTCAGCCTCACCCAAACAAGTATGACCCCGATTCATAGAAAATATATACAAAATGAAACTATATTGCATTAACAGACTCCTGCTGGTCTCCATAAAGAAGCAATTAACTTTCTAAATCACATCACAGAATGCAACTGGAAATATTCAATCTTTAGAGGATCCCTCCCAAAAACCAAAGCACAGTACTAAACTTTATGGGCCTAATTCTCAAAGCCCCTGCCACAGTGCAAGTGGCTTGTGCTACAAAGAATGGCACAAAGTTCTTGCACCAAAAGATGCAACAGGAGCAATTCTCAAAGATAGCCTGCACCACCCACAGGCTGCCTGCACCAAATGGGAATTGCACCACCTATGCACCACACAATTGGCTGTGACATGGCACTAGGGGTTGCAGCAGATGCAGGATGCTAAATCCTCTGAATCAGGATTCCCTAAACTCTCCCAGAAGTCAGACTTCTAAGTCCCCTTACACCAGCCATGGCTGCTTTAAGGGAACTTTGAATTTTAGCAACCTGCAGCAATGTGCCACAGTCACTCTTCCCCAGCTCTGATCCACCAACATGTTTAACTTCTCTGGTGGCCTAATGGACCCCCCCTCCAAGATCCCTGATATCACCTTTATATTAAATTAATAAAGAAAAAACATCACCGGTGGTCTAATGGACCCCTACCCTCAGATAATGTCCACCATCCCACCCCCTATTCTGAGCCCTTAGTCAGACTGCGACCGGCAGAGCCCTCCTCTCACTACCACAGCTCAGCTGTCAATCACTGAGCATGTAAATAAACTAATTAGCCAGCCTTGGAGTGGGTCCCAGGGTGGTAGTCTGGGTTAAAAATTGGTTGGACAACAGGACACAAACGGTAATAGTAAACAGAGTCCACTTCAAAGAAAGGGGGGTTACTAGTGGGGTACCTCAGGGTTCAGTACTGGGTCAGTCCTTTTTAATGTCTGTATAAGTTACATTGCAGAGGGACTGAAGGAAAGGTATGTCTCTTTGCAGATGACACAAAGATCTGCAACAGAGTTGATGCACAAGGTGGGGTGGAAAGGATGAGAAGGGACTTGGCAAGGTTAGAGGAATGGTCAAATGTATGGCAGCTTAGATTCAATGCTAAGAAATGCAAGGTAATGCACCTGGGAAACAAAAACCCAGGGGAAGAGTACACAATGGGGATGTATTAACAACAACAAAAATGAAAAGGGACCTGGGAGTAGTCACATCAGACAACCTAAATGTAAGCAAGCAATGTGAGAAAGCAGTAAGGATGGCTGGGGGGTGCTAGGATTTGTAGGGAGCAGCATCACCTGTAAAAAAGAAGAAGTTGTTATCCCTCTGTACAGACAGTTGGTGAGACCCCATCTGGAGTACTGCATGCAGTTCTGGAGACCCTATCTTCTCATGGACATACATAGGATGGAGGCAGTCCAGAGGAGGGCAACTAAAATGGTGCAGGGTCTAAGTGTTCTCAATCCTAGCTGCCTAGCAAGTATGCCTTCATCAAAGGTTACATTGCTCTGTAGTGTGCTTGTATATACTGTTATGCTTAGATGGCTTCTCACACATTTGTGCATATTTTTACGTTTACATGCTGTTTAATGCTCTTACTTCTTGAATACATTGTTATGCTGCTTGTCAATTTCTACCAGATTATATTGCTTATTGTATTGTATTGCTGTTCTATTCTTTCTGCTTTGATAATGGTCTGCTTGTTTGTTGACTCTGGGTCAACCCTGAAAAAGGGACTGAGATTGTATCAGTGAACTTACCCAGTTACCAAAACTCAAATAAATGAAATAACAGAAGCCATTCAAAGAGAGACTAAAGGAGCATAATACGTATATCTGAAAGGAAAGGAGGGAGAGGGGGAACATGATAGAAACTTTCAAGTACCTCAAGGGAATTAACAAAGTCCAAGAGGGCAACATCTTCCAGAAAAAGAGACGTGCAACAACAAATTGACACAATTGGGTAATGAGAAGAATAATTTTTTCTCAGCGAGAGTGGAGTATGCATGGAATGGCCTTCTTGAGGAGGTTGTAGGGTCAAAAACAGTGGGGGAATTCAAGAATGCATGTGACAGACACAAGGCAGTTCTGGTGGGAGGTAGGAAGTAGTCAGTTGTTCCTCATACCTACACTCCACTTTTGTGGCTCACTTTGCACTGAGTTCTATTTAATTCAGGTGTAAAGGGGTTTTAACTAGGATCTGCAGCTTATCCAATAGGTAGGGAAATGGGCAGACTAGGTGGGCCAAGCGTTACTTACCTGCCATCAAAGTCTGTGTTTCTATGTATTGCATTATACAGTAATCGTGGTGTTGAGAGGAGGGCTGTGCCAGTCATCGGCTTGGGGTTCAGGATTGGGGGCACATGGTGTTGGGCACCACCTGGTGTGGTGTAGGTCCACTAGACCACCAGTGATGGTTTATCTTTAATAATTTAATATATGGGTGAAATTAGAAATGGGGAAGGGGTCCACTAGACCACCAGGGTATTATATACAATGCTGTTTATTGGGGACACTGGGAATCTGGGAGGGTGGTCTAGGGAAGGATTTGTTTTATTACTGTAATATATGGGCAAAATCGGGGATGGTGGAGGGTGTGTCCACTAGACCACCAGTGAAGTTTTTTTAATTAATTTAATATACGTGCTAAATCAGGGATGAGGAGGAGGGTTCACTAGACCACCAGGGTATTATATACAGTACTATTTATTGGGGACACCAAGGATTGGGGATGGCAGTCCACTAGACCATCAGGGATGGGAATTGTATGTTATCCGGGGATTGAAGATGTGGGACTGCTAGCTCTTACAGCATGGAGCCTATGGCAAACCCCTCCAATGCACCAAGTGTTTGTCGCATGGGAGAGGTTGCCCCAAATGTGGGGACTTAGGCACTGGAACCCCTCCTGTACCAGAATCTGGTGCAGGGTCCCTGGTACACTGGGTTTCAACACAAGCTGCTGTTTGCCTCAACTTGTGTCATTCAAATCCCTCTTTGATAATTGAGCCCTATGTATTTGAACAAGATCTGATATTTTCATTAGAGATGGCCAGATAATTTTTACTTTAGACAGCTAAAGAAAGTAGAAAATGTTCCCTTCTACCATGAACTGGTGTGTTCTCAATTTTAAGAAAAGCCCATGCAGTCTCTGTAGAGGATGTAGAGGCATGTCTTAAAGCAGCAGTATTTGTTTGCCGACAAAAATTTCTTCATAAATGTTTTTTAATTTTCTCAGATATTCTAACACAGCTTTCATAGCTAATTTTTTAATTGACTCACATCATTAACGATTCCCACCACTCACAATTTCAAAAAATCTCTTTTGTTGCAGTTACCTGTTGAATGTACTTGCCAGATTCATAATGTAGATTAACAGGAGGCAGTATAATGTAGTGGTTAAGAGAACTGAGCTGCAAATGTGGAGAACTAAGTTTGAATCCCACTACTGCCACCTGCATACTGTGTGACCTTGAGCAAGTCACTTAACTTCCCAGTGCCTCCAGTATGCACATGGAAACAAGCCTCTGCTTAGTGTGTCTTTCTAGGCCAAAACTTGTAAAAAGTATCTGAGCTGGGCATCACAATAACAATAGACACATGGTCTGAAATTTGAGAAAATGATTATCACTGTAATAGAGAGATCCAAGACAGATTAGTACAGTTTGAAGTGGTAAATCCTTCCCCCCCCCCCGAAAAAATAAAAGGTGCTCAAGAACAATGAGACATGCTATGAAATTGGAAGGAGGTAGTTTCAGGAGAGATGTGAGGAAGTACTTCTTCACAGAAAGTGTGGTGGATTCTTGGAACAGCCTTCCAGCCGAGGTGGGTGGGGTGAAAATAGTGGTGGGTCTCAAGAATGCATGGAATAGGCATGAAGGAGTCTTATGGGAGAAAAAAGGGAGGGAAAAATAAGACAGAGATCAAGCTGGATCTTAATATTTTTTATTTTTATTTTTTTTAGTTGTTTAACCAGGTATAGCACACTAAGCTGAAAGCTTTTTTACAGGAGCAACCTGGGAGCACAAGCCATACTGTAGGTAGAGAAAACTGGGTAGACTAGGTGGGTCAAGTGATCCTTATCTGCAGGCAAATTCTATATTTCTCTGTTTCTATGGATGTGTTAGGATGGTGTTGCTACATGTTTCTGATTTTAAATAGCACATCACTATACTGAGATATTTAATTTATTTCATGGTGGACATTGCACGGGAGTGGGAACTTTTAAAAACTTCAAAATCCTGCATCTTGGTTCAGGAATAAAGAAAACAAAAAGACAAATGGGTATCTTCATATTTTTGCCAGAGAAACATTATTGTTGAATAAAACAATATGGTGACTAACAGTAGGAGAGTTCTTCCGTGGACTACAAGACCAGGGACCTGCAGAAGGGTCTGAGGAGCTGCAGGACTGGTGACCTGTGAGTGGCCAGAATCTCCAAAGGGGTGGAACTGAGACTAGCCAGGCGCTCGGAAGGAGAGAGGGTGCCATGGATAAAGGTTGAGTGTTACTCTTTATTTTAACTTATAAAATGCTTACTGTTATTGGGTGAGCAGCTGTATGCTATTCTGTGAAGAAACAGCAGAAGCAGCAGGGTGCTGATACGCTACTTCTGCCTAGTGCAGTGGATACGGGAATTGGTGTATGGAATTATTCAGCGGAGCTCCATAGCAACTTGGATAATCCCGACTTCAGATACTACAAACATTATAAGAAGAAGGGTGTTTTGGATGTGATTTTACAAACTCTGGAACTGCAAATCTAGAAAGGGAGTGTTGAACTGCAATATAAGAGCTGCAGCCATGAAGGGCATCTTGAAGAATATCAGACTATAAACTTGTATAATAGGTCTAACCCTTTGGATAAATTAAGTGGGATCAAGTGGAATCTCTGCTAAAACTTCAGCGGATTGGTGACATAGTCCAGCTATATCAATTCCTGCTACAGACACTATAATTAAAATTACAATTGGTCAAACGGACTTATCTTGTAAGAACTTTAAGAGCATTGCATGATATCTTGTAGGAATTATTGCATGATTTGAGAGATTCTGATTTGTTGTCATTTTAGTATTTCAGCATTTTTGCACTTAGTGGGTACTTGGATGGCTATTATTTAACAGTGGTTATTAAATCGTGGTGCTAGCACAAGCAAGTGTTAACTTCAAGTAATTAGTAATTATTAAGAGTTATATCTAGGCTACTTCAAGTTCTTTTACTACAGGTTCCCTTATCATAATAGTGCAATAGTGCGACTGTGTTAATATTTGACACTGTGATACTGTATATTATGGCTGTGCATAGTCCAAATAGTATTTCCCGAATACCATGAATAGTAGTCTTGTTGAATATTCAGATGGACATCCCGAATAATTCACTATTTGGCCACTATTTGTAACATACTTTTTGGTGGGAAAGATTTCAAAATCTCACAGAACTTCTCTGGCCAATCAGAAGCTGTTTTTGGAGCTCATAGCCAGGAATACCATGTGATTTCCTCACTCTGAGTGTGTAGATGAGAGGATACAGTCGTTTCTCTGCTCAGTTTACCCCTTGTGACTTTTATAAGTGTTTAAAAAACATTTTGTGTGTGATCCAGTTTTGACATCTGATGACCTTGTGACTGCATCTGACTGAAGTTTTGTTTCTCATCCTTGAAACTGAGTTCAGTTTCAAAGAAAAAAGAATCTGTGTGTGAGTGAATCTGTATGTGTGACTGTGTGTGCTGCTGCATGCTAACTGCCCTCCCCCACAGCTTACAGTTTCACAGCTCAGCTGAAGCAGTGTGATTTGATTTTTTGCTTAAGAACCAATTAGTTCTTATCAGGATTTTTTTGTCAACAAAGCCCAGCTGGCTTTTGCATGTAGTGAGTAACTGTTATTGGGCTCAGTAACAGTGAGTGGTTCAAGCTGTTGCTGACTGCTCCATCCCCACTGCTGTGTTTGCTTAGCTTTTTGTTCATAATCCACTCACAGCCCCTGTGGTATTTTTTTTTCTTTTGTGAGGCAAATTTTGCTGTCATCAGGTTCCGGGCTCCATTCCCTGAATAAGTGAGGTGTGATTGCCATCTGATACCATCTTGTCTGTATTGCAGCTCACCGCAGTGCACGCATTGTCTGTGTGTGCATTGTATTCTTGTTCTTGTAATCTGTGTCCTGCAAGTACACGCACAGTTGTTTGCACATATTTTTTAATTTATAAAGCAGCATATTTTTTTCTCATTGGGTCAGGCTTGGCCCATTGAATTGCTGCTGACTGTGGTCTGGTTCTTGACTCAGTTCCCTGTGTAACTGAGTAAGGAGGGTGTCGCAATTGACTCCTCCATCCACAGCTCACTGCACCTGAGTGGCCTCCTGTGCATGTGAGTTTTATTCTTTTTTGAGTGTCTTAGCCCCCTGTGTGTGCACTGCTGTGAGTGTGCACACGTAAATTTTCTGTGAACTGCTTTAGCATTTCTGTGTGTGTCAGGTGTAACTCACTGGATTCTGTTGTTGTAAGTTGTTTGGTGCACCTTCAAAGCTTGAATTACTGTACAGTATGACTGCACAACTGACACCGTACAAGTAAGAAGTTGCTCACTGACTCTGTCTCTCTCTAGTATTAGCCTGTCTTTATTAGCTGCTACTTGAGTGGTGTGGATATTGTAGTTTTCTGCAATAAGCACCAACATAAACAAAAACACTAATCATGAATAAAATACACAGTAAGTTACAGATCATGTCTCATCAATCCCATAAACGTGCATGGTCCAGCACAAGCAAGCCATCTTCACCACCAGTAGTAAGCAGAGAGGAACAGGGTGAGATAAGGTCGGTTCTTATTCGGTGCTCTAAAATAGTTTTCTCCCCTGATAAGCCTTCAGGTTCTGGTGTCAGCAGGATTGGGGTAGTACTAGTACTACTATAACTACAACTGCTACCACTACTACTACTACTACTGCATTTGCAGCACCATCATTTTATAAAAGAAGAAGGGCTTTGCAACTGACATCTCCAGTCATACAAGAACCCACCCCCACTACCAGTGGTAGTGCTATTCACACAACCACCCACTGTAGAGGCAACACCGCCTATCAGTGTGCTCTTCCACACCACCACCAGTTCTGTGAATTCAGCAACCAGAGCAAATCCTTAGTGTACTGTTGACTCCACCAGTGCATTACAGTGTGCACTGTTATTTGTGCTCCTTGCTCAGCCACTGTCACCACAACCTTTGCCTCCATTAGTAGTCCTGAGTGTTCTGCTGTCACCATGACTACTGCTGCCAGTATTACAACTAGCTATAATATGATGCCAATTTCTTTGACTGCAACTCCTGGTGGTAATTCTGGCACCACGACTACTGTCGACAGTGCTACTACCTTGCCAGCTGTGCCCATGACTATAGGTACTGTGACTAGTACTGACCACGAGACTGTTGCAATGACCGCACCAACTGTGTTGCCAAAACATACTGTTACTCAGCCTCATAAGTCTCCTCTCTCCACATTTCCTTTTGCTGATGTGGAGGATTCCAAAGAAGAGCATTAATCTGGTTCTGAATATTTACCAGAGCCACAAGACTTGCTCAGTACATCATCTGACAATGATACCCACCTATGCGAATTTGGCAATTAGGCCGAATATGTGGCTTATCTGTGTCAGAAGCGTGAATGTGCAGCTGCCAAAAAATGCAGTGCTGCTCAACGTGGCAAGCAGGTCAGTCAGGGTCGCCCTCCTCCTCCTAAAAATAAATGAACAGTCCGCCCTGTCCTTTCAAAGAGTTGTGTCAAGCTCAACTCCATCTGATACACAAAGTATTTCTACAATTACACCTGTTGCAGAGAAAGAAAGGGGCAGAACAACCGCATCCACTGCACCCAGGTCTGATAAGGGGAAAGGGGCAAAACATGGTCGTCATGGTCACCCTTTTGGGGCAAGTACTTCCACTATCAATGGAGGGAAAAGTGTGGTGTGGCTGTACTTTAGTTTTGTGAAAGATGATCCAACAAAGGCAATATGTTTCTGTGTGCAACTGTACTATAAGTTGTGGTAAACTCCTTTCCAATCTCACAACAGCATCAATGATGAACCGTCTCCAAATGAAACATCCCGGTGCATTTCAAAGATGTACAGCTGTTCCTCCCCCTCCACAACATGTGCCTGTCAGCCCCTCTTCTGGTACTGAGCCAGTAGATGCACAAAGTATTGTTAGTGATTCTATTACTGAGACAGACAGTGTGCCCTCAACTCCCCCTACACCAAACCAAACAAAACCAAACCAGCTTTTTTTATATTGCACCTTTCAAATCCAATGCACTGTACACTTGTAGCACATCCCCAGACAGGAGCATCACCTTTCTGCCTTCTTCTGCTCAATCATCTGTTATTGTAATACCCTCCACCATGGGTTCAAAGTCAAAAGTGATGCAATGTGGTACCGCTTTGATTACACCCATCATGCAATCCTTCCATGCCCACACCAAATACCAGGCGTCACACCCAACAGCTCAGCAGATCATCAATTTAATTGGTGAGATGATGGTCTTGGATCTGCTGACATTTTCTTTTGTGGAAAACATAGGTTTCTGTAGGCTGCTGCAGCATTTGCACCCCAGGTTAAATATACCATCACAGACCACATGTTTATGTACTGTAGTACCCAACATTTACCATGGTTTGAGAAAAGAAGTTGCTGACTACTTGCACAGGCTGTTGATGGAGTTTTCAACTGCACAACTAACATGTGGACCAGCATGAATTCAAATCATGCTTACTCGTCACTGACAGCACACTGGTGTGTTGCAGATATGGTAGTTACTGGTGGTGGTGGTACTGGTGCTGGTTCTGTCTCTTCCCCCTCTCCCTGCAGGTCTGCTTTGCTAAATATCAGCATTATGGAAAAGGATTACTGGACTGTAAACATACTGTCATTCCTGCAAGAGATGTTGAGCTCATGGATTGATGGCAACAATTTGCAGTTAGGGTTTGTGGTCACAGACAATGCAACAAATATGATAAAAGCACATAGAGATGGTAATTTTGAGGGGATATGCTTCTTTGCTCATACACTAAATTTAGTGGTGACTTAGGCTTTGGCAAACACAGTGGAGGCAGATCACAAGTCAAAGTAGCCGGAAGCATATGTAGCCACTTCCATCACTCTGTGAAAGCCACAAACAGTCTGCATCAGCTACAGTACAAGTCACATTAAACTACACCAACTCACTGGTGTAGCATTGTTCAATGAGTTTCCTAATCTGTGCAGGGTTTCATTCAATGAATTAGTAAAAGTTTAGTCTAGGTTTGCATCTAGCTGCTATGAACTATAAGCTTTATTTTCAGCTAAGTGCTTATGAGTTTCATTTCAGAAGGCAGACTAAACAACTCTTAAGCAATGCTGTGATATTTATAAACAATGCTCTTAAGGAACGCTGTGATATTTATAAACAATGTCATGAAAATGCAGCTACTGCCATTTCACTAAACAGTTACATGTGAGCCAAATAGGCAGTGAAGGATGGTTGGAAAGGAGTTGAAAGCTTCAAGAGTTTGAGTTGCCAATCTGGCAGCATCACAAAAAAACAATTCTACACCAGTAAGTTGATGGAACAATTTAATTTGACCTGTACTGTACAAGAGCATCTTCAAATGCTGTAGCATCATCTCATCTGGGATGTACAGACCCAATGGAATTCCACCTATTATATGCTGCAAAAGCTTCTGGAGCAGAAGTGGGCCCTTCATGAGATGAGCATGGAAACTGACATGGGGGAGTCCTTGGACATCAGGATTGGGCTGTGATTGAGGGCTTGGTAAAGGTTTTAGCCCCATTTGAAAGGAGCAGTCGTGATCTTAGCTCTGATTTTGTACTGCTAAGTTAAGTAATTCCTGCTGTACAGATCCTGAATATAGCCATGAGGAGATTCAATGAAAATGCTGAGAAAGATCCCAACCAGACACCAGGAACAGTGATATCCTTTGTGGAAAATCTCACCATAGAAGTAGAAGTTATATTTTCTGATCTCTGCTCTAATAAAAAGCATATATTTGCCACTATGTTGGATCCACATTTCAAGTGAGAGGTATTACACCTTATAATGCCCACTTACAGGGTTACAGACTTTCAGAAGCAGATGTGCTCAGAACTTAGTTTTTGCATGCTTGGGTCCATGAGACCAGCAGGTAACCCTATTGATGAGCCAGTATCAGAATCACAAACTGAAAGCAGTATGGGAAACATTGAGAAGGAGATGGAGGGTGACTCTTGGGCTGAACTCAGTTCATTACTACAGGCTGAGCAGCAGAAGAGAATAGAACAGCAGCCACAGTCAGCACCCAATCTGCTGAACAGTTATTTGAATGAGCATCTGGAGTCATTCTGCATAAATCCAGTGTAGTACTGGATCAAAAGGATGAAAGAATCTCTGCACTTGATACAGTTGGCCCTTAACTATCTCTGTTGCCCCTCTACTGCTGGAGATGTAGTGGAACCTCACTGATCCTCATTTGACCCAGCATATGTGGAACAACTTGTGTTTATAAAAATAAATCTACCTCCCCTTGAATGGACACTAACAATTGCATCAAATAATCATCTTGTACTGGATGCAACATTTGTGAGTTGTACCATTAACCCATACACAATCAACTCTGTGTTAACCATCATTGTTCTGTTAGAATATAAGCACAACATGTTAACATTTAGTCAAACATGTTCATCATATTCATAGTCATACTAACACAAATCTGTGGCCAACACCCTTTTTCTTTATTACTTCCACTGTCATGGTGTATTCTTTTGAAAGAGCATGCCCTGCAGTTCCCAGTGCCTAAAACTGCCACCCACCTATTGAATGCCATTCCTAATAGAAAATCCTCAACTGGTGTTGCTACATCTCTCATCCCCTGTGTTGCTGGTGCCCATATACCATCCATTCCTTTAACAGCTTTCCAGATGCCAGTTACCAGTGTGGTATCACCAGTCTCAAGTATTTCATGTGCATAAACTATGGCAGCTAAAAGTATGTCACCTCCCAGTCTCAGTGTTTTCCATGCCTAAAACATGGCAGTTAATAGTGTGTCATCTCCAGTCTCAGTGTTTCTCATGCCTGAAATATGGCAGTTACAAGTGTGGCATCACCAGCCTCAGTGTTTCCCATGCCTGAAATATGGCAGTTACAAGTGTGGCATCACCAGTCTCAAGTATTTCTTGTGCATAAAATACAGCAGTTAGTGTGGCATCTCCAGTCTCAGTATTTCCCATGCCTGAAATATGACAGTTAACAGTGTGGCATCTCCAGTCACAAGTATTTCACATGACTGACATATTCTGGTTACCAGTATAGATAGCATCACATGTCTAGTATTTCACATGATTGAAATGTTCTGGTTACCTGCATGGCATCACCATTCTCAAGTATTTCCCCATGCCTGCAATATTCCAGTTACCAGTATGGCATCTCCAGTCTCCAGTATTTCACATGACTGAAATATTCTAGTTACCAGTATGACATCACCTATCTCAAGTATTTCCCATGCCTGAAATATTCCAGTTACCAGTGTTGCATCACCAGTCTCAGGTATTTCACATGCCTAAAATATACAGGTTACCAGTGTGGCATCAACAATCTCAAGCATATCCCATGCCTGAAATATTCCAGCTGCCTGACTTCCACCAGTTTGTACCATTGTTTCGTTCCAATAATTGTTAATGCTGCTGCTGCTGATGATGATGACAATAATGATTGTGAAGAAATCTGGAATATATTACTGATGAACAATGACTGCCAAAGCCAGAGTCTGATGCTTCTCATCTTCCATGAACACATGGACCCAGATATTCAAACTGCAGACGAAAAGTGCGCAATAGCAGAAGCAAGCGCAAGTCTATTGCGCCCATACACAAGAGATGTGATATTCAAAAATGGAGCAGGTCAAACTGCTCCTACAACCGACGACTGAATATTGCACCACCTGCGCCATAGCACAACTAGGGAGGGGAAGCTGAGCAGATCTGATGCGCCATAGCACAACAAGGGATGTTCAGCTGAGCAGTCCAGAGGCACCATAGCGCAACCAGGGATGCTCCCCAGCAGCAGAGCAATGCAACTGCACAATCAGGGAGGTAGGGGCCCACCACCCATGCCACAGATGGGCAGAGGAACAGTCAGCAGAACAGACATTGTCCCCCCACACCCCATGCACTGCACAACTGGGGGAAGGCTGGAATAACCACTGGCCCATGAAGACAAGCAAACAACCCACAGCCCAGCCATGGTACCCCATCACACCTACTGGCAAGCTGTGACTGGCACACAAGGAGGGCTGACCACCTCATGCCACACCATCCCCCCCAATGCAGTGCACACTCTGCACTATGACCCCCAGACACCCCCCCATGAGCAGTGACCACCACTGCAGGAAACTCCATGCATGCCACAACCTCCACTGTGACACTGCAACCCTGTGCACCACAGAACCATGTAAGCCAGCCCCACCATGAGCACCCATCAGTGGATGGCAGCACACAGCAATGCAACAATGGCAGACACAGTGCCACAACGCACAGTCCCTCCAAGGTACTGCTGAGAGACCAACCATGCGTCGGCACATGAGGTACCCCACACAGGACAAGGCGTGCCCTGGACACCACCACAAGTTGTACAGCACCCTGCACAGCATTCCAATGACACACCCCGACCCACCACTGGCAACAACAGCCAGCACAGACACCCACAGTGGTACGTGGAAGTATGCACCAGACTGGATGCCACACAGTGTGTGGACAGACACCCACCCATACCCAAGGGCACAACTACACAGGGACGCAGTGGTGGGGCAACCAAGCCCCCCAGTGTGGGCCCATGTAAACTGTGTACACACAACCCGCAGTCCTCCATGGCACTGGAGTGCCAGCCACCCTATGCAGGCACTGTGGACCCATACACCACCATCATTCGCCCAGAGCACAAGTCACAGACAGTGGGGCATATCCCCTGCAACACGCACACAAGGCACAGCATGGAGGTGGGACAACAACTGTGGTTTCCACAGTGCTACCTGAGGCAGACATGTACCACACCAGTGACAGGAGGCAACCTAGCAATGTGACGGGTACAGTGGTGCCTGCAGGGACTGCCACTACTGACATGCCAGTGGACTGTGCAGGTCACAGACATGCATTGTGTCAGTTGCACAGGCCATGGATGGGCCGAGGGGTGCACCATGGACACAGAGCATGCACCATGGACCACAGCACACAGTCATTCAGTGCACAGGGCACTACACACACACCACAGACACTGACTGATAGCTACCCCCACACCATAGTCACCTCCACAAAGACACACACACTTATACCTGTGACTGCACCACCCCTGACACCATGCACACCACTGCAGCTGAGCACCTATAGCCCGCTGCAAATCAGAGACCACCACAGTATTCATATCAAAATTAAATGTATTGAACAAATACATAAAATTCAACTATTTACAATAATACATGAACTATACACAAGGTTGGGGGCCACAAACAAGGTGGGGGTGGGTAGGGAGCAGGGGTGGACAAATGGGATGGGAAGGAGGGTGTGAGGGTGGGCCCAGGGGGGTTGGGGAATACAGGGACTGATTGATCCCTTGCTGGAGTGCCTTTCCCCGCTCTGACTCCTCCAGGCTCTGTGCCTCCTCAGGACCCCGGTGTCATCTATCCATCTGAGGATGTCCAGCGATGCTCTCACCACCAGTAGTATCTCCTGCAGCACCTCCCTGATTTCTCATAGATGGCGGGTACCTAGAACAAGGGAGCACAGTCAATAGGTGTGAATGCACAACCCCATACAGCCCACCCACTGTGCATGGCATACGGCCGTGGAATATACCTCTGTGATGGTGTGTGACCACCTGCAGTGATCACATCCACATGACCTGCCCATCCAGGCACATACAGCCATGCGGAACACTGCACACACCCACCGGCCAAGTCATGCACAGCACCACCATGGCCGTTTAGTGACATGGCTATGTGGTGCAAAGGCAGTGGCACAACCATGTACCTGGTGCACACATGGACCACCATTGACACACTCCCAGACATGCATTGCCACTGGACAGTGTTGACTGTAACAAGTCGCGTGCATGGCAGTGGTGTCCATGGATTGTGGCCATGCCCCACTGCCCACCCTGTCACACAGCATGCAATAGTAATCATGGATGTATGGCATTCACCTTCATTGGGCCAGTCCAGTGGGCGGTGAAGGCCCTCGCCCCACTTTGCTGCACCCTGCTCTTTCTGCCGCCGATGTTCATGGGCACGACTGTGTTCCTCCAGGCCTGAGGGGCAAACATGGAGAGAGGAACATCAGTATAACCCTGTAGCAAAGTCCCCCTGCCCCCAGGTGTGTGCCCTCCCACCCAGCCGGACCCACCCACCTCACACCCTGTAAACACAACCACAGCCAATCCCAGACGGTCCCTCCCCCATGTGCTGGACACATACAACACTGTTACCCATATGGAAGATAAAAGTGTGTTGACATAACCCCTACCTGGCTGTGGCACCGTGCCCCTCCTGGCATGTGCCTGCAGGCATGCCAGTAGCTCCGGCTCCCTCCACCGCAGGTCCCTGAATCTGTGGCAGCACTGCTCGGCGCTCCTTTCCGGTCCTGTGGCCTCCTCAAGTGCAGTGGCCACCTCCTGCCACACCTGGGTCCTGGACCTGTCCAGGTGCACTTCCCTAACAGTGGCCCATAGCGTGGCTCCACAATGGCCACTAGGTTGGCCAGCTCGATTGCAGACCACTGGGCTGCCCTCCTGGGTGCCATTCTCGCTGCTGTATTTTGCAATATGGTGCTCTGCAGTGTGGCTTCCCACATGCAGATGCTGCACATTACAGCTCTGCCATTCCCTATTGCGCTGTCACCGAACAGTGCAATAGAGGTGCACCCATGCCTGACGCATGGTGCCTAGGGGAAAAGGTCGGGCACAGGGTCAAGGGTCTCTGGCACATGGACATGCACAGCGCCATTGGAACACAATGCGTGTAGTGCGATTGGCTGCCTGTGTGCCACTGCCATAGCGGTCTACTGCGCAGTTGGCCCAGTGCACCTATGATGGCCCAGTGCCACAGTGCAATGTAGTGACCATTGCTATAGTGCCACTGGCACAATGGTGGCCATGCCTTACACTGCCTACCGTGCACAGCACATCATCAGCACGGCAGATGCCTCAGCAACCCGGGCATGCGCAGTGAGGTGTGCACTACGCATGTCACAGAACTGCGCCATTGGATCAGCACGTTCAACACAATTGCGCAAAGTGCAACAGTGCGATATTCAGCCATCATATGCAAATCATCTAATCAGCCATTCAATGGCACAGCACTGCAATTTGCATCTACTTAAAGTTGAGCATCGCCTCATTTGCATAGGTTGCACTATAAAAGTGCGACATTGGGCTGCAGTGGCCATAGTTGGTTACTGCAGTCTATTGGTGAGTTGCATGCTGTTTGGGAGTGTGGACTGTGGATTTAGGGACATGCATGGGACTGCACAGTCACAGGTAACAAATGCCATTCTTATAGGCTACATAATGACACAGCAAGTTGTTGGAAGGGAGGAACATAGTGGTGGGAGGAGGAGGAGGCCTAACTTTACCAAGGCTAAAACCGAAGCCCTGTTTGAGGCCTACCTGGATCAGGAGCCACTTCTCAGTGGACAGTGGGGAACACCTCAAGCCCATGCTGCTGCATGGGAGGAGGTGGCACATGCTGTGAACCTGCATGGCAACCACCAGTGCTCCATGAAGGAGTGCAAGAAAAAGATGGGCACAGACAGGAGGATGATAAAGGAGAAGGTGGCTGCCATCAGGGCAACACAAGCTGCAACATGTGAGGGATAGCCAGAGGTGGTACAGCTGACCCCACAGGAGGAGAGGCTTGCTGGAAGCATGCAGTGCAGTGCCATTGAGGGTGTTCCAGGAGGTGGCTTCTAGATGGGTGGTGGCCCATCACTGCATGGTAAGTCATGGTCTGTCTATGGGGAGGCAGGGTAGGTCACATGCAGTAATGTGACTTTGCTTTCCCTTACAGATCCTGAACATCTGCATGGGTCATCAGTGGTGGGCCTGTCCACTGAGGACAGTCAGCTAGAGATGGAGGAGGGCCCATCCACCTCCACAGTTATACATGGATCATTGCAACAGTGGGGCCACCTGGCTGTCCACACTGATGTCATTGTAACAGGTGTGGAGGAAGCACTGCCTATGTCCCAGTGTGCTGGCATCCACAGATGCCAGCATGCTGTGACTGGAGCCAGTGCAGAGTCCATCACTGATGATGATGATGCTAATGTCATGGGCAGTGACACTTGTGTGCCACAGAATGGCTACACAGCAGGACACTTCACACCCATGGCTGTGGGTGGTGCTGCCGTGGAGGCCTGTGCATCAGCACAGTCCCAGCCTGTGCCTGTCAGCACCAGTGGGGCAGCACTGGTGTTTATTCAGGACAGTGGGACTGTTGCAGCCACTGCAGCAGCACCAATGAGCCCTGGGGAGTGGCAGCCGGAGGGGCAGCATCAGCAGTCGGCCAATGGGCTTGGGGGTACAGGGTTCAACAGTGGCATCTGTGTACTGCCTGTGGACATGCCCAGATCTGGTCCTGGTGCACAGCACCCACCCTCAAGGGGTGCCGATCATCAGGGCCATGCACACCCTGTGGGACAGGATGCTGAGGAGGCAGATGACTTCTTGGACAAGCACACCCGCCTACTGCAAGCATCAGTCCAGCAACAGATGCAGCTTGCAACATCAGTGGATGCACTATGTGTGGCTCTGGAGTGGGCAGAGGAGCGTTGCAGCAGGGACACCGCTCTGATCCTGGCAGGGATGGACCGTTTGTGGGAGGATATGACCACTGCCATTGACAGGCATGCACAGGCATTCACTGCTGTCATAGCCACAATGGGCACACAGTCAGGTGCCCATGCATATTAGACACCATGCAGTGCACTGTCCACCTCCTGGTCCTGGCATCTTGTGACTCCCACCCTGTCGACACCAGGTTCACCTGTGGGCATCCCAAGCAGTCCTGGCACAGGCATGTTCAGTGTGCTGCAGACCCCTGCGTAAGCACGGTTGCGTTCAAACAGTGGAACCCCTTGGGGACCATCCGTGCCACCTCATGAGGCCATTGGTCAGCCTGTCAGTGCTGGAAGGTTTCAGAGGGGCCACCCACACATCCGTGGTGGCCGGGGTACTGTGTTGCATGACTGACCTGTCTCCCAGCACAGCTACTGTCTGGTGCTGCCCTGTGTGCATTGTGTGTTTCAGTGGGCAGTGCACAGGTGAGTACACGGCCCTGCACGCAGACACACAGTCCACCTGCACACCCTCCCAGCTGCTGTCCACAGTTGTGTGTGCATGATGTTGCCTGCATTGTCCTGTACACCAATATGCAATGGTGCTCAGCATTTGACACATGCACATGGACAGGCAGTGGGCGTGGTGGCCTGTGGACATGTGTGTTGCTAGGGTTGGCGTTCTGAGTCAGTGTGCCTCCTGCCCTCTGTGCACGTTTGGTGCATTCTTTGTGTGCGTGTGTGTATGTCCATCCGCATGGCATGTTAATCCTCACCTATCCCTGGTTGCATGTGTGCTTCTGTGCCCTGCCACTTTCCTTGATGGCATGCACCCCTGGTGTGTGTCCATGCATGTTTTTGGGTTGTGCCTTAGCCACTGGTGGTTGCACATGGCCCCATGACTTACCTGGGTTGGCGAAGTGCTCCTCCGTGATGGTGTCCCAGTGCAGCTGTGCCAGCTGGATCAGTTGAGGGTCCTGTCGGCCAAGGGGGGGGCTGCCCATCATCATCGTCACCGGCGTCCTCATCGTCCCCATCGCTGTCCCCCTCTTTGACCTGTACGGCTATCCCACATTCATTGGCCATGTTGTGCAGGATGTAACAGGCCAGGAATAGCCCGCAGGCCTTTGAGGGGCTGTACTGTAGGGCACCGCCGGAGGTGTCCAGGCAATGGAAGCATGCCTTCAGCATCCCGAACACCCGCTCGATGACATTACATGTGGTGGTGTGTGCCTCATTGTAGCATTGCTGCGATGGGGTCAAGGGCTGGTGGTAGGGTGTAAGCAGCCAGGGATGGAGTGGGTATCCACTGTCACCTGTGTGTAGAGGGTGGAGGTTAGTTTGGTGATCAGCATCACCCTGCCCTGGGCCATGTAGGCCACTACTCATGTCACCTCTGGCCATGCCCCCCAGGCCCTATGATTGTCCATGTGGTTTGCATACTCACCCACTAGGTGTTCAGTGGGGATGTCCCCACTCTCAAATCTGTGGCACAGTGCTGACAGGTGCCAGATGAAGGCATTGTGTGCTCCCCCAGGGTGCGTGGCACAGACATTGATTATGCACCCCCTGGCATCGCACACCACCTGGCAGTTGATGCTGGCATAGCCCTTGCGATTGATGTATGTGGCCCCCTCAGGGCCAGGTGGTGTGTGGATGGCTACATGGGTGCAGTCTATTGCCCCTAGCATGCCAGGCATATGTGCTACCCTGTGGAACTCCTGTATGTTTACTGTGTGCTCCATAGGTGTGCTGGGGAAATGAATGTACTCCGCAGCATGAGGCAGCAGTGTGCTGAGGAATTGGGTGAGGTGGCATGACATGGCTGACTGGGTTATGCCTGTGGTGTCCCCAGTTGGTCTCTGAAAGGTACCTGTGGTGAGCAAGCACATGCAGGCTGTTACTTTAGTCTCCACTGACAGGGCATGGCTCCATCGTGTGGGTGCCTGCATCGCATCACTGCACAGCTCACAAAGCCACCTCAGAATTGCCCTATTCTGGCGGTACTGGCCCACAACCTCAGTATCAGTGTACAGCTCGAAGCTGGTGCGGGCTCAGTACTGTCTGTTGGGGGCATACCACTGACAGGCCCTTCCATGGCCATGCCCCCTTCCACCCACCTTCTCATCCCCCTCATAACGGCCTCCATCTGGAAGGTGGCACTGGCCATGTCCCTGGCTTGTGTTCACCCCCCGGGCAGCTGTTACTGTATTCCCCCCACTGTCCTCCCTGCTACTTTTCCTGCAAAGGGAATACCTGCCTGTGGTGGCCTCTGTGCTGTGTGGCACTTCCCCCTTCTGCACTGGCAGTGGCTCCCCACACCTTCCCTGAGCCTGTGTGTTCAGGGTGCCCTTTCCTTGGCCTGCCCTGTGTGTCCCTCCTGCCCTGTCTGTCTGGCTAGAGTTCTGCCTCATGTGGCTTCCCTGTAGCGTTCTTGCACCTCTCCCATGCTCCTTTTTATTTTGGCTTATTTCTGCTATGGCGCAACTTCCGCTTGCTCCCCTATTGCGCATGGTGCAAGTCGTTGAATATCACACTGCACCATTTATGCATGGTTCCTCCCCCTTTGGTTGTGCATGCCTTCATTATCATTGCACTGTTGCTCAGCATGATTTCGGGGGTGCAACTGCCTCCTGCTGAATATCGCAGAATGGCGCAATTTCGGACTTGCGCAGGAGCAACCCTATTGCACATGGCTCAACTCTTTTGAATATCTGGGCCACAGTGTACTACCAGCAACAGTAAGTGAACTATGCAGTCTTTTAATGTTTTTATTTCTGTTTGTGTTTTTGGAGGGGGGGTTGTCATTAAAGTGCATCTCTAATCATGTTTTTCTCCTGTTTTTTTATTTGGTATACAGGTATTTTACCACCAGGGTAATGAACTCTTGGTAACACACCAGGTATGAACAGCAAAGGTAAGTAATGTATTTAATCTGTTAATTGTTTACTTTCTGTTTCAGGGTTTGGGGTGCAGGCTTATTAAAACAGAACAGGGAAACTGCCTGGATGTGTGTTGGCCATTTTGGAAAAGCATTGCATTTCATTATGTTTCCCTCACATGTAGCATCCAATCAAAAGACCTTTTTGGGGTAGCACATCATAGGCTGAATGGGTGTCACTCTTGAGTACCATCCTCACAGCTGTACCTCTTGGCTCTGAAGGTAAGATGTGAATGTATATGTTGGCCTGTTGACATTACAGTGTTATCCTAGGGGCTTAATTATGTCTTATTGCTTGCTTTTCCTAATGGCTACAATTATTTAAGGCTCTGGCATATGGTATTCTTGTAGTGGCCACTGAGGCCTTTTGTACCATATACATATTGTTACTTAGCTCCAAATATTGCCAGAATTATGGCCTGTTGAAGTGACAGTGTTATTCTATAGGCTTAATTATGCCTTATTGCTTGCTTTTCTTCATAGCCACAATTATTTAAGGTTCTTGCATATGGCATTTACCTTTCTGACCATATATAGATTGTTACTTAACTCCAAATATTGGCAGAGTTACAGAGTCTCACACTTCCAGTGTTATCCTATGGGAAACTGCATGCCCAGGAGGAACTCCTTTCCTCTGCATCCTCCTCATGAGGCATCAGCATCAGAAGACATCTTCTGGAACCACTGTACAAGGCAAAGTGCTGTGACCTCTACATTCTCCTACTGAAGTACCAGCAGCACAAGACAGCCTCAAGCACCCATGTACAAGCCAAAGTGCCATGATCTCTTCATCCTAGTCCTGAAGCACCAGCAGCAGAAGACAACTTCTGGCACCACTGTACAAGGCAAAGTGCTGTGAACTTTGAATCCTCCTCCTCCTTAAGCACCAGCAGCACAAGATAGCCTCTGACACAAATGGGAAAGCCAAGTTGCCATGACCACTGCATCCTCCTCCTGAAGCACCAGCAGTACAAGACGGCCTCTGGCACCAGTGTACGAGCCAAAGATCCATGACCTCTGCATCCTCATCCTGAAGCACCAGTTGCAGAAGACAACCTCTGGCACCAGTGTACAAGCCAAAGTGCCAAAAGCTCTTCGTCCTTCTCCTGAAGCATCAGCAGCAGAAAACATCCTCTGGCACAAGTGTACAAGCCAAAGTGGCTAAATCTCTTAATCTTCCTTATGAAGCACCACTAGCAAAAGACAGCCTCTGGCACCACTGTACAAGCCATAGCGCTGTTACCTCTTTTTCCTCCTTGTAAAGCACCAGTAGCAGAGGACAGTCTCTGGCACCAGTGTACAAGCCTAAGTGCCATTACCTCTCATCATCCCCCTCCTGAAGCCATTTTAAGGAGTTATATAGTAATTCTCCATTAATGCAAATTATATACCTGGATATTGAATAATGAATCACAAATACCTGGGACCCAAATATCGAATATTCAGCTGAATATTCAGGAAATGGTATTCGCACAGCCCTACTATATGTAATCTAGTATTTTTCTTTTGCTTTCTTTTTTCCTTTTAATTTACTATTTACTTTATTTTTATAAATGCCTGCCATTACTAGGAGTAGTAAACTGGGGGAATTTAACTTGGATAAAAAAAAAACAAGGTAATAAGGAAGTCAATAGTAAAATCAAAGGATCCCTTTCCCTTAGGCATCTTGCATTAAAAGTATTAGGTAAATTGCAGGATAAGAGGCTTCATCAGAAAAGGAAAGGGAAGTCCAAAAATAAAGTACAGTCAAAACTATTCAAAAAGAAGATGTGTAAAATATAGAACTGGCACATTCTTCCACTCCTAATGGGAATATTGTAAATGTTTTTGGTAAGACTCCATGTAAGGACCCCCCCCCATAAAGGAGAGAATGAGTAACAACAATATAACCAGAACTAGTATCAAACAGATATGATGAGAGTCTTAGACATAATGAGTTGCTGAATGAAGATTTAGAGAACGGTGAAATAGAGGCAGGTGATATGGAAATAGATTCTTCTAGTATTTTCCATAATCTCTCTGTCATGGACTCAGAGGTTAGGAATTTGAGGGAATCAAGAAGATCTGACTGCCTAGCTCAAGCAAAGGAGGGAGAAGTACAGATAGAAGATGTAAAAGAGGAATCTGCACAAAGGAAAATTTACATCATTGAAAAAAACAGCACTAGTCCATGAGAAGTATGTAGTAATGCTGGGGATAATAGTCACAATTATAGTACTTGGAAAATGGGTCCATAAAGTATTGGAATACCAGACATTGAAGGTATCACTAAGAATATAATAACAACACTTAGGGACCCTTTTCTTCAAATGTGTTAATATTTAAACAGTTATTATATATTAAGCAGGAACTGGCATTTATTAAGAGAATTTATATTGAGAACAGAGTACAGATGGAAAAGCTAATATCAGATACTACCCTAAATAAATGCACAGCAGAAGTTATGATGGTGAATAGTGTGAACCATCAAATTAGTAAGGGAAATACAAGTTACGAATCAGTGCATGAGAGTACACTTATGGACATTGCTAATAATCAGATAAATGCTCAGACAATGAGGAAGACTCCAGTAAGGATCTGGGAGAATGCATCATATTCCCAAATCAAGATGTAAGAGATGGCAGTATTTGCAGAGAATGGATGACATCATTCCCAATACTTTGGAATAAAGGGCTAGAGCAAGAAATAAAGGTAGAATTTCTGCAGGAAAAAGCTAAACAACAAAGGATAGGGAAAATTAAGAAAAACAGAGGGCAGAATAAAAGCAATAAAGAACAGATAGGGGGCAAGAACCAATGATAGAGACTAATAGGGAAAATTGGGAAAGTAGCCAGGAGATGGTCACACTTTCACCAAAAACCCTTAAATGATCTAAGGACTTACAGGAAGGTAAAAAGAGGGAAGGAGAAAAACCTGAAATGGAAGGAGAAGGAAGCAACTAAAAGACCATAAAATATGTGGTTATTACTGAAGGACAGAAGAGAGTTGAGGAATCTAAAGTGACAGTAAAGATAAGCAGACAGACTGATTATAGAAAAGCAGGAAGGAAAAGATTAAAACAAGATAAAGTAAAAAAGGGATGGTAAGTAAAAAGGATTTTTTTTAATTCTCAACAAGTTTGGAAGAGAATAATGAAGTGGAAGACAAAAGTGCCCTAGAAGTAGTAGCCACCACAGACAATTTAGTTGAAAGCTCAAATAAGGAAGAGGAAAAGAAAGAACAAGTTGTGGTAAGAAAGGAACAGCTCAACAAAACACATGAGAATGGTTATGATATACAGTTTGAACAGTTTTTATACAAAACATCGGGAAATGATCATGTCCTGCCACTGTATAAGGTAGCTTGTATTCCAAATGAGACCCAGGAGACGCTAACTGAAATTGTCTCAGAATTGTTGTTTTCCACACTAAGTGGCTGCAGACAAGGGAAGGACTACATTAGCATTATTAGACAATTGGGAGGATCCAAACTGGTTTTATTGGTCACGGATCAATTTTTATTGTGAAAGGCCATTTTGTACAGATTGTCAGATTTAAATAAAATGGGAATTATAGTGACAAAATTGACTACTTTGGGGGAGCTGTTCCCTGAATTTTATTCAAATGGGGAATAGCTAAACTGATATCTAAAAATTCCCAAATCTCAATATTTGGCTTAAAACAAATGTACAGGAAAAATAAAGTAAATATTAAAAATAAGCTAATCAACGCACTGAATGCACTTTTGAATTCACATGTCTGTGGCCATGAAATAACAAAAGTTATAAGATGGAGGTGGATGGTCAGATAACATTCTGGACCAAACAGGAGTCACTAATACACAAATTAAGGAAGCAGGAAAAAGTACTTGATGAATTAGGCATCCATGTATGTCTGGAAAACAATAAAAGAACTCGGTGACCAGTATCCCTTTTAAAACAACACTGCCCAGTTAAGGAGCTTGAACTTGGGGATTGCTGAGAGCCGTTAAGAGGTAAAGCCTCTTTCCCTCCAGCCTGCTTGTGGAGAGGCTCTTCCCACCTGCCCACCCAGGGGGTATTGCTCCATATATTGCTGCTGGCAGGTCAAGTGTCACATCACATGACCTACCCATCATTTTACTAAGTGTCCACTTTTCCATTTGCAGCTTATATACTCCAACCACTAGGGGTTGCTGCACTATCCACTCAGGCACCACTCCAACCACTCACTACTCTCTCCTAACAACTATTGCAATCCCTGTCCACTAGAAGTCTCTGCAGTTCCCTCCTAATCCTTTCTGTTGTCTTTTCTTCTCTCTCCTTCCCTTCAGCCCACCACTAGGCTCCTTGCAAGCCTCAAACCTTGTACCCCTTACTCCAAATTCTGTATCCCACCCACTAAGCCAATGAACTAGGCCAATATATATCTCTAATTTTAAGCTTTTAACCCTTCCTTCTTCGAAATAAAAATACATATCCTCTGTTCTACTGCTGCTATCAAACCCAGTATGCTTGCTGTCAGAGTCTGCAGCTCTACCACTTACTCATTGTATCTGGCTATCTTATCCTTACTTTCTAAGGCTCTCACAGTCTCTGACTTCCCTAGTCTGTCAAAATATTCCACCATTTCTCTCTTGGTACCACTGCAGGCCTCAAACCCTGCACCTTTGTAGGCACAGTCAGCAGCTGTACCTCTCAGCTATCCTACCAGACTAGTATTAGCTATACTCTACGCCTCTCAAAGCTTCTAACCCCCACAATCTGCCAAAATTTCTACTCTTGGTGCCACTGCAGGTATTGAACACTGCACCCTTGCTATCTCATGTAGCACCTCCACCACTCAACTATCACATCAGACTATTGTTTGCTATAGGTTTTAAGACTCTAAAAGCCTCTAACCCCCATAGTCTGCTAAAATAATTTTCTGGGCATTACTGCAGGCTTTGAATCCTACACCCTTGCTGCCAAAGTCAACAGCACTACCACTCAGCCATCAAATCTGGCTATCTTTTTAAACTACTGTATCATGGCTTATCTCAAAGCCCCTACAGTGTTTTTCTGGCTCCCTCCACAACCTCTTTGTTCTTCCCACAAAGCTATCTAGGCACCATGTCTGCTCAATTCCACCTTATGTGCCTCATCCTCAATACCACTCTGGGTTTCACCTCCTACCTGCCACACCTCACCCTATGCCCCTTGTGGACTGCACCTTTGCAGCTCTCCAGATCTGGCCATCCCCCCCACCTTGTCATCACACACTGGACTCCTGCATCCACCTCCCACTGGCAGCCCCTACCCCAGCACCCATCCATGCCCCCCTGGCACCACCCCTTCTGCATCCACCAATCCCTCCAAACCCTGCCCATCCCCTGCCCCACTACATCTTCCCCTCCCTGTAAATGTTCCCCAAAACTCTAACAACCTGCCGCCTTATGATTAGAGCCTTAGTCATCCTTCTACTCCTCTCTGGTAATATCCACCCTAATCCAGGCCCTGCCCTCACCACTCCACCTGCCAGATCCTCTGGACTCCGCATTGCCTCGCTGAATATACGCAGCCTGCCAAAGAAATCTGCAGCACTTCAATGTTGGGCAACTCTTCACCAACCAGACATCATTGCCCTAGTGGAGACCTGGCTCTCTAAATCTACTCCCAATGCCTTTGTCTCACTCCCCGGATACACCCTACATCGGGAAGACAGGGTAGGAAAGCATGGGGGTGGTTGTGCATTCTACATCACCAACAACATTATTGGTCACGTGCTTCCAGCCCCCAAACTCAAAAACGGAGCACAAGCCCTCACCCTAAAAATCACCCCTGACCCCTCCAGGGCCCCACTATACCTCACAGTCACCTACATACCCCCTAAGAAGCAAAAGACTACCATCACATCCCTCACGAATACCCACCCTACCACAATGCAGAACAGACACTAGTAGGGGGACCTCAATGTCAACTGGCTTGGCCCCTGAAGCACCAACTAAGGACTCATTCTCGCCATTGACATGGTCAATTAGTTACCCAACCCAGTAGACTCCACATCTACTGGTACCCTACCCTCCTGGACATCCTTACCTCTAACCGCCCCACAAAATCCAGGATATACAAGTACTTCCCGACTTTAAGTGACCACTCACCCATCCTATTCAATGGACCTCCTCCACCCCAAACCCATAGCCCAAACAACCTTCAGAAGGTGCTCTCTGCCCAGGAGGGTTCAAAAAACTTAAACAGCTGCTCACCCAGATAGATTGGTCCCCCATTAATACAGCCCCCAACGTTGACATTGCACTCATCCTGTTTACACAGGCCTTCACCAAGGCCTGTGACCTCTATGCTCCACTCACCAAACTCTGCACCAAAAGGCAACATGCCCCATGGATAACCCCCTCCCTACTCCAAATGTTGAGAGACAGGGATAATCTCTGGCACAAAGCCATAGAATCAGGCAGATTGGTGGACAGACATTCCTATAACGCCGCTCGCAATAAATGCACTCAAGCCATCCATAAGGCAAAAGCAGATCACTATCAATCCACTCTCACAACCACGTGGGGGTCTGCAAAGACCTTCTGGAATAACATCAAAGAACTCAATGGGAAATCTCACTCCCCACTTCCCTCCCAGCTCACCATAAATGGCACTGCCTCCACAGACACACTCACCATAGCAAACTGTCTAAACACCACCTTGTCAGATCTCAGCACTGTTCTCCCTTGCAGTTTCTTTGACCTTGTGCCCCAATCCCTGCCTCCAACCCTGCAGCATCCCTGTTTCCTCCTGTGCACAGTATCCCCTCACAAAGCTCATCCTTACCTACAAAAAGCGCTAAACAGCAATAACCCTATAAATGATCCCCTAGATGCCAGGCTCCTTCGACTAGTCCTCAATGTGGTACTAGTCCCCCAACAGACCTTCTCAACAAATCCCTATGCTAGGGCAATTCCATACTGCCTGGAAAACAGCTGTCATTACCACCATCCATAAAAGTGGTGACAAAGCCTCCCCTAATAACTATTTACCCATCTCCATTCTTCCCCCCTCTCTAAAGTGCTAGAAAAAGTGGTGGCCACCCAAATTACTGAATACCTAGCCAAGTATAACATGCTATGCCCAGAGCAACATGGCTTACATTCAGGTCATAGCACCACCACAACCTTCCTAGAATTCACCAACTTCCTGCACTCCTCCCTAGATGCCAGTAACATTGCAGGAGCTGTGTTCATAGACCTATCCAAGGCCTTCGACACAGTCAGCCACCCTCTCCTTCTCGACTCACTCCACCAACTTGGTTTCTCCACAGACCCCCTGGCCTGGTGCTCCAGTTACCTTTCTGCCTGGTCCCAATGCATCAAAATTAAGGGAACTCTATCTGACACACTACCCGTCCGCTCCAGGGTGCCCTTGGGCTCTATCCTGGGACCACTTCTTTTCTCCCTCTACCTAAACTACTTACTAAAGGCCTGCTCCACAAAAATCTTACTATATGCAGATGATGCAGTGCTTTTCATCTTGCATCATAAACCCACACCCCTGCAGGATTCCCTCCAACTTGCCTTCTCCCAGGCCGAAACCTGGTTTAGGACCATAGACTGGTCCTCAACTTAAAAAAGGCGAAGTCAATGATCTTCTCTCACCGCCAAAACAGAGCTAAGAACGCACTGCTCAGCATCCTCCCCAGCACCCAGCACCCCCTTGAGCAGGTATCCAACTACAAATATCTTGGACTGACCCTCGACTCGGCCCTTACCTTCCATGACCACATAAACACCCTTGCTGCTACAACAAACACCCAGATTGGACTCCTTTACCGACACAGGGACTGCCTTCCCCCCCACGCCCTTAGGCTTGCCATCACCTCATTGATACTGTCCCTAGTGGACTATGGGCTCCCCTGTATATGGTGCAGCAAATAACACCACACTCCAGATAATCCAGGCCACACTAAACAAGGCTTGCAGGCTCCTTACAGGTGCACCCAGGCTTACTCACACCTGCTCATGCTATACCTCTGCCAATATTCTCAACCTTGATGAAAGGCTCCACTACCAGACCTGCTTACTCTCCAAGAAAATACTGCTCGGACTCCCCCCCCCCGGGGTCACCACCGCTCTTCAGCCTGCAACCCCCACTATCTTCACCCACAATTCAGAGAAAGCTCCTCTGGTTGTGCCCAGGGTAAAAACCTCCCTTGCCCAGAGATCTTTCCGCCATAGGGCACCCACATGGTTTAATGCACTCCCAAGCACCATCACTAGTGCACCCAAGATCGCCCATTTCAAAACCACTCTTTGCAACCACCTCTTTAATATCTGCTCCAGCAACTGCATCTAATTCTTTCACTCTCTTACCCACTCTGATCCAATATTCTCTGACAAAGTCCATTATGGATTGCAACCTCCATCTTTAACACCAAACCCATGATTAGGTCTGACTACTATGTTTAGATGCCTTCTCAAGCTTATAATGCCTCACTGCTGTTATGTTGTAGATATCGTCATCCAAAGGTTATAAATAATGTCAGAAAATACCTACTTCCAAATCTTGTAAATACTGTATGTGACAAATGTCTGTAACACATGCTTAATGTATCCACTGTTATACCATGTATCTCATGTTTAATGTAATTGTTTCCATGTTTCCATCTGTCTTACATGTGACGAGGTACCTTTGCAAATGAGCCTCTGGCTCAAAGGTTGTAAACCAATATATCAAATAAATAAATAAAATAGGGGGTTTACATAGGAATCCTTAATAGAAACCTCTAACAGACTTGGGATTTTGAGTAAACCGGATCAATGACAACCAAACAAGTTACTTGGGGAAGGGAGGCCAAAGGGACCCAACACTAAACCTGGGGAACATGCAACAACAACAATCTTTTTAAAAGGAAAAGCGGTCACTCAAGGGAAGACAGCAGTTCTTAGAATTGTCTCATGGAACCCCTCAGAAACTGAAGATAAATTAAGGGATCAGGAGGTCAGTAGGAATATCAAGCAGTTTGATTGTGTTTGTATACAAGAAACCTGGGTATTAGGGAGTTTGTATTTTGATGTATATAAAGTATACTGTAAAAAAGCTATCAAACCAAACAAACACAAAGGAATACAGGAGGCCTAGCAACCTTATGTAAACATAACACCAAAATTAGAACAGAGGAAATAGAACCTCTCAGTAATTGTATATTAATAATAACAATATTAGAACAAGCATTTGTCAATGCCGAATGTTTGCTTGCAGGTATTTGCAGTGGTGTTTGGCATGTATGGTGCTTTACCCTAATGCCCTGTGTGATTGCTGGTATTTGCACAATAAATTTTCAGCATGACCTTTTTGTTACCTCCATTGTGCGCTACATAGGCGGAAACACGTTTTGGGCAGAATGTGAAAAATGACAGCTGTACTGCTCATAAGGAAGTGTGGTAAAATGGCAATGTTGAAAATCTGGAGTGGAAATATTGAAAATTCGCAAACCTACAAGCGTGTGTGGGAACTGTGCAATGCACGCTCGTAAAACAGTCATTGTTAGGAATTTTTTCACCAAATTTTCAACATTGGCATTTTAAAACCTCTGCTAATGAACAGTGTCACTGTAATTGTCTTATTGTGTCCCATACATTGATTTTGCACACCGACTGCGCCATTGTGCACTACATGGGTGGAAACACGTTTTGGGCAGGATGTGAAAAATGACAGCTGTACTGCTCATAAGGAGGTGTGGTAAAATGGCAATGTTGAAAATCTGGAGTGAAAATATTGAAAATTCGCAAACTTACGAGCGTGCATAGGAACTGCACAACGCACGGTCGTAAAACAGTTATTTTTAGGAATTTGTTCACCAAATTTTCAACATAGCCATTTTAAGATCTCTGCTCATGAAAAGTGACACCGTGATTTTCTTAATGTGTCCCATACACTGAGTTCGCACAGCGACTGTATCATTGTGCGCTACATGGGCGGAAACACGTTTTGGGCAAGATGTGAAAAATGACAGCAGCAACGCTCATAAGGAGATGTGGTAAAATGGCAATGTTGAAAATGTGGAGTGAAAATATTGAAAATTCGCAAACTTACGAGAGTGCATAGGAACTGCGCAATGAACACTCGTAAAACAGTCATTTTTAAGAATTTTTTCACCAAATTTTCAACACAGCCATTTTAAGACCTCTGCTCATGATCAGTGTCACTGTGATTTTCTTAATGTGTCCCATACATTGATTTCACACCAACCGCGCATTATGTGCCACATGGGTGGAAACACGTTTTGGGCAGGATGTGAAAAATGACAGCTATACTGCTCATGAGGAGGTGTGGTAAAATGCCAATGTTGAAAATCTGGAGTGCAAATATTGAAAATTCGCAAACCTACGAGCGTGTGTGGGAACTGTGCAATGCACGCTCATGAAACAGTTATTTGTAGGAATTTTTTCACCAAATTTTCAATATAGCCATTTTAAGATCTCTGCTCATGAACAGTGACACTGTGATTTTCTTAATGTTTCCCATACACTGAGTTCACACACCGACTGTGCCATTGTGCGCTACATGGGCAGAAACACATTTTGGGCAAGATGAGAAAAATGACAGCTGCACTGCTCATAAGGAGGTGTGGTAAAATGGCAATGTTGAAAATCTGGAGTGCAAATATTGAAAAATTCGCAAATACACGACCGCTAGAACTGCGAACACTACACTGTTGTAAAACAGTCATTTTTAGGAATTTTTCACCAAATTTTCAACATAGCCATTTTAAGACCTCTGCTCATGAACAGTGTCACTGTGATTTTCTTAATGTGTCCATACATTGATTTAAGACACCAACTGCGCCATTGTGTGCTACATGGTAGGAAGCACGCTTTGGGTGAGATGTGAAAATGGCAGCTGTACTACTCATAAGAAGGTGTGGTAAAATGACAATGTTGAAAATCTAGAGTGGAAATATTGAAAATTACAAACCTACGAAGCAGCGAGGAACCGCGCAACACACGCCGAAACAGTCATTTTAGAATTATTTCACCAAATGTTCAACATAGCCATTTTAAGACCTCTGCTCATGAACAGTGTCACTGTGATTTTCTTAATGTGTCCCATACATTGATTTCAAGATAACGACTGCGCCACTGTGTGCTACATGGGCGGAAACACGCTTTTGGGTGAGATGTGAAAATGGCAGCTATACTACTCATAAGAAGGTGTGGTAAAATGACAATGTTGAAAATCTGGAGGAAATATTGAAAATTTGAAACCTACGAGCGCGCGCAGGAACTGTGCAACACACGCTCGTAAAACAGTCATTTTTAGGAAATTTTTCACCAAATTTTCAACATAGCCATTTTAAGACCTCTGCTAATGAACAGTGTCACCGTGATTTTCTTAATGCATCCCATACATTGATTTCGCACACTGACTGTGCCATTGTGCGCTACATGGACGGAAACACGTTTTGGGCAGGATGTGAAAAATGACAGCTGTACTGCTCATAAGGAGGTGTGGTAAAATGGCAATGTTGAAAATCTGGAGTGAAAATATTGAAAATTCATGAACTTACGAGCCTGCATAGGAACTCGCCAATGCACACGTAAAACAGTCATTTTGGGAATTTGACCAAATTTCAACATGGTTTTAGGACCCCTTCTCATGAATGATGTCTGTATCATGGTGTTATTCAGTCCCAAAGGGTGATTCTGAGTGACTGTGCAGTGACTGTGAAATCACCCTTTGGGCCCGAATAACACCATGACAGCGACATCATTCATGAGAAAGGGTCCCAAAAACCCCATGTTGAAAATTTGGTGCAAAAATTCCAAAAAATGCCTGAGATATGCAATAAAGTTGAAAACCCCCTATCTAGCCCATTATACAGCTTACCAGCATTTCCTCAGTTCGTGGTCAGCTTTGAAGAGTGCAGGCGTGTTCCCAGTCCACGAAGATCAGCGTGCGAGCTCTGGAGGTAAGTATGGGGTGAGGGGTGGGGAGGCTGGGTGCGCAGTGGGTGGGTGCGGGTTGTGGGAGGGTACTGGGAGGCGCCGTGGGACCGTTTTGATTTACAGGTTTAAAGAAAAAGACTACGTGGGATGTTTGCCATGCTGGGATGGGCTCCCAGCATGGCAGAAGGATGGCTGGGGGGACCGAGGAGCCGATGGGGGATTGGGCACCCCGTCAGCAAACAACACGGTATGTTTGCCACGCTGGGGTGGGCTCCCAGTGTGGCAGAAGGATGGCTTGGGGGGGCCGTGGAGCCGACGGGGGATTGGACACCCATCGGCAAACAACGCATGATGTTTGCCACGCTGGGGTGGGATCCCAGCATGGCACCAAAGCTTTGGGGGGGTGGCGTGACACAGTGCTCTGTATGACAGCAGTGGTTTTCTTTGAAGCAAAGACCACCACTGTCATACGCAGCTCCTGCACCCATTGATGCAGGACCACCACGCCTGCTCAATGGAGCAGTGGATTGCAAGGGAGAGGCACACCTCCACAGTGTGCTACTCTCCCAAAATGTTCCTTGCACATGCGCGCAAGCGAATGTAAAAAGGAACAGAGAAATATTTTTATTAAATGTATATGCACACCCAAAAAATAATAGGCAAGGGGATAAAAATTGGATTAAAACTCTGGATTGTTGAATTGAAAAGATACAGCTACACAACCCAGACAGCTATATTGTTATGGGAGATTTTAATTCTAGGGTGGGAAACATACAGGGTCTTTCGGAGGATTTGGAAAATGGTAAGACATATGCTGATATAATGAATACAAGTTTGATAAGGAAAGCGAGGGACCAGAAATTGAATAAAAGAGGAATACAGCTTCATAAAACATTAACTAATAGGAATTCACTCCTATTGAATTGTAGAAATAGTCAGGAAAGGGAAGGTGAAAGTACTTTTTTGAGGGGAATGTAGGACTGTACAGTGCTGACTACCTGCATCCTACCAGGAGGGGGACTGAGGTCCTCAGTGAATGGTTTAAATGCTTCATTGGCAAGCATTTAAATTAGCCGGGGGGGGGGTGGAGAAAGGAAGCAGGGGAAAGACAAATACCCAACCCTGCTGGATAATGTAGCTAACAAGGCGGGCAATAAAGACACCAAATTGCCAGTACACCCTACAGATGGTAGAGGTAGGGGGACAGGAGAAGCAAGGGAAATAGGGAGGCAGGTGGGAGGAGTGTTTTCAGCAAATAGAGGGCCATATGCATGAATGCCCACAGCCCAGGTAACAAAATCCAAGATTTGATAGCCATGGTATCTGAGGCTGGCCTGGATATTATTGCAGATACAGAGACATGGCACAATGGCAAACATGACTGGGACATAGCTATTCCAGGGTATACTTTATTCAGCAGGGACAGGGAGGGTAAAAATGGAGAAGAAGTGGCTCTATACATCAAGAAGGTAAAAAGGCAACAGAGGTACAAGGAATGAAGGAGGAGGTAGAGGCACTGTGAATCACCCTGGAGGAAGGCAATGGCATAGCCATTTGCACAGGATTAATATATAGACCCTCAGCACAAAGGAAATGGACAGGGATCTACTGAAAGACATCCATGTGGTGGCAGCCAAGGGAAAGGTTTTACTGGTGAGTGACTTCAACTTGTCAGAAGTTGATTGGAGCAGCCAAGTGGTTGCAACAGCCAGTGACAGAGCCATCCTGGACTCCCTGCAAGGGACATGCCTCAAGCAGATGGTGCTGGAGCCAACATGGGAGGAAGCAAATCTCGACCTAGTGCTAACCAACAGGGACAGAATTACTGATGTTAGGGTAGGTGAATGCCTGGGGTCCAGTGACCATCACACAGAGTGGTTTGATGTAAAAACTACAACAAGGACATGCCACATGAAGGTGAGGATTGTGGATTTCAGGAGGGCAGATGTCAGTAGGATTGGGGCATGTCTCATGGAGGCCCTAGATAGGGGAGAGAAATGGGGGGAGTCAAATGACAATGGGTACATCTAAAAGGAGCCATTGTGGAGGCTACAAACCTTTGTATTCAACAAATAGACAAAGGCAAAAGGAAAAGAAAACCACTATGGTTCCCACAGGAAGTGGCAGAAAAAGTAATGGCAAAAAAGTTAACCTTCAGGAAATATAAAAAGACTCAAAAGGAAGAGGACATAGCAGTGCATCTAGGAAAACAGAACAGGGCAAGGAAGGCAGTTAGGGCCGCCAAGGCAAGGACAGAGGAAAATATAGCAAATGAAGTCCAAAAAGGGACAAGACCTTCTATAGATACATTAGCAAGAAGAGAAGGACCAGGGGAGGGAGTGTGAGGCTGAAGGGGGAGAAAGGAGTGGGAGAGGAAGGAGGCCAGGATAAAGCATCAGTTCTGAACAAATACTTCTGTTCAGTTTTCATAGAGTAAGAGGAAGGGGAGGGACTGCAGCTAAGAATCAGTATGAGAGGGGAGATGGACAACAGTGCTTTAGAAAAGGAGAGAGTCCTAAAAGAACTTATGAAACTGAGGGTGAATAAGGAAATGGTACTGGAGGGGATACACCGTAGACTAATGAAGAAGTTGGGTGAGGTACTGGTGGCACCAATGGTGGCCCTGTTCAGCAACTCACTGGAAATGTGGGAGGTTTCTGAGGACCAGAGATGGGCTGATGTGGTCCCTCTCTACAAAAGTGGGAACAGGGAGGAGGATGAAAACTATAGACTTGCCATCCTGACCTGACCTTTGAACCTGTTCTTATTTGTATCTAAGAGGCTGGAGGTGAAGGCAGCAAGAGTTATTTTCATATTTAAATTGGAGTGAGTGTTGCAGTGAGAACTGTAAGTGTATTGTGGTTGCAGGCACATGCAGCGTCCAGGGGCCGCAAGAACTTAAATTGGTATACTTGTGTTCTGGCTTTTCACCATCCCATGTTATGAGGGGCAGGAATTGGACAGGTACCAGTACATACTGGTACTCAGGAGAAGAGTTTAGCTGCCTAGCACTGTCTATCCTGCCTTTTTTTTTTTTTATACTTTCTTTTTTCTCCCTTCTGGTTTTTTCTTACCCTCTTGGTCCTACTCCTTCAGGCCTCTCAATGCTCTAAGCCATCCCTGGATCTGCCCCTAGACTGCCTCCTCTCCTTCCCTGCACAGTGGGGTCTTGTCAGGTATGGAAGTCTGAGCAGAGAGGCCATCATCCAGGACCACAAGGGTGATTTCCCCTTGTCTGTTGGTCCCATCCCCTTGGGACGCCGGCGCTTCATACTAAGTCCCGAGAGGTAATGTGCTGATGCACGTCTAACCTCTCATGCGCCGTGCAACATCCCCCCTCCCTGACCCCTAAGTTGGAGTCACCCGTCCCTTTCAGGAATCGGTGCTTCCACCGAATCCTTTATGGGAATGATGGACACTTGCGCGTCCCAGGTATCCCAACCCTGAGGGAGGAGAGCATCCATAGGGATGCTCAATCCTCCCTTCCCCCCTGCCAGCCCCCGGCTCCCCAGGTCCGTTATCGAACCCAGGTCGCCGGTGTAGCTCGAGGTGTGGCATCCAGCGCCTCAACCCTCAGTGCCACCGGGCCGGCTATCCTGCCTTTTTAAAGGCAGACTACATGTGCTGTCTACCGCACAAGGAGGTATACCAGCAGCCGTTGCTATTGCAATGGTGACAACTGAACTGGGAGCCCTACAAAATGCTTGGCTCTCAACAAGCGATGATTTGATCCTGTTCTTATTTGTATCTAAGAGTCTGCAGGTGAAGGCAGAAAGAATTGTTTTTATATTTAAATTGGAGTAAGAGTTGCAGTGAAAACTGCAAGCATATTGTGGCTACGGGCACACACAGTTTACAGGGGCAATAAGAACTTAAATCATTGTACTTGTGTTCTGGCTTTCTGCACTTATGTGTTATGAGGGGGCAGGAATTCGACAGGTACCAGTATATACTGGTACTCAGGAGAAGTGTTTAGCTGCCTAGCACTGGCTAGTCTGCCTTTTAAATTTTTTTTTTTGTTTGTTTTAATTGGGATCACCACAACATAACCCAAATAGACCATCTTAGGGTAGCTGGTTCATTCCACTGGGGTGTCAAACAGATGAGACAAACTGATGAGTCCTGGTAGAATGAAACATGTATCTATGTCTTCTGTTGGCACCTTTTGCAAACTGTGTGAGAGGCCTTTCGGCACCATGCATTTCTGCTTAATGTGAACCAGCATAATATTCTGTGTTGATTTGCATATGCAGCCCATGGTGCTTTGCATCGTGGAGGCATGTGTGATTTTGTATTTCTTTGAATAATAAAATGTTTGACTTTTTCTTTTTCCTTTGAAAATTGTCTGAAGAGAATAAAATGAGTTAAATGAATAGATAGGACAGCCTAGGTCAACAAATTGCAGAACTATGCAGAAGTTGACCCACTGAAAACCAGAAGGTGTACCTCTGCTGGGTTATCCTGTGTAGATACATTGTTTAAATAGGGACAGTAAAAGCACAAGACACTGCGTATAGGTCTCTACTGAGACAACACCTGGAATACTGTGTGCAATTTTTGAATATTCTTCTAATGAAAGACAGGGACCACCTTGAGTATGCCCAATGGATTGAAACAAAAATAACCCAGTTTAGTAGGGAAAATTGTATGAGGAGAGTCTGGCAGGCCTAATAGAGACTTGTAAGTATTTATAGGATAGCAGCATGAGAACAGTGAATTGATCACAAGGACAAAGGATACCATGATGAGAAATCACATGTGGATGTCACCCCTATAAGGAGCCAGTCTCTTTGTGTAGGTGTATGTGACCCATTTAGGAATCCCTAAAGGGTTGTTTCCCTGGATTCCCAGTGGGCTGTCTAATCTGGCCTGTTATCAATTCCTCAGGCTAGCTGCCTGTAGTTTAGAGAGCTGCAGAAAGTTGCCTCAGTTTGGAGAAGAGTACTACAGGCATGCTGTCCTGATTCCTATGATGAACATCTCTTCCTGTGTGGAAGGCCCAGAAACACCTTTCTGTTATTATGGCAGCTGATTCTGGCAATGATTCCCACAGGTGGGTATCTCCTATGGATTTACCATGTAAAAGTCTGAGAGGAGAAAAGGACTTATCTTAGAATCATCATCAACTTTTTAGATAAAGAAAAATGGAGGTGATATAAAACTACTCATCATTCAGGACTGCAGAGAACTCCCAGTTGTGGCTTCCCTCCCTGCATTAGGCAGGAGTGTTTGGAAATATGCATCTATAGCATTGATTTGGTCTGAAACCCTCTGCCCATGGGGGTCATGTCTTGTGAGTGGGTGAGAAATAACACCTGTGGCAACCTCGGACCCCTTGGGCATGTGGCCACCTCTCGTTGCCCCTAAAGTGTGATCCCCTCATGTGGAGACTATGCCTTTAGATGTACCAGTTTGGACATAGATTCTCTTCCCAGGGGGGTCAGTGTTTGAGAAAGAGTGGGAGGCATCACTGGTGGCACCCTCAGACCCCCAGGGTCTTATGCCTCTCCTTGCTGAGCAAATTGTGTAGGATAACAGTCCCCATGGGAACCAGTATTTAGTCTGCATTGATATCTTGAGGAGCAAAGAAAATGGAAGGGCCTGGGACCCCTACTGTGAATGCCATATGACTGGAGTCAGGTAGGAGGAAATTGGTAGTGGGTTGTAGGGGAAGTCTTGGTTGGCCTATTCCCTGGGTAGCTCTAAGGAGTGAAATACTCCACTGCTGTGAAAGAAGGAGAGTGAGGGGGTAAAGCCAGATACTCACAGTAGTTAAAGAGTCATCTGCACCTGTGCTAAAGGATAAAAGAAGAAATGTGTCCTGTAAATTAGGATGCTCGGGGTCGGAGCCTGGCAACCAACATGGTGGCAAGCTAATTTCTGCTGAGGAGATCCAGTGAACCCCTTTATGTGCAATCAGCCAGTCCAACTATGTAAACTGCTATAATAACAATTGTGCCAGTAAATGGAACATCTGAACATTAAAACAAGCCACTTCTCAGGAAAATCGGACTGGGCATCACGAATCAGTATTGTATAAGGCAGACTGGCATCTTTGCATGGTGCCTGCGCTTTAGGTCGTGACTGCAGCTCCACCCAGTCTTCCCCTCACCCATCCTGAAATGCTCACTGTGGGCATAAGTCCTATGGAAGAGGTGGGCGATATGGCTGAACATAGCTCCCCATCCGGCATGGCACAAGACATCACATAAGTGACTGCAATGCTCAGTAAAGTCCTACAAGACACAGCAGAACTAAAACACACCTCCATGAAAATAAATGAAGACCTGTGAATGCTAGCACTTAGGGTAGAGGGCGCCAAAAAATAACTAAACAACATACAGAGCAGCTGTCTCAACACGAGGGGTACATAAGGGAACATCATGGTCATATACAACATTTGCTCTCCAAAGTGGACGACATGGAGAACAGGGCACTGAGGAAAAATATCAGAATAATTGGTATCCCTGAAGGAATGGAGGGCAGGGACATGATTTCCTTTCTAGAAAATGCACTGCCTGCAATGTTGAACCTAGAAAATTAAATGCTCCCTGAGCTTGAGCGGGCATACTGCTCACTTGCCCCCAAGCCAAAACAGGGGGATCACCCTTGCCCCATCTTGTATAAGTTCCTCAGAAATCCAGTAAAAGAGCGACACCTCAGGCTTGTGAGAGAAATGAAGGAGGTGACCTGGTAGGGCTGCTCTACTCAATTATATCAGAACTAATTCCAAGACCTTTCCAGGCATCGAAGGGCATATGTGGGAGTCAAACAGCAGCTATATAAAGTGGGCATCCCTGCCTCGCTAAGGTACCCTGCAATGCTGAGGATTCAATACAATGGGATCTTCCTTATGTTTAATTCACCTGGTGAGGCGGAACAATTCCTGCAAAACAAGCAACAAAGAAGGCGGGAGCCGAGGCAGCCCCCACAACCACCACAAGGCACCACATGGCCAAACATGGAGACTTCCCCTGTATCCAAGGAGCAGATGTGTAGTGAAATTCAGAAGAAGAAATAGCCAGAGGAAGAATGGCACAAAGTTCAGAAGGATGCCCAGCAGAGACACACTAAGCAAAAAGCCTATGTCTAAAAAGAACTGGTCCAGGAGTTGCCATAGGCTGCAGAACCTGTCAGATGACAGCACAATCTCCCCATCTGTTACCCCAGTCAAGGTTTTTAATAGATATGAACCCTTGAGGGATCTTGTCCTGATGGCCCTTAATTTATCCGGTGCCCCTGTGAGCTCGACACAAAAGGACCTAGCCAAACAGAGCCTGTTAATTGATTGGGCCCCTCTCTGCAAGGACTGCATAGACTGTGGAGGGGAGCCGCTGGAGGAAACACAGCTTCAAGTTTGATCCACACTGCTGAAATTTTATCTTCCATGGTTCCACATGGCTTGCCTCCAATGCCTAACATTGGGATGCCTCCTCAGGTCCATTAGGCATACACCGCACTTGGCTAGCTGACATTCAGTGATACCTGCAGGTTAGAGACTCCTCTGTGGGACTTACTTACATTGCCTGCCCTGGTATGCGCCATTGTTTTCTCTACCATGAGGCCAGCCACAGATAGTGGAAGGTTTGACATATCTTCATCGTAAGCTCACTTGCATTAGAGGTTAAGAATGCTTGCCACTGGTTCTTTTCTTGTTTTTGTGATTATCTTTTCATGTAAAAGGTCTCTCACTTGTGGGGATGTTGTTCGCTATGTAATACTGCTGTCCCCCCACTCAGCTGCTGCAGCCTTGTTTGAAGATGCGGTTGCGCTAACAAGGGATAGCGCAGCATTCACAAGTGACTAAAGCTGAGGTTATGTAACTTAGGAGGGATCCCCTCCTATAAACAGTCATAGTGTGCCACAAATGACCTTGTCCTGATTATTTAGGTGCTTCCTTGCCAGGTTATGAGATTTGCCACTGCCAGGGGGAGGGCCGCTCAGCAGGCTTCTCTATCTTGTAGGAGGGCAGTGCTAAGGTGTGCAGCATTCCCATAGGGAGGAGGAGGTGGAACTGTGGGGAAAACACATGGGGGGATGGGCTTGACTATAGAGAATGTCAGGGTTCTGCTTAAGGCCCTTCCATCTGCAGCACTTACCTGTGCTTGCCTCAGGGGATACAGGGACAGAGGCTTGTTATCGCCAACTCGTGTTTACTCCCCTCAAGAGTGGTGCTTCAAAGTCTTCCCCTTATCCATATTAAGGCATGCAAAGGGAACAGCTCTAACCTCGGTTCCATGTGATGCAGTTGTAAGGGTTTTTCCAGGTCACGGCTCCATAGAAAAAGAAGGTGATGGGGAGGCAAATTACTTGAGTGAACCCTAGCAGGGTATTGAAATAATCTCCATATCCCTGTAGGAGCCTTTCTGCTGAGGTTATGTAACACCTAACAACAACAAAAATGGAAAGGGACCTGGGGGTAGTCATATCAGATGACCTAAAGGTGGGCAAGCAATGTGAGAGGGCAGCAAGGAGGGCTGGGGATACTGGGATGCATAGGGAGAGGCATCACCAGTAGAAAACAGGAAGTTATTATCCCTCTGTACAGACAGTTGGTGAGACCCCATCTGGAGTACTGCATGCAGTTCTGGAGACCCAATCTCCGCAAAGACATAGACAGGATGGAGGCTGTCCAGAGGAGGGCAACTAAAATGGTGCAGGGTCTGCACCAGAAGACATATGAAGAGAGACTTAAGGAGCTGAATATGTATAGCCTCGAGGAAATGAGGGAGAGGGGGGACATGATAGAAACTTTCAAGTACCTCAAGGGAATCAACAAAGTCCAAGAGGGTAGCATCTTTCAAAAAAAGAGGTGTGCAAGAACAAGGGGGCACAATTTGAAGATAGAAGGGGGAGGCTCAGAGGTAATTTAAGGAAGTATTTTTTCACAGAGAGGGTTGTGGATGCATGAAACGGCCTTCCGGAGGAGGTTGTGGAGTCAAAAACAGTGGTGTAATTCAAGCATGCATGCAACAGTCATAAGGCAATTCTAGGGGGTGGGGGTAGGAAGAAGTAGGCTGCTGGTTAACTAGGATCTGCAGCTTATCCATTAGGTAGGGAAATGAGCAGACTTGGTGGGCCAAACGGTCCTTATCTGCCATCAAAATCTATGTTTCTATGTTTCTATGAGAAGCCTGTGCCGTTTCATTTTTAGCAAGATATTGGGTCTCCCCCCTCCCAATGCCACTACCTCCCAAATAAATGAGGATTCTGCACATATCAATGCATGCTTAGGCTAACACGGTAAGGACAAGACTGGCAGAATAGAAGGTCTCTATTAAATGTTTTACCAAGGAGCTATACTAATAATAGGGGAACACTTATGCTGTTTGTTTGTTTTTTCTCTTTTTCTCAGTTAATGGCTGATCCATCAAAAGGTGGAGTGGTTTGATTCAAAGGATGTTACTCTAAAAAATGTTTGTCACTGGTTTAATAGATTAAAACAGGGAGACACTAGGTCTCGTTGTCTGTTAAACAGTATGATACAGGATGCTAGTTTGACAGCTGGGAGGTTAACAGTACACAGCAAAGTGCCATGCTTCTTGCCCAGGAGGGGCTCTCTCAACCATGGGCTACCCAGGATACTAATGGCCAGGTTGTTATGGGAGAACCTCTTAGGCAATGGTATGACACAGGTGAACAGCACTAAAAAGGTAGGAAACGAATTATAGAGTTTTTTTCTGATGACAGTATGGACAGTGGGACACATGGGGATGATTTCTGGAACCTGGGAGGGCAGTTTGTTCTGGTTTCAGAAGGAGGAATCTAGTGGAAGTTTTCCTGCACTTAGGCATCATCGAACTTAGATCTGGCAAGTTGCTCAGGGCACAGAAGTAGGACCACTCTATGGGGGTAATGACGCTGTGACGGCCACCTCCTGGGATGTGAGGGGCCTAAATTCACCTATCAAAAGAAAGAAAATACTTGCTAGATTAAAAACCCTGAGATCTCAAGTAGCCTTTCTGCAGGAAACCAAACTGAACTACACTGAAGCTCAAAAACTGGTGAGAGAGTGGGTGGGTTGGGAGGTCCATAGTGCAGCAAATAAAACTAGAGGAGGGGTGTCTATGTTATGCCATAGATACCTAAGATGGAAGCTCCTGAAGCATAGCGCGGACAAGGAAGAGAGGTGGGTCCTATCTAGAGTTAATACACCTACGGGGAAATACTAAAGGCAAATATCTATGCCCCAAATGAAGACTCCCCGGAGTTCTTCCACAAACTCTCATAAGAACTAGCGGATATGGTTCCCAGGGAGGCAGAAATCATGCTAGGGGGCGACTGCAATCTTGCAATGGATTTTCTCCTAGACAGATCCAACTCTAGGCCTGACTCCCATGCTCAGTTCATCAGGGCTCTGAAGGACTTGCTCACCTTACATAAACTGCAAGACATGTGACCAATAGCTCACCCATGTGGGAGGGACTACGCATACTTCTCCAGAGCCAAACAAGTCACCAATAAGCTTGACTATTGGTTCACCTTCCCAGATATCTCGATTAAGGTTCTGAAAGTCACAATAGCTCCTCTATTCCTGTCTGACCATGCCCCATTGACACAATCCCTCATGCTGTCCACCCCCGCCCTAGATCAGTAAGCTGGAGACTTGATCCCCAACTGCTGCAGGACACAGACTTCAAGGAGTGGCCAAAGGGGAGGTTAAAACTTACTTCTCTGACAACCCTCAAGGGTCTGCATCAGCTGCGGCCAATTGGGAGGCATTCAAGGCAATGTTGAGAGGACGGATTATAAGTTATGCCTTGCTAAGCAGAAAACACAGGGGAAAAGAGGCTAGGGAGCTTGAAAAGGAGCTGGAGGAAAAGGAAAAACTGTATACAAAAGACCAGAAATGACTTCAGAACCCAGAACTGCTACATGACCTTTTGGCCCTAAGAATTCAGTTGAATACACAAGCCACATGCAAGGCAGAGCTTCAGATATTAAGACTGAATTATAAATACTGGGCGGGAGATGAAAAAGCTGGCAAGCTGTAGGTGTACAGACTAAAATAACAACAAGCTGACAGACATATAGCCCAATTACAAAATAAGAGGTGGGGGGAGCATAATAAACCTGTCTTAATAAACAAAATCATGTTGGACTTCTATGAATCCCTTTACAGCTCTCGTGTAACCTGTGACAAGGTCAAATCTGATACCTTTATGGCAGGCACCGAACTCTCCAGGCTCACAAATACAGAGTGAGCAGTTGGAAGGGCCAATCGAGGTGCATGAAATCAGGGATGCAATTAATAGTATGGCCCCAAAGAAAGCCCCGGGGGATGGCTACTCAGCTGACTTTTACAAAATAATACAAGAAAGAGAGGTATAGTCTGTTCACTTTGTCAAATCTCTTTATATCCTCCAAGATTTTTTGCCCATACTTAGAAATCTTTCACTGCAGTTTCAAAGAGATGACTTAATCAATCTTGAAGTACCAAATCTCATCGAGACCTGTCTCCTCCAGCTGATGGAACGGAAATCAAAGCCATGATAATACATGACAGCTTTCCTAGCTCATTACAAACCTCAAAACAGATGCATGGACTACGTCATTTCACAGAAGGGAGTTGAGAAGACCGTGCCCTTCACATTCAAAGGCAACTGTCCTAAAATAAATTTTGGGACTGATACACAACTGCAGACTTTAGTTGATGCAGCAATAGATTATATTGATGTAAGATTTCAAAATTTCTCAGAGGTGCCTCTGAAATTGTTTAAATGTCTGGATTTTAAACAGTTTGACCTACCAAGAGAACAACTTGTGGAGTTTGAGACCAATGAAGTGGCTAATTTGGCAGCATACTTTAATTTTTTCAGTGATGAGCAGCAGGAAAATATTAGATCAGAATATGCTGCATTTAAGGCCATGCTGAAATCTGCAGTTCACAAACCCTATCTGCAGGTGTATGCAAGATTGCTGAAAGGAAAGAAAAAATGCCCCAGATTGCTCACATTCTAGAGTTAGTGGAAATATTACTGGCAATGAATGTGTCAACTGCAAAGTGCAAACAAGTGTTCACCATTAAAAACCTGATAAAGACAAAAAAAAGAACACATCTGGCAGATGACACACTACATTTACTTCTTCAGATAGCAGTAGAGGATCCTGATCTATGTGACTTCGATCCAGATCCAGCAATAATCCACTGGCTGCTGTCTGGTCCAGGCACTCGACATGTTTATTGGCATGCTGCTACTCGTACTACTGATTCTGATGCTTCTGTGTCTCATGCTAGCACTGCTGCTGCTCCATCATCACTTGCTGTTGTTGACAGTTCTGAATCTGAGTTCTAATTATGCTGTGCTACTGCTAATTATTCTCTGCTTCATTCTGGCATTGGTGGAATAGGACAGGGCCTTCAGAGTATGGTGGCATCACACCACTTGACTTGGACTTCTTCAAATCATAAAACTTAAACTGTATTAACAAAAAAATTAAAAATAAATCTTCATTTATACTGTTTTCTATCACATACTACTATTAATAATACAAACAATTACTTTGTTGCTACATACTTTTTTATAAGTTTTCCTTAAAAGATGGCCTTCTGACTATTGGACTTCCACTCACGACAGTAGGACTACCATTTTTGGATAGGTCAGTTGTCCTGGACTACCACGTAAATTTAAAATTTGTCGATTCCTGCACGATACTTTCTCCCTACCCATGAGGGATATGCTCCAGGAGGCTCTGCAACAGGAGGGACTCCCTTCTACCCTAAGGGGGGTGATTATTAAAGTTCTCCCAAAAGAGGGAAAGGATCCCACCCTACCTGCAAGTTACAGGCCCATTTCTCTCAGTTATGTGGATACCAAAATACTTGCAAAAGTATTAGCAGCCTGCCTAGAAAAGGTTCTCCCCTTTTTGATTCACCCCTCTCAGGTAGGCTTTGTTAAGGGATGTGCCAGTGCAGACCACCTCAGATCCCTGGTTTCCCTTGTACAAAGAGCAGGGCAAGTCACCACTCCTGCTGCAGCCATCTCAGTTGACTTTGAGAAGGCTTTTGACTCAGTGGAGTGGGATTTCCTACATGCGATACTTCAACATTGCAACTTTGGCAATGTTTTCAGGGGTTGGATTAAAACTATTTATAAAATTCCCATGGCCAGGCTACTGACAAACAACATTCTCTCTGACCCAATCGAACTACACAGGGGCACTAGGCAGGCATGCCCACTGTCACCAATGTTGTTTGTGTTAGCCATAGAAGCCCTAGCCAGTGGTGTGAGGGAGCACCCAAAAATTGGTGGTATAAGTAGAGAGGACAACTCGAACTGTGCCATACTGTATGCAGATGACTGCCTCATCTTAACTGACAACTTCCATGCCAGTGCACAACACATTGTGGAACTACTGAAATCCTTTGCAGAAATCTTTGGCCTAAGGGTTAATTGGTGCAAAGCAGAAGTCATTCACTTAAATGCACAGCTTACTCCTGATGCTACCTTAAGATGGGTCTGACATGTGACAAAGGAAGCATTAAATACCTGGGTATAATGGCTAGCTCTAATGTACACTCCTTGCCAGATGCCAGTCTCACCCTACTTATCAACAGCTTGAAGGAAGGGTCCCAGAGATGGAAGCAGCTGAACCTAACCTTACCTGGTAAGGTGGCCACAATCAAAATGATGCTTGCCCCAATGGTTTTTCTATGTATTATCCCACTTACCAACTGAAATTCCGAAGAAATGGTTCCAAAAATTGGGCAAACGAGTGGGTGCATTCCTGTGGGAAAATAAAACCCTTTGCTACAGCAAAGCTAAACTTAGAGCCCCATGGAATGGAGGGGTGGAGCCTTCCCCATTTCTAACACTATGCTATACATTCTTGGTGGCTAGCACCTGCATGTTGATTCAGAGAGACAGTAGTAATTTACCAGCATGCGAAGCAATTGAAAGACATGCCCTTCATGGTAATGACTTCACAGGGTTCCTGGGTAGGCTTTTCCCATCCAAATGTCAACACTGGCTGATGATTAAGGCAGCCCATGGGGCCTGGCAACATTTAGGGTCTCTCACCAAAACATACCTGAATCAGGGGAAGTATCTCAGTCTCTGGAACAATACCAGTTGGACAATCAACCAGAAACCCTTTCTATGGGAGGGCTGGAGGGAGAAGCAGATTAACAGGCTGAAATATATCCTTATGGGGGATGGATACACCCTAGATAGCTTTACTTCCTTACAAGACAGATACAAGATAGAGAAGAAAGACTTCTGGAGATATTTACAGATGAAACACATTTATTCAGGCTGCATTAAAGGAGGATGTCCATGTGTTAGGTGTGAAACCAAGGGGCAGGCCACTGACAAGAAATGTCCTTTAGATAGGTGGTTACAAACTCAAAAGGGCCTTGCAGGCCTGATCTATAAGCTTATGAGTGATGAATTGTGTGACCTCTATCTGCCAGCCAAAGAGAAGTGGCAAGGGCTGTTGGGGTCCCCCATCTCAGAGGGAGAATGGAAACATATCTGGAGAATGGCAAAAAAAAAGGATGTGGTGAGCTTCCTTATTCAAAACAAAATACAACTCCTCTGGTACAGTACTCCTGAACTACTGAAAAAAAATGGGTTTATTGCACGAAGATGCATGTTGGAGGTGTGATGCTAAAGGAGCAGACTTACTACATGTGCTATGACATTGTGGCTCCATTCATTCCTTCTGGAAAGAAGTGATTACATGCTGCTCCCGTATTCTAGAATACATGGTCCCTCATATGCCAATGTTTTAGATCCTGGGGATTCCCCCTGCTGACTGCAGGCTCTCAGGCCAACAAATTCTATGGCTGTTACAGGCATCAGTGGAAGCCAAGAGGCTACTATTGTGTAAATGGTGGACTAAGGAGTCCCCTTTCCTCAAGGACTGGCTTGCAGCCAGGCAAAACTGGCTAACTATTCCTGATTAACACACATAGCCAATGGCACCCAGTAAGTGTATTCTGACAGATGAGCCCCCTTTATGCACTTTGTCCAGGGATCAGCAAACATATTTGCCTCCCTAAGTAAAGACAGGCTTAAACCCCCTTGAGTAAACCCACCAGGTTGTATATTATGCCTATTTCAATGACTTTGAGCAAATGGTTTTGACTCCCTTCCACCCTCCCCCATCCCTCCCCTCTCCACACATAAATGGTAGAGGTCCTCCTCCCACAATTCTTTACATCCCCAGAAGCCCAACTACATCCTCAAACTTATCCATAAATGTCCCACAAGCATACTGTAGGTTTTGTCTGTTATGAACTGTTTGTAATTACCTGATTGTGACTCACGGTAAGCTTTATGAATTGTTGTTTGTACATGCATTATTGTTTCACTTGCATTGTTTGTCTCTATATTTCAATAAAGAATTTAACTGTAAAAAAAATTAGGATACTCAAGTATGACAACTGTGAAAACTGAAATTGCAAAGCTATACCTGTGTACCCCCTTGGGCTGACGACACCACTCCTGCAATGCATATGAATGGACATTACTACTGAAATAACACCTTTACCATCACCCCTCAGTGACTGGGGTTATGAAACTGCTTTTGATCACTGACTTTTTACAGATAGTGAAAGATTTCATAGAAACATAGCAACTGACAGCAGAAGGAGACCACTAGGTTCATCTAGTCTGCCCATTTGTTTTAGACCTATGTTGACACTAGTTGTCCTTTGTAGTCAGGGCTCCCTTGTGTCTATCCGATTTATTCTTGAACCCCCCTCCCAGTGTTGACCCCCACAACCTCTTGGGGCAGGCTGTTCCAGGTGTCCACCACTCTCTCTATGAAGAAAAACGCCTTGGTCTTGGTAGAGAACCTTCCTCCTTGCAGCCTGAGGTCATGTCCCCTGGTCCTGGAGCCCTTGTTGAAGTAAAAACATTCCTGTGCCTGTACCTTTTTAATGCTTTTTATGTACTTGAATGTTTCAATCATGTCCCCCTCTCTCTTCTCTGCTCCAGTGAGCACATATTCAGTTCCCTAAGTCTTTCCTCATACAACATGTACTGCAGGTCCTGCATACTTTTTGTTGCCTTTCTCTGTACTGTTTCCACCCAGTCAGTGTCCTTCCTGAGTGAGGCCTCCAGAACTGGACTCCATATTCCAGGTGAGGCCTAACCGGTGATCTATTCAGTGTTAGTATTACCTCCCTCCTCCTGCTCGTGATTCCCCCTCACAGTGCAGTTCAGCATTCTGTTGGCTTTCAATGTTTCCTTCTCACACTGCTTACTAATCTTCAAGTCATCTGAGATTATGATTCCCAGATCTCATTCCTGGTTTGAGGCTGCCAGCCTTTCATCTCCTAGGTAATACTCTGTTCTTGGATTTTTCTTTTCCGTGTGCATGACCTTGTACTTTTTGGTGTTAAATCTCAGCTGCCACACTCCAGACCATTGTTCTAGTTTCTTGAGATCATGTTCCATCTTGCTCACTCCTTCTGAGGAGTCCACCCTGTTACATATCTTGGTGTCATCTGGGAACAGACACAGCTTCCCTTCCAGTCCATCAACAGTGTCTGCTATAAAAACATTGAAGAGCAGAGGACCCAGCACTGATTCCTGGGGCACCCTGCTGGTCACCCTTAAGGTTACCACTCGCTCGGTTTTTGACCAAATGGATTCGGTTTTCTAGGTCTAGACTCGGTCCTCCTGTTTTCACCATTGCAAATTCGGTTTTATGGTGGGTCAAGCAGCATCTGTGAGATCCTCCACTAACTCTGTTTCATTTTCTTCTCATCTGACTGTAAGCAAGCGTCTGATATTTCAGTGTGCTTGGTTTCAGTGCATGCTAATCAGGAAGTGACTTCAAGTGCAATGCACATAAAAGGAGCCAAATGTGTCCCTGTCTGCCCAGTTGTCAACTCTAACTTCACACCACCTTAATTAACACCTTCATTTTTCTGAAACTCTTAGACATTCAGACAGGCACCACATTATGGCTGGCCCCTGCCCCAATATGGACTTTATAATCTGTGTTTCAGAAACCGTATCTGCTAATCTATTTTTCTTTGGTGGCTGTACCTTTTCAGTTATTTTGAATGCTCACATACTTGTAGAACAGATTCTGCTAAATCATTCACTATTTTACTTGCATGTTCAGGTTACAAACAAGTTCTGATGTCATGCAGATGTTTGTTTGTATACCAGTCAGTCTGAAAGGTATAAAGTAAGGCCATTAAGACCGTTAGCAGCAAATCAACCTAATCCTTTCCAGGTTGCATTGTGGATATTATATTTGACTGCTATGATAGGGAATACTTTTATACCTTTAAATGCTCACCATTTTTTCTTTTAGAGTCTGTCTTATATTCTAATATTTGTTATCCTATTTGTTGTTAAATTACTAATCTAATATTTTATTCAATTTCTAGCAATATTACACTCCTCTCTCCTCGGTAGTTGTTGATGTCAATTTTCATACTACCTGGATATTCCAGGAAGACCATTCCAGGCCTTTCAGATGAATAGCACAGAACAGTATGGCTAATGTCATGCTGAGCCACAGAAATGAGAACAGAGAGAGAGAGAGAGAGAGAGAGAGAGAAAGAAAGAGAGAGCACTAGTTGATGAGGTTAAAGAAACACAATCTAGATTTGATGGCACTACAAATTTAGGTAATTTATAAAAAAATATTCTCAAAACATTTTTTTTTGCACCAGGAGAGAGAGACACTAAGCTGAAGCTTGTTTATTGGTGTGACGTGGGAGCACAAGGAAGTTAAGTGACTTGCTTAGGGTCACACAATATGCAAGTGTGGGCAGTGGGATTCAAACCCAGGTCTCCAGGTCTGTAGTTCAGATCCTTAAACCACTGTGTTATATTGCCTCCATGCTACATATCATGCTATCTGCTATGTATGACTGACATGGAAAAAATAGGGTATTTAACAGCATAGAATAGTTCCTACCACTTTTAAAAATATCTCTGATATTACAAATAACTTTAGAGTAGGAGCAATGGGAGGGGCAGTAGCACATCTTAAAATGGCAGATGATATTTGTAATTACATATCATCCACCATTACTGGTGTAGTTTATTTATTTGTTAAAAGAGTTTTACCAGAAAAGGCCACCTGATCCAAAATAGCCAGTTGTCAGAGGTGTCCTTGTAGTCACTCAATGTGTGAGCTAAGCTGTATACACAGGATGCAAAGTCCCCTGAACCACCTCTCTAACTCCATCCAATGTTAACACACACTGACATTTAAAATATTTAAATCTAAATCAAACAAACCAAAAATAATAATCATGATGTAATTTAAATAGGTTGTACACAAAGCAATATTGGCAGCAGTTCTGAACAAATCAAGTGAATCAGAGACCAAACGATGCACTCATCAGTCATAAAAGGGGCGGGGATAGCAGTGGAGTTTGGGGGTGTAGTTTAGTATTCAGTTTTCATCTCATCCAAACGTGGCAACCCTAGTCACCCTGCCTTCTGTTTATTGCTTTCTATTTACCTGTAACCTCTGGATTCTGTCTTGTAACCAGTTTCGTACCCATCAAACTACTTCTGGACCAACCCCATGTGGTCAAGCTTCTTTACCAGCCTTCTGTGTGGAACCGGGTTGAAGGCCTTACTAATGTCTAGGTAGGCCACATTTACTGCCACACCATCATCCACTATTTTTGTAGTGTATTCAAAAAACTCATGCAGATTTTTCTGGCATGACCTACCTACTGAGAAAATGTGCTGTTTAGGGTCTTTTTGGCCACTAGTTAGGAGGAATGCTATGATCCTATGTTTGAGTAGTGTCTTAATTACTTTCCCTACTACAGACATGAGGCTCACTGGTCTGTAACTACTAGCCTCTTAGCAACTTCCTGTAGTACATGTCCTATGAGGAAAGACTTAAGAAACTAAATATGTACTCCCTGGAGCAAGGTACTGGACTTTAGGAGGGCTGACCTTGACAAAATGGGAGAATGCCTCAGAAAAGCACTAGGTAACAGACAAGAAGGCAGGGTGGAGGGACAATGGGGAAACATCAAAACTGCCATCACAGAGGCACTAAGCCTTTGTGTGAAGCAAATAAACAGATCCAAATGAAAGAAAAAAACACTATGGTTCTCAAAAGAGGTGGTGGGGAAGGTTAGGAAGAAAAATATTGCATTCAGGAAGTATAAGGAAACACAGGAGTAGGACAGAGAACTGTACCAGTTAATGCAGAAGGAAGTGGGGAAGGCAGTCAGAATAGCAAAGGCTCAAACTGTGGAAAAGATAGCCAACTCAGTAAAGAAGGAAAAAAACTTTTATAGGTACATTAGGGAGCAAAGAAAGGCCAAGGAATGAATAGAGAGGTTTAATAAAGAGGAGGGTAGGTGGGCAGAGAAGGACAGTGAAAAGCAGGGATACTGAATGAATACTTCTGCTCAGTATTCATAAAAGAAGAGGAAGGGGTGGTACCTATTCCAATCAATAGAATCACTCTGGATATGGGTGGTCTATACCAGTCCTTTCACAGAAGAAAGGGTTCTGAACGAACTCCTTAAACTGAAGGCGGGCAGAGCAATGGAGCCTCATGGGATTCACCCCAGAATTCTAAAAGAATTAGGGTAGTGTCACAAATGCACTCCAGGGTCAGGTCTTCTGCTTCCACAGTGCCTAACCTTGAAGTGCAATATGTGAATAGGAGACAAACAGGATAACCCTCCAGTGTGTTTTGGGTCCAATCAACTACCTGTCTCGAGTCCTGAGGTCAAATATGAACCCTTTTTTGCTATCACACCCTGGTAACAGGTTCAAATATCAGACCCTTTTCAGGGAAATGTAGTGCAGTACTTATCCCAGCTTGCACACAGCCTGGTTCACAATTCCCTTTTGACTTAGTTGAGGCATTGGTACTTTTCTTCCCTTGGTGCATATGGTAACACACTGTAAGTGCTTAACAGTTCTGTTAGAATTATCAACACTGTCCCAGCATTCACACTTAAAATGAGGAAATGGCTTAGGCAGGATTTCAAGTAAAACAAAGTTTATTAAACATTAAAAACAGTAAATGAAATACAAAACACAGAACAAATAACATTTATGGTTCAGTCTGTTGCTAGCCTTGCTTGTAGAGCAGAAAGCAGCTAACTAAAAGAAGCTACATTTTCTTCTTAATTTAAAACTTATATCTCAGTAGGAGTCAGTGTCAGTTAAGATTAAGTAGACAGATAACTTTATTAGAAGTAGAAGGGGTCTTATTTAAGGTTAAAAAAAAGAAAGAGAAGAAAAGAAAGAAAGGCAGTGTGTGTTCTGTGCAGGGAAAGGTACTGTATCAGGTGACTTTGCTAAACCAGTAGGAGGAAAGAGAGCTACCTGGGGTGTGGTTTAGATACTGGAAAGCAGGTGAGTCAAATTACAACTTCCTGTTGCTAGCCTTTTTCTTACCAATTGCCCTCCATCCCACCCAAAGCTAGTTCTACTTTATAGCCACTGATTTAACTGTCAACAGGAACTTCCTGTTTGGCAGTAGGAAGAAAAGGATCATAGAGAAACATTGGTTTTGTCAACCCTGAACTAGAAAAGTAGCTCACTCTCCCCCTCCCCCCAGCTGCTGGTAGTTTGATATTGAGCAAGGAAGAAGGAGACTACTGAAGAAGATAGGAAGTTGCTGTCCCAGAACAAGAAGGGTGAGAGTTGTAAGGAGATGAGGAGTAAGCATCCAGAGAAACAGTAGAGGGGACACAAAATAAGACATGATAGGAGTGATGCAGTGCAATGGCTGTGGGGCGGCAGTGTTCCAGGAGACATTCTGGAGGCTGCGATGCTGCCCTATTTGCAGGCACCTCTCTGGTCTGAGAGAGGAGGTTGCCTGTCTCCAGGCTGACCTGGCTAGGATTTGTGAAACCTCCTCCCCCACCCAGGGATCACCAGGGCCAATGCCACTACCTCAGAGGTTGCCAAGAAAGAGGAGAGGCTGGACCAGGTGGGCTCAAGGAGGGAGAGGGTGGTGGAACAGAGTTGCATCCCTCCAGCTGTACCTCTTCACAATTCATTCACTCTTCTGGTGGATAGTGGTTCCTCTATGGAGGCACCTGCAGTGGAGACCAAGCAGGATGCTGGGAACCTTCACAAAGGAGACCCAAAGGAGGGTGGCATGGGACCCCACAGGGGAAGGAAACAACTCCTGGTGGGGGACTCAATCATTAGGGGGTAGAATTGGGGAGGATGGGGAGAGGGAAGTAAGGTGCCTTCCTGGCGCCACGGCTTGGAGGTACAGGAAGCGAATCCTCAGGATTGTGGGAGGAGCTGCACGAGGGAGGGAGCTGGATGTCATTGTCCACCTGGGGACAAATGACCTGGCTAGGAATGGGATCAGAGCAGTGCAAGAGGAGTTTGTAGAGTTGGGAAGGGGCCTTAGACAAGTAGCGCATATGGTAACCTTCTCGGAGGTGCTGCCTGTCTATGGCAAGGGAGATGCTAGGGCACTTCTCACCAGGGAATTCAATGAGTGGTTGAAAAACTGGTGTGGAGCTCAGGGTTTTGGCTTCATTGGGGACTGGGGAGCCACCTGGTGGAATGCAGACCTAAACTGGTGCGATGGTCTGCATCTGTCCAGGGGGGAACCAGGATCCTAGGGGAGAGGTTTAAATGCTTCATTGGCAAGCATTTAAACTAGCCAAGGGGGGAGGCACTGAAAAGGAGCTGGAAAATCCGAGCCTCCCCCCACAAAACATGGTGATTAGTGAGGTAAACACCAAGGTACAGAAGTTATTAGGGAGCAGAACAGATTTAAATGTGAAAAAAGGCAAAGGCAGTAGGGACAGAAATGGGGCTAAAAGGGGTAGGCTATCAAAAGTGGAGGGTGATGAGTACCAATGCCCGTAGTCTGTGTAACAAGCTCCTGAACTAGTGGCCTTGATGGAAGAGGGTTGCCTAGATATTGGGGCAGTCACAGAAACATGGTACACAGAGAACCATGACTGGGATGTCAACATACCAGGATACACAATCTACAGGAGGGATAGGGAGGGTAAAAGGAGGAGGAGTAGCTCTCTGTAAAGGAAGGATCAAAGCAACAGAACTAAAGAGTAAACAGGGAGCAGATGAGGCACTTTGGGTCACCCTGGAGACAGGAAATGGCACCACAATCCACATGGGGTTGTATACAGAGCCCCATCTCAGGGGAGGGAATGGACAAGGAAATGATAGAAGGCTTTCTTAGAATGGCAGAAAAGGGGAGATATTGTTGATGGGGGACCTGAATATGCCAGATGTTAACTGGAGCACCTTTGCTGCAGGCACATCCAAGAGCAGGGTCATTCTGATGCCCTACAGGGGGCATGTCTCAGACAGCTAGTATTGGAACCGACTCGGGAGGGAGCAATCTTAGACCTGGTACTTTCAAATGGGGATGGAGAAAGAATCTCAGATTTAGAAGTGGGTAGGCCATCTGGGAACAAGTGACCACCAAACAGTGTGGTTCACGATAAACACAGCCATTCAATCAAGCCATACAAAAGCAAGAGTACTAGACTTTAGGAGGGCTGACTTTGGGAAAATGAGAGAGTGCCTCAGAAAAACACTAGCAAACAGGCAAGAAGGACGGGTGGAGGAACAATGGGGAGTGATCAAAACAGCCATCACAGAGGCAACAAGCCTCTGCGTAAAAAAGATCAATAAAACACAACAGAGGAAAAAAAACGCTATGGTTCACAAAAGAGGTGGCAGGGAAGGTTAAAGACGAAAGGGCAGCATTCAGGAAATATAAGTAAACACAGAAGGAGCAGGACAGAGAACTTTATCGGTTAAAGCAGAAAGAGGCTGGGAAGGTAGTCAGAATAGCAAAGGCCCAAACCGAAGAAAGGATAGCCAATTCTGTTAAGAAGGGGGATAAGACCTTTTATAGGTATATTAGGGAGCGAAGAAAGACAAAAGGAGGGATACTGAAGCTTAATAAAGAGGAGGGAATCTGGGTAGAGGGTGACAGTGAAAAAGCAGGGTTACTGAACGAATATTTCTGCTCAGTATTCACAAAGGAAGAGGAGGGAGAGTTACGTAAACCAAACAAGAGAAATACTCTGAAGATGGGGTCAATACCAGTCCATTTACAGAAGAAAGGGTTCTGAAAGAACTAATAAAATTGAAGGTGGACAAAGCAATGGGGCCTGATGGGATTCACCAAAGAATTCTAAAAGAACTAAGGGTAGAACTAGTGACATCGCTGACTACTCTCTTTAACAAATCATGGGAGGATGGGGTGGTACTCAAGGACTGGAGGAGGGCAGATGTAATTCCTCTTCACAAAAGTGGGAGCAGAACAGAGGCAGGAAACTACAGACCAGTTAGTTTGACATCAGTGGTAGGGAAAATGATGGAATCACTTCTGAAGGAAAGAATTGTTGAGTACCTAGAGGCCATTGGGGCACAGGACCCGAGGCAACATGGATTCATGATGGGAAGGTCGTGTCAGATGAATCTAATAGATTTCTTTGACTGGGTGACCAAAGTAGTAGATCAGGGAGGGGCTGTGGACATGGCCTACCTAGATTTTAGCAAGGCATTTGATACAGTCCCCCACAAAAGATTAATACACAAGATAGCCAGCCTTGGAATGGGTCCTAAGGTGGTAGCCTGGATAAAAAACTGGCTAGACAACAGGACACAAAGGGTAGTAGTAAATGGAGTACACAGTGAAGAAAGGAGGGTTACTAGTGGGGTACCGCAGGGTTCAGTACTGGGACCGGTCCTTTTTAATGTCTTTATAAGTGAAATTGCAGAGGAACTGGAAGGAAAAGTATGTCTCTTTGCAGATGACACAAAGATCTGCAACAGGGTTGATACACAGGATGGAGTGGAAAGGATGAGAAGGGACTTGGCAAGGTTGGAGGAATGGTCAAATGTATGGCAGCTCAGATTTAATGCAAAGAAGTGCAAGATAATGCACATGGGAAACAAAAACCCAGAGGAAGCGCACACAATGGGGGGTGAGATACTGACAACAGTAAAAATAGAAAGGCACCTGGGGGTAATTATATCAGATGACCTAAAGGTGGGCAAGCAATGTGAGAAGGCAGTAAGGAAGGCTGGAGGGATACTGGGATGCATAGGAAGAGGCATCAATAGTAGAAAACAGGAAGTTGTTATCCCTCTGTACAGACAGTTGGTGAGACCCCATCTGGAGTACTGTGTGTGTCCTGAGACCCCATCTCGCAAAGACATAGACAGAGTGGAGGCTGTCCAGAGGAGGGTATCAAATGGTGCAGGATCTGCACCAGAAGACATACGAAGAAAGACTAAAGGAGCTTAATATTATACTCTTGAGGAAAGAAGGAGAAAGGGACATGATAGAAACTTTCAAGTACCTCAAGGGAATTAACAAAGTCCAAGAGGGTAGCATCTTCCAGAAAAGGAGATGTGCAAGAACAAGGGGGCACAATTTGAAGATAGAGGGGGCGGCTCAGGGGTAATGTGAGGAAGTATTTTTTCACTGAGAGGGTTGTGGATGCATGGAATAGCCTCCCTGAGGAGGTCGTGGAGTCAAGAACAGTGGGGGACTTCAAGAATGCATGGGACAGGCATAAGGCAGTCCTAGGGGTGGGTAAGAGGAAGTAAGCTGTTGATTAACTAGGATCTGCAGCTTATCTGTTAGGTAGGAAAATGGGCAGACTAGGTGGGCCAAGCGGTCCTTATCTGCCATCAAATTCTATGTCAAATTCTATGTTTAGTCATAAAAATAAATAGACAATTATAAACAAACCACCTTATACTGAGTATCTAATCCTACCCTAGTTTCAATTAGCAAACAGTGGTGGTTGAATTACCTAGCCTTGGTAGAAGTACTTTTTGAGAGTGTGTTCATTCAGGAGTCCAGAAATTAAAAGGACCCTTTTCCCTCAGCCATAACAATCTAGGAGGAGAAAAAGGGTCCCACCCAGTTTGTGAGGTCACAGCTCTGTGGTGATGCTGGCTGTGAGGTCACTCAAATTCCAGTACACTGAATGGTTGTCATAGGCATCTGCATATTTGCTAAATATACCATTTAAAAAAAATAAATGAATACTTTTTTTTAATTAGTGAGCCTACTTTATGGCAGGTCAGAATTACCCTTTTGATCTTCAGTGGAACTACCTGACAGCTATTTCTCCTATCTGTGTGAAGATTCTCCCAGGTATCTGTCAGAAGTTGCTTTCCTCCTAATAGGCCTTAAAATGCAATGCGTTATACAAGTGGCTGGTCTACAACCTCTACAACCTGGTTTTATTGTGGTCCCAGGAAGTCAGCTTTCACAAGCTAGAGGTGACAACAAGCAAGGCCAGTACTTTTTTTTCTTTTAAAAATCCAATACCTCATGAGGCTGTTCTGCTTGGCCTGTGTTTCTAGGCAGAAGTCTAAACATATATTTATATCAAAACTGTATGCTCATAACTAGTAGTGGGTTATCACGTCACATCCCTCCCTCCTAGACTGAACTTAGGGGAATCTATTCCTAGCCATGGGATGAGTTCCAGAAACTCAGTTCACTGTTCTAACTGACATGATAACCCATCTGTGTTTGCATCTGCTGCCCCTGCCCTGAGAGTGAAAGTCATGTTGTAACCCTGCAAGGCAAGGCTCCATCTTAAAAGCCTACTGTTTGCTTTTCCCATTTGTGCCAGCCAACCAGGGGGTTGTGATCTGTTTGAACCTCAAAGTGCTGCCCATATTGGTATGGCTCTAATTTCTTTAGTGCCCACAGCACTGAAAGGCATTGTTTCTCCACTGTAGAATAAGCCTGCTTCCTGGGAAATAACTTTTTACTGAGGTACACTATTGGGTGATATTTCCCTTGGTTAGAAGTCTAGCTAAGTACTGCCCCAATACCCACATCTGAGGCATCTGTCTGGACTACAAATGGTTTACTGTATTCTGGACTGATTAATAAAGGAGCACCACATATTGCTTCCTTTAGCCGTGTAAAGGCTTGTTCACAGGCTGGTTCCCAGTTAACCTTTAAAGGCATTATTTTATTTAACAGGTCAGATAGGGGCACTGCCAGTGCACTCCATATGAATTTTCTATAGTAACGTGCAGTCCCTAGGAAACTTCAAACCTGCTTCTATGTTTCAGGTCTGGGTCATGCCTCAATTGCCTTAATTTTTGCTTGATTAGGACAGAGCTGTGTCCCCCCACTACATGTTCTATTTATGCCACCTCAGCCATGGCCACCTGATACATTTCAGTGAGCCTGGTTCTCTGTATCCTGCCCAGCACTTCCCTAAGGTGGGACAGGTGTTCCTTCCTGCTAGCACTGAAGATGGCAATATCATCCAGGTATGCCATGGTGTACTCTTTTGTACTCTTTAAGACCTGGTTCACCAATCTTTGAAAGGTGGCAGTGGTGTTTTTCATTCCGAAAGCCATTACTTTAAACTCAAATAAACCTATTGGAATGCTGAAGGCTGACTTCTCGCTAGCTCTGGCAATTAATTCTACCTGCCAATTCCCTTTCATCAGATCAATAGTGGTAAGGTATGTCGCCCCTCCCAACTTGTCCAGTAGTTCATCCATCCATGGCTTTGGGTGGGCATCCAATTTTGTGACTGAGTTGAGTCCACGATAGTCCATGCAAAAATGAGTAGAGTCATATGGCTTGGGAATGGGGACTACAGGTGAGGCCCAGGGGCTGTAGGATTTCTGGGTTCTATGTGGTGAAAGCAATCGCAAAACAGCGATCGCTATCATCGCGAACGTATATCACAGAAAAGCATTTCGGCGATATACATTGTACAGCAAACCAACATCCGTTAATTTAGAGTGTTTTTGCGGGGGGGGGGCTGTGCCCCCCATCATCGGGAGTTTTGTCCCACGCACCCCCCTAACTAAAGATTCCTAACTCCAAGGGAGTGCATGTCGATGAGGGGGAAAAGATACTACTTAAAAAAAAACAAAAAAACAGCCACAAGCAGCGGCAAAAAATTTCCCCAGCAGGTCCTGAACCCAGTGCTTACTGCATCACAGCCAGACACCCTCATGACCACACCACAGGGCTGGCTCAGTTTGCAGCAGGCTTTTCCCCCCTACCTAAACCCTTCCTTTTATCCATCCTCTACACCTCCCTATCCCTCCCTTTCTGGCTGCTCTTGTCGCTTATCCATTGCTACCCTTGCAGGGTAGCTGATGATGATGATATAGCTATGAATGAGTGACTGTTTCTACAGTCACTCATTTATAATCACTATCAGCATGGGCTACCGGAGTTTTGGATTACGCCTAAACCAGCATTTTCTCCACCTCCCTCCTAATGTCCTTATGAATGGCTTCTGACACGCTATATGCTGTTCACCATATGGCTGCGTGTGTCCCTGTCTCTAAATCGTGTGTCACTGAGGGGGTTATTCGAGTCATGGCAGTAAACAATGGAGCAAAGTCTGCTAAAACCTCTTTTCCTTCCTGGATCTGGTGCAGAGTCAACTGTGGCAACATTTTGATTGCCTCCACTGAGGACTTCTGCTTGCTTTCTTCCAGCATGTCCAGAAGGGTGTCTTCTTCATCCATCGCCTCCTCATGACTACGCACTGCAAAGACCATGTCAACCCTATTTGCATATGGCTTAATCATGTTGACATGGCACATCCTTTGGGTATGTCTCCTATCAGGCAGTTCTATAATGTAAATTACATTATTCACCTATCTGACTACTTTGTACAGTCTTGCCCACTTGGCCTGCAGTTTATCTTTCTGGACTGGGACTAGGACTATGATCTCCTGACCCACAGAGTACAAGTGAGTCCTGGCTCTGTGATTGTACCATACTTTTTGCTTTTGCTGGGCAGCTGCCAGGTTGCTCTGGGTTGTTCTCATCAGCTTCTTCAGCTTTCCCTAAACCTAAGAACATAATCCATTATGGGAGTACCCTGGGTGGTGTGCTTGCCTTTCCAGTCCTCCTTGATCAAGTCTAGAGGCCCATGCACCCTGAGTCCATACAAGAGCTCGAAGGGGAAAAACCCTGTCAACTCTTGGAGCACCTCCCTCTATGCGAACAACAGGTGAGGAAGGTATTTCTTCCATTCCATTCCATTCTGTTAAGCAAATGCTTGAAACATCGATTTAAAGGTGCCATTAAATCTTTCCATAAGCCCATTGCCTTGCGGGTGATAAGGTGTCAGGCATCTCTGCACCTCCTCAAACTTGTCCCACAAACATTTCATCAGGTCCGATATGAAGGAACCCCCTCAATTGGTGATAACCTCCTGTGGGAACCTGACTTGGAAGAAAATCCCTAGTAAGGCATTTTCCACTTTGTCAGTCCTCGGTAAGGATAGGGTGACTGCCTCTGGGTACCAGGTGGCATAATCCACCACTGTTAATATAAACCTCTTGCTGGAGGAGCGGGGGTATTCAGATCCCCACAATATCCATTCCTACACTTTGGAATGGCTTCTCCCTTATGGGTAAGGCAATTAGGGTGGCTTTGGTTTTACTATACACCTTTCCTATTTCTTGGCACTAGTGAAAAGACCTGCAATATTCCATCACCTGCTGGGTGAAGTTGGGCCAATAGCAGTTCTGGGCCAATCTCTGTGTATTGTGCATGATTCCCAGATGTCTAGACATGGGAATGTCATGAGCAATCATGAGCAAACTCTCATGGTACCCTTGGGGAATGACAAGATGCCTAAGCATCACCACTCCTTCTGTCCTTACATCCTATGTTTACAGCAGTCCATTGTCCCAGTAAAGTCTGTGTCTCCCATCACCTCCCTGTGCTCTGTCAGAGTCTGCCCAAGCCCTCAGCCTCTCTAAACTAGGGTAATTTTTCTGAGGAGCTGCAAAATATTTACACATTCCCAAGGCATGGGACAGGTTCTCTCCAGTTTCTAAACTAGGATCCCTAGCTCTCTGACAATTGGCTACTCCTCCCTCCTCAGAGTAACCTTCTGTAGCTGTTCTGTTAACCGCTACCTGGGGAATTTCTACTTATTTTTCACTATTCTCCATATCAGGAGACACAGGCTGGGGAACCAGTCTCCCAGTGTTTTCCACTGGGGCTTCTATGGGGTCCAGGGAACTACAGTCTGCCTCTGCCGCCTGGCTGTGGGTAAATGCACAAACCACCCTTTTTGGAGATTATTCCCTATAATCACATCCATGGTCAGATTTTTCTGCTACTGCAACCTTTTACATAGTCTCTTCTGTCTCAACCCAGTCCAGAAGAACACTAGCAAGTGGCAACATTTTCGCCTCCCCAGTGAATCCCTGTACTATAACAAACTGATTGGGTATAAGCTGTTAATGTTCAACCAAATCCCCTTTTGCCAAAGTAAGGGATGCTCCCATGTCCCTTAACCCATGGGTCTGCACCCCATTTACAGTAACTTGGTGTATTTTCTCCCTCATGTTTATTGGCATGCTTTCTGGGATACACAAAAAATAAAAACTCTTTTCCAGCACCACTTTGTGCACTCTATCTGCCTTTTTAGGACATTGTCTGCGAATATGCCCAGGTTGTTTGCAAAGCCAACAATCATTTCTTTTATCAGGCAAATCTTTTCTTTGTTACCCAGGGCTCCCCACTTTCTGGGGAGGCAATGAAGGTTTTAGCTGCACTGAAGGCATGCTTTTACCTTTCTGCACTGCCACACCTACCCCCACTCCCTCTCAGAGCAGGTCTGCTCCTGGCATAGTGGCCTGAGAGCTTGGCAGCTTCCTGCACTGGTTTTGGATCTCGATCCTCTAGCCAAATGAACTGCTCCAAAAGTACAACATCCTCAATTTTCTCTACAGAGTTTGCTTGTATCCCTTCCCACCAATGTTTTAAAAACTGACGTTGCTTGGTAGTTAGCTCCTCATAGCTCATGTCAGGGCTTCTCCTGAGCTTACAGAACTTAACTGTGTATGCTTCAGCTGTCAAATCATACTTTTTTAACAATGCAGCTTTATGTTTGCCATAATCATTACTGTCCTGATTGTCCATTTGATCCAATGCATCATGAGCTTTCCCTGTAAGCAGCGGGGATGCTGGAAGATCCAGGACTCTCTTGGAATTTTTTCCTGAATATATACTTTTTCAAATGAATTTAAAAATGCATCCATATCTTCCCACTCTTTAAATTCAGCTATCAAGTTAGAATTTAATTTGTAACCCAGTCCTGGAGGTCCAGGTTCACCCATGCCACTTACCTGCTCTGGCACTGGTCTTTGGAATTGTAACTTATCCAGTTCAGATTTCCTCTGACTTTCTCACTTGACTTCTTGCTGCTCTCACTTCTCCTCTCTCTCTCTCTCTCTCTCTCTCTCTCTCTCTCTCCATCTTCAGCTTCCTTTGTGCAAGCTAATACTGTTATTGTTGCTTTCTGGTTCAGTTCACCCACATCCAGGGCCTACCCATGGTAGTGCCCAGGAAAGGTTTTCAAAATAAGCTACTAGTATTATTCATTTAAATGTCCTGAGTCTTACAACAAAATGGACATTATTTGAAGCGTGGGTAGCTCAGTATGATTTTGATATTATAACTTTATCTGAGACCTGGTTAAAGGATATGATAGGTAATAATGAGATATCCCTACCTGAATATGATATATTTAGGAGGGATAGACTTGGTGGGGGGGGGGTTGCAATTTATACCAAGGCTAAGTTTAAGGCTCAGGAGATTACTTCCCAGCCAAATGAAACTGGCTGTGATGTGATCTCAGTTAATATTTCACTTGGTCACAACATACATCTTGCCATTACCTCTGTGTATTTTCCCCCCTAGCTTAGCCAAGCAAGGTTTACATTACATTTCTGAATTTCAGAAATCTCTGCCGAATAATAGTGAGTGGATTCTTATGAGGGATTTTAATCTTAATTGGGGTCAGAAACCTAATCTCCCTGTGGTTGAATTATTTCAGAAGATGGGTGTTCAACAGTTAATAACACATTACTAGATTCAAGCAAGGGGTAGGTGGAGGGGAGGTTCTATTCTTGACTGGGTTGTGGTCACTCGCTCCACCAAGATCACCGATTCGGGTGTCTTGCCTGATGTGGTTAGTGACCACTGCCTGGTATTTTGTTTAAGATCTACTAGGCAAATTCATTGCCCTCCATGCTATATAGAAACTAGAAACATTAAATGTATCTATTCAGAAATCAAGAATGCAGCTTGTGAGATGATTGATTGGACAATCACTGAAAAGTCCCAGGATATTGATCAAATGTTAGATATATTTTCTGTACAATTCAATCAAGTTGTTAATCACATAGCTCCTTTAAAAAGGATGAGAATTAGATCTAATAAAAATGAATGGATTACTGGAGCCACATTGTCCCTTATCAAATGTAGAGGTAAATCATGGAAAGTATTTAAAAAAAAGTCAGTAAACCAATCATCAGCTTGAGTATAAGATTTTGAGGAATAGATGTAAGACTGCTATCAGGAGGGCAATGATAGATTTAAAAAAAAAAATAAACAGTTGTCATCCCTGGGAAACCTGACGCAGACCTGGAATATGCTCAATAATTTAATGGGAAGGCATATTAGTGATTCTGTGCTTTTCTTACAGTAGTATGGTCTCTTGTTAAATGGCCCAGGTCAAGTATCCTCGATGTTTAATGAGTACTTTGGTAACTTGACAAGGTATCATAAAAATTCTGTATCACATATATCCCAATCCTCCCATAATGAAGGGAATAATGACCACCCTCATTTTTATTTTCAAATTCTAACCCCAGAGATAGTCACTTCTTATGATTTTAAGTATAATCCTAAACCAGTCATGGGTCAGGACATGATTGATTATTGATTTCTTAAACTGGGTATTAATGTATTGGCTACTCCTTTATCTGTTTTATTTAATTTTTCATTATGCAACAATGTTTTCCTGGGGATTTGGAAGATGGCTGTCATTAAGCCAATCTTCAAGTCTGGCTGAAGAAAGACTGTTTCAAATTATCAACCTATTTCATTGTTGACACCCCTGTCCAAGATCCTGGAAATTATTGTTTTTGATCAATTTCTGGATTTTTTGTTTAAATATAGTTATCAGCATGGATTTAGGAGTGGTTGCAACACTCAGATGGCCTTGGTGGGGTTCACAAGAAGCTGACGGGATGTCCTGGATTCAGGGTGCTCCATGGCTGTGGTGTTTGTGGACCTCACCAAGGCCTTCGATTTGGTTAATCATTTCAAGTTATTGTAGTCCTTGATGGAGGTTAATGTATCGGGCAATGTGACTCTGTGGTTCTCTGATTATTTGAAAGGAAGGGAGCACAAGACCATCACTGAAAATACTTGTTCTGGGTCTCTTCCAATTTCCTGTGGGGTACCACAGGGTTCTATTTATTTATTTATTTATTTATTCAGTTTTTGTTGACCGGGTAAGTGCACTAGACAAATCCTGCCTATCTTCAGACACAACCCGGGGGAAGGGGATACAGATGAATGCCAACTGACCTTGAACCAGATTAAGCTGTTGGTGGTATTTTTAGTGAATGGGCCCATTACTTTTTTCTCACTTTATGAATGCTGCCCCTTTGTCCTGTGTTCGTTCAGGAATAATATTGTATGCAGATGATGCAGTATTGTTTGCCGATGGTCCTGATCCTGATTCTGCTCTGATTTAGGTCCAAGACTTTGAAAATTTTCAAAATTGGTTATAGAAACATAGAAACATAGAATCTGATAGCAGATAAGGGCCGCTTGGCCCACCCAGTCTGCCCATTTCCCTACCTAATAGATACGCTGCAGATCCTAGCTAACCAACAGCCTACTTCTTCCAACCTCAACCCCCTAGGATTGCTTTATGTCTGTCCCACGCATTCTTGAATTCCACCACTGTTTTTGGCTCCACAACCTCCTCAGGAAGGCTGTTCCATGCATCCACAACCCTCTCCATGAAAAAAATACTTCCTCACATTACCTCTGAGCCTTCCTCCCTCCAGCTTCAAATTGTGTCCCCTTGTTCTTGCACACCTCTTTTTCTGAAATATGCTACCCTCTTGGACTTTGTTGATTCCCTTGAGGTATTTGAAAGTTTCAGTCATGTTCTCCCTTTCCCTCCTCTCCTCAAGGCTATACATATTAAGATCATTAAGTCTCTCTTGATATGCCTTCTGGTTCAGACCCTGCACCATTTTAGTTGTCCTCCTCTGGACTGCCTCCATCCTGTCTATGTCTTTGTGGAGATTGGGTCTCCAGAACTGCACGCAGTACTCCAGATGGGGTCCCTTCAGCTGTCTGTACAGAGGGATAACAACTTCCTGTTTTCTACTGGTGATGCCTCTCCCTATGCATCCTAGTATCCCACCAGTCCTACTTACTGCTCTCTCACATTGCTTGCTCACCTTTAGATCATCTGATATGACTACCCCCAGGTCCCTTTCCATTTTTGTTGTTGTTAGCATCTCATCCCCAATTGCATACTCTTCCCCTGGGTTTTTGCTTCCCAGGTGCATTACTTTGCACTTCTTAGCACTGAATCTAAGCTGCCATACATTTGACTATTCCTCCAACCTTACCAAGTCCCTTCTCATCCTTTCCACTTCACCTTGTGCATCAACTCTGTTGCAGATCTTTGTGTCATCTGCAAAGAGACATACTTTTCCTTCCAGTCCCTCTGCAATGTTGTTATAAAGACATTAAAGAGGACCGGTCCTAGTACTGAATGCTGCGGTACCCCACTAGTAACCCCCCTTTCTTCAGAGTGGACTCCATTTACCATTACCCTCTGTGTTCTGTTCTCCAGACAATTTTTTACCCAGGCTACCATCTTGGAACCCACTCCCAGGCTGGCCAACTTGTATATTAATCTTTTGTGTGGGACTGTGTCAAATGCCTTGCTAAAGTCTAGGTAGGCCATGTCTACAGCACCTCCCTGATCTACTGTTTAGGTCACCCAGTCAAAGAAATCTATTAGATTTGTCTGACATAACCTTCTCACTGTGAATCCATGCTGCCTTGGGTCCTGCACTCCTCTGGCCTCTAGGTACTCAACAATTCTTTCCTTCAGAAGTGAGTCCATCATTTTCCCAATCACTGAGGTTAAACTAACAGGTCTGTAGCTTCCTGCTTCTGCCCTGCTCCCACTTTTGTGAAGTGGAACAATATCTGCCTTCCTACAGTCGTCAGGTACCACCCCATCCTCCCATGATTTATTAAATAGGGTAGTCAGTGGTGTCACTAGTTCTACCCTTAGTTCTTTTAGAATTCTGGGATGAATCCCAACAGGCACCATTGCTTTGTCCACTTTCAGTTTTAAGAGTTCCTTCAGAACCCTTTCTTCCTTGAGAGGGATGGTATCAAGCCCCGTGTCCAACGTGTTTTCCCCAATTAATTCTAAATTCATCCAAGACTAAGGCTATGGTTTTCTCAGGTCCCAGGAAATTAAAAAACATCAATGTTCCTATAATAGATTTGCAGGGTAATGTTATTGAACTGGTTGGCAGTTTCAATTACTTATGGATTATTTTGGATTCTCAATTTTCTTTTGAAAATCATATTAATACATTAATTAAGAAAATCCATCAGAGATTGGGAACCTTGTTTAGGATGAAAACGTTTCTTGTTTCAGAATCTAAAAGGTTATTGGGACATAGCCTATTAATAAGTCTGCTGGACTACGGATTGTTGATCTATTCAGGTACTAATGAGAAAATGTTGCAGAAACTTAGGACTACTTATAATGGCATTCTTCAATTTATGACTGGTTTGCCATATGACACCCACCATTGTATACTAACTAGGGAAGTGAATTGTACCTCATTTTTGGACAGAATTAATATTAAATTGGGAACTTTTTTGTTTAAGGGTACCTTGAGTCTACTGCTCCCCACCATCCTTGACCTTTTTCCAACTCCAACTGGTTTAAGAATCCCAGGTTTCAGCTTAAGGAATTATTTTGTATTCCTTTATAGAGAAAGCCATAGGTCAAAGATCAGTTATCTATAGGGCCTTAGAAAATGGCAATAAAAATCCTGGAAGCTGATTGGCTGACAACATGGCTGAGGTGGGCATCTATTTTTCAATAGGTGCCCACCAAATAAAAAGTCCCAGCCCAACTAGCCTCTACATCCTCTCTGATATCCTGGTGCCCATCCTGCTTCCTCATTGGGTGAAAGCACCCTGGAAATTTTTGAACTACCACCATTGTTTTTAGGTCACTTAGCGAGTGAGCAAACCCTACTCCCTTCACCACATACAATGGAAGTAACAGCAGTCACCCAGTTATACAAAATGAATCAAACAGCCTCCCATACCCTAATGTTGTAACATACAGTGATTAGAGAATAACGTTTTTTTTTCCTCTCGCTTATGGAACGAACGACCAAGCATGCCACCTCCACTGTATGATTATTCACCACTGCACTGTGCCCTCATTCTCCCCAGCTGACCAAAAAAAAGAGAAAACATTGCTACAGCATGCAAAACCCTCCTAACATGCCCATAGCATGCATCTCATTCTTGTCTCTGACTGATTTGTTTAACTTACGGCTCCTCTGGTTTGGTATCTCACGCAGGCTCACTCACTCTCACTGGACAAACTGGATGCTCCTCATCACTCTCCCAGTCCTCATGGAAGGCAGCGAGGATTAGGAACTCATAAAACCAAAAAAACAGAAATAACTGAGTCCTGGCAATTACAGCAGGTAGGGAGGACCAGGATACTGAACAACTGGCTACCGTTCACACTCACACTCCCAACTCACCCTTTGTTCTCTCAATCACAACATCGCCTGACTCCAGTGTGAAAACAAAAAAGCAGCAGGACATCAAATGATATAGCCTCTTAAGTGAAAAATGTGTAGAGGGTGAACAAAACTGTGGCATGATGACGGGGAGGTGGCAACAAAAACAAAGTCAGACAGTCTGCTGTGAGGTGTTAACTGCATATAACCAGGTTTCTAACTATGGAGTCTAAAGTAGGACAAAAAGCCATTGTTTTGATGAAGGCGGAGGAACTATTTAATTACAAAACTTATTTAAAATTATTTATTGCCAATTTAGTTATCAAATTTTTTTTTTTACAGTGCCCATTTTCTAAGCGCAATAATTAACTCCAGGGTGGGTGGTATTGGGAAATACCGGACCTTCCAGGGACTATAAGCCCTCTGCCTGTGGTGTCGGGCCTCATTACGCCCCTGGGAGGTCCAGTATTTCCCAATACCGCCTACCCTGTTGGGTATTATTGCTTGCATAGTGTTTTTTAATAGTATTACCATATCAGTAACAAATTCTAGTATAGTAAGGACATTCAAGAATAGGTTGGTTCAATGGCTTGACACTAAATCAGAGTGCAATTGGTTTTGCTAATTATGTGTTTGACTTGAATGTGATATGTGATAGTAAGTTTTTGTTATTTATACACATTTTTATTGTGTTTTGTATTTATATAATGTGTGTTTTACATGTTAAACTTGTCGCTTGAGAAAACAGGCAATTTGCCCATCTTGCTTACAAGTATAACAAATAAAAATCAAATGAAAATGAAAGCTCCTTCCATTGCTGGACTTCAAATCTTTTCTGCTTGAATTCCAGCTCCATTCTCCACAACTCCATCTGCAGCCTGATCCCTTCTGGCTCCAGCATGGTAGCAATCCTCCCCTGCAGTTGTGGCTCTTGGTTCACACTGGTCCCGCTGTCCTTCTCACTGGGACTGATGCTGTGATGGACCCTCCACACCCAAAGTCTGGTCCCTTCCAGTCACTGATGGTGACTCCAGGTCTTGGGCATCAGCTGCAACAAGAGCCTCCACAAGGTGCTGTTTGTTTCGTCCCTCACAATGGACTCCTCTCTCCTGGCACAACTGCCTCAGGTATTCTGCAGTGTACTCGTTGAAGGTGGAAGTCATCTTCTTCCCTAATCTACAGCTACTCTACTCTAGCTTGCACCTGAAAAAAAAAATAAAACAAGTAGGGAACTTAGACTGTAACCACAATAACATATTTCTTCTTTTACTTTTTTTAAATCACTGCCTTGTTTTGTGTGTGAACTGTTACAGTTTATTTACCTGACACACTGGACTGTTAATGCTCCTATCACCAAATAATTGCACAGTATGCAAACAAATCTTTTCTATTTCAGCACTGCAAACCAAATCTTTTAAATCACACCACTGCCAACCAGATCTGTCACAAATGCACTCCGGCGTTCAGGCCCTCTGCTCCCACAGTGCCCAACCTCCAATTGCAATATGTGAACATGAGACAGACAGGGTAACCCTTCGGTCTGTTTTGGGTCCGATTAACTACCAGTCTTGAGTCCTGGGGTCAAATATGAACCCTTTTTTGCTATCATGCCCAGGTAACAGGTTCAAATATCACGCCCTCTTTGAGTTAATGCAGTGCATTTTTTAACCCAGCGGGCATCCAACATGGTTCACAATCCCCCTTTTTGACTTAATTGACTCATTTGAGACCTTGGCACATTTCTTACCTTGGTGCATATGGTAACACACTGTAAGCGCTTAACAGTTCTGTCAAAATTATCAACACTGTCCAGCATTCACACTCAAAATGAGGAGAAGGTTCAGGCGGAATTTCAAGGAAAACAAGGTTTAGTAAAATTAAAAATAGTAAATGAAATACAAAACACAGAGCATATAACATTTATGGTGCAGTCATAAAAATAAATAGACAATTATTAACAAACTACCTTATACTGAGTATCTAATCCTACCGTAGTTTCAAATAGCAAACAGTGGTGGTTGAATTAGCTAACCCTGGTAGAATTGCTTCTTGTGAGTGTGTTCTTTCAGGAGTCCAGAAATAAAAAGCAACCTTTTCCCTCAGTGTTGACAATCTATGAAGGGGAAAAAGAGTCCCACTCAGCTTGTGAGGTCACAGCTCTGTGGTGATGCTAGCTGTGAGGTCACTCAAATTCCAGTATACTGAATGGCAGTCACAGGCATCTGAACATTTGCTAAATAGACCACTTTAAAAAAAAAAACTTTTTAATTAGTGAGCCTGCTTAATGGCAAGTCAGAATTACCCCTTTGATCTTCAGAGGAACTTCCTGACAGATATTTCTCCTATCTGTGTGAAGATTCTCATAGATATCTATCAGAAGTTGCTTTCCTCCTAATAGGTCATAAAATGCAATACTTTATAACAAGTGGCTGGTTTACAGCTTCTACAACCTGGTTTTATTATAGTCTCAGGAAGTCAGTTTTCACAACCTAGCATTGATAACAAGCAAGGCAGCACATTTTCTTTTCTTGTAAAAATCCAATACCTCATGAGGCTGTTCTGCTTGGCCTGTGTTTCTAAGCAGAAGTCTAACCATATATTTATATCAAACCTATTTGCTTATAACTAGTAGAGGATTATCACAAAACAGGGAGAACTAGTGACACCACTGACTACCCTTTTTAACAAACCATGTGAGGATGACGTGGTGCCTAAGGACTGGTGGAGGGTGCATGTGATTACCCTTCACAAAAGTGGAACAAAGCAGAGACAGAAAACTACAGAACTGTTAGCTTGACCTCAGTGGAAGGGAAAATGAAGAATAGCATGGGTAAAACATTGGCTGGACAACAGGACACAGATGGAAATAGTTAATGGAGTCCACTCCAAAGAAAGGGGGGTTACAAGTGGGGTATCTCAGGGTTCAGTACTGGGTCTGGTCCTTTTTAATGTCTTTATAAGTGACATTGCAGAGGGACTGGAAGGAAAAGTATGCCTCTTTGCACACACCACAAAGATTTACAACAGGGTTGATACATAAGAGGAGGAAAGGATAAAAAGGGACTTAGTGAGGTTGGAGGACTGGTAAAAAGTATGGCAGCTTAGATTCAATGCAAAGAAATGCAAAGTAATGCACCTGGAAAACAAAAACCCAGAGGGAGAGTACACAATGGGGGGGGGTGGTAGTAATAACAACAAAATTGGAATGGGACCTGGGGTTAGTTATATCAGTTGACCTAAAGGTAAGCAAGCAATGTGAGAAAGCAGTAGGGATGGCTAGGGGAATACTGGGATGTATAAGGAGAGACATCACCTGTAGAAAACAGGTTGTTATCAGTCTGTACAGACAGTTGGTGAGACCCCATCTGGAGTACTGCATGCATTTCTGGATAACCCATCTCTGCACAGACATAGATAGGATGGAGGCAGTCCAGAAGAGGGCAACCAAAATGGTGCAGGTTCTGAAAAAGAAGCCATATGAAAAGAAAATAAAGGAGCTTAATATGTTTACCCTTGAGGAAAGGAGGAAGAGGGGGGACATGATAGAAACTTTTAAGTGCCTCAAGGGAATCAACAAAGTCCAAGAGGGTAGCATCTTTCAGAAAAAGAGATGTGCAAGAACAAGAGGACACAACTTAAAGATAGAGGGGGGATGCTTCAGGGGCAATGTGAGGAATTTTCTCAGATAGGATGGCGGATGCATGGAATGGCTTCCTGAGGAGGTCATGGGATCAAAAACAGTGGTGGAATTCAAGAATGCATGGGACAGACATAAGGCAATTCTTGTATGGGAAGGAAGAAGTAGGCTGTTGTTTAACTAGGATCTGCAGCTTATCCAAAAGGTAGGGAAATGAGCAGACTTGGTGGGCTATGTGGTCCTTATCTGCCATCAAAGTCTATGTTTCTATGCCTGATCTGTGAAGTGGAACCACTACTACCTTTTTCTAGTCTTCGGGTACCACTCTGCTCTTCAAGGATTTCATGAATAGAAGTACCAGAGGGACTGCTAATTCTACCTCCAGTTCCTTAAGGATTCTGCAATGCATCTCGTCTGGTCCCATGGCTTTGTCTGCTTTTAGTTTATTTTGCACCTCCCATACTTCGGCTTCTATAAAGGTACAGTACTAGTGTCTACCCCTGGTCTGGGTGTTGTGTTTTTTCAGGGCTTGACCATTCCCAGGGTCCTCTTTGGTAAACACTGAGCAGACGTATTTGTTGAGGATTTTGGCTTTCTCTGGGTCATATCTGGTGCATTTCTCTTCTTCAGTAGCAATCTTTACTATCACCACTTTTGCTTTCCTACATTCCCTAATGTATTTAAAAAATTATTTGTCTCCTCTCTTTGCCCTTTCTGCTATCTTTTCCTCTGTCTGTGCTTTTGCCTTTCTAATTTGTTTGTTAGACTCTCTCATGTTTTTCTTGTACGACTCCCAGTCTTTCTCAGTTTTGGTTTCCTGGTATATGCTGTATGCTCTCTTTTTACTGCAGCATGGGTGGAGCTATGCCGATGTATTGCCATGATGTAGGAGAGAAAAATTAGTGTGGTACAGGAATGTAAGGTAGTTGTCCTATGCTTGGTATTTTGACTGGTGCAGAGGCACAAATCTCTGCCTCTTAAAGCACAGTTCTACATAAAAAAGTAATTGCCACATAGATGTCTTTCTTCTGATCTGTTGAGCATGCAGCTGTTTAAAATTATGTTGTGCAGTGCAGCATTTGATCCCAGTTTCTTCTTTGTTTTTGTTTACATTTGTAGGCCTGCCATGTTGTTCCCCAGACCTGTGTTCTGCTTTGTTTACAATTGGTTATGCTTCCTCTTTGTGTGTGGTGCATGTTCCTTCTGTGCTGCTCTGTCAAGTCCTTCAAGAATGTATTTAACGTCAGTGGTGAATGGGTTAATTTACAAAGGAATGTGGGGGGGAGGTTGCTTACTTCAGTTCTCCCATGTCATACAGCAGTCATTCACTGGCATGGTATTTCCAATCAACAATTGTGGTTTAAGAGCATTTGAAATGTAAAAAATATACTTTGCACAAATAAAGGCTATTAGTATGACACACTGTGTGAGTGGTGTGACAGGACTATTTTAAGCCTTTGAAACAACACAAAATACAGATAGGAAGCATTGAAAACACTATAGACAAGAGAACACTGAAAACCTTATGCTTTCAGAGCTTCTGAGTAAAAAGAGCTATCCAAGAATGAGGGAGTTGTATTACAAGTGCCTCATCTGCATATACAATGAGATTGGCTTGAACAGTTACAAGCAAGATTGTGTTACTGCCTCAGAATCTTGCTATGTGTTACAACAGAAAAACAAGCATTTGTCAATGCCAAATTTTTGCTTGCTGGTATTAGTATTGGAAATGCAGGAGTTAGAGAAATGCAGAATAGGAATGGTAGTGAAGTACTGAACTTCACACCAACCACACCTCCACCCTTCAGAGATGGACAAGCATTGGGGTATGCGTTTGGGTCATCGCCCATAATGTTCATGCCATTACACTTCACCCTATCCTGCAGACACCGGCATGTGTTCAGGTATGCATTGGGGTGTTTGGCTGTAGAGTCACCCCATTCCATAAGGACATACGTTGAAATGGATGCAGTATAGGAGAATGAGGTGAACTGTGGGCTGAAAAGTTCAAGGCACACCTCGATGCCTGTCACTGGCTGCAGGGTGGTGGGTGGTGGAATAGCATAAGCATTTCAGTCAGAAATCCAAAGACACACCTCTGATGCCTGTCAGTCTGTACAGGGTGGGACGTTATGGTTAGACACCCTAACGCCCCAGGTGTTTGTTGGTATTTGGATTACAAATTTTCAACATGCCCTTTTTGTCACCCCACCTCATGAAAGCATTTGGGACCTCTTCTCATCAACAGTGGCACTGTGATTTTGTTAATGTGTCCCGAACTTTGAGTTCCCACAGTGACCATGCCTTTCTGTGCCAGATGTACGAAAACACAGATCGGGCTGGATGTGAAGAATGACAGCAGTACCATTCATCAGGAGCAGTGAAGAGATGGCAATGTTGAAAATCTGTAGTGAAAATACTAAAAATACTTGAACTTCCAGGTTTATATGGATACTGAGCAACGCATGTGTTTAACACAGTCATTTAGTGGCATTTTTTCATCAAATTTTCAACATAGGCATTTTGTGACCTCTGCTTATGAACAGGGTCACTATGATTTTCCTATTCTGTCCCGAAAATTGGTTTCCCACAGCTTCAGTGCTATTCTGTGCCAGATGTGTAAATGCATATTTTGGGCAGGATATGAAAAATGACAGCTGTACTGTTCATATGGAGATGTGAAAAAATGGCAATGTTGAAAATCTGGAGTGGAAAATATTACAAATGTGCATAATTATGAGAGTGCATGGAAACTGTGCAACGTACACTCAAAACACAGTCATTTCATGGACTTTTTTCACTAAATTTTCAAAACAGGCATTTTAGCACCTCTGCTCATGAACAGTGTCACTGAGATTTGTTTTTAATCTGTTCCAAACACTGACTTCCCACAGCGACCTGCTATTCTGCGCCAGAAGCGTGAAAACACAATTTGGCCAGGATGTGAAAAATGACAGCTGTACTGTTCATAAGGAGGTGTGGAAAAAATGCCAATGTTGAAAATCTGGAGTGAAAATATTACAAATTCGTGAAGTTACAAGCATGTGTGAAAACTGCACAACGCATGCTCATAACACAGTCATGTTATGGATTTTCATCACCAAATTTTCAACATAGGCATTTAGGACCTCTGCTCATGAACAGCGTCACTGTGATTTTCTTAACGTGTCCCAAACACTGATTTCCCACAGTGACCATGCTGTTCTGCACCAGTAGTGCAAAGCCACATTTCAGTCAGGATGTGAAAAATGACAGCTATACTGTTCATAAGAAGATGCGGAAAAATGGCAATGTTGAAAATCTGGAGTGAAAATATTACAAATTCACAAAGTTACGAGCATGCCTGGAACCTGCACAATGCACACTCATAAAACAGAAATTTTTGGGATTTTTTCACCAAATTTGCAACATAGGCTTTTTGAGACCCCACCCCATGAACAGTGGCACTGTCGTTTTGTTAATCGATCCTGGAAGGTGATTCCGTGCAGTGACCATGAAATTACCTTTCGGGACTGAATAAGGCCATGACAGTGCATGAACTCATGAGGAGGGGTCCCAATAACCCCATGTTCAAAATTTGTTGCCAAAATTCCCAAAAATGTCTGAGATATGCTCCAAAGTTGAAAAAGCCCTATTTATGCCATTATACAGCTAACCGGCATTTCTTCAGTTCGAGGTTGGATTTGAAGAGTGCAGACATATTCCCGGTTCACCAAAGATAGTCTTTGCCAGGGTCAGGAGGTAAGTATGGGGTGGGGGGTGTGGGAGGTTGGGGCACAGTGGTGGGTGCAGGTTGGGGAGAGGATGGCGACCAACGTGGGACCGTTTTCTTTGTTTCAGGGAGATAAAAAAAAAGACATTGCAGGAAGGTTTTTATTCAGGCTTGTTTACAGCACATTGGGGTGGGCTCCCAGTGTGCCAGCTGCCTTTTTTGGGGCGGGTTGCTGAAGCCAATAGGGATTGGGCCCCCTGTCAGCAAATAACGACTGCTTGGGGGGCCATGATGCCGAGGGGGATTGGGCACCACCTCAGCACACAACAAATGGGGGAAGGGGTTACATCATGCCGACGGGGAGTAGGCCCCCCATCAGCAAATTAACTGGGTCAGGGGCTGCTGATAGGGGGATTGGCCATGCCATTCAGCTTTCCTGGGGCAGAGAGGCGGCGGCAATCCCTCGCCATGTTTACTTAATTGTTAGAATTTGGACGGTACTGCCCTGCAATTACAGGTGGCTCCCTCATTGTAGTGGCATGGCTAATGCTGCAGTGATGAGGTGACCCCTCATTGCAGCAGCGAAAACATTTCTACTTGGTGGCACCTTTGGAGACCAGTGTCATCGGCACACTATGCCTCCATTGGTCCACCAGTGCCAAGACCCCAAATGCAGTGTCTCCGTCGGCTGCCTCTGTGCTGCACCTCCACAACCCACTTCTCTCCTAAGATGCCGCATTATGTTTCCTGCGCATGCGTGCAAGCAAACATAACAATGATTGATCTCTTATTGACATACTTGAATTAACTTATGTAATGTATGAAAAATATGTCAGAAATATCCAGTTTAAATACACTGGAGTCTTCTCTTTCAAAACATCTGCTGCTAGCTACAAATAGGAAAGGTAAACACCAAGCTAAACCTTAGTTTCATAGATGCACTGTGTTAGGACTGAGAGATACAGTGTGTGTGTGTGTGTGTGTGTGTAGACAAGCAACCAAAAGAGGACTTATAATTATGCTGAAAATGAGCAACTTAAAAGGTGGTGATAGAAAGTATTTTTTTTATTGAACGTGTGGTACTCTGCTTGGTCATTTGGTCAGACTTTGTTGGGGGGGTCTAACAATATCATACTGCAATCTATAACATGTCAGGAAAAAAATGTTTTTACATTAAATCAGTATGTACAGGAATACCAAACAGATATTGTTGTGAGGTACTGTATTAGAGCATAAAATAATCTAATTATTCAAAGCCGGGAATTCTGTTCTAGGTTACTGTGCCAAGTGAGTGTGACAAAAGTGGCTCATTGTCAGAGACCCCATATTCAACTGCATTCTTTATCACATTTGCAATGATCTGCACTACTGCCTCTCTGCATACTGCTTGCAACATCAGGTAACAAGTGAGCATGCACTATTGCAGAGCTGTACCCTCACCAAGGGGTCTTTTGTACAAAGGAGTAAGCAGGGAAGAGGCTGGCAGCAGGCAGCAAGCTGACGACTACAGGCCATCAACCTGAATTTGGTGGAGGTTATAGTAATGGAGACATTGTTGAAGGAAAGGATTGTAGAATATTTTGAATCCTGTAACTTACAGTATCGGTGGCTGCATAGATTCACTTGAGGGTACAGGGGAGCTGATATCAAAGTAATCTATTGGTTTTCTTTGAGGGGGGCGATGGATATTAATCAGGGTGGAGTGGTGTATGTGGCTCACCTGGATTTCAGTAAGGCCCGCAATACCTTTCCATGTAGCAGGATAGTAAAGAAGCTGGGCAGCCTGGGAGTGGGTACTAAACTGTTAAACTGGGCAGAGAATTATTTGGGGAGTTGGCATCAGTGGGTGGTTGGAAACGGTATTCACCTGATGTTGGGGGAGTGACAAGTGGTGCACCACAGGGATCAGTACGTTGGCCTGTACTCTTTATTGACATCACTGGTGGTGATAGTAAAGAGGGGTTAGAAGGTAAGATATGCTTTTTTAATGGTTGAGGCAAAAGATCTACCTCAGGGTAGACACTATTGAGGTGGAAGGGTGGAAAACTGAATGGAACAGTGAAGACAGAACTACTTAAGCTTGAGGAGTGGTCCAGTGTGTGTCATTAAATAGAGAGTAATGGATGGGCAACTATGCACAACCAGTGTGTTCTGCTATAGATGGGTTCGGATTCCCTCTAACCTCGAAAGTGAAGCTTGAGATGTCAGTGGGAATCAGAACCCCGAGTTTACAGAACACGCACTGGTTGTGAATAAAGTTGCATATCCTGTATTTTATTTAATGTATATAGTACTGAGTTAAATGTGCATGTGGCAGTCATGTTGCTTTCAGAATGAAACTGACGTGTGCAGTCACTTTAGCTTTCAGAATGATGTTGTAACACAAAAGGGTGCAATCACATTTCATGGCCTTTGAACTGTGGTACAACAGCATATTAAAAGGCATAGAATTCTACACAGAACAATGCTCTACAATACACTATATATTAATTGTGAATAAATGAGAAATCAAGTACTTGGTGCAAAGAAAACAAGGGGGGAGTTCATGAAGGGGGTACTGCAATGGTGAGCACAAAGGAGGAAAGAAAACTGTGGACTGTCATTTCTGATGACCTAAAAGAAGCCAAGCAGTGTGACAAAGCAGATGGGAGCACCAGTGAGATGTCGCTGTGCACAGGTATCACCAGCAAGATGCATGGGGTGTTTATACCGCAGTAAAATTAAGTAATTGATGAATCTGCAACTAGTGTAATGTGTCCAGTTCTGGAGAACGTATCTCTGGATGGGCATGCACAGGTTACAGGCAGTCTAGCAGAGGGCAACTAAAATGGTGTAGTGGCATGCTGTCACCACTAAACTTGCCCTGGAAGAGGGAATGCCTACAGGGCACTCCAGTGGTATGGGCACCCCAAGGTTTTACAAACTTGGGGATAAATATTACCACGCTATGGAGGAACTTGGTTGAGGCAGACTATACACCCATCACAGCCTCCATCAGAGCAGAAACACTAAGATGGATGAAGCTACACCTATCCCTGAAAGGCAAGGTTGATGCTGTACACATGTTCATGCTACCTAAGATAGCATACCTCATGTGCAAGATACCAATCCCTACACAACCAAACAAACTTCTGAAAATCAACAAGGTGACAGCAGGGTTCATCTGGTAAGACAAAGCCCCAAGATTTGGAAAAACTAGCTTACGAGTGCACTGGTCTGGGGGGAATGAGTCTCCCCTGGCAGCAGGGATATTTACTAGCATATAGGACTGCACAAGCAATCAGATGGTTTCTCCCTAAAACCCCAAATACCCCAGTAAGGGTGAATCTGGAAATGGACCTAGCAGAATCCAGATGTCTGGGGAACCTACTCAACAAAGGGGGACACCCAAAGGGCCACCTTCCTCCTGTTATCTGAGTGACAAGGAAAGCCTGGCACAGGTGCAAACATCTCACTCAATGTCCAGCCCCCTTATGGGCACCACTTACACAGTACAGCCCCTTATGGTGCAACCCAGATGTGCTAGTTGGGGGGGACAAACCATCAACTGGCACTCTTGGCAGCAGGCAGGCATCTGTACAATAGCATATCTTTATGCATGGGACTCTGAATCCATGATGTCCTTCCTGCAAAGGCAGGACGAGATGTCTCCAGATCAGGAATGCATCCAAGACCCTCAGAGCCACAGCACCTATGGGAGATGGGTGGAAATAGCTGACCACCATGCACAAACAAGGTGAAGTAAAGGGCACTGCAGGCAAGACATATGGGATGCTTAGGGACTCTACCCAATACCACAATAAAGTGTAAGGTTCAATGGGAGTAGGACCTAAATAAAGATGACAGACACCGAAGGGTGGCACCTTTGTAAACGAGCAGTTCCTGCTCAAAGGTATTTGTAATCCTAGATTTCAATAAAAAAAACCTCAAGGATGCCTATCTGGTCTACAGGGACTCTAGGAGCCAGCTAATACACCTTAAGGTACCGCTGGGATGGTACCATACCTTGGGCACACTCCAGAAGATGGCACTCATCCCCATTCCACATGCTGGAGGTGGCAGGTCCCACAGGCCAATCTGCTGCACATACTATGGCAGTGTCCCATACTGGTGCCCTTCCGGACAGGAGTAATTTTGGATTGCTCCAAGATCCTGCAAACAAAAGGCTCTGCTGCCGCAACCCTCAGGCTCTTGGGCAATACCGCAAAGGTGCCAAACTGTTCCAACCAATCCAAAAAATGGCTCGTTGTGGTGATACTTGAAGCTAAAAGGGCTATTCTGATGAGGTGGTGCCAGAATCTTCCTCCCCCTCATCTTACATGCATACGACAGTGGCTTAGGTTAGTTAGCACATTTTGAATGGTTGACATACACCACCACCAACCACACACAGGTTTACAATAAGAAATGGTGCTTTTATCTCAAATCACACCTATGCTTATCCCCCACCCCACCACCTGGCAACCCACTCTTCTGACCCAGACAACAGTCTTACTCCGCATTAAGCTTCCACCCGAACTGGTTCACTTCAGTCCTTATAGAAACATAGAAACATAGATTTTGACAGCAGATAAGGACCGCTTGGCCCACCCAGTCTGCCCATTTCCCTACCTATTGGATAAGCTGCAGATCCTAGTTAACCAGCAGCCTACTTCTTCCTACCCCCACTCCCTAGAATTGCCTTATGACTGTCCCATGCATGCTTGAATTCCACCACTGTTTTTGACTCCACAACCTCCTCCGGAAGGCTGTTCCATGCATCCACAACCCTCTCTGAGAAAAAATACTTCCTTAAATTACCTCTGAGCCGCCCCTTCTATCTTCAAATTGTGCCCCCTTGTTCTTGCACACCTCTTTTTTTGAAAGATGCTACCCTCTTGGACTTTGTTGATTCCTTGAGATACTTGAAAGTTTCTATCAAGTCCCCTCTCCTCCTTTCCTCGAGGCTATACATATTCAGCCTCTAAGTCTCTTCATATGTCTTCCGTGCAGACCCTGCACCATTTTAGTTGCCTCTCCTCTGGACAGCCTCCATCCTGTCTATGTCCTGCGGAGACTGGGTCTCCAGAACTGCACGCAGTACTCCAGATGAGGTCTCACCAACTGTCTGTACAGAGGATAATAACTTCCTGTTTTCTACTGGTGATGCCTCTCCCTATGCATCCCAGTATCCCCCCAGCCCTCCTTGCTGCCCTCTCACATTGCTTGCCCACCTTTAGGTCATCTGATATGACTACTCCCAGGTCCCTTTCTATTTTTGTCATTGTTAGTATCTCACCCCCCATTGTGTACTCTTCCCCTGGGTTTTGTTTCCCAGGTGCATTACCTTGCACTTCTAAGCATTGAATCTAAGCTGCCATACATTTGACCATTCCTCTAACCTTTCCAAGTCCCTTCTCATCCTTTCCACCCCGCCTTGTGCATCAACTCTGTTGCAGATCTTTGTGTCATCTGCAAAGAGACATACTTTTCCTTCCAGTCCCTCTGCAATGTCGCTTATAAAGACATTGAAGAGGACCGGTCCTAATACTGAACCCTGTGGTACCCCACTAGTAACCCCCCTTTCTTCAGAGTGGACTCCATTTACTATTACTCTCTGTGTCCTATTCTCCAGCCAATTCTTTACCCAGGCTGTTATCTTGGGACCCACTCCCAGGCTGGCTAACTTGTATATTAATCTTTTGTGTGGGACTGTGTCAAATGCCTTGCTAAAGTCTAGGTAGGCCATGTCCACAGCCCCTCCCTGATCTACTACTTTGATCACCCAGTCAAAGAAATCTATCAGATTTGTCTGGCATGACCTCCCCGCTGTGAATCCATGCTGCCTTGGGTCCTGAGCCCCTCTGGCCTCTAGATACTCAACAGTTCTTTCCTTCAGAAGTGATTCCATCATTTTCCCTAACACTGAGGTTAAACTAACAGGTCTGTAGTTTTCTGCTTCTGCCTTGCTCCCACTTTTGTGAAGGGGAATCACATCTTCCCTTCTCCAGTCCTCGGGTACCACTCCATCCTCCCATGATTTGTTAAAGAGGGTAGTCAGTGGTGTCACTAGTTCTACCTTAGTTCTTTAGAATTCGGGATGAATCCCATCAGGCCCCATTGCTTTGTCCACCTTCAGTTTTAAGAGTTCTTTCAGAACCCTTTCTTCTGTAAATGGGCTGGTATCAACTTCTGTATCCAGAGTGTTTCTACTGTTTGTTTTAGGTACCTCCTCACTTCCTTTGTAAATACTGAGCAAAAATATCTGTTTAGTATCTCTGCCTTTCACAGTCACCCTCTGCCCACCCTCCTTCCTCTTTATTAAGCCTCACTAGCCCTCCCTTGGTCTTTCTTCGCTCCCTGATGTACCTATAAAAGGTTTTATCCCCCTTCTTAACTGAGTTGGCTATCTTTTCCATGGTTTGGGCCTTTGCTGTTCTGACTGCCTTCCCAGCTTCCTTTTGCTTTAACTGATACAGTTCCCTGTCCTGCTCCTTCTGTGATTCCTTGTACTTCCTGAATGCTTTCTTTTTCTCTTGAACCTTCACTGCTACTTCCCTTGAGAACCATAGTGGTTTCTTACATCGTTTCGTTTTGTTAATTTGCTTCACACAAAGGCTTGTTACCTCTGTGATGGCAGTTTTATTATTCCCATTGTTCTTCCACCCTCTTTCCTGCCCATTTGCTAGTGCATTCCTTAGGCACTCACTATTTTGGCAAAGTCAGCCCTCCTAAAGTCCAGTACTTTTGCCTTTGTATGGCTTGACTCCTATTGCTGTGTTTATTGTGACCCATACTGTTCAATGGTCGCTAGTTTCCAGATGGCTACCCACTTCACATCTGTGATCCTCTTCATCTCCATTTGAGAGACCCAGGTCTAAGATTGCTCCCTCTCGAGTGGGCTCCAACACTAGTTGTCTAAGGCATGCCCCTTGTAGGGCACCTATAATAACCCCACTCTTTGAAGTTGCTGCTGCAACTGCATTCCAGTTAACATCTGGCATATTCAGTTCACCCATCAGCAATAGCTCCCCTTTTTCTGCCATTCTAAGTATTCTTTCTATCATTTCCTTGTCCATTTCCTCCCCCTGAGAAGGGGGTCTGTATACAACCCCTGTGTGGATTGTGGTGCCATTGCCGGTCTCCAAATTTACCCACAGTGCTTCTTCTCCTCCCTGTTTTCCATTTTGTTCTGTTGCTTTGATTCCTTCCTTATGTAAAGAGCTACTTTCTCTTATTTTACCCTCCTGTCCCTCCTGTAGATAGTGTATCCTGTATATTTATGTCCCAGTCATGGTTTTGTGTGTACCATGTTTCTGTGACTGCCATGAAATCCAGATGTTCCTCCTCCATCAAGGTCACTAATTCAGGAAGCTTGTTACTCAGACTATGGGCATTGGTACCATTGCTCTCCATTTTTGATGGCTTTACCTTCTTTGCAGCATCCCCACTGACCTGTCTACCTCGGTCTTTTTCTCATTTAGTACCCTGTTTTGTAGGAGAGGCTAGGATTTTCCTGCTGCTTATCAGTGTCTCCCCCCTTGACTAGTTTAAAAGCATGCCAATGAAGCATTTAAACCGATTGCTCAAAAGACTTGTTCCCTTCCTGGACAGATGCAGACCATCCTGCCAGTATAGGCTGGTGTCCCTCCAGGTGGAACTCTAGTCCTCAATGAAGCCAAACCCCTGTGCTCCACACCATTTTTTCAACCATTCATTAAACTGCATGGTGCAAAGTACCCTCGCCTCACTCATGCCATTGAGAGTGCTGCGGTCCCACTGCAGGTTGCCGATGCAGTGATTACAGAACTCGCTAGAGACATCTCCGGTTCTGTTCCCAATGTTATAGGATGAAAGGTCTTAGAAAGGGAAACTCTTAATAATACAGGATCAGAGCCCCCACCACCACCTGACAGGTCAGCAATGGCTGGTAATACTCAGGATTTTCCACAGTTCCCTTCTGAAAAGGTTTAACAAGATGAGCCCACACCACTTCCAGGCTGATGTATACCCAGGCTGCATATTCCTTTATTGACTCAGGTCTAGATGGTATGGGTCACCATGCAATGGTTGATGTTCTTACTTACTGTATAATGCAAAATATCCATGTAGCTTATATTCCGTGCACCGATACTACCAGCATACTTTAGCGTAATCTCAAATTCACGGAATTACGGTACCCGGAAGTCTACAAAATGAACACATTACAAACAACTGTATTACAAGTGTATTCATTCATTTGCTGACTGACTACTGACTTCTAAGATGTCGCTGTTATCATGAATCCACAAAAAACCTGCTGTCAAGCGAGACTTGTCCGGTGAGCCCTTGAGTGCCGAAGGTCTTAGCCAGAGTGCTGCGGTCCCACTGCAGGTTGCCGATGCAGTGATTACAGAACTCGCTAGTGATATCTCCAGTCCTGTTCCCAAGAAGCGCTGGACAGAATACACTAAATACAATGCAAGTATTCATTTTGAGGTTGGCAAGTATGCTGTGGAGAACGGTGTTATGAATGCCGTTCGCTACTACTGCAAGAAGTATGGAAGCAGCATAAATGAGAGCACTGTGCATGGGTTCAAGAAGGACTACCTTGCAGAGCTTGGTAAAAACCCTGACCCCACAAAACTGACTCCTGAATTGCCCACTAAACCCCATGGTCATCCTGCATTGCTCCTCGTTGAGGTTGAGGATGAGCTTAAAAAATTGTTAAAAGCATAAGATCAGGTGGTCACGTGATGGCAGCCTGAGTGAAAGCAGCCTTTTTGGTCAGCTCCATCTCCAGCTTGACTTTCTGCCCTCAACGCAAGAAATTACAGAAAATATCAACTGGTAATTCCTAATTAAGCTAATGGGAAACCATCCAACTATTTAGATCACTGCAGAATGGAGGCTTTTGTCAAAAAGCAGCCTGTTAAACACACGCCACCTCCCTCCCCGGAGAAAGAGCAGGCCGCAAAACACCCTCGGCAAGGATCCAGTAAAGCAACGCCGGGGCCTACAGCTCTAACGGAGGAACGCTTCCTTGAAATAATTGGACCTTTACAATACTCAATCGAGGAGGTCTCTGCTGAAATCCACAGTTTCAAAACAACTCTGGAATCACTCAATACTCGAGTTGGAGATAACGAAGTTAGAATTAAGTCCTTGGAGGCTAGAAATGATAAAAATGAGTTAACAAATGTGTTAATTAACAAAAAGCTGAAAAGGATGAAAGACAAGCTCGAGGACCTGGAGGGGAGAAGCAGGCGGAATAACTTAGTAATAATTGGAATTCCGGAGAGAGAGGAGGGCACGGCACCCATCCAGTTTGTGCAGAAATTGCTAGAAAAGGTTGCTGGTTCATCTCCAAACAATACAAGTTACATAGTAGAAAGAGAACACAGATCTCTCCACCCACCACCCACGCCCGGAGCGCAACTGAGACCAATAATTTGCAAACTTTTGAACTTCTTAGATAAACAATACATTCTGAGTAAAATAAAGTCCCTACAAGAAGTCTCATGGAATGTAAAGCGAATTCGAATCACCCATGATCTGCCGCAGTCCGTGCGACTCAAACGTCAAGAACTGCACCCTATCATTACAAAACTGATTGCTGCGAGTATTCAATACCGGGTTAAATATCCGGCAATCCTACAAGTAAAAATTAAAGACCAATGGCACTCCTACGATAATGCAGAAATGGCGAGACAGGAGTTATCCAAGCTACTGCAAGAGCTATTCAAATGACAAGCCAGCTGCCGTAAAATTGTGGACAAAGTAGGAGAGCTGCAGTCTAATCATTTCTCAACAGCTGAAATATTCACTAACTCACACCTTGCCAACCGTGGTTCTTGATCTGCTTACTGTCAGATTAAACAATCCCATCGAGGATCCTCTCGGATGCTTCAGCAGTTCCCCCCCAGGGCATGGCAACTTAAGCTTGCACGCTCCTTCTTTCTTTGGTACTCGAGGCACGAATGACATCCATTCCCCTGCAAAAATGGATTAAATATGGGGTCATGGGAGCGCAATGGGATTCGCTGCTGCTCAGGGATCCAACGGTGCCTTCAGATTGCTTCCCAAGCTCTGACGATTGGGTTCCTACCCACAGAATACGCCGCTACGTTGAGAGAGAAATACCATTGCGGTGTGAGGTACAAAAACCTGGAAATAACCTTGGGACACTGAAAGGAAATTGTCTGACTTTATATAAGCACCGCTACAGTGGTTAAAATATTCTTGTCAAGGTCAGCTCCTGCCGGATTCACGTTTGCTCGGGAATGGAGGAAGATGCAACATTAGTGAATCGGGTACAGAAGTTCGTCACTGCAGGATCAGCCTTGATACCCACCTCAACATTACTGAAATTAAGTGGGGAGTGATTGACTTGGCTCCATTATATAGCCATGTAATTGGCAACAAGGGTTGAATAAATAGCGGTTTCTAATTCTACCAAGTTAACTGTGAGTGGAGCCAATAAACAGCTTCTGGGAAAGGGTTGGCTTCAATACTGATCAGCCAATCATGCTCTGATACAGAATTCTTTATCTCACATTCTAGGTTTTGAAGCAGCATTTAACATAAAAATGTGTACAAGTTTTTTTTTTATAAGTTAACATCTGATATGTAGTTTAAGTATAAAGTTAATGTTTATATTTCGGTGGGGGGATGCAATTATAAGATTACAGTTGTATTTTCTGTCATTATGCATCATACTCCCTTTTCCCCACTAGAGGGGAGCAGAGGCTAGTATAAAGAGGCTTTTGTGATCTCTTCAAATTACATTTTATAAGTAACCTTTGCATCATGAGTCAAGGTTTGACATAGAGTCTTTAGTTATCCCTATCGGAAATACTGTCACACTAGGATAACGCAGAGTCTAGTTAAAAGGGAAATGTTTAGTTAAATAATGATTCTTCGTAATTAGGAGTTAAGATAGGTGAGGGAAATGATGTTACGAAATTAATATAAATTATAAGTTTCATAGCCATAGCTGGAAATGGTGGACCTAGCTCACTTGGGCTAGCATTAACATCACATGACGTGTTGGAATGGTGGTACAGTTATCAGAACTGGGGGTAATGATTGGTTAGTAGGGGAAGTGGGGCAATATATGGATAAGAGGGGGGGGGGATGCAGCATACAGGTGTCAGAGTTTATTACAGTAAAAGCAATCATAATTAGCATAGTTGCAAATGTGTACATGACTAATATGGGAAATACCTGGTTTGAATGTTTTAGAAAATGACAACAGGGGGTATTAATCTGTTGTCTTGGAATATTAAAGGTGCCCGGGACAGATGCAAAAGACAGGTTGTATTGAAACATTTAGCGGGTTTAAAATGTGACATAGCATGTTTACAAGAGACCCATCTTCTTAGGGATGACATTCTACTATTTAAGAAGTACTAGGTGGGACAGGTGTTTGGTGTGGGCATATCCTCAAATAGGAGTGGCGTTGCCATAGTAATACATAAAAAAGTGGGGTTCCAGCCGGAAAAAGAAATCTGGGATGCACAATGCGGATACCTCTTTCTGGTTGGAGTTCTGGGAACACAACAGGTGGTTATTGGTTCGATCTATGGCCCCAATGTGGATTCCCCGCACTTTTTCATGCAATTTCTAGATTTACTAAATATCTATGCCACTAGAACAGTCCTCATTGGAGGGGATTGGAACATAACTCCCCAGATACAATTAGATAGATCAGACAATAGACGAGTAGGCTTGTCCCCCACCCAAAGAGCCTTGAAGGAGTTAATGGAAGGCCTAAGCTTGGTAGACATATGGAGAACGAATAACATGGGAGTCAGGCAATACACTTTCTTCTCAGCACCACATAGGACGTGCTCAAGGATAGACTATTTTCTCGTCAGCATGAAATCACTCAGCCATTTTATAGATGCCAAAATATATCCCAGAGTTATCTCGGACCACTCCCCTGTAACTGTCCTATTTGATCCCAACGTAAGCACTAAGAGAGATTTCATGTGGCGATTTAATAACCAGCTCTTACATGATCCCTTCACTAAAGAACGGTTGAAAGATTTCATATCCCTTTTTCTTGACAAAAATATTAATTCTGTTTCTAGGATCGATATAGTTTGGGCAGCCCTGAAGTGTGCGCTGAGAGGGGAGTGTATTAGAATTGCATCCAATAAGGCCAAGAAGGAGAAATGTCGGCTTAAGGAAATTTCCAAAGCTATTAGAGATAGTGAAAATAACATAACCCAGTCCTCACCTGAAGCAGATTGGATCAAGTTACATCAGTTGCAAACTCAATACTCCTCAATAATGATGCAAAGCAGAGCTCTCTACGGAGAACAAGATTAAATATCTTGAATCCAGAGAAAGCTGGGAACCTTAGCTTTAAGACTCAAACAACTTGAATTCAATAGACTTATAGCCACCTGCAAATGATAGACAAGGCTCAACTGCCACAGACCCTAGAGAAATTGTGGCAATTTTTAGGGAGTATTTTCATAATTTATACACCATCCCCAGCTCGGATAAAGCCGAACCTGAAGAAATCCAGAATTTTTTACACACACTAACTTTACCCAAAATCAGTAAGGAGGAAGGGTTTAAGCTTGAATCACTAATACATGAGTCAGAGGTGAAAGATGCAGTTGCCCAACTGACTTCAGATAAATCTCTGGGACCTGATGGTCTGTCCATTAATATCTATAAAGCCTATGCTGAGATACTCTGCCCGGTTTTGACAAATGTATATAATTTCTGGTATCAAACAGGCCTCTCGGAGGGGAGCTTCCTGGAGGCTCTCATAACCCTTATTCCCAAACCAGACCGAAACCCTGTTCTTCCCAGTAGCTATCGACCGATATCGCTTTTGAATGTGGATATCAAGATACTAGCCAAAGTGCTAGCCAACCGGCTTAACCCTTTGATGGGAAAAATGGTAGGCGATGTGCAGGTTGGCTTTATGAACAGTAGGGCTTCTAGTGACCACATTCGCAAACTTCATCACCTTATAAATCATGCCACCAATGCACAGATTCCGGCTGCCCTGCTTGCATTGGATGCTGAAAAAGCATTCAACTGGGTCTCATGGGACTTTTTATTTGCAGTGCTAGACAGGCTAGGTCTCCCAGATGGTTTCGTCAACTGGGTTCGGATACTCTATAGGTTGCCGAAGGCACGAGTATGGTGTAATGGTATCCTTTCAGATCCTTTCCTCCTAACCTGTGGCACAAGACAAGGCTGCCCACTCTCCCTGCTCCTACTCAACCTATATCTGGAGCCCTTGATCTGCAGACTACTTGCTGAGCGAGAAATTGGAGGAATGCTGGTTGGAGGTAAAAGGTACTTAATCTCAGCTTATGCAGATGACCTGCTCCTGCACTTAGAAGACCCAGAAACAAGCATTCCTGTAGTTATGTCTGTGATTGCACGGTTCTCCAAAGTCTCAAATTACAAGCTTAACATCTCCAAGACTAAGCTCTTTCCACTTAACAACAGATGCTACTCGAAAGTGGCGAAAGACCTGGGGAACAGCTGGGAACCAAAGGTACTAACGTACATTGGGATCAAAGTTGCTAAGGAAATGACTATGATGATTAAAGAAAATATCTATAACCTAATCAAAACAATTAAACAAGACCTGGCTAGATGGAGTTCACTCCCACTTTCACTTTGAGCGAGAACAGAGATAGTGAAAATGAATATTCTGCCAAGGATTTTATATCCTTTAAATATGCTGGGGCCCTATTTATCCAAAACTTGGTTTGGAACGCTAAATAGGATACTTAGTACCTTCCTCTGGAAAGGAAAGATGGTCAGAAGGGCATATTGGAAGCTTACCGGGCAAAAGAAAACAGGGGGTCTGGCACTACCTTCCTTCTTTATATATTATATAGCAACACATCTCAGTAAAGTAGTCCTATGGAATCGACCTAATTCCCCAACTAATACCTCATCATATGTGCCCCCCTGGGTTCACATTGAGAATGACTTAGTTGTAAAATATTCACTGTCCCTTAAGTCTATCGCTTATGGCTCCTTAAAGTCTCTCCCCAAGCCTCTTAGGAACACGCCCATCGGTTGGTCACTGAAAGCTCTACAGCAAGCCCAAAGGTTCCTAAAAGTTAATTGGCAGGATTCACCGGAGCAGCCAAAAGTGCTTAACAGTCATTTTCTGATACAACAAACACCCAATCCCCCCCTACATTCTGGGATCGGGTAGCTGATCTGCAGTTGAGGGACCTAATAACACAGGGTAAGCTTATGCCCCTCAGACAGTTTTGTTCCCAAATCCCGGGGGTAAGAAACCACCCCTTCAAGGCTTGTCAAATTTATGATTCTGTAAAAGCCTACCTGCGTAACACAAAAGCAGGGGCAGACAACAGGATTGAACTGTCAGGGCTGTTAAGTATCGCAGACCAACCCCATTCCATCTTCAGACTATATCTTGAGTTACAAAAGATAGGTGATGAAGGGCTCCCAAATGTTAGTTACTATTGGAAGCAGAGGCCAGAGATAGCTGCTGATGATAAGGCATGGGAACAAATATGGGAAAATAAACATAAATATGTAAGGCAAGACAGATATAAACTGCAACAATACAATATTATGCACAACTTGTATTATACCCCTGCGAAATTACACAAGTTTGGCAAGTTAGCATCATCCAATTGCAATAGATGTAGGGCTGGAGATTGTGACTTATATCATGTGCTGTGGACTTGTCCCAAGATCCAGCCTTACTGGCAGACGATTCAAACTTCCTTGCCACCCATGATAGGCCCAGGACCTTATTTCACCTGAAACATGTCTGTTGAATGTCTTCCTATAGAAATGGGTAAACAAGGTAAATACTATATGGCAATGGTATCAGCCGCACAAAAGCGGTCATCTTAAGACATTGAAGAATGACACAACACCTTCAGTGCGTGAGTGGTATAAGGAGATTACATTGGCTTTACAGGTGGAACTGCATATAGCTAGAATGACCAACAGAATATAATCTTATAATGCCAGATGGGGTCTGCTCGATGCAGCTCTAATTACCTGGAACATTTAAGCCTTTAAATGTCATAATACCGTTTGCTCACCCGGGGCGCCTCCAGATCCGGGAGGAGTCTGAATAGTTCGTGCAATTCAGTAAATACTGCTTGGGGAAAGGGATATATGTGGGGTGGGTTAAAATAATAAGGTTTTATTAAGGTTTTATTAAGTGAATAGGTTACTGACATATTAATGACTCTCTCTTTATTGATCATATACACTTTCCGCTCGTTGTCTAAATTTGGAAACTCGGTTGTATATGTACCTTGGTCTGATAAGGACCACAAATACTTATGTAACATGGATGTCTTAATAAAGTGAAATTAATAAAAAAAAAAATAGGATCAGAGGTGGCAGTTGTGAATGCTCGTGTGGTGTCGGCCATAGCATCTGGGGTAGTCAAGGCACACGACCCTGACCTGCTATCGGAGAACGGTGGGCATCTTACATTTACAAGGCAGTGGTCCTGGAAGCTTCTGAGTCGCATGGGGTATTCTAAATGCAAGGGGACCAAAGCTGCCACAAAACCCTCTGTCAACTTCCCAGAATTGAAGACTAAATTCCTGGGTAGAGTGGCTACTGCTTGTGGGCAAGAACTGATCCCTCCGGCCCTTATTTTTATTTTTAATTTAGATAAAACTGGCATTCAATTAGTGCCATGCAGTCAGTGGACCATGGCGACTGTGGGTTTGAAGCAAGTAGAGGTGTGCTGACTGGATGACAAGCGGCAGGTGTCAGTCGTGCTTGCAATATCGATGACGGGGGATCTTCTATCTCCCCAGATCATCTATAAGGGAAAGACTGACAACTGCCATCCTGCTTTCACATTCCCTGTTGGCTGGTTAATAAGCCATTCCGAAAATCATTGGGCAAACAGTCTTACAATGCAGCAATTCATTTAAAAAAATCAAGCTGCAGATGGACCTACCCCAGGAACAGAGATCGCTGCTTATCATGGATCTGTTCAGAGGTCACACCACTGAAGAGGTACTGCAATGCCTAGAGCAAAATGAAATTGTCCCTACTTTTGTCCCAGTGTCTTGCAATGATTTACTGCAGCCACTTGATTTAACAGTGAACAAGTTGCTTAAAGATGAATTAAAGCAACATTTTACAAAATGGTATGCTGATACCGTGTCAGGCCAGCTTCAAAGTGGAATGGCATCTGCTGATATTAAAGTTGACCTACGAATGCAGAGCCTAAAAGTGAAGCATGCCCAGTGGATGGGGAACAGCATAACCAGAGTTGGAGAAAGGGAGGAAGAAATCATCAGTGGATTCCGCAGAGCCGGAATCTTAGAGACACATGCTCAGTGCTTAAACTACTAAGGAGAAGAGCCAGTTTTTTAACGTCAGTAAAGTTTAATAAAATGAGAAGCAAAAAAGTGCACAATCACAACACTCACAACATAAGCACACAGTCTCCCCACATGAACAACATGAATTCACTTTTTGTGTGCCCACTCGCTGTACTTTTTTTTTTTGTCCATGTCCATGTTCAGAGACAATGCATAAGCACACGCCCCCCCGCACGCAGTTCGCTCAACCACACATTAATAACATGAACTCACTTTTTTGTGTACCCACTCAGTGTATTCTTTACTCCATTCCCCTACACATGCCACAAACGGAGATCAGAAATGGAACAGAGAGCACGTAGAATCACGTGAACTACTATAGTATCACGTGATCCAATTTTTGATTTTGACGTGGTTAATACAATAATCACTACCAGTGCCAGTGCCAGCACATTTTTATCACAACGCAACGCAAGACGAGTGCTTACAGTAAGTAAGTACAAACTTTATACAGTATAAACACTGCTATTTAATATATGCTGCTATTTAATATATGCTGATACTTAATCTTCGCGTAAACTCTATGCCAAGGAGAATTGCGCGTAAATAGAAATACAGCGTAATAAACGGGTTATACAGTATTATGGTTACTATAGAAAGGGACTAATCATCCCAATGTAGAGTTCTGTTAAGTGTTAAATGCCTATATTTGCAAACAGTGTATTCTATAAGTAAAAGTTAAGTATACAACTGTTACCTACTGCACCCTGAGGGCGAAGCCTGAAGGGGATATAAAAGCATCTCACACAGAGAGCAAACATTGCATTAGAGTATGAAACTTCCCCATCTTTTATTGTTTATAATTGCTGATCAGCATTTTTTTTTGTCAAAGAGCATTTAGTATTGCTGTGTCTCACTCATGTGTCAGTCACACACACACACACACACACACACACACACACACACACACACACACACACACACACACACACAGTCTATCTTAGTCTCCTTCGCTTTTTTTTTCTTGTGAAACTTTTCTATTTAATCTGGCATTTATTTTTTCACTTGCAGACTTACAGAGCTGGGCATTTGGATTGCAATTGCAATCGGGCATACCTCAGGCACTTCAGCCTCTGAGCCGTTCCCTGTTCCCACTGGTAGTTGTTGTCCACTGCGGGTTCTGAATGACAGGATCAACCAGATAGATTTTTTCTGATTGTAGATGTTGAGCTGGTTAAAAAAAAAAGAAACCAATGATTACTCTCGGTCTGGCGGCTCCTCGGTATGCGGGATAAGGATCCACCATATTCTGAAACTGTTTACCCTGCCCAGTAGCAGAGCAACAGCCAATCAGGGAGTGGTTGTTTTTTGAGTGACTCAGCGCATACTCAGCATTATAACTCATGGGTTATAATGGCTAATTGTAACTCGGTCAGCCTATATAAAAAATTGCTGACCAGTTATTATAAAAGAATTATGACCAGAGACTAAAGTTTCTCATTACATACACTCTAGGGACAATTATGGATATGATATAGTAAGATATGAAAAGAAAGGGACTTTCAAATACCTCACAGGTATAAATAAGGTTCAAGAGGGAAGCATACTCAGATTAAAAGGTGTCCAAGAACAAGGGGTCATGATATGAAGCTGGGGGAGGGCAGACCAAGGCAAAATGTGTGAAAGTCCTTCTTCTCTAATAGGACAGTGAATGCACTGAACATCCTCAAAGCAGAGGTGGTAGGATCAGAAATGACACTGGCATTCACAAATGCATAAAATATGCATAATGGAATATTGATGTAGTGGAAATGATAATAAAGCCAGTAAATAAGTAGGGTCTGTTGCATCACAGGAAGTAGGAGAAACAGGCTATCTAGGTGGGAAAAACATCCTTATCTACTAAGAACTGATATACAGTGTATAACAGAGAATTGCTCTGCATTCAAAGGTCATTGAATGTAATTGTACATTTCTGTTGTACCACAGCATTATGGAACCTCTAGAGACTGCATACGACAGCTTCATTCTGAAAGCCAAATAACTGCCGTGTGCACATACCACATAACTGTAACACTGCAAATTTCACATAACTGTAACATGACCTATTGTTACAGGACATTGATACCTTGCCTATATGTGTGTATATATCTTGTATAATGCCCACCTTGTTTGTAGTATCTTGCAATGTGTCCTTGTATTATTTGTTCACCTCTGTATGTTGCCTGACTATGCTGGATTCTGTACATGCTAATGTATGATTCACTGCTGCTGTTCATTGTATTTTACCATTGATTGTGCCAGTCTCTAGTCCAGGCCATGCCTGAAAAATGTCTTTGGACCAGTGCACCAACCTGGTTAACAAATGAATAAAAAAATACTATACACTATAAAAATACAGGGTGAACAATTTTATTCACTAACAGTGTATTATGCCACCTTGTGATTCTGATTGTCATGGATCTCTCGAGTTAGTGCTATTACACAGACTCCAGTGGACATCTTGAACATGGCACACTTTTCTGCCATGACTTCCATCTTCAAGAACTTCATCACAGGAACTAGGTTAGGAACTGGCTGGGGGATAGGAAGCAGAGGGTGGTGGTTAATGATATCCAGTCCAAGGAAAGGGAGGTGGCCAGTGGAGTATCTCAGCTAGCAGTCCTGGGGCCAGTCCTTTTTAATGTCTTCATTAGTGACATTGCAGAAGGGCTAGAATGAAAGGGCTCTTAGCATATGATGCCAAGATTTACAATAGGGCAGACACCCCAGATGGGGTGGAGAAAATAAGGATGTACCTAGAAAAGCTGGAAAAATAGTCCAAAGTGTATACACTGAGATTCAATGTGAAGAAGTGCGAAGTCATGCACCTGGAGTGCAGAAACCCTGCAGAGAGCTACAGAATGGGGGGGGAGTGTTGGCAGTCACTAGGGAAGAAAGATTCTTGGGGATTATCATCTTGGATGGCCTAATAGTGGCCAAACAATGCACAAAGGCTATAGGTAGAATCCGTGGCATGCTGGGGTGCACTGAGGGGTATCACGAGCAGAAGAAGGGAGGTGGTGATACCACTGTACAGAATGCTGGTGAGGTCTCATCTGGAATACCTTGTTCAGTTCTGTGGCCACATCTCTGTAAAGATGCAGACAGGGTGGATGTGGTTCAGAGAAGGGCAACTAAGATGGTACAGTGCTTGCACCACAAGACATATGAGGAGACATTGAGGAACCTCAATATGTATTCGCTGGAGGAATGAAGACAAAGTGAAGATATGATAGAGACCATCAAGTATCTTAAAGGCATAAATAAGGCGCAAGTGGGTGACATATTTCAGTGTAGAACAAGTACAATAACAAAGGGGCACAATATAAGACTGGAGGGGGAAAGGATGAAGGAAAAATGAGGAAGCTATTCTTCTTCATTGACAGGGTGTTGGATACATGTAATGGCCTGCCCCAAGAGGTGGTGGGAGCAAGCACAGTAGAGGGATTCAAGCATGCTTGGGATAGGCATAAAGGAACCCTAGAAGTGGGAAGGAGAGGCTAAGCTGATGCCCAAATAGGGTCACCAGCCGCTGTTAACAGGTAAGGAAAAAGGGAAGACTACATGGGGCTCGTGGTTCTTATCTGCCATCAGTGTTCTGTGTTTCTCTGTTTCCAACTTTCCCACATGAGCTCCATGCCCTCCATGAGTGGTGTGAATGGCTTTAGGTTGCCATGATGGCTCTGACCAGATTTTGTTTCCTTTGACTGTGGTAGCCGCTTCCTTGGAAAACGATAGAGGATTTTTTCCTTTTGCTTAGTTGATCCATCTGGCACATTGATCTGTGGCAGTCTTTATTGCTCTCTTGAGTCTCCCCTACATGACTTCCTCCTCCTCAGCCTCTATTTCCATTAACTTGTACCTTATGTTGTTCCTCATATTTTGGAAGTCAGCCTTTCTGAAATCTAGCACCTTTATCTTTGAGTGTCTGGTGCCCTGTATTACGTTTACCATAAAGCTTACCATGCAATCTTCGCTGCTGCCCATGTGGCATTCCACTTCACTGTCCTTGATCCTTTCTGAGTTTGTAAGGAGTAGCTCAAGAATGGTATCTCCCCATGTTGGGGTTTTAACAAGCTGGCACAGTCCTGCACCTTGCAGTGAAAATAAGAATTCCCTACTTCTTTTTCTTGCTGCTGTTAATACAAACATAGGAATATATGAACTTGGCAGCTGATACAGGCCATATGGTCTCTCTAGTCTGCTTGAGTGTGCAGCACTTCAGGCCATTAGACTGCAGCTGCCCCCTCACATTAACTCTTCCTTCCCTCAACTGCCCCCCGGTATGTACTTTCCTCTTGAATTTGTCCCACCACCTCTTGAAGCACCCCACAGTCTGCAATGATACAAGTTGTTCAGGCAGTGCATTCCACCCTGTTATCACTCTTTCAGTGAAGTATTGCCTCTTCCTTTCCCTCCTGAATCTGCCCCCCTTTAACTTCAGGAAGTGCCCTCTGGTATCTCTTCCATTGTGTAGAGTGAACCCACCCTGGAAGCCTACTCTGTTCATCCCGTTCAGGTACTTGAAGGTCTTGATCATATCCCCTCTAGATCTTCTATCCTCCAGGGTATAGATGTTGTGCTCTTTTAGACTTTCCTCGTAAGTTCTATTCCCCCAACCCTTGGATTGTCTTTGTTGTTCTTCACTGCACTGCCTCCAGTAGTTTGATATCCCTTTTCAAGTACGGGCATCAAAACTGCATGCAGTACTCCAAGTGCGGCCTCACCAGGGACCTGTACAGGGGCAATATGACTTCGCTACATCTGGAGGTAATCCCTCTTGTTATGCACCCTACCATCCTGTTAGCCTTAGCCACTGCCTTCCTACACTGGGCCAAATGGTATAATTCCCTGGTCACTAGCACCCCCAGATCATTCTCCTTGTTGGATGTGGACAGTTTGATACCATCCATCAAGTAGCTGTATCCTCGGTTTTTGGCTCCAAAATGCATCACCTTGCACTTCTTGGCATTGAACCCAAGCTGCCAGGTGTGTGACCATTCCTTGAATCTTGCCAAGTTCTCCTGCAGTAATTTGCCAACCTCCTCCCCATCCACCTCAGCACAGATCTTGGTGTCATTGGCAAATATGCTGATCTTATTTTTGATCCCAACCGCTATGTCTGTGATGAAAATGTTAAACAGGACTGGTCCCAGTACTGATCCCTGTGGGTGTGCTCCAGTTAATATGTGTAGGTTGAAGACCCCCACCAGTATTACTTTGCCTTTATCAGACATTTTGTGGATTTCCTCTATTAGGTCTTTGTCTCCTTTATCTCCTTAATTTAGGGGTCTGTACATGATGCCAATTCTGAAGGGTTTTCCCTTGCCCATGTCTACTGTTAGCCACAGTGACTTGAAATCCTCAGGCTGCCCTTTTATTTCTGTGACTTTTATTTCCTCCCAAATGTAAATGGCTACAGTCCCACCCACCCTTTTTCATCTCTGCCTATCTTTCCTGAACAGATTTAACTGAAAATTGCCATATCCCATCCATGGTTTTCCATGAACCGCATTTCTGTTATAGCCACCCAGTCCAACCTTTCTGTTTCCAAGATGGCTGTGAGTTCAGGAAGTTTGTTGGTTAGACTCCTAGTATTAGCAACCATTGCCTTCCAGGAATGTACATCCTCTTTGGCACAAGGTTGCCCCCTCTTCCTGGACTGCTCCAGTTTGCTCTTTCCAGCCAAGAGATAATGAAGGTTGATGGTTTGGGTGGATGTTGGCTATGATTTGTTTTGGGAAGTGATGACCAGCCCACCATTGACAGTGGTGTTAGGTGCATCATACTGCCCTTTATTTAGTTTAAACTACATTAGCTGTATAGACACTGAATTTTTGTTTGAGTGCTTGCACACCTTCTCTGTTTAGATGCAATCCATCATATTTAAAAAAAATCTCTTTCCCAAAAGTTGTGCCAGTTCCCCATGTAGTGGTATCCCTAGTCTTGGCAACAATCATACGGCCATGAGCTGAATTCTCATACATCAATCTCTCTGACTAGCTTGGTGCTTTTTCCTTTGTCACACACTGGCAGTACTTCTGAGAATGCTAATTTGGATGAAAGGGAAGAATGTATGTTGGCCAATTCCTCAGAGTGTTTCTTGGCCTCCTGAAATGTGTGATTTGTCAAGTCATTGGTACCAAGGCATATTGGTACATGTGTAACATAGAAACATAGAAACATAGACTTTGAAGTCAGATAAGGACTGCTTGGCTCATCCAGTCTGCCCATTTTCCTACCTATTGGACAAACTACAGCTTTTAGTTTACCAACAGCCTACTTCCTCCTACCCCCACAATAATTGCCTTATGGCTGTCCCATGCATTCTTGAATCCCCCCACTGTTTGTGATCCCACAATCTCCTCAGGAAGGTGGTTCCATGCATCCACCACCCTCTCTCTGGGAAAAATATTTCCTCATGTTGCCCCTGAGCCATCCCCCCCTCTATCTTTAAATTGTGCCCTCTTGTTCTTACACTTCTCTTTTTCTGAAAGATGCAACGTTCTTGGACTTTGTTGATTCCCTTGAGGTACTTGAAAGTTTCTATCATGTCCCTCCCTTCCTCCTTTCCTCAAGGGAATACATATTAAGGTCTCTTAGACTCTCTTCATATGGCTTCTGATGAAGATCCTGCATCATTTTAGTTGCCCTACTCTGGACTGCCTCTATCTTGTCTATGTCCTTGCAGAGATGGGGTCTCCAAAACTGCACACATTACTCCAGATGGGGTCTCAGCAACTGTCTGTACAGAGGGATAACAACTTCCTGTTTTCTACTGATGATGCCTCTCCCTATGCATCCCAGTATATCCCAGCTCTCCTTACTGCCTTCTCACACTGCTTGCCTACCTTAAGGTCATCTGATATGACTACCTCCAGGTTCCTTTCCTTTTTTGTTGTTGTTACTACCTACCCCCCCATTGTGTACTCTTCACCTGGGTTTTTGTTTCCCAGGTGCATTACTTTGCACTTTTTTGCATTGAATCCAAGCTGCCATACTTCTGACCATTCCACCAATCTTGCCAAGTCCCTTCTCATCCTTTCCTTACCCCCTTGTGTATCAACTCGGTTGCATATCTTTGGGTCATCTGCAAAGAGGCATACTTTTCCTTCCAGTCCCTCTGCAATGGCTTCTATAAAGACATTAAAGAGGACTGGTCCCAGTACTGAGCCCTGCGGTACCCCACTAGTAACCTCCATTTCATCATTAGTTCCATTTATCGTTACCCTCTGCACCCTGTTGTGCAGCCAATTTGTTACCCAGGCTACCACCCTGGGACCCACTCGCAGGCTGGCTAACTAGTTTATTAATCTTTTGTGTGGAACTGTGTCAAATGCCTTGCTAAAGTCTAGGTAGGTGACATCCATGGCCCCTCCCTGGTCTACTACCTTGGTCACCCAGTCAAAGAAATCTATTAGATTCATCTGACATGACCTTCCTGCTGTGAGTCCATGCTGCCTTAGGTCGGGTGCTCCGCTGGCCTATAGGTAGTCAACAGTTCTGTCTTTCAGAAGTGATTCCATCATTTTCCTTATCACTGAGGTCAAACTAACAGGTCTATAGTTTTCTGCCTCTGCCTTGCTCCCACTTTTGTGAAGGGAATCACATCCACCCTCCTCTAGTCCTCAGGAACCACACCATCCTCTGATAGATTTGTTAAAAAGGGTAGTCAGTGGTGTTACTAGGTGTCCCCTTAGTTCTTTTAGAATTCTGGGGTGAATCCCATCTGGCCCCATTGCTTTTTCCACCTTGAGTTTTAGGAGTTCTTTCTTCTGTGAATTGAGTGCTGTCAACCCCCCTGCCCAGAGTGCTTCTATTGTTTGGTTTGGGTAACTCCTCTTCTTTTTCTTTTGTGAATACTGAGCAAAAGTATTTGTTCAGTATCTCTGCTTTTTCACTGTCTCCCTCTGCCACCTCCCCTCCCATTTATTAAGCTTCACTATTCTTCCCTTGACCTTTCTTTGCTCCTTATTGTACCTACTGTATAAGAAGTTTTATCCTCCTTCTTAACTGAGTTAGCTATCTTTTCCTTGGTTTATGCCTTTGCTATTCTGACTACATTCCACACTTCCTTCTGCTTCAACTGATATAGTTCCCTGTCCAGCTCCTTCTGTGATTCCAAATGCTTCCTGAATGCTATCATTTTTTTCCAGAACCTTCCTCACTACCTCTTTTGAGAACCATAGTGGTTATTTACTCTGTTTTGTTTTCTTTATATGTTTTACAAAAAGGCTTGTTGCCTCTTTGATGGCAGTTTTGATTTTTCTCCATGGTTCTTCCACCCATTCTTTCAAGCCATTTGTTAGTGCATTCCTTAGGTATTCACCCATTTTGCCAAAGTCAGCCCTTCTAAAGTCCAATATTCTAGTTTTTGTATGGCTTTTCTCCACAGTTGTGTTTATCGTGAACCACACTGTGTGGTGGTCGCTTGTTCCCAGATGGCTACCCACTTCTATATCTGTGATCCTCTCTCTATTTGAGAGTACCAGGTCTAGGATTGTTCCCTCCTCAGTGGGTTCCAGCACTAGCTGTCTAAGGCATGCCCCCTGTAGGGCATTGAGAATGACCCTGCTCTTGAATGTGGCTGCAGTAAATGTGTTCCAATTAACATCTGAGATATTCAGGTCCCCCATCAACAATATCTCCCCGTTTTCAGCCATTCTGAGAATGCTTTCCATCATTTCCTTGTCCATTTCCTCCCCTGAGATGGGGGTCTGTATACAACCCCTGTGCAGATTGTGGTGCCACTCCCTGTCTCCATGGTGACCCACAGTGCCTCCAGTCCTCTCCATTTATCCTTTAGCTCTGTGGCTTTGATTCCTTCCCTTATGTAGAGAGCTACTCCTCCTCCTCTTTTGCCCTCCTTGTCCACTCTATAGATTGTGTACTCTGGCATATTGACACCCAGTCATGGTTCTTCATGTACTATATTTCTGTGACTGCCACAATATCCAGGTGTCCCTCTTCCATCAGGGCCAATAGCTCAGGAAACTTGTTACCCAGACTATGGGCATTGGTACTCATAGCTCTCCATTTAATGTTGGCATTACCCTTTTTTGCCCCATCCCTGCCCTTATTGCCTTGGTCTTTTTTCCATTTACCCCTGTCCAGCCCTCTGTCAAACTCTATACCTTGGTGTTTACCTTACTAACTACCATGATTTGTGGGGGCATTCTTGGAATTTCCTATTTCCTATCAGCACCTCCCCCCCTTAGCTAGTTTAAAGCTTGCCAATGAAGCATTTAAACCTGTCATCTAGGAGCTTGGCTCCCTTTCTGGATAGATGCAGATTCACACCAGTATAGACTCACATCTCTCCAGGTGGACCCCCAGTCCCCAGTGAAGCCAAAACCCTATGCTCTGCACCAGTCTTTCAACCATTCATTGAACTGCATGATGTGGAGTACCCTAGCCTTACCCATGCTATAGACATGCAGCACCTCCGAGAAGGTTACTGTGTGTGCTACCTGTCTGAGGCCCCTCCCCAACTCCACAAATTCCTCCTACACTGCACTGATCCCACGCCCAACTAGGTCATTTGTCCCAAGGTGGACAATGATGTCTTGTTCCCTCACCTGTGATGCTGCTTGTGCAATCCTGAGGATTCTCTTCCTGTCCCTCTAAGCCATGGTACCAGGCAAGCACCTTACCTCCCTCTTCCCCCTCCTTTTCCCAGTTCTACCACCCTAACAATTGAGTCCCCCACTAGGAGCTGTTTCCTTCCCCTGTGGTGTCCCTTGCCAACCTCCTGTTGGCCTCCCTTGTGGAGGTTCCCAGCATCCTCCTTGGTCTCCACTGCAGGTGCCAGCATAGAGGAACCTTACTCTGTCAGAACAGCATACAAGTTGTGGAGAGGTACAACTGGAGTGATGCACCTCTGTTCCATCACCCTCACCTTCCCAGAGCCCACTGTGGTCCAACTGTTCCTCATTTTTGGCAACCTCTGAGGCAGTGTTGGTGACAGTGGTGCTCTTTGGGTAGGGGAGGCTTCCCTACTCCTTGCCAGTTGAGCCTGGAAATGGGCAACCTCCTCCCTCAGAGCTGACAGTTGCTTGCAAATAGGGCAGCAATGCAGTTTCCAGTTCACCACTCCTCACATGTCCCTCTCCTTTCCTGCTCATAATTTGATATATTTTCTTTTTCTTTTTGGGAGGGTATGTGTGCTTACCTTTTATGCACTGTGCTGGGTTAGTAAGGATATGACAAAGTTTTGCCCCCTACCCTCTTGAGGAAGTGATGTCAGAACCTTGGGCATAAAGTAAATGATACACCTGGGGTGGGTGTGGTGAGGGGAAGGGGAGGGAGTGAGTGATCCCCAGCCACCAGAGACCTTCACAAACAGTCAACTATACCACTGCCCCACCACCCTGGTGAGTGCTGCCCTTCCTTTCAGTAACTCAACCAGCACCACAATTTAAAGGACCAATCCATCTACACAAATCACTCTATTGAACCCAGGAATATGAATTAAATCAATCTGCAGCCTGCAGTACAATTCCAACAGTTGCAAATATATCCTTACAAATAGTAGGTCTCTACTCCAGTGATCAATTGCAGTAAAAAGCAAATTCAGTAGTATTTCACTGCCTCTGGTTATAAAATTAACACTCCTGAAATAGAATACTGCAAGCCTCTTCTTAATTCAAATGAGCAAAAATGAAAATATCAGAAAAAATGTGTTTCAAACTTTCCTCACAGGTCCCAATCAATATTATGCCTTTCCAAGCTCCCAGTTCTGAAAAATTAGTATGATTGTGTTCTCTGCAGTATAGCAAAGTTTAACATCCACTGATTTCTGCATGACTGCCTTTATGCAGTTATTGTCCCTACTTGCAGAGGCTCCTGGTAGACACTTTACCATGATGTCGCTTTAAACATTTTGTGTTAGGTGGTGTTCCAATCCTCGAATCATGGAATCCCTGATTATGATTTTGCTTTTGTTTGTACTTGGGTCATTTTTATTTAGAATTTTAGTATTTTTTATTGTTTTTGCATTTGGTTTTGGTATTGTTGTTGGCTGTATTTGGAGTATTAGTATTTTTGGTTTTATTGTAGTTTGTATTGGTTTTAATTGGTGTGTTAGCATTTTTTTTGGTGGTTTGATTTTTTTTTGCCTTCTATTACTTTGTCTGTGGCTGAAAGTAGTGGCGCAAACCTGTTTTCAAGTTTGGATGACTGGAAAATGATCCTGGTTTGTGGCTTCCATTGTCGGCCTCCTACGATGCCTCCTTTTTCTTACCCCTGCCAGTCTCTGGTCCCTGACTCAAGTCCTGGTCCTGGCTGACATGTTAGTGCTGGTGGTGAGGGGTCGGGGAGGTGTGCTATGGAGTTCCCTGTATTGAAGATCATATATTATAGTACAAGCATCCAGTAGTTGGGTTGTAAGATCTGCTATGGAGCAGCATGCATGGCAGGGTCCTGGTTGCTGTTGGTATATCTGAGTGTACAGTGCACCACAGTTTATACAACTGATAAGAGCCTTTTTTTTTAAGTTGAGAGGTAGCACTGATTTCTGTTTCTTGGCTGGAAGTGTGGACAAAAAAGAAAACAGAACAGTGAGTTTTTTTTATTTGTACCTTACTACCTGCTATCACGTGTTGTAGGCTGTGAAGCATGCCTATAAAGCAAGAGCACCTGGAGAGGGTGGGATTAGTGTGAGGGAGGGTGGACATATCTGACTGTTCTCTATATGCTGCAGAAAACAATCAGATAGCTGTTGAACAGATGAGGTCTAGCTTGTACTCTTGCAAGGTAAGAAGGAATCTGGTTTAGCTCAGTTGTTCTGCCCTTTGGCTCAGAGCAGCTCTGTGGTGTCCCCACTGCTTGTTTCTATGTTTCTAAGGGGGATTCACCTAGGTAGAACTGCTGTCAAGGAATCCCTGCTTCTGCACCTGTCGGAGTCTGCCTTCCCTCCATGATTGGTCTCTGTCCCAGTCGGTAAAGATCAGTGAAGCTCAGCATACAGTAGGGCTAGTTGCTGGACTGCACTTGACGTATGCCTCCTAAGGTTGCCCTTTGTGCCTGAGTTGTTGCTTCTGATTGTTTCTGGCTAAGAACTTTCTATTAGCTGACCACTGTTGCAGTAGTGTGTACAGCAGACAATAATGCTAGGGGCTGGACCACTCTTAGCGTATGCTTCCTCGGGGTGCCCATTGTGTCTGAGCTGTGGCTTCCAGCTGAAAGCTTTCTATTAATTGACCACTATTTCAGTAGTGGTACAGCAATAAAATGCTGATTTACATACAGCAGCCAGGAATTCTGTGTACGTGTTCCAACTGCTCCTTATACTGAGAGAGCAGCCACTGGCTGGGTTTGAGCAGAGCGATCCGTGAGAGAAGTCACCTCAGCAGAGATAGAAGCCCAGACTGTGCACTCCAAGGGGGATTTACCTAGGTAGAACTGCTGTCAATAAATCCCTGCTTCTGCAGCTGTTGGAGTCTGCCTTCCCTCCATGACTGGTCTCTCTCCCAGTAAGTGAAGATTACTGAAGCTCAGCAGACAGTAAGGCTAGGGGCTGGACTGCACTTGATGTATGCCTCCTAGGGTTACCTTCTGTGTCTGAGCTGTTCTCAGGCTGCTTGTGGGGGGAAATATTGGTTGTGAGCACCTAGTAAAGAAAAAGGATCCTGTTTTGAAGATTATCCTACTGCTGGGACATTACTCTTTCACTGAAGAGTTTTTCTATGCTCTAGTCCACTTTATTTGCAGTCTGAATACCCTGATGTGTTTCTGATGCCAGGAGGTCGTCAAGTGCCCAGAAGTTAACTAAGTGCACTGAATTCTGTATATGCTCTCTTTTCTATTCATAACATCAGTACCCACTCCCCTAGATGCTAGGGAAAGGAGCTACATGGAAATTAATAGGGGGAAGGCAGGAGCGGGTGAATTTAAATTCACCCATGAAGTTAGTGTGACGTGGCCCACTATGCACTTTGCAGAGTGCAGGTGAATTGGGTACTTCACGCTATGCAAGATTTCACATAATAATTCACCTCAAACAGCTGCAATGTGTGTAAATTAGTGCTGTTTGTGTAGCTTTCCATTATTAGAAGTGTGACCTTCACAATGCATATAGTCACGTAGTGTGAACTTCACAAAGCATGTCACTATGAGAAGTGATGCACTATATGTAGCACTATGTGAAGTGTAACGTTTCTTCTCTGCATTCACAGCAAAGGGAGTGTTAAAGAAATAGTAAGGAAGGAGGCAGTATTGAGTAGTGGTTAAGGGCATTGAGCTGAAAACCTGGGGACATGGGTTTGAATCCCAACAGCTCCCACTTGCATACTCTGTGACCTTGAGCAAGTCATTTAATTACCTTATGCTCCCAGGTTGCACCTGTAAACAAGATCCAGCTCAGTGTGCCTTTCCTGTGTAAACAATTTCCTCTTTGCCTTTCCTTTCTTTATTTAAAGGGCAGTGAACATCTGGAATAGATTGCCCAGTGAAGTGGTACCTCTATAGTCTGTGACTGAGTTCAGTCATGGGAAGGATACACATAAGGGAGTCATACAAACTTCAAGAAAAAAATGAAGACAGGGTATTCTAGGGAAACAAGTTTCAAAAAAACACTTAGGCTATCATATTGTCAGTGTCAGTGGCTCAGCAGGTAGCACACTTGCCTCTGATGGCGAGAGATCAGAAGGCTGTGAGATATAACCCCACACCAGGCACTTGGGTTAATATCCCAATACTGACACTGCAGTGCAGCATGAGGGGGATGTTGCACTCCTGAAGTGCCGTCTTTCAGATGAGACATTAAACTGAGGTCCCATCTGCCTGTTCAGGTGGATGTTAAAGATCCCATAGCACTTCTCGAAAAAAGTAGGGGACATTTTATTAGAGACAGAAACTAAATATAACATCACAAAAGAAACATAGTTATAATAAGACAATAATCAGTAATCCCATCCTTCTACAACATCCTCACCCACAACCATTCAGAAATGGAGCATCCTCCTAAAAAAAAGAGAAAGCAATAAAATCAAAATACAGTTTTGTCAACATCTGACAACAATTTTTTTTTTCTCAGAAGAAGCCAGAAGGGGAAGGAAACATATTCAATTCAGTGCTTTACAGTAATCGGTAATTGCTATTTTTCTTTTAAACTTAGATTGTGGGCCTTTAGTGACACTGTACTTTTTTTGTTGTCCTTACTTAGACTTGTTTTTGGGCTGTTGAAAATTTAAAACGTAGTGGTGGTGTATTTCTTTGCTGTCTTTAATTGCTGCAAATTTTCGCCCCCTTTCCCCAACTCTTAATTATATGCCCTGTTAAATGTGATTGACAGGAGCTAAACACAGGGTATAGTAAGGGGTGTGGAGTAGGAGGTGCATTAGGGTGAAGCAGCCCACCCTCAACACGACAAGTGTTTTGATTTATTTATTTATTGGTTTATTTTCTTTTTTAAAAAAGAAAAGTATCTGAGGATCAGTGGCAGGATTTTTAGGACAGTAAATTAATAAAAAGGGAACTAGGAGAGCTTCAGTAACAGACAAGTAGTGGAATAGCAGTATAATTCCAGTATAATGTGGGGAGTGGTGCAATGCAGTGGTTGTGGGGCAGCCATATTCAGGCAGACCTTCTGGACACTGAGGTGCTGCTCTATCTACATGCATCTCTCTGGACTGTGGGATGAGGTAGCCAGACTCAGAGCAGAAGTAAACTGGGTCAGGAGTACCATCACCCCTATCTAGAGACCACCCAGTCCAATGCAACTGCCTCAAAGGATGCTGAGAATGAGGAGCACTTGGATGACAGTGGGCTCAAGGAGCATTAGAGTGGTCAGGCAGAGGCACATCACAGATCCTATTCCACTCAAGAACTCATATGCCACACTGGCAAATGGGGACAACCAAATAGAGGTACCCAGAGAAGTGGAAGGAAAGAATGTGGAGATTAGCCAAGGAGGTGACCTCAGTGGGGAAAGCAGTGGACCCCAGAGGAGGAAGAAGTGAATCCTGGTGGGGGACTCCATCATAAGAGGGATCCAGCTAGGAACACAGGAGGGGGAGAACAGGGAGGTGAGGTGCCTACCAGGTGCCATGGCATGGAGGCATGGAAGGAAGATCCTGGGGATCACTGGGAAGGCAAGACAGGAGGGTGAGCTGGATGTCATTATCCACCTTGTTACTAATAACCTGGCAAATGGGGAGCCAAAGGAAGTTCAGGAAGAGTTTAGGAAATTGGGGAGGGGTCTCAAGCAAGCAGCTACTTCTGTCATCTCAGAAGTACCACTCGAGAGGCAAGGAGAGCATAGGAAGTATGCACCAGGAACTTTAACTCATGGTTGAAGAACTGGTGCTGTGAGGAAGGGCTTGGATTCATTGGTGACTGGGACCCACCTGAGGGATGGAGGTTTGTTCAAGCCTGACGGCCCGCATCCATCCTGGAGGGGAATCCAAGCACTCAATGATAAGTTTAAATGCTACATTGACAAGCATTTAAACTAGCAAAGAGGGGTGGCAGGCCAGCAAGGAGGGTATCAACTTGCTCACCCCCCACAGCTAGCAGTGGGACCAGTGAACCAGAGGAGTGGCTATCTCTACAAAGCAGTGTGCAAAAGATGGAGATTAGTGCCCAAGAGGTGGATAGGTGGAAAAGGGGCAAAATTCAGCAGAAGGGCAGACAACAAGGAGAACCAGGGATAAAGGACAACCAAGGAAGCAGCTGGAGTAGAACAGTGAAACAGTCTAGGGAGGTCAAATCATTGAAAGCCATGTGTTCAAATGCCAGGAGCCTTAGGAACAAGATGGAAGATCTGGAGGCTGTCATGGTGCAGTCAGACCTGGACATTGTGGCCATCACTGAAACCTGGTGTAATGATAACCATGACTGAGAGATGGCCATACCTGGCTACAACATATTCAGAAGAGACAGGGCAGGCAGGAAGGGGGAGGAGGAATGGCACTGTATTGAAAATTACATAAGGGCCACAGAGATCCAGGAGGAACAAATGGGGAAGAGATACTGTGGGTTAAGCTGAAAGGAAAATGGGGCCAGCCATCCAGACAGGTGTGGTCAATAGACCACCTGCCCAGGAGGAAGAAACAGATATGAGTTGATGCTAGCCATCCAAAGGGATGGCAGACAAGGGTGAGGTAGTACTGGTTGGAGACTTCAATATTCCAGATGTGGACTGGAGCATCCCAGCAGCAGCATCAACTAGGAGCAGATTTATCCTGACTCCTCTCAGGGTGCCTTCCTCAAGCAACTGGTCATGGAACCAACCCAGCAGAAGGCAATACTGGACCTTGTGCTCACAAACAGGGACAGTGTGATGGGGTACAGGGTAGCACTTGGGGAACAGTGACCACCAGTCACTGTGGTTTGAATCACAGAAAGAGCAGAACCAAGCCACACAAAACATGTATCCTGGATTTTAGGGGGCAGACTTTGGGAAAATGGGGAGATACTTGAAAGAGTCATTAAGGGAATGGGGCAGGAATCAGGGGTTGAGGAACAGTGGGCAGTATTTAAATGGGGATTACAAGAGCAACAGAATTATGCATTAAGCAGGTTAGCAAGAGGAAAAGGAAGAGGAGACCATTATGGTTTTCCAAAGAGGTAGCAAAGAAAGTGAAAGCCAAAAAGATTGCATTCAGGCAATACAAAAAGACACAGGCAGAAGGGGATAGGGAGAAGTACCAGGAGAAGCAAAGGGAGGCAGGGAGGTCAGTAAGGGAAGCCAAAGCTCAGACAGAAGAACACGTTGCAAAATCAGTGGGTAGAGGAGACAAAGCCTTTTACAGGTACATAAGTGAAAAAAGAAAGGCAAAGGGAGGGATAGTGAGACTGAAGGGGGAGGATGGGGGCCGCGTGGAGGATGACAACAGTAAAGCTGACAAATTGAACAGGTATTTCTGCTCAGTCTTTACTGAGGAAGAGGAGCATAATGGGTCTGAAGGCAGTACAAGCGGTGAGAATGGTAAAGAAATGGACACAAGTCCCTTTATACGAGAAAGGGTCCTGAAGGAATTGGAAGTAATAAGACTTGATAAAGCAATGGGGCCAGATGGGGTGCACCCCAGGGTCCTTAAAGAACTAAGAGAGGTGGTGGCTGAACCTCTGGCTATTCTGTTTAGCCGATCACTGGAAACAGGGGATATACCCAAAGTCTGGAGGATAGTAGATGTAGTCCCCGTATACAAAAGTGGTAACAAAGAGGAAGCAGGGAACTACAGACCAGTCAGCCTCACCTCGGTAGTGGGGAAGACTATGGAAGCACTACTGAAGGAGAGATTGGTGGAACATCTAGTTGTCAATAGACTACAGGACCCAAGGCAGCTTGGTTTCACCAGGGGGAGGTCATGTCAGATCAACCTCATTGAATTTTTTGACTGGGTGACTAGGGATGTGGATCAGGGGAGAGCAGTGGACATGGACTATCTGGACTTCAGCAAGGCCTTTGACACTGTGCCACATAGAAGACTATTACACAAACTGGGGAATATGGGTGTGGCAGGACAGTAGCATGGTGGGTAGGTAACTGGATGAGCGGCAGGACACAGAGGGTGGTGGTAAATGGCTGTCACTCCACAGAGGGAAGACTGACCAGTGGGTACCACAGGGATCAGTGCTGGGACCCGTCCTATTCAACATCTTCATCAGTGACATTGATGAGGACCTAGAACAGAATTTCACTGTTCGCTGATGACACAAAGCTCTGTAACAGAGTAGACACACCAGAGGGTGTAGACAGAATGAGACAGGACCTGCAGAAACTTGAAGAATGGTCAGGGTTTGGCAGTTGAAATTCAATGCAAAGAAGTGCAAGATAATGCATATGGGGCACAAAACCCGGCACAATATATCAGTTGGGGGTGAGGATATAGCATGCACCAAGCAGGAAAGGGATCTTGGGGTTATCATCTCTGATGACCTCAAAGTAGGGAAACAGTGGACAAGGCAGTAAGTAAAGAAATAGGATGCTGGGATGCATAGGCAGGCGCATCACCAGCAGGAAAAGGGAGGTCATAATTCCACTATACAAGACACTAGTGAGGCCCCACCTGGAGTACAGTGTACAGTTCTGGAGACCTTACCTACATAAGGACGTAGACAGGGTAGAGAAGGTTCAGAGGAGGGCAACAAAGATGGTGCATGGATTGCATCAAAAGTCCTATGAGGACAGGTTGAAGAAACTGAACATGTACTCCATGGAGGAGAGGAGGGAGAGAGGGGATATGATAGAGACATACAAGTATCTTACAGGGAGGAACAGGGTGCAGGAATACACTATTTTAAGTGAAAAGATGTTCCAGGACTAGAGGGCATGGGATGAAGTTGGAGGGAGGACGATTCAGAGGAAACGTGAGGAAGAATTTCTTCACAGAATGGGTGGTGGACAAGTGGAACACCCTGGCAAATGAAGTGGTGGGGGCTGAAACAATCACGGGATTTAAGAATGCATGGGATAGACATAACAGAATTCTGGAGGTCGGGGTAAGGGGCAACAGACTTCTAGGAAAACATAAACTGAACTTACAAGCTCAAATGGACAGACTGGGTGGGCCATAGGCCCTTATCTGCCGACACTGTCTATGTATCTATGTATCTATGTAAACTAAATAAATATAGCCTGCACTGAAGCAGGACAAACAAAAGAAAAAAACAACTTATATTTCATTGATATAAACATTACCCCATATCCAAAGTACAGACTATAAACGATCTCACCTAAATATCCATACCAATAGCCATCCTCTTATGTAATAGGAGCATCAGAGTCAGTAATCCATGGTGTATCATGCCATTTATGCAACCAAAGACTGTCCTGTAAAGTCTGTCTTTCTTTTCCACATATTAGTACTATGTCTTTGGTCATTTATTCCACAAGTTCATGGTATGATGTCTGTTTTTGCTTTAAAGTAAACATACAATGTGCATTCCTTATTTGACATTTACATACAGTAAAAATTACTGCCACAGTCTCGCCATCCCATACCTGCCATGGCCCTGACACGTGTCCATATAAAAGGTTTTCCAATGACATCAAAGCAAAAACTGGGGCCTTCCACAATTGAGCTAAGAAGTCCCAAAATCCAGTAATGAAAGAACATTGAAAAAACCGGTGTTCCTCTGTTTCAATCTGGGAAATACAATCCAATCTACTACAACACCTGTCACAGACCTGCTTCTGTTTATGCTTACCTTTCACATTGATTTTACTGTGGCAACCCAACCAATGCAGGTCCCACATATGAGGGGATATTCTGGGATTTCCTAAAAAGGTGAGGAGTTCAGGTCTATGCTCTACTGGGCAACGGTCAAAAACTATTGGCACTCTACATATTGTATCCAATAACTCAGTGTACAGCTGTTTCCTCTGTACTGTGATTAACCAAAGAGAGGTTACTTGCCATTGTCTTAATCTGGTAAAAATCTCCCTCCAGTATGTCGGAGAAGATTGGAGCTGATTTACCACCCGCAGACCACCCCTTCCCACAACCGAAACCACACCCCAATTGTGTCAAAAACCCATGACTCCCACCCTTTACCAGTGTGAATTAAAATCAGACATATATTGGGCATAAAAGATATACTGTTAAAGAATAACAAGGGATGTACCATGTTAAGGCCACCTTGATCAATTGGCAAGTATAACTTGTTACGTTGTATCGGATTAAGGCGACTCCCCCTCATTGCCTGAAAGGAAACACTCAGTAATCAGGTCTCTAAACCTTTTGGAGGTGGAAACACATAACTCACAAACAAGATAACAGGGATCAAATAAGTTTTAACTAAATATACTCTCTTCTTTTTACTCATTTTCCGTCTATTTCACCCAGACACTTTTCGTTGTACATTCCTCAGCTTCTCTTCCCAATTAAACATATCCGGGTGTTCCATCCTAAAATGAATCCCTAACATTTTAATTGAACCCTTCTGGAGCATAATCCCACCCACATTCTCCAAGGCTGTGTCACCATTACCTAAAACCTTCCCTTCACATTTTTGAAGACTGAGGCTAGCCCCGGCCACTGTTCCAAAAGCTGAAACCGTAGAGCTTCCAAGACCGAAGCTTCATCCTGCACAAACAAACACATGTCATCAGTGTATGCCATAGTTGTGCATGCTTGTAATGTGGAAGAAAAAATAATAAGGGACAATAGATTAGAAGTCTGCAGCATGCAAAGTAAAGGGTCCAGAAAAACAACATACAACAAGGGGCTCAGTGGGCACCCCTGCCGCACCCCTTTCTTGATTCCAACTAATGGCCTCCACCACCCATTCACCACCAGGAAAAACTGTTGCAGTTTTATAAAGTAATTGGAGCCATTGAATAAACCCCAATGGAATTTGAAATAGTTTCCAAAACCAACCACAGAAAATCATGACTAACAGCATCAAAAGCCTGCTTCTGCTCTACAGGTAAAATAAATCCATGCACAAGATTCAAGTTCCCCTTATCAAAAATCTCTCAAGAGCACCATATTATCCTGAAGACAACCTCTGTGTGCAAACACTGAGGCAAGGGTTACCCCAAAGGGCATTTGGCTGGGCAGCCAAGTTTCAGGAAAATACAAAATCACACATGCCCACACAGTGCAAAGCATCATGGACAGCATATGCAAATCACCACAGAATGCTATGCTGGTCCAACTTTAAGCAGAATTGCATGGTGCCAAAAGGCCTCTCACACAGTTTGCAAAGGGTGCTAACAGAAGACATAGACACGTGTTTCATCCTATTAGGGACTCATCAGTATGCCTCGCTTGTTTGACACCCCAGCGGAATGGACCAGCTACCCTAAGGCAGCGTGCCTTGGATATGTTGTGGTGAACCCATTAAAATAAAAAACTATTTAAAAGACAACCTCTGTGCGTCAAACACTAAGGCAAGGGTTACCCCAAAGGGCATTTGGCTGGGAAGCCAAGTTTCAAGAAATACAAAATCACACATTCCCACACAATGCAAAGCATCATGGACTGCATATACAAATCACCACAGAATGTTATGCTGGTCCAACTTTAAGCAGAATTGCATGGTGCCTATGATGCTGAATGCATCAACCAGGGATGGAGGAGGTTTGAGTATCCAAAATCACATCTTTAGCCACTAACATCAGGTGTTTTGACAATATTTTCAATAATAATTTAAAATCTGTATTCAATAAACAGATCGGTCTCCAATTTGTCAAATCTTTTATATCCCCTTTCTTAAATAAATAAAGAACCCATATTAAAATTAAGAGGCAGATTCAAACTGCTCAAGAGACCATTATATACCTGAGTCAATTCATCTCCAAGACTGGGAGCCAGAAATTTACTGTATATACTTTTGATGGTAAGCCATCCAGCCCTGGAGTCATGTTTGTTTTCAAGGAATGGATGGCTTCCATAACTTCAGTAATGTGTATATCCTTAGTGAGCTGTGTGCCATCTGATAAAGAAATACTTGGCAAATCAATATGAGAGAGCAGGTCAGCTGCTTGTCCAGAGTCAAAGACAATTTGGCCGTATTTCTCCCCTGTATAGTTAGTAACAACCTCCATAATACTGTCATTAGTGGTAGCAGTCTGACCTTGATGATCATATACAGAATTCAGTTCTTTCTATCCTAGTCATAATTTACATGATTTGAATGGACATACTGACTTTCTAGTTCCAGTTGTGCCAAATTGTTGTTGGTATCTAAGAGACTAGGTTTTCCTCAGAATGAAACCATTGTAAGTGTTGTTTCAAAACTTGAATTTGGGACTTATAGTTATGTTTTGTAGTGATGGACAATGCCATCAACTGCTATAAACAGATTTGTGTAGCTAAATACTCCTTGTATTTGGACATGCATAAATTCTTACTATAGTTTTTTAAGAAAAACTGTAAATCATGTTTAGTGTCAATCTACCATTGCACTGTATCCTCATGTAATATAAAAACAGATTTTCTAGCAAACACAAAATCAGTCAAAAGCAGTGCAAAGAACCTTTCTGACAGAATGGAAGTGTTCATTTTCCAAATTCCAGGACCCTTTTAAATAGGAAGGACCTTCCTAATTAAAACTGATACCATGCTGTGATCAGAAAATTCAGCTATTGTCACTGTGGCATCCCTTAAAAGCAGCTGATGAGATATAAAAAGAAAATCTATCCTGGTGCCCAGGTTCCCTTTATGAAAAGTGGGCATGTGTAGACCTGTATGGGATGCATAAGAGTCTACTAATCTGGCCGTTTTTATCATGGAGTTTAAAAAGATGGAATCAGAGAATAATTTCAAGGTTTGGGAGGTGAGTGATCTGTCTTTCTGGGATAAGTCACAATTTAGATCTCCACCAAAAACCACAAATTGCGATGTGTGCAAAAAGGGTTGGATAAGTTTTAAATTTTAACAGATTCACCCTAAGCACCTTAGTGCGGGGGGCATAAAGGTTCACCAGTCTGTATGGCACTTACTGAATCTTGACATTCAAGATCAATACCCTCCCTGGAACCAGATCATACAGTTTCGCTAGAGTTATCTCTGGGGAATTAAACAAGATACCCACCCCGTGCATGCTTCCTGGCCTATTGACCAGAAAGAGGATCCAGGAAGCATATGGAATCTAACATCCTGAAGAAAAATGATCCCTGAAGAAAACATTATTAGATAAAAAAAAAAAACAGATCCCTTTTGTTTTGGTCCTTAATGCTGCTATCGAGCATAGTGTTAAAAAAAAGCCCGCCATTCATCATCAGGGAGACAAAAAAAAAAAACAGGAAGATGAAACAGTTACTTCCATCTGCCCTTATGGGTAGCCAACTCCTTATGTTTGGTCTTGGCCTTCCTTTTCTGGGCCCAGCACTATTCCATGGGCGCCTCTGTATCCGTTGTTTGATCTGGAATTGATGATTGAATCGATGAAGAGTCCAAATCACTGCTTGAACAGTCCCCTGTAGTTTGTAGCAGTTCATATTTATTCTGGAGAGGTACCACCCCAGGGTTTCTCTGTGGGGTTTTGGAAGAATCAAGCAGTCTCCTGCTGCGAGTCACCCTAGGTGTAGTAAATTGTGATCTAGTAGGTAGCGATGGAAGGGGGTCCCATCACCTCTGCATCTGATTTATCTGATAAAGGAGTAGGGGTCTGTCCATCAAAAGCCCTAAGAGAGAGTTCCTGTGCATGGATGGACACCGTTATCGGTGTAACATCTTCTTTCACTGACTTCATTTTGCATCACTGTCTCTAGTGGGGGGGCAGATCTTCTGGATCATGAGGCTGGATTTGAGCTGTAGAACTCCCATTCCTGGTTATATCAGATGTACTCACTGCCGTCTTCTGGGTATCATCTGCAGGGCCCACAGTGAAGACACCCTCAGGTTCATTTCAGGAAAAAATGTTCTTTTTTTGTGCAAGGGTGATGTAAAGACATTGCTCAGAACCATCCACTAGCTCAGGCAGATTATGAGCCACCCACTGCCATTTTGAAAGTTATGTCCCAGTACATAACACAAATTACATCTTTCCTGTTCCACATAATGTAGACCGGCATGCCCCAGTGCCCCACAAATAGCACATTTGATCTTGTTGCATGCACTACTGAGATGTGCCACTGAGCCACAGCAACAGCATGCTTTGAGTTGTCCAGAATAAAAGAGGACCCCTCAATCGCTATCCAAAAAGAAGCTTTTAGGGAGATGAGATAATCCCATGTCGGTCATCTTCAGCATTACTCTCACCTTCCAGCCCACAGTCCACAATTGTTCAGAGTCAAATATAGCTTCAGGATCAGAAAGGACTGTACACAGTGCTTTAAGCCAGTGGGTTAGGTCATTCATACTGACCCCTTCACTGTGAAAGAGAACAGTTATTGTTTTTTGAGTGGGACAAGAAAGGGGTAGAACAGAAAAGGGAGTCCAGAGCGGAGTGTTTTTCAGTCTATGATGTTTCATCCAGAACCATGCTAGGCCTTGTTGTGTCTTGAAAGTAACATCAAATGTTGCTTCCCCTGATAAATGAATTAATGCATGCATTTTCTTTGCAAAGAATTTTAATGAATCTTTAAGTAATACTCAAATCAAATCAAATCTTTATTTATCCTGGCGCTCATCATTGAGCAAGCTCATTTACAAGATGGACCTGCTGTTGTCTAAGACAGTTATACATACATAGATTGAGAATACAAAGTACAACATGTGCAAAGAGTTACAAACAAATTTGCAGAAAAGTGACCCTTTTGCCACACTCGGTCTGGGGCCTCCACTAGACCCCCCAGATATTGTAGCCAGACAACATTATGCCTCTTAGCTGGTTGCATTTGACCCCACAGGGGCATCCCTTTTGATTTACTAATGGATCTAGAAGTGGCTGCTGAATAATAGAGCCTCTCGGTCCTGTTCTGAGATGACACAATCTGATGGAATTTTGGTCCAGAAGAAGACTGTGGTGCTTCAGCAGAGGTTCCCGCAAACACAAGATAGGATGCTGTGTCAATCCTAGCTCCACTGGGAGCTGCAGAGCCTGAGGAGTGTTATTGTGTGCCTGGGTATGAAGAACATCTCCCTGCATCTCCTCCCCAGCATCGGGAAACTGGATGGGGGAAGCCCCTGAGACCCAGTGTCCATTAGTTTCATCCATCTCCCAACCAGCTACAAGTAAAGCCTGTTCTGGGGACCATCAAGTCACTGGTTCATCCTTCAAGGAAACTGCCTCATCCCAACTAGGGTCTGATTGCACATTCGTGCAGACAGTGTCGTCGTCCACCACAATCCGTCCCAGTTTACTAGGTTCACAACATCCAGCTAATGTAGCAATGGGGCTTCTTAGGCCAGGGTGTGTCCCAGTTTGTGCCATTCCCGACACTGAACCCACTGCTGACAGTACAGAGTCATCAGACAATTTTGAAAGTCCAGCACTAACCTTCATCTCCGAACCCACCTCTGGTGAAGCAAGCACCTGCTCAGCCACTTCTGCAACAATTCATGCACACGTAATTGTAGCCTCTGTATCCTCCTGCCTCTGAATCTCAGGCAAATCCTGTCTTGGGGAATCCAGCACTACTCTGTGCATGAGTAATGTTTGATGAGTGGCTAATCCTGTATGGTCATGTCCAAAGTAACTTGTTCTTGGGTGTTTTCACCTTGGTTTGTAGCTGTAGCTTCCATTAACATTTGTACAATCCCATGATCTTCCCTTGGACCAGAATCATCCCTTGATGTCTGAAGTATACCTGATATTCCAGTGCCAGTCTCCAATATCATTGAGACAGGAGGGGAAACAGCCTCCTCCTCCTCCTTCTCCATAACTTCCAACTTCTCCTCCAGCATGTTGGACGCCATCTTGGGTCAGAAGACCAGGATGTTAGGTTCCTCTACTTGTGAGCAGGGGAATTTCCCCGGTGCCCTGGCCAAATTTCCTCCCATTCACTAAAATATTACCAACAGCAGCTTAAGCTGGTTCAGAGTCAGTTGGCATTCATCTGTATCCCCCTCCCCGGGTTATGCCTGCAAATAGGCAGAATTTGTCTTGTGCACTTACCCAGTCAACAAAAACTAAATAAATAAATTTAAAAAAATCAATCAATCTTTATTTTTAAAAAGCACCTTTCCAAAAACCAAGGTGTCTGTACAAATAATCAATAAATAAAACACATCAATAAATAAACAATACAGCAAATAAAACCAATAAATAAAACAGCAGCCATTAAAAATCAGGATATACTAGGCTAAAAAGGAAGGTTTTAAAAGCAACTTAAAAACCTTGGATGGTCAGGCAATCTTGCACCCAATGAGGTAGAGAATTCTACAGGGTCGGGGCCATAAAACTAAATGACCTAGCCCCAGATGTCTTCAAATGGACCATGGGAATCTCAAGCAATCCCTCATTGGTGGATCAGAGAGGGCAGGGGGGACAGTAGGGATGAAGTAGATCTTGCAGGTAGCTAGGTCACTGGTTGTGTATGGCCTTATAGGTCAGCAAACCGACCCTGAAGGTGATCTGCCACTGTACTGGCAGCCAGTACAGTCCATGGAGCACATACGTTATATGACTGGTCCTAGAGGTACCAGTCAACAGCCTGACTGCTGCATTCTGCACTAGCTGCAGGTGGTGTATATCAACCCCTAGTAGCCTTAGGTAATATACGTTGCAGTAGTCAAGGCCAGAGGTAACAAAGGTGTGGACCAAGGTTGGAAGATCGTCAGCAGGAACCAGGTGCTTCACCCATGCGATATTCCTTAGATGGTAAAAAGAGGTTTTGGCAACTGCCAGCACCTGAGATTTAAGCATCAGGCAGTCATCAAACATAACGCCCAGGTTCTGCACCCGGTCTGAAGTAGTTAACTGAACACCCCCAAGTCACAGTCCCGAGGGTAATCCTGCCAACAAACCCGCCTCCCAACAATCTGGGTTCACAACCAGCACCTCAGTTTTTTCTGGGTTTAACCTCAGCCAGCTCACAGTCATCCAATCCTGGATCTCAGCGAGACAGTTGTTAAAGACCGAAACAGCATCATCCTGACCAAGCACAAAGGACTTGTACAGCTGAGTATCATCAGCATAGAAGTGAAAACTCAAGATGTACCTCTTAACAATAGCTCCTAATGGCAGCATGTACACCGCAAACAACATGGGTGCCAAAATGGAGCCCTGTGGCACCCTGCAGGATAGGGTGAGTGGCACTGAGCGAAAAGTCCCAGACACCACCCCCTGAGTCCTACCCTCAAGGAAAGATTGAAACCACCCAAGGACTGTACCAGACATTCCGCAGATGAACCGCAGATACTCCAACAGCACACCATCATCTACAGTGTCAAATGCCACAGAGAGATCTAAAAGGACTGAGATGGAAGAGATCTTTTGATCTCTTGCTATTAGGAGGTCATTTAGCACCCAGACAAGGGCTGTCTTAGTACTATGTCTCTTCCTAAATCCAGACTGGAGAGAATCATAGACATAGTGGGTGGTCAAATGATCATCCAGCTGTGATGCTACCACCTTCTCAATAACCTTACCCACAAAGGGTAAGTTAGAGACAGGCCTATAGTTTGCCAGACAGTCTGGGTCCAAGGAGGGCTTTTTAAGGAGGGGCTGAACCACGGCATCCTTCAGGGGATCCAGAAAAATTCCCCTCTCCAAAGACATCCAGACTATCTCGGCAAGGATCAGGCTGATTTTATCCATACAGCCCACTAAGAGGCATGTGGGGCCCGGGTCCAAACTACAGTTGGTTGGTCGCAATGACTGGACAACCATCACAGTGTCATTGATCGTGAGCCAGTCAAAGTCACACCACACAAACTGGGTGACTGATATCTCCTGCCGACCACCACAATTCCCATTAGAGAGGGTCAAGCAGATGCCAGACTTGACTATGGCAACTTTATCTGTGAAGAATCGAGCAAACTTATCACACCACTGCTGTGAAAAAGCACTTCCATGCTGAAGACAGCTTGGATTGAACAATTTGTCCACAGTCCAGAAGAGCTGGGCTGGTCGATTCTGCACAGCAGCAATTTCCCTGGACAGGAATTCTGCCTTCTTATGGGTAACTGCTGATTGATAAACCCCATAGTGGTCCATCAATCTAAGTCTGTCACACTCCAGGCCTGACTTCTGCCAACATCTCTCTAGCCTTCATCCCACTCTCCTCAACTCCCTCAAGGTTTCATCAAACCAAGGAGACCTAGGACAAAGAGTGAGGGGATGAACACAAACAAGAGTAATGGAATCCAGGGCCACTACCACCACCTTATTATAGGCGAGTACTAGGATCCATGCATTCACTCAGTAAACCCAATAGGTCCAACACCACCATCAGACTATCAGGGGAAACACCACTCAAAGGGTGGTACTGGACCATCTCCATAGGGACTGGCCTTCTTGAGGGGGTCACAAAACTGAATCCAATGGTATGATGGTCAGACCACCAGACTGGTTCCACCACTAGGTCGGATACCTCCATCCCCAGGAGAAACACCAAGTCCAATGAATGACCACCAATATGGGTTGAGGAGGAAATAATCTATGTGAGTCCCAGTGAATTCATTAGCTGGAGGAAGTCTTGATCAAATTATGAGAGTTCATCATCAACCCAGGTATTAAAATCCCCCAGGATCAGTCATCTGGGGATCTCAATGTCAGGTCGACAATGAAGTCTGCGACTTTCCGGAGGAAAACATTCCCATCTCCTGGTGGACGGTAGATTAGAAGAATCCTGCAACCCACACCCTTGCCCATGATACATTCCTGCTGGTACCTCCACCAGGTTCAGTTCTGACCTAAAACAAATGGCCACTCCCCCAACCCTATGATCCATCCTCAGGCTGTGTATCACCGAGTACCCGGCTGGAATTGCTGACACCAAAATTGGACTAGCATTCTCATCCAGCCAGGTCTTGATGGTGCAAGCCAGGTGGGATGATCCAACAAGGTCTGCTATTGTAGCAGTCTTGTTCTTAATGGAACTGGCATTGCATAACACCTCCTGAGCAGAATGAGTAACTGAGGAAGACCGCGTTACCTGCCTGCCATAAGCAGAACCCTTGGGTAGGGGGACCAGACAGGGAGGATCCCTTTCCAGGGCCCATTTCACCCCAGGGCATCTCCTTGTCCCCACTATCCCAATCCACCCACTCCTTTCCATTCCCCTTCCAGGCCCAGCCCCCATCCTCCTCCTGCTGGCAATCCCCAGAGCCCAACACTGTCTATAAACCTCCGGGTTCAACAGAGGACAAGAAAAAGTATGGAGGTTCCTAAGCCTGGAAGGGAAATAATGCCTGACCGTCATTACACCTTTCCAACACATCTCTACCACAGTCTGCAGATACAGTACAATAAACAATCACAAAATTATGAATATAACCCACACCATACTCAAACACTCACCACCCAAACATACAGAACTGTAAAAAAAGTCCACACCATGTACCCACAAACATTCAAACTAACAAATAAAACCAGAGAATAAAATATACAAATTAAAACAAAACAAAACTACTAATAATCTAAAATAAAATTAAATAAATTAAACCACGACCCTCTCCAAAAAAGAACTAACTCCAAAACCCACAATAACATCTACCCCCCTTAAATAATACAGTGTAACGCCGATTATCTGAAACCCGATTATCCAAATCTCCTGATGATCTGAAATTAAGTTATGTCCCCCGCTAATAAACACATTTACAAAAAGCCCAGGTCCTTAGAGTTTGTTTTTTTTAACTTGTATCTGGGTGGTCCCCTATATTAGTTGTATCTGAATGGTATCTGAATGGTCTCCAATACTTGCCATGAAGAGAATCACTTGTTCCGTCCCTCTGCAACCTCGGGGGGGGGCACGGTCTCAAACATATCCAGATTAGTCAATGGTGAGCTGAAGCTCGACTTGCTCTGAGTGCAGATATTGAATGTGAGCAGGTAGCATCCTTGAAGTGCAGTCCCGTGGAAAGTGAGCTGTCAATGCGTCTGCAGCTGAGTCACACTTTTGTGAAGGAAACCTAGCACAATTCCTCTCTGCAGTGCATAGGAAACCTTTGTTTAACTGTTGCTGGGCTTATGGTGACAGTTTCCAGCAGCTGACAAAATGCAGACAAAGGGACAGAAGTATCCCCATCTTAGGTGGAGAAATTATACCAAATACCAAATGATCTCTCACTGCATCAAAACGACCCAAAAAAACAGCAAATTAACAAATTAACAACTCCATAAAATATTCTCCCTGAACCTGAAAAATGCTGCTAGACTGACTACCTCACTTAACTGCTCCTATCTAGCTGACGCTATACTAACAAAAAAAACAAATAAAATTAAATAAATACAAAAAAACAACAAAATAAAGAAAAAAGACAAATAAACTAAAATACATTTAAATTATCTGCTACTGCTGCTGCTCCTAATGACTAGCCCAGCATCTTGGCACTTCCGTTGTCAGAGAAGGAGGCTGGCTGAGTGCAGGTTCGACACAGCTTCATGTTGGCATGTGGGTAGACTATAAAGGCAATTGGGTCTTCTTTTTCCATGTGATTTTATGTCTATAATATGTATAGATCTTGAGTAAATATGGTCTTAAAGTGAGAAGAAGCAGAACCTACTGTAATAGAAAACAATATACTGCATCACATTTGGACCACAGTGAAAACAGAACATATATAGCAGAGGAAGAAATAGTCCATCCAGTCTTCTTATATGAGTATTAATATTGGATTTATGGAAAGGCTATCCACAGTAGATCCCTTTTGTAAATGTGAAATGATTTGTATATTGTTTCAGTTGTTTCTTTGAGTCCTTATTTGATATCCCTGACACTTGGTCATTATCTTAGCACTTGCACCCAGCTTTCTCCCTCAAGCCTCCATGCTGCTCTCCTGTCACTCCCTCTCTCTTCTCTTGCTTGCCCCAGTGGAGCAGGTACCATTCAGAAAGTGGAGGGGCCAAGGGCTGGGGTGGAAGTAGCCGGGGGTTCCCCCACAGTTATCCCTGCAAGGGTGTAGCAACAGTTTGGAGGAAAAATAATAAATAAATGCTATTCAGAAACAGAAAAACACAACTGGTTGACAGAGAAGCATACATCCTCATGTACAAGTTAAGCTACAAGTTAACATTATCAAATATTCCCCCACAAAATCACGTCTTGTGTCACTGGCAAAACAAAATTTATGTAAAATGTTTAAAGATCCATAGAATCTTTGAGAGATTTGTGAATATGGAGGAAGAGGAGGTGGTTTAGATGTTTTTCAGTCATGGTTGAGCTTAGATATGATTTCAGCCATCGAGGACATGAGAAGCTGCACTCAGCCTTAGCATTAGACATTGGGACAGTAAGGTAGATTCGTAAAAGTTGGTCAACTTGTGAAAAAAAAAGGGCAACTCTGGTCGTTCTGCTAACATTTTTACGATGGTTCCAATTTTTGTTACCTTTTTGATGCATGCTGTAGGATATCATGTATTGTGAGTTTTCAAGAGCTCTGGCAGCATGTTTAGCTGTATTAAAAGTCTATCAAACGCATTGTCACCAGAGTATGTATCACGTATCTATTGAGGTATTTGATCACAAAGCTGACCATTGATAGCATTGAGAAGTACTTTTTCCACACTCATGAAAAGTGGCAAAGTAGGTTGGTCAAAACTTCAGTTCACTTTAGCTGTGACCAAGTCAATCAGCTCAAAAAATTGGCTTCTGAAGTACTCTTCAGGAGTTGCCCACTAATGAGGCTGTGCACTATCATCATAGCAATGTGGTACTCTTCGACTCTGAGGCATGATGGGAGGCTGTATTAATCCATCATTAACAGTTCACTGTACATCTTCAAAGACTGTATCGAAATCATTAGAGTTTCTCAGTTTTATCAGATGAGTCTGCAGCATCTCAATGGTAGACGTAATAGCCTCTGATGTAATATCTTTTGACTGCAGCACCCTGGCCACTTCTTCAGATGCTGAGAAAATTTTCAATGACACTTTAAGACCCCAAAAAAAACATTGAAGCGTGTCATCAGAGCTCGAAGTCCAGGTGATTTCTTTGCTGATTCTGTATTACCAGCAGCAGCAATTATTTCCTCTAATGTGTTGTAAATGGCTTGTAATTGAATAGTACTGATTAAATTGCCAGATTTCTTGCTGTCCAGTGAGTGGGACAGATAACATTTCAAGGAATGTTGTAAACCTGATGGGAGGATGAGGAGTAGTAGTCCCAAATATTTTCAAACATTGCCAGTCTTTTGGGTGATGCCTGAATAATTATGTGAAGTTCTTCTAGTAAGCTCATACCAGCTTCCTGCAGAATACAATTCAAACTGTGGTTTGTACAATGAACCGAAACAGCTTTTGGAATAACATCTTTGGTTTATTTAGCTATGCCTGTCATCTGACCCTAAAGGACTGATGCACCATTGTGCATTTGTTCTGTCATGCTATTAATACCTAAACAGCAATGTCATAAAATAAAAATGATCATATGGAAAATGTACTCAGCGTCAGTTTTTCAACAGCCATACATTCCTATAAAGTCTTCACCTATAACATAGTCCTGCGATACCCATTGTATTGACAAAAATAGCTGCTCATGTCCACTTACATCTCTTGTTTCATCAGTGATAATGGAGTACATTTCTGCCTTCTTAATCTATGAAAGGAGATGACTGAGGCACTCTCGATACATTTCCTTGATCAGCTCATTCAGAATTTCATGTGATGTATACTTTGCATTAAATGTTTGCAACTCAGGGTTATTCTCTGACACTAGGTCAACTAGCTTCTGGAAGTTACTGTCTTCATCAGTATGACCTCTAATAGTGAGATCCTGCTGGACCAGCAATTGCAAACAATGTAGCTGTTCTAAAAGACACTGATGGCTCTTTTCTTGCTCAGCCCTCTTTTGATGAACAAGTTTTGATCCACAGGTACTTGTTTCAAGTAAGCATTGCATTTAAGTAAACACTCACTATTAAAATGTGAATTTTCATGCAAATTGAAATTTGCTGGAGAATTTTTCCAGTCATTCATTCAAACTTTCACAATTGCATCATCGCCACATTTTGAGGGTCAGAAGATTTTTGGCTACTGCAAAATGACAAACTGCACAAAAAGCTCTCATTCGACTTTTGCACACAACAAGCCAGTCTCTGGTTTTGTACCACTCATGGTCGAAATATCTTTCTTGTCCTTTTTCACTTTTTCCATATACTGTAGCAGTATCTTTCATGTGGACTTTCAATTGAACCACTGTACCGGAGTCACTGCTGGCACAGCATGGTCCATTACATTCTATTTCCAGTCTGCCACTGCCAGCATTACACACTAGATGGTCTCCTGGCTCACCCCTATACTAAGAATGAGCCATGGGTGCCAGGTCAGGAGATGTAGGCCTTGTTGTGGAAGTGGAACTTGTGGATGCATCAGTCACACTAGTTGCATTGATTGGCGATGGCAGTGTAAATGAACTGAAGTTCAACTTTGCCTGATCAGCTTTCACCTATGTGGTGCTGGTCCACCAGCTGCTTGTTCTTGTTCACTCATTGCTGATAAAGTACACTTCACCCAGACCAGAAGAAACTGAAGCTAAATTTTTATCACCTGACCTCCTCTTCACAACAAACAATTACAATGTCCACTTTCACACTCACACATTCAGTGTGCAAAGTGTTTTTATGTTTCCTTTTTATGTTGGCTTGCTGCCCATGCTTAAGCCAGCATCTTGTGCTAGTAGCACTTTCAGAGGGTTGTCATTGTTGGTGAATGCAGGGCATGCTTTAGTAGGTGTTTCCCTCATTCACCAATTAGGCAGCATACTAGCGCTCTGACACAAAATTATGTAAAGTTGCCACGACGTGTAAAGAAAGTGCCACTGCAATCAGAGACATGCTCGGCAGGGACACTGGTTTACTGCATATGTGGTGACATGGGTGGAAAAGCAGAATTCTCATTGGTCCATGGGAAACAGTGCCCAAAATGGAAACAGCATTTCTTCTCACTGTCCCAGAGAACACAGCGCCATAAATTGCGATGCAGCATGTTTCAAATCATTTTACTTCATCACTTTACTTTGCTGCTGATCTGTTGCTGTGCTGCTGACCCATTCCTTTGACATTGAGACTCCACATTCAGCCTGCCCATCTCTTTATCCTGCTTTCATCCAAACTAAGTAAGTGTTATGCTTGCTCTGGGTTAGTTTGCTGTTTTCTGCTGCCTGTGCAAAAATTAATTGCTTCATTCATAGTAGAAGAGTGCAAAGCTCTGTGATTCATGTGGGTGTGCAAACCTAATAGTGCAGACTAAACCCCGTATTTCCTTCGCTTGCTATTGCTTTTACTTTAATATTGCATGCTCTGACGGTTGATGTTCTGCATTCAGAAGTGAGAAGGGAGAGGAGTAGCAATTACTATTGCTGTGGTTCCAGAATGCTGTCCAAACTGAGGAGAATATTTTGTTTTTCCTTTTTGATCCTAGTATGAAGGTAGCCAAATCGCGTTGGCCTGACTGGCAGTGGTGGCAGGGCAATCATTTTCTCTCCTGTGTTGGTTTCTTTTTTTTATTATTATTTGGGAAAAAATCCATTCTGTTGTGTAAGCATTTGCTAGGCCAATGTGTGACCTTCATTTGCTGTCCCAGTACAGTATGTGACCTTCATAAGAATATATATATTTTTTTTGCATGCTATGTTTATCACCTCCCTCCATGCCACACTGGTCCCCACTCCTTTGGGCTCCGAAAGCTCCTTGACTCCACTGGCCTTTTCTCCAGCCCCCCTCAGGTCCTCATATTGCGGCTGATCCCTCAGGACATCTTGGTGTATCCCTATCACCGGGAGGGTCCCCTTCCTCCGAGGGGGAAGGGCACCGGAAGAGGGATCCCCAGCACACACTTATACTAGGGCCCAGGGGATGCCACTGAGGAGCAGGAGGCCCTGGACAGGCACTGGAGGTACCTGAGAGAGCAGGGAGCCATCATCTAGGTGGCCAGTGGGCAATTTTCCGGTTTTTCTACGGGGGAGGCAGTGTAGTGACAACAAGGCGTATGCTGGCATCTGCTTCTCCCCCCCAAGCAACTGGGCCGTAGTTGTCTGCCCTACTCCCAGCCTCCACTAGGAGCCAGCAAGACACCGGACCTGTCCCCTGCCCTCCCCCCAGAGAAAGAGAGCTGTCGCGAGACGCTCAATCCTTCCCTTCCCCAGCTGGCCCTCCAGTGATCGGGTCCATTCCTGAACCCGGGTCACTGGCGTCGCAAGCGGGAATCCAACCGCTGCACTGACGGGCTGGCTCATAAGAATATTTTTAATGCCTTGTTTTGCACACCTGGCATTGGTCTGATTGAGTGACCTGTACAACTGAGCCTACTTGGCTGATCTGTGGGGTGCTTGTGGGTGGTGGTCTTGTGGTCTGACTGAGAAAGCAGAGGTGGGGAGTCCGCAAAGAAATTCAGTAGAAAAAATTTGTTTGCCTGTTATTGGAGGGTGGGAGGGTGAGATACACTGATTTAGGTGCTTGGGTTGGGATACCAGAGATAGAATTAAGGACCCTACTAATGGTGTGGGAGTGGGTGAGTTCCCCTGCTGGTGAGGTGGGTTTGGGTGCAGACAGCTGCAGCTCCAGAGTGGGGAGAGTGTGCCTGCAGTTCCAGGGTGGGGAGTGTGGCTGTGCCGGTCTGTCGGGGTGGGGAGAGTGACCGTGCTAGTCCGTCGGGGTGGGGAGAGTGGTCGTGCATTGCCATCTGCTGCCACAGGACAATTGCTGAAGTGTTTTTTTTTTGATACCCCTGCTGCCCGTTTCAATAGGAAAGATGGTCAGTGGAGGGATGGACTTGGCAGACTGGGACATGTGGTGACAAAAAAATGATTCTGCCCTCTGATGATGGAGAAGGTAGTGGTGGAGGGGCAGAGTGGCACAGAACCATTTTTCTCAGCATGTCTGTTGAGTCTGTGCTGTGCTCCAGTGGTTGTTTGTTGATGGTCAGCAGAGGGACGGGCTGGGCAGACTGGTAAATATGCTCAAAAAAAGGTTCTGGCCTCTGAGGAAGGGGTGTAGGGGCAGAGTGGCACAGAACCATTTTTCCCAACATGTATGTCAGTCTGCTGAGTCTGCCATGCTCCACTGGTTGTTGGTTGAAAGTCAGCAGAGGGATGGGCTGGACAGACTGGTTCACATGCTGGAAAAAAAGGGTACTGGTCTCTGAAGGAGGGGTGGGTGGGCAGAGTGGCACAGAACCATTTTTTTCAGCATATATGCCAGTCTGACAGTCTTTGCCATGCTCCAGTGGTTGGTCATTGATGGTCGGCTGAGGGATGGACTGGGCGGACTGGTTCGCATGCTGGAAAAAAATGGTACTGGCCTCTGAAGGAGGGGCGGGTGGGAAGAGTGGCACAGAACCATTTTTTCTAGCATGTATGCCAGTCTGTTGAGTCTGTGCCATGCTCCAATAGTTGGTTGTTTATGGTCAGCTGAGGGACGGCTGGGCGGACTGGTTCCCATGCTGGAAAAAGGGTACTGGCCTCTGTAGGAGGGGTGGGTGGGTGGGCAGAGTGGCACAGAACCATTTTTTCAGCATGTATGCCAGTCTGATGAGTCTGTGCCATGCTCCAGTGGTTGGTCATTGATGTTCAGCTGAGGGATGGGCTGGGCGGACTGTTTTGAGGACTGGAAAAAATGGCACTGGCCTCTGAAGGAGGGGCAGATGGGCAGAGTGGCACAGAACCATTTTTTCCAGCATGTATGCCAGTCTGCTGAGTCTGTGCCATACTCCAATAGTTGGTTGTTTATGGTCAGCTGAGGGACAGGCTGGGCGAACTGGTTCGCATGCTGGAAAAAAGGGTACTGGCCTCTGAAGGAGGGATGGGTGGGCAGAGTGGCATAGAACCATTTTTTTAGCATGTATGCCAGTCTGATGAGTCTGTGCCATGCTCCAGTGGTTGGTCATTAATGGTCAGCTGAGGGATGGGCTGGGCGGACTGGTTCGCATGCTGGAAAAAAATGGTACTGGCCTCTGAAGGAGGGGAGGGTGGGAAGAGTGGCACAGAACCATTTTTTCCAGCATGTAAGCCCATCAGCTGAGTCTGTGCCATGCTCCAGTGGTTGGTTATTGATGGTCAGCTGAGGGATGGACTGGGCAGACTGGTATACAAGCAGAAAAAATGGTTCTGGCCTCTGAGGGAGGGGTGGTGGGCAGAGTGGCACAGAACCATTTTTTTCCAGCATGTATGCCAGTCTGCTGAGTCTGTGCCATGCTCCAGTGGTTGGTCATTGATGGCCAGCTGAGGGATGGACTGGGCAGACTAGTATACATGCAGAAAAAATGGTTATGGCCTCTGAGGGAGGGGCGGGTGGGTAGAGTGGCACAGAGTCATTTTTTCCAGTATGTATGGCAGTCTGATGAGTCTGTGCCATGCTCCAGTGGTTGGTCTTGATGGCCAGCTGAGGGACGGGCTGGGCGGACTGGTTTGCATGCTGGAAAAAATGGTACTGGCCTCTGAAGGAGGGCTGGGTGGGCAGAGTGGCACAGAACCATTTTTTCCAGCATGTAAGACGGTCTGCTGAGTCTGTGCCATGCTCCAGTGGTTGGTCATTGATGGTCAGCTGAGGGACGGGGTGGGCAGACTGGTTCGCATGCTGTAAACAATGGTTCTGGACTCTGAGGTGGTGGGTGGGCAGAGTGACACAGAACCATTTTTTCCAGCATGTATGCCAGTCTGCCGAGTCTGTGTCATGCTCCAGTGGTTGATCATTGATGGTCAGCTGAGGGATGGGCTGGGCGGACTGGTTCGCATGCTGTAAAAAATAGTACTGGCCTCTGAAGGAGGGGCTAGTGGGCAGAGTGGCACAGAACCATTTTTTTCAGCATGTATGCCAGTCTGCCATGTCTGTGCCATGCTCCGGTGGTTGTTGGTTTATGGTTGGCAGAGGGACAGGTTAGGCAGACTGGTATACATGCAGAAATAAAATGGTTCTGGCCTCTGAGGGAGGAGTGGGTGGGCAAGTGGCACAGAACCATTTTTTCCAGCTGTATGCCAGTCTGCCAAGTCCGTGCACACCAGTGGTTGTTGGTTGATGGTCAACTGAGGGATAAGCTGGCAGACTGGTATACACAGAAAATAAATGGCTCTGGCCTCTGCGGAGGGGTGGGTGTTGAGCAGCACAGATCCATTATTTTTCCAGCATGTTTGCCAGTATGCCGAGTCCGTGCCACGCCCAATGGTTGGTCATTGATAATCGGTTGAGGATGGGCTGTGCAGACTGGTTTGCATGGTCCAGTGGCAACATTTACAGTGTATAGTATATATATATATATATATATATCAGAGTTTGAGATTAACGTAGAAGTGCTTATAACCGTAATATAGTAGAGTGACCGTGCTACTAATGTATATATATATGTATATATATATATATATAATGTATATATATATATACATTAGTGGCACGGTCACTCCACTATATTTAGGGTTATGAAGGCACTTCTACGTTAATGTCAAAATTTGCATGTTAAAAACTTTGGACCCATTCAACATATTTACCTGAAATTTGGTATGCGTTGTGGGGCATGGTAGATCTCTTGATATGCCACATTTTGTTTTGGTCGGACTGACAGTCTTTGCGCACCAAAATGCTGAAAAATGCACTTTTCACCAGTTTTGGAGGCAGTTTTTGGGATTTTGCCCTTGGCCCTTCACGGCTGTCATGTGGCATGCTGGTCTGTGAGATGGCTCATCTGAAAGAGCTTCAGTGGTCAAACATGCTGCTTTTCATTTGGAGAAAAATATTAAGGCATTCAAAAGTTATGCCACTTTCAAGCTCCCATTATAAGTCAAAGGGAAAATTTATATGGTTGTTTTGCAAACAAAGAATGGGGTTTGGGTCATCTCATCCCACCTGGCGGTCAAAGAATTTGCAGCCTTGAGGTCAAAGATTCTTTTTCCCCTAAGAATTCTTTGATTGTGAGGTCTATCATCTTATTTTTTAAATTCTGTCAGGAAAAAATAAAATATCTCGGCTCAGGGGCAACTCCTGAAGGAAAACCTGTATGGGTTTTACTCAGGGGGCTTTGATCTATCAACCCATGCCTTTGGTTTCACCAAACATGGTCAAAAAATTGAGTTATAAAGTTTTAAATTCTTTGATCGCTACTCACTAACGATCTTTGTTCGCGAGTCTGCAAATTCTTTGATCACGAGATTCTTTGATCACGATCTTGCATTGTGAGGTAAAAATAAAATTTTCTCAGCTCAGGGGTGGCCTAGGAACACAAATGAGGGTGAGTTTTGCTCAGGGGGCTTCATTCTGTTGAGGCATGGAGGTGGTTTCATGTAATTCTGTCTAAAACTCAAGTTTCACAATTTTTTCTTCTTTGATCATGAGCCTGCAAATTCTTTGATCGTGAGATTCTTTGATCGAGATCTTGCACCATGAGGGCACAATGAGATGGCCCTTTGAAAAATTCTAATTTCTCAGCCCAGGGGTGGCCTAGGAACACAAATGAGGGTGGGTTTTGCTCAGAGGGCTACGTTCTATCGAGGCATGGTGGTGGTGTTTCATGTAATTCTGCCTAAAACTCAAGTTTCACCATTTTGTATTCTTTGATCTTGAACCTGAAAATTCTTTGACCTTGAGCCTGCAAATTCTTTGATTCTTTGATTCTTTGATCATGAGATTCTTTGGTCGCCGTCTTTGATCACCATCTTTGATCGCAAGGGAGGGACAAGATGGCCAGATATTATAATGGAATAGATAGGCCAGTTTTCACAATCTTTAAGTTTAAATATCTCAGAAATGGTTTGGTCTTTTTACTTGAAATTTGGAGGGTGTTGGAGGCATCTCCTGTACATGTGAATTACGGTATTTATGTGTCAGAGAAAGTATTTTTTTGTGGAGATATTGTGTGCTGCAATTTACTTTTTGTGTACAGTGTTTTGCATTGTGGTGGTGCCTTGAAATTGATAGGGTACCTAGCCTTAGTGTCATGGATGTACTTTTCAGTCTTTGTGTCTGTAAAATGTCTACAGGTGTGAAATTCTGCAACTCCGATGAATGAAAATCTCAAACTTTTACATGTTATATCTTGGACACGGTTTGGTCTTTTAGATTGAAATTTGGAAGGTGTTGATGGTAGAGACACGTTTACAAGTTGGTGGGAGCGCAGGGCCAGAAAGGCCCATGCTCCCACCAACTACCGCAAGTTCTTAGTTTTCTATTCTTTCTCAAAAAGTAAGGAAATTCTATGCTAAAAACTGTGTTAATGCATAATTTAGGGTTAAAACACAAAAATCAGGAAATGAAAAATCTTTATGGTTGCCCCTCCCCCCCTCGTGGACCTGCCAATCATCCCAATCTTACTCATGCCCGATTCTTATTCACTGTTGCTTCTCAATATGCTACACAAGGAATGGGGCAATATTTAGGCCTCACAACCCCAATGACACACCCCGCCATCTGTCAATCTTGGGATGATTGGTGGGTCCATGAGGAGGGAGGGGCAACCCAAAAGATTTTTCATTTCCTGACTTTTTGTGTTTTAACCCTAAATGATGCCGGCATCAGGGTGTGCATTATGTCGGTCCTAACTCTCACCCCATTCTCCTATACCTCTGCTTTTTCACACATGTGATGGGGTGAGAGTTAGTCTGACGTATCCCAGCATGCATCCCGATACAGGTTGGGGGGACCAAGGCGGATTTCAACCCTAACACCGAATTTTCTCACTTTTGTCACTGTGGAACAGTCCTAACTAATGCATTAAATTGAGTTTTTGGCCTCTAATATATATATATATATATATCCCAGGCACACTGCCTTAGGCGTAGCTGGTCCATTCCACTGGGGTGTCAAACAGACGAGGCATACTGATGAGTCCTGGTAGGACGAAACACATGTCTATGTCTTCTGTTAGCACCCTTTGCAAACTGTGTGAGAGGCCTTTCGGCACCATGCAATTCTGCTTAAAGTTGGACCAGCATAACATTCTGTGGTGATTTGCATATGCAGCCCATGATGCTTTGCATTGTGGGGGCATGTGTGATTTTGTATTTTATATATATATATATATATATATATATATATATATATATATATGCATATCTTTTTTTTAACATTACTGTGTGGTTCGACAAGATGTTACATGATCTGTCTTCATTTAGTACCCTGGATACCCAAGTGGGGACTGGCTGCATCACAGTCCTGGGTCCCAGGTTTGTGATGCAGTGGTTCCACCACCCTCCCTGGGGTAGGGGGAAGGCATGTTGTTTGGTTTTGTGGTGATTTTTGGGGCATGTGTCTTTACTGAAAATGCATATTTTTCATTTGTTTCATTTATCATTTTCTGTGTTGTGCTGCCCGGGACCTGCTGTCTCTATCCTGGCTATCCTGAATTTAAACGTGGTGTAAAGTATTGTTGGGTGGTGTGCATGTCTGTGTAGAAGAATATAGACACATGCTCAGAGAAAAATCTTTATTAAACATTAGCAAACTGAATCAACCATGTTTCATCTGAACCCAGAGGGCATCATCTGTGCAGTTGGAAATGCGGATTGTCCTTCTCTGTTCCCTTCATCAATTTTGGAGGACACAGACATTGGATTACCTAGGGGATAAACAGACAAGTTAAACTGTCGAACTGCATGTTAACAATTTTATCATTTTTATTAAATACATTTTCTATACTAACATACTAAAACACCAGCAGAATAGGCCTAACAGTCTTTCGTGTCTGCTCGTTTAGTCAGCCCCCACCCTGGGAGCTGACCTTGCTGCCCCCCTCGCCCTCTCTGGTTTCTCCCTTCCCAGTCCCGGATATTCTCACTGCACAGCACTTTGCTTCCAGAATCCTTCCCCTGTACCTGTCCCACCCCCTCTTGAACCCCTCCACCGTCTCTGCCTCCACCAGCCCCCTGGGCAGTGCATTTCATGGCTCTACCACCCTCTCAGTGAAGTAGCACCTCCTCCTTTCTCCCCTGAATCTCCCCCCTCCAGCTTCCACCCATGCCCTCTAGTTGCCCCCCCTTCTTTCTTCAGAGCACCTTGACTGCTTCTCCCCTATTTACCCCTTTCATGTACCTGAAGACCTCTATTATGTTTCCCCGGTCCCTTCTCTCTTCCAATGTGTACATATTTAGCTCTTCGAGCCTCTCCCCATAAGTCCTATCCCCCAAGCCCCAAATCATTTTGGTTGCCCTCCTCTGAACCCTCTCCAGGAGTTCGATGTCCCTCTTTAAGTGTGGCCTTCAAAACTGCACGCAGTACTCGAGGTGCAGCCTCACCAAGTAGTTATACAGAGGGAGTATCACTTTCCTCCTTCTGGAGGTGATTCCCCTAGTGATGCATTCCAGCATCCTGTTGGCCTTGGCTGCTGCCCTCCTACAAGTTTCAGAGTTGTTCATCTTGACATCCACTGCCACCCTCAGGTCCCTTTCAGCCATTGAGACTTGTAGCATTCCCCCCCAGGGTGTACACTTGGCCCAGGTTTCTGGCTCCCAGGTGCAGTACCTTGCATTTCCCTGCATTGAACCTCAGCTTCCACATTCTAGACCACCTTTCCAGAGCCTCCAGGTCCCCCTGTAGGGCCACCCTGCCCTCCCCTCCTCCCCATCCACCACCACCCCCAGTTTTGAGTCATCCGCAAAGAGACTCATTTCCCTCCTGATACCCTTCCTTATGTCAGAGATGTAGGCATTGAACAGGAGGTGCCCAAGGACCAATCCTTGAGGGACCCCACTAATGAACCTACTTGGGGATGAGACTATCCCACCAACCATGACCCTCTGGGTCCAGTCCTGGAGCCAATTTCCTATCCATCTGATCATCTGGTTCCCCTTCCCCATTTCTACCAGCTTATCCAATAGGCCTCCGTGAGGGACAGAGTCAAATGCCTTACTGAAGTCAAGAAAAAGGACATCCACCAGTCTACCCAGGTCCAAGGCACTTGTCACCCAGTCATAGAACTCCACAAGGTTTGTCTGACATGATTTCCCCAGGATGAATCCATGCTGTCTATCATCCAAGTACCCCGACTTTTCCAGGTCCCTCCCTAGCCTCTCCTTGACAATGCCCTCCATCATCTTACCCACCACCGATGACAGGCTGATGGGCATGTAGTTCCCTGCCACCTCCCTTGATCCCCCTTTACGTATAGGCACTATATGCACCACCATCCATTCCTGGGGCACCCACCTGTTCTCAAAGAGATGCTGAAAAGCTCTGTTAGGGGTTTCACCAGGACATCGGCCAGTTCCTTCAGCAGTCTGGGATGTAATTTATCTGACCCTGTGCTTTCTCTGTCTTAAGGAACCTGAGGGCTTCCCCTCACTCTTTCTGCCATGATTTCCACCTCCTCGACCTCATCCCCCTACTTTGCCGTCCCTCCTCCTGCCAGTGATGGCCCCCCCTCTCCCCAGACCCACTGATCGGTAAGGGTCCCCCCCTCATTTTCACCATCTCTTCCCATGTATGATGCAGCCCCCACATTTTCCTTCATGAAAACTGAGGTGTACTCATTTAGTACCTCAGTCTGCTCCCCTGGGTCTTGTGCCCACCCATCCCCTGTTTTAATCCTGCTAATCTGCCCCTTCACCTTCTGCTTTTCCCCAATGTATCTAAAGAACCCCTTGTTCCCTCTCCTAATTTCTCTGGCCAGGTTCTACTCCCTTCTTGCCTTAGCCATCCTCACCACCCTAGTGGTCCTTCTGGCCATCAGATCATACTCCTCTCAATCTCCCTTTCACTCCTTGAACACTTGAAATGCCTATAAGCCATCTTCTTTCCCCTCACCACCTCCTGAACCTCCCTGGCCTACCAGAAGGGTTTACAGGCCCTACAACATTTTCATCTTACTCTTGTACAGGTGCTGGTAGCATCTTGTACCCCCCTCCTTATGATTTCCCACCTACTATCAGTGTCCATGTCTTGTCCAATCCCATCCAAATGCTTCTTAAGGATCTTCCCATTTCCTTGAAATCCACCCCCCTGAAGTCAGTTACCTCTGTCTGTGTGCAGTCTTCTACCCCTACTAGGTCCAGGCAAAACCAGACCGTGGCATGGTCGCTCCCCGTCAATGGGTCCCTTACCTCCAGGCCCCCAATCTGGTCACTGTCTTCCAGGACCATATCCAGTATCCGTGCCTCCCTTGTCAGTTCCCCCACCTGCTAAGTTAGGAACATGTCCTGAAAGGCATCCAACAACCTCTGTCCCCTGGCCACCGAGGATGTCATAGTCTCCCAGTCTGTTCCTGGCATGTTTAAGTCCCCCAGCACCACCACCCTTCCCCTGCCCAAACTGCAGTGTCTCCTCACATCTGCCACCAGACTCTCCTCCAGCTCTATACACCACTCCTATTTTTACTCTCTTGCCCCCCCTTGTTATCAAGGATACCCAAATTGCCTCCACAGTTCTGTCCGCCTCCTCCACTCCTCCTATGCCAATGCAGTTTTTGACTATTATTGCTACCCCCCTCCCCTTCCCTCTCCCCTGTCCTTCCTGAACATGGTGTAACCCTCCAAGTTTAGGTCCCAGTCGTGCCCTGCAGTGGCCCAGGTCTCACTGACCACTGCCATATCCACCTCTCCCTCCATTGGCATCAAGTGGAGCTCAGGCATTTTATTGCCCAAGCTCCTGGCATTTAGCAGGACTATGTTCCACCCTTTCCGTATACTTCCATTTCCTCTGCTCACATTCGCATGGGGATTTCGTCTTCCTCAAGACAGAACCTTACCAGTCCTCCTCTTCCTACATTCCTCCAGCTGCTCAGAGGAGTGGAGACTGGTTCCCTCCTTTATCATACCCCCTTGACAGCCCTTCCCCCATCCCTTCCCCTTTACAAGTTTAAACCCCACCTTTCACCAATAAACCCCTCTATTTTCAACTTAAGGATTTCCCTTCCTTCCAAACTGAGATGGAGCCTATCTCTAGCATATAGCCCCTTATCCTCCCAGGTCTCCCCTCAATCCCCCATCAACCCATACCCTCTGGCCCCACACCACTCCCTGAGCCACTGGTTTATCTCCCTAATCTTCCTCTTGTGTTCCCCACTAGCCCTTGGCAATGGCAGGATTTCCGAGAAGGAAATCATGCATCCTGTGTCATGGCAGACCCTGGCAAGCTCCCCGAACCTTGCCTGTATCTCAAGCTCACTATTTCCCTCAATGTCATTGGTACCCAGGTGGACTAGTATGTCTGGGAAACCTCCACAATCCTTAGCCAGCTGATATAACTCATGCTTGGCTCTGTGCATCATTAGTCCAGGGAAGCATTTTGTTCTAACCGGGCAGGCTTCCCCCTCCCTATCCCATTTGATACCTCTGATCATGTGTCAGTGTCAGTGGCTCAGTAGGTAGCACACTCGCCTCTGAGGCCGGGAGATCAGAGGGCTGTGGGTTCAGTTCTCACATCTGGCACTTGGGTTAATATCCCCGTACTGACACTGTAGTGCAGCATGAGAGGGGTGCTGCACTTCTGAGGTGCCGTCTTTCGGATGAGACGTTAAACCGAGGTCCCATCTGCCTGGATTGGTGGTATTTCAGGTGGATGTTAAAGATCCCATCGCACTTATCGAAAAGAGTAGGGGAATTTCCCCGGTCTCCTGGCTAAATTTCCCTCATTCAGTAAAAATACCACCAACTGCTTAATCTGATTCAAGGTCAGTTGGCAGTCATCTGTATCCCCTTCCCCCGGGTTGTGCCTGAAAAGAGGCAGGATTTGTCTAGCACACTTACCCGGTCAACAAAAGCTAAAATAAAAAAATCATGGAATCCCCCAACAGGAGCACTCTGACCGCCCTTTTCCTCCATTCCCCCTTCCATGTCCTTCATCCTTTCTACCGGCCCTCCCCTCAGCCAGCTCCTTGCTCCTCCCCTATCTGGGTGCCACCTGCCGCCCCTCCTTATTTACCCTGGCCACCCCCTCCCCTCCGATTCTATGCCTCTCCTCCTCCCGAGTATCCTTCTGTACCCCGCTGCCCCGTCAATGCTCGTAACTGATCCTTCCCCCCATCTGCTATACTTGCCTGGCTCATCATCCTTTCTTTCCTACCTATCTCCATTCATCCCCTCCTTGCCTGTCATGCTCCCCTGGCCTAAACCATCAGCTCCCTTTGCTGTATCCTCCTTGTACTTCTGGTACCTCTCCTTGCTCTTTTCCCAACTGGTCCTTCTCCTTGCCCTTTCCTCCAAACTGGTCCTTCTCCTTGTGCTTTCCTCCCTCTACCCCATCCTCCACCTCCTCAGATCCCCACTCCCCCCATTTTCCCATGTTCCAAGTTCCCCCTTGTTCTTTCTGCTATCCGGCCCCTGCCTTCTGCCCTCCACTCCCCTTCCATCTCTAACTGCTCCTGTCATGGCTACATCTCCCCATCATCCACAAGCAGAAGAAGAGAATTGAAGCAGTTACTGAGCTTAAGGTCTGACCCACTGCTCCCCATTGCTTCCTTCTGTCCAACCCCAGCCATTTGCCTACTTTCCTGATAATGTCCTCCCTTTGGCCCCCCATCTGTGAGGGTCCCTAGATACCTTCCTGCTTCCTTGGTAGTGTCCTCCTTTTGAGCTCCCCCGTCTGGGTCCCTATGAGATCCCAGAGTACTCTCCTGCACTTCTTTCCCTATGCCCCCCACCCTTAGTGCTTTGTGCAACCCCGTGGGAGAGCCCCTGTCCTATTCCCCAACCATACCTCCCCTTTCCCTCCAGCTGTCTCCTAATCCTCTCAACCTCCTCCCTAAGCTGTGCCAGCTGGTAGCACACTGGGCAACCACTGAAATTCCAAGCCTAGTCCAGTATCATGGCTGCATCACACCCTGTGCACCTCACTACCCTCCCAAAGATGCCGGCCCTAATGACATGAGGTCTCATCCCCCTCCAAGTAGGTTTCTTTGGGTGAACCACCAGGTTCCCCACTAGTCCAAGATACACCACTAATCAGGTCACCCACTAATTCTAGATACAGTCCCATAGTAAACAGGTACCCCCGATACTAGGTGCAGTACTACACAGTAAACTTTTAGGGGAAGTGTACAACTCCCTAAGCTCCTCTGTCCCAGCCTTTAAACCCAACCCTCAGTTGCTAGAACTGCATGAGCTACACCTGAAGCCTTTTCCTCCAATTGCAGGGCAGGTGGTCCCCTATGTATGAACATATGAAATTTGCCAGAAGATACAGGCCTAGAGGTCTATCAAGTCTGCTCGGATGTGCAGCTAGCACCCCTTATTCTGCAGCTGCCCCTCCCTTCCACCCTTCCCCTTCATTAACCCTCCCCCTTGTCCTGTCCCACCCTCTTTTGACATAGTCCACTGTTCTACTGGATACCACTTCTGCAGGTAAAGCATTCCACCCAGCCACCACCCTCTCTGTAAAAAAAGTGTCTCCTCATCTCCCTCCTGAATCTTCCTTCCTCCCTCCAGTCTCATATCATGGCCCCTGGTGGCCCTCCCCTCCCTTACTTTGAACAGCCCCTCTGTACCAGTCTTGTTTATTCCTTTCATGTATTTAAAGGTTTCAATCATGTCACCCCTGTCCCTCCTCTCCTCCAGTGAGTACATGTTCAACTCCTTCAACCTCATCTCATGTGATGAGTCCCCCAGCCCCTTGATCATCTTTGTCGCCCTGTGCTGCACCCCCTCCAGTAACTTAATGTCCCTCTTCAGATGCGGGCGCCAGTACAACATGCAGTACTCCAGGTGTGGTCAAACTAATGACCTATACAGTGAGTATACTAATGAGCTGAGCTCTGGAGAGGGTGGGATTAAGGCCTACACCCGACTCTCACAAGAGTGTATTAGCCCTATGTCTGCCCCTCACTGCACCTTCAAGCACTACTAGTTAAGAAAATCTTTCAAATCTACTTACTGTCCCAGTCTCCAGCTAGAAGCTTCTTCCCCCTTCACTAACTGAAGACTGACTGAGCTGGCAGTCACACCTTGCTTTCAACCAGCACTAATCCCCTGTAATATGATGCCTGCACTTACAGGCTAGATAGCAACTTTTAAACACTCACAAACAACAAATTTTCTGTTTGAATCTCTTCCTCCTGCCCAAACTAAATGCAAAAGCAATAAAAGGCTGCCCAAACTAAAAGAAAAACTACAATAAATGGCAGCTAAGACCAGCCCTCAACTACAATTGCAAACACACAGAATACCAGCTAAGAAAATCTTTCAAGTCTACTTACTGTCCCAGCCTCCAGCTAGAAGCTTTTTCCCCTTCACTAACTGAAGGGGAACCTTTTGCTGGAATTTCTAATGGAATATGTTGGAGGCCTGTTGGTGGCCTGTTTTGATTTGTGCTTATAAAATGTAAAATTTAAAAGTTCAAAATAAAGAAGTTGTTGCTTGGGGGGGGCCTTCACGGCAACCTGGGCTACCACAACCAGGTGCACAATCCACTGTCTCATCATAGTGATGCTAATAAAAACACTACCAAAGTATTTGCCTTTCAGGGGGTACCGTGTGGCAGTGCATGGGTATGTGGAGGGTACTGTGTGGCAGTGTATGGATATCTGGAGTGGTCATTCATACAAACTTCTTGTGGTGGCGTTTCTCCTAGGTGGTGTGGTGTAATTGCCTTGGCACCAGGGCAGTCCATGTTTGCTTGGATGGGGTTGGGGAACTAGAGATGTTGAGTTCTTGAAGGAGAACTACTGGCCGAGGTGAACCCCTAACCACTTTACTGATTGGGGCTCACTTCATCTATGTTGTTCCTCCTGCAGGCACTATATTAAATTAATAATCTTTGCACATAATCACTCAAATTGGTAAATTCTCTGGTGCTTCCGGCTCAATAATTTAGGAGCTTGTGAACATCTCACACTCTCGCTCATGAACTGATGACGCTATGTTACCCTTTCTTCAAGTGCCCTTATGCTTGGATATTGAAGGTTTGTGCCCTTAAATTATAAATACCATGGTGTGTCTAGGCCACTATTACACACCAATTATGCTGCCAATTGAGAAAGGGGCAAGGCATTGTCATCAGCATGCAGTTTTAATAAGGAAAAGAGTGTGTCTTGTTCAGTAGCACCATAATTTACATTCCAGGTGCTCCAAAGAATGTACCAATTGGTATTAGTGCTCATGTGCAAAGATTAATTTATCTATACTAACCGCAGGAGGGATAGGAGAGACAAATCCCAATCTGAACAGCCATTATAGCTTCACCACAGCCGGCAGAACTCCTTTCTTGAGTTTGAGCTCCGACATGAAAACTAAGAGTCTCCGTTTTCATGAAGACAGTCAGAATGTTCCCAATTTTCTATTTTTGCAATTCTGGATTGGTTTATTCTTTGGCAGAGATTGTGTTTGTGTATCTCTCCATTAGCATCCTCATTAATCACTTGATTTTTTTAAGTTGGATGCACTTTGTTCACAAATAAACCAATTCAGGCATCTATATATTAAATAGGGACTGAACCGATGGAGTCCACCTTGGCATCTGTTGGTTCAGCTTACTTCATGTCTGAGCTTAGACAGATTTGTACATGGCATTGGGCTGCAGTGCTGCACATGCTGCCACCACACTGGATGGATTGGGGATGCAGTCCTGCCACTATTGCTGTCACACGGGACAGGTGGGGGCTGCTGTGCTGCACATGCTGCCATCGCACAAGATGGGTGGGGGTGGCAGTGCTGACACTGTAGCTGTCACATGGGATGGGTGGGGGCTGCAGTGTTGCACATGCTGCCATCTCACCAGATGGGTGAGGGCTGCAGTGCTGCACATGCTGCCGTCACATGGGATGGATGGGGTCTGCAGTGCTGCACATGCTGCTATCACATGGAATGGGTGAGGGCTGCAGTTCAGCACATGCTGCTGTCACACAGGATGAGTGGGGGCTGCAATGCTGCACATGCTGCCATCACATGGGATGGGTGGGGGCTGCAATGCTGCTGCTGTTGCTGTCACACAGGATGGGTGGGAGCTGTAGTGCTGCACATGCTGTTGTCACATGGAACGGGTGGGGGCTGCAGTGCTGCTGTCAAACATTGATTGAGGAAAGGCCACGGTTTCCATTTTGCCTGGAGATGGAAGTTGAAGTCACTTCTCAGTGCTTTCAAGGCTTTGCTCTGCTACAGACTGTACTGCTGTTCAGCTCACACCCAACCCTGGCCTGTTGACTGATGTGGATGCCTGAACTCCAGACTGCTAACAGCAACATGTCCTGTGATTGTGTTGCTGCTGCTCAGCTGAAAAAGTATATTTTTTTTGGATGTCTCATTGTTCACTTTTTTGGTTAAAACTGTCTGGTTCAGTTTCTTGGTGGGGTGTGGGGGCAACTGTAGCTATTCGAGGTAGAGTTTATTTTCAGGTGGTTAGTGACTGAATGGTTTGGAGTTTTGATGGCAAGTTGGGCTGCCATGTAACTGTTCCACCATCTAACACAATTCAAATAATTGAAAATTACTTGCAGAGATACTGACACCAACCCTGGCTGGACACTTTTTCCATGATGATCTTTATGGCAGACACTGAGATTACAGCGACCCAGTCAATGAGGAGCTGCCCATGATGAGTGACTTGAATGAATGGAGGCTGTCTGCATCAACATCCTCCATGGAAGTGGGTTTTGTTAGTACAACATGCCATGTTGACCTAGAACCCTTGTTCCCAAATGCAGATGTGTGGGGATCTGCTGCTTTAAGTTTTATGCACCCTGGGTGGTTTGGCACAAAGGTGTGTTTCCTGTGGGTGGTGGTAACTAGAGACTAGGGAGTGTGGGTGGCAAGCTGGGCCACCGCAATAAGCCCCTACCTATAAGGCCCCTTACTTATGTACTTGACTTTCAGGATAGGTGGCTGCAACCATGGCTATTGGTAACACCTTAGTCCTGGTGGCTCACTGCCAAACTTTCAGGTTCTGTCTCCTGGCAGAGGAGGCAGATGGTATGTCTAACTTGGTGTCATTTACTTGTGCGTGTGTGTGTGTGTGTGTGTGTGTGTGTCTTTTTATTTAGATAATAATTGTTTTTTTTCTGATTTTAGGCTTCAACATTCCTGCTTGATGTGAATTTCAGCTGGAAATAATCATCATCTCTAAAAGGTATGGTGTGGTCTTCATGTTCATGTGTTTTCTCAAGTCTTGGTTTGTTTGAACTTGATAAGCCTGAGCCGGGGAGACCAACAAGGTCTTAATGCAATGTGGGCAGCAAGCCTGGGATCCTGTATGTCATCAGGATTGCTCATCATCTGTGACCAGGGCTATATTTGGATGTCAACATTCTACTTTTGCATTATATAGTCAAGCCTGTGACAGCTTCTGAGGTCAGCTTGATTTCTGTAGCTGCTCCTCCCAACTATGGCTTGAGCAAGGATTAGCAGTGAGATTCTGATTCTAGTATTGTTTTATGTATGGATTGTGAGCTGCTGAGGTCAGCATATTTTCTGTAGCTGTTCCTCCAGACTCTCACCCACGGGCAGAAATGATCTGTGATATTTTGATCCTTAATGTAGTAGTTCTGAAGCTTTAATGAGTAGTTGTAAAGCCTGTTTTAATATCTCTCCAACTTGTGTTCCACTTTTTAGTTCTTTGGAGTCATCTGCACTACACATCATGATGGCAACACCAAGCAAAATGGCAAAACTTTCCAGTGTTACTGCAAAAGACCTTGCATTACAATTCAAGTTGGAAGGCATATATGAGGATGGGGAAAATGTTTTGTCACTTTTGTGATCATCCCATTGACTATGTGAGGAAGGATACAGTGATGGATCACTGCAAAAGTAAAAAACATATAAAGAATGCAAGCCAGAAGAATAGCAACAGACAGGTGATGCTTCACACCAGCTTTACTGCCACAACTTCTGCAGCTGCAGCACAGGAGAATACTGTATTGGGTGTATTGAGGACTTGGTGTGGTGCAGATATACCCATTGAAAACATGGATCAACCGTGCATAAGAGACTGGGGGAAGGGTAATGTTAAAGGAATTGGTGCTCTCCCAAAGGTATCCACCTTAAGGCAGAACTACTTGCCCAAACTGAGAAAGGAAATGGAGGACAGAATTTCACAGCTTGTAAAGGGGAGACATTCTCTGTAATGAGCAATGAGATAACCGATGCAGATGCCCGCTGTATACTGAACATAATTTTTGTCATGCAGGATGGAAAATCTATCATTGCAGACACAACAGAGTTGACAGCAGTGAACCACACCACTGTCGCACAAAGTGTTATAAAGACATTGCAGAAATTTGATGTGTAAATGGACCAAGTAGTAGCCTTCATCAGTGACAATGAGCAGTATATGCTGAAGTGCTTCAAAGATGTTTTATATGGCCTTATTGGTGCCCATGTGATCCATGTTGGTTGCTGGGCACATGTGTTATCCTTGGTGGTAGACACATGGATTGACCATTTTGAACTGGTCAATAAACATGTGGCACTTGTGAAATATGCATTCCAGCAGTTGCCCAAATGCAAGTGAGAGTACTTGGCATTCCTGGAGGGGTGAGATGTAGAAAATAAAATATTGCCTCCTGTTCCTGTCTTAACCCATTGGAACACTTGGTTTGAAACCGTTAAGTACCATTTGCTTTACCTTCAGCACTTAAGAGACTTCTTCCAAGAGGAAACAGGTGTAACCCCCTTGTTACCCGGGGTTACTAGAATCCCAGTAAGACCTAGTGGTAGTCAAGGAAGGCAGCAGCTTGAGAAACTCCTGTTAAATGGGTTTCACACTGTCTCACTCTGTTCTCAGTCTCAGCTGAGACTGAGGGATGACATCACCATTAGAACTTCTGCAGCTGCATAAGCCACATTGGAATCTGCAGCAGAGGGAGTTAGATAGAATGTTGGGAGTTTTCAAAGGTTGGTAGTCAGTGTCCAGTTTGTCTTCAGTAAGTGAAGGTGTGCTCAAGTGGTGGAGACCGCTGTTTGGGTCTCAGTGCCCCTTCCACCGGGGGGGATGTAAAGATCCCCATGCAGATTCCTAGGACATTCCCCTTCATTATGCTAAGAGGAAGAAAAGCTGCCAGTTCAGTTCAGCATTTATTTTGAAGGTTTGGAAGATTTGTGAGTCACCTGTGGGGCACCTGCAACTAAAGGGTGAGTGTCTGCTCTGACTAAGAGGGCAAAATGTTTTCTTCACCCTGGGACATGTGTGGAAATCTAGAGATTGAGCTACAATTTGGGAAGCCTATAGGACTGGGCCAAACAAGTAAAGTAGTGTCAAATGCTAGAGTGCTGTGTGATTCAAGTAATATGTAGAGGAGATGCACCCAGATCATCTACCCTTTAATCTACATTTAGAAGTTCAGCAAATGAATGGTTCAGTTTTCCCAGGGAAATGGCCGGGTATGGGCTGTGGGAGCTGGAGGTGGGCGAACCCCCCATCTTTAGTAACCAGGTCCACCTCTACAGATTTCTGCTGTGGTTGCTACTTTGCCTCATGCACTTGGCCAGTGATGGGGGAAGTACCCAGACGTGGGGTGGCAAAAGGGAAAATCTCTCTAGGAGTCGCAGACTCTAAGTGGTGTGGGGAGCCACAACAAGTAGAAAAAATTCTCTTTAGGAGATGGAGAGTCACAACAAGTAAGGAAGAATTCTCTCTAGAAGTTGCAGACTCTAAGTGGTGTGGGGAGCCATGACAGGATAATTGGTTCATTCTTCCAATGGACCATGGGGAAAACCCAAGTGTGTACAAGGTGGACTGTGTACCCAAAGCTGCATGGAAGTCCGGGCTGTGTGCCTGCTGGGTCCAGAGCCTGAGGGCTGAAAATGGTAATAAAGTGTTCTGTAGTCTCTAATCTGCATTACCAGGAAATGTAGCCTCATGGAGGTCAGTCTATGCTTTGTTTTGTTCAGCTAGTATGTGAAAAAAGCCACACTGAAGAATCCCATTCCTGGTTCTGGACATTACAGTTATTGCTTCCTGTGTTCGGATTTACTTGGGTGCCCCTGTGCAGAGTAGCCAAACCTAGGTCCCCCTGTGCCGAGAAACCTCATCCTCCCCGAACCCAGGTCCCCACCAGGTACTGCTGTCAGCTTCAACAGCATGCCACCTGTCATTTTGGCAAAAAGGCAGGGGTGAGGGGTTACACAAGTGATTGCAGCTCCATGAATTCTTTGAGAAAATTTTTCCAAGAATGGTTTACGGAGTTGCAGATTCACACAACCTTCATCGCTGAAAACTGCCATGACCTCATCAGCGCAATAGAGCTTTTACAAAGGAAAGACAAACCCATGTCTGTTTCTATATACAGTGCACTATGTGGAATAAAACTGAGGTTTCAGATGGGTGTATCAAAAACAGAAGTATTTAGAGAAAGGACAGATGAATACTTAACTATTCTTTGGCCATGGGTTAAGCAGGAGCAGATTGCAGTGTTCCAAAAGGCATTCAGAGTAGCCCTAAACAAAATGGCAAAACACATGGACACAAACCCAGCCATAGAGTTCTTGAAAGCCTGCCATATTTTGAACCCCTATAACCTTCCCAAATTGAGTAGAGACATCACGCACTACTCCAGTGACATTGGTGTATTTGAACTGCACAACCAAACTGCACTGTGAAAGGATTGGGAGATGTATGTTGGACAGGACATAGGGGAGCTTCCAGACATAATGGACTTTAATGTTGGCCAGTACTGGATTTCAGTGCAGCCACAATTACCAGTATTAGCCAAAGTCACTCTGCAAGCAATTTGGATACCTGTGTTGAGTGTCAATGTGGAGGGATCCTTCTCGGTCTATGGACAGATCCACACAGACCAAAGACACAACCTGCTAGTAGACAATATGAAAATTGCTATCCCAACTTACGTACTAAAAGTCAAAGGATTAGATTTGTGAACATTTTCCACTGAAGTTTTGCACATTTCTTTTAGTTATAGGGTTTAAACATGTTCAATAATTTTGTTAGCTTGTTTTCCAAATTCCTTGGCATGTCATGTTTATTTATACTTCAAGTTTTAGTTCATGTGTTTTTCACTGTATATATTGTTATATTGTATTGCACATTTTGCACGTTTTCATTTAGGTTTTGTTGATGCACAGTTCTTCACATTTCATGTACCTTTGCACATTTGACACTTCAAGTACTTCTATTTAGGTTTTAGTTCACTTGAATTTCAATATATATTCACTGTTTTCTACATTCTGCACATTTTCAATTACATTTTGTTTTTGTCCACATTTTTCAACTGTTGTACTTTTATGTTTTTTTGATCTGCAATATTTTGCACTCTTTATAAACTACTTTTCTTGAAATGAGGTACTTGCTTTTATTATTGACTTCATTAACATTTCTTGGGATGAGGACTTACGAGAAAGGTCATGTGGGTGGGAACTTAGTTTGCATTGTATGGTGACTGGTGGCACTCTCTAATAGTTCCTTTTAATTTATCCAGGTGTCCTGCAATCTAATGTTCTGTATTGTCACACCTGAGGGATATGGACTGCAGAGCTCTACCACCATGCTACTGCTAACACACTGGAAGGATGGAGGCCACAGTGCTGCTGCCATTACACAGGAAGGAGGAGGACCACAGAGCGGATGATAACATCACACTGGAGGGATAGGGGCTGCAGGGCTGCTGCTGTCATCACACCAGAGGTATGGGGCATGCAGTGCTGCTGCCAATCACACCTGAGGGAGGGGTCCACAGTACTGATGTCCCCATTGCATCAGAAGGATAGGGGGCATTAATGGTCCTGTCATTATATGAGAGGGATAGGGGACGTAGTATGTCTGCTGCCTTCACACATTGTAGCTTCTAAAATAACTTGATAACTACAAGTGCAGATATGCAACAGCAGATGTAGAAATGTGAAAATGCATGCTAGCAGTGCGGAAAAATGGTTAAATACAGGTTACAAAGCCAACATTGGTAAAAAACGATTTTGGACTTACAGACACTGGTGACAATACCGGTTTTGTCAATCTGCAAAACAGAATTTGCCTTTTCTCAATCACGGTAAACCACTGTCCCTGATGCACGTCATGCAGTGGCACAATGACATACCTCACAATGTGCCTTTTCTGGTGAAATATTTTAAATAAACATGGCAGCAGTGGCTGCTGCCATCTGCCACACAATGTCCACAAAGCTGGCTTTGGCGGTGATGAATCCCCCTGTCGGCATGTTAAATACCCCCCCAAGATTGTGTGGCACACTGGGAGCCCACCCCAGTGTGACTCCCCATACTGAAAGCTGACCCCCATCGGCATGTTCCTGTCCCCACCCCCATTGTGTGCCACACTGGAAGCCCACCCCAGTGTGGCGAATATCACCCCCCAAATTCATGGGGCACACTGGGAGCCCACCTAATAATAATAATAATAATAATACTTTATTTATATGGTGGGTTTCAACCACCAAGGTTCCTTACAAATAATTAAAAAAGGTAAATCACTGATTCAAAGCATCATAAATAGCATAAAATATAAATTATAATAAATAAACAGATATAAATCAGTCACCATATGCTTGGTACCATAAGTGAGTCTTTAAAGCCTGTTTAAATCCCTCCAAGATCGTTCAGTCCCGTAACTGATGGGGTACAGTATTCCAAAGGGTAAGGCTGCATGTAGAAATACCCAAGCCCCAGAAGATTTTAAAGACACCCTTAGAACCTCTAGCAACCCCTTGTCAGCTGAACTGAGTGATCACCCAGGGCGATCAGGAACCAGAATCTCTTCAAGGTAGTCAGGGCCCTGTCTGTGTAGGGCTTTGTAAGTCAAAAATCTGACTTTGAAAGTGATCCGCCACTGTACAGGCAGCCAGTATTGTCCATGCAGCACTGGTGAAATATGACAGGCCCGAGGGGTTCCTGTCAATAACTGGCCACTGCATTCTGCATTAGCTGCAAGTGGCGGATATCCACCCCAGGTAGCCCCAGGTACAGGGAGTTGTAGTAATCCAGGTGTGAGGGCACAAAGGCATGGACCAATGTAGGAAGATCACAGGACGGAACAAAGTGCTTAAATCTGGAGATATTCTACAGATGGTAAAAAGAGGATTTGAAGACGGACGACACCTGCGAATGCAGTGTCAGACCTTCATCAAAAATTACCTCCAGGTTTCACACCTGTTCGGAGGTAGGGAGTTGCAACCCCCCAACCCCCCTATCCAGTGCCCCAGGTCTACAGCCAACATCCCAGTCTTTTCCAAGTTCAACCTCAAACAGCTCAAATTCATCCAGTCTTGGATTTCTGCGAGGCAGGTATTAAAAACTGAGAGAGCTCTATCCTGATCAGGTGCAAAGGAAAGGTAGAGCTGGGTATATTCAGCATAGCAGTGAAACCTCAGCCCATACCTTCTTTCAATGTCTCTGAGGGGTAGTATATACACTGCAAATAACATGGGGACAGCACTAATCCCTGAGGGACCCCATAAGACAGAGGGACTGGGACAAAGAAAAAGATCCCCGACACCACCCGCTGAGTTCTTCTGGTGAGAAAAGATGTAAACCACCTGAGGACTGTACCTGACAGGCCACAGATGAACCTCAGGTGACCGAGCAGAACCCCATGATCTACAGTGTTGAATGCTGATGAGAGATCCAGAAGAACCAAGATGGAACAGTTCTTCTGATCTCGTGCCATCAGGAGATCCTTGAGAACCCTAACCAGCACTATCTCAGTACTGTGCCTCTTTCGAAAACCAAACTGGAGAGGTTCATAGATGTCATGGATGGTTAAATGGTTCTCCAGTTGTATGGCCACTACTTTCTCAATCACCTTCCCTATAAAGGGGAGGTTTGAGATTGGTCTGTAGTTTGCATGGCAGTCTGGGTCCAAAGAAGCTTTCTTCAGGAAGGGAGTTACCACCGCCTCCTTCAGGAAGCTAGGAAATGCACCTGTTTCCAAGGAGCACCAGACTATCCATGCTAGGACTGGACCAATGATGTCATTGCAACCCATAATCAGCAAAGTTAGTCCTTGGTCGAAACTACAGCATGTAGGGTGCATACCTGGACAATAAGCATGATATCCTTGAATTCTGGCAGGTCAAAGGTACTCCAGGAAAGCTGAGGAGCAGCAACCAAGTGCCAGTCAAGAGCAGTGCCCACAGGGTGTGCTGGTCAGAGTGCCACTCTGATGTCAGCCACCTTAGTCACAAAGAATCAAGCAAGCTCATTGCATTCTACTTGTGAAAATGCTTTTCAAACCTGTAGACAGGCTGGGTTGCACAGTCTGTCCACAGTTCGAAAAAGCTGAGCTGGTTGATTCTGAGCGGCTACAATCTCCCCGGACAGGAACTCTGCCTTCTTACTGGTGATTGCAGATTGATAGACTTGATAATGGTCCATCAATCTAAGGTGGTCAGCATCCAGGGCAGATTTCCACCAGCAATACTCCAACCTTTGTCCTACTTGCCGCATCTCCCTAAAAGTCCTGTCAAACCAGAGGGACCGAGGGTGAAGGGGGAGAGGACAAACCCAGACAGGAGCAACAACATCCAGGGCTGTAGAAATGGGCTTATTATAGGCCATCACTATGTCCTCTGGGTCACTGTTTGTCAATGGAAGACACAAAAGGTCAAGTTCTGCCACCAGGCCTTCGGAGCTTACATCTCGTAAAGGGCGGTACCTGACCATGTCCATGGGGTAGGCCTAAGAAGGGGGGCATGGAAGCTGAACCCCATGGTGTAATGATTGGACCATTTGACTGGTTCCTCCCCCAGATCCGAGGCTTCAATCCCCAGGAGGAAGACTAAGTCAAGAGAGTGATCATGTTTATGGATAGCAGTGATAAACTGTGTAAGGCCCAGAAATGTCATCAGCTGAAGGAAGTGCTGTCCAAATTGTGAGAGTTCATCATCAATCCAGGCATTTAAGTTGCCCAGGACCATCAGTCTGGGTGACTCAAATACCATGTTGATCATGAAGTCTGCCACTTCCTGAAGGAACCACTTCTCATCCTCGGGTGGATGGTAGATGAGGGCAATCCTACAGCTTACACCTGCTACCACAGTACACTCAAATGGCTCAGTCTCCTTGACTGGTACATTCGTGAGGCCCAGTTCAGTCTTGAAACAGACTGCATCCCCCCTCCCATGATCCAATCTTGAGCGGTTAATCACCATGTACCCAGATGGAATTGCAGCCTCCAGTATGGGGCCAGAGCTCTCATCCAGCCAGGTCTCAGTGATACAAGCCAGGTCTGCTGTTCTGACAAGATCTGCAATAACTGCAGTCTTATTTTTAATAGAGCTAGCATTGCATAACACCACTCGAGTTGGATGAGCTTCCAAGGCCACAAGCAACTTGCCCACCAAAATTGGCAGTGCCCTTGGATATGGAAACCAGGTATGGGGAACCAGACTCTGGGTTCCATTTCACCCCAGGGCTTCTTCTGGACCTTACAACTCTGATGTGGTGGACCTGCTCATTCATCCTCCACCATTCACACCCACCAACCCCCGATGAGCAATACCCAGTGCTCTACAGTGCTGGAAACTTATAAAATCCAGTGGGAGGAGATAAAGGAGTGGAAGGTGTGAAGGGTGGAGGACAAATAGTGCACAACTGTGGGGGTAGGCCTCCAGCACATTTTGTCAACACAATAAAACAACAATAATCTGCAAAAGGATAAAAATAAAACAAAATAACGCAACTACCCTAATAATTTAATTCAAGTAACTATACTATTACTCAAATTAAATTAACAATACTTAAATACAATTAAATCCATCACTCTCACTGGGGGAGGGGGGAAGGGAAATGATACAAAATCTAAAATGAGAAAATTATTAAAAACTTAAAATAAAGAATATACAGCAAACAAAGCAAGCTCTAAAACCAACCCCAAACAATATTAAACTTAATAATAAATATTGTAGCCTTTCAGTCCAGGTCAACAAGGACTAAATATGATCCATCAAAGACCTTCAGTCACAGCTAAATGCAAGTCAAATTGCTGGAGATCTCAAGAGTTCCAGCCTCCAATGGCCCTCACACCACCAGAGAAGATCAGTGAATATAAAAGTCTTGATAATTTCCCCAAACCCAAAATACTCTCACTACATGGGGAAGAGGAAAAAATTGCCAGAAATATGTCCAAGTACTTTATTGATAAGATGCACTCTCACGGTTCCAAAATAAAGAAAAGAGGCACTTTCACTGCCTACAACCAGGTTATAAGTGAAAAAATAGAAGGATCTGTCCAGATTCAAATGAGATGGGTCCAGGATTATCCATATCAGGCTCTGGAGCCAGAGCTGCCCTGACAAATCCTGCAGAGAGGGCAAACCTCAAGCCCATGGCCACTGCTTCAGGCCAACGCCCAGGATCACTTACTTGCAAGTCCTAAGGAGAAACCAAAGGGGACACAGGCCTAAAATCATCGACTACCCAGCAAAATAGAGCTGGGACCACTGCTCAGTCTCATGCCGCAGTCGGCTCACCCGTGGGACCAGGCACCAGCTCCTCTGCTTCAAACTGAGCTAAGGCTTCGTCCACCCACTGGTCCTGATAGGTGACCAATGAATTGCCAATACTCCAAATATACTCCTGAAAGGGTAATTCAAAATATTCTTTTGAAGGAGTCCAAGCCCCCTCTCCACTATTCCTGCTGGCCCTGCTCCAAATAATGTAGTCTGCCAAAAATTTTGTCGGCTGTCTTAGCCGCTCAGAAAGTCACAGCACAACACCAATAATATTGCATCCACAGCTGGGGATTCAGACCAGGACATGCCACTGTAATGGACCCCCTGAGTTTGGGAAGATAAAAAGCAGCGGCCCTTGCAAACCGAAAGTACAAAACGACTGTGGGGCAAAATGGGACAGCCCCAGTGCATACAGCCGAGCAGTCACCGACAGTCATCCCGCTACCTCTATTGAGTTTCAGGAAGCTCCAACTGCTAGACTTTGCTCAAACTTGGTCTCCAACTCTGACTCGAAAGCAATATCTCCATAAGGAACAGAGTAAACAGTCAGGCCACCAAACAATTTCATCGAAAAGCAGGTAGGCAGTACAAACAAACAAACACGACCATCAAATCTGCCAAAATGCAGCTGCAGACCAACAGTGTGACAGCAAACGGCAAATAAAAATGGCTAAAACTACTAAAATAAACTAAAAACATTAAGCTACAACAGCAGCTGACAACAACGTGCCCACCCCGCTGTCCATCTTCAATCCATTTAGTGGCAATGGTATTGCCCCCTACTGTATCAACAGTTTTTCATTACACCTGTAAAAAAGGAAAACTGTTTGCGGTGTTCATTTATTTCTTTTTTATTAACTGAAAAAAAGAAACTGGTCCCTCACCATCGGGTCCCCTCCTCCACTCCACACCCACCCTCTGTGCACCCCACCTCCTCACAGCCCCTTTACCCCATACTTCCCTCCGGGGCCTGGCACAATGATCTTCGGTGGAGCAGAAACATGTCTGTACTATTCAAAACTGACTGCGAACTGAAGAAATGTCAGTAAGCTGTATAATGGCATAAATGGGTGCTTTTAAACTTAGGTGGATAGCTCAGTCATTTTTGTGACTTTTAGCACCAAATTTACACCTAGGGTGTTTGGGACACCTCATGAACACTTGCACTGTTATCTCTTTACTTGGTCCCGAAAGGCTATTTCACAATCACCACACAGAATCACCATTCAGGACCGATTAATGAAATGACAGTTCCACTTTTCAGGAGGTGAACTTCCAAAAGCCTGTCTTGCAAATCTGGTGAAAAATTCCCAAAAATTATTGTGTTATTAGCATGTGTTGTGCAGTTTCAACACACGCTCATAACTTCAATAATGTTTAATATTTTCACTCCAGATTTTCAACATTGTCATTTTTTCACACCTCCTTATGGACAGTGCAGCTGTCATTTTTCACATCCTGCCTGAAATGTGTTTTCGTGCATGTGGCACACAATGGCGCAGTCATTAAGCAAAATCAATGTTCAGGACACAGTCACAAAATCACAGTAACACTGTTCATGAGTGGAGGTCCCAAGATGCCTATGTAGAAAATTTGGTAAAAAAAATCCCCCAAATATATGTGTTACAGGTGTGCATTGCGCAGTTTCTACGCATGCGTGTGACTTCACCAATTTTTCATATTTTCACTCCAGATTTTCAACAATGCCATTTTTTTACACCTCCTCATGAACAGTACAGCTGCCATTTTTCACATCTTGCCCGAAATGTGTTTTTGTACCTGTAGTGCCAAAATGCACAGCCTCTGTGCAAAATCACTTTGTGGGTAACAAACTCATAATGCCACTGTTCATGAAGTTGGGTCACATATGACCCAGGTTGAGACTTTGGAGTGAAAATCCCAACAAATGCCTAAGGCATTAGGGTTTAAAAATGTAATGACCCACCCTGTAGGGACTCACAGGCATCAGGGGTGTGAATTGGCATTGTCAGCTATAATGCTCACACCATTCTACCCCCACCCTGCAGCCAGCGACAGGCATAGAGGTGTGCCTTGGACTCTTCAGCCCCAAAGTTCTCCCCATTCTGCTTTACTGCACCCATGTTAGTGTATTTCCTTATGGAATGGGGTGAGCATTAGGCCAGAAGACCCCAAAGCACACTGCAGCACTTGTCAGTGCCTGCAGGGTAGGGTGAGGTGAAATGGCATGAGTGTTATGGCCGACAACCCAAAGGCACACCCCAGTGCCTGTCAATCTCTGCAGGGTGGGGCTGGGGTCAGCATCAGTTCACTACTTCACTGCCAGTCCTATTGTAGATCTCTCTAACTTCTGGACTACCAATGCCAATGCCAGCAAGCCAGCATTCAGCATTGACAAATGCTTGTTTTTATTCACTTCAGTTCAGCACCACAGTGTTGCCTCCAGACCCAGGCCAGTCCAAATAATTTTTGTTTTTTTTTTGGCCCCTGTCTGACACTGTAATAATCACAGCCCTGGTTGCCTGAAAAGTCTAATGAGTTAAGCCTCTGAGTCTTTTTTACTCCCTCACTGCCCCAAGAAGAAAGAATCAAGTTACTGTCTGTGTCATTATTATAAGACAGACTAAAGTAACTGCAGAATCTTCAGACACTCACTCGGTCACCAAAAAAACTCCAAATGATTTCACTTTGTTCCCCTTGCCTTAACAAACACCCCTGGCTGTTACCCTGTTAATGGCCCTGTGTTTTTTATGTTGGCATGCTTGCACAGCCAATATCTTCCGACAGTGTGGGGAGTTGGAGGTGCGGTTGCTGTTCGCGAATGCAGGGCACGCACTAGTAGGTGCGTCCAGCACTGCCCAATCAGCCTGCATGCCAGCGCCACACCATGCATACATAATGGGGTGAGCACATCTAAGAAAAGGTCCACTGCAATCCGAGCAAAGCTCATCAGATGCAGCAGTCCTTTTCTTGCCATGCTTGCTGCCATTATGTGCATGATCGGCGAGGACGGCCTCCTAACGTCTGCCGACTTTGGTGTTGGTTAACCCCCATCTTTGTGTGTCGATGGGGAGCCCACTCCATCGGCGATAACCCCCAATTGTTGAATGGCAAGGTGCCCAATCCCCTCGGCTCACGCCCCGCTTTCTGTGCCGACAGGTGCCCAATCCCCGCTTTCTGCATTACTTCCTCTGTGTTGTGTGCCTACAAGGGTGCCAATCCCTGTTGGCTACTGAGCCCACCCAGCATGCCAAATGTCCTTCAAGGAAAACTGTCCCTGAATGGTTTTCCCATTTTTCCCCTGTAAATGAAACGGTCCCTCGTAGTCTCGATGAACCCTCCCCACACCACCCACTGTGCACCTGCCTCTCCTCATCCTCCCTCACCCCATACTTACCTCCAGAGTCTGGCGCGATGATCTTCTGTGGACCGAGAACACATCTGCACTCTTCAAAGCCAACCGCGAACTGAGGAAATGCCGGTAAGCTGTATAATGGAATGAACAGGGGTTTTTCAACTTAAACACATAATTCGGGCATTTTTGGGAATTTTGGCCCCAAATTTTCAACATGGGGTTTTTGGGACCCCTTCTCATGAATTCTTGCACTGTCATGGTGTTATTCGGTCCCGAAAGGTGCTTTCGCAGTCACTGTGTGGAATCACCTTTTGGGACTGAGTAATGAAATGACAGTGCAACTGTTCATGAGAGGGGTTCTCAAAAAGCCTATGTTGCAAGCTTGGTGGAGAAAATCCAAAAAATGACTGTTTATGAGCGTGCGTAACAACAAATGCCTTCGTAAGTTAGCATATTCGCACTATTTTCATGCCATATTCTCAACATTGGCATTTTACCACACCTTCTTGTGAACTGTGCAGCTGTCATTTCTCACATCCTGCCCGAAATGTGTTTTCGCACTTCCGGCGCAGAATAGCGCAGTTGCTTTGCAAAATCAGTGTTCAGGACACAGAATGAAAATGACAGTGACACTGTTCATGAGCAGAGGTCCTAAAATGCCTTTGTTGAAAATTTGGTGACAATACTCCATAAAATGCCTGTTTTACGAGCGTGCATAGCAACTGCACAACGTACGCTCGTAAGTTAGCATATTTGCAATATTTTCATGCCACATTCTCAACATTGCCATTTTACCACACCTTCTTGTGAATAGTACAACTGTCATATTTCACATCCTTGCTGAAATGTGTTTTCGTACTTCCGGTGCAGAATAGCGTGGTCGCAATGTGAAATCACTGTTCGGGGCACATTACATAAATGACAGTGATACTGTTCATGAGCAGAGGTCCTAAATTGCCTGTGTTGACAATTTGGTGACAATACTCCATAAAATTATTGTTTTACGAGGTGCATGGCAACTGTGCAATGCACGCTTGTAACTTAGCGCATTTGCAATATTTTCATGCCAGATTCTCAAATTTGGCATTTTACTACACCTTCTTGTGAACTGTGCAGCAGTCCTTTTCACATCCTTGCCAAAATGTGTTTTGGCACTTTCCAGCAACTCAATAGTATTTCGCTGTCAAATCAGTGTTAGGGACACGTGATAGAAAATGACAGTGACACTGTTCATGAACAGAGGTCAAAAATGCCTGTGTTGAAAATTTGGTGACAATGCTCCATAAAATGACTGTGTTACGAACGTGTGTTGTGCAGTTTGCACGCACACTCGTACGTTGGCAAACTTCCAGTATTCTCACTTCAGATTTTCTACAGTGCCATTGTTCTGCACCTCCTAATGAACAGTACAGCTGTCATTTTTCACATCCTGACCAAAATCTGTTTTTCGCAGTTCCGGCGCAGAATAGCATGGTTGCTGTGGAAAGTCCGTGTTCGACACACATGATGAAAATGACAGTGACACTGTTTATTAGCAGATGCCCTAAAATGCCTATGTTGAACATTTGGGAACAAAAGTCAATAAAATGAGTGTTTTATGAGAGTGCATTGCACAGTTTGCACGCACGTTCATGACTTTCTGAATTTGTAATACTTTCACTCCAGCTGTTCACCATTGGCATTTTTCCATACCTCCTTATGAGCACTCCAGCTGCCTGAAATGTGTTTTCGCACGTCCGGCACAGAATTGCATGGCCGCTGTGCAAAATCAGTTTTTGGGACAGTTTGAGGAAATGACGATGACACTATTCATGAACAGAGGTCCTAAAATGCCTATGTTGAACATTTGGTGCCGAACCTCCACAACAACGACAGTGTTGCAAGCATGCAGTGCGCAGTTTCCATGCACCCTTGTAACTTCGTCAATCTGCAATATTTTCATGCCACATTTTCACCACAGGCATTTGTGCACATCTCCTTTTCAACAGTCCAGCTGCAGTTTTTCACAGCCTGCCCAAAACGTGTTTCCGCAGCTGTGGCGCACAATGGCATGCTCACTGTGTGAAATCACCTTTTGAGACACATTCACAAAAAATCACAGCACTATGCATCTCTAGCTACACCACTCCCACTGCTAATGCCAGTGTGATAACATTCGGCATTGACAAATGCTTGTTTTATTGGGCTATGAAGTGCTGGCTTGGCAAGGGATGGGAAGTGGGAACTGTGTGTTGTTCAGGTCTCTTGAACTTACAGTACTTGGCTGGGGCGGCTGGAAGATTGTGATAAGGCAAAGAGCCAAGAAAGAGGTTTTCTTTTGTAATACAATTAGAAAGTTGTTTCCTTTTATGCCCCTGAATTTCCCTGGACCAGACCCCAAAAGTTCACCCTGACCTTAATGAATTGCTTATGTCCCTGCCTGGCTAAGCACTAGTCTACATACACATACACAGTCTAATCAGTTGGTGTGTTCCCTTCCTGATTTTTTTTTTACTGACAGGCCCCTCCAAGAAGAAGAAAGAATCAACTCAAGTTACTCAAATGTTGTTATGTTATTACAATACAGACTTACATTACAGTAACTGCAGAGATATAGGACAGGCTCAGTCATAAAAAAACACCTAAAAATAATGTTTTTATTTATCCTCCCCCCACCTGCCAGGCTCAATCAATTAACACCCCTGTAAAAGTCCCAACCCTGCCTGCAGCAGGCTAAATACAGTCTACTCTGTCACACTGTCAGAAAAAAAACAAGCATTTGTCAATGCAGAATGTTGTCTTGTTAGCATTGGCAGTGATAGTGCAGGAGTTAGAGAGATGCATAATAGGAATGGCAGTGACATATTGAACTGACGCCAACCCCACCCACACCCACACCCTGCAGAGACTAACAGGCATTGGGGTGTGCCTTTGGGTCATTGGCCATAACACTCATGTCATTTCACATCACCCTACCCTGCAGTCACCGACAAGTGTTGCAGTGTGTCTTGGGGTCTTCAGGCCTTATGCTCACCCCTTTCCATAAGGAAATAGGCTGAGATGGGTGCAGTATTGGAAAATGGAGTTGAACTTTGGGTCCGAAGAGTCCAAGGCACACCTCATTGCCTGTCACTGGCTGCAGGGCAGGGGTAGGGGTGGAATTGCATGAGCATTACAACCAACAATCCCAAGTCACACTCCTGATGCATGTCAGTTTCTACAGGGTATGGCTTTACAGCTGGAAACCCCAATACCCTGGGTGATTGTTGGTATTTTCACACCATATTTTCAACATTGGCCTTTTGTGACCCCACCTCATGAACAATGGCACTATCAGTTCATTAGTCAAAAGGCGATTTTGCACAGTGACTGCATCATTTGGAGCCACAGGTGCGAAAACAGATTTTGGGCAGAATGTGAAAAATGGCAGCTGTATTGTTCATGAGAAGGTGTAAAAAAATGGCAATGCTGAAAATCTGGAGTGAAAATATGAAAAATTGGTGAAGTCACAAGTGTATATAGAAACTGCACAACACACACACACCCATAATGCAATTATTTTGGGGCATTTTCCAGCATAGGTATTTTGGGACTTCTGCTCATGTACAATGGCAGTGTAATTTTGTTACTCTGTCCCGAACATTGATTTCCCATATACCGTTGTGCGCCAGATATGTGAAAACACATTTTGGGCAGCATACCTCTCAACCTCCTGCCTCATAAATCAGTGACAATGCTTAAAAAAATCAGGTATAAAGGACCAAAATGAGAGACGCATCTTCAAAATGTGTAATATCCACTCAGGAAGCTGGTAGAATAAGAGGCTTAGTGTAAAATGCATTTTCTAAGGAAGAACAAGTCTGTAACTTTAATCTTTGAGTTTATTTTGTGCATACAACTGCACTGTTTGGTCACAGAAATATAATTTTTAGGAGGGACAGAGTAAAATTTTGAGGCAAAATCAGGGACGTCCCTGAAAATCAGGGACAGTTGAGAGGTATGTTGGGCAGGATGTGAAAAATGACAGCTGTACTGTTCATAAGGAAGTGTGAAAAAATGGCAATGTTAAAAATCTGGAGTGAAAATATAAAAAATTGTTGAAGTTACAAGCGTGCATGGAAACTGCATAATGCTTGCTTGTAACACAGTAATTGTTTGGAATTTTTTCACCACATTTGCAACATTGGCTTTTTTGGGACCCCACCTCATGAACAGTCGCACTGTTGTTTTGTTAATCAGTCCCAAAAGGTGGTTCAGTGCAGTGACCACAAAGTGACCTGTCGGGACCGAATAACGAAATGACAGTGCATGTGTTCATGTGGTGGGGTCCCAGCAATCCCAAGTTGAAAGTTTGGAGCCAAAATTAAAAAAAAATAACTAAGATATCCCATTAAGTTGAACCCCCCCCCACTGATGCCATTATACAGCTTACCGGCATTTCTTCATTTTGCTGTTTGGCTTTCAAGAGTCCAGATGTGTTCCCGCTCCACCGAAGATCGCAGCTCCAGACCTCTAGAGGTAGGTATAGGATGAGGGGGTGTGAGGGAAGGAGTGGTGCACAGGGGGGATTTTGGGTTAGAGGAAGGGGGGTGCTGAGGACAATTTGAGGGACTGTTTTCATTTAACAAAAACATAACACTGCAGAACCATTTTCTGTTTTCACAGATGAAATAACACAAATGTTTGGGACACTCAGGTGGGCTCCCAGTGTGCCCCATTATTTTCAGGGGGATGCTGGCCACACTGGGGTAGGCTACCAATGTGCCACACAATGGGCGTGGGGGGCAGAACATGCCAACATGGTCAGCTTTGTGTGGATGGTGGCACACTAGGATGGGCTCCCAGTGTGTCACTCAATGTAGGGGGGACATGCTGACAGAGGGATTGCACCCCAATGTCAGCTTTCTTTGCGGATTGTGTGGTGGCGGCTCCATCGCCACCATGTTTATTGAAATGTTTCGCCAGGAAAGGCACATACGGGAGGGGTGTCATCTGTGCTGCTGCATGATGAGCTTGTCTCCAATTGCAGTGGCCCATTTCATTCAAGTTTGTGGCACTTTATATCATTCTTGTGTCAACACTAGCATGCTGGCTAAATGGGGAATGAGGGTCGCACCTATAAAAGCATGCCCTGCATTTGCCAATATTGACACACCTCTGAATTTCTTCTACTACCACAAGATGTTGCTTGTGCGTGCACAAGACAACATAAAGACAAGTTCAGCTCAAACTAATATTTAGGTTTTGCCCACTGGCTCTGGCCCTGTAAAAGTTCAGACCCTGTCTGAGTCAGCAGCAGGCTAGCTAAGTAACGTTTTAACACAGAATCAAGTAGAAGTACACAGATGATAAGTGTGAAAATTAAATTTAACTTGGGTAGTGGGTGGGGGAACTTGTTGCTTTATTGGACAACAACAAACTCAGTTCCGAAGAAAGCTGCTTAAGGTTTTTTTTTTTTTACAACTCATTCATTTCACCTTTTAAAGTCCTGACCTTGCCTTCACTGCTGCAGGCTAAGTAGAGTCTACATTGTCCATCACACTGTCAGAAAAAAAAAGTTCTGCTCAGAACTAATGTTTTTATTTTGCCCACTGGCTCTGGCCCCTGAAAATCAATATACACCCCTGTAAAAGTCCTGACCCTGCCTGAGGCAGCAGGCTAACTAATTAACTTTTAAAAAAGAAGCAAGTAGAAGTACAGATGACAAAGAAGATTACATTTTAACATGGGTGGCGGGTGGGGGAACTTGTTGCCTTGTCAAACAACAAATTAAATTGTATTCAGCAGAAAGGAACTTGAGGGTTATTTATTTATTTTTTTCAAGTACTGCTCATTCACTTCAGTCAGTGAACTGAATCTGATTTTAACTCAAACATACAAACTTTTTCCAAGTCAAGAAATGAATCAGGAAACTACTGTAAAAAGAAACATTTTCCTTTTGGCTTTTTCTTTTCACATTCACTAAGTCTCAATTTGTATCTACTCCTCAGAGAACTTTTAACTAACTAACTACCAAAAAAAGAAAGAAAATGAGAAGAAATCAAAGTGGGGCCCCTGGCTCAAAGGCCCAAGGATGGTCGCATGTGAAAACTATGCTTCTCTGATTGTCCGAGTCTCTCTCAGGAGCAGCCTGCCTTCGTGGTTTGGACTTGTTTGCCTTTTTTAAAATACTGACTTGGGCTGTTTTAAAATAATTTGTTTGAGCACAGAAAATGTTGGGATGGATTAAGATAGATCAGTTGTTTTGAAGTCATAAGACTAGACAAAAAATGAGTAAAATTAGCAAGCACAAGCTGTATGCTGCTTCTCTCTCACTGGTCTGTCTGACTGGCACTGTGCACAACAACATGACTACGCAGAATAAGTAGTTTACCACCTGACCATGTCTGCCCAATCAGTGTCAGTGCTGGCAGTCTGGACAGACATAGCCATGTGATCACTCAGCAGCCTGCAGCTCATGAAAGACCCCTGTGAGCTGGGTACTGGATGCCTGACTCACTGTGTGAGTCACAGCAACAACTACTAGTGGTCTGAAATTTGAATTGGTCACTGTTAACTACTTGACTGTTGTTGCTGATCAAATCATCGACCTATCTCTGATTGCAGATTGTTGCTGCTGCTGCAAATTGTAAAACAATTTTTTTCAGCAACTGAATCTCTTAGTTCTGAGGTGGTGACTGGTGGTGCACAACACACAATTACACTGCTATCCTCCATGGTCCCATCCAATTCTACACACACAGTGTCCACTCCCCTCCCGTCTCCAGAGTCTTGATCCAGGAATCAACCCAACAGTTATGGTACTGTAACCGTACCAGTATCTCTCTCCTCACACCCAACCTGACTGATAGTGATGATCTTGCCTGCCTGCCCCATGGATGCCCTAACCTTGACCTTCCTGCATGGCTCTGGGCTCCAAGTCCACCACACCACCACCATGACACAGTCCACAGCAAGGATTTCTTCAGCCAGTGCCCCAGCCCAATTCAGGAAGATGAGTAAGACAGAAGTGAAGGAGCAAGTCAGCTGAGCAGAGCAAGAACTTAAGGATGCAGACCAAATCAGACAACTTCTGCAACTGGACAACAAGGCAAGTCAGTCAAAGTTGAACACTTCTGCAGGACATACAGTAGAGGCAGTGTGAGTCAGAGACACAACCAGTCTCTCTCTAATATCTTTCAGTCAGACTAGTACTAGTCTAAAAAATAATGAGGGACACAACACTCAGGGAGTCAGTCAGCTGACAGCCAGCAGTCAACAACTCAGCTGTCAACTGTCGGCAGCAGGGAATTGCAAGGAGCCAGATCAGAAGGAGGGTCATGAGTGGGGTAAAAATCTGATTTGCTAGTTGCCATCTTCAGAGATAGTCTGTGTGTGAGAGGATGTGTGATCATGGTGTCCTGACAACTATCCGCTCAGCTCCAACTCCTCTGCACTTGTAGTATGGACTAGTGGTGCAGTGTGCATGTGTATCTTGGTCTCTCTTTGTTGCCACCTGCCGGTGCTGTACCATGCCACATACTCAGTCCACCACCAAGCATGCCCAGACTCAGATTTTGGCCAGGAAATGGAATTTTTTACATTTTGTTTTAAATATCTGCAAAAATCAGTTAGGGGCATGGCCCTCTCAGTTTTAAAAGTAGGTTGGCCATGGCCCCCCATGCCCCCCTGATTCCAGCACCTAAGGCTTGCCTGTCCCCCTCTTCCCAATCTGTACTTGATCTTGATTTTTTCAGTGTCTGTTCTTTTATATTACTGCCTGTGGTGCTCTCACATTATCCCTTCAAATGCACTTAAGTAGGTATAAGGTTGTTCCTACTGCCACTTCTGTGGAGTGTGTTATGTTAGGATAAACTGGTATTCTTCTGTATTACCTATATAATTACTGGTCAGCAATTTTTCCTGTGGGCTGAACCAGTTGCTATTTGCCATAATAACCAGCTGGTTATTATGACATTGACACGCCCAGTCACTCATTCGATGACGCTCGCTCATTGGATAATGTTCGGCGTGGGGGTAGGCTAAACTGTCTTACAAACATGGTGGCTCCGTCTCTCATGTCCCGTGGAGCCTCAGAAACAAGACGCGTCCATCCTTTTTTTTTCTATTTGTTTCATCTATCTGGTTGATCCAGCCTTTTCCCCAGCAAAATATCTGGTTGATCCTGCCGTTTGTCCATTTCGGGACAAAATGTCTAGAGCTACAAGGGAGCGTGCCAAGGAAGCGTGATAGACGCGATCAGGTCAGAGACTAGCTGTAAAGTATAAACAAAATGGAAACAAAAAAGAACTATGTTAAGGGAGGTAGAGGGCAGAAGACAGATGAAGTCAGAGATTGTGTGTGTGTGTGTGTCTGTGTTTGTAAGAGAGAGAGAGAGAGATGTGTGTGTGTGTGTGTGTGTGAGTGAGAGAGTGTGTGTGTGTGTGTGTGTGTGTGTGTGTGTGTGAAGACTGAACTCAAGCAGGAGAAAAATGCTGACCTTTTATTATAAAAATAAAGATGGTAAGTGTGTCATATTCGAATTTAAATGCTTAACCTCAGTGTGGGATGCTTTGATAAACCCCTCGGGCTTCGCCCTCGGGGTTTATGTAGCATCCCACACCTTGGGTGAGCATTAAATTCTCATAACACACACTTCCCCATCCTTTATTCTCTATATTATTGTTTGCATTTTGATTGAATGTATCTTACTTTTATTCTTATTGTAAACCATCACTTGTGTTTAGAGCTGAAATGGTGCCTTTCCTGGTAAAATAAAAATTAAATTGAATTGACCCCCTTCCCCCACCACAGACACATGTAAATGAATCTTGGCTCCATGTGCCCTTCCCGGTCTAAAAATTTTAAATAAAAAAAGGGTCAAATTAATACCATACTGAAATTATTGTATTTTATTTATTCATTAATTAACATCTGGTGAGTCTATGTGCAACATTTGCCCATGATCATACTTGACGAGACATAAGGAGGGTCATACTGTACAGGTGGAAAACACCAAGAAAATATTACAAGTGCCTTTATTATGTAAACAACTGACAAGTTATAGGCTTTTACAACGTACACAACAAGCAAATTATAGGCAATTACTCAATAAAGCCCAAAGATGAATTAACACAGGACCTTACTGAAAACAAGACATTACCAATTAGCTGGGCTATCAGTGTTACACTGCAAAAGTGGTAAAATCTGGACTCAACTAAATATAGGATGCTGTTTCTTATTTAGGCAATTTTGGGTACCTTCTGTGTAACAATAAGTAAAAGTAGAACCCTTGTGAAACTGAGATGTGGCATTTCCACTGAGCTATCATGGGGAAATATATTGTAGAAAAGGGTAAATGCTGGATCCTAGAGAAAATTAGATATTGCTTATCAACTGAGCTGGGATATACTTGGTAAAAACAATGTAAAACCAAATGTATGAAATGACAAAAGAACTCCACTGTTCATCTTAGCTGTGCTGTTCTCAAAATACATTAAACAGTGGTGAAAGCAGGACCCCAGTTAAAATAAGGTGTTGCATTTCACCTGGGTTACGCTTTCTAGGTTAATGCACTGTAAAAGTTGGAGATATCATGCCTCAGGATCATGCCCTGGGGAGGGATAAGGGAGAATTTTGGTGGATTACAATACCCCAGAAATCCTTGGTGGATATAGCCACTCAGTTCTGTCACAACAGTATGGCCATGTTGACTCTTCCACACTTCACCTGCTCCTCCCACAGACCTCAACCATCAAATGTAGACTGTTATCTAGACTTGAGGAATGGGGTGGGATACCACCCACTGGAGACAAGTTGTAAGTTGTGGTCATTAGTTCAGAATGGTTGTTGAGCTGTGGTGGGTGGCAGGTTAGATGCTTGGTGGACTCCCATGTCACATATAAGAGCTTGGGCACATGGCAAGACAAGACCACAGCTAGTGAAGAGACGTGGTGGTCTAAACAGAAAGTATTTCAAAATAGGTAAAGTCAGGACCCCTCTGAAAAAGAGGTGTTGCATCTCACATGGGCTGTCTTGGGTGTAGTCACTGTAAAAGGTGGTTAAACAAGAGCTATACTGGGTACATACATTATAAAATTAGTAACAAGACACTACAGCAAATGAGTTGCCATATTGCATCTCAGTTGGGCTGAGCTATCCTTAGTAAATACCGTGTAAAAATGGGTAACAGTGTTGCCCACCCAGTGGTGCAGAGGGTTGAGGCACTGGATGCCACACCTGCCATCTCACTGGTAACCCTGGTTCAGGAACTGACCTCGGTCACTGGAGTTGGCTGCGGAGAGAGAGGATTGAGCATCCAGGCTGGGGAAAGCTTTCATCTCCCAGAGAGAGGAACATGGTTCAAGTGCAAGTCTGATACCTAGTGATGGCTGCAGGCAAGGCAACCAGGGACCATAATGTAGGGGACATTTGGAGTGATGTCTGCTGATGTCCTGCACATGGCAGCATGCACAGGCCATCTTGGATGACATCACATGCCAGCTCCCCCTAAGAGAGAAAAAGGAGGAGGGGGAGGTAGTTCCTATTTTTTCTGGCCATCTCGCCACGCGCAGACTTACAATAGAAGCATGACTGTAACTAAATCCCAGTTGGAAGCTGGGGTGAAAGGATTGGGATGGCTGGGGGCATCTGACCATGCCACAGACTGATGCAACAAAAAATAACTCAACTATAAAAAAGGGGGTTAAAACAGAACCCTCTGAAGATGAGATATTGTCACTCAGCTTGGTATTCTTTGTATCTACGGTGTTAAAATGAGCAAAGGCCTGACTGAAGATGTGATATGACATCTCAGCTTAGCTACTCATGAAAAATGCTGTGTAAAATGGGAGAAAGAAGGACCAAGTGGAAACAAGATTTGGCATCAAAATGTGTTAGCCTGGGTAAATGCAATATAAGAATATGTGAAACAGGACAGTGCTAACAAGCATTTGTCAATGCCGAATGTTTGCTTGCTGATATTAGCATTGGACATGCAGAGGTTAGACTGATGCAGAATAGGAATGGCAGTGGAGTATTGCACTCAAGCCAATCCCATCTCCATACTGCAGAGATGGACAGGCATTGGGGTGCGCCTTTGGGTTGTTGCACATAACGCCCATGGCATTTGACCACACCCTACTGTATAGACACTGACAAGTGCTGAGGTGTTCCTTGTGGTGTTTGGCTTCACAGTCACCCATTTCATAATGACATACACTGAAATGGGTGCAGAATAGGAGAATAGGGTGAAGGCTGGGGCTGAAGAGTCTAAGGCACACATTGATGCCTGTCACTGGCTTCAGGGTGGGGTTGGAATGGCATGAGCATTACAGCCGTCAATCCACAGGCACACCCCAGATGCCTGTCAGTCTGTATAGGGTTGGACGTTCTGGTTATTTGCATTACAAATTTTCAGCATGGCCTTTTTGTGATCCTTGCCTTATGAAAGCATTTGGGACCTCTGTTCTTGAACAGTGGCACTGTGATTTTGTTACTTTGTTCCGAATTTGCCAAGATAGTCATATAAGTTGAAAAAAACCCAGTTATGCCATTATACAGCTTACCGGCATTTCTTCAGTTTGTGGTCGGCTTTGAAGAGTTCAGACGTGCCTGATCCAATGAAGATTGTTGCACTAGCTCTGGAGGTAAGTATGGGGTGAGGTGGGGTGTGGGGAGGTGGGGTGTACAGAGGGTGGGTGTGGATTGGGGGAGGGGTACCAGACTGAATGAGGAACCATTTTTCTTTCACAGGAAAGAAAAAAATGCTGGAAGGTGTTCTGGTTTTGCAGGTACTTTGGCACACTTGGGTGGGCTCCCACCGTGCCACCAGAGTGTTTCTTGGGGGGGGGCTGTAGCCAATGGGGACTGGGCACCCCTGTCAGCTGATTGTTGGAAGGTAGGAGGATGCTGGGAACCTCCACAAAGGAGACCCACAGGAGGGTGGCATGGGACCCCACAGGGAAAGGAAACAACAACTGCTGGGGGACTCCATTGTTAGGAAGGCAGAACTGGTGGAGGAAGGAGAGAGGGAGGTAAGGTGCCTACCTGGCACCATGGCTTGGAGGGACAGGAAGCGAATCCTCAGGATTGCCAGAGCAGCTGCACAGCAGAGGGAGCTGGATGTCATTGTCCACCTAGAGACAAATGGCCTGGCTAAGAAAGGGATCAGAGAAGTGCAGGAAGAGTTTGTGGAGTTGGGGAGGGGCCTTAGACAGGTAGCATGCACGGTAACCTTCTTGGAAGTGCTGCCTGTCTATGGCGTAGGTGAGGCTAGGAAGCTCCACACCATGGGATTCAATCAGTGGTTGAAAAACTGATGCAGAGCTCAGGGATTTGGCTTCACTGGGTAATGGGTGTCCACCTGGAGGGTTGCAGGCCTATACTGGTGTGATGGTCTGCATCTGTCCAGGAGGGGAACCAGGATCCTAGGTAATAGGTTTAAATGCTTCATTAGCAAGCATTTGAACTAGTTATGGGAAGAGGCAATGGAAAGGAGCAGGAAAATTCTAGCCCCCCTCAAAAATCAGGGGAGAAAGTGAGGCAAACACCAAGATAGAGATGTCGATAGGGAAAAGGGCAGGGGTAAATGGAGAAAGTGACAAAGGCAATAAGGACTGGGATGGGGCAAAAAGGGGTAAGGCCATCAGGAAATGGAGGGCAATGAGTACCAATGCCCGTAGTCTGAGCAACAAGCTCCCTGAACTCGTGGCCTTGATGGAAGAGGAATGCCTAGATATTGTAGCAGTCACAGAAACACAGTACACAGAGAACCATGACTGGGATGTTAACATACCAGGGTATCCAACCTACAGGAGAGACAGGGAGAGGAGAAGAGGGGGAGGGGTAGCTCTCTTTGTAAGGGAAGGGATAAAATCAACTGAACAAAAGAGTAAACAGGGAGGAGAGGAGGCACTGTGGGTCACCTTAGAGAATTGAAATGGCACCACAATCCACACAGGAGTTGTATGCAGACCCCCATGTCAGGGGGATGAAATAGACATTGATATGATAGAAGGCATCCTTAGGATGGCAGAGAAAGGGGAGATACCATTGATGGGAGACCTGAATATGCCAGATGTTAACTGGAGCACCTTTGCTGCAGCCATATCCAAGAGCAGAGCCATTCTCGATGCCCTACAGGTGGCATGCCTCAGACAGCTAGTTTTGGAACCCACTCATGAGGGAGCAATCTTAGACCTTGTACTCTCAAATGGAGACTGTGAGAGAAACTCAGATCTAGAAGTGGGTAGCCATTTGAGAACAAGTGACCACCAAACAGTGTGGTTCACAATAAACTCAGCTACAGAGTCAAGCCATACAATAGTGAGAGTACTGGACTTCAGGAGGGCTGACTTTGGCAATATGGGAGAGTGCCTTAGAAAAGCACTAGCAAACAGGCTAGAAGGAGGGGTGGAGCAACTATGGGGAAACATAAAAACTGACATCACAGAGGCAATTAGCCTTTGCATGAAGTAAATATATAAATCAAAATGAAAGAAAAAATGACTATGGTTCTCAAAAGAGGTGGCGGGGAAGGTCAGGGAGAAAAAGGCTGCATTCAGTAAGTATAAGGAAACATAGAAGAAGCAGGACAGACAGCTGTACCAGTTAAGGCAGAAGGAAGCAGGGAGGGAAGTCAGAATAGCAAAGGCCCAAACTGAGGAAAAGATAGCCAACTTGGTTAAGAAGGAGGATAAAACCTTTTATAGATAAATCAGGGAGCATAGAAAGACAAAGGGAGGGATAGTGAGACTGAATAGAATGGACGGTGGGTGGTCAGAGAGAGACAGTGAAAATGCAGGGATACTGAATGAATACTTCTGTTCAGTATTCACAAAAAAGAGGAAGAGGGGGAGGTGCCTAATCCAGTTAACAGAAGCACTCTTGATAGGAGGGGTCGATCCCAGTCCTTTCACAGAAGAAAGGGTTCTGAAAGAACTCCTAAAACTGAAGGTGGACAAAGCAATGGGGCCTGATGGAATTCACCCCAGAATTCTAAAATAATTAAGGGGAGAACTAGTGAAACCACTGACTACCCTTTTTAACAAGTCATGGGTGGATGGTGTGGTACCTGAGGACTAGAGGAAGGTGGATATGATTTCCCAACACAAAAGTGGGATCAAGACAGAAGCAGAAAACTACAGACCTGTCAGTTTGACCTCTGTGGTAGGGAAAGTGATGGAAGCACTTTTGAAGGAAAGAATTGTTGAGTACCTAGAGGCCAGTGGGGCACAGGACCCAAGGCAGCATGGGTTCACAGTGGGAAGGTCATGTCGATGAATCTAATTGATTTCTTTGACTGGGTGAACAAAGTAGTAGACCAGGGAGGGGCTATGGACATGGTCTACCTAGACTTTAGCAAGGCATTTGACACAGTACCACACAAAAGATTAATAGTCAAATTAACCAGCCTGGGAGTAGGTCCCAGGGTGGTAGCATGGGTAAAACACTGGCTGGACAACATGACACAGGAGGTAATTGTCAATGGAGTCCACTGTGAAGAAAGAGGGGCTACTAGTGGAGTACCGCAGGGTTCAGTACTGGGTCCAGTCCTTTTTAATGTCTTAATAAGTGACATTGTAGAGGGACTGGAAGGAAAAGTATGCCTCTTTGCAGATGACACAAAGATCAGCAACAGGGTTGATACACAAGGAGGCGTGCAAAGGATGAGAAGGGACTTGGTAAGGTTGGAGGAATGGTCAGAAGTATGGCAGCTTGGATTCAATGCAAAGAAGTGCAAAATAATGCACCTGGGAAACAAAAACCCAGGGGAAGATTACATAATGGAGGGGGGGAGGTAGTAACAATAACAAAACTGGAAAGGGACCTGGGGTAATCATATCAGATGACCATAAGATTAACAAGCAATGTGAGAAGGCAGAAGGGAGGGCTGGGGGGATACTGGGATGTATAGGGAGAGGCATCATCATCAGAAAATAGGAAGTTGTTATCCCTCTGTACAGAAAGTTGTTGAGACCCCATCTGGAGTACTGCAACCAGTTCTGGAGACCCCATCTCCGCAAGGACTTAGACAGGATAGAGGCAGGCCAGAGGATGGTAATTAAAATGGTGCAAGTTCTGCAAGAGAAGCCATATGAGGAGAGACTAAAGAAGCTTAATATGTATACCCTTGAAGAAAGAAGGGAGAGGGGGACATGATAGAAACTTTTAAGTACCTCTGTGGAATCAACAAAGTCCAAGAGAAGAAGAAGAAGAAGAATCAGCATTTATATAGCGTTTTTCATACACAGTATCCCAAAGCGCTTTACAAGCAATGCTAGACTGGTAGTGAAGTGACTGAATGTGTGGTGGCGACCATATCGCACATCATCACCCACACACAGCCTGGATAATTGCATGAACCGCTTTATGGGAAGGGGAATGTTTGCCAGGACACCAGGAATGTTCCCTGCTCTTTGCGAAGAGTGACTTGGGTTCTTTTACTTCCACCTGGACACCCACCAGGACAACACCAGGATGGGCAGAAGGGACCTCGGTTTAACATCTCATCCGAAGGACGGCACACCCCAGCAGTACAGCACCCCCCAGTACTGCACTCGGATGCCAGCGATTTTTAGGTGCAAGTCCAATCCCAGTGTGGGACGAGAACCCATGACCTTCTGGTCCAGAGGTGGATGTGCTACCAACTGAGCCATGCTGACACCAAGAGGGTAGCATCATTCAGAAAAAGAGATATGCAGGAACAAGGGGACACAATTTGAAGATGGGGGGGGGGTGTTCAGGGGCAATATGAGGAGGTATGTTTTCACAGAGAGGGTGGTTGACGTATGGAACAGCCTTCCTGAGAAGGTTGTGGGGTCTAAAACTATGAGAGAATTCAAGAATGTATGGGACAGACATAAGGCAAATTTTGTGGGGGAGGGTAGGAAGAAATAGGCGTATGCTGTAGGTTGGGAAATGGGCAGACTAGGTGAGTCAAGTGGTTCTTATCTGCCGTCAAAGTTTATGTTTCTATATTTCTATGGGCACATGAGCCGAGGGGGATTGGGCACCCCATTGAGACTAAACAGATGGGGAGGGGCATCATGGCGATGGGGATTGGGCTACCCCATCTGCAAATGAACTGGGGAGCGGGCATGCCAACAGGGGGATTAAGCACTCCCAGCTTTAAAGAGGACTGTGAGAGGTAGCATGTGCTCCATGGCCTCGTTGGGGACTGTGAGAAGCTGACAGTGAAGCCACCATCATGATTGTTTGAAATGGGACACCAGACAAAGCAGCTCTAATTCGCTGCTGCAGTCAGGGACTGGGCCATAAAAACAGCTGATTGTTAATGATGGGGCACTCCCTGATTGCAGTGGCAAGTTTCTTTCAAGTTGGTGGCAAGCTATAGTACAGCAGTCATGGACAGTGTGATCTTCTAGTGGTGCCACACAGACCAGCCTCAAAATGGGCTTCTGGCATTGGCAAAACACTGCCATGCCTCCACAACTTGCTAATAAATGGCTAACACTATTTTCTTCGCTATGCAAACACAACAGCATGACATGTATTGATACCAATTCTCTTTTAAAAACACCTCCAGCTATGGGTAGTTATAAAGTGCTTCTATAAATACACTCAAGTATATACTACCAACAACTTGAAACTCACCTAATTATCTATTGTTTAACAAAGTCTCTCTTGCAAAGTGTGTTTTTAACTGCCATGTCAAATGTTTAGCTAGCTACTTCGCAAATAACTGCATACAAGTTAGGGCTAACCTGCTAGACATAAGACTAAAAAACTACTGAACCTAGGGTAAGGGGTTGAAATTGCTATCTCTACTGAACTGAATCTAGCCTAGGGCAAGGGTGAGAAATCTTTTTCCTTCTCCCAGGCAGCTTTGCCCAAAGACTACCCAAGAGGCCCAAAATCCTACAACGGGGGAGTTGGAACCTCACTATCTTATAACGCTAAGCAACTAACTGCTACTAAAGCTCTACATTAGCCAAGGTAGATTGCCCCCTCCCCCTTAAGGGCATACCCAGACCAAAAGGAGGGGGCAGACCCCAGCTAATCCTTACACCTACCTGGCCGGTGGTACCCGTCTATTGCTGCCCCCTTTGAGAATACTCAATGGCGCCTTGCCAAATGCCTGCCCCAGCCGCAGCACCCCGAAGTGCACGAGACTGAAGCACCTCTCTCCTAAATAGGGTAGTACTTCTAGCATTAACCTACTCACTATCTCTACTTTGGGTAGACAAGATCAATGACCAAGGTTATCCTGAAGCATGGGGCCATCAACGTCCTGGCCTCCCCGAACTTCCAAAATGGAAAGCTCAGCTCAAGCTGGCCTGCTCTAACATCAGCACAAGAGATGACAAGAAAGGGCATATGTTATGACCTATTCTACTTTGCGGGAAGAATGAGTCGATGTAACCCACTCACCTTACCTAGCCCAAAGCTTCTCTGCCTGATTACTGCGCTGCTTCTCCTGGCAGGAGATATCCAGCCTAACCCAGGCCCAAGCACCTCCCACATATCAGTGTCTTTCCCTCAGGACCCTCGCTGGGTGTCAGCGAAGGGTCTCAAGATAGCTCCTATGAATATATGTAGCATCAGACCCAAAATACACAAAGTCCAAGCCTGGCTTGATCTATACAAGCCTGATGTCCTAGCAATCTCAGAAACCTGGCTCAAAGCCCACATTCTTAACCACAAGGTTCAGGCACTGGGCTATAGCACCTTCCGAAAGGACAGAGAGTCCAGAAAAGGGGGTTGCATACTAATATACCCCAAACAAGACTTAACTGTATTACCACTAAGCCTGCAGCAAAGTCCCCTCTCCGACGGAGAATCTATTTTCATCCATATTACCCTTGGACGAACCAAGCAAATTACAATTGGATGTGTCTACAATCCTCCAAAGACGGCCTTCCAGTCCCTTGATACCATCACAAGGACCTTGACCGCAGAAGTCTCAACAGAACTTATCATTCTAGGTGACTTCAACTTCACCTAGGCCCAGGATCCGGACCACGCCCTAATGGCAATGACCCAAGAGACAGGACTGATGCAAGTCATCCACGAACCGACCAGACATAACTACAAAACTAGGAATCACACCACGCTCGACTGGGCTCTGGTGTCCAACCCCACCAATATCCAGCTTGCTGGTACTATGGCAGACTTCTTGAGTGACCATTCCCTGATCTACTGTATCTGGAAGAATAGGTCACCAAGGACCCAGCCCTGAATCCTCACTGCCCGAGACTACACCAATTTCTCGGAAGGGCAATTCAATGATTACCTAAGCAGTCGGGACTGGAACCCTGTAACACTCCTCCCAACTCCAACCGAGGCCCTTGAATATTTCCAGGACCAATTAAGTACTGCTGCCAACCTCTTTGTTCCTCTAAAAAGACTAAGAGTAAAGGGCCGCTGCTATAAATGGATTACACCAGCCCTCAAAACCCTAATGACTAGCAGGGACAAGGCCTGGAAAAAGTACAAGCTCTCATCCCTTACGGCTGACCTTGAGGTATATAAAGCACTACGAAACAAAGCCAAAAGTGCCATTAACCTTGCTGAAAGAGATTACCTCACAAACCTCCAGAAAACCAACTTAGGTAACCCTAAGCATTTCTGGAACCATGTAAACAACCTAATCAAGGGCAACAAAAAGACTGAACCTTGCCCCATTGATGTCAATGATCAGCTCGAAAGTGACCCATCACTAATAGCAGCTGCCCTCAACAACCACTTCACAGACCTTGAGGCCTTCAGGGCTGGGCAGCCCTCTGCGCCAAATGTAAATGAACCAACCAGTCATGAAAGACCCTCCTTCCACCTGAGATTGGTAAAGCAAAAAGAGGTACTAGCCCTCCTAAAGGCGCTAAAAGTCAAAGGCTCAGGGGCCCCGATGGGATAAACCCTCGGCTACTAAAGGCAGGGGCCATCTCATTATCCAGACCCCTGACCTGGCTCTTAAATAGATCACCAAGAGAAGGAATGTTCCCAGCCAGTGGAAACAGGCCAAAGTGGTCCTAATCCACAAAGCTGGCCCCAAGGAAAACCTAACTAAGTACCACCCTATCTCTTTGCTCTGCATACTTGCAAAGCTACAAGAAAGGCTTGTCTACAACCAGCTCTGAGATTACCTGGAGTCTCGTCACCTGATAGCTCCCTCTCAGCACGGTTTCAGAGCCAACTAGGGGATGGATACTGCCCTCATTAAGTTCTCGGATGATGCACTCAGAGCAATGGACAAAGGCATACCAACAGAAGCAGTCTTCCTAGACCTGTTCAAGGCTTTTGACCTTGTTGACCACAATCTCCTGCTCCAGAAGCTGAACAAAGTGGGCCTAGACTCCCACTCACTAAAATGGTTTGAGAGCTACCTAACAGGCAGGACTCAAAGAGTCTCCTGGAATGAAGCAATGTCAACACCTGTACCCCTAAGACAGGGAGTTCTGCAGGGCTCAATCAATGGCCCCCTCCTATTCTACTTATTCACCAATGAGCTAAGTACCTACTGTGGGGATAGCTCGGTCATTCAGTATGCGGATGATACAGTCATCTACCGATCCCTAGGGGATGTAGCTGAACTGGGTCCTCTCCTCCAAAAGGACCTCTCCTCCATTGAGGCATGGCTGAGAGATAACAGAATGGTGCTAAGCTCTGATAAAACCAAGGCGATGCTATTTGGACCAAGATCACTGGGTCATGACAGGTCAGCATCCTTGCACCTCACCACCCTCACTGGAGAAAGCATCAGCGTAGTGCCCTCCTTTAAGTACTTAGGCCTGACACTAGACCAAACTATTACTTTCACGTACCACGTGGACCACATCACCAAGACCCTACACCATAAACTTGGAACCTTGTATCAACTCAAGGACCAGCTAATCCCCGAGGCAAGGATATCCATTGCCACAAGTGTCCTGCACCCTACCTTGACCTATTCCACACCTATAATACAAGGCATGGCAAAACAAGAGGTCTCGAGGTTGCAAATCCTCTACAACAAAGTGGCTCATTTTGCCACTCAGGACCATCTGCGACACCACCACTGTGATACACTAGACCAACTACACTGGCCCTCCTTGACCGCCTGCCTACAATACCCCCTGCTCGTCCAAGCATACAAACTGCTAAACCTGCTCGCCCCTCCCAGCAATGCAGGTACTATAGCACTAAAGCACAACCCCAGGAGGCTAAGGACGTCTGAACGAAGGTTACTCGCAGTCCCCAGAGTAAGAACAAATGCAGGTGGCAGATCGTTCTCCTCCCTAGTCCCCAACTTATGGAACAACCTCCCACCTCTGGTGCAGGAGGCCTCCTCACTCATGAACTTCCACACCAGACTAAAAGCACACATGATTGCTATGAGCACGTGCCTCTGTCACGGCACATAACCACCTCCGCTACCACTACCCTCTGCTCAACAAAAGCGAGTAACGGCGAAACCTCTCCCAACAACCAGGGTGCCCAGGTTCCCTAAAACCCCAACCTCCATCCCTGGCATGGTAATCTCTCTCCTGCTAATAACTTCTCAACAGTTTGCCATGCTTAACACAAGGTCTAGCAGCATTGTAACCAAGGCTGTATCGTGATGATAACCATGTAAGCAAACTGCAAAACTATGCCTGTATAACACCGTAACCATGACTTACCGCTGTATTAGAAATGTATTGTTATCACAGGTCGCCCCTGAAAAAGGGACCTTCGGGGCCCAGTTGGCCTACCTGGTCACCAAAATTAAATAAATAAATAAAATAAAATAGTGCAGCAAGCTACCCCAATATTCACATGTGTGCAAGCAAACATAAAAAGGGTGCTTTTTATGCTAAAGCCACCAAACAGCCACAGAAAAGTCATTTTACAAATTGTTCCAAACAGGCTCTTTTTCCCCTGTAGAAATCATATATTACACTGTTGATTGACAATGGATCTCAATTTTGGGGGGGGCTCTAAACATGGAGGAATATATTAAAATAGAAAACATTCACCACAAGACATGTAAAATGACTGTGGGATTGGAACATTTATCATATAAAGAAAGGCTGTTACACTGGGTCTGCACTGTCTAGAAAAGCATAGAGTATGGGGCGATTTATTTTAATTTGAAACATACGATAGGAAATTGATAGAGGAACTCATTAGAAAAAGCATCAAAGTATTCTTAAATATGACACCACTACAGAAGGGTTCCCCCATGACTTGGCAAGTGAGACAGGCAGCTGCCCAGTCATTTACAATATTGTTTTCATGATAAGCACCCAAGCCAATGTCATGGAGGAGCCAAGTACTAGCAAGTTGGAACACCACAGCCCACCCTGGAATCTGGACAACTAAGCCAATAAGAGGGGTGGGACTCTTACTGGTGGAGAGCAGGTTGACCAGGCAGTTCAGTGCCCAGGCATGAACTGAATTGCATACCAGAGCGATCCTAAAATAAATGAGGGGTGCAGCAGAGTAGCAGTTTGTTCAGTTGGAGCACTAGCAGTTTTGTGTGTAAAAAAAATAAGTAATGTCAGAGGCTGGGGATCCTCTTCCAGCGAGCCGACCTCACTGCAGAAGGGCTCTCCACATGTCTTAGCAAGTGAGGAAGGCAGCTGCCTAATCATTTACATTTTTTTTTCATTAGATGCAGCTGTGGCACAGGACCAAGCCAATGTCATGGAGAAGCCAAGTACTAGCAAGCTTGAACACCTCTGCCCACCTTGAAATGTGGACAGATATCTTTCAGCTCTCCCACAATACAGGTTACTGTACTTTCATCATCCTCCCCCCCCAATTAATTGTTGTCATTCCCCATAGTAAAGATACTGTCTCACACTGAAAGTAGCTCATTCTCTTTGTTATAAAGGCAGACATTAAGGCCCAGATATTCAAAGGGGTTGTGCCTGGAGCTGGTGGATAGGGTTATGCATTATTAAAGTGATTAAGTGGTTTAGGAAACGGGTTCCACTGAATACCTTGGACAAACTTGAGATGGTGATAAAGTATGGGTGGGGGAGGGGTGGCACAGAATTACTAGGGATGATTGCGGTCATCAGTTCACAGGGGCCAAGAAAGGGAAACATGATAAGGAGGGGGGAGCTGGGAGGATTTAAGAAAAGGTGCTGTTTGTCTGGGACTTGGGTATGTGAAACTGATGCTATGGCATTTCCTAACCCCATATACATAGCTAGAATGTTAGTGGCCACAAATTTTAAGCCCATTTGTGTCAGCTAACATGTGACAGACTCATTTATATTGCCCATTCCCCAGCAACTTAGTGTTGATATAGTAACTAAATAAATTTTATTATTATTATTACTGTGACATTTAATTTTTGTACGGTTCCTGCCTGTTATGTTGGCTGATGTTCCTGTACTCTCTCAAATTGTATACATTACTAACTTGGAACATTTGTAAAAGAGTCACTGCGTGCTCAAATGTATATTTTGTAGTTTTGTAGCAAATATAAAATAAAATATATTTTAAAACTGTGCATTTTTTTCCCCAGAGGAAGCACATTTTTTTTCTGCACCTTGAACTACACCACCTTTCATTGTGACTGTATTCAAACCCATGACTGTCAATGTTAATTTTTACATTTGGCTTTGTCTTATCAAGTGCTGAAGTCACAACTAAAATGCTATCATATCTGGTGGTGGTGGGTGGGGTATTCTTTTAAAGTTCTTTTTTTTTTTTTAAATAAAAGCAACACTGCTTGTCTACAAAGAAAAAAAATATATATATATATATATATGCAATAAAATCCAGATTCTTTAACTCATTTATTTGCCAATTTCTTTTACTAGCTTTACTTGTTGGCATCTAAAGTTCCAAACAAAAGGGACCAGTTGAACTTCACATGGGGGAAACAGGGCTTTAATCAGTCAGATAGGCTGACAAAAATAATTTCAGTTCAACTGCAGCAGCTAGTTAGTTCCCTGCTTCCTAATCCAGTTTACCCTCCCAACACATACAGTGACATACACACACTACACACTACACACCACACTCCATTCCCCAGGGATCAGATTGTTCCACCACTTACCTAGATCACCAATCAAATCAATTCATTTTCCCATGCAGTTCTAAATTTACTCACTTCTCTCCACTTCTGAAACTTTGCAGAAGTTGGCAGGCAGCAGAGCTGGCACACAAACATTATCTCCAAGTGTCCTGGGGCATTTCCAACTCAAGCATGTGCAGCATCCCACATCAGGGATGCAGATGTCTGTCCCTGGAACATACCAACCTTCCCACCAGATCGAGGGAAAGGTCTTCGTTTAGAATGTTCTTTTAAACTCTCTTACACACATAGACATCTGCTCAGACATAAATGTGGCTGATTGCTTTTAACTATAAGTGCCTTCTATGCCATCTTTAAAACAATGAATTTTTTGCATTTATTTATTTTGGGATACTTTTGCTGTTGAGGTTGGCTCCCCCCCCGCCATGTGGAATGAGGATTCGGATGTCCCCCTTCCCAGGTATAGTAATTCATTGATTGACAGTGCTCTATGAAGTACTGTCCTTGCACCTCAGGGGTGGCTTTGTTCTGCAGCCTGGGGTAAAAGTTTTGTAAAGAAAGGGAATTCGTCCCCAAAAAGGTTTAATCAACCATATTTGTGTGGAAGTCTTTTTTTTAAATAAGAATACAGTTCTCTTATATAGTACTGTCAGAAAGGTAAGATTATTGCATTACAAATTAGAAGATTAATTAGAAACAAATTGAATGCCACTAGATAAGACCTACCAAATTAAAGCAACAACACTGCCTATAACAATATTCTAAATTATATATTTTATTTCATTTTTGTTGACCGGGTAAGTGCACTAGACAAATCCTGCCTATTTTCAGGCATGACCCGGGGTAGGGGGATACAGATGAATGCCAACTGACCTTGAACCAGATTAAGCTATTGATGGTATTTTTAGTGAAATGAGGGAAATTTGGCCAGGACACCGGGGAAATTCCCCTATTCTCTGCCAGTAGGGGGACCCTGTTGCTGTGGGAAGCAGCCATTCTGTTCCCAGCTATGGAGGAGGAAGGAACTTTGCAAGGGGCTGCGATAGTCCAGAGCCCTGCAGTACATGTTGTACCCACTTTGAAGGGATCCGCTGAGGTGGCAGCTGGGATGCACCTGCAAGGTGGCCAGCACATCACCCGACTCAGCAGTCCCTTGGAAACTCCTGTAGTATCTGGTCTGAGCTTCACTGAGAAACAGCATTGTTTAGAAGAGGAACTTGGTGAGGCGATTTGTTGGCGCAGGAGCGTCGAGCTTGCCATGGAGGGCGACTGAAGTGGAAGAGATCTACAGGTTAAGTGAGAGTGCTTCTGAGACAGCGGGGCCCAGCAAGCTCCATTCAGCTGCTGAGAGACAAGTTGTGGGTGGCAATTCAACTTCTCAGGCTTGGGGGACCTCGTGGTTGCAACCTGGTCTCCGGAGAGAGTGCTGCAAGGGGCGGGCTGGATTCCGATATCGGGGGCAGAATGGAAGCCGGATGAAGGAGCTTCAGCTATACAGGAGGATGCCCAGACAAGTACAGTGTCTATACTAACTCAATCTTCTGTTATTTTGGGTGCAGACTCCCCAGTTTCCCCTGTCCCTCAGGCTGCTTCTAATCCTGGCCTCTCCTTGGGGGTGTTGTTGGATGCGTTGGCTGAATATGTGGCTTCTTCTTCTGAAGTGCTGGGGCCAGCTCCAGAGCCCATAGAGAAGCCTTCCTATGCTAACACTAGCTAAATGGCCCAATGCCATCCGTTTGCACTATGTGGGACCCAGAGACAATCCCCCTGACAGGTTTTATGTTGGGAAGACACTTTTGAAATGTAGTATGGGGTTCTCCCCCTCTGAAGTTTACGCTTTGATTCATGCTCCTGGGGAGGTTATTTTTTATATAAGTTTACGTAGCCCTGCACTTTTGGAACTCTTCTGGAGCCGCTATTTAAATCTGAAGACTAATCCTTTATGGTTGTACTTTATTGTGTTACCTCTTTCAAAACAGCCCTTTAGGATCATTATGATCCTGTTCAGGAACAAAGGGGTTAACTTTGTAGATATTGTAAATTGGCTGTCTAAAAAATGTGATATCCAGGAGAATCCTGTTCCTATCCTGGATGCTGAGGGTTTTTGGAATGGGGGTTGGAAATTTCGGGTAAAACTCCATTCAACTGATTCCGATTCAATACATCTTCCTAATTGTTTTTTCCTGGGTAGAGATAAGCACTTCTTTTTCTACCCAGATCAACCCAGAGTCTGTTTTAAGTGTGGGTCTAGGACTCAATTAAGCACCTTGTGTGAATTGCTCAAGTGCTCTTATTGTGGGGAGACTGGTCACCCTAGTGCCCATTGCTTTCAATCATCTAAATGTAATCTCTGTGATGAGGTCGGTCATACTTTTGAATCTTGCCCTTTGGCTGCTAAAAACACAGCCAAAGCAGATTTTGGGGTTCAGGATCATTATATCCGGGTGGCTGTATGGCTCGGCCTCTCTTCTGGGGGAAGGTTGGCTCCCAGTACCTTTGTGGCTGCTCCCCTTGGCTGAGACAACCTTGACTGAGGAGCCTGTTTTGGTTTCTGATAACATAGATTTATCTGCAGTTGGGGCTTCCAAGGTGTCTGAGCTGGAAATTGGGGGGTTGCTAGCCTTGCTCCTCCTTTGCCATCTGGTTTAGGCTCCTCGGGTGAAGGTTTTATAATGGTTAGTGGGGAAAAAATGGAAGTCAGTTAAAGGGAAAAGTAGGTTGGTTAAAAAACCCGCTGTACCTGTTTCAACTTCTTCTATAGCTGACCCTAATATTTTTGAAGTTTTGTTGGAGGATTCAGAGGTGGTCCCAGAAATGGTTCAGCCTTCTGCACTCCCTCCTCTGCCTGAGCCTCAGGAACCTGCTGAAGCCCATTCAGACCCAAGCCCTCAAGACTGCAAAAGTGGTAGAGTAACAAGATCACCCAGTAAGGTAAAGTGAATTTATCCCTGCTGCATTTCATGGCTCCCTTTCACTTTCGGGTGGCGACCTTAAATGCAAACAGCATTAAATCTCCTGTTAAGCGTCGGAGCATTTATTCTCATTTTTTACATTAAAATTTGGATTGTGTTTTCCTGCAGGATGTTCATTTGCACTCTTCTGAGGAGTTGGAAGCTGACACTAATGGTTGGATGTGGAGGGATTGTTTTTGGTCACAAGGGAGGGATTTGTGCAGTGGGGTTGGGATTTGTTTTTTTATCTCACACATTTAGGTGATTCATCATATAGAAATCTTGTCAGGCAGGGCCTTAGTTTTGGAAATTAAATGGGGTTCTCTGCCTTTGGGTTAATAAATATTTATGCACCACAATCTAAATTTGATAGGGTGTCTCTTTTTAAATCTACATAGATACATAGACAGTGTCGGCAGATAAGGGCCTATGGCCCACCCAGTCTGCCCATTTGAGCTTGTAAGTTCAGTTTATGTTTTCCTAGAAGTCTGTTGCCCCTTACCCCTGACCTCCAGAATTCCTTTATGTCTATCCCATGCATTCTTAAATCCCGTGATTGTTTCAGCCCCCACCACTTCCTCTGGCAGGGTGTTCCATTTGTCCACCACCCGTTCTGTGAAGAAATTCTTCCTCATGTCTCCTCTGAATCGTCCTCCCTTCAACTTCATCCCATGCCCTCTAGTCCTGGAATATCTTTTTCACTTAAAAATAGTGTATTCCTGCACCCAGTTTCTCCCTGTAAGACACTTGTATGTCTCTATCATATCCCCTCTTTCCCTCCTCTCCTCAAGGGAGCACATGTTCAGTTCCTTCAACCTGTCTTCATAGGACTTGTGATGCAATACATGCACCATCTTTGTTGCCCTTCTCTGAACCTTATCTACCCAGTCTATGTCCTAAGGTAGGTATGGTCTCCAGAACTGTACACTGTATTCCAGGTGGGGCCTCACTAGTGTCTTGTATAGCGGAATTATGACCTTCCTTTTCCTGCTGGTGATGCCCCTGCCTATACATCCCAGCATCCTATTTGCTTTACCTGCTGCCTTGTCACATTGTTTCCCTACCTTGAGGTCATCAGAGATGATAACCCCAAGATCCCTTTCCTACTTGGTGCATGCTATATCCTCACCCCCCAACTGATATATTGTGCCAGGGTTTCTGTGCCCCATATGCATTATCTTGCACTTCCTTGCATTGAATTTCAACTGCCAAATCCCTGACCATTCTTCAAGTTTCTGCAGGTCCCTTCTCATTCTGTCTACACACTCTGGTGTGTCTTACTCTGTTACAGAGCTTTGTGTCATCAGCAAACAGTGAAATTCTGCCTTCTAGGTCCTGCGCAATGTCACTGATGAAGTTGTTAAATAGGACTGGTCCCAGCACTGATCCCTGTGGTATCCCACTGGTCACTCTTCCCTCTGTGGAGTGATAGCCATTTACCACCACCCTCTGTGTCCTGCCACCCAGCCAGTTACCTACCACCACACTACTGTCCTGCCCACACCCATATTCCCCAGTTTGTGTAATAGTCTTCTATGTGGCACAGTGTCAAAGGCCTTGCTGAAGTTCAGATAGGCCATGTCCACTGCCCTGCCCTGATCCACCTCCCTAGTAACCCAGTCAAAAAATTCAACGAGGTTGGTCTGACATGACCTCCCCCTGGTGAAACCATGCTGCCTTGGGTCATGTAGTCCACTGACAACCAGATGTTCCACCAATCACTCCTTCAGTAGGGCTTCCATGATCTTCACCACTACCGAGAAGAGGCTGACTGGTCTGTAGTTCCCTGCTTCCTCTTTGTTTCCACTTTTGTATAAGGGGACTACATCTGATGTCCTCCAATCTTTGCTACCTCCCCTGTTTCCAGTGATTGGCTAAACAGGATAGCCAGAGGTTCAGCCACCACCTCTCTTAGTTCTTTAAGGACCCTGGGGTGCACCCCATCTGGCCCCATTGCTTTATCAACTCTTATTACTTCAGTTCCTTCAGGACCCTTTCTCGTGTAAAGGGACTTGTGTCCATTTCTGCACCATTCTCACCCCTTGTACTCCCTTCAGACCCATTACCCTCCTCTTCCTCAGTAAAGACTGAGCAGAAATACCTGTTCAATATGTCAGCTTTACTGTTGTCATCCTCCTCGCAGGCCCCATCCTCCCCCTTCAGTCTCACTATCCCTCCCTTTGTCTTTCTTTTTTCACTTATGTACCTGTAAAAGGTTTTGTCCCCTCTATCCACTGATTTTACAATGTGTTCTTCTGTCTGAGCTTTGGCTTCCCTTACTGATCTCCCTGCCTCCCTTTGCTTCTCCTGGTACTTCTCCCTGTCCCCTTCTGCCTGTGTCTTTTTGTATTGCCTGAATGCAATCTTTTGGCTTTCACTTTTTGCTACCTCTTTAGAAAACCATAATGGTCTCCTCTTTCTTTTCCTCTTGCTAACCTGGCTTAATGCATAATTCTGTTGTTCTTGTAATCCCCATTTTAAATACTGCCCACTGTTCCTCAACCCCTGATTCCTGTCCCATTCCCTTAATGCCTCTTTCAAGTATCTCCCCATTTTCCCAAAGTCTGCCCCCTAAAATCCAGGATACGTGTTTTTGTGTGGTTTGGTTCTGCTCTTTCTGTGATTTCAAACCACAATGACTGGTGGTCACTTTTCCCAGGTGCTCCCCACTGTTACCCCATCACACTGTCCCTGTTTGTGAGCACAAGGTCCAGTATTGCCTTCTGCCGAGTTGGTTCCATGACCAGTTACTTGAGGAAGGCACCCTGAAGAGAGTCCAGGATAAATCTGCTCCTAGTTGATGCTGCTGCTGGGATGCTCCAGTCCACGTCTGGAATATTGAAGCCTCCAGCCAGTACTACCTCACCCTTGCCTGCCATCCTTTGGATGGCTAGCATCAGCTTCCTATCTGTTTCTTCCTCCTGGGCTGTTGGTCTATAGACCACACTTGTGTGGATGACTGTCCCCATTTTCCTTTCCAGCTTAACCCACAGTATCTCCCCATTTTGTTCCTCCTGGATCTCTGTGGCCCTTATGTCATTTTTCACATACAGTGCCACTCCTCCTCCCTTCCTGCCTGCTCTGTCTCTTCTGAATATGTTGTAGCTAGGTATGGCCATCTCCCAGTCATGGTTATCATTACACCAGGTTTCAGTGATGGCCACAATGTCAAGGTCTGACTGCACCATGACAACCTCCAGATATTCCATCTTGTTGCTAAGGCTCCTGGCATTTGCACACATGGCTTTCCATGATTTGACCTCCCTAAACTGTTTCGCTGTTCTACTCCAGCCCCTTCCTTGGTTGTCCTTTATCCCTGGTTCTCCTTACTGTCTGCCCTTCTGCTGAATTTTGCCCCTTTTCTGCCTATCTACCTCTTGGACACTAATCTCCATCTTTTGCACATTGCTTTGCAGAGATAGCCTCTCCTCTGGGTCACTGGTTCCACTGCTAGCTGTGGGTGGTGAGCAAGTAGGTACCCTTCTTGCTGGCCTGCCACCCCCCTTTGCTAAGTTTAAATGCTTGTCAATGTAGCATTTAAACTTATCATTGAGTGCTTGGATTCCCCTCCAGGATGGATGCAGGCCTTCAGGCTTGGACAAACCTCCATCCCTCCAGGTGGGTCCTCAATCACCAATGAATCCAACCCTTTCTCACAGCACCAGTTCTTCAACGTGAGTTAAAGTTCCTGATGCATGCACTCCCATGCTCTCCTTGCCTCTCACAGGAAGTACTTTGAGAAAGTGACAGAAGTAGCTACTTGCTTGAGACCCCTCCCCAATTTCCTAAACTCTTCCTGAACTTTCTTTGCTCCCCCATTTGCCTGGTCATTAATACCTAGGTGGATAATGACATCCAGCTCACTCCTCCTTGCCTTGCCTTCCCAGTGATCCCCAGGATCTTCCTTCATCCTGCATGCCATGGCACCCAGTAGGCACCCCACCTCCCTGTCCTCCCCTCCTGTGTTTCCTAACTGGATCCCTCTTATGATGGAGTTCCCCACGAGGATTCACTTCCTCCTCCTCTGGGGTACACTGCTTTCCCCGCTGAGGTCACCTCCTTGGCTAACCTCCACATCCTTTCCTTCCACTTCTCTGGGTACTCTCTTTACCCCTTTTTGTGCACCTCTTTTTTAATTATTCTTGGTGGGGACTTTAACTATTCATTACCCTCCCTGGTCCCTTCTGCTAGTAGGAAGAAGGTGTATTGTGATGTGGCTAGTTTGTCTCAACTTCTTATATGGTTGATGCTTTTGGGCCTATTTTTGTGGTTCCAGAGCATCCTGGATTGATTATTTTTTCCCTTTCTCCTGGGGTTGTTGTGCAATCACAGTCCTTACAGGAGGTTGCTATGTCAGATCATAAACTGCTTAGATTGGCTTTATGTGATGTGCCAGAAGTCCGAAGGGGGCCGGGCCTTGGGAAATTGAATACTGTATTACTTGCTGTCCCTTGTGTGGCTGGTGGGCTGCATTCCCTTTTCTTGGCACGACGGTCTGTTTTGTTCTTATATGATGATTTAAATACTTGGTGGGAGGATACCAAAGGTGAAGTTAAAACCTATTTTAAAGTTATAGGTCGACTAAATGGGAGGTTGAAGCATGATGGGCTTCGCTATCTCAGAGGCCGGTTCACTTTGGTCTACCTTCACCAGCATCTGGGATCTGACTGCCTGGATCGAATTAAGGGGTTGAAAGTGGAGTTGGCAAGATTACAGTCTCAGGTTTTGCAGGATATGGAGAGGAAGCATAAATATGGGGTTTGTGGTAAGAAGCAGAACACTTTACCTTTTGAAGCTCTGAAACTTGTTAAAGAATCCCGGGTTATGTTGTATTTAAATACTGCAGAGGGTGGGCGTGTAACAACAACTGATGGCATTTTAGACACTATACATACTTATGCTTCTGCCTCCTTTAGGAGTAGATTGCTTTTCAGGCCTCTATTTTGTGATTGGTTTGCTAGCAGACCCGTTCCTGTATTGTCTCCTGATGAGCAGGTTAATTTGGTACAGCCCATTACTATGGAAGAATTAAAACTGTTATTTGGTCTTTAAAGTCAGGCATTACTCAGGGATCTGATGGGTTACCTCATGAAGTTTATAAAATCCTGTGGGAAGTCTTGGGTACTGAACTGTGTAAGGTATTGAATGCTGGGTTGCAGGCTGGGCTCTTCTCTCAGAGCATGTTACAGGTGTGTTACTCTTGCTTTATAAAAATAAGGGGATCGGGGATTTGGCTAACTGGAGACTACAAAGAAAAAAAATATATATATATATATATATATGCAATAAAATCCAGATTCTTTAACTCATTTATTTGCCAATTTCTTTTACTAGCTTTACTTGTTGGCATCTAAAGTTCCAAACAAAGGGACCAGTTGAACTTCACATGGGAAACAGGGCTTTAATCAGTCAGATAGGCTGACAAAAATAATTTCAGTTCAACTGCGCAGCTAGTTAGTTCCTGCTTCCTAATCCAGTTTACCCTCCCAACACATACAGTGACATACACACACTACACACTACACACCACACTCCATTCCCCAGGGATCAGATTGTTCCACCACTTACCTAGATCACCAATCAAATCAATTCATTTTCCCATGCAGTTCTAAATTTACTCACTTCTCTCCACTTCTGAAACTTTGCAGAAGTTGGCAGGCAGCAGAGCTGGCACACAAACATTATCTCCAAGTGTCCTGGGGGCATTTCCAACTCAAGCATGTGCAGCATCCCACATCAGGGATGCAGATGTCTGTCCCTGGAACATACCAACCTTCCCACCAGATCGAGGGAAAGGTCTTCGTTTAGAATGTTCTTTTAAACTCTCTTACACACATAGACATCTGCTCAGACATAAATGGCTGATTGCTTTTACTATAAGTGCCTTCTATGCCATCTTTAAAACAATGAATTTTTGCATTTATTTATTTTGGGATACTTTTGCTGTTGAGGTTGGCTCCCCCGCCATGTGGAATGAGGATTCGGATGTCCCCTTCCCCAGGTATAGTAATTCATTGATTGACAGTGCTCTATGAAGTACTGTCCTTGCACCTCAGGGGTGGCTTTGTTCTGCAGCCTGGGGTAAAAGTTTTGTAAAGAAAGGGAATTCGTCCCCAAAAAGGTTTAATCAACCATATTTGTGTGGAAGTCTTTTTTTTAAATAAGAATACAGTTCTCTTATATAGTACTGTCAGAAAGTTAAGATTATTGCATTACAAATTAGAAGATTAATTAGAAACAAATTGAATGCCACTAGATAAGACCTACCAAATTAAAGCAACAACACTGCCTATAACAATATTCTAAATTATAGATTTTATTTCATTTTTGTTGACCGGGTAAGTGCACTAGACAAATCCTGCCTATTTTCAGGCATGACCCGGGGTAGGGGGATACAGATGAATGCCAACTGACCTTGAACCAGATTAAGCTATTGATGGTATTTTTAGTGAAATGAGGGAAATTTGGCCAGGACACCGGGGAAATTCCCCTATTCTCTGCCAGTAGGGGGACCCTGTTGCTGTGGGAAGCAGCCATTCTGTTCCCAGCTATGGAGGAGGAAGGAACTTTGCAAGGGGCTGCGATAGTCCAGAGCCCTGCAGTACATGTTGTACCCACTTTGAAGGGATCCGCTGAGGTGGCAGCTGGGATGCACCTGCAAGGTGGCCAGCACATCACCCGACTCAGCAGTCCCTTGGAAACTCCTGTAGTATCTGGTCTGAGCTTCACTGAGAAACAGCATTGTTTAGAAGAGGAACTTCTTCGGGTGAGCGATTTGTTGGCGCAGGAGCGTCGGAAACTTGCCATGGAGGACGACTAGAAGTGGAAGAGATCTACAGGTTCGTCGAGTGCTTCTGAGACAGCGGGGCCCAGCAAGCTCCATTCAGCTGCTGAGAGACAAGTTGTGGGTGGCAATTCAACTTCTCAGGCTTGGGGGGGACCTCGTGGATGCAACCTGGTCTCCGGAGAGAGTGCTGCAAGGGGCGGGCTGGATTCCGATATCGGGGGCAGAATGGAAGCCGGATGAAGGAGCTTCAGCTATACAGGAGGATGCCCAGACAAGTACAGTGTCTATACTAACTCAATCTTCTGTTATTTTGGGTGCAGACTCCCCAGTTTCCCCTGTCCCTCAGGCTGCTTCTAATCCTGGCCTCTCCTTGGGGGTGTTGTTGGATGCGTTGGCTGAATATGTGGCTTCTTCTTCTGAAGTGCTGGGGCCAGCTCCAGAGCCCATAGAGAAGCCTTCCTATGCTAACACTAGCTAAATGGCCCAATGCCATCCGTTTGCACTATGTGGGACCCAGAGACAATCCCCCTGACAGGTTTTATGTTGGGAAGACACTTTTGAAATGTAGTATGGGGTTCTCCCCTCTGAAGTTATGCTTTGATTCATGCTCCTGGGAGGTTATTTTTATATAAGTTTCATGACCTGCACTTTTGGAACTCTTCTGGAGCCGCTATTTAAATCTGAAGACTAATCCTTTATGGTTGTACTTTATTGTGTTACCTCTTTCAAAACAGCCCTTTAGGATCATTATGATCCTGTTCAGGAACAAAGGGGTTAACTTTGTAGATATTGTAAATTGGCTGTCTAAAAAATGTGATATCCAGGAGAATCCTGTTCCTATCCTGGATGCTGAGGGTTTTTGGAATGGGGGTTGGAAATTTCGGGTAAAACTCCATTCAACTGATTCCGATTCAATACATCTTCCTAATTGTTTTTTCCTGGGTAGAGATAAGCACTTCTTTTTCTACCCAGATCAACCCAGAGTCTGTTTTAAGTGTGGGTCTAGGACTCAATTAAGCACCTTGTGTGGATTGCTCAAGTGCTCTTATTGTGGGGAGACTGGTCACCCTAGTGCCCATTGCTTTCAATCATCTAAATGTAATCTCTGTGATGAGGTCGGTCATACTTTTGAATCTTGCCCTTTGGCTGCTAAAAACACAGCCAAGCAGATTTTGGGGTTCAGGATCATTATATCCGGGTGGCTGTATGGCTCGGCCTCTCTTCTGGGAAGGTTGGCTCCCAGTACCTTTGTGGCTGCTCCCCTTGACTGAGACAACCTTGACTGAGGAGCCTGTTTTGGTTTCTGATAACATAGATTTATCTGCAGTTGGGGCTTCCAAGGTGTCTGAGCTGGAAATTGGGGGGTTGCTAGCCTTGCTCCTCCTTTGCCATCTGGTTTAGGCTCCTCGGGTGAAGGTTTTATAATGGTTAGTGGGGAAAAAATGGAAGTCAGTTAAAGGGAAAAGTAGGTTGGTTAAAAAACCCGCTGTACCTGTTTCAACTTCTTCTATAGCTGACCCTAATATTTTTGAAGTTTTGTTGGAGGATTCAGAGGTGGTCCCAGAAATGGTTCAGCCTTCTGCACTCCCTCCTCTGCCTGAACCTCAGGAACCTGCTGAAGCCCATTCAGACTGACCCTCAAGACTGCAAAAGTGGTGAGTAACAAGATCACCCAGTAAGGTAAAGTGAATTTATCCTGCTGCATTTCATGGCTCCTTTCACTTTCGGTTGGCGACCTTAAATACAAGCAACATTAAATCTCCTGTTAAGCGTCGGAGCATTTATTCTCATTTTTACATTAAAATTTGGATTGTGTTTTCCTGCAGGATGTTCATTTCACTCTTCTGAGGAGTTGGAGCTGACACTAATGGTTGGATGTGGAGGGATTGTTTTTGGTCACAAGGAGGATTTGTGCAGTGGGTTGGGATTTGTTTTTTATTCTCACATTTAGGTGATTCATCATATAGAAATCTTGTCAGGCAGGGCCTTAGTTTTGGAAATTAAATTGGGTTCTCTGCCTTTGGGTTAATAAATATTTATGCCACAATCTAAATTTGATGGGGTGTCTCTTTTAAATCTACATAGATACATAGACAGTGTGGCAGATGAGACGCCTTGGCCCACCCAGTCTTGCCCATTTTGAGTTTGTAAGTTCAGTTTGCTTTCTAGAGGTCTGTTGTCCTTACCCTGACCTCCAGAATCCTTTATGTCATTCCATGCATTCTTACGTCCCGTGATTGTTTCAGCCCCCACCACTTCCTCTGGCAGGTGTTCATTTTTCACCACCTGTTCTGTGAAGAGATTCTTCCTCATGTCTCCTCTGAATCGTCCTCCCTCAACTTCATCCCATGCCTCTAGTCCTGGAATATCTTTTTCACTTAAATGGTAGTGTTTCCTGCACCCAGTTTCTCCCTTCAAGACACTTTATGTCTCTTATCATATCCCCTCTTCCTTCCTCTCCTCATATGTGTCATGTTCAGTTCCTTCAACCTGTCTTCCAGGGACTTTGATGCAATATATTTACCATCTTTGCTGCCCTTCTCTGAACCCTCTTCTCACCCAGTCTATGTCCCAAGGTAGGTATGGTTCCCAGAACTGTACATTGTATTCCAGGTGGGCTCACTCAGTGTCTTGTATGAGCTGAATTATGACTTCTTTTCCTGCTGGTGATGCCCTGCCCATACATCCCAGCATCCTATTTCTTTACCTGCTGCTCTGTCACATTGTTTTCTACCTTGAGGTCATCGGAGATGATAACCCCAAGATCCTTTTCCTACTTGGTGATGCTATATCCTTTCTCCCTAACTGATATATTGTGCCAGGGTTTCTGTGGCCTCACATGTATTTATCTTGCACTTCCTGTATTGAATTTCAACTGCCAAATCCCTGACCATTCTTTCAAGTTTCTGCAGGTCCTTTCTATTCTGTCTACACACTCTGGTGTGTCTTACTCTGTTACAGAGCTTTGGTCATCAGCAAACAGTGAAATTCTGTCTTTAGGTCCTGCTTAATGTCACTGATGAAGATGTTAAATAGGACTGGTCTCAGACTGATCCCTGTGGTATCCCACTGGTCACTTCCTCTGTGGAGTGATAGCCATTTACCACCTCTTTCTGTGTCCCGCCACCCAGCCAGTTACTCTACCCACCACACTACTGTCCTGCCCACACCCATATTCCCTAGTTTTGTGTAATAGTCTTCTAGTGTGCACAGTGTCAAGTGCTGTGAAGTTCAGATAGCCATGTCCACTGTCTGTTCTGATTCACCTCCCAGTAACTGATTCAACTAGGTTGGTTTCATCTCCCTGTGAGTCCCTTCTTGTCGTAGTCCACTGACAACTAGATGTTCCACTAATCACTCCTTTCGTAGTGCTTCATGATCTTCACCAGAAGAGGCTGACTGTCTTAGTCTGCTTCCTTGTTTCACTTTGTATATGATTACACTGATGTCCTCCATCTTTGCTTCCTCTGTTTCCAGTGATTGGCTAAAATGATAGAAGGTTTAGCCACCACCTCTCTTAGTTCTTTTAGACCCTGGGGTGCACATCTGCCTTGCTTTACATTTTGTTACTTCAGTTCTTCAGACTTTTTCTAAAGTGACTTGTGTCCATTCTGCCATTCTCTCTTGCTCCTTCCGACCTATTCTTCTCTTTCTCAGTAAAGACTGGAGGCAAATACCTGTTCATGTGTCAGCTTTACTGTTGTCATCCTCCTAGGGCCCTGTCTCCTTCTGTCTTACTATCCTCCTTTTCTTTCTTTTTCACTTTGTTACCTGTAAGGTTTTGTCTCATCCGATTTTGTGTGTTTTTGTGTCTGAGCTTTGGCTCTTACTGATCTCCTGCCTCCTTTTGCTTCTCTGTACTTCTCCTGTCCCCTTCTGCCTGTGTGTTTTTGTATTTGCCTGAATGCAATCTTTTTGGCTTTCACTTTCTTTTCTACCTCTTTAGAAAACCATAATGGTCTCCTCTTTCTTTTCCTCTTGCTAACCTGTTAATGCATAATTCTGTTGTTCTTTGTAATCCCATTTTAAATACTGTCACTGTTCCTCAACCCTGATTCTGTCCCATTCCCTTATTACCTCTTTCAAGTATCTCCCATTTTTCCCAAAGTCTGCCCCCTAAAATCCAGGAGTATGTTTTTGTGTGTGTGGTTGGTTCTGCTCTTTCTGTGATTTCAAGCCACAATGACTGGTGGTCTTTTTTCCAGGTGCTCCCCACTGTTATCCCTGCCTCTCCCTGTTTGTCGAGCACAAGGTCCAGTATTGCCTTCTGCCGAGTTGGTTCCATGACCAGTTGCTTTAGGAAGGCACCCTGAAAGAGTCCAGGATAAATCTGCTCCTGGTTGATGCTGCTGCTGGGATGCTCCAGTCCCTCGTCTGGAATATTGAAGCCTCCAGCCAGTACTACCTCACCCTTGCCTGCCATCCTTTGGATGGCTAGCATCAGCTTCCTATCTGTTTCTTCCTCTGGGCTGTTGGTCTATAGACCACACGCTTGTGTGGATGTCTGTCCCATTTTCCTTTTCCAGTAATCCCACAGTATCTCTCCCCATTTGTTCCTTCTGGATCTCTGTGGCCTTATCCATTTTCACATACAGGTATTGCTCTCCTCCTCCCTTCCCTGCCTGCTCTGTCTCTCTTTCTGAATATGTTGTAGCTATGTGGCCATCTCCCAGTCATGGTTATCTTACACCAGGTTTTCAGTGATGGCCACAATGTTCCAGAGTCTGCTGCACCATGACAACCTCCAGATATTCCATCTTGTTGTAAAGGCTCTGGCATTTTTGCACGACTTTCCATAGTTGACCTCCCTAAACTGTTTCGCTGTTCTACTCTGGCCCTTTTCTTGGTTGTCCTTATCCCTGGTTCTCCTGCTGTCTGCCCTTCTGCTGAATTTTGCTTTTCTGCCTATCTACCTCTTGGACACTGTCTCCATCTTTGCACATTGCTTTTGCAGATATATTCTCTCCTCTGGGTCACTGGTTCCACTGCTAGCTGTGGGTGGTGAGCAAATAGGTACCCTTCTTGCTGGCCTGCCACCCCTTTGCTAAGGATTTAAAATGCTTGTCATGGCATTTAAACTTGTCGTATAGTGTTGGATTCCCTCTCCAGGGATGGATGCAGGCCTTCTGTATCAGACAAACACCTCCATCCTCTCCAGGTGGGTCCTCAGTCACCAATGAATCCAACTCTTTCTCACAGCACCAGTTCTTCAACCGTGAGTTAAAGTTCCTAGTGCATGCACTTCTATGCTCTCCCTTGCCTCTCACAGGAAGTACTTCTGAGAAAGTGACAGAAGTAGCTACTTGCTTGGACCCCTCCCAATTCCTAAACTCTTCCTGAACTTTCTTTGCTCCCATTTGCCTGGTCATATACCTAGGTGGATAATGACATCCAGCTCACCCACCTCCCGTCTTGCCTTCCCAGTGATCCCCAGGATCTTCCTTTCATCCTGCATGCCATGGCACCTAGTAGGCACCTCACCTCCCTGTCCTCCCCTCCTGTGTTCCTAACTGGATCCCTCTTATGATGGAGTTCCCCACGATTCACTTCCTCCTCCCTCACCTGAGTTTTACTGCTTTCCAGCTGAGGTCACCTCCCTTGGCTGCTCCCCATCCTTTCCTTCCACTTCTCTGGGTACTCTCTTTACCCCTTTTTGTGCCTCTTTTAGTGTCTTGACATTGGTACTTGCTTCTTCATTACCCTCCTGGTCCCTTCTGCTAGTAGGAAGAAGGTGTATTGTGATGTAGCTGGATTTGTCTCAACTTCTTATATTAGTTTGATGCTTTTGAGGCCTATTTTTGTGGTTCCAGAGCATCCTGGATTGATTATTTTCCCTTTCTCCTGGGGTTTGTGCAATCACAGTCCTTAGAGGAGGTTGCTATGTCAGATCATAAACTGCTTAGATTGGCTTTATGTGATGTGCAGAAGTCGAAGGGGCGGGCCTTGGAAATTGAATACTGTATTACTTGCTGTCCCTTGTGTGGCTGGTGGGCCATTCCTTTTCTTGGCACGAACAGCGGTCTGTTTTGTTCTTATATGATGATTTAAATACTTGGTGGGAGGATACCAAGGTGAAGTTAAAACCTATTTTAAAGTTATAGGTCGACTAAATGGGAGGTTGAAGCATGATGGAGCCCCGGTATCTCAGAGGCGGCTTCACTTTTGGTCTACCTTTCACCAGCATCTGAGGATCTGGACTGCCTGGATCAGAATTAAGGGGTTGAAAGTGGAGTTGGCAAGATTACAGTCTCAGGTTTGCAGGATATGGAGAGGAAGCATAAATATGGGGTTTGCTGTTAGAAGCAGAACACTTTACCTTTGAAGCTCGAAACTTGTTAAAGAATCCCGGGTTATGTTGTATTTAAATATACTGCAGAGGGTGGGCGTGTAACAACAACTGATGGCATTTTAGACACTATACATACTTATGCTTCTGCCTCCTTTAGAGTAGATTTGCTTTCAAGCCTCTATTTGTGATTGGTTTGCTAGCAGACCCGGTTTCCTGTATTGTCTCCTGATGACAGGTTAATTTGGTACAGCCCATTCTGATGGAAGGTAAAAACTGTTATTTGATTAACAAGTCATTACTCAGGGATCTGATGGGTTACCTCATGAAGTTTATAAAATCCTGTGGGAAGTCTTGGGTACTGAACTGTGTAAGGTATTGAATGCTGGGTTGCAGGCTGGGGCTCTTCCTCAGAGCATGTTACAGGGTGTGTTACTCTTGCTTTATAAAAATAAGGGGGATCGAGGGGATTTGGCTAACTGGAGACCTTTGTCTCTTTTAAATACAGATTATAAGATTCTGATGAAAATCTTATGTATTCACTTATGGGGGGTTTTAGGTTCCTTATTACATCCATCACAGTTTAGTGGTGTACCTCATAGGAGAGTTCAGGATGCACTGATTCTTCTCAGGGAGCTTGTTTCTAAGGGAGCATCTGGGGAAATAGTTAGGCATCTGGTTTGTTTAGATCAAGCCAAAGCTTTTGACCAGGTAGAATATAATTATCTCTGGGAGACCTTGCGGAGGTATGGTTTTCCCTTACAATTTGTGGGCTGGTTACAAACTTGCTGTAAAGGGCATCACTCTACTGTAAGCATAAATGCCTGGTTGGGAAGGAAATTGAGGTGCATAGAGGAGTTAGGCAGGGGTGTCCACTTAGCCCCTTACTTTATGTGCTCTCCTTGGATCCCTTCTTGCATGCCTTAAATAGAATGGAGGATATTATTGGGCTATCAGTAGGTTGTATGGATCCTCAGATAGTCTCTATAGCATATGCGGATGATTTAGTTTTGGTTTTATCAGATAGGGCTTCTGATGTTGCAGCACGGCTGTTGTTACAATCCTTTTCTGACATGTCTGGTTCCTCCGTCAATAAACTTAAAAGTGGGATATTGCCTTTAGGGTAAGGGGCCACTGATGTGGCTCCAATTTGGGACATGCCTATTGATCCTGGGTATAGGAGGGTTCTTGGGGTTTATTTCGGGGCCGTGGATGCCCAAAGGTACAATTGGGATAGGCAATTGTTGGAGGCTCATGACAGAGTGATGCTCTGGAATAAAGGCCAAATGTCCAAAGCTAAACGGATTTATCTGATTAAGACCTTTTTGTTGCCATATTTTTTGTTTATAGCTGCGGTTTTTCCCCTTCCCCTTTCTTTGGAATCATCTCTTTATGGTGTGTTTTTTCTTTGTTTATGGGGCAGTAGATTAAACCCGGTGAGGAGGGGTATTACCTATCTACCTATTGGTGAAGGGGGTTTGGGAATGTTAAATCCGGTAGTGTTCCTGCATAGTATTTTTATTTTTTATAATTTAGTTCCATTGCTTAGAGGGAATAATAAGATCTGGTTCCCGTGGGTGGCTGACAGTATAGATCTCCTTCTGGGGCACTGGGATTCTGATTCCTTTATGGCTCATCATGTTAGGCTGTGTACCTTGGCTAGTCATTTCCAAGTGATGTTTCAGAAATTGAAATCCTGGCATATTGTTAAGAAATGCCTTCTTCTCCAATCACGACGACAATTTTACTGTAATGTATTGCAAGATTTCTTTTTTGCGGATCCCTGGTTTCATGATTTACCTATTTCTGAACAACATTCTAAGTTGCAATTATTGGTCAGTAAGAGAGTTCCTAGGCACATGTGGAATTTTTTATGGCTTTGTCTTCACAAAAGATTGGGGGTGAAGGGTAACATGAGACATAAAGAATTCTCAGAGAGGTTTTGTCCCAGGGAGGAAACTTGTATGGGGGAGGTTGAAATGATGCAACATTTTGTTAGGGATTGTCCCTTTGTTGTTTCCTTCTGGTCCCATTTTCATGCTGTGTGGCTGCTGAACCCTTTTCAGGGTTCTTCATCTGAGATTTGGGTGGAGGGGGTCCTTCTGGGCTCCTGGGTTATTTATGATACTGTCACAATTCACCTGTTAATGGGTCATATTGGTTTTCAGCTGTGGCAGGCTCGGTGTAGTCTAACACTTAGGCAGCAATTACAAACTGAATATCAGGTTGTCTTTAACATTCGGAAAACAGTACTTAGTTGGAGACTACAGGAAACGGAGAAGCTGCATCCTGAACTGTATAAACTATGACGGAGGAAAATGACCTGGCTTGATACAGGGTAAGGGTTGTTGTGGAATATCCGTGCTCCTCTAGTGGGTCTGAGTTAAGGGTATATGCCATTATAGTTGATTTAATTCTTCCATTTTTATGTTGCTTGCACGCATGTGCAAGAAACATAGTGCCATCATCTGAGTTTTCGGAGGTGTGTCAGCCAGTCTTCCAATGCAGTCAGTGTGTTTGCAGGCATGGCCCCAGTTCCCCAATCACTGCTGCAGCTGTCTACGACAAGCTGAAAATGCAGTGGCATACAGTTGAAAGGGAGAGCTCGCTTGAATGAGCAGAGCTCCCACCACACACACAGCGCTGCGCATGCACACTGCATGCTCATGCCCTTCCCCTCACTGTACAGCTGATGGGGTGCCCAATCCCCCGTCAGCTCCATGCCTCCCCAAAGCATCCAGGTGCCATGCTGGGAGCACACCCCAGCGTGGAAAAATCATGTTATGGCCAATGGGGGTGCCCAATCCTCCGTCGGCTCCACTGTCTCCCCCCCAATGCTGTCACTGACAGGGGTGCCCAATCCCCCGTCGGCTCCACTGTCTCCCCCCCAGTACAGGGTGCCATGCTGGGAGCCCACCCCAGCATGGCAACAGATGCCATGGCCAACGGGGGTGCCCAATCCCCCGTCAGCTCCATGCCCCCTCAGCCATCCTTCTGCCATGCTGAAAGCCCACTCCAGCGTGGCAAACATCCCACATCGTCATTTAAAAAAAAAAAAACCTGTAAAGAAAAAAACGGTCCCACGCAGTCTCCCTGCCCCCCCACAACCTGCACCCACCCACTGCGCACCCTGCCTCCCCACACCCCCCTCACCCCATACTTACCTCTGGAGTCTGGCAGGATGATCTTCGGTGGACCGGGAACATGTCTGCACTCTTCAAAGCCAACCGCGAACTGAGGAAATGCCAGTAAGCTGTATAATGGGATAGATAGGGTTTTTTCAACTTTGTTGCATATTTCAGGCATTTTTGAATTTTTGCATCAAATTTTCAACATGGGTTTTTGGGACCCTCCTCATGAGTTCTTGCACTGCCATGGCGTTACTCGGGCCCAAAGGGTGATTTCGCAGCCACTGCGTGAAATCACCTTTCTGTAATGATTAACGAAATGACACTGCCAGTGTTCATAAGGTGGGCTCTCAAAAGGCTATTTTGAACATTTGGTGAAAAATTCTCAAAATGACTGTTTTATTTAACGTGCATTGCGCAGTTCCTACGCACGCTGTAAGTTGCGAATTTTCACATATTATTTTCACCCAGATTTTCAACATTGCCATTTTACCACACCTTCTTATGAGCAGTGCAGCTGTCATTTTCATCTCACCCAAATGTGTTTCATGTAGCGCCCAATGGCGAGTCGTGTGAACCTGCGTACGGGACATTAAAAAATCATAGTGACACTGTTCATGAGCAGAGGTCTTAAAATGGCTATGTTGAAAATTTGGTGAAAAAATTCTTAAAAATGACTGTTTTACGAGCGTGCATTGCGCAGTTCCTATGCACGCTCATAAGTTTGTGAAATTTCAATATTTTCACTCCAGATTTTAACATTGCCATTTTGCCACACCTCCTTATGAGCAGTGCAGCTGTCATTTTCATATCTCACAAAGTATGTTTCATATGTAGCGCACAATGGGCACTTGATTGGTGTCTTGATCAATGTATGGGACACATTAAGAAAATCACAGTGACACTGTTCATGAGCAGAGGTCTTAAAATGGCTATGTTGAAAATTTGGTGAAAAAATTCCTAAAAATGACTGTTTTATGAGCGTGCATTGAGCAGTTCCTACACATGCTTGTAAGTTCGCGAATTTTCAATATTTGCACTCCAATGACTTCCAAATTTCTAAACAGCACATAGAAGCAAGCAACATTCGGCATTGACAAATGCTTGTTTTGTATGCTCTAGTATTTCTTTCCGGAAGGGGACTGGCTGTGATGTTTTCCTTAGGTTTGGGGTTATAGTATGCATTAATATATGTGTTTGTTTTTTCCGCCCTATGGTTATGATTTTGAATGATGTATACAGTTTTGTATATGATGCCTGTTCTGCTCTAATTAGATTCCCCTGCTCTTTAAGTGTGGAGATTCAGTAATTCATGCTGTGTTGGGCCACTAATACTAAAGATTTTATGCTGAATATCTGCTGTAAATACTTATTTTTGTTTATTATCTGTTCTTGATTATGATTTGTGTGCAGTAACACTATCTTGTATATGTTTATTTTTTACTGATATATTTCCTTACTCTTTGAGTGTGGGGGGGGAGCTGGCATTTGTGGGTTTTTGTGACTAGAACATTGATAGATTTTGAATGTATGATGTAATACTTATTTCTGTTTATTCTTGTTTTATATTATGATTTTGTATGCTGTAAACACTATTGTGTATATGTTTTGCTCTCCAGTTGTAATAAAAAATTCCCCTACTCTGCTGGTGCATTGTGGCCAGTAGGGGGACCAGCCGTCGAGATGGCCATTTGGTGCTCAGACTCGGAGCCGAACACCTTGGAGATAGGGCAGTTGGCCTCCCTCCCTATCTCTGTTCCACTGGAGACCATCGGTGACAGAACCGGAGGACTACCGGAAGAAGCTCCTCTATGACGGGACACAGGAAGAGTTCTATCTAAGAATCGTTCCCTTACCTTAAGTTCAGAGAAATGAAGTAGTGAAACCAGAAAAATGGCACAACAGGATTTGGTTCCTACAGGGGATTTGGCTGCTTCTGTCGGAATTTCGGCGGCTTGTGTGCAGGCTTCCCACATGGAATCTTCAGACGGGGCTTTGCCTTGCCCGGCTACCATTGAATCCTGTCAGCCAGAGCGTGACATGGTCTGACAGGATGCTGCAGTGCATTCTGGAGCCAGGAGAGAATGCGGAAGCAGTCAGGGAGCCGGTACAAGGTGTCTCTGGGCTACTGGGAGCGGGGGAGACTGGCAGTGTTTTGCGGATTCACGAGTGCCAGGAGTCTCCCCTCAGCTCCTCCAGACTGGCAGCAGGACCAGGTGCTTTTCCTCCAGGTATGGAGCGTGACGGGACGGAGAGTGCTTTTCACTTCAGGGTGGCTATTCAACAGGCAGTTTCTACAGGACTTTCAGGAGAGCCGACAGCACAACAAGCAGGTACTGTACATGTCAAGGTTACAGAGAGTGGAGTACAGGGATCCCACCAGCAAGCCATGGCGAGTCCTGCTGTACATAGCCCCCCTGGTTGTAGGTTTGACTCCCACCTGTCTGCCTCAGAGCTAACTATTGCTGCAGCTCTTCGGGGCACAGGGTGGGAGAAGTCCCCATTAGATGATTCCTGGACCTCCCCTACACGACCCGGCCCCACTCCTAAAGGTGACTTACTGGATATTTCAGACCCTCTAGAGGTCCCCTTGGGCTTCAGTCTTTCCCAGCCCCTGTTCTGGCAGGCTGGGGGGGCACAGGGTTGTGAATAGGGGACATTGCAGCATGAAACTTTGCCTACTTTTCTGCCAAGGCCTAGTGTTGGAGATGTGCCTCAGGCCCCTATTTTACCCACTGTGGTTACTCATTTGCCTCTGCCTAATACATCTCCTATTGACATGTTGGGGACTGGGGGAAGCCCTCTTCAGGCAGGTGTGCTTGGTACGATCCCTAGGCCTCTATCTACGAATGCTTCCATCGGGGGTATGAACTCTGACTTTGCTACTTCAGTGCCTGGACCATCTGTTGGCCCTCAGCGGCCTAAAACTTTTGCCGGCTTATTTCATCCCCCCCCCCCCCGAGCAGGCCAAGCAGCATAATGCTGTCCGGCTTCATTATAGGGGTGGGCTGGACACATTTCCAGATCGTCTCTATGTGGGGAAAACATTGATTAAATCTAGTTTGCAATTTGCACCCTCTGAGATATATGCCTTAATCCATATGTCTGGTGATAATTATTTTGATGTCAGCTTTAAAACTGCCTTAGGGTTAGAACCTTGTTGGCATTGTTATCAGGCTGTCTGTCATACCCCATTGTGGTCCCCTTTTTTTGCTATTCCTCTTATGAAGCCAACGATTAAGAATGTTACTGTTTTGTTTAAAAATGAGGAGGTGGCAAGAGAGGACATTGTATGGTGGTTATCTACTAAATGCACAGTGTTTGGTTTACCTGATCCCATCATTGTCTCTGAGTTTTTTTGGACGGGGGCTGGAAGCTTCAGGTAAAATTACTATTGTTAATGGGAGTATACAGCACTTATCAAGTTGTTTTTATTTGGGTAGGGATAGGGGTTTTGTATTCTACCCAGGACAACCAAAATCTTGTTTTCGATGTGGACCCCATACCCATCTAAACAGTGCTTGTGACCAGCTTAAATGCTCCTCATGTTTGGGTTCTGGCCATGTGAGTCTGAATTGCCCCCCCCATCTTACTGCAATTTATGTGAAGAAACCTCACACTCCTTTAAAGATTGTCCATGGGCTTCCCATAATAATCCAGCGAGGCCTACTGATTCTCAGAATGAGACTGTAATTCAGGCCCAAAGATCTGCTCAGGCTAGGCCCCAATTTTGGCTTTTTGCTTCTGCAGTGGTCCCCCCCTCGCTCCTCCTTCTTCACGGATTGACCCAGAGTTGGAACCGCCACCCCTGACAGTAACCACATCTAGTTCAGACTTAGTGTCTGGGGAATTGGGTTTACTACCTCCTGATACGGTCTCTACCCCAGAGGTTGCCGAAGAGCAGTCCCCAGACCCTAGCACTTCAGCTCTACCCTGTGTTAAAGAAGATATGCCACCTCCTGTTGATACAGATTGGGTCCCGGTGGGGAACAGGAGGATGACAAAGAGCTCTCTTCTGAAAGGAGTTTCCCTGCCTTCTGTCTCTCCCTCCACTGATGTGGTAGTAAAAAAACGGTTTGCTGCTTTAACTAAACGTAAGCAGGCGGTGGATAGAAACATAGAAACGTAGAATTTGACGGCAGATAAGGACCGCTTGGCCCACCCAGTCTGCCCATTTCCCTACCTACTGGATAAGCTGCAGATCCTAGTTAACCAGCAGCCTACTTCTTCCTACCCCCACCCCCCAGAACTGCCTTATGACTATCCCATGCATGCTTGAATTCCACCACTGATTTTGACTCCACAACCTCCTCCGGAAGGCCGTCCCATGCATCCACAACCCTCTCTGTGAAAAATACTTCCTAAATTACCTCTGAGCCGCCCCCCATCTTCAAATTGTGCCCTCTTGCTCTTGCACACCCTTTTTGAAAGATGCTACCCTCTGGACTTTGTTGATTCCCTTGAGGTACTTGAAAGTTTCTATCATGCCCCCTCTCCTCCTTTCCTCGAGGCTATACATATTAAGTTCCTTAAGTCTCTCTTCATATGTCTTCCAGTGCAGACCCTGCACCATTTTAGTTGCCCTCCTCTGGACAGCTTCCATCCTGTCTATGTCTTTGCAGAGATTAGGTCTCCAGAACTGCACACAGTACTCCAGATGGGGTCTCACCAGCTGTCTGTACAGAGGGATAATAACTTCCTGTTTTCTACTGGTGATGCCTCTCCCTATGTATCCCAGTATCCCCCAGCCCTTCTTACTGCTCTCTCACATTGCTTGCCCATCTTTAGGTCATCTGATATGACTACCCAGGTCCCTCTCATTTTTGTTGTTGTTAGTATCTCACCCTCCATTATGTACTCTTCCCCTGGTTTTCATTTCCAAGTGCATTACCTTGCACTTTAGCATTGAATCTAAGCTGCCATACATTTGACCATTCCTCTAACCTGCCAAGTCCCTTCTCATCCTTTCCACCCCACCCTGTGCATCAACTCTGTTGCAGATCTTATGTCATCTGCAAAGAGACATACTTTTCCTTCCAGTCCTTCTGCAATGTCGCTTATAAAGACATTGAAGATGACCGTCCTAATACTGAACTCCTCGGTACCCCACTAGTAACCCTCCTTTCTTCTGAGTGACTCCATTTACTATTACCTCTGTGTCCTATTCTCCAGCCAGTTCTTACCCAGGCTGTCATCTTGGGACCCACACCCAGGCTGGCTAACTTGTATATTAATCTTTGTGTGGGACTGTGTCAAATGTCTAAGTCGTAGGCCATGTCCACAGCCCCTCCTGATCTACTACTTTGGTCACCCAGTCAAAGAAATCTATCAGATCTGTCTGGCATGACCTTCCGCTGTGAATCCATGCTGCCTAGGTCATGTGCCCTCTGGCCTCTAGATACTCGACAATTCTTTCTTTAGAAGTGATTCCATCATTTCCCTATCACTGAGGTTAAACTAACAGGTCTATAGTTTCCTGCTTCTGCCTTGCTCCCACTTTTGTGAAGGGAATCACATCTGCCCTCCTCCAGTCCTCGGGCACCACCCCATCCTCCCATGATTTGTTAAAAGGGTAGTCAGTGGTGTCACTAGTTCTACCCTTAGTTCTTTTGAATTCTGGGATGAATCCCATCAGGCCCCATTGCTTTGTCCACCTTCAGTTTTAAGAGTTCTTTCAGAACCCTTTCTTCTGTAAATGGGCGGTATCAACTTCTGTATCCAGCGTGTTGCTACTGTTTGTTTTATGTACCTCCCTCTTCCTTTGTAAATACTGAGCAAAAATATTTGTTTAGTATCTCTGCCTTTCACAGTCTCCTCTGCCCACCCTCCCACCCCTTTATTAAGCCTCACTATCCCTCCCTTGGTCTTCCTTCGCTCCTGATGTACCTATAAAAGGTTTTATCCCCTTCTTAACTGAGTTGGCTATCTTTTCCTCGGTTTGGGCCTTGCTGTTCTGACTGCCTTCCCAGCTTCCTTTTGCTTTAACTGATACAGTTCTCTGTCCTGCTCCTTCTGCGTTCCTTGTACTTCCTGAATGCTTTCTTTTTCTCTTGAACCTTCACTGCCACTTCCTTTGAGAACCATAGTGGTTTCTTACATCGTCTTGTTTTGTTTATTTGCTTCACACAAAGGCTTGTTACCTCTGTGATGGCAGTTTTATTATTCCCCATTGTTCTTCCACCCTCCTTCCTGCCCATTTGCTAGTGCATTCCTTAGCATCACCTTATTTTGCAAATGTCAGCCCTCCTAAAGTCCAGTACTTTTGTCTTTGTATGGGTTGACTCTATTGCTGTGTTTATTGTGAACCATACTGTTCGATGGTCGCTAGTTCCCAGATGTCTTCCCACTTCTACATCTGTAATCCTCTCTCCATCGCCATTTGAGAGAATCAAGTCTAATATTGCTCCCTCTCGAGTGGGCTCCAGTACTAGTTGTCTAAGGCGTGCCCCCTGTAGGACATCTAGAATAACTGCACTCTTCGAAGTGGCAGCTGCAACTGCACTCCAGTTAACATCCGGCATATTCAGATCACCCATCAGCAATATCTCCCCATTTTCTGCCATTCTAAGTATACTTTCTATCATTTCCTGTCCATTTCCTCCCCTGAGAAGGGGTTCAGTACATAACCCCAGCGTATTGTGGTGCCATTGCCTGTCTCCAAATTCACCCACAGTGCTTCTTCTCCCTGTTTCCCTTTTGTTCTGTTGCTTTTATTCCTTCCCTTATGTAAAGAACTACTCCTCCTCCTCTTTTACCCTCCCTGTCCCTCCTGTAGACAGTGTATCCTGGTATGTTTATGTCCCAGTCATGGTTTTGTGTGTACCATGTTTCTGTGACTGCCACGATATCCAGATATTCCTCCTCCATCAAGGCCACTAATTCAGGAAGCTTGTTACCCAGACTACGGCATTAGTACTCATTGCTCTCCATTTTTTGATGGCTTTACCTTCTGTTGCAGCATCCCCCACTGACCGTTCTACCTCAGTCTTTTCTCATTTAGTACCCTGTTTTGTAGGAAGAGGGGGATTTTCCTGCTGCTTGTCAGTGCCTCCCTTGACTAGTTTAAAAGCTTGCCAATGAAGCATTTAAACCGATTGCTCAAAGATTTGTTCCCTTCCTGGACAGATGCAGACCATCCTGCCAGTATGGGCTGGTGTCCTCAGGTGGAACCCCAGTCCCCAATGAAGCCAAACCCCTGTGCTCCACACCATTTTTCAGCCATTCATTAAACTGCATGGTGCCAATTGCCCTCGCCTCCCCCATGCTTTTGACAGGCAGCACCTCTGGGAAGGATACTGTGTGTGCTACTCGTCTTAAGTCCCTCCCCAACTCTTCAATGTCCTCCTGCACTGCTCTAATCTCATGATGAACCAAGTCATTTGTCCCTAGGTGGACAATTACGTCCAGCTCGGAATCCCTTGCAGCTGTTCTCGTGATCCTGAGGATGCGCTTCCTGTCCCTCCAAGCCATGGCACCAGGCAGGCATCTTACTTCATTTTTCACAGCTCCCTCCAGTTCTATACCCCTAATAATTGAGTCCCACACCAGGAGCTGCTTCCTTTCCTACTTCCTTTCCTACTTTCCTACTGGATACTGAGGAAGATTCGGATGCCTCCTCTGTTGCATCTTCCCAGGTTGAGATGTTGACTGATTCTGAGTAGGTTTCTGGGGACATCCAACTTAATAAGAAAAAAACGTTGTAAGCTGAAATCTCCAGGCAAGGGTCGAGGTAGAAAAAAATCTTGATTTGGCTATGTCTGATTTATGGGATGTCTTATCTTTTGGTAGCTTAAATGCTAATAGCCTTAAAAATGTTAAACGACGATGGGCTATTTTTTCCTTCCTTTTGTCCTTGCCTTTACATATTATTTTTTTACAGGACACTAGGCTCCATTCTTTGAGAGAGATTGGGCAGGCCTCCAGGGATTGGAGGGATGGTCTCTCCTTTTGGTCTTTGGCTGAGGATGTGTGTTCCGGAGTAGGGATACTGGTGAAGGGGGTGGACATTCATGTTACCAGACTAATTGATTTAATTCAGGGTCGGGTGCTTATCTTAGATGTCATTCTCTACCAACAAGAATGGCAGTTTATTAATATTTATAACCCTCAAGTTAAAACTCAGCGGATTCAGACGTTAAAACTTATCCAGCCGTTTCTCCATTCATCCAAATCGGTTGCATTTGAAGGGGATTTTAACTGTATTTTGGCCTTGTCTGATAAAACTGGAATTACCCAAAAATTATATTCAGATACTAACTTCCTTAACACTTTGTATGTTACTGCTGACTTATGGGTTGGGGCTTCTTTTGGTGTAATTCAGCCGGTACACACTTTTCACCGGGGCTGATTTTCCACATGGATTGATTACTTTTTTCTTTCTCATTGGTTGGCTAATGTCCAGTATTCGGTTCTACCATGTGAATTTTCAGATCATTGTGTGTTACTGTTGCACATCGGTTGTCCCAGTAACAAACCTGTGACTCATACATTCTGGAAGATGAATATATCTGTTTTGGGGGAGGAAGGTGGGTGGCAGGACTTGTATGGGCTTCTCCAAGACAAGGTTTCAGTATTTGAATTATACGATAAGCCAACCTTTTGGTGGCAGGATACTAAATCTATTATTAAATAATTTTGTAAATGAGTTTCTAAACAAAAATCTTCGGATCGCTATTTCCAGTACCTTAAGTGCCGGTGCCAATTACAAAGACTACTGTCTTGGCAAACTGAATGGGGCCTGGATTATTGGGCACAGATCCAGCAGGTTAAAACTGAGATGCGTTCCTCTCAGTATGAGAGGATGACATCACTGTTTCTTGAACAAAAGTATGGGAGAAAGGGATCTGCTAAAGTGGTTAGTCCCTATGATAGCAGCCACCAACAGGTTGCATCTAAATACACGCCCTCTTTGGTCTCCCATTATGGCACCCAGATTACTAATAATCAGAACATTTTGGAGGAGGTTTCATTCCATGCTCAGTCTTTATATGAGCAGCTTATGAGCCAGATGCCTGGGACGGATTTTTGGGTTCCTTAGAGGTTCCTACCTTGTCTCCGGAGCGTATTAAGGTTTCAAGTCAGCCCATTACTAATGCTGAAGTGGACTCAGTTATTAGCCATTTAAAAACTACCGTCACCCCTGGTCCTGATGGCATTCCCAATGAATTTTATAAAAAAGCTAGAACCTTATTGTTACCATATTTAACGAAGGTATATAATGTCATCTTACAAGGCCTCTTGCCTATTCTCCTTGCATTTTCTGATAGGTATTTGATTTTTTTATATAAACAGAAAAATGATAAAGATAAGTTGGACAACTGGCATCCTATTAGTTTGTTAAATTCCGATTGGAAGATCTTGTGTAAAATTGTCTCCAATAGACTCTCACATATGGCTGCCCAGATAATTTATTCTATGCAGACTTGTGTGAATACGAGTCGTTCCATGCTCTCCAATTTGAACATTTTGTGGGAAGTATTTGATGGGAGTGCCACTCAAGGATATGTTCTTAGTTTGGATCAGACTAAGGCTTTTGACCAGGTTCCACATAGTTATTTATTTTCGGTGTTGGCAAAGTATGGGGTTCCTGTGGAATTACTGAGCTGGATTAAAATTTTGTATCGGTCTGCCTGCGCAATGCCATTGGTTAATGGATTGCGAAGTCCCCATATCCCTATCAAGAGAGGGGTATGTCAAGGATGTCCTTTAAGTCCCCTGTTGTACATCTTTTCTATTGATCCTCTCCTCCGGAAATTGAATGGGAAGGGGACCATTAGACATATCTCTGTCACACCAGATCTCGTATTTCCCAGTGCTCTTGCCTATGCAGATGGCATTTGCATTCTAGTAGCAGATCAAGCATCTGGGGAGAGGGCAATTGAGATCATCCATTCCTTCTCCCTAATTTCTGGATCTGAGTTAAATACCCAGAAGAGTGTGGGTTGAGCAGTCCATCTTCCCTCACACACGATATCTCCGGATATTGGAGGGATAAGTATTCACTCTCAGAAAATTTGTATTTTGGGGGTTATTTTTGGCCCACCTGATGCAGCGGCATGTAACTGGATTTCAGCTATGGACATAGCTGAATCCAAAATTGTCCGCTGGAAGGGGTTCCCTATGTCCAGCAAGAAACGGATTTTTCTGCTTAAAACTTGCATTTTGCCTATATGTTTATTGATTAGCTATATTTTTCCCCTTCCCTTTCATCTTGAGGCTCGTCTTTATAATTTGTTTTTCCAGTTGCTTTGGGGTAGTAGACTGAACCCTGTGAAGAGATCCATCACTTATTGGCCTATTAAACAGGGCGGTCTTCAGATGGCAAACCCGGTGCTGTTTTATTTTTCCATTTTTGTGCATGCTAATATTTTTCTAAGTATAGTCAACTGGACGGATTGTTGGGCCCTTAGCTTTTCTTCCCGTTCTCGGTATTTTTTGGATAAATGGCAAGCTCCTGTGTGGAAACCCTTTACCAGAATTCCAACTGGGTCATCTGGATACCTCATTGAAATCTTTAAAAAAGTTAAATTATGGAAAGTGTCTTATGACATAGATTTGCTACAGCTTAGAAAGTGCTTATACTCCTCCATACTGCAAACCATGTTCTTGGTGTCGCCCTGTTTTGCTGTACCCTGTGATACACACAGTTTAACAAAACAATTATTGGAAAGCAGGATTCCGGAGAAGATGTGGGATACCCTGTGGTTGTGTTGTCACAGCAAATTAAATGTTAAGGGAAACCAAGTGCATAAGCAATTATCAGAAAGGTGCTGTGTTCGGGACATGTGTATATGTAAGCTTGAAGCTATGTTGCACCTGTTTTTTGATTGTCCGTATATTGCCCCCCATGGACTCAGCTGAGTCAGTCATGGGGTTTACCTATGTTCTCTGCTTTAACATATTCTGAGTTAGTTTATGGGGAATTTGGACCTGGTTGGAAAATTTTTTTTCCTGGAACATTGCGGGTTCTGTTTGCAGTCTGCAAATGGTGTATCTGGCACAACCGATGTATGTTTGTGTTGCAACAAAAAATAGTTTTCTTCACTGATCTCAGGGAACACATCAGGAGGGAAATTTCTAGTATTTACTGTTCAGAAGAAAATACTTTACCTGCACCTTTAGTGGCATTTTCGTGGTGAGCGTTACTTTTACTTTTATTTGAAGGGGTTACTTGAAAGAGGTTTTCTGAAGGGGGTGTGAGGTGGGGGACTTCATTTCTGTACTAGTCTTTTGCTGTTTTTTCTGCTTCTGGTTTCACCTGTTTAGAAGATATGGTGGTTTTTATTTTCTGCTCATTGCCTATATGTATTATGGTGTACGAATTTCGTGATTTGTCTTGAGTTTTTGCTTTCTTTTATTGTTTTCCAATAAAAAATTCCCCTACTCTTTTCAATAAGTGCCATGGGATCTCTAACATCCACCTGAACTACCACCAATCCAGGCAGATGGGACCTCACTTTAACATCTCATCCGAAAGATGGCACCTCAGAAGTCCAGCACCCCTTTCATGCTGCACAACAGTGTCAGTACTGGGATATTAACCCAAGTGCCAGATGTGAGAACTGAACCCACAGCCCTCTGATATCTCAACTTCAGAGGTGAGTGTGTTGCCTACTGAGCCACTGACACTGCACACACATATGAATTAGCAATAATGTAACAGATAGTTTGAAAGAGCAGCAGCTCAGCAGACAGCTTGTACTGGTAAGGGAAATATGCAGCAAAGTGCAAGTAATGGAAAAAGTTAAACATACCAAAGTAGCAGCATGAAAGAAATTTCACAGCACCAGCCCACCAGCACAGTGGTTAGAATTCCGTTTGTGATGCTGGCGACCCGGGTTTGGACCCAGGGAACCAGATGGCCAGCTGGGGAGAGAAGGATTGAGCATCATATGGACTACTCTCCTTCTCCAGGGAGGAGGTGGGGTTGAGTGCCGGCACACTGAGGACTCCTGGCGGAGGCTGGGGGATCCCATGCACTGGCGCCATCATACGTGAGGGGCAGGGTGGATGCTGGCATCATTGCATGTCCCCACCCCTGCTAAATGGGGGAAAAAAACTCTTGCTGACTGCCAGTATGAAGTCCTCCCTTCAGGCCTCCATCGCTCCTTGCCTCCACGCTGATCCAGCCACAGTTCCACCATGGGGAGTGACCGGACCCAAACCCCGCCCTGCGGGGTGATCCAGGGAGGCAATGTCAGTTCCCCCGACAGCTTACCCAGTGTAGAGGGTCAGTTTGAAATGTGGTGGCCCCACCTCGAGGGGTAAGTCAGAGGTATTAGCGTGGGCATGGCTATGGGAGAGCAAGGCAGAAGGGGAAGGGTTGATCCTAGGCAGTCAGTGGGGGAAAAAAGCATACTAACTTAAAAAAAGAAATTGTACAGTAGGACTGTACAGAACAAGCTCAAGCAAAAATGTTGATCAGAAGCTGGTAAATTAATTCATTCCTAAAGGTTAGATTGTATAGGCAGTAGGTTAAGCTGCAATCAATGACAGAGATAAAAAAAAAGCACCAAGTCTAACATCCATAAGGAGCTTTGACTAAGGAAGCAAACTGCTAGCTCCACAGTCCTCTCTCAGACATGAGGTTTGCATTATAGCTTCAGCTAAACCCTCTGTGCCTCACTGTATGGAGGAAAGGTACAGAAGGTGGGTGTGCACTTTGTGAGAATGTGTAGCAGGTAGTTTGAAAGATCCCCTTGCTTTCTGTTTTTGCTGCACTGTGTCTGTCAGGGGGAGGGACCAGTATAGTACATGGGTCTTCTTTAAAATACCAGAATTAAAGAGACAGTATCGGATTAACAGGGCAGGAGACATAAATGGTGTGCAAAGGTAAAATCACAATTACAAATGAGCCAGTACATGTATGTTTGTGGTGATGTTACCTGACCCCACCCCACCTGCACCACCCACTACTCATGGTCACCTAGAAAACAATATTAATTATTTTTATTTATTTAGTTTTTGTTGACTGGGTAAGTGCACTAGACAAATCCTGCCTATTTTCAGGCACAACCCGGGGGAGGGGGATACAGATGAATGCCAACTGACCTTGAACCAGGTGAAACTGTTGGCGGTATTTTAGTGAATGAGGGAAATTTGGCCAGGACACCAGGGAAATTCACCTATTCTTTTCAATAAGTGCCATGGAATCTTGACATGTACCTGAACTACCACCAATCCAGGTAGATGGGACCTCAGTTTAACATCTCATCTGAAAGACGGCACCTCAGAAGTGCAGCACCCCTCTCATGCTGCACTACAGTGTCAGTACTGGGATATTAACCCAAGTGCCAGATGTGGAGACTGAACCCACAGCCCTCTGATCTCTCAGCCTCAGCGGCGAGTTTGCTACCTACTGAGCCACTGACACATGTTGTAAGCCTACAAGTATTTTAGCAAACAAATCCCATATATTCAGGTCAGTATAAGTTTCTGTGCAAGCCAGTAGTGTTTACAATGTGAAATCTCAGTTTACAATATGGAATCTTGGGCTGGCAGTATAGCCTAGAAGTTAGAATAATGAGTTATGAATGAAATTGGTACATCCAGCAGACCAGATCTTGGTTTGATTCTCACAACCTCCACTTGCATACTGTGTGACTGTGAGTAAGTCACTTAACCACCCAGTGCTCTCAGGTCACCTCTAACAACAGCGTGCCTAGTGGGCCTTACCCAGTTACCAAAGACTAAAATAAATAAACATTTTGCTTGAATCATTTCTGATATAGACAGCTGCCATTCAAAAACAGATACAGAAATGGGTCTGAACTATATTTAAAAAATCACGTTTTCTGCCTGCTACATTTACAGAATGATAGACTAACATGGACACAGTGGAAATTGTCATGTACCTAGGTAATGCTGTGTTGAGAGGCACATCACTTGTAGACAAATAGAATCTGATGAAAATAAGATTTTGTGTATGTGTGTACATGAGTAAGGAGAAGGCATGACTGACCACAAACATATTCTTGTCACTGGCAACGTGCGTGATGGAGAAATTGCTTGCACATTTTTAAGGCTAATTTATGATACTGAGATGGCTCATGGGAGGAAGTAACTAGCCTGACAGAATAAACTGACTCAGTCTTTGGACATCCCTGAGCAGGGCCTTCCAGAATCAGTTTATGGTATCTACTCTGCTCTGTTAATTACAGACATTTTGTTGTGACTACAGTGGCTACTCCTCCTCCATACAGGGATAGAATAGCTAGCTGAGACAATTGATTGCATTGCTGTGTAAGGTTGAAATTGCATTTGTAATGTATACATATTAGAGCACTTCACCATTCTCACTGCCACTAAGCATACCTCTCAACTGCTATGAATTTCGCTCCGGCTATGATTTTCTCACACTGAAACATGTGATGTTCTTAATAATGTTAGACCTATTTCTGAACACACACACTATTAAATCATTGAACTAATTTGATAGAAACATTCCCTATTACTGACTATATGGGGCCCACTAATTGTAGACATATTATTGTTTAAAATAAGATAGTGCTACACATTTTGGCCATTTGCTATAGTTTTGGAAGGCCATTGCTATGATTTTAATGCTGAGAGATTACGAGGTTTTACTTTTAAGTATTGCACTTTAAATGGCTACAACCCTTGACATCTGGGACTCCTTGGGAAGCAAGTTGTGAAACAGGTAGAGTCGGCTATCCTTTGCCATTTGTTGTTTTATGGCATCTTGCCTCCTGCAATAAGCTCAACTGTTATTTTCTGGCACTTTATGCACAAAAGCAGTTTGTTTCTGTACTTTTTTTCCTTCACTTCAGTAACTGACATGCTGGTACAGTAACATGCTGCTGGCTTTGTTTGTACATTTTGGTTTCAGGTACTGCACATCATGTCATGTAGTGGTATTTTTTTTTGCTTAATATTATAAAGATGTGGACTAGAGCCGAGCTTACAATGTAAACTTATTGCCTGAAGATGAAAACTTACTGGTAGTGAAATAGAAAGCCCAAAGCCACATGCTGAAACATTATTGCCAGTAAACACGAGCTGTACCAGTGGGGGAAGGCACTATCAATGCAGTGGACCTGGGTTGCTTGGGGAACAAGAGAGATATTCAAGTGTGTGTGGGGGGGAGGGGCTGTCATTTCTTACTTATGGTCCCCTGGGTCTTCTGCAAAAACAGGAGAGCATGGATGCAATAAGGTTTTTCCAGAAGCAGAAAAAGAATCAAAGGTTCATCTCCTAAGTGACTCTTTTATATTATGAAATTAGAACACAGAGCTTTAGGACCAATATATTGGACAGATGAAAAAGTGGGACAAATTATTTTTTGAGCATTGAATTTTCTGGACAAGGTCATATTCAGAACCAAGTTCGAGGTGCAAAAGGTATGTTTTGTGAAGACAAGACCTTGTTATTTAATCTTAGCCCACATGTCAGCATGAAGAGGCAGAGCACAACGAAATGCAGAACAATCTGCATGCTGTAGGATTTTGGATCTTGCATGGCTTATGTGGTCAACTTTTGTGCCCAGCACCCATAGGCTACAGTCTACTGCTTTCTGAACTGGGAGTCAATGATGTCAGTGGGACACATTTCAGACTCCCAGCAGAACAAAAATAATAATGTCAAACTGATAGAAATTGTGATTTAAAACATCAAGGACTCATTTCTATACAAATACTATTTTCTATAAACAGGGTGAGCTTCATGTAGCAGTTTACTAAGCTTTGGAAAACAATAGATTAACGTGGTACCATGGGAAGCCCACACCATCTGCAACAACTAAAATCTAACTTTGGAGGGTGTTTCTACCCGATTTTCTCCAACAAGGTATAATGTTCAATGCAAAATTTATCTCAGGAAGATTTTCCCTAATTAATTATGTTAAAACAATTAGAAAGTTGTCCAAAGTCCCTTTTTGCTGTAGCAGATGCTGTGGTCATAAACTGATAACTGATTGACATGTATTTCCCAATCAATGATCAAATGAATTTATGTGGCATAATGACTGTACTGCTCTATCAGCAACACTACATTGTATATTCATTATGACTGAGTGATAAGAATCAACTTCTGGTACAAGTGGAAGCTAAATTATCACATACCCCTCTTAAACTTTTTTTATGAGTTTTTAAAAAAAAATGTTTATATCATACTGATGATCATAGGCTGCAATGGACTCTCAATATCACATTGAATGTGGTCACATTGGCAGATTTGTCAGGAACGTAATGTCTTGTTTTTAAGGCAACACATCCACACCCAGGAGATTGGTGGACTTTTGTCCCCTAATTAGGCATCCTGACTTAGTAAATTCGGAAGTCAGCAAGCTGTACCCCTCCCCCTTACCTTACTTTTCCAGGCAGCAAGATAGATGTGATGGTTTGTCCTGTTGGTCTGGGCTGGTGGTCACAGCAGAGCAAGTGGTGGAGTGATGAGATAGAGTGATAACAGAATCAACACCACCATACCCTTTTCACTGTAAAATATTCCTGACATCTACCAGTTTTATTTGGTGGTACAATTGCACATTTCCAACAAAGTTTGAGTATGGTAGAAATGTTTCAATTCAGTTTTCTTCAAGGAACAGGAGACGGTTTTGCTGAAATCACATTTAGAGTAGATAGAAGATGGAAACTAAGGGCTTAAATCAAATGCAACATTGTGCTTAATTTGTATCAAACAGACATATAGAGCACCAGGGGAAAATGGTGGCGCATAATCAAAATAGATTACAAAAAAAAAAAAAAGAGAGCTCGAAAATAAAACTTGCAACCAGCACAATGTCAGGACACACATACATACATGGTTGTATGAATTTCAAACCAGTTTATTTAATAAAAAATGCAGCACTACCCATTCAAATAAAGCCAATAGATACAAAGCAACCCCCAACACCACACTCACCCATACACCCAAACTTAAGGTCAGAAGGGATTCTAGATCCATCATAGGCACCCCCATCTTTCATAAGCAGGGAGGAATAAGTATGTGCAAATGTGTATTAATTTATAGGGGTTCATTTATTAAACTAGATAGAAAAAGGTGAAATCTTGCATATCTTTCCAAGGCACCTCCAGCCCTTTTATCATGATATTTGGTATGTTTTTTCTCTCTTTTAAAGTGTGCACCCCCCCTTTTTGCCAGGTATCCAGGCTTTATGGCCATATGGGCTGGCAAGTGGCATTTTGTAGAACTGTGGCAAAACGAACTACAAAGGCAGATGTGGTCAAGGATATTAAAAGACAGAAGGTGCACCTGGGGCTGGGAATGCTTTTGCTTCTAGTCTTTCTATGGCATCTCCTGGAAGACCATGCAGTCCAAAGTCACTTTGTGACTTTGCACCTTTTTATGTTTGCTTGTGCGCATGTGCAAGAAACTTAGTGCCATCATCCGAGATTTAGGAGGTGTGTCACCTCCTCCTCCAATTCAGTCAGTGTGTTGGCAGGCATGGCCCCTGTAAGCCAATGCATGCTGGAGCTGTCTATGACAAGCTCCAAAATGCAGTGGCATACAGTTGAAAGGGGGAGCTATGCTTCAGTGAGTAGCGACAAGATAGCACCTGCTCATGCGCAACTCCCCCTACACACACAGAAACGTACGATACCGCGTGCTGCCCCCACACAAGACACATGTATAGCCGACGGGTGCCTCAACCTCGTCCGGGCTTGTGCTGCGCGCCCCTCGCTTTCCATATGCCACGCTGGTGCACACCCCAGCTGGCAACTGATAGAATAGCCGACGGGGGTGCCCAATCCCCCGTCGGCTCCACTGTCCTCACCCCCCCGAGTACTGGGTGCCATGCTGGGAGCCCACCCCAGTGTGGCAACTGATCATATGGCCGACGGGGGTGCCCAATCCTCCGTCAGCTCCAAGACCCCACCCAGCCGTTCTTGTGCCATGCTGGGAGCCCACCCCAGCGTGGCAAACATCCCAAGTTGTCTTTTTTTTTTTAACCTGCAAAATAAAAACGGTCCCACGGCACTTCTCCCAGCCCCCCTCCCACAACCTGCACCCATCCACTGTGCACCCTGCATCCCCACACCCCCACCTCACCCCATACTTGCCTCCGGAGCTCGGCGAGACGATCTTCGGTGGACTGGGATCACGCCTGCACTCTTCAAAGCCGACATGAACTGAGGAAATGCTGGTAAGCTGTATAATGGGCTAGATAGGGTTTTTCAACTTTATTGCATATCATTGTGGCATTTTTGAGCTTTTTTCACCAACTTATTACAGTTTTTGGGATCTTTTCGAATGATGTCTACCGTCGCGGCGATATTCCGGCCTGAAGGGTGATTCCTTCACCGCGTGAAATCACCCTTTGGCCCAAATAATGCCATGACAGTGACATCATTCATGAGAGGGGTCCCAAAACCCCATCTTGAAAATTTGGTGAAAAAATTCCAAAAAATGACTGTTTTACAAGCGTGCGTTGTACAGTTCCTACGCACGCTCATAAGTTCATGAATTTTCAATATTTTCACTCCAGATTTTCAACATTGCCATTTTACCACACCTTCTTATGAGCAGTACAGCTGTCATTTTTCACATCTCACCCAAAACGTGTTTCCAACCATGTAGCGCACAATGGCGCAGTTGGTGTGTGAAATCAATGTACAGGATAAATTAAGAAAATCACAGTGACACTGTTCATGAACAAAGATCTTAAAATGGCTATGTTGAAAATTTGGTGAAAAAGTTCCAAAAAATGACTGTTTTACTAGCGTCGTTGTACAGTTCCTATGCACGCTTGTAAGTTCGCAAATTTTCAATATTTTTACTCCAGATTTTCAACATTGCCATTTTACCACACCTTCTTATGAGTAGTATAGCTGTCATTTTTCACATCTCACCCAAAACTTGTTTCCGCCCATGTAGCGCACAATGGCGCAGTCGATGTGCAAAATCAATGTATGGGACACATTAAGAAAATCACAGTGACACTATTCATGAACAGAGGTCTTAAAATGGCTATGTTGAAAATGTGGTGAACAAATTCCTAAAAATGACTGTTTTACGAGCGTGCATTGCGCAGTTCCTATGCATGCTCGTAAGTTTTCTAATTTAATATTTTCACTCCAGATTTTCAACATTGCCATTTTATTACACTTCCTTATGAACAGTACAGCTGCCATTTTTCATATGTCACCCAAAATGTGTTTTCGAACATATAGCGCACAATGGAGCTGTTGGTGTGCGAAAGCAATGTTTAGGACAGATTAAGAAAATCACAGTTACACTGTTCATGAACAGAGGTCTTAAAATGGCTATGTTGAAAATTTGGTGACAAAAGTCCATAAAGTGACTGTGTTATGAGTGAGCATTGTGCAGTTTCCACGCACCCTCGTAAGTTCATGACTTTGTAATATTTTCAGTCCAGATTTTCACCAGTGGCATTTTTCCACACTTCCTTATGAACAGTACAGCTGTCATTTTTCACAACATGGCTGAAGTGTGTTTTCACACTTTCAGCGCAGAGATGCGTGGTCGCTGTGGGAAATCATTGTTCGGCACTGATAAAGAAAATCACAGTGACACTGTTCCTGATCGAGGCACCAAAATGCCTGAGTTGACAATCTGCTGTAAAAATCCCCAACCTAATTATATAGTTGCCGGTGTGCTGCACAGTTTCTATGTACGCCTCGGACTTCACCATTTTTTTAAATATTTTTACTGCAGATTTGCAACATTGCCATTTTTTACACCTCCCCATGAACAGTACAGCTGCCATTTTTTACATCCTGTTCGGAATGTTTTTGCACCTGTGGTGCTAAATGCCGTAGTCGCTGTGCATAAGCAGCTTTGGGCTAAGAAACTGATATTCCCCCTGTTCATGAGGTGGGGTCACAAAAAAAACATGTTGAAAATTTGGAGTGAAAATACCAACGAATGCGTGAGGTATTAGGGTTTCAACCATAACGTCAACCCTGTAAGGGAATGACAGGCATCAGGGGTGTGACTTGGGATTCTTGCTTGTAATGCTCATACCATTCCACACCCTGCAGCAAGTGAGAGGCATCGAGGTATGCCTTGGACTCTTCGGCCCCAAAGTTCACCCCATTCTCCTATAGCACACCCATCTCACTGTATTTCCTAATGAAATGGGGTGCACATAAGGGCCAAAGACTCCAAGGAACACTGTGGCACTTGTCAGTGCCTGCAGGGTGGGATGTGGTGAAATGGCGTGGCCGTTATGCCTGACGACCCAAACGCACACCCCAATGCCTGTCACTCTCTGCAGGGTGGTGGTGGGGTTGGCTTCAGTTCAATACTTCACTGCCATTCCTATTACGCAGCTCTGTAACTTCTACACTACCACTGCCAATGCCAGCAAGCAAACATTCGGCATTGACAAATGCTTGTTCTTATATAAATTACTAAACTTGCGAACTGGTAATCAAGCCAGTGAGCGGGTGACAGCTTAAATTTAATGCTGAATTATGCTGAACAAGCTAGAAAGTATTTGCAGCAAGAACACACAGTCACGTTTAGGTGTAGTGTACTACAATACTTAAAACAATTGTTACTTTGGGATGTTTGAGCAGTCTATAGTAATGTGTATAAGTGTGCATTATTATTTTTTTTTCTCTATATTGTTTAACCAGGAATAGCACACTAAGCTGAAAGCTTGTTTACAGTTGCAACCTGGGGGCACAGGGAAGTTAAGTGACTTGCTCAGGCTCACACAGTGTATGCAAGTGGGGGCTGTGGGATTCAAACTCAGGTCTTCAGTTGCATATACTGAGTGACACTGAGCAAGTCACAACTTCCCTGTGCTTCCAGCTGTAAACAAGCTTTCAACTCAGTATGCTATTCCTGGTTAAACAATTGAAAAAAATAACGACAAGTATATTATTATTATTATATACTGTTTAACTTAAAGTAACAGTTGTTTTAAGTAATACAGTAAAACAACTGTTACTCTGGAATGTTTGAGCAGTATATAGTAAAGTGTAGGTTACAACTGTGACTGAGTTGACTGAACGCTGAAGTTCCCAAGGGAATATTGTGTGCATTATTTGAAGTTTCACTTCAGTTAGTACTGCACTCTGCAAATTGTTCTTGCAGCTTTTAAGATATATAAATGCTGTTTAAAAAATTAGAGTTGTGAGTACTTTGGTGGGTTCCTTGCTAAAATTCATGCATACTGTTGGCAATTTTAGACATTATAAAAGCAGTCAGAAAGTCCCAAGTTTTCTATGGTCAACTACACATTTACCTTCCTGTCAAAACTCAGCACATGAATTTTAAAGATGGAAGCATTTTCACTGAGGCCAGGAATCTGATGATTCTAATTTGGGAATGGGACACAGAAAGATTTCACACATATTTGTCTATAAATAAATGTTACAATTTTTCTTCAAAAAGTAACTTCTGCATGTGCTCCCACTGTGGAATCTAAAGCTTAAGCAAGTGTGAAACTAACAGATTCCAAAACGACCAGCTGGATCAGTATCCAAATTGACTGCTATCGAGTTAGTAGAGAAGTCACATTGCTAATTCTCGGTGGAGACACTGCATCTGAAAGGATATGCTCCATAGTTTTGTCTGTGCATGTGGGTGAGGGGTCCAGAGTTTGATTTTGCTCCCCAAGCCTACACGAAAGAAAATGTGGCATTTTCCAGACTAGAACCGTTCCACTGATGCATGTTATACCCATGTATGAGGTTACTGTTATACCAGCCAAATAAAATACATCCTTTTATGATACAGGGTGTCAGTGTTCAATCTTACGGAATCTGCGGGGGGGGGGCAGTAGGTCTATCTCCTGCGGGACACCTCCTTCTTCCGTCTCACTGCCTCCCTCCACTTCCTACACTCCCAGTAGTCCTCTTTTACCAGTGAGCCTAGCTCCTTGTTGCTCTAATTATCGATCTTCTTCCTGGCTTGGGCCTCGGGAACTTCAGTGTTCAGTCGGCTCACTCACAATTGTAAACCAAGCCATTACATTGCCGGTAAACACCAAAATGCACACACAGAATAATTTCCTCCTGATAACAATCAGATACAGCTCATCCTGTAAACCACCCCCACCCTTCATGCCGGGACATGGCATCAGACTCTGCCAATAGAACTCAGCACCACAAAGACCCCTCCAGAATCGCCATTCCAAGTACAACCTCTGGAGTCAGTGAGAAATCTTACTATAAGTGCAGTTGAAATTGCGAAATCTGCAGACTTTTACTGCACACTGCAAAACAGTTAAACAATTGGAAAAAAAAAAATTTTCCCTTTACTCACCTCTCAGACTCACACTCCAAGTCTACAGGTAGTACTTGAGTCCCATCCAGGTGTCCACAAACTAGGGTTTCTCTTCCAGTGAGCAATTTGCACCGCCGCCGCAATGGAGCCAAGTCAAAACAAAACAATATGCCACTGAACACCATCTATTTGATGTAGACTTTTCAGAAAGTGTGCATATACTCCTGGTTGGCTGACACCACTCCCTTTCAGCTGTGGGCCGATCCCACCCCCTATTGGTTACATCCACCACTGGGAACCACAGATTTATACATTCTGAAGAGAAAACAGAGATAAAGGTTGTGACAACAACATGGGGCAGCAGTTTAGATCAGAAGCTTCAGTCCAGGATTTTAAATTACATAGCATAAAAAGGAGCAGAGGAAATGGCAGGTGCTAAATACTCAAAGTCTACCCACAGGCTAGAATTTCTGTATGCATTAGCATACTCTGCATATGCCTGCCAACATCAGGGAAATGCATTTTGCAGTGTGCAGTAAAAGTTTGCAGATTTCGCAATTTCAACTGCATTTATGGTAAGGTTTCTCACTGGCTGAGGTCACCCTCTGTCTCTGGGGGTTGTACTTGGCATGGTGATTCTGGAGAAGCCTTTGTGGTGCTGAGTTCTGTTGGCAGAGTCTCATGCCAAGTCTCAGTGGGATGGGAAGGGGGATGGGGGGCGGTGCTGTTTACAGGATGAGCTGTATCTCATTGTTATCAGGAGGAAATTGTTATGTGTGTGCAGTTTGTTGTTTACCGGCAATGTAATGGTTTGGTTTACAATTGTGAGTGAGCCGACTGAACGCTGAAGTTCTCGATGCCCAGGCCAGGAAGTGGATCAATAATTAGAGCAGCAAGGAGCTCCTAGTCACACTGGTAAAAGAGGACTACTGTTCTTCATGGATCGGACATATCACCGGACCAGGCAGGCACAATCCAGGCAAGTGTCCACACTATCTGGCAACTCTCACGTCTGAGAAACATACTGCCACAAACACCAATTTGAATTGCTGCAACAATCAGGGGCTGCCCCGGCATTACAGTGTGAGCTTCTCTGGGCAAACTGCATATGCAAACAAGGAGGGAACAAGAAGCTGACCCTGCGATGACGAGGCACTCCCTGATTGCCTCAGCTAAATCATTTCAAGTTGGTGGCAGGCTTGCAAACCAGTGTCACCATCAGCCTGCACTACCATGGGTGATACACAGCCAAGCCCACAAAAAGCAGTGGCGGCATTGGCCGCAACAGTGCTGCATCTCCACAACCTGCTTCTCTCCTAAGCTGCCGCAACATGTTTCTTGCGCATGCGCGCGAGCAAACATAAAAATGAGAAATTGCATCTCATCTGAGCTCTTCTGGTTAAATAAAATGTGCAAATGAATAAAGCAGGACAGGTTTTGCATCTCTGTTGGACTATCCAGGGTAAATACAGTGGACAAATTGGTGAGTGCAAGACCACTCTGAAAATGGGATCTTGCATCTTACCTGTGATATCATGAGCAAATCCAACATAACAGCAAGTACAAGCAGCACCCCATTAAAATTGGTATATTGCATATCAACTTGACCCTGGATAAATAAATTGCAAAAATAGGTGAAACCAACACTCCACTGAAAATGAAATGTATCAGAGCTTGGCTATCATGCATGCATGCTTTATAAGCATGAATAAAAACAGGACCTCACTGATAAGTAAGTTCAAAAGCAGCCATTGTTGAAGGTTGCCAACTCTTGATTTGTTATCTGATCCCTTCTGGAAATGAAGACTCAGCACAACTTCCAGCTTGAATGCTCACTGGCAACATTTTATTGAACACCATTGATAGTTACACCTCAATTCTTATAAAGTCACACATTTCATATTCCAGTCCAAAATCACCCATTTATAATCCAGTCCATTTCTTTTCATATTTCCTTGATCTTCCGCCTTGGTCCTCTTTTCTGATCCTTGTCTTTGGGGGTCGAGATGCCAGATCTGACCCCCCCCCCACACCATCACCAGTACCTGGTACCAACTTACCAGAACTTCCTCCCTACTAGGTCCAGACACTAAGATCCAAACCCTAGTGCTACCCCCCCTTTTTTTTACTCCCCTCTCCTTGCAGCTCTCCCCTCTTCGGGAGACACCTACGGCCTTTTCAGCCCTCGCTCACCTACCTGGTGACCGGTGCAGTCCATCCCCCATGGAGCTGTGGTTATAACCCCCTGGCGGGTACGGGGTGGGGGCCCTTACACCCCGATGCATCTATATTTTGTCAGGATGCTGTCCCTGGGCCAGTAGGGGCATTGAAGGTTGGGGCCTGGTGCTCCGTCTACTGAGAGGCTGCACAGTTCTTTTCCCATGTTCTCTCGGCATGCCATGTCCCCGGACGTCAAGGCACTGAAGCACCAATGTCTGGCACGTCGCCCTTCTGCTAAGCATCGGGCTTGCTGTACCTTGGGACTCCACCCAGGGCCAGACAAGAGCCAAGCTTTGTTCCTCCCTGGAGAGGATGAGCAGTCCCCAGGATGCCCAAGTCCTCTCCCCCTGGATGGCCCTCCAGCTTCCCAGGCTCGTTCCCGAACCCGGGTCACTGGTGTCGCAAGCGGAAATCCAACCACTGCACCTGCGGGCTGGCCCCTGTGCTACCCACTTTGTCCTTCCTCCCTCCCTCCCTTTACATCCATGCCTGGGTGCCTTTGACCCCAGCCCATGTTGTCCTGCCCTTCCCCCTTCTGTCTGACCCTTTTATTCCATCTCTTGCTCCCCCCTCTGCCTATCCACTGACTCATCTCTAGCCAAGTGATGGAAGATGGGGTTCCCCCCTCATGGGCTAACACCTTGAGCCCCTACTCTTTCACCTACATACTAGGTCTATAAAGGGCCTTAGGAAAAATACACTGCAAATTCTGAGAGGTGGACCCCATCTGACCTGTGCACCTCAGAGGCATCCAAGGAAATGTCCCTGTGATGTAAATGCACCCACCTATTTCTATGACCAGCCTGGTGACCTTCCTATTGAGCCGCTTTCTCTCCTTCTCTACAGATCTGACATCTCTGCTATCTCCTGGAGGTGATCTTGGACCAGCCGATCACAACCCCTGGCCACCACCCTTTCCCCTTTTTACGTCCACTGCTATAGCCTGCACCAGCACCCCCCATGGGGTTTCTCCTAAATCATTACTCTGCAGATGTATTATAGGCATGTCAGGCTTGCTCTATCACCCCTCAGCTTTTCTAACAGCAGCATCAGTTGGGCCCATATCATGCCACAGATCCCCTTCCAACACACCTTTTTGTGCTCCAAATCTGTACTCAGCAGTACCAACCATGTCTGGTTGCAACACATTTTCTGCCAATAAATAATGGAATGCCCCATGATCCATATGTGCTTGTGTGCTCCTCCTGCCAGGTAAAAGAAAATCTCTTTTAACATCCCCTCCTGACATACGTTTATAGCAACTGGACCTCAACTGCCCCACCCTCTTCACCTCTTCTTCCGACTCCCCCCTTGCTGTGGCCTCCGACGCACCCCCTATCCAGAATGACTACGGGGTAGATAGGTCCAGGTCCTCTCCCATAAATATCAAAGCCTTTTTAAGGACCCCATCAACCTGGAATCCCATCACCAGATTCCCGTCCCCATGCCAGAACCAGGTTCCCCCAACCCCCTTTTACCCCTGTAGTCACCCAATTGCTAACTGCGAAAATCTCCCCAGGAGTCTGCCACCATAGTCCACCTCCTCCTCCCTCTTTCCAAGCTGGTCATTTTTTGATGAAGGGAGCTGGGCCACTATGGTGCCCTGGCCAAAGCTGACATTGGCCTCTTGCAATTCCCCCCTCCAGGTTGGATTTCCGCTGCACCACCACGTCACCTATCCGGAACACCCCCTTCGCCATGAGCATGAAGATGGCCCACAATAAGCAGGCTTCTTTGGCTGATGTACAAACATGCTGCATTGCTCCTAGAAACTGCATCCCTTGGCCTCTGTGCCAACTGAAGAGCAATCCATCTTCCAGCCCCACCCTTCATTGGGTCAGGCCACGCCCTATCACCACAGGCCCATCCAATCCCTGCCAGCTGTACTCCCATGGTGACATGGGCCATCCCTTCCCCCATCTCTTGACCAAGTATTGTTTTACCTGCTCCTCTGTGGCAGGCACACCTGCCTTGAACCCCTCCTGTGCCTGGAACTCCTAGAAGGCCCCCCACACCCCTCTCATATGTCTTTAGCTTGTTGGCTGACCAGGAATTCTGATACCCATCCAACTCTCTCAAGCCAGTCTCCCACAACTGGTCCTGAACCTTGGCTTGTGTACTACTGCAAAATGCCTAACCTTAAAAGATAAGTTCAGCTGCCTATCCAATAACTCCAGTTGTCACATAAACCTACCCACAGTATCCGTAAGCCCCCCCCCTTGTCTATTAATCACTTCCACAACCACTTTGTTGTTACACCAGAACAGGATGCGATTTACCCCTCATCCTGTCCCCCCACACCTTATCACTACAAAAATGAGAAATATCACCAAGAAAGTAATGTCTTTCAGCAATCCTGCCTCCCCCAAACACTAGGCCAGGCCTTCGAGATCCGTTCCCCTTTGAAGTAAGCTCCCATCCCCAGGGCCCCCAAGGTATCCGTGTATAACTCCATATCCATATTATAGGCCTCTTCTCCTGCCAGAATGTGACCCAATTGTAACTCTTCAGAAAGGCTGCCATAATCTGCAGATCCTTCCACACCTCCTTAGTGAGATCTACACAGTGATAGGGTAGTTTCACATTCCCCGTGGCCCGTGCCAAACTCCAGGTGAATGCTCTGCCTGAGCTTATGAACTTGCAGGTGAAATTAATGTGCCCCAGCAACTGTTGTACTACTACCATCGGCATCCTCCTCCTACCCCCACATGCTCCAACAAACCCCTAAGGTGGGCCACTTTATTCTCAGGGGAGAAAACATTCCTGTACCATGTTCACCTTTATCCCCAGGAACTCTACCTTGCTAGCTGGGCCCTTGGTCTTCCCTTCCACTAATGGGATCTGTATTTTTTCACACATTTCTTTAATATCTGCCAGCATTCCTTCTGTCTCCTCTCTCCCACTCCCAATGAGAAGAATATCATCCAGGTGATGCTCTACCTGCCTGTGCCAATGTCTCCCCCAAAAACCTGCTGCACCCATGAATTGAAAGCCTCAAATATAGAACACACCCTTGAGCAAACCATGGATATGGCTTTGTCAAAATATGCCCCCCCCCATTGCAAATTGAAAGCCCAGCAAGTCCCAGTCGTTGGGTCTGACTGGCAACAACCAGAAAGCAGAATGAATTTCTGTCTCGCCAGCCAACCTCCGACTGCCCTTATCATCACCACTGCTTGGTCCAAGGTGTGTAGGACACCAGCCAGAGGTCCTTGGGAATCCTGTCATTTACAGAGGCCCTGTCCAGGTACAACTGATGGTGGATAAGGTGAAACTCACCTGGTTGCTTCTTGAGTACCACCTCAATGGTGATATCCAGAAATCAGCATGGGGGTGCTGCAAAAGGGGCACTCACCCTGCCTGCCTGCACTTCCTTCCAGATTTTTTCCTGTCTATGTCCTCCTTCCCTCTCCAGATCCCAAGTTCTTTGCCTGCCTCCATTTATGCACCCCCCAAAACCTAAAGGAAAACCTTTACTGAAACCCTGCCACAGCAGTGCACCCTTCACCTTGTCTGGGTAAAGCCACATCTAGGCCTTGACCACCTCCTTGACTACCGGGGTTGTTGCTAGGTGAAACCTCACTGCGGCCCCTTAGTTGCATCCTCAATTCCAACCGTAGTTAGAATTGTAACTTCCCTTGTTATGTGCCCCTCTTCCTCTACCATCAAATCCCCACCAAGGCCACCCCGAAAGGACTGCTCATGCTCTTGCCCCCTCTGCTGACCACCTCAATCCCTGCTTGCCCTGTAGTCAGAAACTGGGTGCTGCCTGGAACACCTAGCACACATGTGCCTGAACTTGCTGGTCACCCATATACAGGATGTTTTGTTAAACCCCCAGCAGACCTTGGCTGCGGGGTGGGGGTAGTCTTCTTACTGGGCTCTCCCCCATTAACTCTAGCTGGCTCTGACAGGGTCCTTACCCATAGCTCTGAATGTTTGTCCTGTCGTGGGTTCCTCTTTGCTACCATCCGCTTCCTAAATGCCTCATCATACTTAAACCACCCATACCCAAGCTTAGCCTTGTAATTGTCATGTATAATGGCCATGTATGTCAGGAATGGAATTGCCAGCTCTGACTTCTTCTCCAGCACCAGGGCACTGTAAATCAGGAAACCCACCTGCCAGATAGCTATGTTCTTCCCCTTGTATTTGATTTCCTCGGTGACCTACCACTGCTAAAGCCCCTACCATCTCAGACTTTCCCATGGACTCTTTCTGCTCATATTACTTTGCCGTGTCCTCATCTACCAGCCCAAAATGTCCACATATTCCCCCTTCCTGATCTTTTCTTTAGTGAAGGTGGGGACATGGTCACCAAGGGTAAAACCCATTGGCTCGTCATACCATTTCTTCCCCCTATTTTGCCCTCACCCGCCCCAATGCCCTAGCCACTCACCTTCATTATCTATCACTTGGATGGCCTTCTCCATCTTCTCCAACCCCTTCTCCCCTATGCCCCCAAGGAGCCTCTGAAAATACTCCTTCCAATCACCTTAATTGGCAAGTCTGTATGTTTCTTACCCCCTCAGGGCTTGGCTCCTCTGGTGCTGGTGTAGGTACAGGCTGAGGAGTAGGCAGTGGGCTTAGCGCCACTCAGAAAACACAGCAAGAGGGTGTGGGTGAAGATGTCAAATCAGCACCCTGAAACAGTTAGCTCTATACCAAGCACCAGTAGTGTTGTTTGAAATTGGAATATTTCGCCCAGTGAAATATTTTGTGTAATTAACACATTTCGCGAAATATTTCACTTGGTGAAATGCGAACTATAACCTGCAGATGTGAGTGAAATTTCACCCCCAAGGCAGCAAAATTTCACCTGTGGGTGAACATTCTCCACTTCGGGTGAAATTTCACCTTCTGTGGGCGAATTTTCTCTGTTGGCGGTGGACTGGTGAGCTGGTGAAATTTTGCAACATCTCTAACCACTTGCTGCCCGATTCCAACCACCCAGTCCCCTGTCGCAGTCCTGCTAAGCATGTCCATAAACAAGCCGAGCCACTCCACACTCAGATTGCCCTGCATCCCAATGTCACTGAACAGAAATGCTGGTCATGCCCCCATGAGCTGATACCATGACTGGTACCTGGGCGCAGGTTGGTGCCCCTGCCAGCGCACTATGCTCTGGACCAATCATTGTATTGCCCGTCTCCATCTCCTGGATGTTCCCCCCCTTAAACCATCAATTTGCCAAGACCTGAAACCTTTGTCTCCAGGTTAAAAGGCAAATACTGTACCAATGTACCCTTGATCATCCTTCCCTCATCCACTGGCCCCCAAAGACCTGCTGTTTGCGCACCATGGCCATCTGGCCCAACAGTGGCTCCCCACTGTCCCTGTTCCCAGGGTCTTCTGAAGCCCCATTCTGTCCCCCCTCCACAGTGCTGGTTCCACAGTCCACTGCCCTGGGCTTGCTCCCGGAACACTGCTGATGTCAGTCTCTTTGCCACTGCATCCAGATCTCCCCTTGCCAAAATCCCAGGCTGTTGTCACCAAAAAACCCTGTCATGGAAACAAAGCTACCTGTAGACGTGCTCCTCACCCTCCTCCCAGCTGTAGCACTACAGCACGGGGCACTCTTTCCACTTTTAAAGCCTGCATGGTGGCAGATACCCACCCATGCCCCTGCCTTGTCCTCAAAGAGGGGGGTCTGAAGTGAAACCCTTTGAGAACCACCCCCAGAACCCCACTTGGGGTCCAAAGCCTGAAAGATTAATGCAGGATCCTCCACTTCCTCCCCTGGTGCTGGGCACTTCTGCCCAATCACGTGGCCCTCCACCACCACTCCACCCCCTTTCTCATGTCTCCCTAACACCTTATCCACACTTGGACTGGACCTGAGCATAACCACCCCATCCCCACAACAAGCATTGCATAAGCTAGCCTTGCCTCCTGCCAGCTCCGATGCCCCCTGTGGTCTGAGCAGGCCACAACTTGCCAAGTTCCAATTGCTAAATGGCTGTAAGAGCCTTCCATGGCCCAACAGGATGCCACTTAACCCCTGGATCAGCCCGTCCAAATTCTGGTCCCTCGCACAAGGCCCAGATGCCACGAATCACCGACTGGGTGGACCACCGGGCCACTAACCAATTGTGTGGTTGCAGGCACCACCACCATCCCGCAGCCCCCACAGTGCTCCACATCACAGACCCAACCACATGTCCACCTGTTACACTGCTCTGGGACACCACAGTCTCATAATCAGCCGAAAGGCCAATAATGCAGCCCCTCCTTGCGGCTATCCATCCACGTTAGACAAACGATAACCTCCCCACCCCCAGAACAAGAAAAGCAACATGAGGGGCAGCCTGTCCCACTGAAAACATCTGTGAAGCTTTCATCAGCCACCCTACTCCATGCATCCTACCCACCACGAATTTAGCTCTAAGACAGCCAGCCAGGCAACAAACAGCTCCAACCAACAGCATGGTGCAGCACCCACCATCCCCTCAAGCCCCCCACCAGCATTCAGCATACCCAGGACTGACTATGTGGCCACTCACTAGGCCCCTCTGAATGTTGTGGGGACATACAACCTCTTCACTTTCAACCATGGCTGCTATGCCCACCACGTAGCCACAAACTGCCTCCCCGAACCGAAAACAATAATAGAACAGAACATAGAACATAGACTTTGATGCCAGATAAGGACCACTTGGCCCACCCAGTCTGCCCATTTCCCTACCTACTGGATAAGCTGCAGATTCTAGTTAACCAAAAGTCTACTTCCTGCAACCCCCCACTATAATTGCCTCATGTCTGTCCCATTCATGTTTGAATTCCCCCACTGTTTTAGACCCAACGACCTCCTCAGGAAGGCTGTTCCATGTATTCACCACTCTTTCCATAAATCAGGAGAAGCTAACTCAGGCAGGCACTACCGCAGTCTTCTATAACAATGCTGCCCCTTAAAACCATTTTGGCCTTCATCCCAATGCTTTCTATTTACATTCTGCTTTCCTTTCTTTTTGTTTGGTCCTGCTCCCTCACCAGGAAGGAATAAAACTTGCAGCTCTAAGCACAAAATACCATTCCTGCTCAACCTAAGCCTATAATACAAACCCTGCTTAGTCTCTCTCACTGATAATCTGCTGTGAGCCTCCTTAATGGGGCTCAACAAACTCGACACTCTTTACCACCGGGCCCTAAGATTTATCTTCAACCTACCCCTTCGTACTCACCACTGCCTACTGTACCAGGAATCTTCCTATATACAAATATATATATAAAAGGGAGGGTAGTCAGAATAGCAAATGCCCAGACTGAGGAAAAGATAGCCAACTCAGTTAAGAAAGGGGAATAAAACCTTTTATAGGCATATCAGGGAGCATAGAAAGACAAAGGGAGGGATAGTGAGGCTGAATAGAATGGATGGTGGGTGGGCAGAGAGGGACAGTGAAAAAGCAGGGATACTGAACGGATACTTTTGCTCAGTATTCACAAAAGGGGAGGAGGGGGAGCTGCTTAATCAAATTAACAGAAGCACTCTGGATAGGGGGGTTGATCCCAGTCCTTTCACAGAAGAAAGGGTTCTGAAAGAACTCCTAAAACTGAAGGTGGAAAAAGCAATGGGGCCTGATGGAATTCACCCCAGAATTCTAAAAGAATGAAGGAGAGAACTAGTGACACCACTAACTACCATTTTTAACAAATCATGGGAGGATGATGTGGTACCTGAGGACTGGAGGAAGGCGGATATGATTCCCCTTCACAAAAGTAGGACCAAGACAGACCTGTCAGTTTGTCCTCTGTGGTAGGGAAAGTGATGGAATCACTTCTGAAGGAAATAATTATAGAGTACCTAGAGGCCAGTGGGGCACAGGACCCAAGGCAGCATGGGTTCACAGTGGGTAGGTCATGTCAGACGAATCTAATTGATTTCTTTGACTGGGTGACCAAAGTAGTAGACCAGGGAGGGGCTGTGGACATGGCCTATCTAGAATTTAGCAAGGCATTTGACACAGTCCCACACAAAAGATTATTAGTCAGATTAACCAGCCTGGGAGTGGGTCCCATGGTGGTAGCCTGGGTAAAACATTGGCTGGACAACAGGACACAGACGGTAATTGTAAATGGAGTCCACTCTGAAGAAAGAGGGGTTACTAGTGGGGTACTGCAGGGTTCAGTACTGTGTCCAGTCCTTTTTAATGTCTTTATAAGTGACATTGCAGAGGGACTGGAAGGAAAAGTATGCCTCTTTGCAGATGACACAAAGATCTGCAACAGGGTTGATATACAAGTAGGCGTGGAAAGGATAAGAAGGGACTTGGAAAGGTTGAAGGAATTTTCAGAAGTATGGCAACTTGGATTCAGTGCAAAGAAGTGCAAAATAATGCACATGGGAAACAAAAACTCAGGGGAAGATTACACAATGTGGGGGAGAGGTAGTAACAACAACAAAAATGGAAAGGGACCTGGTGGTAATCATATCAGATGACCTTAAGGTTGGCAAGCAATGTGAGAAGGCAGTAGGAAGACCTGGGGGGATACTAGGATGTATAGGGAGAGGCATCACCAGCAGAAAACAGGAAGTTGATATCCCCCTGTACAGACAGTTGGTGAGAACCCATCTGGAGTTCTGCGTCCAGTTCTGGAGACCCCATCTCCACAAGGACATAGACAGGGTGGAGGCAGTCCAGAGGAGGGCAACTAAAATGGTGCAGGTTCTTCAAGAGAAGCCATACAAGGAGAGACTAAAGGAGCTTAATATGTATATCCTTGAGGAAAGGAGGGAGGGGGAGGACATGATAGAAACTTTTAAGTACCTCTGTGGAATCAACAAAGTCCAAGAGGGTAGCATCTTTCAGAAAATGAGATGTGCAAGAGCATGGGGACACAATTTGAAGATATAGGGGGGACAGCTCGGGGGCAATGTGAGGAAGTATTTTTTCACACAGAGGGCATGGATGCATGGAACAGTTTTCCTGAGGAGTATGTGGGGTCTAAAACTGTGAAAGAATTCAAGAATGCATGGGACAGACATAAGGCACTTTTTGTGGGGAGTAGGAAGAAATAGGCTGTTGGTTAAATAGGATCTGCAGCTTATCCTGTAGGTAGGGAAATGGGCAGACTAGGTGAGCCAAGCGGTCCTTATCTGCCATCAAAGTCTATGTTTCTATGTTTCTTTAGTGCATCTGCAATGTCACTGACAAAGATATTGAAGAGGACTGGCCCCAGGACTGATCCCTGAGGCACCCCACTTGTGACTTGCATCTCTTCTGACTGTATACTGTTTTTCCCCACTCTTTGTTTTCTACCTACCAACCAGTTTGCCACCAAGTTGACCAACTTCTGACCCACCCCAAGCCTACCCAGCTTATTAATCAATCTTCTATGTGGAACAGTATCAAAAGCTTTTCTGAAATCAAGGTAGGCGATATCAACCTCACCCTCTTGGTCCACCAATCTGGTTACCCACTCAAAGAAATCTATAAGATTATTTTAACAGGAGGCAGTATAGTGCGGAGGTTTATGACTGTGAGCTGCAATCCTGGAGACCTGGGTTTGAATCTCACAGCCCCCACCTGCACACTGCATGACCCTGAGCAAGTCACTTAACTTCCTTGTGCTCCCAGGTCGCACCTGGAAACAGGCTTTGGCTTAGTGTGCCTTTCCTGCTTGAACAGTTTCCCCTCACCCCCTTCCTGTTGTAAACCCATCCTGTCTTGGATCCTGTGCTGCTATGGATGCCACGTGTTGCACTATCCTTTCCTTAAGGAGTGCCTTCATAATCTTGCCCACTACTGAGATAAGACTGACTGGTCTGTAGTTCTCTGCCTCCTCCCTGCTACCCCTCTTGTAGAGCAGGATCACATGAGCCCTTCTCCAGTCTTCTGGGACCTCTCCTGTGCTCAGATACTCACTAAACAGTTCTGATAATGGTTGGTGTTCAAAACTACAACCTGATGCCACAGTGAAGTGCTATGAATTAAATTCATAGCAGAAGAGTGAGATCTGAGGGCTGCCTCACCTTATAAACTCCTTCAGTACCCTAATCAGGACCCCACTTGGCTCCTCCCCTTGATCAGTCACTACCATGGCCCTGTACCTGCATCATCTGACACTACCTGTGACCTCAGTAATGATGTCACCAGTCCACACCGCTTCTCCAGCTGCATCCCCTTCCCCCTCCCCCTCCCTTTCCCAATCACCTGGTCATTTCTTCTGGGTCACCTGACAATTCAGGTTGCCTTTTAGTGGCACCCCCTTTATATTGATACATCAAATTATTATCAATAAGAGAACATGCAGTCACCTACATTTCACATTACTGATATAAAAAAAAAACATGTATACTATTGGTGAAAAGTGAAAATAATAATATACACATTTTTACTAGTGTAATATTTGCATCAGTAGACACATAGTACATCAACACATAAAAACAGTATCAGTACTGCAATTGTAATTCTCTTCCTCCTGAGACTGTGATGACTGCAAAGTTGGGACCATTTCAGCGGAAGCTGCATCAATTCCTAGTTTCCAGAGCATCGTGGTGCTGCTATACCTAATCTCTGCTGACAGCTAAATGCACTGGGACCTCCCTCTTTTACCATTTGCCCCTGTATAGCCCTATGATGCTGCTGCTGCTGTACTATTCCACTCACAGCACTTCCTCCCTTATCCCTTTCCCATTACTGCCCTCTTTTCATCCTACCTCATCCCCCCGTCCCTTCCCTTCCCTTCCCCTTCCACTCCCACTCCCCCCCATTTCCTCACCTGTTCTCTCCCTCTACCTCCCACCCCATGGGTCTTTCCTGCTCAAGCTTCATTGAGGAATCTCCCTCTTGGTCTTTTTTTGCTCCTTCCATCCCACAATTCACCCCCTGTACTTTCTCTCCTTGTAAGCCCTTTCACCCATCTTCAGACAAGGCCACTGGCTGCACTTGACACAATATTTATCTTGCCATATTGTTCTTTTGTTTATGCAATTTACTTTCCTCATGTTGTACTACTTACTGAAACCATTTTTAATTTGCTAGTCTAGTGACTTGACATGGAACCTCTGTAAAAGAGCCCTTGGCTCAAAGGTCTTTCTAATTTGTTAAATAAATAAATAAATAAATAAATAAACAAAGTATGTGCATGGTCATTTCATTTCTATTTGACTTCCAGCTTTCATTTCAACCCTTCTGGTGGGCCGGGAAGCTTGACTCCTCCATTCATGTGTGTAGCTGCATGCAAGCAAGGCTTAAAGCAGCAGTACAACAAAACTGGCAAAAAAGTGGACCCTACCTTTTGTTCACCATTAAATATTCCTGGCATCTTCCAGTTTTGTTTGGTGGTAAAAGTTCTATATCTGCCAATATCCGAGTATGTTATCAATGTTTTGATTTGGTTTTTTTTTTCATCAGAAAAAAGGATGACCGCCACATTTGGCATAGAGAAATGGCATTGTAAACCTGGCAAGGTTTAGGATTGAAAAACACATTCATGCTGTGCAACACAGGAGATACCTAGTAAAGCAGATTTGACAGGTATGCTAGTATTTTTATGTTGGCTTGTACACACGTGCAAGCAACATCTTGTGGTACTAGCACATTTCAAAGGTGTGTCCATGATGGCTAATGCAGGGGATGCTTTAGTGGGTGCGTCCCTCTGCTGCCAATCAGTGAGCACGCTGCTGACAGCAGTTACAGAGAGAGCCAAAGAGTTGAATAGAATCTGCTGCTGCAGTCAGAGGCAGGATCATCATTGCAGTGCCAGATCACACACCTCCATCATGTGCCTTTTCTGGAGAAACATTTCAAAAAATATGGCAGCTCCTGCCATCCACCACACAACCCCAGAAAGCCAACATCGGGGTGCCCTATCCCTACATTAGCATGTCCCCCCCCCATTATGTGGCACACTGTAACATGGCGGCTCCTGCCACCCACCACACACTCCCGAAAAGCCGACATCAGGGTGCCCAATCCCCATGTCAGCATCCTCCCTTTTAGTGTGTCTTTCCTGGTTTAACATTTCCTTTCCTTTCTGACACCGGGGCACCCATTCCCAGTGTCAGATGTGCCTCTCAACTGGTCTATATGCCTTGCCAACACTGGGGTGCCCAATCCCATGTCGGCACCCCCCAGAACTGTGGCACATTGGGAACCCACCCTATATTTTTTGTGTAACTTGTAAATGAAGAAAACCTTCCTTTGTGGTCTTTTTTTTCTCTCCTGCAAACACAAAAATGGTCCACCGTTGTCTCCCTTGTCCCCTACCCATCTCCACCCTCCCTCTGTGTATCCACCTCCCCGCACACCCCTCACCCATACTTACCCTCTTGAGGCTGGGTGCTGTCATCTTCTATGAATTGGGACATGTCTGCACTCTTTAAAACCAAACTGCGAACTGAAGAAACAACAGTAAGTTTTATAATGGGAGGCAATGAGAGGTTTCAACTTAGATTGATATCTCAACCATTTTTTGGGGAATTTTAGCCCCAAATTTTCAACGTGGGGTTACTGGGACCCCACCTCATGAACATGTCACTGTCATTTAGTTTCTCTGTCCTGAAAGGTAATTTTGCAATCGCTGCACTGAATCACCTTTCAGGACTGATTAATGAAATAACAGTGTCACTGTTACCTGAGGGGAGGTCCCAAAAAGTCCATGTTGCAAATTTGGTGAAAAAATTCCCCAAAATGACTGCATTATGAGCGTGCATTGCTCAGTTTCTATGCACACTCATAACTTCACCAGTTTGTAATATTTTCTCTCCAGATTTGCAACATTGTCATTTTGTCACACCTCCTTATGAACAGTATAGCTGTCATGTTTTGCGTCCTTCCTAAAACATGTTTTAACACCTGTGGCTCAGAATGGCACAGTTGCAGTGGTAAATCAACTTTTGGAATAAATTAACAAAATCACAGTGCCACTGTTCATGAGGAGAGGTTCAAAAATGCCCATGTTGAAAATTTGGTGAAAAATTAAAAAAAAAAATGATTGTATAACAGGCGTGTGTTGCGCAGTTTCTACGCACATTCATAACTTTGCCAATTTTCCATATTTTCACTCCAGATTTTCAACATTGCCATTTTATTCACACCACCTCATGAACAGTACAGCTGTCATTCTTCACATACTGCAAGAAATGTGTTTTCACACTTGTGGTACCAAATGACACAGTTGCAGTGCAAAACCACCTTTCAGGATTAAGTAATGAAATGATAATGCCACTGGTCATGAGGTTGGATCACAAAAAAGACCACTTCTAAAATTTGGGGTGAAAATACCAACAAACAGCTGGAGCATTAGGGTTTCCAACCATAACGCCCTACTCTGTAGAGGCTGACAGGCATTGGAGGGGTGTGACTTGGGATCGCCGGCTGTAATGCTCATACCATTCCACCCCCATGCTGCAGCCAGTGACAGGCATTGAGGTGTGCCTTGAGGTCTTCTGCCCCAAAGTTTACCCCATTCTTCTATACCCTAACCATCTCAGTGTATTTCCTTATGGAATGGGGTGAGTATAAGGTCCAAAGACCCCAAGGCACACTGCAACACCTGTCAGTGTGTCTGCAGGGTAGGATGAGGTGAAACGGCATGGGGGTTATGACTGCTGACCCAAAGGCACACCACCAATGCCTGTCAGTCTCTGCAGGGAGGGGGGATGGGGTTGGTGTCAGTTTAATACCTCACTGCAATTCATATCATGCATTTCTCTAGCACCTGCACTACCAATGCCAATGCCAGCAAGCCAACATTCGGCATTGACAAATGTTTGTTATTAGTTGTAGATAAAACTAGGTTTTCACAAAATCCTGTTTCACTGCACTGCTGCTTTAATGGGGACACTGTGCAGCATCTCTTGTAGTGGGAGATAGGGGATCAGAACAAAAACAACAACAATAAAAAAACAGCTGGCTTTTGCTACCACTTTATGAAACAGTAAACATTGTAATACAAACAGGGAAACTTGTAATTAAGTAATGAAACTGTGATCAGAAAAAAAGTTCACTTCCAGTGTCTTTAATATGTCTGACTAGGCCACTGTGTATGTGTCTAATGACCTAAGCAGACAGGCTGAGAAGATGCAGATCTATGATAGTCAGAATATTTTAAAGTGCAGCCTATCGCTGGTGATTCAGAAACAAGCAGTCCCCTTTGTCTATGGGTCAATAAGCCAGTTCTCACTCTCTGACAGTTCCATGAGGCACAGCAGTCACCAACAGTGTGGCAGCATGTCAACATGCAGCTGATGCCTAGGCTAGAGTGCTTCCTCATCTCTACACAGGGCACACACATGATGGAGTACCTGACTATCCAAAGTTGAAGATCACTGATCTTAACCTTCCCTCAGTCACACCAGCAGAGGTAAAAGTGACTGTTCTCCTACCTCTGAGTTCAAGCAGCAATTCCTGGAAATAGAAGTTTATTCATCTGGTAAAGGTGATTATAGGAGAACCTTTTTACAGTGCTCCGAGTCGCAACACATACAGTATGAACGTACAAAATTGCAAGCAGAAAAAGGCTATTTGGTCTCTTGGTTTTGCAGCTAGCACCCCTACTCTGCAGCTGCCCCTACCACACGACCCCCCCTTTCATGATCCTCCCCTTTGCCTTAACCCAGCCCCTCTTGAAGCATCCCACTATTTTACAGGCCACCACCTCTGCTGGTAATGTGTTCCTTACTGCAACCATCCTTTCCATAAAAAAAAATTCCTCATTTCCCTCCTAAACCTTCTACCCTCCAATCTGATTTTATGACCTGAGTGTATCTCCCCACCCTCCCCTTGAACAGTCCCTCTGTGACTGTCCTGATTATTCCTCTCATGTACTTAAAGGTCTCAATCATACTCTCCCCAGTCCTCCTCTCTTCCAGAGAGTACATGTTCAAATCCATCAGTTTAGACTCATATGGTAACACCCCCAGACCCCGGGTCATCTTTGTTGCTCTGCGTTGCACCCCTTCCAGGACTCTAATGTTCCTCTTTAGGTAAGGGTGCTAAAACTGAATGCAGTACTCCAGGTGGGGTCTGACCAGCGATCTGTATAGTGGCAGAATCACCTCCCTCCTCCTAGAGGTTATACCCCTTGCAATACAACCCAGCATCTTGCTGACCACTGCTGCTGCTTTCCTACACTGTGATGAGTTGTTCATTGCTACCGTAATGAGCACCTCAGATCTTTTTCATCCTCAGTCACAGCTAGCTGCACCCACCCCCCCAGATGGTAGCTCCTCTTTGGATTCTTTGCCCAGAAATGCAGCACCTTGCATTTTGTGGCTCTGAAACCAAGTTGCTAGATGTCAGACCATGTCTCTAGCCTTGTTAGATCTTCCTGCAGTCTCTGCCACCCCCTCTTGGCCATACACAACTGCTCCCATCTTGGTGTCATCCGCAAATAGACTGAACTTGCCATTTGTGCCTGCTGAGATGTCTGCAATAAATACCCCAAATAACACCGGCCCCAGCACCAAACCCCTGTGTGACCTTGCTCATCACTGCCCTTGGGGATAATTCTCCTCCCATCACCACCCTCTGCTGCCATCCCTGCAGCCAGTGCTCCACCAATCCCACCAATTTTGCCCCTACCCCTGTGCCCCTTAGCTTACATACTAGTCATCCATTTGGCACTGAGTTGAATGCCTTACTGAAGTCCAGGTACAGGACATCCACAGCATGCTTTTTATCCATTTCCTTAGTCACCTCACCATAATAGTCCACTAGGTTGGTCTGGCAGGATCTGCTCTTGACAAAGCCATGATGCCAACTGTCCTGCACCCCACTGACCTCCAGCAGGGTCACCAGCCTCTCCTTCAGCATTGTTTCCATCAGTTTCCCCACTATGGACATGAGACTCACTAATATCTATAGTTCCCTGGTTCACCTTTGGAACGGTTGTTATGGAGTGGAACCATGTGAGCCATCCTCCAATCCTGAGGTACACACCCTGAGTCCAGACAGGCATTAAACAGGCCTGCCAATGGGCCTGCCAAGACCTCTGCCAACTCTTTCAGTACCCTGGGGTGTATGCCATCTGGTCCCGGTGCCTTGTCCACCCTCAGTGCCCTTAACCCCTCTAGCACTCTACCTTGTGTGATTTCCACGTCCGTCACCCCTTCCCCTCTGATCCTATCCTCCCCCCAACATTAGGTATTTCCCCTCTTTCTCTTTAGTAAAAACTGAGCAGAAGTTGTCCCGAGAGTTGCATTCCTCAGGAAGGAGAGATATACACTCCCTAGCTGTAGTAGAGAGTTCAAGAGGCAGATTTCACCAGATGGAGGCTGAAAAGACTGTCTTATGCTAAATGGCTTCTGATTAATTTTGTATGCCACTATTACTATAATAAAGATGATTACTATCTTTTAGCAAGTCTGTGCGCCTGAAATAGAAACAAGACATGGTACAAGGAGTGGTTTCAGGATCTTTATGAAACACACAGAATAAGATTTCTCACAAACTGCTCAAGGACTGAAGTTTTGGCAGACTGAGCTAACGGCCACAGCAGTCTGGAGAAATGGAGCACATCAGACCACCACCAGAAATAAGGTTTATGGGCACTCTAGATGATAGATGGAAGCATTTCAAGTGGCATTTTGACTGTCATTTAGAAGCTGCAGGTGCAACTGAGAAACAGGGATCCCAAAAAGTAGCACTGTTGCTGACTACTGCAGGCTCAGACTCTTTTGACATATACAATGCCTTTCCATGTCAGATGCAGACAAGAAAGACTATGACAAAGTTATGCAACAGTTTGAGGCATACCGTGTGCCATAAAAAAATTAGACTTTTGAGAGATATGTCTTTAGATCCTGAATGCAGAAAGCAAACAAATCCATTGAAGAATTTGTTCATGACTTGAGATCAAAAGCACACTCCTGTAATTTTGGCACACTGACCTCCTCTCTGATCAGAGACCAAATAGTGATGGGTTGTTTAGACCCATGAATTAAGGAAAGACCTTTAAGAGATAATGAATTAACTCTGGAATCAGCAATTAAGACCTGTCAGGCTGCGGAACAAACTTGCATGCAGATGGACATCCTGAGTGGGTCAAAGGACATCACAGAAGTTGCTGCTGTTCAAACCAGTAAGAGCAAATCCCAGTGGTCACCTATAGGTTATACGCTGCAAGAGAGTAAACAAGAGACAGGATAAGAGAGGTGTACTCCAAAAAAGGGTAGTCAACAAAACCTGCTGGAACTGTGGGAAACAACATGCCTACAGAAACTGCCATGCATATGGAAAACAGTGGAAAGCCTGTGGAAAGCTTAACTACTTTGACAGCTGCTGCAGAAAACAAAAAGCAGTGCAATCCCTTACAGAAACTACTGACTCGGATAGCACAGGGGAACTCTTCATAGGAGCCCCGGATAAGCAAGGAATGGACTATTCAACTAAATGCCAGCGGCTTGAAAATACAATACATGATTGATACATGTGCACAAACAAATGTGCTTCCTTCTTGACTGTGGTGTCAGATACCACACAGGCTGCAAATAAAGAAAAACTCTACTGTCTTGAAGGCACACACTGGACTAAAAATACCCACAATAGGGTACTGTGTGCTGAACCTCCACCACAAAGGAAAGGTTAGTAAACACAACTTTGTTATCATCACTAGGGACACGAAGCCCATTTTGGGCCTAGTGACCAGTCAGAAATTGGGTTTGATAGAAAAACTATTTGCAATACAATATGACAAGCCAGTCACTGTTGATATTCTGTCTCAATACAAGGATATATTTATAGGACTGGGGAAGCTACCCATAACACATAATATCACTGTGGCTGCAAAGGCAGTTCCTGTAGTGCATGCCACCCACAGAGTCCCTGTGGCCCTAAGATATAAACTGAGAAAAGAGCTGCAATGGTTAATAGATCTGGATGCCATAGAAAGAACAGAAGAGCCAACACCATGGGTCCACTCCTTGGTGATCATTGAGAAAAAAGATGGGTCGCTACATTTGTGTTTGAACCCTAAAGAGTTAAAAGCATGTATAAAAAGAGAACATTTCCACATTTCCACAAGGCATGAAATATCAGATGAACATTCGAGTGCAAAATATTTCTCAATACTGGATGCCTCTTCCTGATCCTGGCAAATACCCCTCACAAAACAAAGTGCACACCTCTGCATTTTAACACTCCATATGGGAGGCACTGTTTCAAAAGATTACCATTTGCAATCTGCTGAACACCAGGGCCCAGATTTTCAAACTGCGCCATTCTGAGGCGCAAGCCCCTGCGCTGCTCAAAATAGTTGCGCAGGGGTGTGGCCGGGGTGATATTCAAAGGAGTTGCACTATTGAGCAACTCCTTTGAATATCACCCCCCAGCCACAGCACTTGCGCATGGCGCAGTGGAACTTGCGCCACCGCAAGTTGCCAGAGTTGAGCATTAAACTTGCGGTGGCGCAAGTACCATTGCGCCATGCTCAAATTTCCGATATTCAACAGGTGACATGCAAATGGGGCCATAATTTATGCAAGGTGCAGGGGGGGCCATTTGCATCTATTTATGGCCCCATTTGCATGCCATTTGCATGTAGGTGCGCCGATCCCCGAGGACTTGCTCCTGGCCACCCTGCCAGGCAGCAGCCGTCGGGGACCGACGCACAATGCAGCCCGATCGCGGGCATCACAGTTACACGAAACCTCCCCACACATATCCCACAGCCCGATCAAGGGCAGTACAGGTACATGAACCCCCCCGCCCACATCTCCCAGCCCGATCGCTGGCAGTACAGTTACATGAAACCCCTCCCCACCCACACATCTCCACAGCCCGATCGTGGGTACAGTTACATGAAACCCCCGCCCCACATCTCCCACAGCCCGATCGCGGGCAGAACGTGTATGAACCCCCAGTGCCCGATCAAGGGCAGCATGTAACCCTCCCCCAACCCGAATATCTCCTGGTGGTCCAGTGGACCGTAAAGCCCGATCGCAGGGCAGAATGTCACATCACAACCCCCCAAACATCTCCCTGGTGTCTACTGTCCCCCACCCACGAGCCCCTCCACTCGCTCCTCGCAGCCGGCCGTGGGACAACTATCCCACCCGCCTGCCGCCCGGCCCGTCACGACTGACTGTAGGGCTGCATGCCCATTGGTGCAGAGTTACAGCCAATGGGTGCAGCCCATACCACATGACAGTCCAGATTTGTGAATCATTCAATACAGCAGCTCACCTGTGGGTGGCCCTCAACTTGATCCTTTTTTTTGGCTCCAAGGTTGTGCAGGCGCAGGTTGGGGTTAAGATGTGAGCATCTCTGTGCCAACCCGACTGAATATCGTGGGTTGCGCAGGTTATGCATGGTTCCTCCCCCTCCTGTTGAGCATGCATTCATTTGCATTGCTCTTTTTCGCAACTTGTTGCCAGTGGAGCAACTGCCTCCTGCTGAATATCGCAGAATGGCGCAATGTAGGACTTGCGCATGCACAACCCTTTGAATATCTGGGCCCAGAGGTTTTTCACAGAACCATGCAACAACTGTTGGAAGCCATAGAAGGGGTTAAAGTCTACCTAGATGATATTCTGGTGTGGGTTCATTACAAAAGCAGCATGGTAGCAGAGTGAGGCAGGTCTTACAAGTGGCCCAGGAAGCAGGCCTTAAATTGAATAAGGAGAAGTGGCAAATAAGAAAGACTGAAATAAAGTACCTTGGGGAAATTCTTTCATAGAAAGGTGTGAAAGCCAACTCAGCAAATGTTCACTCTGTAAACAGGATACCACAACCAACCTTTAAGAAAGAGTTACTGTACAATTCCTCCTGGGCATGGTGTATTATTTGGGGAAGTTTATCAGCAACCTGGGCTGGCAGTATAGCCTAGAGGTTAGAGGAATGAGGTGTGAACAAGCTTGATACATCCAACAAACTAGACCTCAGTTTGATTCTCACAACCTCCACTTACATACTGTGTGACTCTGAGCAAGTCACTTAACTGCCCAGTGCTCCCAGGTCATCCCTGAAAACAGGCACTTGTGCCTAGTGGTCCTTACCCAGGTACCAACGACTGAAAAAAAAATAAATAGCCACATGAGACAACTCCTAAACAAGTCAGCTGTGTGGGAGTGGACATCTACACATGAACAACAATTCCAAGAGATAAAACGACTACTAACTACTGCATCCACCCTGCAATATTTTGATATCTGTCACACAAAGGTTTCCACAGATGCCTCGAAGTACTGTATAGGAGCAGTACTGTTACAACACAAAAACAGCAGCTGAAGGCCTGTCTCACATGTATCAAGGGCCTTCACAAAAACTAAATACAAATAAGCTCAGATTGAAAAGGAGACGCTGGCAATAACTTTTGGATGCAATGACTTCCATAATTACATTTATGGAACCCCATTTGTGATTGAAACAGACCACAAATCACTGCTTGCCATTTCAAACAGAGACCTATGGCAGGCCCCACCTCGAATTTAGAGACTGGTAATTAAGCTACAGACGTATGACTGTAAGACTGAATACACACCAGGAAACCAGCTGAAAGCAGCAGATGCCTTGTCAAGAACTTGGGACAAATCACACAGAACCTCCAGCCAAAGTGAGGATTCAGATGTGGACATACACCTCAACAGAATAGAAACCACAGAGGCAGTGTTGGTGCAAATATGGGAAAATTGCCACAGCACAGGATGAAACACTGTAGGGATGGCTAAGAACCTGGTGTT